>JAUMJJ010000067.1:8420000-9740000 GCA_033556795.1 Tapera naevia | reverse complement strand
ATATATTTGAACAATATCTATATAGATATTTGGTGTTCTCAATACAGACTAAAGATGCAGCATTAAAAATAGGCAATGGGGCTGAGCAATATATATTTCAAGCCACCTCCTTGAAAATGCATCAGCTAGGTATACAAGTTTTAGAAAAAGTTTCTAGTTCTCAATGCTGAACTGAAAAACAAATGAAAAAAGTTCCATTCTGAGTAGGAGCCAAAGTGTTTTCTTATGAATTATCAGTACTTTATGAGAGGCTTAAATAAAAATTCAGTGTTGCTCCCATAGCTTGTAGCTGTAGACACCTGTGAATTGCTGAAGTAATTCTCTATTGGCAGAATGATTCTTCTTTAGTGACCAACTGAGAAAATGCACTTTGCGTTTCACTTTCTCTATCCATACTACATAAAGATTAACTAGAAGATTATGTTCCACTCCCACCTAGTGGCAAATCAAACATGCATGGTATAATCTTTTTTTAGGACTACAGGAATTTGTATTGCCTTTTCTAGTAATGACTGCATGGAGACAGGGGATTTATGGCACCTTTGCTTGTGGCAGAGATCAGCTCTGAGTTGCTTAAAAATTAAGCAGAACCAACTTCTAAAAGTAAACTCACTTAAGTCTGTAAAAATGAAAAAACAAAGCATGATTCTGTACCTGTAATTAGGCAGTTTTTGTTTAAAAGAAAATGAAGACAAATTTAGGCCAGGGTTTTGCAATGTAGCTTCATTTTTCACTTTTGATGTATACAGTTATTAAAAGGATAAGACTGTAAGATGACAGGTCATGTACATAAAAAAAGTAAGTAGGAATTTGTTTGGCTTTAAAATAGTCCACACAGAGTGTGTCCCACCAGCAACACTTAGCAGGACACCAAGCTGGCTGGAGCTGCCATTATCTACTTAGGTCCTTGCTTGGTAGTTAAGCCTGACTCAGGCAGTGGATCTGGGGGCAGGGGTTAGCAAATGCCATAGGACCAAATTCAGCCACTGGGACTTGCACAGCTCTGAAGACATCATGGATGGGGTTTAGCTCTGGGCTGACGCCTCAACATAGGAGTCTATAATCTTGCTATTTGCCTGTAGAGTTGACAAAGACTATTACTGCAAGGTCAGCTTTCATTAAAGACCATTTCTAGCACTGTGTTTGCAAAACAAATCTACTGGAGCTGTTTTTCTAGAAGTGGACTGATGCAACTCTAAGGTTGGAATTAAGATGTATAAAAATGTGTTAATTAGCTTGTTTGATTAGCTACATCACCTTGGAAGCACGCATGAAATTACATGACTGGGAGAGGCTCCAAGACGTCATGCAGTCTATTCCTTCACCAAAAAGCAGTACCTCCTCCATCAGCAACATTCCTTAACAAGGAGTAGTATGACCTGGTCTTTAATATATCAAAAGTTGGATCTTCCACATTCCTGCTACACCTTAGTCCATGCTTCTGTATCTTTAGTGTTAGAAGTTTGCTTTTTCTAATATCCAATATGAATCTTCTTTGTTACAGTTGAAGTCCCTTCATTCCTGTATTCCCTGCCCCCAGTCTGGGATTTTCTTGAATGGAAGTTGTCTTCTCTTCAGACTGAAAAAACTCTCTTTGTTCAGTCTTGCCTCATAGACCACGTTTGGTCATTCTTGTGCTGTCCTCTGAACTTCCTCAGAACTAGCCGGTGTGGGTAGGCCAGATGGGTCATTTAATTTTTTTATGGGTTATACTCCTGTCTTTAAGACCCACTAGGATATATAAATTTTGACAACAACACAACATCATTGACTTCTTTTCTGCTTATGATCTACTGAAATACCTAATCTTTCTTTGCAGATCTGCTATCTATTCCAGTCATGCAACTCCTTATTCCTGCTTAGCTGTCAACTTTTGTATTTTTACTTTGCTTAATAATATGCTATTTTAGGAAAAGTTTCTTCAGTTTAACAATTGCTTTGAATTCTAACTCTGCCCTAAAGCTTATTTGTGTTTTTTTTTTTTTTTTTTTTTAATTTGCTGGCTTGATAGGAATATGCTCTTTCCCATCAGCCAGCAGTGGACGGTGCTATGTCTGGGACATCCCAGCAAAAACATATTTCCATTGACTTTCACTGTGGGTCCAGGATAGTTTCTTTTTTAATAGTTTTCCAGCAACTCTTGCTCTTCTCCTACAGTAATCTGTAGCTTACTTATGAGAATTCCCTTTCCTGAGCCTAGCTGTGTGACATCTGCTATTTCTCCTCTGTCCACAGAAGGAAACTGGTTTAGATTGATATTTATCCTTGACAAATCCATGTTGGCTGTTTACCTCCTTGTTTTATAGATGCTTAAAGATAGTGGGTTGTTTGTTTCAGTGGTTTGGGGAACCTGAAGACAACTAGCTGTCCTTCTGTAGCTACTTTTGATTTGTCTTCTTTAAAAGCTAAGTGCCACAAGCTCCCTTTCAAATTTTATCATAACCCATCAGTCCTCCAAGTGTGCTCAAAGTTTGCAAACATCAGTTTATAAATCCACTAGGGTAGTATTCATGAGGCCTGACTGATTTGAATAAAGCACTTATTTAAATGCTTTCTAACCTGTCTTTTTCTCTATTCTAAGCAGTGATTTGTCATTCTTTTTGGTTCATTAGCTAATTGATTTCTGGGTTTGTATGAAGACAACTACAGAATGGCATTTGGCCTTTCCTGGTGTCACCTGCCAATAGGTTGTCTTTCCAGTCAAGCAAGAGATTGACATTTTTCTTAGTTGTCTTCTTGCTACTGGATATCCAGATTGATTTCTTGTTACCTTTGGAATCCTTCATCTGCTTCCATATCCTCTTTTTTTTTTTTCCCCTGGGCATTTCTGATTTCCCTCCTAATTTCTTATGCTATTATTTTGCGTACACCCTGATCAATCTGACCTAGTTCCCATAGCTGTGTGCCTGTTTCCTGGGTTCAATATAATTGGAAAGATTGTAAGATCTTTCTGTTTTCTCATTGCAGCTTCTGTCATCCCTCTGCATTGTTAAAACTGTCACTTGCAAACAAACATTTTTACCCTGAGAAGGTTTCCAAGGTTTTTTTCTCTCTGTATTTGAGACCTGTGAGATTTTACCTGTGAATTCTCTGTTCTTATTGAAGTCTGCCTTCCTGTAATCTCTGTTTTATTACCCTTGTCTGCTTCTTCCTTTCTTAGGGAATGGGAGTCATATCTTTAAACAAGTAGTCTTGCATTCTTAATCACTTTCTGCCTCTGTTAAGAATAAAATCTAGAAAAGCATTTCCTAGCTACTTCTTTTACCGTCTCAAAAAATGAAGCATCTCAAGAGCTATGTGCGGCTGAGTTCTTCTTCCAAAAAGGAAAGGACAATGACAGGACAAGGAATAATGGTCTTAAAGTAAGGGAGAGTAGATTTGCAATGGACATAAGAAAAAATTTTTACAATGAGGGTAGAGAAATGCTGGAACAGGTTGCCCAGGGATGTAGCTTAGGCCCCATCCCTGGAAGCATTCAGGGTCAGGTTGGACGGGGCTCTGGGCAACCAGTTTGAGTTAAAGACATTCGTGCTCCTGAAGGGGAGTTGGACTAGATGACCTGTAAAGATCCTTTCCAACCCAAGGCATTCAATGATTCTATGAATTTTGAGTTAATTGAACACATTCACTGGTGCTGCCTCCTGAATAGCTGCAAACATTCCTGGCTTGCATTGGCCTCATCTACTTTGGTGACCAGGAATCACCTAACTTCCAATGCTAACAAGCACATGCATCTGTTTTCACTGCAGTATATTACAAAAGCCTTTCGCTCTCAGTACTTTGGACCTGTGAGCACCAGGGATACACGCAACAATGCCTTCTCTCTTTTTTTCCCAGAACAAACCACATATAACTTATAGTAGCATCTGATTTTTCCATAAACCTAATCAGGGATGATAATAACGGCATAATCCATAACAGGGGTAATTGCAGTGGTATGAATGTTCCTTTAACCGATAAGATTTATTTTCATTCCCTTGTGGGAAGCATTTTGTAGTGGTGTGACTTCCATGCTAGTGAGGTTGAAATACTCTAAGTCTGTGGTTGTGACTAGAGGTATGTAAAGTTGGTGTGTTTATGAGGCCTTTGCTTCCTTCATGTGTTTTTAAAGCATCAAAAGTGCAACGTATCCAATTCCCACATGCTATGATTTAGTTTTAAATCCAGGATTCTGTGGCACAGTAATTGAAATTTTAAAGGCTCCTTCTCATCAATCAAAACTAATATTAATAAATAAATAAATAAATAAATTAAATTAAGAGGGCTGTAGTGACATTGTTGATTGATGTATTATAGTCATTAAAAGCCTCTATTATTCTCTTCATTGAACTCAGAAGAGTCTCAGATCTATTCCATCCCACAACCAAGAGCCCAGGTGCTTTGATGTACAACTCAGAGTGATTTTTCTACAGAGTACACAGACGTTGATTTAATTTATTGTAATTTATTTTTCCCAGCTTATTTTCCTGATGTGTGCTTCATCAAGACATTACAATACAGATAGAACCTTTCAAATTATCAACATCCTTAAAGAAAAGATACTCACTTTTTAAAATTATGTTCCGTTCTTTTTTCAAAATGTTACACTGAAGTTTTAAGTGTGTATTTAGTGAGGTGAGAGGGAAACACACGGTGAAATAGACGGATAGTATCTCTTAGCTTTCCTGAAATTAAAATATTTTATTTTATCAGGTGATTCCCCATATTATTCAGAATACTTGAACATTAAGTTCAGTTCAGATATAGGCTTTCAAAAAAGACAATGCAAAGAATTTATAAATCTTCCTTTGGGTGTGCAGATAGATGTGGAGTCAGTACAGTTGAAGAGAACATCTAAGTTTTTGCTTGAAGGCATTGGCATGGTATTTTAATAGGCAAGCTGTTCAGTAAACAGAAGGGAGCTCTATAATTCCTCAAGTCTTTAGAGGGATTCTCATCATTTAATACTTCTCATCTTGCAGATGCCTAGTGATGTTCTCACTTCTTAGATTGTTGAAAATATGAAAGCCAGCTATTTGATGCTTAAAATGCTACTGCTTCCCAAAGAGTATTCCTCCTATCAAGTTTTATCCTTCCTGACATCATGACAGTGAATAATGAGATCACATGTAATAGATTACAGTCTATTTCACCAAGAGAAAGGGAAAGAAAAAGGAGGTGAATTTTTGTGTCCAAATATCCAATTTTCTCCAACCAGCCAAAAAAAAGGAAAAATAAGGAAAAAGACAAAAAGGAAAACCAGAAAAACTTTCTTCAAAAGTTTGGCTGTGTTGTGTCAGTAGGACTGTCTTCACTTGTGCTTTGAGTGAAATCATCAGTAAGATGAAACGAAAAGCCAATCCACTACAGAAAAGTGAGATTTCAGAAGCTAGCAGTATTCCTTTAGAAATTCACTTCAAACAGCAAGACTTTTGGGGGAAAACCGTTTTTCTACATCCTTTCCTAAGCTTGAGTATCTGACTCACTGTGCAGGTTTTACGTGAAAAATCTTCAGTACCATGGGTTATCATGTTTCAGAGCCATAACATGTTTTCTATATTTGAGAGCTTTCATTAGGTTTATTGTTGGATCTTGGGAGATCATCTTCAGCTGTTGCTTTTGTCTTGGATCTGAGTTCTGCTGAACACTGTTGTCCCTATGCACAGTGGTAGCAGAATACCTTGGCTTTGGGTATAGGGGCATATATGTGTTGTGGAAACCTCCAGGTGTTCTTCTGGAGTCCTGGGAAGAGAAACCTACTATTATTTTTCTTTTGTCTGAAACTTCTGATTTAACAAAAGGCGAAGAGTTTATCTGCAAGTTAAGAGTTACGGAAGTTCATCCTAAAATGGAAACCAGTAGCAGCACTTGGCCTTCCCTGTTGGTTTTAAAACAGTGTGTAAGCGAATGAGTTAAGTGAGCTCTGTGATGAGCTCTTTGTTGTGTTGAGTGGAAAGAATATTAAATGATGAAAAGTGGGTGTGAAATATGTTCTGCAAATACGCTGGAGAGATGTCTTCGTTTGAAACAGTTTGGGAGGTCTATCAGCATTTCTTAAAAGAGAAAATATTTTCAGGTGTTGATAATTAAATTAAATCATTTGTTTTGCTGATTCCCCATGTGATATCGATTGTAAGAGACTGTTAAAGTCATAATTTTTGTTAGAAATTATACCAAGGTCTTGAAAAAAATCATGTTCTTGTGATGCTTTCATGTGAAAGGGAATGACACAGAATCACTGTCACAGGCCCTGGAAGATGTCTGCTCTGACTGCAGAAGGATTTTCGAGTGGATGTGTAGATTTTGGTGTGGATAGATAAACTTGCTTTTCTGTAAAATATTTGAATCTAGGATACAGTAATAAAGCAAAACTTTTTTTCTAGTGTTTTAATGAAGGTTGATGAAGAAAGCTAGACTTCCCAGAGGCAAATTAAAATGAGGAATACAGTTAGGTCCCACTCAGCTCCTCATAAATAAGCTTCAAATACTGCAATGGTTCATTTTAGACGCTAATTGAGAGAAAATCAGACATTTTCAGGTATTTCCAGTTCTCCCTAGTAGTAATTGTATTTCTGTTATTTCTAGCTTTGGCCAGCATTGAAATGAGAGTAGAGGATTCAGCAATAATAAATGTTGCAAGAACATAAGTAAACATTTTCAACTGACACTGTGAGGTTACTGTTCTTGGTAATAAGGCTTACTGGGTGCTTAGGTGACCACTGAATCTTGAGGATGGGAAAGAAACCTTGTGTTGTCTCTGCCTTCACATCAGTCAATACAGCATGGCCAAAAAGAAGAAAACAAACAATTTATTTCTGAAAAAAAATATTTTTTTCCTGTTAAATTGTTTTGGGATGAGCATACATTGTGTTGCAGAGGACTAGCATTGCTTGGTCCAACTCTGGCCTTGCTTTTGGGTGAGATTTGCTGAGGTTAATGGCAGGATATGTATAGCAGACTGCAAATGAGATCCTGATCCAAGAGTGAGAAACTCCAGAGGGTTTATTCCATCAGACAATTGTTGAATAAAAGCCACTTAACAGAGGGGATTTTGCAAGAGAAATCCAGAGGGATCAAAATCACAGTTAGTGTCATGCTGATGATATCCATTGTTTCAAGGCAATTGGATTCATGGATATGACTCTACTAGTAGTCCGTGTTGTACTTTTGTTGTTGTTATTATTAATGTTATGAACCAAAATTCATGACAATCTAGTGAGATGAAGATGTGAAATGTGATATGAAGGTCACAACTGCTTCAGGGTCAGTAAGAAAAAGCTGTGGTGCAACATGGAAAATGGTTACTTAACACTGATGAAATTATTTTTTAAACTTGGGTACAAAACAATTACATAGCGGAGGGTAAAAGACTGTTTAAAAATGAAAAAGGAAGGGAATTTATCAGTATTTTAAATATCTGTCATAGAAAACCAAAATTTGCTGTTAATATAAAGGCATTCTGGATACAGAGGAGAACTAGAGTAGCAAATATTTTATAGAATCATAGAACAATTTGGGTTGGAAAGGGCTTTAAAGATCATCCAGTTCCAACCCCCCTGCCATGGGCAGGGACACATCCCACCAGCCCAGGCTGCTCAAGGCCCCATCCAACCTGGCCTGGAACATTTCCAGGGAGGGTGCATCCACAATTTCTCTGGGCAGCCTGTTCCAGTGCCTCAGCACCTCATCTAGAAGAATTTCTTCCTAATGTCCAATGAGTTAACAAACGTGAGTTCCCCAGTTGCTTCCCAAGCAGCACGAGAAATGAGATAAAGTGGAACAGTACAGGACATTTACAAAATAGAAATTCGTATTACAGGTCCCTGCAAGCTGTGAATGTATCAGCTGGAAATGACAGAACTGTACAAAAACTTTCTGTACTAGCTGATTGCATGTTGTGTATGGGGGTGATGGGATAGCAGGGAGACAGTGAAGATGAAAATGTGATCTTGGAGCTTATCAAGCAAAGTATTTCCAGTAGTGATGAAGTAATGTGTGCCAGTTGGTGGTATTCCTGTGGCACCTCTGTAGGTGGATTCAAGGTAATTTTGAATGACATACACTCTGTGTCAGATGAGTGGAAATTGCTATTGGGACCATTCCATCTTTTCCCTCTATCCAGTCATCGATTTTCGCACAACTTGAAAAATCTTAATACCTGTGTAGCTTTTCAACTAAATCAGGTAGAGGGGCAAATGAGTTCAGTTCCAAGAAAATTGAAGGAAATTGGAAAAAGAATCAGATAAAACAGCTGCCTAACTGTATAAGCATATGTTTTGTTTTCCTAGGACTCAAGTGGAAAATAGGATGCAGCTCAACTTGCAATAACTCGCCAAGTGAGTTAGGGAATAATTGCCATATAACAGCTCTTTAGAAAATTATATGGGAGCTAAAGTGGATCCCAGCATAATTGAGATTCAAAAATTCAGACGTCATATTAGTACCTATATGAAAAGGAATAGAGTATTTCAAACTTCTCAGCACGGAAAGGTCTTGGTTGCAGTACTGCATCTATTCTTGGACACCACAGCTCATAGTGATATGGGCCGATTGGAAACAGCCCAGAATGGCAAGATGTCTCAAAAGTGCAATTTAGAAGAAAAGATTAAAATAATATGTATGATTTACTCTATAAAAAACAGGAGGAGGAAAGCATGGCAGCAGTTTTCAAAGGCTACTTGTAAAAGGAAGTTTTCCGTGCAGGTTTCCATGTCTGTAGCAGATGGAACAAGAAGAAACAGATCTAATTTTTCAGAAAGGGAAGATGCAGATTAGATATTAAGAAAAGGAAAACCTCCTAGTAAAGTCTGGATTGGATTGCCTGAATATTGTTTGCATTCCCCATTACTAAAGGCCTTAAATTGCTGATAAGACAAGTGTCTTTCATATATTATATAGGTATATACTGATAATCCCACCTTGAGGCAGGGAAATGTCTTAAATGGTTTCTTTAATTTCTTCCAGGTTTATTATTCTAAGTCTCCATGTTTGATCTCTGCAAATGCATAGGAAATAAGAATTATTTACATTAAGGAACAATATTGATCAAAAAAACCCTCTGAATTCTGGCTATACATCAATTATTCTGGAAATTCAGAGAAAGTTTCTAGCCATCTGAGGACAATTTTCCATACAAAATGCAAATCTCTCTGACCTCAAGCTAAAATATGATCAGTTTTAGGAAGGTGTGTTACGTGTTTCCTTCTGATTCTAGGGGACTTGGCTAAAAGAGCTAGAAAGACCCTTCTGGTAATATTACATATGCATGACCTTTCGTTCCCAAAAGAAGGTGACTGAATACTTGAAGCCCACGGGAGTCCTGCTATGGCGTTAAGCTTGTGCATAAGGCAAGTGAATCTGACTCACCTGTGGTGCGTAAACTCACCTCTCCTTTTAAAGTGCTTCTCTAGTACATTCTTATCCAAAGATTTATTTTGCCAGCTTTTACTCTCTTCTGATGTTCCAGTTCAATATCTAGGGCTTAATAATCATTAAAATGCCAGTGAATCATCATGAACACTGGATGGTGGCATTGCAGAGTGAATCAGGCATGCAGAACAAGCAGCCTCTATTTATACAGATAGATATCTCGGTAATCAAGGAAAAGATTTGCAGACTAAAATGTGTTGTAAAACACTTTATATACAATTTGTTTTGGAAAAAGAACTATAACTACCACATAAGCTTGCCCAGTAGTTCAGATTTTCTCTTAAGTAAAAGCATGAACAATTCTGAAAAAAATGCAGTATAATTTATGGCATTTGTTCTCACAGAATAATTCTTGATTACTTAGCTTTAAGAATACAGCCTACGCAACAAACAGCATAGAGCAGACAGGGGGTTTATACTAGAATTAATCCTGCAAGGAGAAAAGGCAGAAATATATTTTTTGCAGGCTTCTTTAATTTTCTTTTGGTTTGTTGCAGTTGCTTTTTTACTTAAGCTCTGCAAAATTGAGAAGCAATCTGGGTTCCTAGATGTTCAGATGGGATACCCATCCTCTGTGGCTTCATTTTAGCCTAGGAGACAGCAAGATACCAGCAAATTAGGGACAGGTAATGTGTGTGCATGTTCTTTCAAAGAGTCTCTCTGATGTGATAAAATGTTTTCTACTGTTTTTTGCTGAAAAAAGTGCAAGAGTCCCTTACTGTGGAACCAGAATCAAAGCTGGCAACAGCTGACAGATTTTGTGTTGCCCATTTTGCATGTATGAGTAAATTTTCTGGTGTTTCAGGTGGTCGTTTGTAGCTGGATAGAGCAAAGGCAGCTATTGATGCAGATAGAAGTTTTTATTCTGTCAACATTAACTTCCCAGCTCACTCCCAGGAAACCAGTCCTCTCTGGAACAACACCCAGGAAGGGCTGATCCAGGTTGACCTCCTATATTCATACTACCAAAAGGCAGTATGGACTTGCCCATGCCAGGTCTGGACACCTCTACTGGAGGACACCATTCTCCAACACTGTCCCTCAGTTTTGGCTGTCACTGCACAACACTCCTATGTACCCCTTCACCATGGCCCAGGCCATGCAGCACACGTCCTTGATTTCGTGCTATGACATCATCAGTCTGGAAGATTATCTTCAGTTAGCTGAGATACTTTGAGATGAAAACAATGCGGGCCCAGACCATTCTTACTTGTGGCATGATAGGGAAACAGTGCTGACCCTGTGATGAGACCCAGAGCCAAGAGTGACACTGGATGGATGTAGTCCTTCAGTTTTTCAGGGGATGAGGACTGAGCAGAGTAGACACAACCCTTTTGCACCACTTGGCCTGGCCTTTGTGTTGGTGGACATACCACTGCAGATACGTCTGCAGGGTAGGGTGGCGTGCGGAGTGGATTTTCAGAGCTCTCATTTTCTTTTTTCAAAGGCATCCACAGAAGCAGTTAGGCTGGATTTAGGCTTTTAAGTCCTTTTCTAGATCCAGCTCTACTCTCTGTTTTATTAGTTTTGAAACAGCCTCTTTTCCCTTTGTGGGATAGCAAATGACTAAATTGCTTTTTACTTTAAATGGGACTAAGACCCATGGGGACAAAAAATTATTAGTATTATGCCAAACCATATTTCAAGATCCATCTTATTAAAAAATGAATCATTACTGCTTAGAATGACTTTAAATTCTTTAATCTAAAGGAACTAATGGATCCAACTCTGGAACAGCCCTATCTTGAACTAAATTCAGGCTCAGAGCTTGGATGAAGACAGTGCAGAGGGAAAAATGGAGAGAGACGACATAAGTCTTGGCTTACTTAAATGTCCCTGAAAAGAAAACTTTGAATGTTTTGAAGATATTCTGGTTTGAGTTAAAGTAGAACAAATTCTCTGACTTTTCAGCTAAGCCTCTTCTAAGCAACTTCATTTTCTGGAAGGTCACAACATGTTTTTCAGACACTGTCTGCATCTAGAAGGCCGGTTTTGTGTCTCCTAAAGAGAGAGTAGACATTAAATGCACCGTTTGGTTTCTTCTTTTGGTTTCGAATGCTGCTCAGAGACACTAGATGGCACCTTTTGTTTGCTATGTGCATGGGGCCAGAAATAGGGCCCCTCTGAATGCTGGTGAAAGCTGACAATTATTTTTGAAGCAACTGGTGCATCCATATGGATCCTTGCTGACAAACGAGACAAAAATATCTTGGTGCTCCATATCCAGAAAAATGGGGAGGACACAAGACCTATTAACTACCTTGTTTCTTCTTTTCATATCTTCTCTGTGCTCTTGCTGGTGGGGCATTTAAACATCCAATTTAGTTAAAGAACAGACTGGGAATGTTTGTGTTCATGATGCATTTTAAGGAAATGGTTTTGGGGAAAGCCAGGACTGGTACAGAGAGCTAGAGTGGGATTTAGACCAATAAGGTATAAAATATCACAGTGTGGAAGTGCAGTGTATGGGCATATGAGTCCTTAGCACTCTTCAGCTCCCTCGTCACAAGTATCTGGTGTCATTCAGGGTGCCATAAAGGATCCCACATGAAGTCCCACCACTGCTCAGACTTTAAGTCTGTGTCTGGGTAGCCCTTGCATCTGGTAGGTGACTACACCAAACTCCCGTCACAGGTGGTAGAGACTTGGTGAATCAAGGCAGGGGAGCTGCTCACCTTACGTGAGCGCAGACACCCATCAGCACAAACTTTCTTCACCCCTGACTATCCTGGCTAGGCACTGAGCCCTTAGGAAGACACCTCAATTTGGACAGGAACCCCACACCAGAGTGAGCAAGTATGCTCCGTATTTGTCTTCTGCTGATCTTAGACTCATGTAAAATGGTAAGCAGAGAGTATGGGATGAACAGCCTCATGACTCCTGCGAGGGATCATGAGGAACCAGCCAGTGATCACCAATGCTGTTTGCCAGTGACGTGAATGAACATAAGGGTAACACTGCAATGGCACCCTTGTAGGGAGAAAGTTTGCTCCAAGACAAAGCTATTTTTTGATAATTCAATGTTGAGAAATCTCTGACTGTTCTCCCTAATAAGTTTCTACAGACATGTATCTTTTTAGAAAGAGTTTTGCCAAATAGTTTTGGGAAAATCTCCACTAAGCTAATTGTGTAGTTTCTGCTCTGTGTTTATCACGGTCCAACCCCTCATGCTCATCTTCCACAAGCAGGGGTATTATGACTATGCTGCTTGGTAGGACTGCTCAATCAAAGACCACAAGGATTGACCAAATCATCAGTCTGGTGCCCTGATGTCCAAAGCCTTCATCTGGTTGATGTTTAATCTGTAAGGATCTGCAGAATCCCTGTTGCCCACACAGCAGATCCCACAAGACATGAAACATCTGCTTTGCAAATGAACTTTACTTTTAATATAAAAGCTGAAGTATCAGAAATTCAATGAAAGGTCACAGAAAAGAGAAAGGAAATATCTAGGTCTAGAGCAAATGACTTGGACTGCTACAATGGGATCTGATTTGCAAGGAATAAAGGCTCAGAAGATGCTGGGCTATGTCAATGTTACAGAGAAAAGCAATGTCCCAGTGGTCCTGTCACATTGACTTGGGAAGAAATTCCTTCCTACCCCTGAATATGATCATTTGTCTAAGCCTAAGCCTGTCATCAAGGCACATAAACCAGCTTGCTAGAGGTTTTCAGTACCATCAATGTACTCTGCCTGTCATCTTATTTCTGAAGCTAGACCACATCTCCTGCTTTAAGGGAGGAGGAAAAAACTAAAAAGTCAAGTTATACATTAATAAAAGAAAAAAAGCCCCACTTCCTGCCCACTGCAAGCAACTAGTAGAAACCCTGAAACAAGGATCTAATTAAAACAGTGTAAAAATCATGCAACTTAACCCTGTCAAAAAATAACTGTTCAGACTCTTTTTAGAACCCTTGCAATTCCTGTATTCACTCCTACAATCTCCATCTGACATTCATTAAATCTAAATAAAATAAATCTACTACATTACCTTTATCTGGTAATGTAGCTGGTTATTTTTCAGGAAAAGAAATACACAATTAAAGTTGTAAAATTAAAATTAAAAATCAGGTGTTTCTCATTCGGACAGAGATCCAGACATCTCCATACAGTTGCCTACAATATCTATGTCTACACGTGGAATAGGAGTGTAACTTCCCATTTTACTCAATCAAGAGCCACGGTTGGATTCATCTACCCATATGTAGGCTTCTGAAGGAATTTGGGTTGCGCTTTAGTATCTGATGCGGGCTGATAGGAATGGCACAGGATCTGTGTCCTTCCAGAGGGCAGTATTTGGAGGCCATTCAGGATATCTTAAATGGCACTGGATGCCTATCTTTAGACAACTCATCTGAGTCCTTGGTCAGTACAAGGGAAGACAGAGAGCTATTCAACTCACCTTAATCTCACCAATATTTGCTTAGCTTGGTAGCTCTCCAGGCTCCACTGACTGTTTGACTGACTATGACGGGCCTGGGGACACCTAGCTCACGTTTATGTGCCTCGACATGGACACCACCCGTAGCTGGTGTGCATTTGCTCGTTCAGATCATAATAAGTCTTAGAGCCTGTAGATCAGGGGTGTCAAACTCATTTTCACCAGGGCTACATCAGCCTGCTCCTGTAGTGTAATGCGCGTCACTCATGACCAGTATGGGCAGGAGCATAGGGTCAAGGAGCTCGGTGCTGTCACTGGGGAGAAACAAGGTGCTGGGCTGGATAAAAAAAGATGGAGGGACGAATTCAGCCTGCGGGCCTTGTGTTTGTCACCTGTGCTGTAGGTGCTCTTGTCCAGGTGGAAGGGAGAGACCTGCCTTCCTGTTCCCTCACTGTGGTTAGCACACAGGCCCTTCTGTGATCCATCATTAGAATTAAGGTCATACTTAAGGAGAAAAAAAAGAGTCACATACATAATCTATTGTAGGTCTGAGCCATGTGCTAATGATTACAGTTAGTATTGTTGCAATATGAGGGCAACTGGCAGGATTTCTCAAGCCAGATAACTTGTGTTTGTGAAACCCAGTGAGACATATAAATGCTTAATAGTTGTTTGCATTGCTGAAGCAGGAGTCCATGCAACCTCTGTTGCAGACTGGGCTTCAAATCTACTGTAACACACAGAAAATCTGGAACAAGTGATACTTCAAGCACTGTATTTCAGATTGGAACTTTGATTATATAGGAACAAAACTGCTTCCCTTGTGTTTTGTGATCCTGTCTCACTTCACAGAACCTTTTAAGTCTCTCCATTCACACATACATACATCACATTTTACGCTTTTTACTCTCTTTTAATCTTTTACTCCCTGTTTTACTATGCACAAACAGGAGGCATGGAGCAAAATGTGCTGCTGCATAAAGAAGGCAGAGGGCTTGCACCAGGGCTCTTCTCATTCTCATCTATTAAAAAGGTAATCAAGGTTACCATCTCCCAGAAAACCTCCATTATGGTTTGGTAGTTGAGAGGAGGTGGCTGGAAGCAGAGGACCACGTGCCGGGAATTCATCCCCTGGTATAGCCCAGCCTAACCAGTGGTTTCATTGCAGGAAAGCGTGAAAGTGATGGGAGCAGTGGGTAGGGAATTCCTTGCTAATAGCAAGCTGAAATGGCTCGGCTTTGACCCTGCACATCTTCACAGACACCTATTAACTGCTTGGACTAACCTGGCCATGGCCTTCTGGATGTGTTCCAATTTAAATCAAATGCTGCCATGCTCAGGGAACCCACTCCCCATTATGGGCTTAGAGAGGTTGCACAGTGCAGGGGCTGTAGGAGATACCTTTATCCTCTCAGGTGCAAATGCAATCAAGCAGTGAAACCATGATAAAATATTTCATTTAGGGTGCCAAAATATGGGTGAAAGGCATTTTGGTGGAGAAAGCTTGGTATTAAGAGACACATTCCTAGTACAGAGGACTGCTGTTAATTGTTTTTATAATGATATTTCATGAGGAACCTTTCACTAACAGCTTACCATTAATTGCTAGGTGGCTGGTGTTTTATTTTTTTTTTTATCTCAGACATTCATACATAGATAAGCAAGAAACCCAGAATATTTTTCCCTGAATAAGGCATAGTTACAATAGCTGGCTGTAAAAAAGTGAGAAATGCAGTGGTTTTGTGGCTTGAGCATGACAATTTCAGAGCACAAGGCAAGTTGTTAATTATTTCTTATCAACTCTAACATGGAACAAGTTCTTTGTCTATAGGAAATAAATTTAATCATGCTATAAGTGTGAATTTTTAGTGTTGTTCTGTTCTGCTAATGGAAGATATATGCATTAGTATTTTTTTTTAGTCCTTTCAAGTGCATCAGGTAGCAACATCTCTTGGCTATGGCCCCCCAGCCTGGATTGCTCTGCAAAAACCCTGAGCAAGCCCTTGATTTCTCAGCAATTCGAACCACAGCACTGGACACACAGCTCTCTTGGCATCCTCTACCTAGTAAATAAATGTGGCTGAAGAGCCCACTGAATAATTTATCGTGTTTTCAGAACCTCACTAGCCAGGTCTATTAATATTTAGTGAAAATCATATTCCTTACTTTGAAAGACAGGATACTGGCAGGAAATGAACAACTGTAGTCTGCAAGGACCACATGTCTCTTAGAGGTCCTTAACCAACACGTCAGCAGGAGGAGGCTGTGGCCTCCTGGAGCTCGCACAGATTAAGATCTACTTGTGGTAGGCATTAAAACAAGCACTAAAGGTCAGACCCCTGTGGCACATTTTGGTGGCTCTCCAGTCTGAAAGAGCGAGACCCAAGGTGCAGCACTGGACATTTGCACAGCAAAAGTGGGATGAATATGATGTCTATCTCCGACAAGAGGAGTATCTTACACACCTGTTTCCCTTTTCTTTGGTAAAGAAAAGAAAAAAAAAGAATGAGGTACAAACAGAGAATTTACAACTGAGGAGGAAGACAATGGATGCGAATGTATTTGCAGTGCTCAGTCCTACCTTTGGGTTCTCATGACCCGGCTTTTGATGGTGATGCTTCTCTTCAGTTTCTCGTTTCTCTCCTTGCTTCTCATTTTAAATTTTGTGTTGAAAATATTTGTACCTGTGTACCTGTGTGAGAGACTAAAATCTATATTTCAAGTAGATCATAAATTGCAGAATTGGATTGCATTGCGCTTTAATATTTTAACAATTTGATTAATCAACTTGTAGTCAGTAATTGGACTCAGCAAAGACTGCCAGAATAATATCTTGATGAGATACCAATGACTGTCCTAGAATTGCCTCTTCTTTCCTTAATACACTCAGGCTTCCGCTGTTGAAAATTATAATGATAGCTTTTGCAGTCATGTCTCATACCTCTAGAAAAGGAAGCATTAAGAAAAAATATTAAAAAAGAGGTATTAAGGAAAAAAGGCAATCCACCAGTTTCTGCAATGGGAAATTGTGTCTCACTAATCTATTAGATTTTTTTGTATATGCCAGTAATGCAATGTAAAAATGTAAAGCAGTGTAAAATAAAATAAAAATAATCTATTTTAATTTCAAAAGGTGAGAAAAATTGTTCCTTAGAACAAAGCGTATAAACATCACTTGTTTCTGTTCAGAGAAGCATAAACTGTGTGGGAGCAAAATCCAAGAAATAGGAAATAAAGAATCAGATTAAACAATTTCCAAGAGGGGCAAAAGATTAATAGCAGAGTACTCAAGTACTGATGTCTTGAATAATATTCTTGGAGTCTTTCCTGGGTGGGGAAGGTTGGTTGGAGCTCCAGAGAACTGAATAATGGTGAACAAAATGGCAGGTGGAGCTCAGTGTCAACAAATGCAAAATGATACCAACTGAAGAGCAAAACATGGTTTACTCATTAACCTTACACCATTCCACCTGCATCAGGTTAGGAGGGGAACTTGGGTATGGTGGTGGAGAGCTGCATATAGCCACAGTCCAAAGAACAAAGCAAGTTCATAGGTGGTAAAGGTATGGAAAAAGAAAGAACTATTTTTTGTGGGTGGTGGTGTGACTCTGGAGAAGACCAGGTGTAGGCCTGGATGCTCACACTCTCAAGTGACAGTGCAGGTCTATGTCAGCTTCAGCACAGGGTGATGGGAATGACTGGGAGTGTGTAAAAATATTCAGCACAAGCTATATTTTAGAAGATCGAGATCATTTGCCATTGAAACAAGGAGAAGTGGGAGTATGATAGCAATATAAAACAGCAGATGATCTGGAGAAGTGAGCTTAGGAACACAAGAATAAGGGAAAAAATCAATGGTTTAGACAAAGGCAAACGCAGTTAATTGGAATTAGTTCACTTCTAATTTGGATAATGCAGTGTGCATCCGTCTCTCACTGCCTCAACCTGGGACAGCAAACATCTGGGCTTACTCAGTTTTTCAGTCAATAAGCCTCACAGAGAGAAAATTACAAAGTCATAGAAGGGAATCTTGTTTCCACAGAAAAAATAATTAGACCGTAAAAATCATTAACCCAGAGTTGTGTTTACCATTAGTACTCTATCAAATGTTGATTGTGTGACTAAACTGCCAAGTACAAAAGCAACCATAACCACCACCCTACAATATAAACAAGGTCATCATTGCTGTGAAAGAAAACATGAGCTGGATGAAAATAATCCAAAAGTTTTCATCTATAAACTGATGAAACCGAGCAGGTTTTTAGACTTAAATCAGTGAATAGCTTTTCCTAATTTTCACGTACAAAAATTATTTAAAAGATCACTGTATTTTAAAAAAAAATATGCACAGAGGGACACATTACAAAGATTCAGAAGCTGCTTGTGCATATTTAATTTGAATTCACCTTAATACATTTTGGAAGCAGCAGCACTTTGTTTGGTATGAACATGCGTGCCGAGTACATCCACGTGAAATATCTGCTTTCTATTACCCAGTAGTCTCCATTCAATTTTCTTCAGTGTTGTCATGGCAATAAGACTGTTTTTGACACTGCCATTAATGAACTCTGAGGGTGAGAAAGGTCCTTCTCCAACAAAGAGTGACACCACCACAAAGCAAATTAAATTGCTTTGACAACATATTTATTGATAGTGAGTTCACATCTCACCGGAGCTTTTAGGATCTTATTGATGACTTTGTGCCTGCCAAAAGTCATAAAGTACTGCTGTTGTAACAGGTATTTGCCTGCATTATTTGATCACCCTAATGCTGATATATTCTGTCATTTTACCTTGACAGTTGTATTTGCAATTACTCCTCTGACAGTCAATTAATGAAGGTGTGTGTGTCAGTAATCATTTCTTATCTCCAAAAAGGTATAATGAATGTGCCATAAACACATAACTAGGTGACAACTTATTACTCTGCAGTTAAGTGATAAAGGCAGTTGACAGGAGTAGTCAGAGATCACAAAATAGACATAGACCAGCACATTCTTCTGGCTGATAAAAGCTGAAACAAAGGTGGCCCAGACTACACGTGGGTAGGGCCTTTTGCAGTCATTTTGCTGCCTGTTCAAAAAAGGACCTAAAACCTGCAGAAGTTCTAAAAGATATTCAGAAGACTTTTTTTAAATACCGTACATTAATAAGCTTTACATCAAAAAAGGATCACCACCCTGCAGCAAGTGGGCCACTGATTCAATGGAAATTGAAAACACTGTCTCTAAAGCAGTAGCACTGAGCTTCTAGGCTGCAAATATGTGAATTTTACTTCCCCTGAGCTAAGGGGTTGAAATCAGTCTGTAACTTTATTAATTCCTGAAAAGAGAGGGGATTAGATGAGCTGCAACAGACAGCCTGACTTGCCACGGTCGCTCCTGGCAATGTGGCAGGGAGATAGAGGTGATGGGTGCTGCAGATTTGGATGAGGGGTCCTCCTCCCATCTCAACCTCTCTATAAGAGGCTGCAGGAAAGACTGGCTCTCCAGGACACTATGTAGTTTTTCTTAAAGTGTATAGGCAGCTTGGATCTATCTGGTTTTACGGTGTAGGTAGGTGGATCTCTGGCACTCTTCTGTCTTAAGCAACTGCATTACTCTTCTCAGGGCCAGTCTGTCTTGAAGGCAGTCACCTTTGCTACACATTACTCTTCTGTACCTGCAAACGAAAAATAGAAACCTTATCCTGCCTTGTCAGAGCACATAAGGACTGTCTGCACATTAAGTGCTGCACAACAGTGCAAGAGCTTCAGGCCTTTGCGCCCATGAATCTTGTCTGGTATAACATAGATTGGTCAACAACATCATCATGTAAATTTTTTTCTTTCCCAGTTAGGGAAAAATTAGTAAAGCTGCAGGAAAATGTAATCTTGGGGGTATTTCTGAGGAGATTACTGCATAGCAGAGTAGATGAAACCACACATGACTTTTGTCAGGAGCAAAGTCGTCTAAGATCCTGAAAGCTCCAGTGATATGTGAACTCTCTCTCAATAGATACGCTGTCATAGCAAGTCCTTGTGCCCTGAAGTCCCTATTTTCTGGGGATTCACAAGTTCTCCGATAAGCAAACAGCTCTTTTGGATTTGTTCTGGCACAGCCATAACAAACATTTGGATAATGCCCTTAAAAAACATGCTTTAACTTTTGTCAGCCCTGAAGTGGTCAGGTAGTTGGACTAGATGATCATCGTAAGTACCTTCCAATTGAAATAATCACCTAGGCCATTCCACTCCATTCTATTACATTCCAGTCCACTACTTTCCATTCTGTTCTAGCCCAGTATGGTCTTTCTTCCATGGGGGGAAACTAAATGCTAGTGCTAAGCTAAAGTGCACTCGTTCATCTTGGACAGTTTTGAGGCACCTTGATGTGACAGAAGAGAGTGGCCTCTGCTACTGCTGTGCAGGCTTCACCGCCACTGCAAGCAGTAGAGCCACGAGTGAGGTGCGTGCTGAAGTGTCAGGGCAACCAAAAGGGCTGTGGAGGCACGTGAGAGACACGTGTCTATGATAAATGATGTGAACTTCTTGGCTACTTAACCAGCTACCAATTGCTGGGCAGTGTAGACAAGAAGCATCCACCATGGGTTAACCTCAGAGATGTCACACATTAAAGTGTCCTTCACCAGCAGCTAAACTTTTCCATTTTCTTTTCAAGCACATTTCTGCTCTTCTACCATCTTCTCCCACACAATGAAGAGTCCTCACTATTTTTCTGATACGAATCTGCTCACCCAGCCAAGGCTTATCGAAGAGGGGGTCAGATGTGTAGGTGTCCTACTGTTTCATGGCTCTTCAGACATCTCGTGCAGAGCCTCCAAAAGTTTCCATGCTCTCTGCCTTAAAGCAGCTTTGTGATATTGCAACTGGTGCTGGAAAAAAACCCTAAAAACAATTGACTCACGGATTCAGGGTGTTATGTAATCAAGAGCAAGACACTTAGCTTTACTGAGCGTCACAAAACTTAGCTAAAAATCTGGATAGGAAGCAGCACTGCACTGATGACTATATACTGCACCTGAATATTCATTTTATTAAAGTACTTATTTCAATGTAGAATCACAGAACAGAATCATAGAATGGTTTGAGTTGGAGGATCATGCAGTTCCAATCCCCCGCCATGTATTTTATGTGGGCTTATGGATGGATCTCCAATTAAAGGAATTTAAATACCCTTCAGTGTATATCTATAACTTTATCTTTAAAAAAAAAAGATGTAGATAAACACTGCACAGTAACTAACTAAATAATATCATTGCAGGCATCGAGAATAAATTCTCGCTGTTAAAGAATCGTAAATAGAGTTGCTTTTCATTATTTGCTAAAGGGCAAGAGAGCACAGAAGATATAGTCATATTTCAAATTTGTGTGGCTTATTTATTTAATTTTTGATTGAACACACCAACCTCAGAAAAACTGTGCTGATCTCTTCCACTGGAACTGATCTGCCTTCAGTCTTTATATGTGTCTGACACTTCTGGTAACCCCTATTTAAAAAAAAAAACACATTATCACTACACAAGGGAAGAGGCATATGAAAGCTCATCTTTCTCTTTATATTTGGTCTTCTAGTCAGACTGATTTACTCATACAGAGACTCACTTACTTTAATGTCCTTGCAGGAACAGCTAAAATGCTCTGCCACATGGTCCTTATGTAAGTAAAGCTCCATTTAATAACTTGGTTCCACCCTGAGTGCAAGTGGTGAAATTCAGCATGAAAAATGGTGAGAGAAGACAAAACACATTCTGTAGTTCTGGTAGCAACATGTGGATTTACTCTCTGAGTCCATTATATCAGTAAGCCCACCCTTATGCTAATTTGCTGTTTCTTTGGCATTTGAAAAAGAATTTGAACTGAAAAGTAAATAATAAACCCAGAGCCTGTGTTTTGTTTTCATGGGGACTACCTTTGTTCTTTATGACAGGAATGGCTTTTTTGTAGATCAAATTTATATTTCTGAATTCAAATTCAGAAGAATGGAGAAAAAAATAAAGAGAAAGAACATACAAGAAAAAATTGTTTCTTGAAGTCTCAGATATTATACAAGCTTTGATTTTAATAGAACGATGAAATAAAATCAAATGAGATGGGGTGATCCTCATATCATCTATCATCAGGACTTCAGCAGTGACGGTTCAAGTGAACAGATAATATAGGTTAATGATACTGCAGGAACACATTTGTGTCTGCTGGAGATAACAAGCTGGAAGTTAGGTGGCAATGTACTGCTGCTAAATGCAAATATCCCACCCAAATATTTAAACAGGAGCATATCCTGCAAGATATGTGAAAGAATCCTCTCCTTAGGACTGGAAAGGCCTCAGAGGTGCCCAGCTTATGAGATACATGGGACATCTGGGAGCCATTTATTTAGAAGGATTGTGGTCTCACAAGGACCCCTTGTATGCACTGCAGAGGAGAGGGACAGGCATGGTCAGGGTTTCAGAAAACACGAAATGGTCTCATTCAGCCCCAAACCAAAAAGGCTGAGGGGACAGCTGTTGGACTTTGGAGATATCTCAAAGGGTATAGCACAAAAAAAAGAAGTGGCCCACAACTGAGTGCAGATTTAGAGCACATCCTCTTGCTGGAGGTGAAGGAGCCAAGGGAGACATCTTCCCCCTTAACTTCAATACACAAATTTTTCTAGCTTTTATCCATCGTCATAAGAAATTCATTTCATCCAATGCTTTTTTAAAGGTAATCAGGATTCAGTGGCTGTCTCTGATGACGACCTCAAATGTCCAGTGCCATGACTTGGAAATTCTGTATCTGAAGTCCCCACGAGCTGTATCCTGCATGCTTCATTTAAGGTGTTCTCCTACCAACTTCAATCTGAGTGATACCAACTCTTGACTCAGCAAACAGGGCTCTTGTGAGCCCAAGTTTGTTCTTATTCAGTAAGTATTGCCCTGCACTAAGGTACATCCTATGCTCAAGAGCTTTGTTGAATATGAAGAAATTTTGGGACAAACACTTTTTCTGAAACAGCCTCTTGGCTATCAAGAAACAAATTTCTTTTTATGTTGACTGTATTTTTGTCTCATTTAAACTTCAGTTTATTTCTTTGTCTGCCCTTAGGTTTCAGAGTAGAGATCATCTTTGATGTGAGATGCCTTGCACAGATCTTCTAAAAGTGCACAGATGTGCGACAGCAACCATAGCTTTAACTAAAGGCAATGAAAGAACCTTTTATCCTGCTTTAAAAGCATGTCTTAGAAACAGAAAAGAATTAGAGTCTGACCAATTAATGAGAAAGGGCAAAGCATTAATCACATCTTTAAAATTATTTTAATACTTTAAGAAACATCTATCTTGAATAAGAAAATTTCTGTATGTGCAATTAGGAAGTAATGTAAATCTCTGAAGTAAAGACTTGGATTAAAAAAAAGGCATGATATGATTCAGAAAGATTTAATTTATGCAAATTTGCAAGACCAGATTATAGCATCCTAAATTGTAAGTGGAAGCACTTAATGAGTTTGATCGAATCCTTACATTATTTCTTAGTTGTTCTGGTGAGTTGAGAAGGTAATGAGCACTGGGCAAGAAAGTGGGAGTTGCCTACTTTCATATATGTTTGTGAGGTGGAGGCTGTTGTGCTCCTGGTAGTCAAACAGGTAATGGATGTGCTAATTTCTTGGAGTTTATCTTCTTTAAGTGGTGTCTTATTTTCCTAGACACAGGGAAAAAGTCAATGGGGGACACTGAGGTGGGAACTCTTTAAAAAAGAGAACCTGAAGCTTTTAAGACCCAAACTTCTGAGGAGACATGAGAAAGCTGGTTGGAGCTGTGCCCCTGTGGGGCTTCAGAGGGTCTAGTGCATATGAAATGAAGGGTCTCCTGGCACAGCTGCGCCACTGAGAGATGTGAAAAAGCCCTCTCGAACTCCATCCCCAAACCAAAATTCCAATGCCAATAGGAAGTTTCTTTTGCTGGTTTGTGAGGAAATGCATTGCACCTCTTGTTCCTATGTACCGTCTGCCACCAGCACAGGTGGAGGGGACACGCGTGACAGGTCATGGGCACAGTCTGCTCTTAAACAAAAACTTTCATGGTAAGTTTTAAGGATAGAAGCTCTTGGGGGGTGCCAGTTGCCTTGATAAATATCTTCTAGAGACAGGACAATAAGAAAGAAAACAAAACTCTTCTCTCTTCCCCATCACAGCGGTCAATGTCCCTTTATTTAGGCTGGCATGTTGTTCTTTATTGCCAGAGTCTATGCTCATGGAGGCTGACTCTATAATGATACATTTGTGATGCAGTATGTAAGTGATAGTGACTAATGTCATTTTGCATGTCGTCAGGGGATTAAACACCATCCACTTAATGCACACAAGAAACTCCACTATAAAATTGTATTTGTGATTGTTGCTGATGACAAATCTGTTAGACAAATCCAAGGGCTTCCTGGAGGCCTGCCTATTCCCTTGAAATACCCAATTAATTAACATTTTGTCTACAATAAGCAGTTCACAAAAGTAAGCCTCAGACAGGCATTACTGTCTGTGTTAAATAAATTACTGTTCCTCCTTTGTACCTCACTGTGTTATGAAAATAAATCTGTACACTCCTCTTTTTAGTGTATTAGTCTTTTTAGACTCTATTAGTGTGAAAGTTCCTAAACCAAGGAGAAAGATAGTTGGAAATGCGGGTGCCAAACGCAGCAAAATGCACCAGCAAAGTCTGAGTGCTGTGTTCATTCTGGTATTGATTTTGTCAAAGGACTGGAGCCCTCAGGGAGATTTGTTTTTCTTTGGGATTACACAACTCTTTCCCCCCCCCCTGAAATATTGGCTTTTTCCCCTCCTTGGTATTTACAGAATTACTATGTGACTGTGGCTCCATTGCAGCACAAATCAGTTTTGGGGTAGGTCTGCCATTAGCAGGGTATGGAATGGTGTCTGGAGTTCAGCACAGAGCCCAAGTGGGACAGTCCTTCCTTATCTGCTGCTCCTCTGCCACTGAAGAAGTAGTAGCTATTTCTGTATTTCAGACAGATGTCCACTCCAAATAGAAGACCTGACTTTCCCGACATAATAAAGTTGGTCTGAACGAACACTCCACTCAAGAGGGGATCAGACCAAAAGCCTTTTTGGAAGGAAAGGAGCTTTTCTGCTTATGTTAAAATGGGTCTGCTGTGGGAGGGTTGAAAGAGGAGCTGCAACTGTGTATCATGATCTGACTGATGAAATGCCAGATAGTAACTGATTAAATTGATTCCTGTCAAAGAAAATGAGTATTAATATTATAGGCAAATCATGAAAAAAAATAGCAGAGCGTACTCAATATTCAGCAATGTATGACAGATTTGGAAAAGCCTAACAGGAATATCTGAGCCATACTCGCTCTTACCTGGTTTTCTGAAACGGAAAGGTCTGCTTCCCAGAGGAGTGTGTGAATGAGGGAGATGGTCTCTGGCCCAGCTCCTGCCATCCTCCCTTTAAACATGGGGAAAAGTTCCATGAAGCTCCTGAAAGGCTCTTGGGAGAAGAGGATCCCATCCTGCACTGAGCCAACTGGCACTGAATTGCAGTGGTTGTGCAAACAGTGATTTGGATTCAGAAAATAAAGTGGTTCACAAAGCAAGCACTTTACGAACCGTGTTTCTTGGGTAAATGTAGACAAAGCTTTCCCTATTCTGTTTCCAGCTACTGCGTCCCAGTAGAGGGAAAGGGCTTTTTCCAGATGTGTACTAACAGATGTCTAGAAGTCAGCCACCTCAATCCATAGGATAATGATCTGCTGTAATTCTAACAAGGAAAAACGGACTGTTTTAAATGGAAAATCTGACCAGATAACTATGTTCAGACTCTCCTGCTCTTCATTATTCTTCTTATTCATGATTTTGAATGAGTGAATGATGGTATATGATTTGTATATTTGTTTACTCATCATAAATCATTTAAACCAAGGCATTAAATCTGTCTATTTTTTGATGAAAGGAAATCCAATGTAGAAATTAGTATTTTGCATTGCAGAATCCCCATGCAGTCGACCCCCTTTGATTTATTAAAAAATCTATTTTCTCCTGATTTTTGTAAATGCCCTTTTTATTGCCCTTCTCTCCTTTGGACAGTGCTAACTGGGCGTTTTTTTGGGTCTCGGTGCCCTCGCATACTTATAACTGACTCTGCACTTTCTAGATTCCTCCTCTTCCTCCATTTCCACTCCAGCTTTTCCCTTTCAGTTGGTGGCTAAAGGTAACCTCTGGGCAGCTACCTGCACTGCACATTAACGAATTTCTGTCCTTTAGCAGGGATACTGTAGGGCCAAGCTCGAGTGTGGCTCCTCATTTTAAAACCCCTATTTTACATTCTCATTCTGTTCTTCTCTATCACTCAGAGAGTTGGTTGTAAGGAGGCTTTTGTTCAAGCCTGGGCAGCTGCCTCCTGGCAGGGGGAGTTTTGAGCAGCTGACCTGCTTGTGCTCGTTGCTTGGTTAAAAACCTCCATTTTCATATGGGTGGAACCAGAGGGAAAACAACTTTTGCTCCAACAGCAGCCTCAAAGGGTTCAGGATTGTTCTTCACCCTGGTCAGAAAACACAGCAAAACAATGGAAAATTTTTCTCAGATGCAAATCTTGTACTACTTTGTATCCAGACACAGCCAGCGCATTGTTCTCACTCAAATAAAATGTACTCTGTTGCACTTACTGAGTGCAGGTGATTCGTCTCTGGAGAGGATGATCTTCCCCTGCATCCTGGGAAGGAGAGAACACCTTGGCCATCTGCACTTGATCCCACTCCCCCCCAACCCTAGATCCTGGAATCCCCTCTGCCAGGTCGTCCTGGGATTGTGATGTGGCAGCAGACCAGCACAGGGAGTGTTTTTGAAACAGAATTTATTACTTTTTTTTTTCTTTCTGAGCATTTGGGCACCAGGACATTTCTGTGTGAATCACAGCAGGCTAGAAGCTTTCTCTTGCGCATAGGAATGCTGACTGGGGCAGTGCTTGCCACGTTTCCTGAGCAGGTCCACAGTGCTTTTCCACTCTGAACCTCCTCCTGTGATGGCCTGTGGCAAATAGGAAGAGGCGCCTGTTTTAAGTTTCCCTTCCTTGAGGCATCTCAGAAAGTAGTATAATGATTTTCTTAACATTACACCAGCATGAAGACATTGCCACCAGTAGGTATCTCAAAATGTTATTCAACAACCCAGAATAGATAAAAAAGTGTCGCTGCAGTGCAATAGAAAACCCACCTTGTCCTCTGTACTTCTGTATATTGTGTGCATGCTTGGTTTCCTTGGAGCCCAGAAATCTGATGTTAAAAAGACGTCACATAGGCATGTGTGTGCTTCTGTTCCAAACCACTTATTCACATCAGAATGAAAATGTGCTTTGGGAAGATTTGTTCTCATTAAAAGAAATAAGTTTTATCAGGGGAAAATTGTGTTTGGCAACCCACAGCATCTGATTGCTGTAATGGTAGTGACGGCAGTAATCTATTTTTTTTCCTTGCTGGTAAATGGAAGTATCCAGCAAAGATAAAAGGTTACCAGCTGAGATAACTATCCTCTAATTAGTACTGCAGATTTTTTGGGGAATTTAGAAATAATGTGATGCAGCCTCTTAAATTTGTTGTAAATAAGACCAAATAGGAACAAGCAAAGTACTCAATGTATGAACCGAAGCACTGAATGTGAGAGGGCTGATCAGCCATTCAGAGCAAAATTCTGTGTGACTTCATTGCATTGGGAGAGAAGCAACTTATTCTGAGAGCCCCCATTCACAAAATTCAGTCCAGTCTTGAGCGTCTTACTCACTTTCAGTGCTCCTGAACTGGTTGGTCAGGGTACCTGGCCAGCATAGTCATTGAGTGCAGAGGTACCACAGCTAATTGTCACTTAGGTAACTCAAGGACTGGTAACAGATTAGGTATAGGAGGACAGAGAACCAACAGTCCTAGTTTATTGTCCCAAATATTACTTAATTTCATCAAGAGTTTTTCTTGGAAAGTACAAATTATGAAGTATGAGGAAGAAGACGAATTCCCACAGTTGAGCATCACTACTCTGGGAGACATGATAAGAATAAATGAAGCAGTCAAACTTAACTGTGGACTGAAACTATGGCAGCTCAGGAGCTGTGCATAAGCAGATCAGATGCCTCTGCCTCAGGGGAAGGAAGTCCAGGAATGGGTCAGCTTCAATGGCCTGATTTCAATGCCCATGAGAGGCCACCTGGGCTATTGGTGCTAATAAATCACACAGTTGCCTCAGCCCATGCCCCCTGTGAGCTGTTGCCAATATTTTGTTAGCAAATGCCTACAACTTTCCCAATGCAATCTGCTAGTGACAAAAGCTGAGAGCCCAAGGGTAACTGTTCCCAGAAAGGAGACACAGGGAAATGGGTCCAGTTTTTGCACTGTCATCAAGCAGCTTGGCTGGGCAAACATACTAAAATGTCTGGGGAACCTAACAGACATATTCTTGAAACCACCTGGACTAGCAGAGATGCAGTGTTGACGAAAAGGACCAGGATTTCGGAAGAGTCTGCACTGATCTCTTCATTAATTTCTTCCTTTGTCTCCACATGTTTTTCTGAAGTGATTCCTTGCATTTGAGGGCAGTTTTGGCCATTTGACATCCCCGAAATCTTCTGGAGGACTAGATAAAAGTCACTATACTTTCAGAGTAGGGTGAACTGACCAAGCATCATTTCTAGCCTGGACGGCTTCCTCATACTTTTTGGGAACAAAGGGTGAGATTTATATATTTGCAGCACAGCAGCAGCCCAAAAAGCCAAAGCCAACGAAGTCCATGCAGGAGCTACTCAGGGTGACAGACAGCAGTGGCCATGAAGAGACTGCAACCATGGTTCAGTTACCTCCTTGCATGCTGGTAAAAACATGGAGAACAAGACCAGCGACTGCTGGATAGTTATTATCCTTCACACACATTTGGGGGCAAAGATCAGACTGGACTGCACTGCAGAAAAACCTTGAAGCTGCTTGTCATCAGATCTTACCCCTGAGTGCTAATCAGAGCATCTTCTTTTTAAGTGCCTTGGTCTAGTATTTCTAGGCTGTAAGTAAGGTGAAAAAGATTTTGGTCAGACAGGAAAAACACCTCTGAAAAAACAGCGTGGCAAAGAGGGGGATTGTTGGCCCCATGTTTAGGCTGGAAGTTCTCAAAGGTTTGTCCAATGTGAGCCCCTTAGCAAGCAGACAGCAGGCTGGGAGCCACGTTATTAAACATGCTGGGCTTTGGAGGAGGGAGGTATTCCGTTTGTGGGTGTCTTGCAATGGTCCTAACAGTGGAATAATACCAGCCACACTTTAAGATCTATGCCCCTCGTGTTCAGATGGGTCAGGTAGCCTCACAACTCCAGCAACTCTACCTTCTCTTCTCCTGTTTGTCACCTCTCCTCTTCAGGGAGCGATGAACACAGGTGCAGATGTGACAAATTCACAGAATTATCCAATCAGCGGTTCTTAAGTGGCCATTATCCACTTGCCCCATTTGAAATGCTATTTAAACAAATCAAAAAATGAAATACTCAGGAAACCCAGGAGATCCAAACATACCAGGGGATGTGGGGAGGCCAAGGTAGAAAAAGTGGTGGCCTGTGAGCTATCTCAGGAGACCTGAGTTTGGGTTTAGTTTTGTGCTAGTGGTGTTACATGCACAGAAACATGAGCAAATTTAGGACTCCAAACTCTATGAGATTGTGTGGATGGAGCGATTCTGTGATTGGCACCCATGAAACAATCCGGGAATTTACTGGCATTTAGACCATACTACGTAACAGCAGACCAATGTGGTTTCTGCCCACTGTGCTATCTACTGAGGAGACACTGGCTTCTTGCATGTTTCTGGAGCAGTGTCAGCATGAATGCGACCCTTATGGAGAACATATGACTGTCCCAGGATGAATGATTGGGTTGGAGTTGTCTTTGTCTGAAACTAACGCCAATATCCACTGGGAAATTAAGAGTCCTTGGCTACTCCAGCAGCAGAAACAGTCAAACTCATGTTGTGCTGATTAGCAATATCACTTGCTATATAAAAATCCTCTAAAGCAGTACTTTTTCCAGACAGTCCTATCACATAGAAGGGCTGTATTCAGTCCCTGGACTTCAACTTCAAAGCATAGTTGCCTAATGCACCCCAAACTGTCCCTGCTGGGACAGGGCTTTCATGCATTTGAGAGGAAAAGGAAAGTGTCATGAGGAGCAGCCATCACCACCCACTCTTGCAGGGTTTGGGACCTTGCAGGGTTTGTGGCTGTTTTCCTGAAACAGGAGGAACTGTTCTCACATTAAGTTCATGGATCTTCCCAGTGCTGTAGGAGACACTTACTGCTTTTCCCTTTTGATCAACCCAGTCAGGAGTTCAATTGTTCTTTTTTGTCACAAAAAAAAGGACAACACAATATCTCTGTCCCAAAACAGGACAGTCTGGCTGTCACTATGATTAAATGCAGTAAAGAATCTGATCCTATTTTTGGAAAGCACTTCTTCAGCCTAAACTGTGGAATAGCAAAGGCTTTACTATTGATACTTTTAAATTAATAAATCAATCATAATAATTAGTTTTTGTGACTTTATACTTCGAAGTAATATTCATATACAAATAACATCTATCCACCATGGCACATTTGTTTCTTACTTGGACTCGTAGAACTAAGCTCAACTTGACAGGCAAACCTCTGCTATTGGTGCCTCTGGCAAGCAGGACCTTCACGTACCAAATATAGCAAAGCACAAGCTATCTGTTGTCAAGACTTTCTGTACTGCAAGTTTTCTAAGTTTAGCCTCGTATTAGAAGACCATGGTCCATCCAGAGCTTAATAAAAATCCCCACCTTGCAGCCCAAGCCCAGTTTGTGTTCTGCCTCTTATATGGGTCAGCTTGCTGCTATCCTTCTAAACATGCTGCTGTTGTGTAAAGCTATGTATGTATGTGTAGTTTTAATAATGCATTACCACATTTATTTATGCAACAATCGGAACAATAGTTTGACTGACATATAGGGTATTTTGGAACTTGGTATTTAGAGCTAAAAATAACCAAGTGAGAGCAGTCACCGAAAAAGAGTTCTTTTCTTTAAAAAAAAAAATAAAAGACTTGGGCTTTTTGTGCTATTAGACATTCTAGAAGAGTCAAAATTTACTTCTTCCCTTATGGTGTCTGCTACAGTGTCACCATTAAAAGCTGCTTTGTATAAACACGTCACGTGCAAAAGCTAAAAATTCTAAGTAAAGAGTGCCACCATTACCATAGCCTAACCAAAGTGTTAACTTAGTGCACAAGGTAGAAAATTAAACCTCACTGGTCTATATGTGAAAAAAAAAAATTTGGAATTCTAGCCACTTCAATCTTGCTTTCTTCTTGTCTTTTGCTATTGATTGGCATGAATTTGAAAACTGGTACTTTGGACTGGACTTCAAGCAAATACTCTACTCAGAATCCCAGGGTTTGGGGATAGTTTTGATAGTGTTCCAAGAAGTTATCCACTAAAGAAATATGTAACTATGTACTGTCAATTGTTGTATGTTTTTCTCTATTATACCCTCATATCAGTCTTGTTTTCTCCTTCTTCATTTACACTGAAATGTCACAGAAGCTACACATTTTATTCTTTTGATATAATGTGTTTCTCATTCACTGCAAATATGGACCTGCTTGTCCATTCAGAATCAGTTCTTACCTGAATGATAGGAGATTAATCAATATTAAATGTTTCACCATTGCAAGAGACATCTGTGATCTAATTTCTAACTCTAATTGTTTAGATTGACATGATTATTTTAAATGACACATAGGTGCTTGTCCTTTCCAGGATTTTCAATATAAACTCTAATCCTTGTTTCTCAGTTTTATTCAGAGATTAAGCAGAGAGCAAGAAGTTGTATTTCTTGCAAAGGTTCCCCTAGAAAGAAGTGGCATAAAGAAAGCTAAAATATAGGATTTTTAAATGGTGCAAAATCCATATGGCAGAAGAAGGAGTTGCAGGTCTGTGTGCGACAGTGCCTGCCAAAGTCCTCTATCCTTTAACACATGGGCATATACCCAGGTGGACATTTCCACGTACATACTGATGCCCAAATCTCCTTCATGCAGAGTGCTGCAATAGAGTTCCTGCGTCACAAACAAATAGGAGGCACGGTATGAATGCCAGGTTGCTGTACATATTTTTGGCATGTCCGTTTTCTGTGATTTTCCTTATTTTTTCCTTCTATTTTTAATGGGGAGGGAGGGATCCAACATACTTGTGTGAAGTAGCACCTTTTACTCAGCGAAGACCAACAGCTCATCGCATCATTATATAGAAAGGAAAGATGTTGTGCATTGCGGGAATGTAGCCAACTCTCAAGTCAAGATCAGCATCCTGGAAACAGCAAACATTGGCAGCTGCATCCTCCTGAATCCAGGAGCTCTGTGCAAAGCTCTAGAGCTCAGGCTCTACTCACACCACTGAACAAGGCCGAGCAGGCCTATATGCCATCCCTGAAGTCAAATAGCATGGCAAACTGTGTGTCTCTGCTACTGATGCACAGCTTTCACAGTGTGTACTCTCTCTTGAGCCGTACCTGGGCATCATCTGGGGGACTCCTGGTTTGCACAGATTGAAACAGAAGCTGGGAAGTGAGATGGCAAGCAGTACAGAGGATGGAAAGTCCATGCCCTCCCAACCTCTTTTGATGGCATAGGTTCAAGCAGGGGAAAACAGCACCAAGAGTTATTGGATTTGACCTATTGCAACCCAGCCTGAGGCTGAGGTGATGGGTTGCTCGCTATAAAATGGGTTCCACATTTCTTCCAAGGGTCATATAGCCTTTGTTGCTCCTGGGGGAGTACTTTGCTGTATGTCCCCCACCTGCAAGAGGACATGAGTGTAACATGCACATCACCTCCCTCTGGGTGAAGAGGGACCTCCACAGCTCTGTGACATGAGGGAACACTGCAGTAGAAACATCTGCCCTGGCTCAGTGAGTGCAGGGGGGTTGCAGACCTGGTTTGTGCAGAGGCATCCCGCTATTTCCCAGTCCTAGGAGGCCACAGGCTGAGAGAAGGTGAAAACATCAGCAATGCAAATCTCTGTTTTGTGATGTGTTGAGTTGACGCCAACAGCATGGCCCTCTTGGAGATGGAGAGGCTTAAGAACCACTGAGTAGGCTGTATGTTGCATACATGACTCCTAAGCTTGGGAAAAAACATAATGAATAGAGTAAGGGTAAAGGCTGTCTTCATAGCAAGAAAAAATACCTACTGAAAAGGGGTCAATGTCAAATGAAATGCTCCTTAAGAATAGTCTATGTATTGTACTCTCTCCTGTACTCAGCCTGTCTTCTCAAATGTGCTTAACAGCTATAGTTCATCAATATGAAGTTAGGATTTCTGAATGTGTCACACTAAGACTTACTGACTTTACCAGCTAAACACTGATTGTACTTTGCCAAACTTAATTGAAGAATTTATAACGCATAGAGTTTGTGACTGATCCGCAGACACAGCAATAAAGGGAAAACTTTTCCAACATTCCAGATAAAGGCCGCTATCTTTTATGAAGCTTTGCTATGGCAAAAATGACGTGAAAAATAGAATCATAGAATTGTAGAATCATAAGGTTGGAAGAGACCTCTGAGATCGAGTCCAACGTGCCTGTCTCCTTACTAAACCATATCCCTAAGAAACTTATCTACCTGTCTTTTAAACACCTCCAGGGATGGAGACTCAACTACCTCCCTAGGCAACCTGTTCCAATACCTGACCACTCTCGCAGTGAAGAAATTCTTCCTAACGTTCAGTCTAAAATAGGAACAGCTGAGAGGAAAAACAAAGGACACTTAATGCTAAGAAGACCCTTCGTATTTGGATTGCTCTGAAAATAATCTGCTAGGCTTTTAACATCAAAGGTGAAGTCAAGGCTGGGTGTACAGCAATGTCAAGGATGAGCAAGGCTCCTTTCTGAACATCGTGCATTTCTTCTTCATAGGAACCAAAGGGCAAGGAGGGGAAATAAGTGGGACTGATGGGCACTGCGAGTTCCTGGCAGTACCTTTAGGTCTGACCCAGCAGTGGGCAACAAATAACAGGGAGAAGATGGAGAAGCTGCTTGTAAAAAAAAAAGAATGGCTTATATGGAAGTCAGCACAGGAGAAGATGTACATGATGTTTCTCAGAAACAGGGAACACATTAACTTTCACTCAAAGGCTCTGAATGCAATGAAAATTATTCCATTTTCTTGACTCATCTGCCCTTTCCTCTGCAGCAGAATGAAGACTTCAGCAGGAAAAAGCAAAACGCATTTTATAAAATGCCAACTTATTAAATGCTATTGCCTTTAAAAAAGGCTTTCACCTGTTCAGCTTTACACCTTACAAAGCCTAACATTTGTATTGAAAGAGAGTCACTGAACTCGTACAAATGCATCATATGGTAAAACTTATTACAAATCCCAGTTCAACAACTGAAGAAAATAAGTGGACAGGCAGCATCTTTCTAGATTATTTCTGAACATCATTTAGATACCGTAAATAGACTATTGTCAAAAATGAGTTTTATTGTAAAGACAACTAGTATAATTCTGTTAGCCAAATAGCAGAACAAGAGTTATGGATATTCATCAACACAGCAAAGACACAAAACTTAACACTGCTTTCACCCTATGTGAAATTTAAATTATTGCACCTATTTATAGAATTAGGCTCTTATGTTTTCAAAACAGATTTCCGAAATAGCACAAGAGAACCTGTGCATCCATCCACATAGGGAAAACAAAGGAAAATCATCTTTATGTATGTGACAGCACTGTTTTCTGGATGACTGGTAACCGTTGTGCTCAGAAATGGCTGCCTATGCCAACTCAGAGCAACTCTGTAGCCTTACTTGAAAATGTAGCTGCATTAGTATGTCTAGATCACTCCCAATTTTGGTTACAGTTCACTAATAATACTAAATTGATCTTTCCAAAAAAAGGAAGGTATTGTCTGAACTAAAAGCAACAGCACAGACAACTCCATGACTAAGAGTCTCATTGAAAAGCCATTTATGTCTATGTCACTGCCTTCAAATCTCATTCAAGCTGACACTAAAACCAGTTGCTTCTGATTATGATGGCAACTCAGGAGAAGAGGTTTCAGCTTGTATCTCCAGCCTGGTCAGCACGAAGGGGACGAGGTGACTAGCAGCTACTTTCCATCACCGGGGTCATGGTGTCCAGCTCTGCCTTCTGATGAGCAAATGTTCTGTGTTTGCCACTAACTACCGTGTCAACATGTGGCTTTGCAAAGTTTAAGTGAGATCTCCCCCCATACTGGCAAAATCCCACAGGCACTTAAAAGAAGGGATAGACAAAAGGGAGTTGTCGCTGATTCATGTACTAGAAAAATCAGCATAATGTAAATTTGAAAACTAGATACTCTACTATCGAAGACTATAATTTTAAAGCATTATTAAATTCATTGATGTGACTTTTTTCAGTAGAAAATTGCAGTCTGGTTTATATCAGATTAGAAATTTAATACATCTACTGTTAAGTATCTAGAAAGCATTGCATAACTTTTATCCACGAAGAACAGAGCCGGAGTAAAAGCACTAGAAGATGAAGGAAAACCTGTGACAGTGGTGTTGCATGGCAACTGAAAGCTTGTCTCTGCCAGTCAGTGGCAGTTCTTTGTACTTTAAACTCTATGGTAGGGAAATTAGTCATTATAAAGGATCTCAGATGGATGACCCTTAATTTCTGAAATACAGTTGAAGCGCTGCTGTGTACAAAAGCTTGCTTATGAAAACATCTGGTTTTGAATACAAGCGAGCTTTGTGAAGAGCCAGAGTTAAAAAAAAGAAGAAATGTGTGGTACACCTTAGTGAGAGAAGGTCTATTGCTCGTTTTCCCCAACCGCAAATGTTGAACATGCAGTCCTGTTCAGACCTCACACAACATTCAATCTGTCCTTAATTTTAGAGAAACAATGCTTTTGCTGTTTGGAAAACAAATTATACCAAATAAAACTACTTGGCCCCAAAATGATGGGGTTTTTTTCACTTCTTACGGTAATCAGCCAGTCCCAAGGAAGATGAAAGATCAGTTACATATGTAATTACTCATTCTTTCCACAAAAGTTGCTATCTGACAATGCTTGCTTGTAAACATCTTTTCCGGTGGCTGACTTGTATTAACAAAAGGAATAGATAATCAAGAGAGAAAGGTCTTGTTCCTTTTGCTACTAAGAAACAAAGCCTAGAAGCCACATTATATTTTCCATGTACCCCACGGCCAGAGGCTGTGATTGTGGGAGGGCTGGGACCCGTTGTACTGAGAAGGTCCCCGCATCCCAGGTCTGTGGGTGGCCATGCTTCTCCTGCATGGTGGGAATTTGGGCAAATCTCCACTGGAAGGAAGTTGTGCAGATATGGCTGGATCTCAGGTCCTTTTCTAGGATTTGGAAGTGTTCCTCATATAATAGTGAAAACTAGTAAAATAAAGACCAAGGCACAGTCATTACTTGCATAGGCTTTTATCATGGATTTAATGGTGTTGTTTGATTTCAACATTGAGCTTCTGGAGTCCTGTGATTTGTGAAAATTGTATTTATGTTAACATATTTGAACACAGCACATATTTAGAGGTGAATTCGTGTTTACTTAGAGAATGAAGATAGTTATGAACAGCAAGTCTAGGGTTCGTCGTTAGTCACAGACACTACACAGATGCTGTTGCAGACATGTGGTCTTTTATATTTTAATTCCTAAAGCTTTAATTTGATTAATTCCCAAACTTGAAGTTGGTAGCAAGAGCTAAAGATGAAGCAGCATGTTCAGAGAAGGGCCTGGGGAGATGGTGCAGGGAGTTTTGCTGAAGGTAGGCAAAGAGTTGGTGGCAGAAAGCTCAGGAGAGCCTGGGAGGTTACAGTGTGAATATAGTGAAAGCAGAAAAAAAAGATGTAAAAGAACCAGATTTGATTTACCGGTTGAGTCACTTGTAAGTTGAAATGTTTACATATGTTCTCACTGTATCATCTTAAATTTCAAATGTGGCAGACCTGTGGCTGCCTTTTCAGTTTGTTTCCTAACACCTCCTAAAATCTCACATTTCACTGAGAAATGACTTTGCTCTCAGAAATCTCCAGTTAAAAATAATTACAGATGCTGTAGACAGAGAGAGAGACAGGGTTTCACCAGTATATTACCAGGAGAAAGCCATGCGTTTGTGCAAAAATCTGCAAGGCAAGTGCTTACAAAGAGGGCCAACTCTAAGTGTGCTGCATCTCCTTCACCTAGGAAGGCTGAGAAAATAAAGACCAGCAGTACAGAGGGTTCTTTAGTAGCTGTGGCTGCATCCTGTGTCCATGGGGCTTAGGTCACTGATGTCATTGAGATGCCTTTAAGTCGCCTTCCTTAGGATGCTTGGATATGAGTGTAGAAAACCAGACTGGTTTGTATTGTGGCTGCCTTTTTGATGTAAAGTGATCTACATTGATTTAGTAGATTGAAATTAGTCTAATCAGGTTTTGTTTCCTGTCACTTGCCAACAAAACTGCATTCTTGTTACATTTTTGTCACTAAATATTGTTTTAAAATATAACAGTCTCTGGTCCTGTGTAATCTGGTGCTGCACATGTTTAACTTTAATGCCACCTGTAGTATCACTGAAATCAGAGAACATATTCTCCAGGTAACGATAGTACGCATTACTCAACTACGCTTCTGCCTGTAGCTATTTTCTCATATCAAGATTTACCTGATCAGCAATAGTGCGGTTTTAAATTATTTTTGATTTAATTTTTAATTATTTTTTAAATAAATTACTGTATTATGAATTCAAAAGAGCATAAGTTTGTTTTTAATCACAAATTTGATTTTAAGTAAATAGTTCCAACCTGGCATTTGTAAAACCCTGAGAGCAGTTTTGCCAGTGGAAATATTTCATGTGATTGGGTTTTTTTTGGCAGATTTTCATAGATTTAAAAGGCAAGTAATTCCCTGAGCATCCTACGGACTTGTGTTCCTTCTTGTTTACGCTATCCCACTGCAAAAAAATGGCTCTACCTCATGTCTCCTTTGGTTCTCCTGCTCAGCAAAACCCAGCAAGCACTGTAGCCAGCTGGGAGCAGTGTTCCTGTGGCTTGGGATGACAGCTGCTGCCAGGTGATACACAATGTGTGAATTTGGACCACTTTTCTGCCAGTGGGTGGGATAATTTGGGTCCCTTTTTCGCCTGGCTGTGGGTGTCCTCAGAACCTGTGGGAACTCAGTCATCCTTGGCTCCTTCGCACTTGGTTGAAGAGCCAAATGGGTTCAAGAAGTGTTAGAGAAAACTGGCAGACTTTTAATGTGACTGCCTAAAACTCACTTTCTTGAGACATGAAGCTAACAAAGATCTAGTGGTTTAAGCTATCTCTTTGGAAGCAGAGAGTAGACAAGAACATGAAAAAAGGTTACATGTTATAGCTTGCACTGTCATTTAATTTACCTAGAAAGAGAAGGAGAAAAATGAGGTGGTGATAGGTGGAAAATGAAGTAAACTTGAAGGACTGAGGATATGGTGGAGTGGACTTGGGGCAGCTGAAAGGGTGGAAAGTTGATGGTAGCAAATAGTAAATGGGAAAGAAAGAAGTCCTGTACCTGGACAGGAGTATGTTGGAGAGGTTTTGTTGATCTCCCGTCACCTCTTGAGCTTCCCCCTCTTGACACACAGAAAAACCTTCCAGGTCTTCCTGGTCAGGGAGGAAAGTTGGGAATGTGGTATGGACAGAAAAATAGGATTGTTGTCACAGTCTGGGCAGTGTCAGTCTGGACAAGATTGCTTTGATGGGCACCCATGGGCTTCCCAGTCTCATTGATTTGCTTTTTTTTCCCTCTTCGCCATCCCCCAAAACAAGCAAGCCACTCCTGTTTACTCTTTTCCAAATAGCGCTGGCTTTGATGATTTTAGACCATTGTTTATCACTTCTGGTCTTAGTCAGTGACTCTGGTAAGCCTGGGAATATTTTCTGTCTCGTTGTCTTCTGATGTCCTTCATCCAAGAGGAGTTCCAGGTACATCCCTTTACCTGTATGTAATATCTGGCAGTTTTTCCTGGTTTTTATTAGTTTACCTCTAGGTTGGGGCTGTCCAACCAGTTTCCCCCTGCCATTGCTCTCATCATCTGGCAGTGTCTCATTTTGCTATCATATTGTCATATTGCCAGAGCACGTGGCATCCAGGAGAAGGCTATGTGGGATCTCACTACTGCCCTCTGCTACTGGGAGGGGAGCTGTGGAGTAGATGGAGCCCAGATCCTCTGAGAGGTGCACAGTGAAAGGTGAACAAGCAACAGTCATGAGTTGCACCAGAGGAAATGTTGGCTAGAGACAGGGAAAAAAATCTTCCAAAAAGGATGGTCAAGCATGGAAACGGGCTACCCGGAGCCGTGGTGTATCCTCCCTCCATGGAGTTATTCAGCACTAGAAGGGGCAAAGCCCGAAGCAACCTGATTTAATTTTTAAGTAGCTTTTGTTGCCCTTTTTCATTGGCCAGCTAGACAAGCTAGTCGGGCCATCAATTAGGATTTGAAAAGCAGTTTTACCTCAGGCAGTATGATCGCAGACAGTTGCCATGCAGACAAGTGTGTTGTCTAAAGCAGACATCCACATAAAAACAGAATCACTGACTTTTTACAGCCCCTGTACTGCCACTTTCATAGGTCAAGTTCACTCTCAGAACACAAAAAGCAAATCGCTGCTGATTTACAATGGAATAAACGTCGCATACAGAGCATCAAACACAACTCATAATCTGAACCTCGAGGGGCCCCACAGCTTGTCACACATGCCAAGAAGATCAGGCAGGTGAAGGATTTGGATTCAGCTGAGCAGTGAACTGGGTGAGAAACAGGCTCATCTCATGAATGAGAGTTGATTAGAGAATGAATCACTTAGGGAGAAAGTTGTGCAATTAAATTGATAAATTTGGCAGGAAAACAAAAAGCAGAAAGGGAGAATGAAAGCAACAATCAATCAATAAAGTAGTGAATCAATTGTCTAGTTAATAAGATAGTTAATTATGCAGAACAGAGCAGGCAAGGCAGTGTACTTGGTCCATTTGGCTCTAACAAATCTCTTCAGTATATTTCAGTCACTCTGTCACACAGTATCACAGTATCATAAGGTTGGAAAGGACCTCTGAGATCATCAGGTCCAACCTATAACCCAACACTAACACCAACCATCATCTAAACCATGGCACACAGTGCCTCATCCAGTCTCCCCTTAAACACCTCCAGGGTCGGTGACTCCACCACCTCCCTGGGCAGTGCATTCCAATGGCCAATCACCCTTTCAGTGAAGAACTTTTCCTCACATCAAGCCTAAACTTTCCCTGACGAAGCTTGAGTCCATGCCCTCTAGTTCTGTCACTGGTCACCTGAGAGAAGAGACCAACCCCTGCCCGACTACAACCTCCTTTTAGGTAGCTTTAGAGAGCAATGAGGTCTCCCCTGAGCCTCCTCTTCTCTAGACTAAACAGCCCCAACTTCCTCAGTCGCTCCTCATACGGCTTGTGCTCCAGCCCCTTCACCATCTTCGTTGCCTTCCTCTGAACACATTCCAGTATCCTAACATCTTTCCCAAACTGGGGGACCCAGAACTGTACACAATATTCAAGATGAGGCCTGACCAGTGCCAAGTACAGGAGGACGATAACTTCTCTGGTCCTGCTCACCACACTATTCCTGATGCAGGCCAGAATGCCATTGGCCTTCTTGGCCACCTGGGCACACTGCTGGCTCATGTTGAGCTTCCTGTCCACCAGCACTCCCAGGTCCTTTTCTACCTGACTACTCTCCAGCCACTCTGTCCCCAGTCTGTAGCTCTGCATGGGATTGTTGTGTCCAAAATGAAGTACCCGACATTTGGACTTATTAAACATCATCCCATTAGAATCAGCCCATCTCTCCAATCTGTCCAGGTCCCTCTGTAGGGCCATCCTACCCTCTAGCAGATCAACCCTTCCTCCCAGCTTGGTATCATCTGCAAACTTGCTGATGATGGACTCAATCCCCTCATCCAGATCATCAATAAAGATATTAAACAGGACGGGACCCTACATGGGGACAGCCCGCTTCTGCACCTTCAAGATTTCATTCTTGAAGTGCATCCAGCCTTCCTGGACCCCCTTGCCACTAAGAACTATTTCCCAGGGTACTTTCCTGACCAGTTCCTTAAATAATCCCAAATCTGCCCGCTGAAAGTCCAGCATCGATGTTCTGTTCCTGGCTTTTCTTATTACATTGTTCAGAAAGAACTCAATTATCTCATGATCACTACACCCCAGACAGCCTCCGACAGAAACATCACCCACCAGCCCTTCATTGTTCATAAACAGCAGGTCAAGAAGAACCTCACCCCTGGTGGGCTCACTCACCAGCTGTGACAGAAAACAGTCCTCAATACACTCTAAGAACCTCCTGGGCTGCCTCCTCTCTGCAGTGTTAAATTCCCAGCAGATATCCGGAAGATTAAAGTCTCCTAAGAGAACAAGGGCAGCCGATCTAGAGGCAGCCTCCAGCTGCTTAAACAATAGAAGATCCAAATCCTCTGCCTGGTCGGGCGGTCTGTAACACACTCCAACCAGGAGTTGCCTTGGTCATAGACACTCAACCTGGTCATCACCGATCTCGACTTCAACAGCATCCAGGGTTTCCCTAGTATAGAGGGCCACTTCTCCACCCCTCCTCTCACACCTGTCTCTCCTGAAGAGCCTGTAGCCTTCCATGGCAGCACTCCAGTTATGACAGTCGTTCCACCACGTTTCCGTGATGGCAACTATATCATAGCTCTCCCGCTGGACCAGGACTTCCAGCTCCTCCTGTTTGTTCCCCATACTGCGTGCGTTTGTGTACATGCACTTCAGTTGGGTTACTGACAACCCCCTTTGAGATGGCTCATCCTCCATAGCAACATCTCTGGTGAGCCTAGTAACTCCCCCCCCCGCCCCTCATGCCTAGTTTAAAGCCCTCTCAACAAGTCCTGCCAGCTCCTGAGCTAGAATCCTCTTACCCTGTCACTTACTTTGGCTAATTTTTGTTAGTATAAGTCCCAAATGTTTAATTTCTGTATTAGTGTTCTCCTTCCTGTAGTAATCTTTAAAAACAGTAGCTGTTTCCGGACTCTTAATTTCTGCTTCTTTATATTGTTTCAAAAAGGCAATAATTAACTCAGTGTTCTGCTCCATATGAATAAGCAGTACTTAACTATCACTATATTCTTATTTCTATCATTTCAGTATTTTTTATTCTATTTTATTATTTCGTGTTAGAGGAGGTGTGTATTCTTTTTTATGTTGGTATATGGTATATATCTATCTTCTCACTGTCAAAACAAATGTGCTAAGTGCTTTGCAAGCTAAAATATACAAACCGTTCCTCAAAATAGCTTCTATTCTGAAAGTACACACTTTCATAACACTTTGTTATATTGTTGAAACAGCATGCTCTGTTCTCTCTCCATTGTACAACATAGAAATTTAGATAAAGAACGGATGATTCAGTGTCCTTGCATCCTAAAGTAATACAATACAGTGTAATGCAGGAGGCAAAGAAATACATGAATCAGTCATGTTGTAGAAGATAAAGGTGGTGGATTTTCAGAAATTATATGAAGCTAGGACCACACCCAAGTAGATAACACCTTAATCTAGGATCTGTCTGCATTATCTGTCAGGAACGCTTTTATTGTTGTGTTATGATTAGCTTCCACAGAGTAACGCTGCGAGACTGGGAAATTTTGGACAAAATCCAGTAACGGTCTCCATGCCTTGGATGTCAGTTTGATTTGGTTTTCATTGTTGGATCTGGACATCAGTGAACCTTGAAGGTACCTAAAACCCTTCAGCTTTTTCTTCTGAAGTTCCCAAGGCCTCTTTAGCTGTTCTTCTGGTCATACCCCTATCTGACCGCCACTAGGAAGTGCTGTCTTATACCTGTCTCACAGTTGAGCTTGGAAGAGGTGCATAATTAAGCTTTACTTGACAAAGTCCACAGAGGTCCTAATCCCAGACCGGTTACTCTGACCTGCAGAAAATACAGTTCAGGTGGTCGCTTTCTATGTTCTTCCATTGTGGAATCACCCATCTGTAACCAACAACTGTCCAGTGTAAAATAGAAATTATCCTGTCAGTAAGTTTCTGAGGAAAGATTAACGAGAACATGAAGTGTTGTGAAAACTGTATTGCTCTTCTAATATGCAGTTGAATCATGGATAATACTTTGTGGGATTTATTTTTTTGAGAGTTTTGAAGATATTCTTTAAGGGTGAAGATATTCCTTAAGGGTGAAGATGGAGATGTTGAAGATGAGGTGGCTATTTTGTGAAATGGCAATTTTGTGCTATTGGCAACTACATAGTCCTGTTCTTGTGTATGTAAACTCAATCTGGTTTGCAGGGCTTATTTGGCTTCATTCACATAGTTTCCTAGGACATTCAATGGCACAAGTTTATGTTCTGAGATGTACATACTAAGGGGCCTTTATTTACTGGTGTTTCTGAAATCGTGTTACAGAGTTTTACGTTTACTTACTGGTCTGCTATTTCTCCACCCAGGAAAACTAAGTCTCTTTATCCTTTGCCCTGATAAGGTCACAGACATGAAACAACCCCGTTGCAAATTTTCAGCTGACTTCTGGTCTATTTAGGAAGTAAATATTGTTGTCTCCTTCTGAAACTTGAGATAGCTGTTACCAGTTAGTAATCTATTCATTACTTCTGGTTGTCCGTTGGATGTGGACTGAAATAATTTTGAGCAGATCATCTTGTGGTTTCACTAAAGATTTCCTTTTGCATTTTTTTCATATTCTGTTTTTTGTTTAATGGAAACATATTGTGTGAAGGTAGTAACTTTTGGGAAGACGTTGGGGCAGAACACAGTACAGAAATCCATATAGCGTTCTCGGCTGCTTTAATCCTTACTAACTTAGTTGGCTCCTGTTCAAGAGGTCTCTTTACTGGAGTGTCAAACTCTTGGAAATTATTAAGCAGATATTAAGACTTCCATAAAAATTCCATGGACTGCACTTGAATCCTTACAGTATTGTATGTGACAGGTTGGAGCCTGCCTACAGCATGCTGTCAAATGCTTACGCATGTGGAACGTGCTGGGTGACTCTTTCATATCTCCCTCCATCTACCTAAAGAGAAAAGTGTTTTTACTCTTAGTAGGCAGGGCATTCATTTTGCTAGCTCAGGAAATCAGTGTTCAGGACTTTGAGATTTTATTTTGTGGTTTAATTCATGCTAGTCATATTTTAAGCACTTATAAGACTTGCAAACACAGCAAATAGGCCCAATTTGTCATTTGTAGTAGAAACACTGTAAAGAGGAACTTGAAGAAGCTAACAAACAAGTTGTGTGGAACAGCAAGGAGCATTACAGTCTTTATTGGAGCTATATACAATATCCTCTTTAGACATTGTCCCTTTTTAGAATCACATAAAAACATGCAGAAATATGAAATAGTGCAAAAACACACTGACAGTTTAATCAGAACAAGGCTTATTACAGTAGAGTGCCAATCTATAAAGAATTGCTTGGTAATATCAACTTCTTGTTAATCCTGTAACAATCAGCTAATGGTGAAATGTTGATTTATTCACTAATTTACTCATAGCTAGATTGAAATAATGGAGTAAAATGAGCCCATTTAGACTGGTTCTTAAACTGAACGCTCCTAATTGCATTTGAAAGAATAGACCATAATGCGTTTGAGTATCCCATTGACCCCCCTGAATCTATGCAATTGGTTAACTATTTTAGAAAAATTACCTTGCATGTAGTTTGGTCTTAAAAACTGTAATATGTTTTTCATCCATTTTATACATAATTCTAAACTAAAGTCATTGTCCATATAAAATCTTCAATTTTACTCCAGCAGTGGTAGCTGTCTGTGTAAGCTAGCAATAGAACACCTCAATTACTTTATTTCCATTTAATCATCAGACTAGAATTCTGAAATTTGCACATATTCATTCTGGAGCACAGAGTTCAGCATGGGAGGGAATCCCAGTTTACACATTCCATTAGAAATTATCAAAAGACCATCTGTCTTTCTTAGTGCATTTCAATCATTTAAGACCCTGAGGATATTTAAGCAGGAAAGGAGAAATAAAAATGAAAAGCTCTTGCAGTGAAAGTCTGAGCAGGTTTCTTTCAAGTTTTGAATGTTTCTAGAGGGAAGGAAGGTGATCGTAATTTAACAAGAATTTGCTGCTCCACTTAATGTTTTTCATCCTCTTATTTTTGGAGAGTCACCTTTAAAATGATGTCTCAGCAAAGACTTGGTGAGCTCCTGACTATTGAAGCTCCTGGCTGTTGAAATAAAACAAATGAAGGTGACAGGCTGGTGCTGGGGATTTGAGTACTCCTTCCAGTCAGGGATTTCTCTCCTTGCCTTTTTTCCAAGATGGCCATATTGCTTAGCCAGGCACCATTTTTAATGAGATATCTGTGTTAATCTCTTCTCTATATATTTACATCATGGTCCGTTTTCTCATACAGCTGGACATTACCATATTGATAATACGTGCAGCTGCAAATGAGAGTAATTAAGACCATGAGTCTGTGCATGACAACAGTCTGAAGCTGTACTCACCCTTTCTATCTGTTGGGTGTCCCCAAATCTAAGATAGAAATCACTCCAGTGCCTCCAGCTGGATGGGACTAGACTTTAAATATCTTCCTGCCTTTTTGTGTTTAAACTTTAAATTTCTAGGTGTTTGGGAGCTGAGGAGACATATATTTATTTGCATACCTGGCCTCAGAGTTGTGCAGTGCTCTTGTCTTTGAACATGCATGAATCAAGTCTCTTAAAACATCCCAGTCTTTCAAAGTACAATGTAATGCTTGACACCTGTACTATTAAAAGAGCTTTTAAAATGTGCTTTATGGGCTTAGTATTTTGACAACTTTTGATTCATTCCCAAATAATGCACATATTTTTAAGTCAGGAGAGGGCTGTTATAACAACAGAATCTGACACCCTGTTTAAAGGTGTTGAAGCCTTTTAAGAGAATCTCCTGGGAGAGAAGTAATAAATGGTTTATTAAACTCTTTGCAGGAAATATTTTAGGAAGAATCTGTAGAAAGGACAGCAAAGAGGTTTGTAAAACTGGTGGCACTACAACTGCTGCTACTTTGCCTTTTCGAGCTCATGAGTTCCGTGCTAAAGAAGTGCAATATTAGATGTTGGGTGAGGGAATAAAGACATTGGATGCTTCTCTTCAGCTCTAGGGCTATGCTGTATTTTGCTCTGCTAAGTGAAGAAAGGGAGGAATGGGCAAGCCCATTTCTCCAGCTTGTTGACGTCCTTTTCATAGATCAGTGCATCAACCTTGTCTCCTGGTTTTGTAGCCTCAGTGAACCTGCTGAGGGGGCACTTGACCCCATCATCCAGGTTATTAATAAAGATGTTGAACAGTATTGATCCCTGGGATGTGCTGCTAGTTAAAGGCCTCTAACTAGACTTGATACTACTGATCACAGCCCTCTGGGCCCGTTAATCCAAGTTCCAACTCACTTCAGTCTTTGTCCAGCACATACTTCAATAGCTTGTCTATGAGGATGTTTTTTGAGATGGTTTCAAAAGCCTTACTGAAGTTGAGGAAGACAATATTGACAGCTCTCCCCTAGTCTACCAAGCCAATCACTTCATCATAGAGGGTTATCGAGTTGGTCAAGCATGACTTTCCTTTATGAATTCATGCTGGCTACTGCTAATCTTCTTGTGCTTTTTGTGCCTGGAAACACTGCCAGCATTACTTGTTCCATCACCTAACCAGGGACTGAGGTGAGGCCCAAGGGCCTGTAGTTTCATGAGTCTTCCTTTTGCTCTTTTTGAAGGTTGGAGGTATAATTGTTATACAAAGGGACAGAGGATATGTACCTAAGACAGAGGCTTCCAAGTTCCCGGTATCCGATGAAGTTCACCATAGTGTATTTAGAGTTCACAACTGGTTCAGGATCTGTTTGCAGTATAGTTGAGAACTTCTGAAAAATGTATGAGGACGTAGAGAATCAGGAATGGGCAAATTTTGTACTTAATTTTCAAAATAACAAGATGGAAGCAGTCATCTTAACCTCGATTAATAAGAACTATTGGAAGAAATACTAAAGCTGTTATTTGGTATCTGAAAGGCATAACTAAGGGAAAATTGTAAAGAGCAACTCATGCGGAGCCAATCTAATCTTTTGTTAGAGTTGGCTGATAGGAAAGAATTGCTGCTTGTCATCTCTTGACTTTTTTGGAGCTATTGCTCTTGACATCCTCATATGGAAGCTAGAAAACTGAATTTTGGAAAAAACTAAAGCAGAAAAATGTAAAAACTTGCATTGCTTTTAGAATAGATACAAATAGTTTACTGCAAATATTGGTAATTATAACTAGCTGAGCTACATCCTCTGCAAAAACATAGAACTTCTTCCCCATTGCAAACTTCCTTTCTGTGTCCAAACTAAGATTTCAGGCTTTTTCTTTCTGATATTCCCATGGATGTCTAGCTATATGATCAAGGTCAAGAAGGCCAGAAAGACTTCCTTACATACTTCAACACTGTGGAAAATGCAACTAAATTGCTTGCAAGTCAGGCTTCTATCTTGGACATCAGTTCTGATTTCAACCGTATTCTAGATCTTTCTGATAAAGGTGCCTGCAATCTGGTAATTTTGCTTATCTGCTTATTTAAAATGTTTGGCCACACGCTTGATAGAATCAGTGCACGTGTTGATTCCTGAAACATCAGCTCTCTGGCTCTAACAAATAAATGCCTTATGCTTCAAGTATTAATCTAACATAGTGTTGCAAAGATAATTTCATGAAATCCCAGAATAGCTGAGGTTGGAAGCAACCTCTGGAGGTCATCTGATCAAACCTCTCTGCTCAAGTAGGACCACCTATAGCCCGTTGCCCAGGACTACATCCAGATAGCTTTTGAGTATGTTCAAAGAGGAAGTCTGAGTTCCTAGAATGATGCTTCAATATTGACAATCTCAGTATTTCTTCACACACTTCCTGTTTTCATAAGAAAGTCACTATTTCAAGGCTCTTCAAGGTCTGTCCTTACTTGACAGGTCTCTCATACATCATCAGCTCCTGTTGGCATAGGGTACAAGCCTCTATCTTCAATCTTGAATATTTTCAAGAAAAGTATCTTCATGTAGTTTCTGGTTAGATAGCTCTCAGACTAGAAACAAACTCCCTGCAGGTATGTGCTAAGTCGCTGAGACTTGCTTGTGGAAAAAGAGAAGGGAGTATTAAGGCAACAATGTAGCTGGTGATAGGCAGAAAAACATGTCAGAAAGGAAGACTTCCGTGGGGTAAGAGAGTTTGCTTGGGATGTGGCTCTAGGGGGGCATGAGTGGGAAAGGAGAGTAGAGTCCCAGCTGAAAGCATGTTTTGAGGAGTCCTGTTGTTCATGTGAGCCATGCAATCCTTTTTTTTTCCAATTTACTTTCATAACTTGATTTTTGCCTCAGAATTGAAGTCTGCTCCTGAAATGTACATGGAAAGATGAAACTCAGAGCAAGCTTTAGGGCCATGGGTAACAGCTTCCCTGTTCCCTACCACCTCTCCTTCTGAACGCTCTTTCCTGCCATTGTTGAAAATATATATAGTGAGTTTGCTTGTGTGATGAAACCAATGCCTGTCAGGCACATCAATGTCCACTGCACTGAAAAGCAGATGTGAGCTAAATTTTTGGACAATAGTCTTGAGATTTCATAGAGCTATAGTTAAATATAACTTGTGACATGTCTTATTTGAGCCAAGGGTGAGAGTATGGAAGGGGTTATGATTTTATATAGGAAGGTAAGCACTGGGAATAACAGTTCTACTGCACATTGTCAAAACTTACTGCACATTGTCAAAACTTTCCTTTCCAAAAAGAAGAACCTTTAGAATAAGATACAGCTAGATGAAGGCTGTGCCAGGAAATTCACATGGGGCCCCAATAACCAAGGGCATGGTGATTGTCCTGCCTTAGCACCCTTCACAGAAACCTCTCTATCAGCCCTCTCCATTGCCTAAGCCCCCATCCCAGGCTTAGGCATGGATGACTATGACCCATGGGCATACCTTGTCTTGCTTGTTCCATGGGAAAACTTCTAGTAATGAGGCTAAGCTTCCCCTTGGGTCAGCTTACCAAGTATAAATGAGCCACCCTCCACACCTTCCTCTTCCTAATCAAAAGGCATCCCTTGAATTGCCCTCAGTGTGCCTTAGATTGCCCTCAGCCACCTGCTGTCCCAGTGCAAGGCATTCCTACTGCTCCCTCAACAGCCCAGTGCCTCTAGTGCAGGACTGCCTTGCTGACACCTTACCGTTGTTGTGCTGCACTATACTCAGTAGCTTTTCCCAAACTGAGACCAGAGCTCAGCTCAGCTGTAGCCAAATTTCTCACTGAAATTAAATTTCTCTCAGAATGACTGTTCCCCTCACTTGATGATGGTATCTGCTTGCCAGTGGCCATTTTCCAGTCCCCAGCACTCCAGAAACATGCACAGATTTGCCCCTTGATTTATGGACAAGGGCTCCAAAATCCACATGGCCTCTGATTCTCCAGCCCTTGCTTCCTTTCAGCAAAGCTGGCATAGAATCATAGAATCTTCCAGTTGGAAAAGACCTTGGAAATCATCGAGTCCAACTGTACCCATTTTCTGCTAAACCGTGTCCCTCAAAAACTCATCTACCCATTTTTTACACACCTCCAGGGATGGTGACTCAACCACCTCCGCGGGCAGCTGTGCCAGTGCCTGACCACCCTTTTGGTAAAAAAATTCTTCCCAATATCTAGTCTGAACCTCCCCTGGGGCAACTTATGGCCATTTCCCCCAGTTTTTTGGATTGAGGGTAGGACTCTTCCTTGTGTCTTTTTTCTGCCTTAAACTTACAACTGCAACAGCCCAGATCTAGGTAAAACCTACTGCTTGAGGGCAGGAAAACTCTGCAGATGGACCTGGACAGGTTAAATCAATGGGCAGAGGCCAATTGTATGATACTCAACAAGGCCAAGCGCCAGGTTCTGCTCTTTGGTCACAACAACCTCATACAATGCTACAGGCTTGGAGAAGTGTGGCTGCAAAGCTGCCCTATGGAAAAGGACGTCGGGGTGCTGGTTGATAGCAGACTGAATATGAGCCAACAGTGTGCCCAGGTGGCCAAGAAGGCAAGAGTGTCCTGGCTTGTATCAAGAAAGATGTCGCCAGCAGGACTGGGGAGGTTATCGTGCCCCTGTAAGCTGGTAAGGCCACACCTTGAATACTGTGTTCAGTTTTGGGTCCCTCACATGAAAAAAGGTGCTGGACTGTGACCAAAGAAGTTGGAGAAGGATCTGGAGAACAAGTCTTATGAGGAACAGCTAAGGGAACTGGGGTCGTTTAGCCTGGAGGAAAGAAGACTGAGGGGTAACCTTATTGCTCTCTACAATTACCTGAAAGGAGGTTGTAGTGAGGTGGGTGCTGATCTCTTCTCCCAAGTACCAAGTGATAGGACTAGAGGAAATGATCTCGAGTTGTGTCAGAGGAGGTTTAAATTAGGTAAGAAACACTGGTGAATCATTAAACCAGGCTTCCCAGAGAAGTGATGGAGTAAGCATCCCTAGAGGTGTTCAGAAAGTGTGTAGATGTGGCACTTCGGGTCATGGTTTGGTAGACATGATGGTGTTGGGCTGACAGTTGGGCTTAATGGTCTAAGAGGTCTTTCCCAACCTTAATGATTCTATGATTCTACACATTTGACTTACTCCACACACTAGCCAGCTCTGTTCAGTCCCCTAACACTTGGCGTGATAGTTCCCTTTAGTTTAATAATAAATAACAGTGTTTATTGGAGCAAGATGTGGCTGGCTGCTGGTAATGTCATATCCAGTTTATACAAATCTACTAGAGAAGCGTGGAAGCTGCTAGGAGCTCTCCTCATGTAAATTCATTGTCTGTAATTCCACAGCTGCATGCCAGATAGGGAAGTCTTGTTTTAGATGAGCGAGCCTTCCATCTGGTAGGACAGGGAAGAGACAGGAGGCCTCCAAATAGTTTATTGCCTGTAAAGGTCCCTTTGTCCAAAACAAGAGACTTCCAAATTGTTTATTCCCTTTGTCCTTCCTGTTCTTGATCTCTTGTAATTTGTTGGTTTGGGTTTTTTTTCCAGTGTTACCGAAATAAAATTTTCCTCTTGGTGTCCCACATGATGCTGTGGGAATCCCACACGGCTCCCACAGAAGAAGTGTTTGTCCAGAGGACACAAGGATTCTCATGCTGCAGCAGAGAGACCGGGATACCACACTACAGCAAGTGTGGCTATGCAGCAGGAACCCTTAAACTGTAGATAAGGGGTGAGCTGAGTTTAGAATGTCACATGTCACAGGAGATGTGTAGCTGCCTTTTGGAATCACTCATCTGCAGCAATCCTTCTCCTGTGCCTTAGGGTCTTTCTTGACCTTATCTGGTCTTAAGGAGGGCTGGAGGACCCTTAGGGGATGAGGAAAAATGCTAATCTTTTTTTCAAACAAATATCTCCACAAAGCTTTCTGCAGATCATCACTGCCTGTGTAATGCCAATGAATTATTAATCTGTTTAGAGATTAGGTATGTGTGGGCAACATATTTAAGCAAAGAAATTTGGATGGGCACTGGTTTCAAGTAGATCTGCACAGAGAAAGTACATGACACCCTCCAAAATCTTCGCCCTTGCTGCTCTCTTGGGGTGGGGGAGTGGGTCACTGCCTGCACCCTGGCTGGAGACACAGCTCAGGCTCTTGCAAAAACTTGAGGAGGTTTTCAGTCCAACCCCTTGTTGATTACTTAACCTAACATGAATTATTCAGACTGAGCTGTCCCCTGTGAGGAGGAGATCAGAATAGATGAGGACATCTTTCCTAGATAGGGGCTGCTGAAAGCCCTGCTTGGGACAGTGAGGGCAGGAACATGTTTAGCAGAAAGAGCCTGGTGACAACTGGAGAAATAAAGGAGCAGACAGTGAGGAGGAGGGGAAATAAAGGGAGGTTTTAGATGACCAAAACTCTTGCCCTTTACTTACCTGCATGGATCCTGTGGGTAATTATTTTAACCAGGACCTTTGAACAGCAACTGCCAAATACAGATTCTTTTTCTTTCATGCTTAATTGAATTGAAAATTAAAAATGGACCAGCTCTGGCACTTGATTGGACTTATATTGCCAGTGTTCAAAAAGGAAACAGATAGCAGCTTAAGGACAAAAAGATTTCTTGGCTCTTCGATATTTCTCAAAATCATGTCACCAGATGGGAGAACCAGTAGTACTGTGTGGTGTAAAATGTTGAGGAAGCCTTGAAGAATCAGAGTCTTGGTACAGATCCAGTTATGCTTAGGATGGTCTCCAGAGTCCAGGACTCCAGTTATGCTTAGGATGTGTCATTCTAGCATACCACAGCAAACTACAAACTTGCCTGATAATGAAATACCAATGGAAAACAAAATAATATCACATTTCCATCACACCAAGGCAATCCAGGAGGAAATAAAGTGCCTGGGAACAGCATGTTATAGGGAGTTCATGTCTGTAAGATCCGCGCTAGTGATTTCCCAGTGGGTGGAACTGGAGAGGAAGTCTTATCTCCAGACTCCTTAGAGATAGTCAGTGGGAAACCACCAGCTCCAAAGCTAATTTTTCTGACTGACTAATAAAAGTGCAGGAGTCACAGATATGGTACGTGCTATGTGTCAAAGTAAAAGCAGTTTTCACCAAGCCTGAGTCATAACTGCATTGTCAGGCAGAAAACCTTATAGAGAATGCAAGGATAATGACAACAATAATAGGACGAGAAATAAAAGATGCAATCCGAGGAGTCACCCAACCATCTGAAATCCTACTATATTTAATTTCTTCTGAGAGAAGTGTTCTGTCATGGCAGACAGACAAGGATACATCATTAGTTGAAGAAAATCAGCATGGCTCTTCTGAAGCCAGCAAAGCCATATTGATTTACATTACTTGACGGTCTCTGCTTGAAAATTCAGTCTTATAACAAATACTATAAAACTCCAAGTTTGTTACTGGAGGAGAGCCTGTAGGGATGACAGAAAGGAATCATCTTCCCTGCTTGAATGAAAAGATTACTCAAATAGGAAGCCATCTTGCACCAATCTTCCTTCAGGATATGATGCCACAGTGTTATGAGGGACAGCAGTTCAGGCAACAACCCTGGAAAACAGCCGAGCAGCCAAAAAACAGGAACATCTGGCAGCTGGAGATGTTAAACATGAAAGGATGAAAAAAAAAAAGAGGGTTTGTAAACAGGACAAGTGTATGAGTGCTTTACTGACTGTATGTTCACTGCCAAAGCGCTGCATGGATGGATGTCTACCACAGGGCTAGCAAAAGGAAGTTGGACAGTCTTCATGGAGTCTGTATGAGGAGCACAGTGAAGTTGCAGACTCACCTGGATAAGGGCTAGATTCTTTCTTTAAGTTCTGTTCTAGGCTGGAAGAGGTAAGTTGATTGGAGATTTGGGCTTTTTAGGAAGAGAGAGCTTTCTTTCATTCTCGATCTGTTTTGAGAGGTATGACACTTCCAGGAAATGGACTGCATATGGGTTTGGGAATGCTACCTGCTTGGCCTCAGCAGGACCTTGCTGCTCTACAGAGTCTTGCCAGTTATCAGCAATCTAGTAAACACATCCTGATAGGCACACTGTTTCTATTAATAGTGCCTTTCTTTTTGCCAACAGTGTTCAGTTCTTCCTTTATCTCATTGTCGGAGTGGGGACTGTTAGTAAACGTCATCTTTATACATTTATTATATGCCACAGGAGGCTGCTTTGTACTATAGTACAATTGTACACAATGGAAGGAGTACAGATGCTAAGCAAACAAAACCATATAGGAATCCACTGATCTTGTCTTTGTCACTGTAAACACACACACAAACCTGCAAGCTCAGAATCAACAGTACTTGTTATTCAAAACATCTCCCAAACATTCCATAAGCTATACAATGTTGGGAGAGGAGAATCTGCTCTTATCTTCCAAGACATATAGCAGATGGCTCATGTTTTAAGAATGGAGAAGACAGCACGTGTACCTAGACATACACACACACATCAACATACGGGCACATGCTCGAGCTTAAGCAGTGTGTGTCCTAGTCCAATACACTACTGTATCATGTGCTTTTCAATAGGGCATTTTCTTTGGTTGCTCTTCTCAAACTTTGGCAAGCTCTTTTTTCCACCTCTCTTCTCATGTTGTGGCAGTAGCAATCTCACACTATTTATCTAACAGGTTGCCTTCTGAAATACATCTGTTTATTTCTGTTCAGTCTAAATTGCCCACATCCCCCTCCTTTTTTATGTGCCTGTAGGAATTAGTTGGCATTTTTAAAAGCGGAGAAGAAATTATAGCCTGTGGTCTAGTAAGGAGACTGTAGCAATCTTGACTTTTGACACAAATGGCCTTTATTTTCCCACCTGCAAAATTCAGATTCAGAATTTCCATTGCTTTGCTGCAAGGCCTGATTTCCCAGCTATGATTAAGTCCTTGGAATGGGAGAGAACTGTGAAGTGCATGAAGAGATAGACTAGCTTGGGCAGAAGAAGTATGCTTTAATGTAGCAAGACTGACTGAAGTAGCAGAGATTGCACAAGTATTTTGAAACAGTGCTGGGCTCTGCAGCCAGACCCTTCGTGCTATGGGATTTCCCCTGCAAGTGTGGAATGTCAGGAGATTATCTGCCCAGTTGGCTGGCTACCAGACTTTCAACTGAACGCACACGCTTCAGCTTAATTGTCTTTCATGCAACAACCACCTTACTAAATGCAGAAATACAATGATATTAGAAAATACTATATACCCCCAATGGTAGAATTCTTTCTGATCATTAACTAAACAAACATGCAGACTTCTTACATATATATATTTTCTTAACAGCACAGTTGTAATATAGATTGTGTACTCAAGACTGCAAATGAAGCTGGAATCTCTGGAGAGCCTCAGAGTGACTCAGCCAGTGTAAAGGATTTGTCATGTCGTCCTGAGGATGTGACAGTAATTTATACTGATATGGGCGTAATGACAGTGAGCCACATCCCGCAGACCCTGCTGAGACAGCACACCCCTTTTGCCAAAGGAGATTTGCGAGAGAGATAATACCAGTCCTAGCAGCCGAATCTCTAGCAAGTTGGCACAAGCCCAAAACCAATCTGTAGATGTTTCCTTCAAAAAAACCTTGTAGCAAATTGAATCTGTGGGTGGAAGAGAACAAGGGGCCGGATTGTGATCCAGAAGATGTGGCTGTGGCTGGGTACAGGAACCGTCTTGAAAACCGTCTTGAAAACCGCTTAGCATGTTAACTGCATGGGGAAGGCATCTCGTTGCCCCTGGGGCCCTTCCCATGGGGCATTTCATGCGGGACATGGCAGATTCCAGCATTCAGATGAAAGTGCCTCTAGTGACTCTACAGCATGGTTGGTGGTCAGAGCCTTCGAAGGCTCAGCTTGGCAGCCACCTCGCATTTTTGTCCCAATTTTCCTGGATTTCAACATCTTTAACCTTTTACAGAAATATCCAAAACAGCAGGGAGCTTTTCTCCTCACCAGCTTACTTTTCAATTTTATTCTTTTTGTGAGGTTTTCTCTCTGAAGCTCCTCAGCAAGACTGCAGAAAATTCCCAAACTAACTTTATTTAAATGACTTCTTATCCACTGGCCTCAAAGTACACCGAACATTCACTTATCCAGCAGTGTGGCCATGGTTTCATGGAAAGACTTCATCATCAGCCGTAAGGGTTAACATAATGTCTAGTAATCCCATCTCTGCCACTGAGCTATTCATAACCCTACAGTGTATATATATATATATATATACACACACACATATGTGTATATATATATTTGGACATGTGTTTGTATATTTATACAGGGTATACCAAATGTATTGAGTGGTTCTAAAACACAGGGAGAACAGTTTTCACCCCAAAACTGTTTTCTTATCTTACTGCTTTGTAATTTAATTTAGGGTACAATTTCATCTTGAATAACTTGGTGGTAAGATGACAGGATGCACAGCTGTACACTTTTGAATATGAAAATCCTCAGGAGATGTCTATCAAGCTTTTCTAGTGACTTTCCACTTACATCAGACTTCCACATTTTTGCACATACTCGAGATGCACTGGGTTTGTAAACAGAAAGTTTGCAGAGCCAGAGCTGTACAATGGTATATCAAAGTATGCCTCCAGTTGTAATTAACAGCTAAATAATTTACACAAACTTCATACCAATGTATGTGTGTGTAGAGCATTTAAACCCAGAGTACATGGCAAAAATTTGGGCATCACCCAGAAGGAAAGTAAAATGAAGCCATGCAGTGTTCCGGAGACCACATTGTGGAGTACAGGTGGATAAGATATAGTGGGATTTGATCCAAGTTTGGTGAAGATGCTGATGTTCATTATCTAGAAAAGTAACATATTATCTCTTCTTCCACATTTTTGGTTCTAGTAGAAAGTTTATTTCTTGTACATTGTCAAGTGCAATAACCTGAATCTTACTGTGTGACTGAGGCCTCTGCCATACCTACTTGCTCAGCTAGTTTTCAGGAGTGCCTGCTTTCCTGAATTTCTGTAATTTAGGTTCCTATCTGAGGCTTGGGTAGCCCTGTCAAGATTTAACCTCCTCCACCAGCAAAGCTCTCAGGGTCACTTAAATACATAAGCTTTCCCACCACTTCTAGATGATCACCCTTTGGAAGTATCATCCTACATATATGTATGTATATATAGTATGCACACATAAAACTTGGGAACTCTGAAAAGGCAAAGACTTCCATGACCTTACAGGCATAGAGCACGTGATGTAAGTGGGAACTTCCTCTGAAAAACTGCTGCAAGATTTGTCCCGTGTGGATTCCATGTTATTAATATATATATTAAAGTGGTCAGAGTTTAAAATACACTCCAGATGCTTTTTCCTGCCCTTTCCTCCCACTCAGCTTGACTTTTCCCCAGTTGATTGATTCTCATAGTTTATATTCAGAGATTCAGTATTTTGCTTACTTACCAGATCAGCCTTTTTGGCACACCAAAGCTGCCCTGTAAGCCTGGGGAAATGCCATATCATACGCTGAGAAACTGCGGTGTATCAGAAAGGGATGAGCAATCAGAGTGTGAGTGTTCAGTTGTACTCAGCAGCAGACAAGCTCCGGCTTTTGTGAAGTCAGCAGGAGTTTTCCCAACAATTCTAAAAGTACAGAATCAGGCCAGGTTTGGGAAGGAATGACAAATACAATCTAACAAAGACCTAGGAATTTTATTCCCCCTGTTATGATTTTTACTTGTTTTAATCTGTTTTTTTCTTTTTTTGCATGTTTCCTAAAACATGAACATTTTAGGCTGCTTTTAGTTCCAGGTCACTTGTTTGATCTTAGGAAGAAATTTTTTACTGTGCAAATGGTGAGGCACTGCCACAGATTGCCCAGAGAAATTGTGGAAGCCCTATTCCTGGAAGTGTTCAAGGTCAGGCTGGATGAGGCTTTGAGCAACCTGGTCTAGTGGAAGCTGTTCCTAGTGGTTGGAACTGGGTGGTCTTTAAGGTGCCTTCTAACCCAAACCATTCTATGATTTTATGAGCTGCCTTTTGATTCTCCATTTCTTTGACTGCTTAGTGGTAGGTAAATGCCACAAAGATCCAACAATAACTCCATCATTTTTTTGTCACCTGCCTTTGCACTGCCACTCACACCTTTCCTGCTCCCCAGAGAAGGAAATAGTGTGGTCTTGTTCTATAGAGAAGAGGTCAAAAAGATTGCTCTCTGTGTACCAGTTCACCAGTGTAAATACGAAAGGAAGAAGCAAACACACGTGGGATGTGACCCTAAGAGGGGCAGTAGTTAAGAAAAACCTTGGATGCAGAACAAAATACGATCCATAAGTTACAGCGTTTTGGTTTCCTGCCATGGTAGCTTTCCATGGTGATGAGATTCCCAAGCAAGTTTTGGCATCTCTAGGCCTGCTTTTGCTTTGGGAGCTAAAAACTCTGAGCAATTTTATAGGATCTGTTTCACACATGCAGGACAGAGGAACAGAGAAATACACCAACATATTTCAAGAAGGTATGCAGGGAAATGTTGATCTGAGGAAGGAGGAGGTTGACAGACAGATCCCTTTTCAGGGTGGTTATGAAAAACCGTATACAGCCCCCACTTTTGTCTGATTCATTCAAATAGTTCTTCCTATATCTAGTTATTTACATATTAAGAGGAATAATATTATTCATGCTAGCAATGTGCATGGAGGTGCTAAGATGAAAGGGTGTTTCTTCTGATGCTTTAAAATAAGAAATATATACACATATTTCCAGCCTTAAACATAGTTGGTTGTAGACACCACATATAACGCATCATTCGTCAAAGACTGAAGCACATCAGAGAGCTGGATTTGCCTACCTTGTCCTGCCTTGCCATGTCTTTCCTGGCCTTTCATCAGCCAACAGCAACCACTCCTCTAAGCTCTGCTGTGACATCTGCCTCTGAAACTTATGCTCCAGAACTCCATAAGGAAAGGAGTCTATTGCTGCGTAGGATCACTGGAGATAATACAGCTCAATATCTCTTGAGGTGTGCTCAGGATCTCTTGACTGGTATCTCATGTTGACTCTCTCATGAGATTTCTTTTGTGATATCAATATTTTTTTCCTTCAGTGTGAAAGAACCATTTAGATAGTTTATGGGCAAGAATAAGCAGCATTACTGCACTGAACACACGCAAACTGCTCGCAGAGCAGACCAACGTAAATACAATCTGCCTGATCTTTACCTATCATAAGTCCTGGGCTTTTCCTTGACACTTTATCCCCAGTTGTTATTGCAGCAATGTTATTTTTCTGCTATCTCTGTCTCAATTATTTTCTCCTGCACAGACAGTATATTCCAGCCTTCCTGGCTTTGTCTTCTTTAGGTTCGTAAAAACATGGAATTAACTGCTCCACTTATAATTTTCTTAACATGTGGTTTTATGTAACCTTCCCAATAGGCTTTGTCTTTTTTGGCTTACTTTCTTTTTTTTTTTGGAACTTGTATATCCTACTGTACACAGTATTACAAATGATATCTCACTGATTCCTAATGCAGTGGCACTAATACTTCTCCATTTCTGCCAGACATACTAATGTTTAAGGATTGCATTTGCATTTTTTGCAGCCTCATGGAATTGGTAACATATCATAATCAAAAAGATAACTAATATTATCAGGTCTTTTTCTTCCTTTGTTCTTTCTACATAGTCCCCCTAGTTTAGAACAGAAAACCTTGTTACTTGTCTGGACATATATTATTCCTGCCTTTCATGCTTTTCCATGCAATCCCATTTGTATTATTAGAGTCTGCAAAGTCATCCATTTTTTTTCCTCCCTTTATAATGTTTAAAACCTTGTACCTAAGTGTCTCTAGCACATCTAAATAGAGCACACTCATTTTGCATTGAATTTATTGTGGCAACATTAAACAAGATTAGTCCCAAGACTGAACCTTGAAAAACTCTGCTCATAACCTCCCTCCAGCCAACAGTTCTCTTTTTACTAGCTTCATCTTCTGTTTATCTTTTTTCTTCTACCTTGTATTTCCTATCCTAATGCCAGTCTTTAGTAATGGTGTCCAATGCAACAAAGTACCATAGGCTTTATAGAACAATAAGTATATCTCCTTTGTCTGAAAAATTAACCCCGTTAAGAAAAGCCTTTGCATATAATGTAACTTTGAAAAATCTCTGGGGCTTTTAATCTTGTTTTTCATTCTTCTCCGTATCTTTTGTTGTTCTTAGCACTGAAGTCTTATCTGCCAGAGACCACAACAATTATCTACCAGTTACTGAGACCAGAGTGATGATCCACTGTAACACAGACTGTATTTCCTTTTTCTTAGAAAATGTGGCATGAACGGCCCCTTTGCTACTCTCTATTCATAGAACTGTAGAATGTCCTGAGTTGGAAGGGACCCACAAGGATCATTGAGTCCAGCTCCTGTCTCTGCATAAGACAACCCTAACATTCACACCATGTGCCTGAGGACATTGTCCGAATGCTTCCTGAATATTGTCAGGCTTGGTGCCTTGACTGCTTTCTTGGGGAGCTGTTCCAGTTCTCCACCACCCTCTGGATGAACCTTTTCCTAATATCCAACCTAAACATTCCGCGGTACATCTTCCTGCCATTCCCTTGGGTCACCATAGAGAAGAGATCTTCACCTTCTCTTTCTCCTTCCACTGTGAGGAAGCAGTAAATGGCTATGAGGTGTCCCCTCAGTCTCCTCTTCTCCAGGCTCAACAGACGAAGTGACTTAAGCTGCTCCTCATACAGCTTGCCCTCTAAACCCTTCACCAACTTTGTGGCCTCCTCTGGATACTCTCCAGTAGCTTTATATCCTTTTTATATGGTATCATCCAAAACTGCACACAATACTCGGGGTGGGGTCACATCAATGTGGAGTAGAGCAGGACAAACACCTCCCTTGGCTTGATAGCGATGCAGTATTTGATAAACCCCAGGACACAGTTGGCCCTCCTGTCTGTCAGGACACACTGCTGGCTCACGTTCACCTTGCTGTTGACCAGAACCCTGAGATCCCTTTCCTCAGGGCTGCTCTCCAGCTTCTCCCTCCCCAGTCTATATGGACATCCAGGGTTGTCATGTCCCAGGTGCAAAATTGGGAATTTGCCCTTATTAAACTTCATTCAATTTTGTAGTCCAATATCACCACCTCTGAATGTGAAAATGCCCTGAAGACCCTTGCTATTGGGCCTGCAGTTTCACATCTATATTCTTTCTGGACAGTGGGCTCCAGCCCAGGTGCTCTGTCTCTTTTAACATAAATCTCTTCAGTTCTCTGAATTTGGCTTTTCTTGTCCTTGTTGCAACACCCTCAGTGTAACGGGTGGTGCTGCCTTTACCTCCTTGTTTCACATCAACCTTCCTATAAAAGGCACATTGAAAACAGCCACAGAGTTTGCACATGGTGTCAACATGTGTCATAGACTCATGCTTATCGCCTCCTCTTCCAGATGAACAGTTATGATCTGAATCCCTCTGGTCAACTCACTTTGTGGGACTTGGATTCCTGGCTGTTCAGACTACATTACTGGAAAGGTTACTAACTCCTGAGGGTTTTTTTCCCATGCTTTGGATAACTTCATTATCTTCCACTGAGTCACGCACTGTCTCTATTTCTGACAGAAACACCCCAGCCCACAGATAAAGAGTTGAATTCTCCACAGAGGCTGTCAGATAGCCCCAGGCATGAATCTTAATATGACCCATTTCTTTCTAAATATGTGGTTTCCCCCCCATTTAATGCTTCTATTCAGGAGCTCCCATCCCTCTTTTAACCATGAGAGAAGTTAACCTGCAAAGTCCTGATGTCCTGATTCCAGCTGGCAGAGTCAGTACCAGGCTGGACATGGTCATACCTCAATTTAAGTGCCAAAGTGTTAGTGCCTTTACCCTATTGTAAACAATGTAGATCTAATAATACAGTAAATAAAGTTCAGAGGTCTCTTCAGCTATTCTCAATGATAATGCTTAGGGCTCAGCTGAATTGCCTTGACACAGGTCTCTAATGACATTTCACAGGGCCTCCAACTACCAGTCCAGCAGTAAATAGTACTGAACTATGACAGGTGTTGCACAATGCAGTGGAAAAGCAGCAGGAGAAAGGAGTAAACAGAGTATAAATATCCAAATATGAGAATTTATAGAAGGTTTTTCTTCTAACAAAGAAGATTAACCTTATGCCCACAAGTGATGATTCCTGTAGCTGGTCTGGTCCCTCAGGATTTCTTAGGATGTTGCAGGGAATATGGATGGTTTGTGATATTTCTCTTACTGAGGAGCAACTCTCCAGACCACTATAAATTTTACCACTAATGCTTAGAGTCACTACTTCATAGGTACTTTTATTTCCCATCCATACAGCATCAGGGAGTGACAAATTAGTTTCTGAAGTGCAGCTAGTAGACATCACAGTGTTTTCTTATCTTCCACAATTTGCAATTAATTTCTTTTTTTTTGTTTTCAATTTGTTCTTGTACTGGATTTTTACACAGGTCTGTGCGTTGCTCTATTCAGCTACATCAGAACAATCAAGATTTGGAGAAGTAAAATGACGTAATATTGACTAAAAAGCCGTCACATTTTGACAAATACCTATTCTGGTCCAAAGAGCAAGGATCTTCTCTACCAGAACTCTAGTAATAAACTGTGATAGCACACCCTACTCCCTTTCCAAGGAAAGCAGGGGCTTTTTCAGCCTGCTGGCAGGGGTGTTGATGTATGTTTGCAGTGGCAGTTCTCTGTTGGGGCTGGAGGCAGAAAAACAGGTCAGGAAGAGGTTTGTGACTACAGAAGAAATAATGGGATATGAAGAAAGTAGTAAGGTCTATAGTGCCAAGAAGAGTATTTCTGCTTTTTCAACTTCAGAGCAGGTCTTGTGCTGGCCAGAGGTCAAACCAGAGTGATTACTCTGTACCTGAAACCACTCTGCTCTGGACCTCTGCAGTAAACGTAGGGGATTCAGTAACTGAAAACGCAAAGGGTTTCTTCTTTCTACCATCTGTGAAGACAACCAAGTGGTAACTCTGCCCTCACAGCACTTTATGTGTTGATTAAAGATTATTATGTCATGAGGACAGATCTGAGGAAATACAGTAGATCTATCTAGTTACAAAACAGGGTTTGGATTGCAATGTTCTTGCATTTTACCCAGAAAATGACAAGATTTCTTTTCAGATGGGATGCACCATTTTACTCTAAAGATAAATATGTGTTAAAGATAATGATAAAGAGAAAAAGCAAACAATATCAAGGTAACCTTTTTTAGGTTGATGTCATACTTTAGGATATCGAGTATTCATTCTATCTGCCAGCCTTGATTTCCCTATATCCTCAGATTTTTACCGCTACAAGGACATCTCTAATACACTAATACTAATTAATCTACATATATTTTTTAGGATTTGTTTTCTAGATGGAAAAAATGGCGTTCCTCTTTAGCTTCAGTTTAGAGAAAACTTACAACAACTCAGATCGCATATCAGAATTCTGATTTCTTTTATTTTTTTGGTATGATTAAAATTAAGTAAATCTTCTTAATAGTATTTTGACATCTTTTCAAGTTGGAAACCATGCTATTTCTGATTAATTCATACTGCCACGTGAGTCCTAGAGCTACGCAGATAAACTGAATGCACCACAGTACAATATCTGTATTGTAAACCTAAGGGCATTCATGGGCTTTTCAAGTGAATGCACATTCATACGTGAAGTAGGCAACACACAGTGAATGAGCTACATTATGTGAATGTGCTCAACAGCTGAAAAATGAACTATGTCATGGTTTTCAGCTTCATGGAGTGAACAGCTGAATTTGATGGTGACACTGAAATATTGTTCTTCTGTGTGACTCAGTTCGATTCACTGGCCTGACAATGCCCTCTTCTTTGTGAATACTTCACACCTGTAGATGCATAAGTCTAACAAAGGTCTAATTCTGTCAGTTAACAAAATCCAAACTATTAGCATGCTGAAGTAAGTGCAGCAATTTCTCTAACGTCGCCGTTTGCAACATTCGTTATATTTTGAAGAATGGCATTAGACTGATGCATTCTTTGAAAATTCAGTTCCAAGATTTTATGTCAGAAAAATATTCATGTTGAGTTCGATAGACTCTCAAGAATATTACAGAAAAAATACCATTCCTAGGCTGTAGCACTGCCAACTTGAAGCCAAATAGACTGGTAACTGTGTTCCCCCTCAGGCCACTTTGAACTAAATTCTTTGCAAGATAAATAACAGAAAGCCACTAAATAAATAGCACAGATTTCTCAGGAAATCTAAGCTAATATTTTTAAGTCAAAACACAGGAAATGCCTAAGGACTTTAACTGTAGATTTTCTAATTGATACAATCCCAAATAAATATTAAAACCAAAACCACAAATGACATTCTCCTTGCTGCTTGAGATACACACTGATCTGTCTGAATATTAAAGCAGTCTGTACCTGGGTTGTTTATAAAGAGAATAGCAGCTGTCACTGAGCTAAAGGGAAAAGGGAAATAACTGTCTACCTGAAAGCATGAGGTTGTCTTCTTACTGACCAACTTTCACCGCAATCCCCAGTTTAACTCTAAATCAGGATTTCAAAAGGAAAAAGCAAATAAATCATTTCACATGGCAGAAAAACTAGCCCAAATTTATATTGCAACAGAAATGCCAACACCTTCTTGGAATTAATTTTTAGCAATAATTGTAAATGAAAATACCACAGAGAAATGATAAATCTTCAAACCTTCCCGCATATCCCCAGAAATATGCAAGAATATTTTGAAAGCCTCTAGAAGTCATGAGGGAAATACAGGGCCAAAACACGAATTCAAAAGAGATGCTGAAGCATATTTCTGATTGTATATTGACAAACAATGTGCTCTGTTCTGTGTTCTTGTTTGGGATTCAATTATGTAGTTCAAACACATACACAGAAATAGAGACATGCTGGATTCCGTGTACAGCAGTTATCTCAGGTAGAGACCTGGCCTGGAAGCTAAGTTGTTGAATTCCTCTCTATATGATCAATGATGCAGCCAAGGACTCAAAATGTCAAATGAAATAACACATGAATCATAAACGCTTCTGGAAAGACCCAGCCAAAAAGAGCAGAGAAGTTGGAAAAGCCATACAAGGACAAAAGAGAAGAGAGTTTTGTTTCTGACTGCTGCCTGTTCAGACAAACCTAAGTTTAAGGACTGAGTGTTTCTTGTAGTACTTTTTTTGTTTTTTTTAAATCAACATTTTACTTTAAGCACACAAATTCATAGAGAAAAATGTTGGCTACATCAATGCGTAGAATAGATTGTGTTCTTGTTGCCCATATAGATATGTCATGGAGACTTGATTTCAGCAGTGGTGGTAAAGTAGATACCTGAAGAGACATTTCATTTAGCAGAAGAGGTTTGTGAGTTACCAATATTTTAAGCGCCTATGCTAGCTGGCTGGCACACCATCCCTGCTGAGCAGGACATATCAAAAGGACTATACAGAACTGGAAACAGCCTTCTCTGTGCAAATCTTATTCACATTTCCTCAGCTATGCTCTTGGACTATGAGCTGAGGAATACATCTGTGGAACACCTCATGTTCACTTCCAGAATTTACCTTAAGGCAATGTAGTTGATTTCTCTCTTCACACTGCTGAATTTGAGTTTAAAATATTCCTTTTCAGGGATACAAACTCATGGAAATCATTGGGACAGTTTTTAAAGCTGTCAGAAGGATGATATTTTCTCTCATTTTTCTCTTTCCTCCTTTCAATGCCAGTTGCCAAGTGGAACACTTTATTTGGCAATGGTGTATCTGTACTAAGTTGGAAGAGACTTCAAACTAAAATTAGTGGGCAATAAAAACAAGGATATCCCAGTAATGTCATTTACTTAGTATCATAGAATCATAGAATCATAGAATCTTCCGGTTGGAAAAGACCTCTGAGATCATCGAGTCCAACCGCACCCATCATCCACTAAACCATGTCTCTTAAAAACTCATCTATCCTTCTTTTAAATACCTCCAGGGATGGTGACTCAGCCACCTCCCTGGGCAGGTGTGCCAGTGCCTGACCACCCTTTCGGAAAAGAAATTCTTCCTGATATCAAGTCTGAACCTCCTCTGGCACAACTTATGGCCATTTCCCCTTGTCCTATCACCTGTCACTTGAGAGAAGAGATCAACACTCGCTCTGCCACAGCCTCCTTTCAGGCAGTCATAGACAGCGATGAGGTCTCCCCTCAGTCTCCTCTTCTTTAGGCTAAACAACCCCAGTTCCCTCAGCCATTCCTCATAGGACTTGTTTTCCACCCCCCTTCACCAGCCTCATCGCCCTTCTCTGGACACACTCCAACACCTCAATGTCCTTCTTGTACTGAGGGGCCCAGAACTGAACACAGTACTCGAGGTGTGGCCTCACCAGTGCTGAGTACAGGGGCACAATCACCTTCCCGGTCCTGCTGACCACACTGTTTCTGATACAGACCAAGATGCCATTGGCCTTCTTGGCCACCTGGGCACACTGCTGGCTCATATTCAGCCAATTGTCAACCAACACCCCCAGGTCCTTCTCCTCCAGGCAGCTTTCCAGCCACTCTTCTCCAGCCTGTAACACTGCATGGGGTTGTTGTGCCCCAAGTGCAGGACTTGATGTTTGGCCTTGTTAAATCTCATCCTGTTGGTCTCAGTACATTGACCCAGCCTGTCCAGATCTCTTTGCAGCACCTCCCTTCCTTCAAGCAGATCAACACTGCCACCCAGCTTGGTGTCATCTGCAAACTTGCTAAGGGTTCACTTGATCCCTTGGCCCAGGCCATTAATAAAGACATTGAACAGGACTGGACCCAGCCCTGAACCCTGGGGAACACCACTCGTGGCCGGCCTCCAACTGGATTTAACTCCATTTACCACCACCCTCTGGGCCCGGCCATCCATCCAGTTTTTTACCCAGCAGAGGGTGTGCCTGTCCAGGCCAATGGCAGCCAGTTTCTCAAGTAGAATACTGTGAGAAACGGTGTCAAAAAGATTAACCGAAGTCCAGGTACACCACATCCACAGCCCTTCCCTTGTCCATTAAGAGGGTAATCTTGTCATAGAAGGAGATCAGGTTGGTCTGGCAGGACCTGCCTTTCATAAACCCGTGTTAACTGGGTCTGATCACCTGGCTGTCCTGCATGTGCTGTGTGATAGCACTCAGTATGATCTGCTCCATGACCTTTCCCAGTACCGAGGTCAAGCTGATAGGCCTGTAATTCCCCAGTTCCTCCCTCCTACCCTTCTTGTAAATGGCAGTTACATTTGCCAGTCTCCAGCCAAGTGGCACTTCCCCAGTCAGCCAGGACTGTTGATAGATGAGGGAAAGGGTTTTGAGAAAGGACCTCTGCCAGCTCCCTTAATACCCTTGGGTGTATCCCATCTGGCTCCATAGACTTGTGGATGTTTAATTGGCTGAGCAGGTCTCTAACCAAGTCTTCTTGGAACATTGACGGTTTGTCTCCACAGCCTTCTGGCTCAGGAGGCTTGGAGCCCAGAGAACATCTTACCTTCCTGTTAAAGACCGAAGAAAGAAGGTGTTAAGTACCTCTGCCTTGTCCTCATCCTTTGTTACTACCATGTTATAAAGTAAGTCATTTTATATTTCAAAATATGTGAGACCAGGGCACTTCACAATGTCATAAGGCAAACACAAAGTGCAGCACAAACGTAAACGTTCACTGTCCTAGGAATTACAACTACATGAGTCCACCCATTATGTAGAAGTCAATAGAGAAAATGATGAAGGAGGAGAAGGTGTGTAGAATTAGCACTGGAAGCATAATAAGACATCATTAACATGAATCTTAATACATTCATTTTGTAATTCCTGAAAGGAGCCTGCAGACCTCTGAAAGGTAGATTCAGACAGCGGCATGGTGAAAATGTTTTGAAAAAACTAGAGGCTCTTCTTAGTGGTTCTGCCCTAAATAAGGTGCAAGTGGGAAGGCCTAAATGCCAGAGATTTTCATCCTTCCCTCTCCATCATCTGAGGGAGAACATGAGAGTAACCTTACTCAGTAAGGCCTTTGCTGAGCACCTGCTCTGTTACAACAGTTCAGAGCACCAGGCCATCTCTTTCCAGCTGTGGCTCACAAACCAAAGATGAAAAGGACTGCTGAGTCTCAGGAAAGCACAGGGTGATACCAGGCCTGCTAGGAGAAGCTCATGGTTTCAAGGGCATTCATGTGTCGGGAGATGTGGTCACACTGGCAGTACATTGCCTCATGAGGGATCCCAATGAATCCCATGGAAAAAGGACTCTATCAGGTGTCCAGGAACATGGTGCAATTCACAGGCAGATGACAACAGGAACTGACTTCCTTGTACAAAAAAATGATAAAAAGTCTTTCTTGCAATTTGAATAGAAATGGCTTCTCATCATTTGTTCTTGCAGTGTTAAAGAAGAGGGAACGAAGCAAACAATAAGCAAGGAGAAAGGCAAGGGGAGAAGGCTGGCTGTTAGAGGCAGAAGAAGAAGAGCAAGAATGACAAGACCGCAGAGAAATTAACCCTCCAGTAGTCTCAGCAAAAACTATTATAATTTCCAGTATGTGCTGGACTAAGGGCCTCATAGGATGAACCTGTGTAGAACTGAACCTAGTTCAACTTCCACTGGAGTAACAGAGTACCAGGCATCTAAACCTGGCCATCCCATAGAACTGCACAGCTGGTCCTCTGGGCCTATGCTCCTCCACTCTGTGTCTTCTGCCTTTTTGGTCTGAACAGCTTTTGGGACAACCCCCCGTGGACTCCATATTTGTGCAAGGTGTGAGGCATGGCAGACACCCCTGCTTCAGTCTCACCTCCTCCTTTCCTCTGGGTACTGCTGCAGTAATGTAGGACAAGATGGGCATGGGCATAGAAGCAGACCAGAAAAAACCATAAGAAAGAACTACAGTGGCTCAACGCATTTAAGTCCTAGAAATCTTAGAATCATAGAATGCTTTGGGTTGGAGGGGACTTTTACAGATCATCTAATCCATGCCCCCTCCAGGAGGAGGGGCATCTTTAATTCAATCCCGTTGCTCAGAGCCCCATTCAACCTGACCTCAAATATTTCCAGGGATGGGACCTCCTCTGACTTGCTGGGCAATCTGTTCCAGTGTTTCACCATCTTCATTGTAAAATATTTCTTTCTTACATCCAGTCTAAATCTACTCTCCCTTGGTTTGAAATCATTACTTCTTGTCCTGTCACAACAGGCCTTCCTAAAAAGTCTGTCCCCATCTTTCCTGTAGGCCCCCTTTAATTACTGGAGGCTTAAATAAGGTCTCCCTGGAGCATTCTCTAGGCTGAACAACCCCAACTCTTTCAGCCTGTCATCTTCAGGTACATTATATATTCAACTTATTGTTGGTTTTATGGTCAGGAACCAGTTTTGCCTTAATGAAAATAAAAGAAAGTGTTGAAGTTCAGAGGCTATGCAAATGGAGATTAATACACACTTTGAAAAGGGATATTTAACATTTTTACTGCTGTAAAACTATAATGCTTTTTGATTTTGAACATTTTCAGGATTATTAACTTTGCCCAAATTTAATACAAGAAATCTATATATATGAAATGGAGACATGCATACAAAATTATTGCAGGAAGTGCATTGTAGAGTGAGAACTGTGTATGGATGCTAAAAGAATCCATGTATTTAAAGAATCATTTTGGGGACAATGATGACTGAGTCATCATCATATACAGCGTGTCTGTATGTATCAAAATTAGAAAAATAAATGTAGTCATAAGGCAAATGTGTGACTAATGAAGAAGGTGAAGAAGAGCTAATAGCTGGAATAAGGATGGATGGGAGGGTTTCTTGTTATGATAAGACGAGTTTTGTTTAATGAGGAGTGGGTACATTAAAAGAGTCAAGATATTGCAACACAATATATATAAACCAAGAAACAAAGGAAAGATTACCAAAGATGGCAGGCAGTCAGACTTCCAGTAGCTTATGGTATATACTCAGTGCATCATAGAGAAGCAAGTTATAGCTACCAAAGTGACAGGATATCCTTCTTCCTGGAGTGTTAGCGTCTGTGGCTTCTGCAAAGCGTGGCCAGCACACTTCATCTTCAGCACAGGGAGAGGAAATGGACCTTGGCACATCACAGTTGAGAAGCTGCTGTTGATAGTAGCAAGCTGCTGGTGGGACAAAGACAAGTTGTCTTTCTCAAGGAAAAAGGGATAAGTTACCCTGTGATGTGGCTGTTGGTGTTCCTGCTCCAAGATAGGGTGAGAGGTGAACAATGGGTTTCCAATTCCAAAAAGCAAAATGGTGTACCTCATTTGCAGATGTTTCAGGAAGAGTTTTGCCATCAACTTCAGGACATGAAGTATTTCTTATACAAATGTTCATGAAGCAAAAAAAATTGCTGTAATATAGTGCAATGGCTTAGCATAGGTATCATAATATATCAATTGTGAAATAAATTATCTGTGTCAGACTCCTCAATCACCAGAAGAGATGACCCATGCTGTAAGTTCATTGGGTAATTTTCACTATGTAGAGAAATAATTTCCCTCTAAATTTCAGCAAAGTCTTTATTTTGGACCTGTGATATGTGTCATGATGATCTAGTGATTTTTTTTCAGTTGCATATATTAATAACTGAAATATTAGTTATTTCTGAAAGAAATAATAATTCAATCAACATGAAACACATAAGAATTCCTCAGTATCAATCACCAGTGACAGGTAATTATTATTCATTTGATATCACTCTACTGACAAAAGTGACTGGCCAAGAACATTAATGTTTGGGAACAACCATCTTGTCCGCCATGAAAACAGCCAGTTTCCCACACTGTGCAAAGCAAATATATTAGAGATCAGTTTTATCATTGCTGGACCATTCACAGGATCTTCTTTCTGAAGGGTCAAACCATGGAGGAGCTCATTATCTGCATTGACTTCCTCTTAACATTTCTCAAACAGGGACTAAGTTAAGTAGTTGTTAGCGGTTGTATGAAGATGGCGTCTGCATCCCCCTCTCTCCATCCTCCACCCGCAGTCACTCACAGTTTGCATGGATAATCGCACCCAAGAGCCTGGTTCTGTGTATGCTTAGGTCGAGCTACGCACCCTTTGGTTGTGTTTACTTGAACGGGGTTGTTAATGAAACTGAAGATTTGCTGAGGTATCTGCAGGGCTGGGTGCCTAATGAACGGAATTCTTAATGGGCCATAAATCCAATCAAGAATTTCATACCGTGTAAGCAAGCAGTGCACTTTGTGGAAAACAAGTACCTCCCTGAAAGCTACTGTTATGCAAATATCATCACACTCAGGGCATGCATTAAAGCAGCCCTCTGACTGCTGCCTCTTGGTTTTAGGCAGGAAATAAAATGAGATCAAAGCAGGAGGGAATAATACTGTCTGATTTGCAAGATAAAGATTAATAAAAGAACTCATTGTATGCTTTACACGGAAATTTTATGGTTACCTTGCTGTAAATTTTTTTTAAAAGGCCATTTTTTTTAACTTCCTGTGCCAGAACTATGATTCATTCACACAAAAAGGTTACATGAGATGCACAATTCTTTAGTTCATTCAGGCTCTCCTATTCAAAGAAGAGAGGCTTTTGTGAGATCCTCAATTGTTCAGAGGGGGAATTAGTTTTATTAGCAGTGTGTCATTCACAATGTGCCTTACACATCTACCAGCATCCTAATCTCATTTTTTTTTCAATTTGTTAGTGCTGGCGTGATTTGGGATTCTCGTTATGAATAAAATCCATTGTATACTTCCTATATTCTCACCCCAGGGTGGTATTTCCTTCTGACCAAAGACACAGGATGTTAAAAAAAGAAAGGGAGCACGAAAAATAAAAGTACTTCCAGGATGTCAGTGTTACCAACTAATTTAACCACAAAAGTCTTCCTACCTCATCCTTTCCTGTATCTTTACATGTTATTCTTTGCACTGAACTAGCTCGGGAGCTTTTCCTAGACCTTTGTTTTTCTTTGCTGAAAGCTGGGGCACGTTTCTAGAATTAATTCTCTCTTTTGGGAGACAACGGAGGCTGTGTTTTTCGCTACAGAGTGAACCTTTATTGTTCACAAATCCTGGTAGGATCACATAAAGCGTGGGGTGTCTCCCTGGTCCCTGGCAAGCAGATACAAGCAGACTCAGCCAGCCTGTCCTGCTCTTGCTCATGGACAGCTGGAGTGGGAGGACAACAAGCTCATGTCTCCTCAGAAAGGATGCTGCCCTCATATCACTGGTGCCCAAAATAGGCTGTAAGCAGAATTTAGGTATCTCAGTTTAAACAAGCAAGCTAGCCCTGCTGTAGCAGCTACAAATCCATCAATCAGGGGCCTGATTATATCAGTGGTTGTATAGAGAATAGAATCACAGAATGATAGAATGGTTTGAGTTAAAAGGGAACCATCCAGTTCCAATCCCCCTGCCATGGGTAGGGACTCCTTCCGCTAGATCAGGTTTCTCGAATGCCCATCCAGCCTGGCCTTGAACGCCTCCACGGAGGAGGTCTCTGGGAAACCTGTTGCAGTGTCTCACCACCCTCACAGGAAAAAATGTCTTCCTAATATCTAATCTAAATCTACTCTCTTTCGACTTGAAAGCATTACCCCCTTGTCCTATCACTGTCCTCCCAGACAGAGTGACAGAGTTACAGAGTGACAGAGCTCTGTATTGTATCAAATACACATCAACCATGTGTAATAATTTGAGTTTTATTTTTACAAATTAAAAGTTCAGGAAGAACTGCTAGTGACCATCTCTCTGATTGTCTGCATATGGTAGACCGTAAGTTTTCTTTAAATTAATTGGAGAAATCTGTTCTAAAAAAAAAGCAATTTATTTCAAAAATTCTAGGAACCAACAAGCTAAGCAGACTGGGACAATGCACATAGTTAATTATTTGTGCCCTGTTTCTCCTCTGAAACTTTCTGTTTTCAACAGCAGGCCACTGCCTGCTGTTATGCTCTCCTTTGCAGAATAAAGAGCCTTCAAACTCCTGTTCCATAAGTCGGTAGTACTAGACTGTGATCATATTTCTTCCTCCTGCTTGAGTAAGACTGATGGAGCTCCTGGATGATTTCATTGTGGATCATCTTTTTACTACCACTTTGGTTTTGGGCTTTTTTCTGAACTCTCTTCTTGTTTTCAATGTCCTTCCTAACCAGGGTGCAGAGGATGGATATTGCACTTTGGCGATGGTCATGCATGATGTAGGGATAATGAGCGCGCCCTTCTCCTCCTTCTCATTCTCCTGCTTCTCCTCCAGGATCCTGTCCTGGTTCTACAGCCTCCAGTCACAGCTTATTCAGACTGCTGCTGCAGATGAGGCTATGGAGCAGCAACTGGAATATTTTACGATGCTCAGGTCTTTTTCAGGGTCTCAGCATCCCTGCAAGATTGAGTTCTGTAAGTGCAACCTATGTTATGCAGTTAAAGGTTATCAATTTCATATTTGGCTGTGTTAAAATGCCTGTGGGCTTCTTGTGTTCACGCATGAATTTTTTTGCCACCTTGAATTTTCTCAGTCATGATTTTGGTTCTTTTTCCTCTTTTTCTGCTTCCAAATCACTGACTAAAACATGGGACCTCCTTAGAAACTAATCTGCTCCTGAATAATTCCCCATTTACACATGCCTTTAGGGAACTGTCAAACAGGTTTCAATCCACACACGCTAAGAGAACAGCGTTAGTTTTGACACTTTTCATGCCACAGTGGAAATGAGCATATTTCAGGACTGCTGTATTTGACCAGAACAAAGTTGAATCTGTAGCTGTACTTGAGTTTTCATGGAATTCAAATAGCAGACAGCTGGCTGACCATCTCATCCTGTTCCAGTTTGATATTTCCAGGTTTTTTTGAAAAGGAAAGGCAGACCTCTGTGGTGATGTGTTGCCAACATTTTAAGTCACAGGTCCCGTAAAATGTTCCCAGTTTGGTGTGATAAATCTAAATTAGCATTCATAAAAAAAAGACAGAAAGTGACTGTGGAATCTTTTAATATATTTTAACTCTTTATGTGCTTTCTTTTAATGTAAGACAAGGATAACATGGCAAAAACCTGTCTTAGATGTAATGCAAATGTCTAATGTCTGTTCCTGGTAAATACGCCAAGGATATCTGCAAAGCTCAGTTTGTGCACAGCTAGACAGGGTTTTGGGGAAAAAAGCTGCAGAGAGGTTTTTCTTTCAGTTCAGCAGATCCTTAGACCCTTTGTACATCCTGTACAAAACTCTCTGCTCTCTGGAAAAAACTGATATGCGCTCCAGAAACCTACCTTTCCTGGGGAATGAGAACTACATTCAGGGAACCATATATACTTCCCAAAGCCTTCCTTTGGTTTGAGGTAAGGTGAGAACAGCTCAGGTTTCCAGCTCTCTCTATGAAAATGTGTGGTGGGAGAGCGACAGGCAAAGGAGATTTCTAGGCAGGGCTCAGGCCAGGGCCGAGCAGGGATAAAGTAGCTATGCAATACTTTTGAGTGTGGTAGGATGACATCCTGCAACGTGTCACTGGGTTAACCACAGTCACAGTCAGGGAAAGATGCTTGACGTAAAAAAAAAAACGGTTCTCACAGACTTTTCAACCTGTAAATATTGTTACTGAGGCTGCGCTGGCTGAAACAAGCAAATCTTTTTTTTTGGTGTGAGAGATAACACTAATAGACAGAAGGAGCACACAGGTCTGCAAACAGTTTCAGGGTCCTGTGCTTAACTGAGTGACTCCTAATTGAGTGGAAGAAGGTGGCTCCTTGGGCTAAGATAGTCTTGCTGTCATTTATGAAAATTATTGCTACCTTCAAGCATAGTAATTGTTTATATACAACCCCCCTCCCCTGATTTTCCCTGAGAATGGATGTTGTAGAGACACTGCAAACTTCTTGAAAATAAGTCAGCAAAACACAGACAAACCACAAAGCATGCAAAAGTCAGCATCTAGACTTAAAATTAATAAGCTGAGCAGGCCATTCCTTTCTCACCTAAGTCAGTGTTTGGGATCATCCATCTTAATTTTATAACTGTAAGACTGACAGCTACTAACTTGGGCACAGTGGGATAATTACGTAAGAGGAAAGCTAATCCCCCCTAATTTTGTGGGAAGCAATGAAGGAAGTTTGCTATCAAATGTTTACTTTCCAGGAGAGATAGCAAAATCGAACATGTGAAACAGAGCAACTGAATGTGCCTCATTTTTCTTGGTCTTTTTGAAAGAGAAAAATATCCTTGCTTTTTCCTGTAAGAACCCAGTCTGGTTTATTTGTGAAGCAAATTACTGTGCAACAGCAGCTAGAAGGAAAAAAATTATTTAAAAATTGCCTATTGCTCGCCTGTAATGGCCAAAATTGCTCTTTGCAGCAAGTAAAAACCAATTTGGCACATCACTCACTTGTACAACATTTTGCTGCTGCTCGCCTATCCCACGCACTAGATACATGTGTGTCAGTTGTTCTTGCGTCATCTTTAAAAGCCTTAATGACTGACTCATTTTTGCACGGCATGCGGCAACTGTAGGCTGGACTTCTGCGGGCTTTTGGAGCCAGGGAACAGGAGGAGGCTGCGGTGAAAGAATGGTTGCAGGGAAGCAGGCACCAGGAGGGTGACAGGATGGATAAGATTCGCCCCATTCAGCTCTGCTTCTTGCTTTCCCCTCTTATTTTGCCCGCTCTGGGTAAGTATCTTGCAGTCAGGCATTTTTTTCGTAAAGAGATGAGCTGACGGAAAATCATGCTACCTCCAGCTAAATGTCATGATTTCTTCAAAGGAAATTACCATCTCCTCCTCCTCATGCTTCGGCCAACAACAGGGATGGCAAAAGCACGTCTTCAGGGACTTCAGAAGAGCTCTGTGGTTGCCTGATCCTATCCGGTTGTGTCAAACCTGAGGCAGAGGAGGGAGCACATGCAGAGGAAGTAACTACAACTGTCACAGCCACATCTGCAGGACAGCATTGGTCCATGTCACCATTCTCTAATATCTTCTTACATGGAAAGTCGCTTGATTGCTTTGGGGAGCATAGTATCAGACATCATGCAGTTTCCCAAGAGGAGCAGTGTCTTGATGCCTGTCCCAGGCTTGTATAGTATCATCATCACTTTAACAGCTGGTCATGGTCAAGACAGTTATTCTTTGTACTCAGAAGTCCTCATCAAGTTGGACGAGTTGAGCCGTAGTCAATACCTCAAAAAGCAAACCTCTTATTCCTACAAAATGGATTACTAGGAGGAACAGGCAGTTACAGCAGCAATGCCTAGCTGTGAGTGTAAAGTCAGACAAATCAAACCTCTTAATTTACATGGCTTTGAAATAGCAACAGAGGGTAGTTGTCTTACCCATGATGGACTCCAATGAAATCACCATGGTGTCCCAGCTTTCTGGCTCTTCCATGCGCCTGTTGTGCATCTGCATGGTTACTTTGCTTTTGTAGCCAGAGAGAGCAAGGCACCCCTGAGCATCCTTCATCAGACTGGCATCCTCCATGCTGCCATACAGCAGGAATCGTGTGGACAGGGGCTGAATACAGCTTCTTCTCACCATGTTGCGAACACACCTCAGCACATATCATAAGCTTGTTTTCCAGGAAGAGGAGACAGACTTCCCTGCTTTGTTTCTGGCTTTTCTCCTGCAGCAGCAATGCTATCAATTAATATCAACAAAGACATCAGTTAATTAGCGGTGGTAGGCTGGAGGACATTGACACCTTTGCTTTGTATGTCCTCTTGAGAGCAGATTAATCCCAGGTGGGTCAACCAACTGTGGTGGCAGATGGCTGCAGCTTTCCTTGCTGCTCGCCTTGGTTGGGGTCTGACCTGGCTGCTCGGCATTGCCCACTCTGGTGGCAAACTCCTCCTTACCAGTGCATCATTCAGCTGCACAGAATTTGGGGAAAGACGTTCATTTATCAGCTTATTTTTGGAGATGTAGAAAGCAATCATAAATGCTTATACTGCAACTATATCTTGCCAAAAATTATCTGTCAGGGAGTAAATTCTTTTAAGTAAAATTTCTAAACAATTGAATAGATCAGCTTAAAGTCATTGTATACTGCTGCTGCTGTAATAACCTGTGCACTGTTCTGCTTATGATACTCAAATATTATTTCAGTCAAAAGTATTCTAGCACTTTGTTGCTCCATTTTTGTTACAGGATTAACACATTAAAAGCAGTCAGGGAATGCCTGGAGTCAACTCCAGACTTCACTATGGACTATGCCATGCCAATCTCTTTGCACAGTCACCTTATCTCTAGTATTAGATATCTTCTTCTCAAAGTTAGTTGCATTGGCTTCACTTAAATGTTGGGGAGGCCAGTGCCCATATCCTTGCTCAGGTGAGCAGACACCTATGAATCACAGAATCACTGAATGGTCAGAGTTGGAAGTGACCTCTGGAGATCATCTATTCCAACCCCTCTGCTAAGGCAGGTTTTCCTAGAGCAGGTTGCACAGGAATGTGCCCAGTTGGGTTTTGAATATCTCCAGAGGGGACTCCACAACTTCCCTAGGCAGCCTGGTCCAGTGCCCCACCACCCTCACAGTAAAGAAATTTTTCCTCAGGTTGAGGAGGAACTTCCTTTGTTCCATTTTTTACCCATTGCCCTTGTTCTGTTGCTGGACACTGTTGAGAAGAGTCTGACTCCATCCTTTTGACACTTGTCATTTAGACATTTATAAGCACTAATAAGATCTCCTCTTTGTCTTCTCCTTTCCAGGCTAAACAGGTGGAGCTTACTCTGCGTCTCCTCACGAGAGAGATGATCCAGTCCCCTCATGAACTGGGGAGGACAAATTGCCCTGTGACAGCCCTAGGAGAGGTCCCTCTAACTGGTGTTTTTCTTTTCTCCCAGGATTTGTACCCTTTACATTTTCAGACCATGCGTTCTCCATGGTGACATACGAGACAGACAGAGGCTTGTTCAGCTCTGCTTCTCTTGAGCCACTCCATACATCTATGTGGCAGAAGCAAGGATCGAGCTGTTTGAAGTGTGCCACACAACTGTTGCTGGAATATTAGGTCTGAAATAATCTTAGCTGAAACTTCCCTCCACAGATTTACTACAGAGTACAAGCGGCCAGTTACAGAGAAAAACCGTCCCTCACCAGACTTGGCAGTGTCAACAGCAAACAACCAGGTTGCTCTGGTCCCAGTGCAGGTACCATCACCAATGGGTCAGTGGGAGCTGAGAAAAGCCTGACAGTAACTGCACCTTCCTACCACATCATGCCCAAACATGGCTATTTGAAGAATGGTGATCTCATCCTTCAACAGCTTTGAAACTTCCAGAGCCTAACAAACTTCAACTGCTGCAGCTTTACTTCTCAGAGCAAGAAATCATGAAACTTCTTTTATTTGTGTCTCCAAGAGCAAGGATTTATTATAATGCAGAACTTCTATATTTTTATAATAGCTCTCCATCCATGGATGAGGGTTGCATTTCTGTGGGTTTTGTTTCTACATTTTGCTTGAAAAGAGGCTTGACTGTTGGGGCACAGGTGGGGGCTGTGGGGGCACAACACTTTCCAACTGGGTCTGGCATGCAGATCTCACTAGGGTGGTGACTTTTGTGGTTTTAAAAAATCTAAAAGGAGGAGAAATGCTGCTAATCACACACTACAAACACAGACTTAAGAGTATAACTTGCTTGTTAATTCAGGTTCTCAGAGGAAAGTCCTTTTATCTGGATAAGCTATACTTAACTGTTCCACTTCATAGAACTGGAAGCTGAGAAGCTCTGCCTGCTGGCGAGTCACCAATGTAGGCTCACCAGCTTTCATGTGCTTCAGACCATATTTCATTTATTCTCACTTGGCTGGTCTGAGCTACCTGCTCCAAGAGTAAGGTAAGCATCTAACAGTCTGCTCCCACACAGTGAGGCTGCATCTCTTTCTGCAGGCTTGCCTCTTTAAAGGTGCAAAGAGATCAGAGAGGTAAAGCTGAAATGAAATATGTAGTGTTGAAACATTGCTTTCTTTTGCCTTCACTTTCCAATGTGCCTAGACTTTCCAGTTTTGAATAACCTCTTGAAAAAGTGGTCCTGCCCTCAAAGATGAAAGTCAGCAACACTGATTAGCTCCCCTCAGAGGCAGGAAATCAGCCCCTGTGGTGTTACCAAGGTCACTTGGGCATTTTACCGTGTTTGGGGCTCTGGTGGCTATCAGTTAAGGAGGCGGCAAGCTTGGCTTCCTCGACGTGTCTCGGTCCTGCTGAAGCTGTGGTTTGAGAAACTGAGTGAGCACTAGAAGAAACTGAACACAAACCAATGCCTAAGAAGTCCTTTGCTTGCTGCAGTGATTAACCACCTGTAAAGGATGTTTGTGTAGTGATAATGTCATAAAAATTTAGGAACAGGAGCTTGAGACAGGTTCAAAATGATAAGGCAACTGCAGTTGTTCAAACAGAGTTGTTCTGCCCCGGTGCAGGAGGTGGGAGAGCTTTGCTTTTCACTCACGTCTGAGTGTGATGAAAGCAGGAATCACATACTGGGCATAAACAGCAAATATTTTTAAAAATGCTTGTGTTAGTCTGCATCAAACCATTTCTCTCTGTTCCATGGCCTCCTAATTACAAAAAAAAAATTCTATGGCTGGAAAGCTGGCACAGATGAACTGCTGCTGAGTGGATAACGGCAGATGTATTTGCCTCTAAGCTATTGGCAGCCAAATTATCACTTGACCCAAAGTACCTGAAAAGGTCATGCCAAGTTTTCTCCTTACTCGCATACGGGTGCAACCACTTGGTTGAAAAAAAAAATAATCAATGAAGGCAGCAGCAGCACAAAATATACCACGTGAGATCAGATTCATTTGCTGTCAGAAAGGGAGAGGTTGTGGGAATCACTGCTTTTTACAATGTTGTGGCTACACCAAATGCAAAAATTTCATTTTGGATCCAACTCGAATCAAAATATGTCTGAATTCTGGACAAATAAAAAGAGCTTCTCAACTAAAATTAAATACTGTGTTCAACCCCCTAATTTTTTTTAAATGCATTTTTTTCATCAGAACAATGGACTGGGCTTGCAAGACTGGGATAGGGTGTTGGAGTGTCATATTCAGCAGTGTGGTGGAAATAGTAGGAGGATGCAGATAGACCAAGGTTCTGACCTGGAGTAAAAAAATAAATAAAAGAAGGAAACTGAAGTCACGTCACATTTCAGAAGCATGGTCTGACTGCCAGGAGTGCCTCCCCATCCTGTGTTGTTTTCTGAATGGCAGCTAAACAAATTTTCTCAAGCTTTCTCTCAAGCAGCAAGTATTTCCCAGAATTCACAGATAATTCAGTCTAGCTTAAATGGAATTTTTCATTGCCAAAATCTTGTTCCAGGCAAGATCATAATTCTGAAGTGATATCAGGTGTGAAGCAGCAGTCTGCCTGACTGTGCCATACAGAGGTAAAAGAGCCCATAAAATAACCCCAAGGGGTATGACTTGTGCCTTCCCCCAGCCCTTAGATGCTATTAGCCATTGTCAGTCTAATTCCTCTCAGAACTGCAGAACCTTTTTGTAACAAAGACAAATGTATATTGTATTTCTCCAACTAAAAAGAGATGAAGTTGGCAATTTATAATGTTGAATTGCAGCTTCAGTCAAGTTTGGTGGTTTGCAGAGCTTAATCCTCTCTATTAAAAGTTTTATTCAGTGTGGCTGCTTCATTCTGAGCAAATTTTTCAAATGACCCTCAGAGATGGGGAATAATTTTCAGCCTTTGACAGATTGGATCTCTTATCATTTTTGAACTAGGGCTTTGGAGATGTAATTATTGTAATGATTTTTTTAATTCAAAAATTAAACTTGTATTTATTTTATCAGTAAAAAGACTAATGAGTTCCTCAGAGGGAAAGCTCTGCAATAAAATAAGAGAAGCCTACAATAAGAACACAGCCTTAGAGCTGATTTGGGAGGAGTTGTCTTTGAGCCAACGCTAAGATCAAGACTGTTGCTGTGTTCATTTTTGGAAGCCTCCTCCATTGATTTTTCATTTGTGTATTCATTAGACTGAAAGCCCACAAAGTGCAGTTGTTAATTACCGTCAATGGTCTGGTTTTGAGTTCTTTTCTTTTTCAGACTAAGTTGATAATTCAGCTAAGTAGCTGAACGGCTGAGGCTCGTTAATACCAGCCTGCTGCATTGCCTTTCATTTTTTCTCTTGAAGGCCTTTGTGAAGTAAAGCAAGGGCACATGCGCAGATTATCCTCAGCTTTTCTTGGTAGCAAGATGCCAGCTTCCCTGTTGATGTCTATCCTATTTTTGCTGTGGGACTTTAGGGCACAACAGAGTTGTTTCAACAGGAATTAACAATCTTACATTTTTACACCACAATAGATTTAAAATAGTTGATTCAAGTAGCAGTTTAAAATGTTTTTTCCTGCCTGGCATGTAGACAAGGTTTCTACTGTTTGGAACTCAGGGACAGGGATGAGGCTCTATTATAAGGGCTTGTATTCTTCAAAAGTGGTAGCATGACAAGAGGCCTCCCCTACAAAAAGAAAGTGAAAACTGAAACAAAGTTATTTTACCTTCATGGCTTTCAGGTTTTTAATCTTTGTGGAATGGCAGTAATAGCTTTTGTTGAGAATTATCTTTTTTCCTTTTTTTTTTAAAAGGTAAGGAGCTCTAAATGTGTAACACGTGACAGAAGAAGCAACATGAAGGAAACCTGATCTTCTCTGTCAGCCTCCAAGACTAGACTTCACAAAGAAGGACTGGGAGCGAAAGAAATTGAACTCAGTGCCATACTCAGACAGCAACAGCTGTGGCTGCTCTCCAGGTCCTTCTCAAAGACAACTGACCCTCAGTTTGCATCAAAGTAAAGACCTCAGAGACTGTAGAATCTGCCTGGGCTCCTTGGCTCCAACATATCCAAAAGTGGAGCTCTGACTGCTGGAGGTGCTCTATCTCCACAGCTCACGATGGCTGTAGCCACCTCACAGGGCGTTCTGTAAGGTGGCACGACACCTTTGTTCCCTGATCATGCTCCAATTCAAGACCTCATGTTTTGGCTGGAGTTTACTAATCTTCCTTTCTTTTCTTCTTCTCCCCACCAAAATGCTCCAGGTGCATCTTCCAAGATATAACTGGCCTTTGTTTTCTCCCTGCCATAGTGGCTCCTTTGTGGAGGCAGAAGAAACTGTTACTAAATATACAGAGCAATGAAGGATACTCCTGGTTGAGACACGTGATAGGCCTGCTGTTCGTTCACTCTGCCATGTAATTGCCCATATTTGGAACTTTTTAAATAACTAGTTGAAAGTTTCACAAAATTAAAATAAAATTGGTTTGCTAATGAATATCAGAAAGATGTGAGAACTGTGATCTTGATAAATTTTTCTATTTTTAAATGTATCTCGTACAGTATATTTACGCCTAGTTGCAAGGAGTGCCTAGGGAAGAGTGCTATGAAACTGTCAGGCATCAGCAATCAGATAAACCAACATTTTGTTATTACATGCTTATATAGCCCACAACAACCAGAGATCATGGAACACCTTGAACTTCAAACTATCCTTGTTCCATGGGTAAGAAAATAAAGGAGACAGGTCTAAGTGCTCCAGTAATGCACTAAAAATTGGCGAGGGCATTTATTTTGCAGTATTTTAACAAGGTTTAAAACTGCATGGTTGTTTCCCCCCCCCCAAAATATGATAGTTTAGGTAGATTTCTGTACTGGTAGTCACAACAAAAAAGGTTTAGGAGGCATTCAGAATAGTTCTTTTGTATTCATGCCTGAACATGTCAATAGTTATTTTCAGCATCTCAGCTGTGACACAGCACTCGTCAAAAGATGATTTCTGCAACACACTCAGCACCCACCCTCCTCCCCTTCTCTCTGCATGCAGGTGCCAATGGAGGTGCTATGGGTGCCAGTGGAGGTGTGGTGCCAGTGGGAGGTGGTGTGGGTTCTGAAGCAGCCAGACTCAGGCGCGCCAGCACGCTCTTGTGGCTCCCCAGCTGCCCCAGCCCCAGCGCTGCAGCCCCAGGCACTGGCTGGAGGGAGAAGGAAAATGGAGTTTGAGACAGTCTGTCAGAGCAGGTTACACTGGGGTCAGTCACAACAGGTTACAAGAGCACACCTTTGGACTTATAGTATGATCCGAGTTTGCTAATATACAGTTACCAGTGTTTCAGGCTTGTGTCGATGGGCACGTAGTAAACAATTTTTTTTCTTCTTCTTCTTCTGAATAGAAAAAAAATCTCATAAAGAACTGTATTTTGCTAGCCTGATTATTCTGCCAGCAAGGGTCATTACCAAATCACTGCATCGCTGTCAACATGCCTGAAATATTTCGCTTGCTTCAGTTACATTTCTCTCAAGCCCTGACTGGCTGTGTATGCCAGATAACCAAAGATGCGCCTGGAGCTTTGCTTTAAGAGCAGAGTTAAGTCATATTGTGTAGGCTGAGGTGCTCTAGCTTCTGCACACTATTGCTCATGCCTTACAGTCCTTGGAGTCACCTTGCTGCCTTACTCTACAGATTTTTTTTTTAAGTGCTGCAGTGCTGTTTGTTACTAAGTGGAGAACAAGACTGAAGACTGCTTCAAGGAAGAGACTGTTCCAGCTCTGGAGGGGCAGCATCCAGACCCCTATTTAGATTTTCCTTCTAGTCTCTTGTCTGAGACTGTAGTTATGCAGAGAGGAGCTGTTTACTTATTTTACAAGGCTCCCAAATGTCATTTAAGCATTATTAACAGGAGGGTTACTACCTCCCAAATTTCTAATTAAGGTCTTCCTTTCAGTCTATTAGCAGTGCTTTTGTGGACATATTCTTTAATTAGTTCTGACTTTCTGACTCCAGTGCAAAGTAGTTTTTAACTACTGTCTGCAATGCCCACGAGTAGTGAGTCAACCTATTAAAAATTAAAAATCAATTTTAGTTTCACTTTATAGAAGTTCACCAAATGAACTGAGCACTATTTCATCTTATTTTCATTATCACAGTGTCTGAGAATCTGGGTGGCGACGAGAGCTTTACAAGCAGATAGCAAGGACAGCCACCTCACCAGGCACCAGGCAAGGGAGGGAGTTTTGTCACTGTGGCCCAGCAGGAGCTTCATCCCAAGCCAAGAAGGCAATGTGTAGTGGGAGGAGATGTGAGACAAGCATCACACGCTTGGTAGGATGGAGATGCTGAAGGCCCTGGGTTTTGATGTTTACCCTGAAGCAGGTGCCAGCTTGGGCCTACCTGTCAGCAGCCCTACAGGAAGAAGACTCCACAGATGCCTCCGCTCCCTCCTGCCCAGCTATGTTGTCCCACAGAAGCATCCCATTTGTTCACAGCCCTGGGAAAAAAAAACATGCCACAGAGATGTTAGGCAGCAAAGCCCTAAATGTAGTGGCTCACGCTAAGTTTAAACCATGTTTAACTATGACCATATTTAAGAGCACATCCATACCCTCAGAGCCCGAACATCCAGCCTGGGTCTAGTGCATGGTGTAGTTCCTACCTTGGGTGCAACAGGAGTGCAGAGTTACACTACATCAAATCCCAGCTAAGGACTACCAGCCAACAAAAGACATTCCCACTCTCCCCTCCATCTCCTGATAAAACCTTTGCACCCCTTCAGGGAGCTAAATTGGCAGAATATTCCTCTTGTGCTGGCTGGGTACTAGGGCAGGATTAAGGCTGAGCCTAGGCCAGGGTGAGAATCGTAGAATCGTAGAATCATCTGTTTGGAAAAGACCTTTGAGACTGTAGAGTCCAACCATATCTGCCCACAACTAAACCATGTCTCTTAGAGAATCATCACCATCCCTTGCAGTAGCTGCTAGTATTTCACAGCTGTAATGTTGAGAAATACATAGACACCAGTGTGTCCAGAGGGGCTGGAGAGGCAAGGATATGCACCCAGAATGCAGAAGAAGATGGCTTCCTTGGCACATAGGTGGAGATTCACCTCTAAATTTCCATCCCTCAGAGTAGGAAAATGTAGAGGCACAAACCTGTAACTGGGCCCTTCACTCATGCTATCATGACTGGCTGCACACCTCCGGAATCTGCTCAGACACTCGAAAGATCAAGACCTTTCTTTGTAGCCTCTTTGGACCAAAGGTGGTCTCTTTTCATAAAATGCTTCACATCCCTGTAGCTGTTGCAGTCAGAGAAAATTATTCCAGCCCACTGAAACATTCATGTGAAAATTGCGTTGGATCAGTCTTGATGTTCACCTCTGAGCTCAGGCTTGATTTTTTAAGTACGCCCGTAATTATTAATATATTCATTAAGAGTATATTCCAGCAGTGTTGAAGCAAAGCAACAACTCTAAATAGACAGAGGGTCAATTGAACCAATGTGCAGAAGAGGTGCAAAACCATCCACAGGTCAAGAGGAGGCTAATTACAGGGTGTTTTCTGAAAGAGATCAACTTATCATTTCGGGGATGTATTTTTAAACTAAAAAAACCCAAATGTCTGATTGAGTCTGTGTTAATTAGGACTAAGGATAAGTTAAGGTTTCATAATTTAAAATATAAGGATTGTATTGTGCAAATCATTTAAAACATGTCAGATGCTCTTTAAAAATGATATGTTATTCACAAATACTGATATAGTTTATCAAAATTTTATACCTGACTAGATAATCTGCTGCAAGTAGGGAAAAAAGCATGGACTAAATAGTTTTCTGAACCATGACAATATTCCCCAGGGATTTTACTTTCAACAAGTAGCATGCTAGTGGCAAAAAATTATGCAGTCCCGAATTATGAAGTGCTGGGAAAGAAGGTTTAATTCCAGGGCCTTTACTGTAATTTTGGCTGAATGCTTTCAAGTTCTAGGATTAGGGCCAAGGAGGAAGGAGGACTCTCAGAGCTCAATTAATGGATTAGAAGAGCGTATAAAAGGGAGGAGTTTAAATGCATTTGACATTGGAGAATCTTTTGGGTGAAAGAGCCTGAAGCTGGGGCTGATTGGGTGTAAGGGAAAAATACATACTGTGAGGATAATTAGATAATGGGACTGGTTTCCCTGCCAGGTTGTGCAGTCTCCATCTGCAGAGGCTTCCAACACATGAAGCACAAAGCAACCTGATCTGAAGCCAGTGTTGACCTTGCTCTGAACAGGAGATTGGACTACAGACCTCCTGAGATCCCTTTTCACCTAAGTGACTTGGTTCTTTAGACTGGATGGGTCTGCCACAGCCTAAAGTGGAAGTAACGTTATAGTGAAACTGTATATTCTAAACAACTGACAGTGTCACTTTGGAGTTTGCCAAGTCCAGCTGCTTCAGAACAACTTGGAAGTCTTAACCAGGCCAGAGGGCCTTAAAACTGTCACCAAGTTAGGTTCTGTGCGTGGGAATAGGATCACAAGCTACCTATTGCAGTATTGATGAGCTTCATCACTCCTGTCCCCCTGGTAAAATGGGTTGGACCCTAGATATAACCTGGTAACCAAAGGGGCTGCTTGTGGAGGAAAACATTTCCTGTCCACCAGTGGTGGACAAGGGCTTCAAGGAGAGGAACAGAAACAGAGAAAGGGGCTGACAGGGCTGTGCTGGTGTCTTGCACCTCCCTGGGAGCCACCGTCCTTGGACAGAGGACCCAGCCTGGGGCTTTTCATCCTAGCTCCAGATCTGCTCCTGTTGCCTCATGATGATCCGACACCTGCAGTGCTGGATTTCTCCCTAAGATTAATCGGCACAGAGAAGCTCACAAAGCAGATGCCAGGCTGGGGACCACCCTTTCTGCCTGGGTACCCAAGACACTCTGTCTTCCTCACCACAAAGGGATGGTGCCTTCACGCGCTGACATGTGAACGCAATGACACATTTTGGTTGACACAGGTTTGGAGGTACCTGAAGTCACTGATCACTGTGAGGTCATTCAGTCCACTGCCCGCTCCCATCTTCTCAGCATACTGAAGTAGCTGCCAGGGATGGGGCTGGATGGGGCTCTGCACAGCTCTTTTACTCTTCAACACTGATGAAAAACCACAGGACATGCAAGGCATCTGGACTCAGAGGTGCCGTGCTGCCCAGTCCATGAGAGGAATGACCACTGAATGGCCATCAGCATCAATGCAGCCAGGATTTGGCTCAGCCCAAGTTAAACAAGTCCCCTGAATGAAGGGGAAACCACCCACCCCCTCCCCTATTGCCTGCCAGTCGCTTGGCTGCAGCTGGTTACTCAAGTGCGGGTCCTGGGGCGGGGGGATTTAATTGCATCTCAAAAGAGAAAGTGTAATTGCCTCTCATCTCTAGTAGAACACCCCACCTGTTTTGCAAATCCGTTGGTGGTATTGGTCATTTATGACTATTGGCAAGTTTTCCAGATCTCCCTTCACACCTGGCAACTAGGAGGAAAAAAAAATGATGCCATAACAGAAACTGTTTGTGTTTCCAAATCACAAACATCAGAATTGTGTTATGTTAATAGCCATCATCTTTATTTTTAGGCTGTTTAATCAATTCGGATGCTTTCAGATACAGTTTAGTCAGACCAGCTTGCTCTAACTTACCTCCCAATTCTGGTTGCCATGGCGTAACAATGATTTCTTTTTTTTAGCTAAAAATAAACCTGTGGCAACACAAGTATTAGCCACAAAAAAAAAAAAAAAGGGGGGGGGAACCCTCTGAGAAACCAAAATGCCATAAAAAAAACCCTTCCTGTGCACATATTTATGTTACTCCAAACTGCTGCTGCTTGGGCACCATTGCACAAGGCCATGGACAGATGCTAACCCGCCTCCGCTTTCCTCCTATTTGCATACCTTTATATTCTAGCTAACGAAAAGCAGCCAAATGCTTAAAATATTGCAAATATTTTTTTTTTAAATGGCATTAAAATCAAGTACCAAAGACAGACCACCTGTCCTCAGTCAGACGGAACTGCCTGTCCTCAAAGCCTGTGTAGTTTCCAGGCTTTGCCTGGAAATTCCTTTTATTTTTGTGGTATCAATCCAAGCATGGGAGAACCCCCTCTCCTCCTCAAAGAGGCTGAGAAAACCTGTCCACCAAGGTGGAGACCAGCCCCAGATGTGCCCAGCAATGTCAGTGAGGCTGATACTTGCAGCGATCTTTGCCTGGTTTTATAAATACAGTCTCTAAAAAAAGGAGGGAGAGGAGAAACTTGTGCTCCCAAGGGCGACTGGGACTGCCTGGCTCCTGTCCATGCAGCAAAGCTCCCTGGCCTTGCGTCTCCACTGCTATCATCAGCACCCTGCAGATAACTATGTCCATATACATATATACACACGCCTACAGTGTTGCTGTCCTCTTTTGTAACTGGTTTAATAGCAGAAAGGTTAGCGGCTTTGCAACTGCTCACCTGTGAACCTGCTTCCTCAGCTCCCATAATGACAGCCAGCAGGCCGATGATGATGATCCCGTGGTTAAAGCCAGGCAGGTCTGGCAGAAGGAAACCTCTGTCCTCTGATGTTTCCCAGCCTGCAGCAGAGGCTTATGCTTGTAGCATGCTTGCAATGAGTGCTCAGTCCCCGTCCAATAAAAACAGATGGAGCATGGGAGTTTTCTGGAATTGGCAGCTCTTTTAATCCAAAAGGTGCACTGGGGCTCACCACTGGTGTGAGATGCTAGAGCAGCAGGTAACCGACCCATCAGGCTCATCAGCTCAACTCCTTGTTTTACTTGTTGCTAATGACAGTATTTTAATAAAAAACCCACCAGTACCAGGACAGAGCTGGTCTGAGAGCCCATCCCAAATTTATACCTTGTGTCCACACAAGCCAGGCCCTCACTCTGCTACTGTTTTTCCCAAAATATGACCCTCAGGATTGGAGCTTGTATTCAGGTAAGAGCTAAGGCTTTTAGTCAGTCATCTAATTTCCACAGCCTTTGGGCATCTGCTGTTGACACTCCCACACAGATCTTCTTTGAGAGAACAAGGCTGGGCTATGTAGATGGATGGAAGGATCGAAGTCTCCAGTCAGCACTGTCATCCACCACACCGTGCCTCGGTGAGCATTGAAAGTTGTGACTCAAGATCCTGCAGGTCTGGAAAGGCTCTCCAGAGACAAACTTGCTGTTTCTTCCTTGGGTTTTGATGAACATGCAAAGTTCATACCATCTTGTGTCCTCACTACTGGCAGCAACCACTGCAAAGAAACCAAACTCTTTACTATTACTGATGGGTTTTTTAAAGGTTGCTTTTCCATACTTACCCAGTCCAGCCTCCTCCTTCTCATGTCTTACCATCAGAGGTTCTCCAGAAGGAATGGAAGAGCACAGCAGATTCTTCCCACATGCATTGTGCTTCTGGGCTTGCAGTGGAGGGACCCATGAGCTAAGCGAGGATGATGGAGAAGATGGAGCGAGTAGAGGTGTCTGAGGAGCCTTACTGCATTTCTTGTGCCAGACTCATGCCAATGCTGCCAGTGCTTGGAGGCCATGCAGCCTCTTCCTCCTTTAGTGCCAGAAGAGTGAGAAGATGGTGGAGCAGCCTGCAGGTCTCAGGAGGTGGCAGAGAGACTGCGGGTCCATGGCTGCCCTCTTCCCAAAAACCTGGCTCCGAAGGAGGATGGGCACCAACCCAGCTGCAGAGAAATTTCTGGCAGGGCTAATTAATCTTGAAATTGGTTTTGGACAAGACTGTGAAAAAATGCAGATCCCTTTTCTGCCCCTACTCAGCAAAACTCTCTGTGGCTGGCTTACAGAAACGTTCCTCTGCTACTCCACTTGAGATTCTGTTTTCCTTTAGAGCTTACATTTTTTCCCTTTTGCTTCATGAGGTCAGCCTGAAGTTTAACAAGAGCTTCAAAAATCCCCATTGCAGTATTTAATGGCTTTTCCGGGGCATCTTCTCTGTCTTTTATTCCACTCCTCCTTTTGCTCATCATATCCATATTTTTTTCCAGAGTGTCTGTCTGCCATCCATTACAGCCGCCCCTTCCCCCCTGAAATCATTTATCCCCAGTCCATCATCTGTTTTCCAGATCTGCTTTTAGTAGGTGAGATAATTTCTCTTCACAGCACCCCAAACCTGAGTTTCAGAGAACAAAAACCCTTCTGTTGATCATCAGCATTGTCATCATTTGGGCTTTATTTATATTGTTTCTTTCTACCTTTCCCCACAAAGAGAGGCTAAACCCGCTCTGATGCACTGCCTGTCACCATCGTCAACTGTCTGGCACTGTCATTAGTTTCACTGAAGCCAAAGGGATTTCTCTGCATTCAGCTAAATTCAAGTGTGTGCAAGCTTAAGAAGACACAAAAAATATGACAATATCTGAAAACTCTTGATAATGTACAGGGAAAGACTTACACCTCACTAATATAATCCCTGTGGAGGATGAAACAAATTGCCACTGGTCTGAAATGGGATCAGGCAAGCTAAAATAGCCCCATGCTGCCTCACTCCAAACTGCTTGACAGTGTTTGCTGTCATCTGACCAGCGGAGCTAAAACAGCAAAGATGCCTCAAACACGGTGCATTTATTGGCAAAAGAGACCTCCAAGCTGTTTAGAAAATACGAAGAGAATAAGGGGTTAAACCCCAAGAAATATTTTTGTTGGAGTTTATCTAAATAAAAAAAAATCACAAGTTGCTTCTTCAGGAGACATGGTGGTGTGTAAAAAAAAAGCCATATGCTGGTGCATGCTTGGAGGTCCCACTTCGCTGGCTATAAGTACATTACAAACATATTGCTTTAAGGTCAAAGAGGCAGTAAACATGTGCAAAAGTCTCCCATCAGCCTCACTGGGCTTAAAAATCACAGGATTTTAATGAATTCCTCCTCCCATGAGCCGCTTGCTTGGTCACTGAATTGTTTTCCTGCTCCTCCGACCTCATCCAGGACTGGAAGAGAAATGCCCAAGGCCCACTGTGTGCTGGTCCCCATTTGAAAGGGCAGCACATGCCGCTGCCTTCTTCACAAGGGAAGAAGGACATCCAAGTGATAGGCAAGTGTTTTAACACCACTCTCAAGGCAGAGGGCCTGGCTTTCTCCTGGGCACATTAAACCTCTGCACAGCTGTGCCTTTTGGCGTCTGGCTGCAGGAATCTCTGAACCATGCCTGTGAGTCGGCTCACTGCATGGCACTGCTGCCAAATTGCCACCCAAGGGATGCATGGCAGCCGGGTGAAGGGAAAGGTGAAGGCTTTTATGTAGGGGTTTTCCATCAGGATTACATGTTCACAGGGTGATGTTTGCCCCCTTGGTTAGTGTGGGGCCAGCTGGGTGCCAAGGATGCTGCTTGGATGGGATGGACATCACTCCAGGGCAGTCAGAAGCTGCCGGGCAGACACCGTACCTGTGTAAAACTAGAAAATTTTGGCTATTTGCCAGTGCCTGGAAATACTTATCAAGGTTTATCTGGTTACTTGTGCTGTTTTTCTTCCTCTGGCTTCATTCAAAGGCCTGTATTTCTGATCAGCACTGTAAGGGAGATGCTTTCTTTACCATCCTTTGTAAAATCATATCCAGAAGAGGTATCTAATGAGGTCAGGCAAAACACAAGTGTATTAAGGCACCTTCAAGCTTGTGACTCACCCAGACCAGTTGTGATACAACCCTTGCTAAGTATGTGATTGTGCTTAAAAATACAGGTACCATGCATTGTAGTTATCTATAGGTAAATACAAGTAAGCATATTCATATGTATGCCTGTGTGTTTGTGTGTATATATATATATACACACATACATAAAAAGTGTGTAAATCTGTATTTACATTTTAAAAGTATATAAGAAACTAAACCAAATATATATTAAGTTGGAATTTGGTAGCACCACTGTCAGATTATAACTTAGCTGCAAAAGTACTCATTGCAGTCTGGCTATCTTTTAGATGTCTGTGTGTGTACATGTCTGCCAAATAAAGAAAATTGCTGCTTTCCTTGCATAAAAGTAGAAGTAAAAAATACATGCTAGGAGATGCTCTAATGACTTTGCAAAGGAGACCTGTCACCCAGGGCACCTGCTTCAGCCATATGCAGTTTTCTGCACTGGAAAGTGTTATTTCAAAAGGACTGACTAGCTCCTGGGAGAACTCAGTTCTGCTTGTTTGTCTCTCTTGGAAAGGTGGCAGAAGGGAAGGAAACAGTCCTCTCCAGCAAAGACTAGGGTTTTAGTTGCCATTGGTGTGGTGGGAAGGCAAGACAGGAGAACTCAAGCAATTCAGAAGTCTCAGCGGGAGCATCTGGCAGGTTAAGGAGGGCTCTTGGCCTCAGGAGATGGTGGTGGGCAGAACTGGGGAGCTGGATTTCAGCCTTTTCTACCTCACATGGTGCAGGAATCTGCTGTGAGCTAGAGCAGTTCTCCTTTACCCAGTCTGTTCACATGGTATAGAAGTCTTCAAACTGCTCTGGTAGGAGTCCGTATTTCCAGCTTATGACAGATTCCAAGATTTTGGACACTGTTTTCATTCCAGATTGAAGTGACCTTGAAGTTTCCCCATAGACTACATTTTTCGTGGAACAAGAATCTCTTCAGGGTCAGAAAAAATGATTTTAATATACAACTGGGATGTTTTGCACTGGAAAAAAATTTGGAACATTTATTTAGAAAATGCACATCAGAAAATGTCTGCTTCTCTACACATCCCTATATGAAAAGAAAACATCTTAGGAGATAACATCTCAAGCTGCTCGAAATATTTAGGATTTTTTTTCTTCCCACTTTTAAAAAAAATATTAAATAAAAATTGGTGTTTTCTAACAGGATATTCTGGATTCATCAAAATGCTTTCATGCAGAAAATACCCAGTCAGAACGACACTCACTTATTTTCTGTTCCTAGAGGCCTCCCTTACAGGCTTGCTCCCATGGGACACCCACAGTCACCTCTGTGGCAGTCAGTGCTGTCTCCTCCTGCAGCTGTGGGCAGAGCAGGCAGCTGCAAGGAAGGAATAACTGCAGCCTCTCAGTCAAGTCCCACCTCAAACCATGGTTGTTCTTGCAGCTAGAAGAAAAATAAATGCTGACCTTACTGTTCTCTGGGGTGCTGGTAGGCATGGAGTTGGGAGACAGCTTTTGCAGGTCAAAAGCTAAAAGAAATGTTCTTATAACACAGGCACCTTGACAAGTGGCACCTCGTCTTCAGCCAGCAGTTCTGGCAAGTGCACACGTACCCCCCCAAGGAACTTGAGCTTGGGCTATTAAATCAAAGTAACAAAAGAACAAAAAGCCTTGAAGAAGGAGGGCAGTGAGTCTGAGAAACACTGCATCTCGAGCAAGGAAAGGAAATGAGAGGATAGAGGAAAGAAATCGCTCTGAGAGCCTCCTTCCAGCTGTCCAGATCTATGTAAGGAACAGTTGTGCCTGTTTATGGAGAAGGAGATGACTGCACAAGTTGGTTTCTTTTTGTTCTGAGATCATGAGCCAGTCCAGAAAAAAGGGGATCTGGAGAAACGGCCACAACAATACTTTCTAGTTTTTTCTACTTCTTTTTCCTTAATCTTACTCTAACTTGTCCTTATTGGTACAATTAATGTAGGACTAAGTCTCTATTCCTCTAAATGCCTATTGGCTACAGTACTGCTGTGTGTTGGGGAATTATGGCAGGGCTAGAAGGGAGCCACGGAGCTCAGAAGTAATTCACTAACATAGCAGTGGAAGATCACACAGCTCATTCTGGTCTACACCTAGTTGAATGAGGGCCAAACTGTTTTGGAAGTAATGCGCAATGAGATGTGGGACAGTCAGGATGATCAGCCCCACAGAAATTCTGTGACACACCAATAGTTTCTGTATATCTGTGTCAGGTTATAAATATTAATTTCAACCAAGGCTTTCTTGTGAGGAGTTAAAAGACTTGGAAACTCTTCTGTTCAAACTGAACATGTCTTGGGCAATGACAGAAAAAACCCAAAATGCCTCCTGGCACTGTGCACGGTACTTGTGGGTTGTGGGAGCTGGGGGTCTGGGCAGCAGGCACCTCACAGGGGTGGTGCAGTTGACAGTGTTCCTCCTCCCTTCCTCTTGTCACTCCTGCATGTCATGACCCAGCACTGATGTCTGTGTGGCCTTGCAGTGCCATCGGTCTCACAGGAGATCAACCAAGGGAAGCATTTATAGAGCTACAAAAGTTGAGTTAAGCAAAATTTCCATCTTAAAACGATATGTCTCCTTAAAAGTTGTCTACCAGTGGCCTCTAAAAAAGAAAAAAGAAAAATCACCTTTCTCAGTGAAAAGAAGGAAAGAGTTGCTAAAATTTATGCTATCTATCTATAGATCCTTCATGTTTGCAAACACCAGGACTGGGTACATCAACAAAGCTGTTCAAAGTAGAGGTATTTAGCACCAAAAATACAGAAAAGTTCCTGACCGTACAGCAGGGCTCAGTCCTTCCTCCATGAGCTGGAGACTGTACAGCTGCCTTTTTGCTACAAATTCAGGTTCAAGTTTCAGGTTTGCTCTCTAAAAGAAAGAAATTACCTTTGAGATGGGTGTTTTTACAAAGTTTGAAGGAGTGCCTTTGCGTTTACCCACTAGCTCAAAATAGCCATGGACTTTCAGATCAAATTGCTTCATTTTTTTGGATGCTGTTTTCTCCAAGCCCAGATTTACTGGAGTAAGGGTGCTGCTCATTTGCACAAAGGATGTATTTGAACCATGGTACATGTGGTCAAAGTGGGCTCTCTCATGCCACTCAGTTACTAGTCTCTGGCAATGCCAGCCTGCCTCCCTGGAGCAAGGTGTGTACCACTGCCCTCCTGGCTTGCCACCAAGGTTTAGGAGTCCAGTGACAGGTAACAAGTTTTCTCCCACATTTACAACAAGTAACCTGCAGTTGTCCCATAGATCTACGAACACTAAGCCACTAAGGCTACCATCTGACTGACCTTTGGTTGGCCTATGCCACGTTTTAGCCTTGCTCCCTGCCACGTCTTCAATTATTCAGTTGACTCAAAATTTGTTTTTACAGGCTTGTAAACCAATGAGATTGGATTAATGAGTGTATAAACAACTTGGATCTCTCCCTCCCATTTCTCACATTAGCTGAATTCCCGTGTTATGTTATCTATCTCTAATTTGATAGATCAGAAATCCTTACTATCAGACTGGCAATTTCACAGGCCACTTCTCTCAGCACTGGGGATGGAGATTAGCCAGTCTTTCTAGCTGGAATATGTTAAACTCTGAGTTTAGCTTCAATCTGTAGTGGGGTGATTTCCATTTCTCTGAACATTTCCATTAGTCATTCTGGCTCTGACCCTGCAGTCTAGATAATCATTCTTATTGAATTGCAGAGGCAAGCTAGTCTCATATATTTTAAGACCTAAATAAATTGTTACTCCTTTTAACCTGAGCAGGAAACTGAATTTCAGAATCTCACAGATAATTTTATTTAGGAGGGTAAATCAACAGGAGGAATCCAATGCCTCTGAAGCAGGTTTTATTTGCTTGCAGGCAGGGAATTGTGAAGCCCAGAACGAAAGGCTATGATGAGTTCCCAACTGCCTGGCCCAGGCCCAGATGGACAGTGATGGAGCTAAAGCCCAGGCAGGGCTTCCCACAGAGCTAGGGGCCAATGTCACTGTGGCCACTTGACCCCACCAGCAGCCAACAGCAATACCTCTGATCCCAAGCACTCAAATTCCCATATCACATTTTGTTCATCTTTGATAAAATTTACTTATTAGCATCTTCTTTCAAGTTCCTCGACTGAAAGGTTAAGCTGCTGATTTCAATGTGGTCAAGCAAACAGATGACCTTTGTTTTCATCTGATCCCTCCCTTGCTGCAAGCGTAGGTCACTTATTCTAGCCCCAATTGTACGCAGTGTTTTCACATTGTTAAACACTTCCAGGGGCATGTGAAGGCTTCAGAGATCTCTGCTATTTCTTTTTGTTTCTTTGCAAGGTCTGACCAGACAGAACTGGGGTTATTTCTCACAACAGTCATAGACAGCCTGACCTCAAAAGCGTGGTTGATCTCTTTCCTCTTTCCTTTTTACTTTCGTGGTTTCCACTCACAAGAGCATTCCTGAAACAGTTATCGTGTGTCCCATTAAGCCTGGAAACTTTCCATGACACTTTCCCTCCCTGCCTAGGATACAATATCCTGCTGGCCTCTGGTGGGCTGGCCAGGATGGAGTGCAGAGGGATAGCAGTGGTAAAAGTGATGCCTTCCTTGGCCACCATGTGCCATTCCACAACCTCTTGTGCCTGCCACAGCTGAGCCTCTCTCAGCAGCCTCTCGCTTTCTGCTGAGCATTCTTCTTCACCATGCTGTCTCCCTGGCCCAGGGCCATGATGTGACCATACAAACACATGCATCAATATGATGGGAAGTGGCACATGGCAGGATCAAGAAATGTAGCAGTATACAACACGACCATGACCACAGAAAGTCAAAGCCATCTTCTCCACATTATCTTGTTATAGGTTCTTTTTTTTTTTATCTTTCTGTTAACTTAAAGCAAATCTGCTCATATCTATTTGGTTCAAGGTGATTGTCTTCAATGAGTTGTTCCATAACCAATTGTTTAGCTAACAAAATAGGTCATCATGCAAATGACCAGATTTAGATGTCCACTGGAAGGTGAGAGGAACAAAATTAGGAGCCCAACAATTACAGTGAATTACTGCCTTTGACAACTGATAAAACCGTCATCATTTTCAAGAGCTTTCCAATTGGCTGCATCTGTAAACCCCGGCACTTTGTAAACGGATGGAGGCTTTTCTGCGAGGAAAATCACAGGCCCAGCCCAACCGAAGAGTTACACACACACACACACTCTCTTCATCCTTTTTTGGGCCAGAGAAACTACTGTTCCCTGGCCCCACTCCCCACCCCACGCCTCTTGTGCTAGAGCTGGAGGGAGATCAGCAACAGCTCCTCTTTGCCCACCATGCTGTGCCACAGCTGGTGCAGGTCAGCACAACAGTTGTGTGGCAGATAAAGCAGCTGAGAAATATTCACTATTTCCTTTCTATTACTTGCTGTTTAGTATTTGGGGAGAGAGTATATGTTGAGTTGGGAATGGAATCTGTGTAAATGTGTGGTCTTGTTCCTCCCTCTGTTACCAGAGTAGAATGGTTTAGTGCTGCTTCTCCTTTCGCCCAGCTAAGCCATAAGGGAGGTACATTTTACCTGCCATTACTACCACCACCAATCTCTATTTCAAAACCATCTTTCTGAAACTTGGGGAAAAACCATTTCCCTCCCTTCTGAGCACAGGTAGGCTTTTCTTGTTGAGGCAAAGGGCTGCAGTGCCTGTCTCTGCACTGCAGTGCTGGGCAAGTAAGTCTCACAGGAGCATTTATATCTGATGCAGATATTCAGGCACCTATTTGCTCCACGATATGAACACAGAGATTTTCTTTCTAGAACTTAACCTGTTCAATCTTGTTTGTCTACTAACAAATCCAATTTAAGTGCTGTTCTTTTTATTTTGGTTGATGTTGCACAGGGAAAGAAGTTCATCAACAGAGAAGAACTCCTGCTCGTGCCAGAGCTTACTGAAGAAAAATGGGCTTGAGGTCTGGGTTTCACCTTTTTCATTGCAAAGAGGCCCAACCCTCCCACAGATCTCTTCATTTCTGTCACTGAGTCTGCAGACAATGCCCTTCAGGTGATGCTGGCTGGGATCATGGGGCTTCCTATGACAGGTATAAACCCTTCATTTCCCGACCACCTGGCAGTGGTGCAGCAGCACCACCAGGGAAGGATGGCAGTGGGGAGCAGGTCGGTGCCCTCAGGCATGTTCATCCAGCCAGCAGGTTTTCTTGAGGCCATGTGGGATAAAGGATAGCTAGGAGTGGCCTGTGCCATGCATCCCTATGAGAGACATGCATCCCGAGGGGAAGTTCGTGACTGGCATGCTACCATTTCCATGCATACGTTAAACTGCACTGATTGCAAATTAACAATCTTTTAGACTGCATTAGAATATTGTCATTGAATAACTGTGCACAGCAGGAAAATTGCCATTGATGGCAGGGCAATTTAAGGATGAAAATAAGTGCCCTTTGAAGCAGGATATGCACGGTTATGTCTTCCGCAAGCTGATTGCTTTCCTGGGGTAGCCAGGTCTGAGCAGATAACCTCACCAAGCAAATGTGAGTCAAAATGTTTATGACCAATGCTGGGGAAACAAAGAAATGCTCAGGACTGTTTTACTGAAGACAGACACTTGGTATTGTTGTCCAAGCACTGGCCGGTCCCAGAGCTGTGCCACACTGAGACAAAGTGCCCTGATGGCAGGAGCCAGGATTTGCCCCTTAGGTGGTGGAGGCAGCTGTATAAGCCACAGTGCTCTGGCCATCTCTGTGCCATGAAACCACTCTGGGCACCTGAGTTTGCACTCCTGGGGGGCTATGATGGACTGGGACCAACAGCTGGTCCATGCCACGTGAGGCCACTGAGTATTTCAGGAAGATCTGTGGCTCCCATGCAGAGCTCCTCCGGCAAAAGGATTTGGGTGTAGTGTCCCTCAGAGCACACATTGCACTCATGTAAGGCAAAACAGGAGGAGGGGGGGCAGAGACAGGGGAGAAAGGAAACAGCTGCCTCACGAATGAAAAGATTTGCCAAGCTCCCATGGTTAGATTTAATAGCTGGGTGCTACGAGCCCAGGAGAAGAATGTAATTTATGTCATTACTGCTAAAAGGCTGGTTTGATGGTGAGGGCCTCATTCGAGTTGCCTAAAACGTTTAACTAAGGGGAAAGTGAAAACAAACATGAACATTGTAATAAAAATGATGAGGATTTTGGGGAGACTGCCAGGCACATTTTTCCAGTGGTACAAAGTTCTCTCCTGAAAAGCAGCTCATTTTGACTATTTTAACTCTAAGACATGAAGCTGGAGTTAGAGGTAGAAGGAAATAATTAGATTTTGCTTTAACTACACAAGTTGCTGGAACAGTGGTTAAGTCACCCTGTTGTGCTTGAATAGCAGAAGCGATGGTGTGCTTTTTTCATTCAGAGTTAATTTCCTCTTCTTGAAAAATATCTGTTTAAGTATATTTTTAAAGTATTTTGGGGATCAGAATGGAAGGAGACAGAATGGTTCCAAAGGGAGGAGGTCAGGGTGTTTGAGGTAAACCTAGCTTTTCTACCAGGACATTGAATATGACAATTCTGTCCTTGTGGGAGCAAAAGCAACGTGTGTAGCTAACCCCGCTGTTTCTATACACTGCGCTATTTTTAATGCATCATCTCGTCCAGCATTGAGTGGAACATGGTGGGAACTTGAGTTAAAAAAAATGCAGTCAGGAAAGCTGTGGCTTCATGATGGCACAGCCATGCTGCCTCCTCTTCATTCTGGCTTGCGTGAGGCCGTATGGTGCTGGGTACAGCCAGTCCTCTCCCCACAGCTTGGCAAATGACACCGTATGCTGTGGGGGGGAGCTATAAATTCATTGGTTATTTTGGCGACAGGTTGAAGCTGGGTCAAGTTGCCTTCCTTGACCTCCTGCTCATCCTCTGCCAGCAAAACACTCTGAAAGACTCATGCAGCCTCATAGTGAACACTGAGGCAGCATCAGCCCCCAATATACTGTTTGGGATGAAGCACTTCTCTGGGATGTTTTTGCCCTGAGCAGCCAGTCACACCAGCTGCCACCCTAGCCAGTGTCTTTAGCCAGTTTCCCTCTGTAGCATCACTTAGCGATGCTTAAATTACTGATACCAAGAACTCACCACAAAGCTCCCATCCTGCAAATAGGGATGTGTCCTGCCTGCATTTGCCCACCGTTTAGTGCTGGTGGGACCACTGGGTCAGGTGCTTCCCACTCCTTCCCTGCAGAGACACATGCTTCTTACACTGCTCCCACCATAAAGCCCTTCTTCCCTGCACAGCCACGGAAAACCATCCGGGGGCACTTTTGAGATGACAGTCAGCCCATGTCCACCCAGAAAGGCTGATGTTTACTGGCTGTTAATCGCAGCCAACTGGGCAGCAATGATTTTGCAACAGAACGGCTACTAGGTGATTGAAATTATCTGCTCCAGCGCTTTGAGAGACAGCTGGTAAGGCAAATAGTAACAATCCAGAGAAATTATCTGTATTTGCCTGTAAGCACAGCATCATAACTCAAGGTTCAAAGGGGCCTCTTTTTTATTTGGCATGGAAGGTCAGCATTGCCTTTTCATAAGGCATACATTAGAAGAAGTCCTAGCCAGGCACAGCATCTCTTTATAAACAAGCTGCATTTAAAACTTAGATGCATTTGCTATTCTTGTCATAGATTAGCTTACAGAATGGGCTGGCAGTGACCTTTCCAGTTTCATGCGTGCAAATACTTTAATACTTTTACATGAGTTTTAAGAATACAGTATTTTACATTTTTTTTTCTCTAAGACTTGTTGTTACGCACAGGAGATGGTCATCAACTTCCCATCAGTGTTAACAGTACAAGATGAGGCATGTGCACCCTGGAAAAGCCACTCTGATTTTCATGATGCTGAACATGCTATTCCCTCTCCCTCCTTTCATTATACAGCTAATGTTACACGGCATTTTCTTATGGTGAAAAATATGCCTTTTGTTGAGCAAGCAAGACCCATAGACTCTGAATAAATCTACAATTTAAGGATTTGCCACAGGTTTTCTGTGCCTATCTTTGCACTGGTTTGCTTTGTTATCCCATTCTCCTCTGATCCCAACACCCAGGGAAGCACAGCAGCAGGAGGGAGGTTTTGCAGGAAGGACAAACAGGCAGCAATGCAGCTGCTGGGACACAAACATCTTAGGCCATTCGCGATGCACCATTACACAAGATATTCCTAGTGGTGGGGCTCAGGGATGCCTGTGAAAAATTTGTCTTCTGGCTCAGCTGCTGCTGCCACTGGGCCCCACCTGAGCATCACCAGTGGCGCTGCCCAGCTGTGTGACAGCAGGCATGGTGCTCTCAGCCAGCACTGCACCAACCTGCTTGTGATAAACTTCTCTTTTAGTCAGTGGACCTGCAGTTTGTCCTCTGGCTGGCTCCTCAGTGGACGTTTCCAACAAGGAGGTGGCTTTGGTGCAGGAGCCAGCTCAGAGTGGGTACTGAACGGATCTGACTCAGATGTGCAGGTTGCCAGATATTCACCAGCTGGCAGAGTATTTTGATCATTAATAATAGCAGGATCAAATGCAAAGCTGCAACTCAGTTTCTAGAATGAGCTGGGGTCTCAGCCTTACTGCTTCTGAAAAGGAGTTGGTTTTCCTTAAAAGATCCAGATCCAGTACGTTTAGTTCTCCTAAAAGGACTTTAGATCTCCTTCAGGTTCTGATCATCATATTCATACCATACCTATGCTGCTGCTTTCACTGGGCAAGGAGGTCACCAGAAAGGGTCAGGTCCCACCAGAGACAGAGCATTTGACATGCTTTGTCTTTTCTCCTGTTTCCACCCGTGGCTGCTAAAATGTCAAGACATTGGTTTGGACAGCTCTGGAGTATTATGGGTGTTGCTATGCTTTTATTTCTCCCCATCACTATCCATTTAAGTGCTGTGTCCATTTGAGTGCTATCAGTTCCTTGACTGTGGTTATCATGTGCAATAAACTCCACTGCGTTGTATTTGTGCTGTTATCAGATGTTTTCCCTTTTGGTGTTGCTATAAGAAGGAAGGTGCATGGACTCTGCTGGATCCACACTTGCTGTACATCTTCCAGATTGTCACATCTTCATTTCGCCATTTTAGCTTCATCTCTAACTCAATTCTCATAATTTCACTGCTGACTGCAGAAGTTTTGTGTATCACTAATCCTTCTCATTCTTGTCTCTGGCTCACTTTTCTGTTTCTGATGTATGCTGCAAAACAGCATGCTAGTAACACTCTACAGTATTTCAAATGGGGGTGCAATAAATTTATAAAGAAGCTCAATGATTTCACAATTTGCAGATTTGCAGCCTTTTTTGAGCCCAGGTTATTGAACACAATAAAGTGCAATGATGCCTGGATCAAAGTGACTTGAATTAGCCTAGCACATACAGTCTGTATGTGATGAAAACTTTCAAATCACCTCTTTCCAAGTGCATCTCAAAAAGGATTTCCACCCACCATTGTGTTATGTATCTAGTTTTCCCAGTTAGCACCAGGACCCCCTAGTTTTCCCTGTATTTATGAAGCTAGCTATATATTTTGCAACCAGCCAGATCTGCTCCCATGCTGCAGTTCCTGGTCATTAACAGCTCTATTAATCACTGTTGCCGGTTTGGAAGGAGAGCATACCTGATTCCTCACCTCTTACTGCATTAAAATGAATGATTCTTCTTTCCTGGTTTGTCTACTGCCTGTTTCAGTTGATAATTAGAAACATCTTTTGCTTGCTCTTGCCATTTCAGTGCCTTGAGCACCTTTATTAAACGAGGGGAAATGACAACTTTGACAGTGCCAGCAAGATCTTCTGTCAGGGGGTTTTGCTGACCAGTTGTTAGCGCTGAAGAGGGCCCACTAGAGCACAGTGCCCAGCTCTGAGCAGAGAGGGGAGCAGTGGGAAAATAAGCTCCTTGGCAGGTTTCTGTGGTGTAAGTAGGATGGCATTTCATCAGAGCACTTGAGCATATTCACCATTCGGCACCGGCAGCACAATTTCCTGGGCTTACAGTTGGGCAAACAGTCCAACAGCCAGCCTGAAAGACTTGTTGAATCACAGGAATGTTCAGGGTAGCTCCACGTGGAAGATGCTCGACACTTCCCATTTGGTGGCCCCAGAAGAGGCTTGCAGAGAGGAGGGCAGCCTGCAAAGGCATATGGCACATTTGCTACCCGGAAAGACAACCAGCAGGAGGGTTCACAAAACAGTGGATTTCAAACGCCTACAGAACAGGCACTAGAAATGAATTTCAAATTCATGTCAAGCACTGGCAAAAGGAAGTTTCTTCCAAAAGCCGTGCTCAATCAGGGAATAGATACACCCTGCGACCTTCCATCCCATCAACACTGCCTCAATGCCGTGAATCTCAATTAGCACCGGCAGCACTCACAGCAAACATTAAATGAGCATCTCCTGAGCTGGAGCAACTCATTCAAAAGCTGTTGAGTGGGGAAAGGAGAGAGCATGTTGTCAGTAAAACTTATCGCTCATCCAAGTGGGAGAAAATGCAGAGTCCGTGAGCAATTTGATGGAAGCTTCTTTTAGCTTGAAAATATGAGGAGAAAAAGAGTGCAATGAAATAGCCCAGCTCTTGTCACCCACTTAAGGACACCCCTGCTGGTTTTGTTTGAAGGAGGTCAGGTAGGGAGTTCATGCTTTGCTGCTTCCAGTTTTTAATAATTATTTTCTGTGTGATAGTTGGTGAGCACAAGTTTTGCATGTGGCCTCTGTGGAGCTTGTACACACTCCCTCCCCAGAAAAGCAAAAGTCTCTCTTCACTGAAGAGGAAGAAAGCAAGGACTGGCACACTTTACAAAATGACCGGGTCCCTCACTCAGGCTGCAGGCACAAGAGCCTCTCTGACCACAACCTTCAAATAATAAGTTACAAACAAATTTAAAATATATATTTGGTAGATGAGGTTTTCCACACAAGATGACAGATTGGTGTGTGTCCCACAACAGACAGGGCCATGCACTGGTGCAGATCATAGAATCATGGAACAGTTTGGGTCGGAAGGGATCTTAAAGACTATCCAGTTCCAACTGCTGGAGCAGCTCTCAGACACAGGCAATTTTGATGATGAGAACTGGTATTTCACCTATTGCTTTTTCTTTCCTCTTCAGGAAAAAAAAAAAAGAATACAGAGGGTTTTTTTGGTGGATTGTGTTGGATTGCCGTAATTTCAGTGGGGAAAGTTCACATACTGACTTCTCTCCTGTAGCCATTTTCTTACTGCTCCCTCTCCAGCTGAAAATTTCGCTAAAAGCAGTTAATATTGTTAATTTTTTTTTTCTATATTTCTAACGGGTTTTGTGTGAAAGTGAAATCTGTCTGTGGAATCACTCTTTCCTCAGTTCATTCAGGCCATCCCGTGCACTCATAAGCTGGAGTGCACCATGCTCGTCTCTTAAATAACTGGCTGTAGAAAGATCTGCCTCCCTGGGCAAGTGCTGGAGAGTCTCCAGAGGGGCTCGCTTTCATCACCACTCTGCCAAACAGATTGGTGAGCTTTCTTTTACATACGTAGCCTCTGAGATCAGGTTCACAAAGGATTGCTCTGTTTTTTCCTTCTCCCCCACCACTTAAGGATCAGGAAAAACACTCAACATGTACATCCTAGATGTGTGCAAGAGACGAGTTCCTTCCTTGGCTCCTCCTTTCCCATCTGTCAAGCCAGGATGTGAAAACTCCCTCTCCCCAAAAAGCATCTTACATTCCCTCTGACTACCACAGCTGTGAGCAGAAATGTGCAGTTACACAAAATGCAACCTTTGCAGTTTATAACAGCCCTTTAAAAATTATTCGAGCCAATTTACTGAGCCTGACCTCCTGTTTCCCTGGCATCACAAAGGCCAGCTCTATTCAGGCTGTCCCTTTCCAGGAGATTCCCCATTTGAGTGCTTGAAATGCTTTTTGTATCTTTTGCCACATACAGCACTAAAAGGACTGGAGTAGAGTTTATATTTACCCAGACTATTTTTATAAGTACAACACTTACAGAGCTACTTCTGACTTCATTGGGATTTTTCAGACAAGGGAAGGAGAAAGATTGAAGCTCTAAGTTTTTATAACAAACAAAGAGAATATAAACTTCCTTTCCTCCCCTGTTGCCTTACATTCTGTATGTGTTGATAAACTTACAAGCACAGTGGTTCCAAACACAACGGCTTTTCAAGTTCCTTTAGTTTCAGAGTTTATTTTTTTATTGTCATTTACTGTTACTACAGGAGGGAATTTCACTCAGACACATGAGTTTGTGGATCCATTTCGCCATGGAGCGCTCCTTTGGGTGAATAACTTCCTTTCCCTATGACTTCCTTTCCCTAAGTGTGAAATGAGGATATAACATATCCATTTTACTCAAGAGTTTAAAGATCACTGCTTGAGAGCAGGATATAAATACAGACTATTAACCCAACAAAGAGAAGTCAAAACAAAAATCATGTTTTTTTAAAACAAATGTCACCACATGAGATTGTTAGCCCATTAAAATAAGAAGCTGATGATAAAGGTTATAAGTATGTCCAGATAAATTACCAGTAAAGGGTCTGTTAGCCATCAGCAGAAGAAATGATTTCTTATTTCCACACTGCAACATGACACGTGCAAAGGTGTCCCCTGTTGCAACAGGAAAAAGCTTGGAAGGACAAGTCATTTGAGACCCTTTACCTCTGGGGTCCCAAGTTTAACTCACCTTTGAGGCACTGAGCTGCTCGCCTTTTCCAAAGCCTTTTTACAATAGTTGTGCAGATGAAAGAAGTCATAAAAATCAGTTTTAGCTGTAAACTAACTTTGCTTTAACTGAGAATCAACTATGAACTTCTCAGAAACACTCAAGCAATATTACCAGGTCATTTTATATTTTACAGATTTTTAAGACCGGCCTTCAAAACCCTGCTTTTACCATCAGCACATGACTCGTCCTGGCAGAACATTTTAAATGCTGTTGTACTGTAACCACTAGATGAGGAGCCTTGCCAAGTTTCACTAGATTTGAATTTGGCTTTTCCATAGAAGCTTCAGAAACCCTCTGGTCTCCATGACTGTTCAGTTAACTACAGGAAATACTCCTGCCCGTGCTCTCAGCTGGTTGCTTCAGTCAGTATTAGAATAGCCAATACTGAGTGTTTTGCCACTGGCAGGAGTAAGCTGGGTCTATGGAGAGATGGGTAGGTAAGAAACAACCCATTCTTTCAAGAACTTCAGATGTACTGGTAGACAGATATTCAAAGAGAGGGAGAAATTCCTACACGCTACCCTGATGCAAGGTGTTCCTATCACCTCTTGCACCTTCAGTGACTTGCAGGGGGGCAAGTCCTCTTTGTGTGCCCTGAACATCTCTGAGTAGAGAGATGGCTTCTGCATCTCACTTGATGTGTCTCTCTGGAGAGGGTCCCTCAGAACTGCAACAATCCATTTCCCGCACCAGGACACTTTAGTTCTGGCTTGGAGGCAGGGCAGATGTGCCAAGGGCCAGAGCCTGAGCCACCCTGTGAGGTGTCGTGGTCTGAAGTTCGAGCACAGGTAGCAGCACGTGGGTTTTGTAGGGGCTGTTGTCAGGGTGGTGTGCAGGAGGCACAACCTGGAGAAAGCCAGCTAGAAACGCATCCACTGTACACCATCACAGGCATTTCATAGTGCTAGAAACCAACGCAAGCAGGATACTGCACTCTGGGCCATCATGCTGCTCTGCTCTTGGTGCAGCTCAGTGAAATTAATGCATCCAAACATACTAACAAATCTGACAGCGTGGATGCTGAATTACCCCATCAATACACCTTTGGCAGCATGGTTATCTCTGCCAGCACACAGTTGCTTCACCAGTCAGTCAAGGGCCAGAGCTTTGATGGAATCTGCCCGCACAAGGCCAGGGCAATGGGAGGTCTGCTCTAAGGAAATCAAAGGGGATCTCTGCTTAATTAGTCTAAGAGGGCTGATCTTAAAAATTATTTCTTACATACTGCCAAAAGAGCTATGAAGTGATCTTTGAGTCAGTCAATTACTGGACTTATCAGGCAATGTGACTGAAAACAGCACCAGTTAAGACTTTCAATCCAGAACAAATTCAGTAGCAGATATTTGGGACTGTACCAACATGCAGCTGCTCAGGAGGAAGCTCATACCATGCCCCTCTCACAGTGTGGCAGAGCAGCAACCTCTGAAATCATGGAGGTCAAATTAGTCCAGCTTATCCGGAAACATGCTCCATGGTGGCTTCTCAAGGCAGAGCAAGTTCTTGGAGTGCTCTGGCTGCGCAGTTCCTGACTAACACCTTGAAGAGAAGGGCAGCACCCTATCCTTGCTTTGTGATGGACAAAAAAAACAACCTTCAGGTTGATGCTAAGAAAAACATAGGTTTAGGAGCAATTAAATGATCTGTTGTGTGTTTCTGAACACACCAAGCCCCAGCTGTGGTCTGCAGGGAAGTTTTGCTAAAGAAGGTGAATCTAGCAGCTGCTGCAATGCTAATCCAGCATTCTCAGTGCCCAAGCATCGTTGCTGGAGTGTGCTGCTCGGCACCCAGCAAGTGTACAATGTGGGAGACGCTTATGTGAGAACTTCTTCACAGACAGACTTGTAGAACGGTGAACTTATGTTTTTCTTGAACTTTTATTATTATTACTACCATCAAGGCCAGAGTGATTACCTTGCACTTATAGGTTTCTGGACAAATACAGGTATGAAAGAGTAGCTGAAACTTTTTTCATTGGGAAAGATGAGGAAACCTAAATTGGGCTTGGATCATTTTCTATCTTGTTTGCTTGATTTTTACTGCCTGTTTTTTGTTTGCTTGCTTTTTTAAGCTTTAGACAAACATGCCAAAGCTTGAAACAGGTGAAAAATTTAAATGACAAAGCAGTTTCAAAAACTTGTAAAAAAAGGTGGTTTTCATAATTTCTTGGAAAATCTTGCCATTTATAAATAAGCAAACTGGGTTTATCACTTTCATGATATATAGGCTCTCTGTACATTTCTGAGTCAGAACATGTCCCAAGAGCAGGGGATAAGTGGCTTCTGCCTTGAACTATTGATTTAAGAACACAGAGCGGCTGCTATGTGCAAAGACAGGACAAAATTAAAAAAGGAAAAAAAGGGTAAAAATATTTTCCTACTTGAAGCAAGTTGTTTTCCACATAGAAAAAAAGCTGAACATGAGAAAGGGATGCTCTTCCAGTGGCAGAGGTGACTTGCCTAGGGTGAGGAGTCATGTACCTTCATGAGCAGTAAATCTTTCCTGTCACTATCCTTCCTCCATACTGACAAACATGATGTTTTTACCACTATATGTTTCCAGACATACCAAAGATCTGAAACTGGAGCTGCCTTTTCCAGGTGGGGAGAAAACACTGTTTATTGCTCTTCAGATTTCTTGTAACAGTGAAAAGTGTCCTGGAAAATGAACATTTATCTTTAGATCTGAAGCAGAGACCAGAGCTTCCTCACCACTGGCTTCTCATACAACTTGTCTCCAGGTAGATACTGTCTTCCTGGATTAAGGATGTCCACGTGACAGTTTAACTCTCACTTCAAATGCAGAGATTAGGGATTATCTGAGTAAACCATCAAGTACATCACACACAGTATTCCTCTGTTGAGGAGGGGAACCAGGAAGCAACACAGTGTAAATGCACACCCACACTTCATGGTCTCTGACTGTTTGAGTAAGCACATTCCCAGAAATAACCACAAATACCACCTTCATCAACAACGGGTGCTTGAGTTCACCTAATAAAGAGGTGCCAAGCTACTTCTGGAAAGCTTTGAATTTTCACAGCCGTATTTCCCTCTGAAAAATTAGAAAGAAATAGCAGAGTTTGTGATTATTTTCTTCATCTTCAAACACAAAGCTAAATATGAAATCTATACTGCATCTGACTCACTTTTAAGGATTGTCTTCCCCAAAACAAATTTACAATACAGCTAGACAGAGAGAATTTAAACTTTAGCTAAAAAGCTTTTAGAGAAATAAACAGCTTCGGAAATAATCCTATCCTGTAACAGCAGCACCAGATACATCTCTTGAGGCTTCAAGGAGAATCTGAGAAGTGTGTTACTGCATATTGCATTGAGAGTCTTCATCTGTTCACTTTCTATCAGTATGACACTTACAAGTTATCCACTTGGTTTTTGAGAATCCCATCTTCTTTGGATTAATCAATTACTTATGTTCCTGTAATTAAAAATCACACACAGCGAATACCGTAAAGGTTAACTTATTATTGCCTTACTTAAAAGAGAGCAAGACTTGAAAGCAAAATATGCTAACACTTTTGGAAAGCTTTCTTTGCGTCACCGCATTGGTCACGAACCACCAGGCAGGTTACAATGTTCATGCGTTCAGACCAGTCCTCCACCACTGGTGTTCACGAAGGCTGCCTCTGAGTCTGCTCCTAGAGGACTTTGCGGGCAGCAAAGTCAATTTTTATTTTTTGAACATGGATACATTAAGACCTACAGTTAGAAATCCTCAGACTGTTGAAGTCTCATCCCACTCTTTCCCACGCTGTTTCTCAGCTCCTACCCAGTGTGTACACACATATATATATTCACACATATATATATATATATGCACAAAAACTGTGCCTTGCCCCCAGCAGTTACTACAAATCAGCTACAAAGGGCTGAAAGCATATCCTGCAGCAGCTGAAGAGTTTGGATGCAGACTTCTATCACTCTTTGAACTAGGCAAACCATTTTTTTCAGAAGCTTATAACCGGGCCAAGTTCAGACCCATGTCCTGAGATTGTGTTTTTTTAGGGCAATTTCTCAATGGTTCAAGCAAGAAAGATGCCAGGTCTTAACAGAAGATTTTAAAAAATTCAGCATATGCCAAGTGATTGTATTTTCCTTTGTTTTACCCTTAGAAACAGCTGAGCCATTACCAAAAAAAAAAAAAAAAGAGACCAACCACTCCCAAATCTGGGACAGTCGGATCACCCTGAGAAAACGGGAGGTCTACTAGATAGTTGGGAACGCAATAAAACCCCCGATCATCTTGTCTCATATTGGAAAGTGCCAGACAACCTTTATTGAGTTTGATTATCTATTATATCCACAAGAACAGAGAGTGAGTAGTACAAAGAAACCAATGTAATAACCAAAAGAACTGTAATCTGGAGTATATTCTCAGCTGTAGGATGAAAGCAGGTTTTGTTTTTCTAAATTATGTTGTAAAACTGCAAAGGTAAGGTGCCACATCTCAAGTATGTGGTGATGACATCTGGGGTAACATCTTTTGCTTATTAAATCGTACAAGGATTCTGACCGACGGAAAAAAACTCACGTATTCAGAATCTTTCCATTCAACATCTCAAGAAGCACTTTTATACTACTTTCAACTAAAAGAAATGCCTTGTGAAAGACTACTCTTAGGATGCAGTTCTCTGATTTACCTAACTTTAGCTAATAAGCGTTTTTTGTGTGGGAATACTCTTAAACTTGGTTTGTGATAAAATGCTGTATTTCTCCCACTCAACACAACACTCTCAGTCTACCTACGTATTTTTCTTGAACAATCTTTCAGTTTTATATTTTCACCTCTTTACCCAGACCCAACTCCATCCCCCTCCAGTCCTACCAGATAACCACCTCATTTTCCCATTCTTCAGCGAGATCCCTACGTGGCTGCCTGACCTTGCGAACACTCCTAAGAGCAGCAGGGAGGCAAGTTATCCAGTTGCCTACATATATGGCCAGTACACTGTGAAAAATATGAAACAAATTCTCAGTGCTCCCAAAACTATTTCATATTCAAGTCAAACCAAATTGTGAGAGCTTTAAAGTAGGCAGAGAAACAGTTCCAGCAGAGTGGGATGAAGATTTGCTGTTAGCAATTCCAATGTCACATGATGCCTGGTTCACAGCAACAACCTCTACCCACTTGCAAATCCAGCCTGTAAGTGCAGCCCACTGTCTGAATGTTGGTGTGGGCTCAGAGAAACAGCTAGAGCAATGGCAATTCTTGCTTCCAAGCTGTGGTGGCTTTGCTAGGCAAATAGGCACAAAATCTAGCAAAGCTTGCACAGATACAACTCAATACAGTTAGGTAGCCCAACCGTTGAGATAGTGCATTTATGGCTACTTTTCAAGTAAAGGTGCCATTTGAAAATATTGCAAGACTGTATGATGAGCCTAATTACAGAAGCTGAGGTAAAAAACAAATTTCAAATGTTACACTAACTTGATACCTTCTCAACGTTGGAGGTAAAAAGACAAACATGTTTTGTCAACCATCAGACAAATAAAGCCCAAATAAGTAACAACCAGACTGAAAATCCAATGTGAATTGACCTCCCCATGAAGAAAGATGGGAAGCCTGCAGCTCAAAGTGGCTGCATGGCCAGTGACTGCAACTAGCATAGTTGAACAGAAAAGACCTTTCTACGGGTTTTATGGCAAAATGGGAATTATGTCTAATAAGATGACTGACTAGAGTGCTAGCACCAGTGGAAACTGGAAATATCTGTTTAAGAGAATGACCAAGTTGGTACCTGCAAAAGGAAGACATGATTACGTACCCAGTATACTCATGTGGGCCAGATCAATAAGAAGTTGTCAGTAATTTCAGAATGATTCTTTCTGCTCTTGAAAAAAAAAAAAAGGGGATGCTGTGTCAATGGAGAAGAAAGCACAAGGAAGCAGGTAAAGAGCAAAGGAGAGAACACTACTGCAGGTAACTCGGGACAGAAGATATAGTCCAGTGACTCCCTGGTCAAGCAACAAAAGAAGCGACCAAAGATTGGTGATCCAGTAAGACCAATACCACGAAGGATGGATAAGAAGACATTAATTTCCAATAAAAATATTTCAAAGCTTTCTCAGAAAGTTAACAGGTTTCCTGCAGTAGCTACCAAAAAAAGAAGGAAAAAAGGGCCTAGAGAAAGCATTTGTTAGGAGTACAATATTCAGAGTTCTCTAGTTATTTGCATGTCACATACCGGCATTTTTTTTTGGACTGTTCAGAACAGCCCAATGAATTCCTCTTTTCATGTCTTCTCAGGTGAAACCAAAGAATATTACTAAATTAATGGGCCTGCAATAACACATCAGTGAAAGTTCTCCTGGAAGTGTTTTACTGAACAGAATGAGTGGGCAAATCAAAAACATACAACCAATCAGCAGTATGTATCAGCCTTCTATATTATCCATAGAATTAAGAGCTTTCAAGATGTGCCAGACTCAGGCTTTTTGTTCCTTACGGTATGCATAGCATGTAAACAAGAGACAACCAAGCACCCATCACTACTGCAAACAGGGTATTTTAGTGATACTGGCATGACTAAAATGTAACTGCTGATCAGTGCCAATTAGCTAGAATAATCCTGTTAGCATCAGCTCGTCTGTTCATTTATAAAACTCTGCAACAATAATTGTATTTGAAGTGGTTTCTAACACTGACTCCTTTTGTACAGTGCTGAAAGCCTGCAAAACACTCATCAATTGAACAGCTGATATAACAAACCCCCTTTTAACTCTTTGTAACCTCAATTTTATAAAAATAGTTGTGTGTATTAATTATATCAAACATTGACCAAGTTCTTACATCATTTTACTATATTTTACAGTAAGTCTTATTCTTGTCATAGCAAGAGCTGTATCTTATCAAATACTGAGTCTTACTGATTGTTGGCAATGTGCATCCCTCTAAGAAAAGGAGCAAACAAAAAACCTCTTTGCTATGGTTATCAAGCCTGTAACTTAAATCACAATATAAATGAAAGTATATTTGCTTTTTACTTATTGCTATTTAATTTGTATCAGAAAAGCATTTTGGCAAGAAATACTTAGCTGAACTGCAAACAGTTGACGGTGCTGTTTGAAATTACTGGGTAGCCATCATCAGCTTTGGATGAACTTTTTGATCAAATCAAAACGGACAAGAGAGGAAGTGCAAGGGAGGTTTCATTAAATAAATTTATTTGTTAAAATAATTTAACTCCAAATACAACTGCTGAGTTTGCATTGAGTTCTATGTACAATTCTTGTTTTATTTGAAACATCAAGGTTTAAACAACTGACATTGTTACAAAACAAACTGTTGCCCCATTTTAAGTTGCCAGTTGTATTAGAGCTCAACAATTAACTGTGAAACACATTAATTCACCCTAGGAAACTCCAAATCAACAGCGATAAGCCTGATTCCAGAATCCACTTCAGTCTTTCTTCAAACCCTGATCAAGAATTAACAGATGCACACAACAATGCAGATAAAAGCCTCCTGCAGTTGTCAAACATTTGCTTTTGTTGTGGAGTTTCACAATTAAAGCCTAACCAGTGCTTTGATGGCACACTGGTAAAAAAAATTAAAAATAAAAACCAAACATGCACAAAACCCCCCAACCAAATGGCTGACATCTTTAGGCAACATTCTATACAGGAAAGTAAATACCAGTAGTTTTCCCACAGAAAAGTAACGGCAACTGTAGCACTGGGGTTAGGGAGAGGCAAGAACCAGAACAGGAAATGTCACCAGAACTTTTTGATGCTCTGAAGGGGCAGGCAGGGGGATGGACATAACAGGGAAAAAAAAGAGACCAAAACAAAACCCAATGCAATTATGTTTAATATTCTTGATCTGATTCTGGTTTGGTTGCTTTGACTCATTTTTGTGTGTATTTTTTAAGGGAAAGAGGAAACAGTTGCTCTCACTATCATCGCTTAAAAGAATAAAAGTTGCAACATTAAAAAAAAACCAAGCAAACAAAACTGGGGAAATGCTGTCTTTGTAGAAAAGTATAAAACTCTACAAGAGCAGCCAAAGGAAAAGTGGGTCTTTGGAACAAATAATAATATTTTAAGGCATGTTATAAGAAACTTCCAAATACTATAGAATTGGTAATCCTACCAGGGTAGAAATCAACAGTGACCCAAGACCAACAACTCCCACAGGGTGGCCACGCAGCTGCTGTGTGGCTCACTCACCTCCCTCTCTGCTACCCCTATAATTTGAAAAAATCTCTGTCGAGTGCAACTGTCATTGATTCAAGCTCCACTATCTTCACATTAGTGGAAATACAAATAGTGCATAACTACTTCCTCAGAACTATACAATGAAAAACAACACTTACGCTTTCCCCCCCACCATGTTGTGTTGCAGCTTATTTATGGCCTAAGTCTTTTGGAAAATGTAAGAGTGTAATGAAGAAACAAGACTCGGAGATACTTTCGTTAATATTTTCTGTTAAAAATTTTAGTGTGCAATTTTTCCCTATATTAAAAGCCCACCTGTTTTATATTATGAATTTCATGTTAGGCAGTTCATATTGTACTTCATGCCATTTTCTTGGTCAATGAGCACTTTGCGAGGTAAGATTTTAAGCATCTTTGTAAATAACGTTGCATAATATGCAATTCCAACTGAGTGTCAAATTTGGGTTGGTTTTTCCTTCAAGAGCTTATGCAGTGGATCTCACACTGACAAAAGCTGAGCAGTACAACCTATCTAGATGGGGAAATGGTTTACTGTTTTACCGATACTTTAAACATTGAAATACCATTAATTCGACACCTCACATCTTGCCTAAGCATGGTGGCTGACACTACGGGCAGGCAAGGGGGAAGAGAACATTCATACCATCTAGTTTAGGCATAAAAGTTGCGTGATTCAGAGGACCGAAGTTAAAAGCCTAAGTTTGCTATATAGTCAACGGAAAGAGGTAGGTGCCTCTAGGAGGGCGATTCAGAGCACCCAAAATGGGCATTCAGATGCCAGAAATAAACGGTGTGCCTATCTCCTTAAGAGAACAAAGTACAGTAACGAAAGCTCTGCAAGGTAGATGGGAAACGGGCTACATACAAGTTCTAGTAAGGCTTAATGTTTTGCGACATCTAATGCCCTTTGAAACATTGGTTGTGGAAAGGTGTTGAAAGATTAAGGGCAGAGATGGCCAGTTCTCTTCCATTACTAGGATTTACTTTACTTATCATCCACTGAATTGTAATTCAAAATGTCAAGGATATTTATGCATGAAAATCTTGCAAAGCATTTTGTACTCAAGTTTCCTTTGTGGCAGATGAGTGCATTTTTAGGAAGTTCTGCAGATGGAGGCAAAACTCTCGAACCTAACTCAAATTACAGCATTTCTAAGGGCCATATACGCGCACACACACACACGCTCAACACACACACACATCCCAGCACCCCAGTTTCACTCATTTAAACACAAGGAACTACACTGTTACTGCACAAGTTTGAAAAACTAATAAACGCATGGTGTTATTTAGACCACAGGCTCAGTGACTCTGTATTTTTATGGCCAATTTTACCTATAAAAGATCCAGCTCAAGACAATCTCTCCAGCATTTAAAATCTAAACATTGTGATTGAAAACTTTTCTATACTTTGATTGTAAGACTTCGGAATAGGTATTTTTGTGCCATTAGTCATGCAAATGATAAATACTTCACTGCTATGAAACTAGCAAGTCAGAGCTCGAGCATCCTTTCAAAATAAAATAGTGGCTCCCACCTTTTAACACTCCAATAATTGGGGCAACCTTTGAATAGTGTGTCAGGCAATTAAAGAGCCATTTCCACACTCACCTAAGGAATTACAACTGTAACTATTTCACCTCTGAACTAAGTGATTTCACATTGTTATTCAATTTAAGTTTTCAACATTAAAGCTATCAAATAGCAAACTTGATTTTTCAAAGGTTAGTTAGGGATCACACCAGAGAACGTAGCCCTTAAAGGCAAGAAAAACTGCTGTCTTTAACAAACTTAAGAATGCAGGATGTTCATACTGTCCCACGAGGTTTCTGCAGAAGGGAACATATGGATGCAACATGGCTTAATTTTCCTTACAAGATGGTACTAGTTAATCTATTAAAGTGTTCCTTGTTAGTAAGGCTCAGCAATTTTTTTTTCATCACAGTTGCTTCCTCCTGGTTCAGTGAAGTGATAAATAAAGATGCTTCCTGCTTTGTAAACAGAGGGTTTGTTTGGCTTTTTGTAGACCAAAACCTGAAGCGATCCTCCATTTTTGAGCAGCAAAATGAAAGATTTAAAACATTCCAATGCCAGACTGTTTCTTCACCCGTCATTTGTTTTCAGATCTTGCCTCTCATTTCACACACTGATTCAATGTTTACTTTTTCAAGATGTGGGATAAAGTGTAGAAATAAAAGCATCAATAAAAAAAAAATCCAAACTATATAGGTCTCTGGTAGCCTCTTCCTCTAACACTGTCAGAAGTTCTGGTGAAATCAACATATTTGACTGAACAAACTTGGCCACGAGTGATAGCGCACATCCTGAAGCACGGTAATTAGACACTGAAAGACTTGGCTCTCCTTTCGCGTTTATGTTAGTTGTGAATGGTCTTCAGAGATATTCTCTCCACTGCTTTTGTTTCCCATTTCCAAAAGTTTTCCAGCTTCTTCAGAAATAGTTGCTGTTGTTGCTGTCTGACATGACAACACAAGTACGCTTGACTGGAACTGGAACGACCCTGTAGATCAACTGGCTATGCCATAAAATTGCAGGTGCTCAAAGGGAAAAAACGGGTGAGATGTGGTCATTTAACCCAATTATATTCAGAGTCAGTGATTGACTTTCAATGCTCAGCTCTGAGTTGATGTTGCTACTTCACTACAGATGTATTTCAAGTGACTGACAAACCAGGAAGTGAAGTAGACAGTTTTACCACCTTACAAAATTTCTGCAAATGAAGTCCAGGTCAGGTAATTTTTAATGCTATTGTATATTGCATGCAGAACAGCATGGATCATCTTTGTCTGGCTGTGCTGCATAGTTCATTTGTCTAACAATCTCCGCAAAGAGCTCATCCACCATTGTTTTACTTTTAGCAGAGGTCTCCATAAAGGGGCAGCCCCATTCTTCAGCTAAGGCTCTGCCTTCACTCAATGATACTTCTCTCTCACTTTCCAGGTCCACTTTATTACCAACCAGAATTACTGGCACCTTCTCATACCTACAGTTTAAAAACAAAAACAACAGCAATAATTATACTTCAAAACCAGCAACATTCGAAATGTAAACATCTATTTGCAAACAGTACAGACCCAACAGGAAAGAGACATTTGGATGATCTTAAAATTTTATGTTGAAGAAATGCTTTGTGTATTTTGCAATCTAGCAATCTGTTGCACATTCCTCTCCTCCCAGAGATTTCTTGGAGTTCCAGGGAATGCTTCATCCTCTGAATTTTCTTCCCTGCCAGGAAGTCTCCCATGAACACTTCCACACCACAACATCATAGTTGATGAATGCAGTTGTGGGCAGTCTCAGCTAAGGTACAAGAACAGGGTAGATACCCAATTCTCCCTTCAACATTGTCCTCCTTCTCCCCGAACAGGGGAGGAGGCATGGAGAAAGGAATCATATTGTATTTCCTGCTTGTGGTAAGAAGGATGCATCCCTCTCCCCTTCAAAGCTACATTTACTTGTACTAATATATACGGAACCCTCAGATTAACAGTAAAAAGGAAGAAAAATCAAAGTGCCAGTAAATTCATTTGAAATTTCAGGAAATGCAATTCACTTTGAATATTGTACACACACAAAAACATTGTTATATAAAAACATGTATTAGCCAATAGATAGAATACATAACTGTACCTTGCAGCAATTACATCATTATGCTAGTTAAACATGTTGAAAAGAAAAATAAAGTTCTAGGCAATACTATCACAGTTCTGCTTCACAATCAACCTGGACCAACACTAGATCATATAAGCTCTGAAGGAATTTATTACTTTGCACTTCCTTGTGAGGGGAGCTTTGGCAAAGTTCGTTGGTTTTTTTTCCATCCTCACATGCATAAACTTCTTCAGACATCGAACTAAACAAGCGTTCAGTCAGGTTTAAAATTTACATATTTGCCGTAACAGAGAAGAAAACACTGGGCCTATTTCCAAAATGCTCTTACACAAGTTTTCTCACACAAGCAACAAGGACCAAGAGAAAAAACTGATTATGGCTCTTAGCACTTAAACCAAATCAAGATTTAAGAGAAACAAGACAGTTCCCTCTTAATTTAAACCTAATTTTCTACTTCGTATTAGTCTAGTAGCACTACTTTGAGTCAAATCACTTGAGCAAGACCACGCTGTGGACAGACAACAGTCATAGCTGACACCCACAGCAGCTGAAGATGTCACTGTCCTTAAGCCACTTATTACTCCTCCTTCAGCCCTCCTGCTCACAATCCCAGGCAGGGCAGCAGAGCAGAGCTGGTCCATGTGCCTCAGCTGGTTGAGGGAAAAGCCCAGCAGTTTGGTTTAACCTACCAGCCATGCTGAAACTCAGCTGTCAAGACTCTGGACTGGAACAGGGAACCTACGCGTTCCTGTTGGCTCTACTGCAAGGACAGCAGGCTCCCACAGAGTCAGAAAGGATAAAAGGGCAGTAACTTCTCAAACCACCACAACTCTCCCACTACCACAGCAATAACAAAACCTGGTTCAACTATGTCATAAGATGAAGCCAAAATTATAAACTTAATGTCTCTCAGCTAACTGTGGGAACATCACTTAATCCAGAGTCTAAGGCTGTGGTCAATAATTGTAGAGAATTCCTCTCAATTTTTCACCATTTATCCTATCCTTGTCTACCATCTGAAGAGACACTATTCATTTCTTATTCGGTGGATGTACAGCATTTAGCACAAGGATATCTTTGGAACTCTTGCAAGAGCTAGGCTGCCATTAATTAAGTACCAAATATACACAAGCACTTTGAAATCTGTCCTCCTGCATTTAAAAACATGATAGCACAGTATTAATTATATAAAGATGGATGGCATTCAACTGATAAAGACAGCAATTCATTATTTCTTTTTACATTTATTGTTCAAATGCATGCGTCGTATTCGCTGTACAGCATTAAAACCCTTCAATGAAAATCGAATCACATCTGCCTTCAATGCATTTCTTGACATCTGAGGGCCCCAAACTGCCCCCCTGCCCCCAGCTCCTCCAAGTATTCTGTATCTTCAACTTTAGCAGTGGGAAAAACTGAGAAATTCAAAGAAGCTACTTGAGCAGCATTCAGTGAAGAAGTAGATCAGACAGAAAACAACACCTCTTTTCTTGTTCTGCAAGATCACTCCAATTTGTTGGGAAACATGAGGAACCTCCCCACATACTTGTTGCAGTTTTATAGCCAGTTCCCCTGTAATATTAAAGTACTTCAAAAGGTTTAGGAATCCTGGAAAAGCTGTACAACTAAGTATCTGAAAATTTGTTTACTCTGAGTACTCAGCACCTGGGAAATGCAACAGTCGAAATACTGAAGTTTCATACTAGAGAACAAAAAGCGGAATTGAGGAGCTGACAGGATAGATGTGAAAAGTCTAATTCAATTTATTTGCACAGGACCAGCTACGATCTATCAGGTGGAACAGATAGAAGCACTTTTCTGTATTGATTTTTCCTGCTTTTGCCTCTTGCTTTTTCCCTACTCACCATCTACTTTCACCACTTAAAATGAGATGGGAATCCTGCAGTCAATTGCCTTATTCACCTTATTATCCAGATCCATCCAATAACCACTTCATAGCATTAAATTGCTTAAGAAAATGTTTCTGCAAAACTCTCATAATGTAATCTTATCAAATACCTCCTCAAAGGGCAAAAATAAAGTAACTTTTGCAAATACAACTCTGTATTAACTAATTTTTGAGTAGTCAACATTAAAGAGAAAATACTTTGTATGTGTATTCCATGTGAATTTATAGTTTGTATTTATATATATTTATGCCAGTCTATAATACATACAAAACCTGTCTATAATATTCATACACACACATATATAATCATGCAATTTGTCTTTCTACGTAGAAAAGTCAATATCCATTATCTAAAATAATGGAGGCTGGAATATGGCAAATAATGGGAAAACAGACCACGGATACTGAGCAGAAGACTGCTCCTGTATGAGCTTACGAGTTCCAGTTCAGTATCAGTCCAGTCTGTTCCAAGCTGAGTATGGGACAGCCAGACAAGATGTCTGTGCATTGTATTCTCCACATACCAAGATGATGATGGATTGACTGTGTGTTGGATACTGCCATGTGAACTAACAGGTCTATACAGGAGCTATGTGGCTTCACGTCAGCCCCTGCTTGTCTCTATTCAGAGTCCCTAAGGGTCTCCATGCTGTACTTCTCAGCTTTCAGCTTCTGGAAACACACTGTGGAAACCCTAGCTCTTGACTAAATCGAGCCTTACAAGCTCTAGAGTTCAAGCTGGCTCTGCACCTTTTATCTCCCAATGCTGCCAGAATTACCTGGCCCACTTAGTATCCTGGGCAAACTTCTTTGATGAGTATGGGGGAGATCCCTGGTTCAACATTCTTCTTACTACAGCTGCTGATCTTGGTGGAGGCAACTTCTGCCTGCCCCTGGAGGCTCTGCTCACTATTCACAGAGCAGATGTTGGCACACCCACTGCAATAGGAAAGGGTGATTGCTTGAATGTGATGGAATTACACAATTCTAATGAAATCTGAAGGGAAGAAGAACATCTCTTCCTCACAGGCTTTTCACCCCGTTGAATTTCAGTGACCCAACTGGAAAATAGCTTCTTCACCGAGGAAAGAAAAGTGTTGCCTTGCAATGCCCAAGCAGCAAAGCACAACCTTCCGCACAACACAAAACTCAAACCCAGGAATTCACAAATCCTTCCGAAAGCTTCAAGTGAGATCTAACCAACTCAACAAATACTTCTGGCAGACTAAGAGAGGCAAAAAGCCCCAACACCTCTACCAGAGCCCCATAAAGCCAGACTGCTGCTGCCATCGTAGGATGTGTGGGAGGGCAGCTCAGCCCACGACGGGAGCTGGGCAGAGGTCTTGCCTTTCAGTGCAGCCCATCTCCCTCTGACTGTCCCTTAGAGCTGGAGAAGTGGCCCAGTTCTGTTCCTCATTCCTGGAGCAGGAAAATCCCATTTCTTCAGGACTTCTGCAAAGCTTTGAGTAGCACTCATCATTCCTAATGAAAAGCATGAGGGTCACCTGCAAACGAGAACTGCTGCCAGCTTCCTCTGTACCAGTGTAGCACAGTGCGTTTTCTGGGGCAAACATCATAGCAGAGCACATCAGAAATATACTGAAATGCAGCACGGGAAGGCTTGACTTTTCAAGCCCTCTTCAGGAAAAAAATTTTGCAAGACCAATTACATGTGTTTGCAGAACATGTTTAAAGAACAAGGTACTTCACCCTGTTTAAATGATCTCTCTATCTTAGGCTCCAACACAAGAGATATTGAGCAGTGGCAACTCCCAAAGAGATAACACAATAGTAGTCATTTATAGCCCCATGAAAAACACTGGTGCAGAGTCAAATACCATCATATCTAGGATATCACTACTGGCAAGATATAGTCATTGCTCCTTAAAAAGACAACCAGAATGTATTTCCCAGTCCCGGATAATTACTCAGTGCTAAACCCCACCCTGTTATCCATATTTAATGAGCTTCTGGGACCAACATGCCACAGAAAATCCCTCAGTTTTCCTTAAGATGGACACCATAACCATGTGGAATCAATAAATACACAGGCTTTAAATGTTTTATGTGGCTCAGCTATGCACCACTGACCACACAACGTTATACACTCGCACAGCGATAAGTGGTTTCTACATTTTATCTTACCTCACAGCACACACATCATCCGCATTTCTGTTTAGATTAATACATATTCTTTGAATAACATCTTAAAACATTCAGAAAGCCTCAAGATGAATGGTAAGTGATCTTCAGAGATTTTTACCTCCCACTTTTTCTACCTCCAATCTTATTCAGAGAGAGGAAAACACAGGCACACCTGCCTCTTTTACAAGGTACTTTTCAGATTTCTTGTTAGAGCTGTCATTGAGTAAAGATAAAAACAAAGATGATGGGCAGTGACAATATAGTAAAATGAAGAATAAAAAAAAGGAAGAATTATAAAAAAAAACCCATACACTAAGGCTAAACTGATCTGATTGCCTTAAACTATGCTAGAGGTTGCCCAGTACCCCTAAACTGCAGGTGAGGTGGAGTACAGGAGAAGACATTAAAAATTTCAAATGGGTTCCTGTTTTCTGATTTCACATTCTGGGAACTTTGCATTGCTTCTAGGATTTTTGCCTGAATTTCATATCACAGTAACATATGTTCAACTAAAATGCAGAAGCTTTCTGTAAAATAAAGACAAATTAAGAAGAAAAAAATATGAATTTTTAAAGACTATTTCTTGTAAATACCCAAAGTCCTGTTGGTATTTATGGAAAGATGTACGACTTTGATCTTTACACATTAAATACTGGGACCACTGAAATGTAAAAGGAATCTATCCATGATAACTATTCCTAACCACCAAAAGAAGTCTCCAGTACTAAAACAGCTTTATTACCTTCTACATGCAGGGTGTTTCCTCCCCACCCCTTTTTTTTAAATGTATTTCTGGCATTTTTGCTAGTATTTCATAAAGATAAAGATATCAGAGACAAGAATGAAGCAAATAAGATCAGAAGGGTCAGAAATAAATAGACTTACAAAAAAATTTGTGGCAAGAATCCTGCCAAAATGCACAGTAAAAGAATTCTGGGTGATATGAAATCAAATATAAAACAGTAACAGTTAAATTCATCAGATTGTTTACCAATTCATACATAAATATTACTAAACGTTATTTTGCAATGCAACTTGCAAACTTTGATTGCCTGCAGTAAAATCTGTCATAAAGTGAAGTTTCCTCAACTAGAGAAAGAACACATTCCAAACCATCAAGGCCTTTTCTTATCCCTTTCACACAATTCCTTGAATGTTTAAAGCAGAATCCTCAATAGTCAAAACTCACATCAGCTTCAGAGGATAAGAAAAGACACACAGTGTTCCCTAGGTTGATTCTGAGCCTCTCCAAGGCCAGGATAAGAGGAAGCAAGACCACAGAATTGTCAAGGGGAACACAAAACAACTTTAACCCTTTGTTGAAAGCTTCCAATTCTTGAACCAAAGCAGCAGAAGAGATACACATATACTTCTAAAGCAACTACTACCTTGTCTTAAGGCATTTAGGCAAAGAGGACGCTGACTTTTCCGCAATCCCGATTCCTTGTATTTTGGTAGCTTTAAAAATGTTAACATTATGAGTTAAATTAAAAGCAAGGGCTTGGTCTGCAGAGCTACATGTTTTTCCATGGAGTCCTGCAAATACACACCAATGAAGATGTGCCTATACTTGTATACACGAATAGAAAGTGTCAGGAGATAGATAGGTAAATCTAAAAATAAGTAGGTTTCTGTAAAGTTTGAGCACTTTCCTCTCTAATAGAAATTATTATGGCTTCTCAGGTAAATCCACACAGAACAACTGCAAACCCCACACCATTCTGATACAAACAAGTCATTCCAGTTTACCTATTATTAACTGCATTTAATATTCAGCTTGGTAAGCTATATTGTGTAAGGATTTAATTACTTAAGCAACAACTCCCAACTAAAAAAAGTCTTCAAATCACCTTTATAAATGAGTAGATGTTAAAGAGTTTATTGGACGTCCCACTGCAATTAGGTGGCTGAGTCATGAATTATTTTGTTATAAAGAACAGTGTATGGCCTAATTGCAGGACTGGGGATCTAACATTTTATTCTAGGCTTGGACATAAACTTCTTATATAGCCCTTGGGACACAAACTCTTCAGATGGGTAGACTGAGGCATACAAAGTCAGGTTAATTTCACTTAGTCATCAGACAGCAAATTAAATAATAACTGTAAAACAACATGAAGAATAATATTAGAATAATAACTAGCACACCATATCACTTTTGAGGAAGCTTCAGAAACTACTTTTGTTCTTGCACATAAAACTTCCCAGAAATAATCACCTCAACTTAAACAAAATACTTTAAAGCCAATTCAGTTCTGTAGTTATAGTCAGTTTACACTTTCCAGTTTGGTTTCAAGGTCTAGGAAAAGTCTCAGCCAGTGCCAGTTCTACTGAAACTATTTGGCAGGCTCACCCTTGGTACTGTCCTTGTAAGTAATTAGAGGAAATAGTTCTCTTCCAAGCAAAAGCCCAAGAAACAACGACAAAACCCAATGCAACGAAGCACTGTATATATTTGCTTCCCAGTTGTTACTATAAGCACTTTTCAACCACAGCAGTTGAACACATATCTTGGCAACTTAGAGCTGGGAACTGCCAAGGGACAAGAACGGTGCACGGTACTATCTGATACATACTCAAAGGCTATCTAGTAAACCTACATCCCTTTGCTGTAACAGAGCGAAAAGGATTATGTGCATCATTTCTGCACGAAGGGCATGAAAAAACTTGCCAGGTTATTTCCAATCACTTCAAAGAAATTCTCACCTACAGAGGATTTTCCGCCTCTAAGATCTCATGAGGCAACTGGAATAACTAAACACCTTCCACATACGCAAACTGTTTCTACAAGTCACTGCAGATAAAAAGCCTATCTTCAGCTGTCACCTGCTTAGACAGTAAAACAGCAAGCATGCCTGAAAATTCAGTGGCCTGCCAACATGCCCTGCTCACCAAAAGGAAGCCCTAAAGAAAAATACCTGATCATCGATACCTTACGTAGACTTTTCTCAGCACGTTTGCAGAACTCCATAAACGTTTAAGCTATGTCCAATGATATCACCAGTACCCCTCGCAGCAAGGCTCTGGCATAGGAGGCAAAAGGCAAACAGCACTTTGAACACTGGGAATGACAACAAGAAGCCTACAACAGGAATAGCAATAGTTCCTCAACCCCTGCCACTTCAGATGCTTGAAAGCCTTTACAAACGAGAAGTAAGCTCTCACATTAAACAAGATACCTCTCCCCAGTTTCTATCAATCATTGCAATTCATATCCCTCACTGAAGGCTACTAACAAGACTGAAAAGACTAAGTGACACATAGAATCTACCTGCTTAGCAGCAGGTTTGCTGTGAGTGCATCCAAACAGTATTTTAATCCTTGAGTTCCCTCTCTTTGTCGATCAGGATTTAAGCAGGATGATATTGACGCTCAGTTGCGTAAGATGAGAATTTTGAAGTCCTGGACACATTTAGCAACTTAGAATCACCGGAATTTTCAAATAAGAATTTTCTATCCCTTGGTACATTTTAAGAATCAATATCTACAAGTTTCAGTTCTACATAAAATGCAAGGCAGGTGTTTTACCTAAATTTTTTATTCTAATTCTCTTGTTTCTACAGGCAACAGGAAAATCAGAACATCCCACAACTCTTAAGATTCTCACAGGTGCATCCATTTAATTTAGTTTCTGCCTCAATACTCAGTTTGCATTGGAAGAAGTCTTAACTGAACTTAAATATCTTTAAGACATATGCCATACTAATATATTAATGTCTACTTCAATATAATGAGCATGACTGGATATATCAAGGTTTTCAGTATCTACCAAATGTACAACATATGGAAGATATTAAAGAGACTACCATCTATCTTTAATTTCTATATTAAAGTCATAAAAAAGACAATTCTTTAAAATGACATTTTCTCCTCATATTTAACCACTTTTAATTAAACTTTATCCTCTGATACCTTGTGGAAAACACATTAAACACCAAGCGAGAAGGCTGAGACATGATTAGAGAGATGCGGGCTTAGTTCCATACCCTCTGTAATTTCTAGCCGGCCCCTCAAATTCTGTACCTGTGTTCTCCATGTGAAGAAAATGAGTCATCAGATTTAACCTCTGAATGCCTACGGCACGTAAACAGTTCTGAGATCTTCCATCCTTAGTGATGGAGGCAACCTGAACATCCTGATAGACGCATTATCAGTTTTGCTCCCTCTTCAACAGAAAAACATCCTGCATTCCAGCTGTTCTCTTCAGTAGGCTATGTAACACCACAGATCTTCAGGTTTTCTTATAAGTATTGAGAAAGAGATATGCAGGATAGACTCTAAACCAACATCAAATTTGCCAGCAGAAATAAAGCTACTGGATTAGGTGTGCCTCAGACCAGGAACAGCAGCTTGGGGGACAGAGCCAAGGTTGTTACCTCACTTCAACTCCACCAGCTTGAGCAGAAACTGCAAGGGCTCACAATATCTTAAAACATATGCTGACACTGAGGGATTTTTGCTACTCCTTTCTTCTCCGTTATAAAAACTTCTACAAGGTCAAAATGCCTGCTTAGTACAATGATGTGGGATTGAATAGGTCCCTTTGCAAAGGCAATGAAAAATGTAGATACCTATTAAAAGCAACATAAGCCTCTTGCACATCATGCAGCAAATCTACAGATTCTAACTGGTTTGTATTTTTAATTTATTACATTTCTGTGTTCAAAGAACTTGACCGCATCCCTAACATGTATTACTATTTATCAATACATTCTTTGTAACAAGAAATTTCTCTGAAAAGCACATCTCTTAACATGCAAGCCTTTAGATGATTTACTGTACTATTTTAAAATATACTGTAAATCTAGTGCACAAGGAAGCATTAACAAAGATGGAGGAGGAGAAGGGAAGTGACCAAACAGATTAGTACCAGTTCAGATACATCAAAGTTTATGCTTGTAGCTGCGTTAAACAAAAAACTTTCAGACAAATATGTTGTTAATATTCCATTTAGAAAAAAATGAAGAAGCATTTAGTCCTTCTATAAAGCATAGACTCTGGAAAGTAATTTAAGAATCACAGAATCATAATATCACTTGGTTGGAAAAGACCTTTGAGATCAGCAAGTCCAACTGTACCTGTACACTACTAAACCACCTCCCTGAGCATCTCATCTGTCCATCTTTTAAACACCTCCAGGGACTCTGGCTCCACCACTCCCTGGGCAGCTGTGCCAGTGCCTGACAACCCTTTTGGTGAAGATTTTTTTCCTGATATCTAAAAGAGGACAACCGTAGGTCTACTTTCTTACAGATTTGGCCAATGCTGACATCTAAAGCTCTAGTTTTGACTTCTGCCTTCAACTCTTGCCATTGCCATTTTCCAGTCCACAAATAGGGTCGAGCACATGCCATAGTTTTTTTTAATACAACTACAGCACTGACAGGGCTTCTTTCCCACCAAGAAATCTAAACAATGATTATCTGAATTGTAAGTTCTAACTCATTCCAGACTTTAAACCACAAAACCACTGGGGAGGTCTCTAGTCTAAACCCCTGCTCAGAACAAGGTCAGCCAGGAGTTCTCAACCAGACCGCTCAGGGCTATGTATAGTTCAGTCTTGAAAACCTCAAAGGACAGATCTTCCACAATCTCTTTGGGAACTTGTCCCCCTACGTAATTTAGTTTAACTTTGCCACAGAATTCTAAAATTACTGGCAGGTATTGGAGGAGGAGGAGACAAGCAGACGACTGAGTTGCTTAAGGCTTGTTTCCACTGAAAAAGGGCTGAGAAACAAGTGCTAAAGCTACACAAATATTTATAGCTATTCATTTATGTAAAGGAACTGATAATCATACCTATAGGACTCAAGATAGACATATATCCTAGCATTATGAAAGCAAAGTGAATTAACCAGATTTTACAGAATTAACTAAAGCTCAAACATAAGTTAATGAAAAGTTCAATCTCTTTATCCTTGTTTATTTAAACTATAGAAAGCAAAACTTTATGTACTAAAGTAAAATCTTTGGCTAGTAAAAATATTCAAATCCATTTTAAAAAGGCTAGAAGACTCTAGCGCTGTAAGGCATTATTTCACTCTTCAAAGTGAACACACTCTTATATTCCTTAAACCAATTTATAATCACTGATAAAAATCCCAATGTAAAACTTAAACTATTCTAATAGGATTTTCTCTAGCTCATTAAAATTACACTTTTACAGTCTTCAAGAACAGGTCTAACAATTAATTCAAAACCTTCTTAGCAGCATCACCTGCTTCCAGAGGATTAGAATTCAGGAATGATTGTGTCATGCTGTCCAGTCAAAACTACACAAAAAGTAACAGATCCTCCACGTCACGGCAAGAGCCTTCTTACTCCGAGAAGTCAGAGCTGCTAGCTTTCAGCACTAGCCAGATTTAGCCTCTGAAAACATATGCAAGCCTGGATGACAAAATTCACCTCTGACAATTTGATTGCCACTGTCGGGTCTGTAGAACTGACCATTACATATGGATATGAACTGCTTTTCCAACAGGGGCTTTTATTTATTTACTTTTTAAAGAATTTGACCCATGCAATAAGCCTAGCTTTGGGTCATTTAAAACTTAAGTAGTAGCAAAATAAAAATCACGGAATTAAAAGGTAAACAAACTGACATAAATCTCTGCTCTTTCATCAATCCCTATGTAGAAGCTAAGGCAGACAGTCACCAGAGTTTATGTAATACTGCATAGCCTGAAGTGAGTTTGTGTCTAGTATGAAGAAGAGACTTCTTTGTTGCCCTAGTAACCAAAGAAGAATAAAACTTGATGTCCCTCAAGCTCATAAAAATATCTTACAATGCTTATAGGAAAACTATACAAAAAATGCTCTGTTGAGACGTATTTTCCTCACAAAAGTACAATCAGGTTACAACTCTGGGTATTTTTCAGTAGACTATTTTACAGAAACTCTAAGTCAGTGGCCATGCTGGTATAGTAAACCAATTTAGGAGAAAACAGTGCAAGTTCTATAACTTACTTCTTTTACTTCAGCAGTAGTATTATGACTTCATATCCTTTTGGCCATGGCCAAGCCCTCTTTTACCAAACTACAACTTGTTACCAACAAAGAAAAAAACCAGACATGAATCTGAAAGCCTTGGCTAACTTCATTAGCAGATGCTCTGAAAGCCTCTCCACTCCTGCTGAGTCTCTACCAGAGCATTTGACTCTCAATTTGGGAAAGAAAAACATTCTGCCATGACTTCAGAAAGCTGTTGGCCCTTATCTTACAAAATAATTAATCTAATTACCATAGGTCTGATTAAGATAATTTGAATGTTTGATTTAACAGAGCATCAAGAAGGCTTCCTTCCTTCCAAGTTTTCAGAAGTGGCCTCCACCTTTAACAACTCAACTTTCTAACTCTAGAAATGTAACTGCTTCCATATCTAAACATGAATATCCAAAAATAAGATCTTCCAAAGCCATTGAGGTTTTTTAATTTGTTTTCTTATTTGTTTTTTTTAAATAAATTTTGGCTCATCTTCAAGTATAAAACACTGCCTCCCAGCATACTTCCTCTATGAGGAAAATAGAAAGTATGAATTACTGATAAAACTCTCTTCTATGCTGAGCAGAAACTTCAGAGATAATTTTCTTCGGAACATTTTTTATTCTTTTTACAATAAGACAGGTACCTATTACAGAAAAAAGCCCCACAGACTACTTCACTCTAAATCAGCATTTTGAATATTTTGGAAGATTTGAAACCAAAGCTTACACAGTCTAGTATCTAGAACTTTCCTAATAAGAGCTTGTTTATAAATGACAGCAGATATAGGGTATCTAGTACATTAAACACTAAAAACTAAGCATTACATGTGTATGTGTATCTCAAACCTAATAATTTGAGTAACTACTAAAATGAATCCAGCTAGAAAGAGGAGCTCAGATATACTCATCTGAGATGCTTAGCTATTTATATTTTAACTAGTGTATTAATGTTAATTTCTTTGGGTCTACTGGAGGTTTAAAAAATCTCCTTTTCCCCAGAAGAGTTTTACTAACTTGTCTGACAGCCATTTGTTGTCTCTGAAGACACTTTGTGGCACTTGGTCACCTTTTTATCTTGCACACGTTAACCCTATCAGCTCTTAGGTCATGTCTGCACAAGCAAGGTTAGCCTCTGGTACTCTGTCACCATGCAGCTGCCGTGCCACTGCATCTCTGGGGCTTTAGGCACCTGGCTGCTTCAGCCAGTGCCAAAGCTGTGTCAGCAGCAGAGCGGGTGCACCAGGGTCAGAGCCCAAGGCTCCCGGCTGTCAGCATCCTTAGGGCACTGGAGCACCTCTGTTGGCATTTTGTCGGCGGCTGTACACTGGCTGCTGGCCTGTGTCACCCAAAGAGACTGGTATTCAGCTGAACTGATGGAAAGGATGGCCTTTGCTAGCTAGTAGAAAAAACGCATGCATATCAGAGAGCAATTAAAGGAATTAAAATCTTCAGAACAAGAGGTTATGAATCTTACTGATTTTTTGTTTTCCAGAGGGAGAAAACCCAAACATGTCAGGCCAACCTAATTAATTTATTTAAGATGTTGCAAATTCTGATTTTAATATTGCTTAAATTCGGTAGGAAACAAACAACGTGGCTTTACATTGGCTTAACCAAACTTGTTCAGAAAGTAACTTAGTGACAAAATTTTCATATGCGGACAAAGCCTATTTTTAACAGAAGATGACTGCAGAACCTGGTGAAATCCACATTTTGCTTTTGTCCTGGCTCCGAACGACTGAAAAATCCCTCTGCACATATACGAATGTATTTGTGTATACATGTATATTTATTTCGGCTATCTCCCTGAGTAAACTTATTTTCAAAGTGGTAGCATTTAGGTGGGTAACAGTTTGTGAGAGATGCTAAACTATAATCTACTTTGTATTATTCTGAGAAAGAAAATATTAACCCAATAGTTAAATGTTTGTTTGGCACATTCTAGGTACTGAAAGGATGACAATTGGTATATTTACCATTATTAATGTCACTTTTGAGGGTTACGAAAATATTTGAGAGTTGGATTTCTTTTAAGAAAGAGCCTATGTATAAAGATACCACACACTCTCGTGTCCGTTACACTTTAATTGAATCACTAATTAGTAACCAGAATTTCCTGAAAACAGACCACTAATTATTTTTTCCACATTAAGTTGTTCTGTGCAGAAAGGCCACCTCAATTAATATGAAGGTGTGTGCAGGGGCGTGAAGTCCAGACTGTTCCCAGTCCTTTTAATCTAACCACATTTCTTGCTGACAGACAGAAAGTCTTTCAAAGGAAGGTGTTTTGATCATCTCTGGGAGAAAAATGCAGACTTCAATTACCACTCCAATTATCCCAGCTAGGAAGGCAATACAATTGCTTAATTTTAGAGTAATAAGGGACTTTCAAGGTATGCCTTCTCAGCTTTCACTCAAGATTGAGCTTTCCACTGTCCCCCTCTGGTAGATGAGGCTACCACGACAGTAGTCACTATTTCTGAATAAAAATCATCTGGAAAAGAATTCACCATACACTAAGTTCAGTGACTTCACATCTTTAAGTGATTTGCTTTCTTTCTTGAATATGCTCATCTCAACTTAAAAGAGCATGCTTTTTTTGCATATTTTAGTCAAATACAGTTTATGAGAGAATGAGATACGGGAATAAAAGCAACATTGTGCAATATACAGCAAATCACACTGAATGACCAAGTCACTCCATTTCCATGGAAAGAATACAGGGTGGACTTTTTTTAATTTTCAAAATCCTACTTTCATAGAATCATTTGGTTGAAAAGGATCTTTGAGTTCAAGTCCAATTGTAGCTGTCTACTACTAAACCATATCCCCTGGCACCTCAACTACCTGTCTTTTAAAGGCCTCCAGGGATGGTGACTCAACCACCATCTTGGGCAGCTGGGCCACTGCCTGACAACCCTTTGGTGAAGAAATTTTTCCTGATATCTAATCTAAATCTCCCCTGGTGCAACTTGAGGTCATTTCCTCTCGTCCTCTCTCTTGTTACTTGGGAGAAGAAACCAGCACTCATCTCACTACAACCTCCTTTCAGGTAGCTGTAGACAGTGATGAGGTCTCCCCTCAGCCTCCTCTTCTCTAGGCTAAACAATCCCAGTTCCCTCAGCTGTTCCTCATAGGACTTATTCTCCAGCCCCCTCATCAGCCTTATTGCCCTTCTTTGAACACACTGCAGCACCTCAATGTCCTTCTTGTACTGAGGGGCTCAGAACTGAACCCAGGACTTGAGGTGCAGCTTCACCAATGCTGAGTACAAGGGCACAATCACTTCTCTGGTCCTGCTGGCCACACTGTTTCTGATACAGGCCAGGATGCTGTTGGCCTTCTTGGCCACCTGGGCACATTGGTGGCTCACATTCAGCCGGTTGTCAACCATTACCCCAGGTCCTTCTCTGACAGGCAGCTCTCCAGCTGCTCTCCCCAAATCTGTAGCACTGCATGGGGTTGTTCTGTCCCAAGTGCAGGACTCAGCACTTGGTCTTACTGAACCTCATCCTACTGGTCTCAGCCCATCAGTCCAGGCTGTCCAGATTCCTATGCAGAGCCTCCCTACCCTCAAGCAGACAGACACTTCCATCCAGATTAGTGGCATCCCCTAATTTACTAAGGGTAAGTTACTTTCTTTCCTATGTTGAGTCTACAAGGTAGCGCTGCTTTCCAGCAGCAAAAAACTTTGTTACCAGAGGTTTTTTTCCTCAGTGCTTTCATATGAGGCCTAAGGATGTATCAGGAAAACCTGCCATATGTAGTATGCCTGTCATCCTTCCTCCCGCTTCTTTACGTTGCAATCTAGGCCTTTCACATTCAAGTACCCTGACCAAAGATTTCCATATATATTATTTTCCTTTTCAAAACACAGTTATATTGTAAACTCTGGTAGGTAAAAACTGAATTATGTGGATTCATTTAATCAAAGAGTCAGTAGTAAGAGGAGGCAGTCAGAAGAAACCATCTTTCCATCATTAGATGAGACTACCTTGATGTTTATCTTGAGCCTCTTGTGATATAATTTTTAGACAGATAATGGTATTCTGAACATAGGTTAGTAGTATTACTGACTGTTCATACTTTCTGCAAGTGCCAGACACTTTCTTCCCTTCAGAAAGACCCCTCCTTTTAGTTAAAGCATTCACATGGCTAGTCCTGTCTATAAACCATTACAGCTGCCCACTATTTGAACTCGAGGCAATTACAAATGTAACCAAAAGCACAGATCAACCAGATTAAAAGAAAGGTAGCTCCGATCCATCGGGAGGCTGTCCAAGGACTGCATGTGCTCACTGTAGTTCCCAAAAGCCACCCTTGCATGGATGTGGAGCAAGTCCAGCAATTCTCAAATTGCACAGCCAGTGCAGAACCTGAGGCACAGGGCCTGGTGGCAGCAGGACCATTCCCACAATAACGCTAGACCTTTAAGTGAAAACTGGTGCTCGGAGTGGTAAAAGGAACACCATTCCTTGCTAACAGTCGCTGACAGACTGATCATCTGATGGGTAACAAGCATCTGACTTTGGTTGCTATGAAATCTGGTTACAGACAACACTAGAAAAGAGTTACAAGAGGTTTGACCGAACACTGCTAGATAGTAAACTGTGGCAGCTACATAATAAGACAGTGATACTTAGGTAAGTAACAGAGGCTACATAATCCCAGACGGAACAACAATAGTGTATATAGTGCCAGACAAGAGGCAAGGCCATTGGATATCCATCCATTCACACACTTCAGGCAAAATTATCATCCAATCCACAGCATTACCTTTAAAGGTATCAGAGGGTTCTTCAAGCCTAATTCTATCAAAACATAGCCACCCACCACCTCAACAGGCAGCTTTTCCACAATTTCAATAAAATTTGGGAATATTTGGATTGCCATCAGTTTTATAGAACCTCGAAGATGAAGGACTAGACTATCTATTCTTACATGGTCAACATATAACAACAACTGGAGAAGCAGATGAAGATAGGCTGCTGAACATCTGCAACTTTCAATGCTAAGTGAGGCCACAGATCCAAACTAAGGCAAACACAGAAGAGTTCTGCAAAGACTAGTTAATCAAGTTTCACCACATGTGATAATTAACATTAAAACTCTGTGGACTCTGATCTTGATATTATCTACTTCTACACTTTCTTCCTAGGAAAGAGTGAGTCTATCATCCCTCAGACAACTTGTACAATAGCCACCTGAGCAGATTCTACTCCAAATATAACATTATAATAAGCCATATATTATAACCTGTGCTTAGAGTTCCCTTTTTAGAAAAGGCAACTGAAGTACAAGAAGTGTCAAGGCCATGCTGTGAATGATATGATTATCAAGCCTGTTGTCTACTCAATAATCTATACTAACAAGTTTTATACAGAGTCTTTCAAGAATTCACTGCTCAAAACGTAAGGAATGAAACTGATACAAAAAAAGCAGGAAGTAAAGAGAGGAAAACATTCTGACGGCAAATATTTCTGGGCCTGAATGCAAAACCAAGGTAAGTAAATACACTGGGACTCCAGAAGAATTTAGAGAACTGTGTCCAAGAGACTGCTCCACAACATTTCTGCCTGCCCACTTCTTGACAGGCTACATCCATCTGAGGTATTTGTCAAAACAAGGTAGCTGCCTGAAGCTCTACAGCTGTGCAAGTCCAGCAGAGCCATGTATTGGAACCACAAAAGGGTCAGACACTGAAGCTTTCTTGGGATTTACAGACAAGGCATGCAAGCAGCCAAGTCCCTCGAGAGGCCTGTTTCACTGAACTATTCCTCTGTGAATCTAGTAACACATCAACAGCAAGATACCCAACAAAAAACACAACATGTATCACTTCCACAGAAAGCCATGGGAATTAAAGCAAGCAGCAGCAATGCTGCTTCTCTCATTTAATGCAGCAGTACAATGATTACAACACCAATCAAGGAGGTGAAAGACCTGCACTATACACCTTCTTTAGTCACAGGAGTTTCACATCAGCTTTCCGCAGAAGACTGCTCTAACAACTAAGCTGCAAGTGAGGTTGAGAAAATACTTTTCAATCTTCCAGTTGAAGAGGCACCAGTATGAAGGCATGACAAACACACGAGGGCAAATTCAAAGTATCACAGAATCGTTTAGTTTGGAAAAGACCTTTAAGATCATTGAATCCAACCATAAGCCTCACACTGCCAAGGCAACCACTTGATCATCACACACAGCTTTTAAATTCCTCCAGGGATGGCGATTCCACCACCTTCCTAGGCAGCCTGTTCCAGCACTTGAGAACCCTCTCCATGAAAAAGTTCTCCCAATATCCAGTCTAAACAAACCCCAAGACAACAACTGAAGAAAAAGATCACGTATACAAGCTGAGGTGAGATATTAGAGACTGAATCCAGGGATTTCTCAGGACGCTTTTTCACTATAAATTAAGAAGCCACCACAAAAATGCAAAGTCACTATCCTGTACAGTGAATGATAACTAGAAGATTCCCCTAATTCAGGTGACCGCAATATTTCAGGAAAGGTCAGTTGCTGCTCTTCAATGACACAGTGGCTTCCATTTTTCTCCCATCCTTTTAGAATTTAAGTGTTTTGACCAGTGAGAGGGCCTGCCTCTGAAGAGGAGAGATTCTACAAACATGAGGAGATAATTTAGGTGGTTTGCTGCAACATCAGGGAGCAAAGCACATTTCTAAAGAACTGACACAGAAAAGAAACACTAGGCTATTTTGCAAGACCCATTTTTTCATTTATTTCTCATTGAAATACAAGAAGAGAGAAGACTGACACTGGAGAAAAATGACAAAGCATCTCCTCCACTGCACTGTGTGTTCAGAAGATCAATGCCAGCATTCCCTGCATCCATTCTGCTTTGGACAGCATCCTGTATACCTGGTACAAAATGAAACCAACCCCTCCTACCCCCAGCCCCCCAGTGTATACTGTGGAGATTATCTGCTGAAGAACCCAAGCAGATCAAACAGGTTTAAGTTGTATTACACTGGCATTTCCCCCATTAAAAATAAAAAACCTAGCACCACACCCAAATTGACAAAAGCAAAGGGAGAATTCATTCCAAATCACTGCTTGGACTTTGATTGTGGACAGCAGCATTAACCCAGCAGAAAGTGACTCACACTTCTCTCTTCCAGGCATTGTAGGGAGTAACCTGCATGTCAGCTACCAAGAATCTCACTGCTTCTGAACCTAGCAGAGCAGATGCCATCTTTAAGCAGCAAGATGAAAAGCCTGGATTACATTGGAGAATGAGAAGCATTCAGATGAGTTAGATGTTTTTGAGGAGGGTTTGGGGGTGGGTACGTAAAGCATCTCATAAAATGCTCCAGAAGAAATAGTTCAAGGTGATCATCTCCAGCTCTTCAAATTATTTTCAAAAAGAAACTGAATTAGTAAAGTTAAAAGAAACCCTAAATGACAAAACCTCAAACCACCACCGTTTGACTAGTTTTTGGCAGAATTGTTACAGTAAATTTTGAACCTGGAGATAAGGAGATTACTCTTAGGAAAACCCTTTATACATCATCAAGTCCTTTTGGCAGTAGAAAGCAATCCACAGGCTCAAAAATATCTTTTTTTGAAACAATGCACAGATAGCAGTACAAAAATAAGGACTGCTGTCACGTAGTTAAAAAAATACACACATCGGGGATTCTGCACCATGGCCAAGTGCAATTAAATACAGATGTGAATGAAAATAAAACAAAACTTTTCTCCACTCATTTATAACTTTCGGGGAAAATGGTATAAAACCTGAACATTTTATAGTCATTGTTTTGTTTGGACAAAACCAACAAGCTTCTAAAATTTAGAAATGCAACCGAAATCATAGTAAAGAAATTTCAAGTTTTTGAGGCAAGACAATACACACACTTCTAAATAGGACTTATAAAGTTCACTGCTTTTTCAAAAGAAAAGCGTTCCAATTATTTGCACCTTTATAAAACATATCAAGTAAGATTTTGTACAGCAGTTAAAAAGTTGTTAGAGAAATGCTGGAAACTGCAACCAGATCTAATGAGATAAAGCAGGTTGATAAGTCCTGGCTTATCCTCTATACAGTAAAATATATTAGGAGTAAGAGTGTAAACAGTATAAATATTCTCCCTACTAAAACTTGCTCATCACAGCAAGCACACGTATAGCCCAGAGGCGATCTATATCGCTATTTCTTGAAAACATCTTTTCTTGCAATTAATCAGAAATCGGCAACCAAAGCTCTTCCTCATAACACTCAGAGCACTTCAAGTTCAGTGCCCTTATCCAATTCATTTCCAGTTCCAATTAGACTGCAGTTGAGTTGATACTCACACGGGAATCTCAAACACTATTAATCTTTTAGTTAAGGTGGCTACTGCTTAACTATAACAATAACAGGAAGCCATCAAACCATTCTATAAAGCAAGACTTAAATTTTATTTTACCCCAAACCCCTACCCTAAGCTATTACATTTCAGTATTTTAAAATGCTTTAATGTCTGCCTCATTGCCCTGACTTATTGCAGGAGATAACAATACTTTAAAAGACATCAAATCTCTATCTACATGACGCAAGTAATGTTTCAAAACAGGCTAATAAACTCTAAAAGCACTTATTCCTTTTTTGTCCTTCACCTGATCTTTCAATTAGTCTAGGTTTAATAGAGACAAGAATTTTAAAAAAATGCAATTGTGACAATATTTAAGAGTACAGCACCAACTAATAGAGCTAGCCCCATCACATTAATGTTGAGAAAGGATAACGTGCTCATATCACACCTTTAATTCTCTTGTCTAGACTAGGATTTAAGATCACACAGCTGCCAAAATGCAGCCCATTGACAAAGAAAGCATTTGAGTTGCCCTCATCATTCTAAACTGTGCCTAGGCCATACTGTTTGCCTTAGTGCAGCAAAAACTAAATACCAGTCCTGTACTGGAAACCTCTGGTGGGGGGAAAAAATAAATAGACAAAAAACAGACCAGCAGGAAGCTAATGAATAAGAGAACACGAAGAAGCAGATAGCTATAGTTCTTGTTACCTTAACAATCACGCAAATCTTTGTACAAGTCACTACGTGCCAGGACAATTTAGCACTGCAGCCCCAATCACTTCCCTATTCTCTCTCAAAATGTTATCACGTACCACCTACACAATTTACAAACAGAAAAAAAAAGGGGGGGGAAGATGTTTGAGCTACACTTGCAATATTTCGGAAATGGAATAAGCAGTAACCCCAGGTTTTTTCTTAGGTGCACAGAATAAAAGCCTGCACTGAATTAAGAGGAAAACTAAAAAACGAATGGATTTAATGATTTTTGTGAGAGCTGCCCACTCAAACATTTCAAATTTTATTAATTCTAAAACTTTCAACTGCCAAAAACTGCCTATTTTTGAAATTTCAGTCCAAAAAGTATGCCTGCTAACATAAGAGGTTTAACTAGACATACTGTTCCCCAGAATGTTTTATGTATGGCTAACAAAATTTGTTTCTATCTACACACTATCCAACTAAAGTGTAGAGAATTGTGGTTATTTTGAAAGAAAAGATGCAAGTTACTGCCAACTGTGCTGGCTACAAAAAACAGTATTTAAAGAATTATTGTCCTCTAGGCAAAACAAATTCAACGGCAATAGAGAAATTCTAATGACTAATGATCTTTTTTTAGAAAAAAATTTCCAAATATTCATTGCAAAAAGCTGTGTCAAAACAGCTTAATGAACAGCAAGATAGAAAACATTCAACCCAAAGCATTAATGCCATATTATTGTATTAAGTTATGAAAGCCATTAAAGTCACTTACACTTGGTCTTTAACACATTAAAAAGTATTCTACAACACAGACACGATCAAGCAACATTGCACAACTGAAAACAAATCTAAGAAGTCTGATCACACACTATTCTACTATTTGACAATTGTAGATACCCGTGTTTACTCACACACCTCTACAACAACATCAGCTACTGCAGCAATTATGACCTGAAAAAAGAAGATGATGCTAAGTGATACAGGCATTACAAAAAAAAAAAAAAAAAAAAGAGATGCTATACTCTAAACCAGCACACTCTAAACTAAACATGCATACAAAAGGAGCTTGCCTACCTGGCTTTTTCAATGAAAGTCCAAAGAACACCTAAAAAGCAGGATGGGATAAAAAGATTTATTTTCAGTGCCCACATAGGGAAACTATCACGTCACTTTACCTTACAAAGAAAAATAAATCCTAGAAAGGAACACCTATACTATAAATTGGTGAAGGAGGGGGTGAGAGCACCAGCCAAAAAAAAAGCCTATTAGAAGACTCTTGGTTATAAGCATTGTCTCAAATTTTCATAGCTTCCACAGAAAGTAACTTAAAGTAGCCTGAATATTTCAGATTATCAAGAAAGTGAGAGCGAGTGGGAAAAAGTCCAGAGAGCTCTGCAAGTATAGAACTTAATTCAAAAGCTTCTACAGAAAAATATTAAAGGTAATGTATTCCAAAGATGCATGACCATCTTCAAATAATCTTCTATAGCTTAAAATTAAGCACCATCAGAGATACTTTTTAGAGGATTGTCTAGGCACACATTCCCCAATTAAATCAAGAAACCTATAATTTTGTCTGACAGAATTAGTTCATTAATTTCAAATTAAAACAAAGATAGATTGCCCCCCAAAAATACTAAACTGTATAAAGTCAGATAGAAGTATTGTAAATTTATTTTAAAAGTGTGAGAGCACAAAGAGAAACTAAGAATCTGAGTTAAAAACTAAATAAGTTTCACAGTAATATCCTGTATCCTGCAAACTTGTACTCTGTTATAGTCATTTTCTAGGGGATGGTCTGCATATTGGCTCTACAACAAGAAAAGAAACAGCCATACAGCTGAAGGCTCTGATGTTATACATAGGGTCAATTTGATACAAGTACTATAAAAAATATTACCACTTTTTTATAGCTCTACAGATGCTTAAAATATTAACATTTTCTCCCGGTAAATTGACATGGCTCTCTCCTTAGGCGAGAACTCACAGGTGTCCCTGAAAAAAAACAACCCAAAACCTAACACCTCCCTTCCCCCTACTCCGAAAACCACAACAGAGGCCAGTATAGGTCTTCTGTTGTGCTTAAATATTTTAACACAACAGCTGATGTCTGCATCATGTCAGAATCTCATCCAGCTTCCTACATCTCATCCAATTTTCTCAGAAATATGTACAAGTGTTTGACAGTTCTTAAATCTATTAATCTACTCTTGCAAAGTGCTAAGTTTCATCTGATGGGTGCACAAGAGTGGCTGGCAGCTTGGCCAGGCTTCCTACAGAGAATGGGGACACACATGTTACCTGCCTGCCTTTCTCACTGAAAGATGAGTACCTTAATTAAACCACTACATCGAGATTATTGCAGAAAAAAAACCCTCCACTCTTGCTAAAAAAGATGTCAGGATTTCAGTATGTTCTTATTTCCAACACCTCTACAGAGCTAGCACCTATGAAAGTCCCTAGACATCTGTCAACCTTTTGCATACAGTACTCCAGAAGTTTCACTTCTGAACACTTTGGTACTTCCTCCTGGAAGGTTGGAGCCATGTTTATAGTTGAATTTGTCATAGCAGTGTTTATGATGAATTCTCTCAACAGTTCTCAAAATTAGAAAAATATTTCCTTAAAATAAAAAAAAATACATAGACTTTCAGAAAACTGGTAAAGCCAAACTTACTTAAAGGGTACTTATTACAGAGAAGAGCTAAAGAACTAACTGAAGTCTTTCAACTCTTCAAAACTATATTTACTGAAAGTCATTTGTATGATCCTATTATCTAGTTTTAATCAGGATCTGGAGCCAATGTGCTAACTGATGTTTGAATAAAAAACATACTTAGTTTTCATAGTACTTGAAAAGCCACATTTTGAAACTAGACATTTGAGCCATTGGTAATTTCAAGTATAGTTGTTCAAACTTAATCACCATTAAGTCACTAAATATATCAATTAACATTGGCTTAAGATGCTGATTTCACAATTAACAAATGTCAATAATTACCTCTGTTGTATGTTTCAAATTACCACATAGAATATCGAGACTAGCAGGTGGACTTTCATCCTCACAACACCACCACAATGAACATTTTCAACTCAGAGGCATATTTCTGTGATATTTCATAGCAACATACCTATAGTGTTCAGCCTGTATTTTTAGACAAACTAAATTATTATTTTTTCCAGTCTTTGCTCCCTAAAGAAAAAGCAAATGAAAAACTTCATATTTTTTTTCACTATTTGAAAAAACACATTTGCAATAACACTGTTACAAGGAGATTCTGATATATCCTCCAAAACATGAACAGAACGGTCCTGCCTTTAAAAAGCACTGGCCAGATGTCTATAAAAACTACTGCAAGCAAGGAACTGTGAATTAACTTTGAGAGTTCTTTATTTCTGTGCATTAATTTTCTGCTTGAATAAAAAAATAATATTCTTCTATGTCATGGCATTCTACTAAAAATGTATATATTAAAGCCTGAGGGACAAACTGAGAAATTATATTACTGAAGACTATAAAAGCACCTAGAATACATATCCAATCAGGTTTAAACATACATTCATGGGATAAAGACACTAGCAGTCACATTCAAAATTAAAATCCAGCATATTGTAAATATCAGCAGATTCTCTTCTGAGAGCTTTCTAATCACACAAGAGGCAAACACAGCAATGTTAGAAGTTACCTAACTAATTTTTTCCACAAAACAAGCTACATTTCTTGATCTGCATACTCACTACTTATTTCTAAACCTTGATATCTAACTGGATGTACCACGTCCAATCCACTTCATTTGACAGCTTCTGTTCTTACTTCACTGCAGACCTTTGCTGGCATAGGCCTAGTCATCCAATCTAGCCTTGTTTTCACAAATAAAAGGTTTCTCCAGAAAACAGTTAATTGTGAAACTAGAGGGGGTTCTGTCTGCAGTAGAAACAACACAGAGTTCTTTGCTGCAAATCCATTTTGGAGGGTAAGAAGGTTCCAGAGTTGCAGCACCTACAAATGCATAGATAACATATTTTGTGTACTATCTCAGTAGGAGGCAGTAAAGCAGCACTTGAATCCCTTTATCCTTCTTGTATACAGAAGGTAAGGAGTATTCTTCAAAGCTACCATATTAAAAAATATTATGCTTACGTACACTCCATCTCCCTAACTGTACAACCCCCCGGCATTTGGAATCAGAAGAAACAAGGCTTAATGGATGTATTTGGCACAAGAGAGATTCAAAAATGGGTACTTGGTGACTGAAATGCAAAGATTGTGGGGTTGGAACAATGCATTTCAGACAAGCAGTGACTAGGAACTCCCGAACTGTTTACTTAGCCATTATCATCAGTGATAACAGCTTGAAACAAGCAGGGAAGCAATCTCAAGTTCCTAAATCCAGAGACCAACGCCATACCTTTGGCCTGATTCTGCAAAACCCATCGCCTTACAATAAGACACAATCCTTGTTCTCCAACTTTTTGATTAACCTCCTTATTCAGCAAAACAAGGCATTCACAGCTTCACTCACATCCCCTTTCATCATTTTCCTTACTCCCTTCCCCGTACTGATACTAACACACACATTCCAGATAAGCAGGGCCAACTGCAAGCACGGCAAGAAGAGCTGATTGCAGAAGCGATTGCTCTGAACAACACAAGCCATAGCCAAGCCATCCTTGGGTAGGAACAATTGTAAGACACAGCGTCTGGAGGAGGAAGAATGGCAGCTGCTAGTTTGTACCACAGAGATCCTTCATCCAATCCTGGAAAAACGCTGTGCAAGCGGGAAAAGCTGGTCCAGTGAGCACTTCTGAAACCTTTTCCTGGGAGAGCACCCATCCATTCTGAACTGATAGGGACCACTTATTGAAGGTAAGGCTCCTTGACTCAGATCTAGACAAAAAATGTTATATTTACTTTGAAACAAATAATATGTTTTACATTTAAACTACTTCCCAGGAAAGAACTTCAATTACCTCTTTAAAAGAGGCATCCTCTACTCTTGTTAAAGCTGTGCACCATGCCTGAGAGGGATTCAAGGCTCTTACTGTACACAGTACAAAAGGAAACTTGACTTTATAGTATTGTCATTAGAAGACGTTTCTGAAAACTGGGAGACCTGGATTTTAGTCTTGTTTCTAAGTTTATTTATGCATATTTAATATTAAATAGCCATTTAATGACAGCAGAAATTATACTTGGCAAGAGCGATCTCAACCTCTTCTAACCACTAGTTTCAGAGTTAAGAAAAGGTCCACTTGTTTCCTCTGTTTCATTTGTGAACATCTATAAAGGTAACTCAGCTTCATCAGGGGGAACGAATGCTAAGTTTGGTCTGGTATGTGGCAGTTAGACCAGGGAAGCAGAAGACTCAAGCTTGCATCTCTTAACCCGAAGAGGGAATACCACCTGGCTTTTCTACTTCTTGGGAATGCAATTAAAATTACTCTCTAATTATGTAATAGGACAGGGATTCTTTCATCCAGAAAAAAAACCTAGCAAGGAGAATATGTAAAATGCAGAGATACCTACCAGCTAGAGATCTGGCCAATTGGGCTTTTTTAGGTACAATGGAAGTTCAGAGACTTTCAGATCTTTTTTTAATCAATATAGGCATGTAGTTGTTGTTTTCAAGTATATCTAATCCAAAATCCTTAAGTAAACAGGACAACAATTGTCTCTCAACATTAAATGATTTTCACAGTATCACAAGGTTGGAAAGGACCTCTGAGATCATCAAGTCCAACCTATAACCTAATTTTGTGAAACTAAGTTACACATATCTGTACGTGGACTTCTAAATTACTATATCTGTAAACGTGCATTCTTCCAGTTTAACTGGTAAAAAGCATGCAAGCTTAAGTCAACAGCACATTAGGTCTTACACTGCTCCAGAACTCAAGTTCCAAAATGTAACAACAAAACCCACAAATATGAGAAAAGTTGACAAGGGTATGGTACACTTGCTGAAACTACATCTTGTAATATTACAAGACAACAGCCCATCCCTTTCAAACACAACTCAATTCAAATTTTCAGGACTTGCTACAATTTTCAGGTTTTCATCTGCTTTTAGATTACTTTGTGTAAGTGACATTCAGGATTAAAACACTGCTCATACATCTTTCACAAAGTAAAAGTTGAAGACTCACAGTAAAAGAGATAGCAGAAGAAAAATAAGAGCAGCACTTAGACCCACTGCTGAGTCAAGGCAACTACGGAATTAGAAGTTGCTTCCTATTCTGCATCATCTATCCACAGCTTGTCAGCTGGGGTCTGAATGCAACTGCTCCATTGCAAGGCACAATGCAAGCTGCAAAACCACAGCTAGGCATTCAGAGACTGAATGAATTTATATCACTGATTAAATACAGGAAACCCAAAAGAATTTAATAATGAATAAAGTACTCTACTTACAGAAAAACTGTTCCTCTCTCAGGTATGCACGAACGATAAAGATCGTGAGGATATTGGGAAGACATTTTCCATTATAGAGTTAAAGTAAATTCATTATGTTGGTCTTCAGAAATCCCCAGTGAAAAAGTTGAGACACACATTAAGAAACACCTACTATGAGAAAGTTGCAAGCCTCCAAAAATGTCGGCGTTTTGTCTCCTCCCTTCCCCCTCTTCACCCTCCTCCTCCCCCTATTTCAAAACACATCTTCCCCACACCTTGGTCTGGAATGGCAGTATCTGGGAACAGACCATCCCCAGCCTCATGATTAGCTATTACCACCTTTTATGCTCCACTCAAAAATCCAGCAGCTGTGGTCCAACTAAGTATTTTACAAGGGTTTCCCTTTCACATGTCCAAGTCAAAGCTACAACCAGTTCTGCGATGTAATTACCACCTCTTTCCATGGGCAGTAACAGATCTGTCTACGATGACCTGGCCAGTGGCATTTTCTTGTCCATGCTATAGTTCAAAAATGGTTGCTATGATTTCAGATGGTCTACCCTTAATTTTAGCATGACTCGCTGCATTTCAGCTGCTGACATCTAATTGATTGACGCATATCTAAACAACCTAGTGGTTATAAAAACAAACTGGCAGTATGCACCAGTGTTTCGCCACTGTGGATCCACTCGTGATAAAGTGGTTAGCAACATGACCATAGGAAACGCTGGCATATGCAAGGCCTAATGCTCAGAGCCATCTTCTCCTCACCAAGAAAGAAGCTTTGCCTTCTGCACTTTTAACAAGAGTGGGAAGTTTGCAGAAATACCTACGCAGTTATCTGAAAAGGCAGATCTCCATCTACCTCTGAAGACATGCGTGCTGCAAGAAAACATAGAGGTGTTTCCCTACCAAACCAGCTTATGGCACCTCCACTGGGAAAGCTCACTCCAGACCAGCCCAGACAACATTAGGGAACCACTTCTGAGAATGCCACCTGTCCACCTACCCTACCCCACGCAGGAGCACCCCAAACTTACTGCCCCGTAAAGGCAAAGGTGGGTGGTCGGAGGGGGAGAGGGAGGGCAGGGGAAACACCTGGAGCCCAGGGCTTTGCCATTCACCAGGAGGCTGGGGCTGTGGGCAAGGCAGGGGTTCCCACCGCCTAGAGGAGCCAAAGGGAAGGAGCAGGAGGGATTGGGGAAGAGGTGTCAGGGCAGGCACCTGACAGGGCAAGGTATGGGCAGCCCCCGGGGTGGGATAGTGGAGGAGTAGTGGACCGGGGAGGTGGGATGGGGAGTGGGTGATGGGATGGAGGGGACAGAAGGGGACCTGGCAGGTGGGGTGGACGGAGGAGGGGACACAAGGGAATGGGACGGAGGAGGATGGGAGGTGTGATGGGACAGAGGAGGAGACGCAGGGGGCAGAAGGAGACCCGGGAGATAGGATGGAAGAGGGGGGATGTGATGGGACGAAGCAAGGAGCAGAAGGAAGGGTAGAAGGGGACTGGAGGGATGGGGGAGGAGTGACAGGACGGGGGAACGGAGGAAGAGGGGGTTGATGGGACGGAGGAGGGGACAGAAAGAGGGGACGCAGAGGGTAGAAGGGGACCGGGGATGGGAGGGGGGTGGGGGATTACGGGACGGAGGATGGGGCAGAATGAGAGACACAAGAGGTAGAAAGAGGGGACCGGGAGGGTGGGACGTAGGGGACAGAATGGGACCGGAGGGGTATGGGGGCGGGGAGAGTGATGGGACAGAGGAAGGAAGGGAAGGAGCAGGAGGAGGAGACCGAGGGGGATGAACGGGCACCAGGCGGTGGGGGGCGATGAGATGGAGGAAGGGGCAGAAGGAGGGAACAGGAAGAGGGGTCAGAAGGGGCAGGAGGAGGAAGAGGAGGGGGGACGCACGGGGCAGCCATACGGGACGCAGGGGGGAGAAGGGGACCGGGGGGAGTGGAGTGATGGGACGGAGAAAGGGGGTTGTGATGGGACAGAGGAGGGGGAACGCAGGAGGCAGAAGAGGCGGAATGGTGGGACGCAGGGGGGAGAAGAAGACGGGAATGGGAGGTGGGAGTGATGGGTCGGAGGAAAAGGCATAAGGAAGGGATGCAGGAGGCACAAGGAGGGGGACAGGAGGGGCAGAAGGAAGGGCTGCAGGGGGTGGGGGCGGCTCGCAGGCCCCAGTCCCGCAGGTGGGCGTCGGGCGCGGCCGTCGGAGGAGCGGCGCCGCGGGCGAGTCACCTCTTGACGCGGATGATCTGGTCTCGCATAGGTCGGATGTCCTGGAAGCTCTGCTGGTTGACCAGGCTGTAGACGAGGATGAAGCCCTGCCCGTTCTTGATGTAGAGGTCCCGCATGGAGGCGAACTGCTCGGTGCCTGCCGTGTCCAGGATCTCCAGGACGGAGGGGGAGGCGTCCACCTCAATCTCCTTGCGGTAGAAGTCCTCGATGGTGGGGTCGTACTTCTCGATGAAGGTGCCGGTCACAAACTGCACCGTGAGCGCCGATTTCCCCACCCCGCCCGAGCCCAGCACCACCACCTTGTACTCGCGCATCCTCCCAACGCCGCCAGCGCGGAAGAGACCAGCCCAGCTTTAACCACCTGCACCTCTCGGCAGCGCCCCCCACCTCAGCCCCCCGCCATGGGCTCCCCCCGCCCCGCCCCGCTGCCGCCCGCCCGGCGGATGCTGCCGGCGGCGGGGCCGCGCTCACGGGGCTGCGGCGGCGCCGCTGCCTCTGAGGTGGGGCGAGGGCCCCGCCTCCTCCTTCCCCTTGTCGCCACGGCAACAGCCAACCCCGGCCGCCGGGGAGGAAGAAAGAGCGGGGAGGGAAGGGATGGCGGGCGGTGCCTCGTCACGTGGCGGCTCCCCGCGCTTTGCGACCCCCCCCTTCCTCCCCGCCAGCCAACCAGCGAGCGCTGCGGCGTCACGTTACGCCGAGAGCTGCGGCGATTGGGTGCGGGGCAGCGGGCGCTCCGCCTTTGCTCCTAACCCGTCCCTCGCCGGGCGCTGTCGCCGTGGAGACAAGCGGGACCCGCCCCCTCCCTCCCCTCCCCTACGGAGCACGACGCTTTACCCTTTCCCGCAATTCCAACCAGCGGCTGCGGTCGAGGCGGGGCACGCGCCGAGCGGGCCGAGCCAATGAGGGAGCGCGGCAGGGCACGCTCCGGGCGGGAGGAGCCAATGGGGGAGCGCAGAGCCTTGACGGGGCGCGCCAACCAGTGGGCGCGGCGCTGTCACGTGACGTCAGCGGCCGCAGCTGATACAAGAGGTGGTTGCTGTTACAAAATAAATGGAGTGCTTTACTTTGAGTTAAAGTAGGGTTAAGTTTCATCGGAGTAGCTGTATTTTTTTGAAAGTTAGGCAGGATGTCCCTCTGATAGTGATACCGAAAATGACGGCAAATATTTCTAAGATTCGTTTTGGAGTTTTACATAGGCAAGCGACCTTTATTTCAGCACTGGGCACACAAGGGAATAATTTCCATGTATCAATCATGCACAATAGGACAAGAGCTGGGAACAGAATATATTTCTCATTTACATTCATAATTGTAAATTCTCCCAGAATTATCATGCATATTTTACTACTTTCCGAGGACTAATTTTGGTGTTATGTGAACTTCACAAGATCCGAATCTCTGCTCGTTAGAGCTTTGGAGTTAGGTCTGAGTCCAACCTTACATTCTTAGGTAAAGAAAAACAGTATTGTCTGGGAACAGCACTATTTAGAAAAATACATATGCTATCAGAAGTACAGTCTGTATCTTTCAAAAAAAAAACCAGTTACTTAGATAGCAATCAATTGCAGTTAGTTGAATTGAAAACTAAATCTATTTTACCTTAAATCAAAATATTCCACTTTTTGTAATAGTAACTACTTCTTGTATCAACAGCATGTTTTCTTAGTAGCATGGGTGTTTTTTTTTCAAATGGTGTTTTTCCAGATGCTGTTCAGAGAGAAATGATAATGTCTTGCATTAAGTATGGTGTGTGCTGAACAGATGTGTCTTCTTTGTAATCACAGAATCATAAATGGTTTGGATTGGAAGGGACCTTAAAGATCATCCACTTCCAACCCCCCTGCCATGGCCAGGGACACCGTCCACCAGACCATGCTGCTCAAGGCTCCATCCAACCTGGCCTTGAACCCTTCCAAGGGAGGGGGCATCCACAGCTCCCCTGGGCTAGTGCCTCATCACCCTCAATCATCTCTGTTTGCAGCCTTTCCCTATCTAAAACGCAAGGTCAGAGAGAGCTGGCTCCAAAGCTCTAATTAGCAGAGATTTGGCTGTTGTTTAGTGCATAATAACCTTAAAATTAGACCTTGGAAACTAATAGAATATACATGAGATTTCTGGGAAAATTTATCCGTGTCCAAGTAAGTGGGAAATATAATCTGTCCCCAGCTCTTGTCTCGTTACAGATGATTGATCGAAATCATTTCCTCACGCGTCAACGCTGAAATAAAGGACGTTTGGCTTTCTAAAACTCCAGAAGGAGTCTTAAATAGAGTTTATTTGCCGGCTCAGCCCGCCCCTCGCCCGGCTATGTCGCCGTGGAGACAAGTGGCACCGCCTCCATCACCACCTCCGCCCCTAAACTCTTTTCTTAGGACACAACGCTGGGCCAACCAGCGGCGGCGGCTGGGCGCGCGCCGAGCGGGATCAGCCAATGGCAGCGCGGAGCTGATGGGGCGGGCGGATGCGCGGGCGCGTGGCGGTGCCGCCGCGGCCGGAAGTGCCTGTGAGAGGCTCGCGATAGCGGCGGGTTCGGGTCCCGGGCCTGGGACCTGGGCGTTCGGCCCGCCCCGCCCGTTTCCGGGCTCGGGCTGTGCGGTTCATGCTGTTTTGGGGCCGGGGTTCTGGGGCCGGGGCCAGAGCTGGTGCTGGCGTTCGGGTTCTGGGGCTCAGGTGTTGGGCCTCAGTGTCGAGACTTGATTCTGGGACTGGGTTTCGATCCTGTTGCTGCGGTAAACCCTGGGGAGGATGGTGGCAGTTGGCTTGCCCTGGGCCCCAGGAGTGGCCTGTACCTCGCGGGGGAGCTGGCCTCTTGGGGTCGGGGGTGCAGGGCGATTGGGTGAGGCTGTCACAGCGCTGGCACCACCCTCAGCCCTAGTAGCTGGGTGAGAGTGAGGGAGGGGGAAGAGGCTCCCTGAGGTTCTGCTTCCCAGTGCGCTTGGGCAGTAGTCTCTGGTGGGGTAAATTCTGGCTGGTTTAATCCTGGCAGAAAGTGTCTGCGGAGGGCACAAGGCCACCGTGTTAGTCCCATTGATACAAAAGTAAATGCAAGCCATAAAATCTAAAACCCTGATCCTGTGAGCGTTGCCTTTGGATGCAGTGTGATTACCCTGCTGGCCTATGCTTGCTAGGGATGCCCTTAGGTGGTTGTTAGTAATGAATGCCTACTACTTGTCCCCTTCTGATTGCAACTGAGGGCCAGGAAAGATGGTGGTACAGTTTGAAAAAAATTACTCCAAATAAATAAGAATTGAGGTGGTTGACGAGGAGACACGAGCAACTTCTCATGGCAGCCAGTATCACTTTGGAAAAATGCTCATATTTGTATGCTTGTCTTTCTGCTATAAGAGAGACCTTGATCCTTCTTCATTTTTTTTCCTCAAATATCCTTGGTTGGAATGATTTGAAGGAATCAAATAAGTAAAGAAAAGACTTATTTCCATTAAAGGGTTAAGGTTCAGCCATTGGTCTGCTGTTCATATATTTTCTGAAAGCTGTCAACAAAGGAGCTCACTCCTGGGGTTGCACTTACTGCGCTCTTCTTCCCCTTGCTTTGTCACATTTTTGTTTTGGGTAAGGCCTAAAGTGTCGGCCTGCTTTCTGGGCAAGTCCAGTTCTGCTTCCTTGTGGACCTGTTTTCATGTTTCCAAACCTAAATGGGAGTTTTTGAGTGCCAGATGTGTTTCTAACATTTTGAAGTACATTTATCTTCTGTCTGAGTCTTTTGGTTAAATGTCTGCCATGTGCAGTGCTTTGAGATTTCTAGTGTTTTGCTTGGGCCTTCTGTTATAGTTTGGCTTTTCCTCCGTGTGTTGTTTGATGGTATTTTGGGTTTTTTTTTGAACTGTAAAGCTTCAAAACAAGTTTATCTTAGTAGGATGCCCTTAGCTTTGGTCTTTCTAGAAGAAAGAAGATTATTGTCTTGCTTCTCGCAATGCCCATGAAGTCAAAAACCACTAAAGCAAACCCCAAACCCCACATATCTGTGTGGTTTAAATGCATTCAATGCCAAAGACACATGGAATTTCTTACAGTACTGGCAGAATCCATTTGAAAATGTTGCAGAGCCCGGTCAGTCCAGTCAGTAATGAGTAATAATTTCAATAAATAATCTCATTTCTATTGATGACTTGAGACCTTTGAGCAATAGAAATGAACCTACCAGAACATGCAATAGCACAACAATGCAAGATAGTGCATGTATGGTTTAATTTGTTGTATAAATCCAGGAACCCTCTGGCAGAGGAATGGGAAAATACCTGAGTGTATTAGTCAACAATGAAAAGAAGATGTCAATTTACCACAATTGTGAAAAAAACAAATGTGACTGTGCTGTGCACACTGTTCTGGGTGACTAGTGAGATAGTTCTGATAAACCATGTCCAGGGAAGAGGAACTTGTGCAGAAATACACCCAGGAGAGTTACTGGAAAAGAATAAAGCTTATCTACAAGAGTACACTAATAATATTTGTCTGATTAACCTAGGAACAGCAAATGCGGAGGAGGTTTATGAGTAACCGATAACCCAGGGCAGAGTCAAGCACGAGCGAGTAGGCATTTAAGGTGATGAACAATATTGATAGAAGAGCATAGACCTGAACTGATTATAATCTAGTTAGAAAACTTAAGAGCTATCTCAGAGGACTGAGGGTTTCACCTTCTGTTAAGAGCAGTGAAAGATGAACAAGTCTAACAGGCTTTAATATGTTTTGGGCTTTAGAACAGGAAGATGATGTACAGTAATTCAAAATAGATTTAAGTGGTCTGTGTTGAAGGGAGGAGATTTGGGCCTCTTTTCTTACTCATCCTGAGACTGGAACAGTCTCCTGATGTTTGATACTTCTCAGAAAGAAGCTGTTAACTGCTGGTTTATGATGAGGATGAGAAGTGTGATTAGAGTGAGAAGGCAATGGTTCAGAAGGAAGTAACAGGAATGCTCCCACTGGAAATATTTACACGAGGTGCTCAGTCTCACAGACTGCCAAGTTTGATGGGCAGCAAAGCGTTTTTTTTCACTTAATGATGGTAGAGTGATGTGTACAGGGACTGAAGAAACGTTCAAAATCGAAATACAGAGGGACAGTATGCATGGCGTGGAGGACAGAAAAGAAGAGGCAGGATGGTCAATGGGAGGAGGCACTGGGTGCCTTGAATGCATGTCTCAGCCACTTCAGTGGTGAGGCTGAACACCTTACTGTTTCTCTATTTTTCTAGCTTTCGCCCATGGTTGATTTTGATTCATCTAGGGAAAATGACAACGTTGAAAATTCAGCTGATACATGCTGGAGGCTCAGCCATAAAACCAAATACAATATCAGTTATGTGGTGTTATTTATAGTGAGCTGGAGAGCGTGGGGCTGTTTAGGTGCTGCCAGTCTTTCCTTTATGCACATTGCTTATTCTTCTGCTGTTTTTTACCAAAAAGAGGGTGAGTGGGTGAGTGGGTGAGAAATGCATTTCAGTGGTAGAGAATTTTCCTGCCACATAAGATTGAACTGGGCAAGGCTTACCAGGCAAATACCTCAGCCCACAGCATGCCTTCCCAGCATGACTTCCTTTGCAGCTTCTCACAGGACTCTGAGGAGTTATCTAGTCCCTCTATGCTGTACAGCTGGGTTTCTGCTGGCTTCCTAGGATTTAGAAACTTCCGTTTTATTGCTCACTTCTCAAGCCTTTTCATGTCTTATATCAAACTATCTCATTTCAGACTTCAGTAGCCTGCAGCTAAACACGCTCTCTTATGATAGTCTGGAGTTTCTCAATAAATATTGAATTTTTATCTTACCCAGAAACCAACATACTGTTTCATAAGTTTTTTGCTAGCTGTTGTAGTCTCTGACTACATGGTAGGGTACGTATATGGAAGAGAGGAGCAAGGCTTCTAATATCTATTTTCATTTCAAAGCCGGGGTCTGCTAATTCCTCAGTAGTAACGGTATCAGTGGCAAGATGTAAACTGAAGCAATATGAAAAATGGGAAAATCCATAGCTCCCTCCCTCTGAAAGCTGATGATGGTGTCCTGATTCGGAAGCACAAGAGAACGTATGAAATGGAGCCTGCCTACTCTTCCAGTATATATTTGTTTTCTGTGGTAAAGAGCTCTTTTAAGTGCATATTAGTAGAACAACAGTGATTTTCTGCCCTTGCTTACTGTAATCTTTTTAAATCCAGAGTGGCAATGCAATTCTGTCATCACATGGATTGCTCCTGACCATGTGTCATGACAGTAGTTTTGGAAGTGCAGCCAGCATTAAGGATGGAGATTATGTTTAGTCTTTATTATTTCTTGCTAAATTAATTGTCTTACTCAAATTGTCTGTAAAGTTGTTATCAAATTCAGGATGCAACTAACTGGAGTGAAAGGTGTGACTTTTCTTACACTGCCCTTAGCATTTTCAGGTAATCACACTGTTAATTGCCCTTTCACCTGGCAGTAATATGGTGCGTTTTTTTTACTGACTGCAAAATTGTAGGTGTTTGACATCTTTGTTCGTGAAAATAGCTGCTTCCTAGAGGAGGGCAGTGATCACCAGAGTGCAATTATAAAGGGAAAGGAGGTTAGACCTCTGCCGTCCTGTTTGGCAGCAGCTGGGTGGCAATCACTCAAGAGCCCGACTGGTGACAGCAGGCACTGTCTCCAGCCTGGTGAAGGGCATGGAATGGGATTTCTCTTACTGCACTGGAAGAATATGTTATGGAAGTTAGATTTCATTAACTTCACTGCTTGCAGGCCAGTTGGAGTTTGCTGGGATTTTTTGTTTTGCTCTTGGGGAAATCTAAGCACTTGGTTTTGAAGGCATAGTAGGTGTTCTTTTGATTTGTAATGGTAAAGCCTAGTGTGACCTCTGAGGTGACTTTTGTGTTTGTGTTAAGCCTTACTGAAATCAGGGGTGCTCTATGCAAAAAGGAGACAGCAGCTCTCCATAGACTTCATTGTAAGAGTCAAAATTTGCAGTGATGAATTGCGGTCATTGGTGTCTGCATTGGTTAGGGTTAACAGATCTCTAAGAGCAGGGAGTTGCCCATGTACTGTCCTGGGCTTAGCACCCTAAGCTGGTAAACTAGGGTGGATGGGGGCTGGAGCTCAGCTGATCCACCAAAGTGTAGGTGATCGGCATTGATGTACTTTAGTTCTGGTACCTGGTTTTTGGAAGACAATTCACAAAGCTGAGGTAAGCTTTGGAAAATTCTTGGCAAAATTAGCACTTGGATTCCCAGCAGTCAAGCATGCTGAGCAGGGAGATCTTACACCAGCGTAGGCAGCCCTTTTCGCAATTTAAATTACTTATAGCCTTCACTTTAAGTGTATTTAGAGTGAGGGAGCCAAAGTCTGAAATGGGCTCTTGCATTTTCTGTGATTTCATAGGGGTGTAAGCAGACCTCGCCTGCTTGTTGTGTTAGTTCTGCCCAGACCCACACTGACTTTCTCCTTCTTATACTCATGCTGGGCCATTTTACCTCACTGAATTTGTAGAACGTGAATCCAGACTAGAAATGCAAATAATTTTATAATTGCTAGTTGCAAGGAACTCAACCATGAAAGAGGAACAGAGTTAACGCCGCCCTCAACTTGAAACAGTTTAAAACCCCACCTATTGCTTCCCAAGAGGCTGTTTTGTATCGTGAAGGATAAAAAACTAGATTATATTCCAGCAGAACAAGATTCAATTAATGCATTTTACCTTACAAGTATAGAGGACAGCAAGTGTGAACACAATTACTGTGGCTCCACCGATAGATATTCATTAAGTTGCCATACCTGCCACTTTAAATTGTGTGCTCCAGTCCCCAGGGTTTTGGGGTTTTTGGTTTTTTTTGACAGCTTGAAAGAGATGGAGACAATAGGAGTAGACATATCAAAGTCTTCTCTCAGTCATAATTTAATTTTCTAACCAGAAAGGAGCATTAAGGCTTCAGTCTCATGGGTTTATTTCAGACGATGGCCAGTTTGGTAGCTCTGCAAACCAGGACAGCTTTCTGTTGTTATCATTTCATTAATGGTCTTTCCTGACATTCTTGATTAACTGTTCAAAGGAAGGGGATCACTTGTTGAGGGCTAGGGTGGATGTTTTTTTAGCTGCTTTATACAGTCAGGTAGCTGTCCCTGTCACGATATAAGGTTATCATGTTTAATTGAAGATGGTGTTAAATTTAAAAAGAATTAATTGCTCCTGGCACATCTTTTTATTAAGAGTGAAAAATTGATTGAACCTTCTCCCAGAGCACCAAGAAATCTAAGTGACAATATTACAATGTAGCTTGTGACCTGATTTTTATTGGTTTTAGTGGAGTTTTGGTGGACTTCTGGTGATGTATTATGGAACTTCAATACAAGTTTTCTTTGCTTCCCATAAAAGCAAACAGAAAGTTTTGGTGGTGTTATTAATTTTAATGACAAGCTTCCTTTGTATGTCTGAGTTTTGTAAAAAATACTCATCTGCCAATAAAGTTAAGTCAAATAGCTGTTGTTCAGATGTAGCTTCAAAACAGGGGAAGTCAGTTTCAGGATATAAAAAACACAGTAAAATAAATTAAACCAGCTAATTTATTATTCCATTTGACTCTTTGTTTCTCCTTATGATGTTCAAAAATAAATCAATTCAATCGCAAGACTTAAGAGAAAGTGAAGGTAATCATAGTCTGTTTTCATTAAGGTACAAAAGTCTTGCAATATCTGTCACAAGTCACATAACCATTTTTTTTTCTGAGTCAGACTTGAAAGGAAATAAGTTTAACTCCTCCTTTTTAATAACCAGAGCATAAGCATCAGGGACTTGTATTTCACAAGCATTAGATATCGTAGGCATCAATAAAAATTTAATGTTACAGTTACAGTAATATTTTCTTTTTACATGGTTATTTTGAACTGAATTAAAATTATTTCAGAACTGAATTAAATTGTAAGATGCCTTAATTGCCGAATTACACTGTAAATTCAAATAAGATTTCCAATACACCTGCCACATCTTTATTTCTTATATATGCATTTTTTTTAAAGGGACAGCATTAACTCTTCATCTTGTGTTAATCAAATCATAACTGAGATCAGTTCAATTCAGTATGTGTCCAAAAACTGAGTAGGTCATTTTGGTGCGTGTCCTGATAGATGTTCTGGATGTTTGGATTTGCATCATCTGTTCTAGGCAGTGAAACTGGTTGCTTTGCAGAGCATCCAGATCAGACAGTGAAAGACCCCTGTAAGTTCCCTGAAGATGACCAGGTTTTAAGGGCTGACCACAGAGAGCCAGGTTTTAAGGGGGCTGGCCACTGCCTGGGAACGCGAGATCCCCTGAAAAAGACCCAGCAGCCACTTTGTCAGCAAACAGTGACCCCCATCTTCATAGACACATAGGGGGCCAAAATGCACAGCCCACCACTCCTTCCTCAGTGAATGCACAGGTGTAGATGGGATTTGATTTGAGTGTGGGGAGGCAGGTCTCACCTGTAGAGTAACTTGTCTCTTTCTACCCGAAGGTCTTCTGAAGATTTCACTTCTGGGAGCTTGTTGAGCCCAACCTCTAATTAGAAGAACAGGAAGTTTTGACTAAATGCTTCAGAATCATCTGTTTTGTATGTGATCTTTATCAACACAGGAGTTGCTAAACACTGGCCTTCAAAGATAAACATTAAAAGCTGAATATCATGACCATGTCCTAACACTGACTGTTGGATTTGCCTTTTAGTCTTTAGATATTGTTGCCTTTTTTTCACTGCTTCCTCATACATTAAATGTTTGGGTTTGTTTTTAACAAAAGCTAGGAGTGTCATGTTCGTGATTCCAGTAGTTGGTGCTTTAAGAAGACCAAATATCATAAATTTTTAATAAAATCGGAAGTTTTGGCTACAGTGACTATGAATGGAGTAAAAAAACCCTCAGTAATTAATCTGAGACTGGAGAAAAGATTCAAGCAAGGGAAAGCCAAAAAGGAACCGAGTTTGTGAGGTGTACAAAGTTCTCATACTCTTCTTTAGATCTTCAGTGTTGTACATGAATGAAACCCTGTGACTACTGCTTTCAAACAAACTTCCAGAGCTCTTGTTATGGTGGGAGGCCTGTCCTACAAGCATAAGATAAGTATATGCAACTTTAAAGAAGAGCCACAGCTCATTTGCTTGAGGAAAATAATGCAACAAATTAGCTCCAGCCTCTCTTTGCATTTCCTCTTGGCTCTCCAGTGAGGGCTGATAAAATTGCAAGTAGATTCTTGCAAGATAATCTGGGAGCAGCTTTGGACACACCAAACAAATCCATAAAATAAGGTTTTCCAGAAGTATTCAGGAGCTTTCAGTTAGATCTGATCCCACTGCAGAGAGCTCAACTTTATCAGGATAGCCTTTCTGGGGCAGATTCCAACAAGGTTTCCTCATGGGCTTGGAATTAATGTGGTAAGAATATTAGATGACTGGTGAATCTGTCAGAACTGCTCTGTGACAGTCTTCTCAAGGTGATCAGTGTCTGCTAGTTTCTCTCTACTTTCTGCTTCTCCTGTCATCCTCTGAGTTAATGTTTTATCACACTTGGATCTCTTTTTCAGTTACTCAGCTATGGGGGACAAAATGCATAACATTTTATATTTACTTAAGGAAAGAGTTTGATGCAGTGGTGCAGCAAGGGTGTTGTCTCGGTCTTTTTTTTCATGGTGTCATAATTCTTGGTTCTACACTTGCTTCAGACTTCCTCATGTGGCTTCTTCTTGGCTTCCTTCTCTTTTTAATGCAGTGTCCTCACATCCCCCAGTGTTCACTCATCCAGTTAGCACAGAGCCTTTGGGCTCCAACACACTGTTGCTCCTCCTTGTTCAGTCACTGCCTGCAGGGCTATTGCTGCAGTCTGAGGAGTTGTAGGAAGGAAATCAGCACTATTCTGGTTTTTAATTGTGGTTGTATTTATATGATTGGTGTTTTCTACCTCTTGGTACAAGAAGCCCACCTATAATTTGATTACTTCAGCATTTGCAAATTCTTTGGCTGTATCACACCATAATATCCTAGCCCTATCAACATTCACTGGTTGGTGTAGTTCTCGGGTTCTGAAATCACCCATGAAGGGGGTTGCTTCCACCCCTACAGAGGGACAGCACTGAAGTGTCTTACTTAGGAATGTCAGCGTCACTGTCAGGAGCAGCTACAACTGAAACAGATGGGAATTCCTGTAGAGACACAGGAAAAAATAGGCTGATCATTGGATTTGGAGAGATCACATAGGTTATGCTCTCCTGTGAGGCAGTTTGAGTGCACCAGGGTGATTCCTGGGGACATCTGCACAGCTGCTTCCTAAAGACCTCATGTGATGGATGTGCCAGAGAGCCCTAAGCAACCTATTCCCGTGCATTGCTATCTGCACTCTGTTACTCTGAGGTCCAACTTCAATCTTCCTTTCTGTAGTTTAACCCTGTTAGACCTTACCCAGTTCACTCAGGTCATGAATCTGCATATCTCCTTTTCAGCAGACTTTTAGACTTAATAAAATCAGATTTTCCCCTTGGTCTTCTCCGGATTAAAAATGCCATGGACACTACTGTCTAGACCTCTGTTGGAATTTACATCTTCAGTGGAGTTTTTTTGACTAGAGCATCCTTTTCCTGAAGCAGAGCATCCCAGACTGGGCACAGTATGTCAGCTGAGGCCTTCCCAGAGCTGAGTAGGTAGGACTCATTTGCCTTCTTGGCAGGGTAGGCTTGTGTTTGCACCTACCGGTATAACCTGGAGCTTCTCTTTACAACAAATACATGGTAGAATTAATTTGTGTTAAGCTTGTGATCTGTAATTACCTTTCCCACCCAGCAACTTCATGAAGAACTTTTGCTCATGTAGTTGCATCTCATCCTGATTTTGTGGAGCTGATTATTTGTATGTAAGTGCAGTTCCTTGCACTTGTCTTCACCGAATTACATCCTGTTTTTCATCCTGTTTTTTTCCCAATTTGTCAAGACAATTTTTAAATTCTAATTTTGTTCTCCAGTGTACTTGCAAGTCCTTCTCAGCTTTGTACCATCCTCAGATCTAATAAGCATCATCTGTTCGAACAGATGTAACACACCAATAAATGACTGTTTGCTGGATTGTTCCCTGATCCAGTAAGTATTTATTATCTTTATTGCTAGAATACACTTTCTTATGTAATAACAAGTTCAGCAGCAATGTGTATCAGCTATAGCTTAGAGGTATCTGCTGTGTGACCACAAGAGTGATAGGAATGCAGAGTACTGAGACTTGAGCCAGACAGCATAGACAACACATAAATGCTCACTAAGCTCAAAATAGAAATTACTAGCATAATTTGCACAGCTCCATTCAGTTCTCTAGGTAGTGCTTGCCTTGTTTTTTTCCCCAAGAAGCCACCTGCAAACACTTGCTGCCCATTTAGGTATGGCTGTACCACTGATCATGCCCCCACTGAAAAAAACCCCTCAGCATTTAGTTAAAAATAGTGATGGCTCAGCTTTTTCATGGAATGGGACATAATTCAACTCGATAGCCACATCCCATCCAGGCAGCTGTTAGTAAAATCTAATTGTGTGATAAAAAAAAGCCTAATTAATAACACATATACATAAAGTTATCATTTAACTTTCTTGCATTTACTTTTGCTTCTTAAGATTTACATCACTGTGTCATCAAGTATACTCTTGCATCAAAGCTACCGATTGCTTACGAATCAAATTCCTGTTTTGCATCCACATAAAGAAGATCCTGAAAAAAAGTCCAGAATTGTGTTTGTGTATTTCCACCGGAGTCTTGCTTCTCTATCCAGCAGAGGCCACAGAGACCCAGGGGAACCCTGTGGGAGACCCACGCAGAGTCTGAAGACGTGGGACCACAGTATTCAGATCCCTGCACTTGCTACAAATCTTGTTGTTTAGGGGCCTGGAGCCATGCAGTGGTGCTTGCACTGTCTTGAGGGAAAATAAGTGAGATTGTGGAGGTCTGGCATCACACAGGAACAGTGCTTTTCGGTCGGGTTTACCCCTGGTCCAGGTACCTGTCAGTGCTCCTCACCCTGGTGGGATGTAAGGGCGCCTAAAGACAGGGTCAAGTCTGCAGGGAGTATCTGCTGGAGGCTGATCCGTTGCTTTATGTCACTCATTCCTTTAAGTTAAAAACATTTCAACAGGCTGTTCTCAGTAGTTTCAGCTGGGAAGGCATCAGATTATATGCAGGCAGCAGATAATCTGGAGAGCACATAAGCATCCAGGGAGGAGTCATGGAAAGTGGTGGTCCAGAGAAACACTGTCATGCATGTAGCATGCAGGAAATGAGATCTGCTTGTTGGATGAGAGCTGGCAGTAAACTGATGCAAATTTGAGCTGGGAGAGGGTAAGGGCCATTTCTTTCCATGCATCCCTTGTGTGGAGGGGTCTCCTGCAGCACCACACCATGGCTTCTACCTTCAGTGCCTAAATCACCTGTCAAGGTGGTTCAAGAGCACCTAAGTTATTCAGGTGTTTGAAAAACATTATCCTGTATAGCTTTTTGGCTACAATCTCTTAATGGGACGCAGCAGGGAATTTGTGTCCCTGAAGTAATTTAAAAGTTGTTTGGAACGAAAACCAGAAAATAACCGTTTAGGTCTCCAAAATAATTATTTACAGGAAGAAATAGCTGCAGTTCAGTGTGGGAGGAAGAGAAACCAAGCCAGCAGTGGTTCCAAATTGGCCATAAACAAATGTGCTACGTGTCAGACAGTGATACATCCAGCACAGCACTGTACCTATGTGTCTCCACTGTGGTGTAGGTATGGCTGCAGTTCATATTGGGGCCAACTGCATGTGTGGGGACCGTGGTGATGGAGCCTGACACGTGTGTGTTAAAGGAGGATAAATATGCCCCCCCTGCTTCTCATGGCATGCAGTGGGTTCTGAAGGTGAGGTGGGGGTGTGTATGTTAGCTGTAGTTGTATGCATGAGCACTGTGCTGCCATGCCCCACGTTGGTTTTCTGACTCTGGCTCAGCCTTAGTCTAAAGTAACTCCGTTTTCTGAAAGCTAACTGCATGTTTTTCAGACAGTTTCTCTCTAGGAGTGATAACACGGGACATTGGTATGCAGAAAGGCCAGTGTTTATACTTATTCTTCCAGTAACCAAGGCCATCATTGAGCTGGCAAAAAAAGAGGGAGGGGCAGACAGGACAGGTGACCCCAAACTAACCAGTAGAGTATTCCGTCCCGTATATGTCTTACTCAATATGAAATTGAGAGATCACAAGGGTCTTGCTGTCTTCTGCATGGCCGACGTCCAGTGAGGACCTCACCTGTCTGATTGCTCCTGATTCTGGATTGGTGCATTCCTGCATCCAGTTCCTGAGTCCAGCTCCCTCCTAGCCATGGACCCGTTCCCTGGTCTGCAGTATTTGTGGCGACAGAGTCGAGGGGTGGGATGGGGGTGCGATCTCAGATATTTGTACATATTTCATTACTTTCTAATTATTTTCATCATCATTATTATTATTATTATCATAATTTCTTTAAAGCTGTAGTTTTACTTTCCAATCCACATGCCCTTTCCCTCTCATTTTCCTTTCCCTCTTCCCCTGGGGTGGGGGAGAATTTATGAGTCCAACTGCATGGTTTTAGCTGCCGAAATTAGCTGGATCGGGGCTAATCCATAAACCTGTTTTAGAGAAAATACTTTTCTATCAGATAACTTTAGATTTTTCTTTACTCAAAGGGAGATAAAAGCGGCAGAAGTTACTGGTCACTGTGGCCTGGCAATGTTCTCTCAACCATACAAATCAGCCACCTCGTGTCTAGTTAAGGACTAGCTTTTCATGAAATGGTCTTAGAAGCAAAGTTTTGAGATTATTAAAAGCGTGAAGCGTGCTGGAAAAAAATAATCAGTGTTGTATTTTAAAAAGTGATCATTCAACTTGCAAATATTATCTAAATATCTGTGTGTATATAGCCAACTGTAATGTGTGTGAGAGCCTGTGTAAGTAACTAAGTAAATGGGCTCAAACCCTACAGTTTTATTTAAACTGGGTCATGATCCAGAATTGTTTGGAGAGCCATTAATTCTTACCTGTTTGAGCAGGAAATGACATTTTCTCCTGTTCTGAATTAGATAGCTGTTCAGATAAAAATGATAATATAGTTAACACACACATGCAAAACCTATTTACAAAGAAAAGACAAAGCAGCGTGTTTTGGTTAAACAGACCACTTACAACTCTCTTTGTACTTTTTTATTATTTCCTTTATTTTGGTATTTTAGCTGAGGCCTAAGAAATGGATTTTCTCTGATGCTGATACATTTTAACACAGAACCATTTGATTAGAGGAAGAAACCTGTATTTAACAACACATAAAAAGGAAATTAAGGAGCAAGAACAGTCTTAGCTGCAGTATTTTCCACGGCCTTGGAAACCTTCAGCCAGAGTCTCAGCTGCTATAAATTGGCATAGACTTCAGTATCTTAAAGCTGCATTGGTTTATGTGATCCGAGGAGAAGGCCTCTGGGATTTATGGGACCATTGTATAAATACCAGAGCTTTCAACCTGCCAAGGTCAAAATACATAATGCTTTTGATCCAGCCTTGGTTCTACACTTAGGTGTTGCTCCTTGGTTTAAGCAGCATCGTGTGAAGCAGCAGAGGGAGAAGGGAGCCTTCAAGCGGCTTTGCGCTTCTCCCCAGAAAAACCCCTACCAGGGTGTTTCCGTTTTTGTCTTGCAGATGAGGACACTGATGGAAGAGAGAAGCAGTTTTAGCTGAAGAGTTGAGATGCTGCTCTTGCAGTGCCACAGCGCTCCCCTTGCAGCCACATGGATGATTCATTCATGTGAGGGCAAAACAAATTAAATAGTAGGTCCCCACCAGCTCTACCCAGGCAGTCGTACCCATCTGCAGTGGGTGGGCAGGTGGACACACAGGGATAAAGAGTGGACAAGCTAAATTGTTAGGAATGTAAATGCCTGTGGGAAAGGATTTTTTAATTATGTTACTTTTCTACTGAAATAAAAGAGAGAATGATGAACTCAAACCATGGGAGACGAGGATTAGCAAAAGGTTCCAATTGGAGCTTTATCCAGAGGAAAAAGGCAGTGGTCTGTGAGGAGCCAGGGATGCTCCTGGCATCTAAGCACAGAGCAATTCCTCCCCGCAGCAGGTTTGCTGTACCAGCAGGCATAGCTGAACACTGCTATCATCATAAACCTCCAGCTATTTTCATTTCATCAAAACAAATGCAAAATTTGCCCCTATACAGATACAAAATGCTCTAAAAAGGGACTCCGATTTTTTCTAACACTGGAAAAATACAGCAAACAAAGCCCTGTGTCTTGTGCGCACATGGGGAATGTGTATGAAGGGATGCTGGGAAGGGCTGAAGAGCTTTTGCTGAGACACTTGGTTGGAGCTGTGAAAACAGATGAAGACACGAACCTATGCCATAGAATCATAGAATGGTTTGGGTTGAAAGGGATCTCAAAGCCCATCCAGTTCCAGCCCCCCTGCCACAGGCAGGGAGACCTCCCACCACAGGCTGCTCAAGGCCCCATCCAACCTGGCCTTGAACACTTCCAGGGAGGGGGCATCCACAGCTTCCCTGGGCAACCTGTGCCAGTGTCTCACCACCCTTAAAGTAAACAATTTCTTCCTAATATCTCATCTAAATTGCCCCTCTTTCAGCTTAAACCCATTCCCTTTGTCCTATCCCTGCAATCCCTGATAAAGGGCCCCTCCCCAGTTTTCCTGTAGCCCCCTCTCAGTACTGTGCTGTAAGGGCTGCTCTCAAGCCGTTCTCTGCCAAGCCTGTAATCATGCTTGGGATTACCCCGACCCAGGGGCAGGATCTTGTTCTTGACATTAATAGAGTAGGATAGTTACAGGGTTGAGGCAGGGGATCTGGGGAATACAAAGGAAAACCCTGGGAAGAGGCCGGGGCAGCTCAGTGCCCTACGTGAAGGAGCCACGCTACTTGCGGTACAGAGTGGTTAATACGGAAACCAAGGTGAAGGCATAAGGAAATTGCATTAGCTTTGTTATTCCAGCCCAGCTCCACGCAAATCCAGCCAAGTCTCTCTGCTGACAGGGCAGGAGCTTCAGCAGCACTTTAGCTGTCACTGCAGGTAGCAGAGCAGATGCCATCAATAGGCAAGGGAAGTTTCGGCAGGAAAAGTGCAGGCACGATGCAGGCAAGCCTTGTCTCACCTCAGCTGCCTCCAAGGTCTGGAGATGGTCCATGGGAGCTAATCAACCTCCCAAGTCCCCACCTTTCTTAATTTTACTGATTTAAAAATAGCTTCTGGCTCCCTAAGGGGCTTCAGCTGAGAAGAGTCCCTCAGCCTAGCTGGCTGAAGGGGCCCTGTAAACCTCCACATCACCCCCTGGATCCCCCACAAAGGCATTTTCCAAGTGTTATAGAAACAGACGTTTCTACACTTCTTTCTTTGCAGGTGCTCTGATTCCCCTGATGTCTGCAAGAAGGAAACATGGCAGAAGGGGATGGCTCCACAGCAGCCAGCGCTGGCACCCACCAGAGATCTCAAAAAGAAATGCCAACAAGGAGAAGCCACAGGACTTACTGAAGAGGCCACAGACTTTCCTTCTTCAGACTTACTAACATTATGGGGGGTCCTGCTACTGCTGATACCAAAGGTTAGAGGACTTTGGGTTTTGTTTTGAACATTGATATTGTTTGGCATGTGCAAGAATGGGATAACTGATGAGACCATTAGGATTCTGGCACAGGGATGTGCCAGAAGGTTCAGGGTGAAGACACATCCCCTGGGCTGTGCCTCCAAGTCCTCTCTTCTGGGCCAGCCTGTTGTCTCCGTCTAGTAAACCAAGAAGTTTGCCTGGCCGACAACACTGCTCTTTCACTAGAGCACTTGAGGAGAACTTCTATGGCTTGTTCACAGCCAACCTGGTTAACCATGTGCTGATTGCTGCAGAGAGACACCATGGGATCCTGAAAAAAAATCCATTACACTTAAGAAGATGAGATGCTTGCTTCCATTTCTGACAGCCAGGGCACTTTTCACTGTAAAGCAGCTACCCACATCTCCTGCAGAGCATGAGCACTTGGGCAGTCTCTATAAATCTCTATAAATCCACACAGTACCTTATCCTAATACCCTGCCCAAGTAACCCAGCCCAAGTCTACTGTTTCAGCTGCACATCCAGATCCAGTAGTAAGTTTCTGATCCCAGGGAAGTCCAGCTGCTGCAGGTCTCGCTGCTGAGGAGTCCCACCATGATCTCAGGCTGGTTCAATGGGCATCATCCCTGTTAACTGGAGCTTCTGACACCATGATGCTGCAGCACACATTTCTAGATAAAATTCACACTGCGATATGTTTCCATCACTGAGGGACTGAAATCCAAGTTGTAAACCCCCACATCTTATCAGTGGTGTTTTCTTTATCAGTTTTGTTGCAACTTGGCTCAAGTGTATGGACTTATGGAGCATGAAGCCACATCCAGTTTTGTCTTAGAAAGAAGTTGAAAAATAAAGGAGAGGCAGCTGTTTCTTGCTGCAGTATTTGTGAGCTAATAATAGTAACAATAAAAGGAAGTAAAATAGAGCAGCTTCGTCGTGATTTTTTTAAAAAAGTAAGGAGGCAACTGAATATAAGGTGATCATTGATTTTAGGCACTTTGATGGACTAACCTTTGATTCTAACAGAGTTATTTTCTGAGAAGAGCAGAAAGAAAGTTGCATCGAGAGGAAACAACCCTCGCTTTGTATAGAGAGGTGCTGCTGAATAGCACTACCGGAGTCCTTTATTTAAATAGGATTAATTATATTGCACAGGAAACTTGGATTTGAAAGCAGTTCCTCTGATAATTACTCCTGAAGGGGAATGTATCATCTGTTGCATTCACCAAAGCCTGAAGGCTGGTCTCTTATCACAGAGGATTGTCTACATTGTGGCTAAAATTAAAGCAAAGGGAGAGGAAACAAACAAGAAAGCACATAAAATTCCCAAATGCCAGGTCCAAAAAAAAGTCCTTTCCACCAATAAGTGGTGAATAGTCTTTTAGACTGAACATCTGATGTGGGCAGAGGTGAGGCAAGTAAGAGAATAATTATGCCACATTTGGTTTCCACTTGTAAAGGAATCCCTATGGGCTCCTTGTTGTACAATGTCCACACACTGCTCTACACCTGCTTTCCATTGGGTTTCCACCATACCCATGAGCTCTCATGAAAACCTTTCCTGTGGGCAGCATTCGTTGTGAAAGACTGGAAAATATCTCTGGCCAAATAACTGTAAGCAGAGAGCTGCTTCTCCTGCTGAAGTGAGATTTCTTTGCAGTCAGCCTGGACTGCAGCATGCCCTCTCAATCTTCTCCTTGACCTTAAACGCCGGACGAAGCAGGTGAGGCACTGCCTGCGTAAAGGATGGATCCTCTTTGGGAAGGTTTAGAACCCTCTACCTTCCAGGCAACACAAATCCTTAATTAAATGATGCTTTAAATGCTCAGACTGTTGTGGTTTCCTGCTTTAGTTATGAAAAGGAAGACCATCTGTTAAGTCCCACTGGAAGTGACTCTCACACAGGCTTTTCTAAGCTTGCAAGGAACTTCTTTGCATGGTCAAGGGCAGTATGGTTTTTAATTTGGACCCAAGGGTCTCCTAAGGAAGGCCAGCAGAATCAAGCGGGTGAAGATAAAAGCCTCTACACACAGATTAAAAGAGGGTTGGCTAATATTTCTTACAAGTAGCAAGAGTACATTTTTTCCCCAAAGCCACTCACGCGGTGAAAGATTGATATTAATGTGCATGTGTAGGGTGAGGAGAGGTATTTGATTTCTGCAGAACAGGTCACTCACAAATCATGACGTCGCCTTTCAGGCAGCATGCTCAGTCTGTGCTGGGAAGAGTAATCAATTGATTTCCACTAAGGGGCTTAAATGACCCATTCAAAGCACTGCCATGGCATAAGAACCAAAAGGTTCTCCTCAACCACATGATGATAAAAAAGCCTATGTCATCTCTAGAATGAAAAGAGGAAAAGAGGAACAAGAAGCTTTAAAAAAAAGTACCTTCAGACAGAAATGAAGGTGCAGAAGCTGGCAGGTGGCATGGGGTTACCATGGTGCACAGCAGACTCAGAAGAGAAGCTCAGGTGAAAGACAGCGCAAGAAGGATCTGGCTCTCTGTGGGCAGGAACAGGGATGCACAGCAGCTTGATGTAGGAGCTGGGGTCACCCCAGGCATCTTCGTAAGCAGCTGGGCTGGGTAGGCTCCAGAAGAAGCAATCTTGCCTAGAAGTTGAGTGGTGTTGCCCTCTGGCAAAGCCTTGATCGTTCTCTCTCCATTTGCTTATACAGGAAGCCTGGGGCTGAATGCAAAAGGACTAAATAAAGTAAGTAAAAACTTACTACTTTTCTGCCTGTACACAGAAAGGATGCTCAGAAGAAAACAGTTGCACATTTTAGGCAATCCATAGAAATACTGCCCTGCATCTGGCAAATGGAGTGGTTGCAAGGTATGAGGTTCAACAAGGCCAAATGCCAAGTCCTGTACTTGGGGCACAACAACCCCGTGCAGTGTTACAGGCTAGGGAAGAATGGCTGGAAAGCTGGCTGTCAGAGAAGGACCTGGGGGTGTTGGTTGACAACCGGCTGAATACGAGCCAGCAGTGTGCCCAGGTGGCCAAGAAGGCCAATGGCATCTTGGCCTGTATCAGAAACAGTGTGGCCAGCAGGACCATGGAAGTGATTGTGCCCCTGTACTCAGCACTGGTGAGGCGACACCTCGAGTACTGTGTGCAGTTCTGGGCCCCTCAGTACAAGAAGGACATTGAGGTGTTGGAGTGCACCCAGAGAAGGACAACAAGGCTGGTGAAGGGGCTGGAGAGCAAGTCCTATGAGGAACAGCTGAGGGAACTGGGGTTGTTTAGTTTGGAGAAGAGGAGACTGAGGGAAGACCTCATCGCTGTCTACAACTGCCTGAAAAGCGATTGTAGCGAGGTGAGTGTTGATCTCTTCTCCCAAATGACAGGTGATAGGATGAGAGGAAATGGCCTCAAGTTGCACCAGGGGAGGTTCAGATTAGACATTAGGAAAAATTTCTTCACTGAAAGATTTGTCAGGCACTGGAACACCTGCCCAGGGAGGTGGTTGAGTCACCATCCCTGGAGGTATTTAAAAGATGAGGTGCTCAGGGATATGGTTTAGTAGTGGACAAGTACAGTTGAACTCGATCTCAAAGGTCTTTTCCAACCAAATGATTCCATGGTTCTATGATTCTAAGTAAGAAAGTGCAGAGTTGGTTGATAATTTAGCATAATTTGGTTTCTTTTGCCTTGTAGGCCCTCTGTGTGTCATTATAAATTATTTTTTGGATTGTACTTCATAAAGCAGAGTATTTGAAATGCCTTGCTGCAGAGTCAGTTCTGTGAAAAGCAAGAGGAACTGATCTGAAAGACAAACGAGCACATCTGAAATGTGCATTTAAAGATGACTGAGGCAAACTTGAGATATAAGTGGCCTGGCCCTTAAAAGTTACAAAGGACATGTGATCAATATGAAAAATAAGTCCAGGAGCAAAACACTAACCAAAAATCCCTATATATGCCTCCAACTCCAGATAAACTGGACTGGAGGAAATTCACCCTCTCCCATCACCAGATTAAAAGGCAATAAAATGCAAAGGCCACAGATGTTGCTTCTGCTGCCACCCCTAAGCACTTACAATGGACTCCAAGACAACAGCTGAGGAACAGGCACTGTCACCAGCCCTGGGGCCTCTCCAGTGACTGGTCTGGATCAGAAAGTTCACTTGCATGGAGGAGGGCAGTGATTCCCTATTAGAAGAGTTTAACTCATTTATTTCCCCTAGAATGGCTATGAAGTAATTACTTTTAAGGTCAGCAGAAAGGAAAAATCCTTTAAATCACATCTTGTAGTTAGAAGACCTACTGACATCTGACCAAGACTGACCACTGAGTCCTCTTTTACCTGTATTTGCTTACGTAGCTATTCTTCTGAATATATTTGGCTTAAAGAAGGACACAAAACAGAACTCTTGCCTATCACTATTTATCCTAAACCTGGAAATGAACGTGTAGGCTCTACCAAATACCTGTCAAAGGACAGCTTGTTATCAAGCTTTCCTTAAAGACAGAGAAATTGAAACAACATAATTACATTGGATAGAGTAGGGCACCATAAGAAAGTTACACAGAAGGATTTATTTCACGTACAGGGCCTATCCCATTGCAGCTGCCTTCAGACTAAGTTACACTGCCAACATCACAACTCCACTGGTAAAATAATAACTAAATAAAGCCCGTGTGGTGATTAACCCTGAAGAAATGATATTACATGCCAAAGGGTTACAAAATTTCTTAATTCCTCTCTGTAACATGGTACAAATTAAGAAAACATTGAATTAACCCCATCTGTAAAATTCATGTTGTCAATTTTGGCAGCTGCTTCAAGAATGTTATAGGCTGCTCTTTAACTTTACCTCCATAAGCAAGTGGGCGTCTTAAGTGACATGAAAAACATTTCTAGGCATCATGGAAGGGGAGAAAAAGCTAAATAAGCAAGCTGAATATAATCCAAATACTTCCAGAGATGAGCATGTTTTTTAACTATCAAGGCAAATTCAGGGTTTTGTGATTTTTTTGTGCATGATGGTGTTCTGAAATCCATCAAAATAATTGTTACAATTGACAGTCCCTTGTGAAAACAGGTAGGATTCATTGACTGAACATTCCTTGGAGGTGGCGTAGAGTATCCAAGATGTCTGCATGGGGCTGGCAGACTTTAGTCAAGATATCCATCCTGACCTATACTGCTCCACAGCAGGAGCTTTAGGCCAACTGGGTACCCTGCAGTGCTTGAAAAGCTACTTGGCAGCTACAGAGAGAAAGCTGGATGCCACCCTAACAGCTTTTCAAGTGTGAAAAACTTGCTTTGCTCACAGTCCTGAGCTGTGCTGTCAGTCACCAACTTTACAGTGTGCTCTGCTGGCATTCAGTGTGGTGCCTACAACCATAAAACACAGTAATAAAAGCATTTCTTCCCTCTATCTCTCATGAAAAGGAGAAGCGTTTGTGGCAAATGTAAACACAGCTCAGGTTTAGCAAAGGCGCGCATCTGCATAATCATCCCTGGGGGCTCATCCTACAAGGTGAACCTCACACCATTATGGTCAACCTCGTCACCATGACACCCCAGCATCTGTTTGGTCCTGTGGCCTCTGAGGAACCACTGGCCATGCAGGCTACACCCTGACTCTTTTGTGAATTAAACTAAGGAGGACACTCACCAGAATTTATTTTCCTTAAAAGTAGTATCCAAATCCAGCTCTTTGAAGATGAGAAGAGCAGGGCGTCTTTCCTGTAGTGATTTTCCTAAATCATAAAGTCACGTGCATTTTCCTCACTCTGTAAGAAGCTTTGGTGGAAATAATGCAACTACAACACAACATTGCATAAGCAGCTCAGACCAGTATCTGCCTATATATTCATAGAATCATAGAATGGTTTGGGTTGGAAAGGACCTTAAAGATCATCCACTTCCATCTACCCTGCCACGGGCAGGGACACCTTCCCTGCCCCCTACTTTAATCAGGTTGTTCAAAGCCCAAACCAACCTGGCCTTGAATATCCCCAAGGAGGGGGCATCCATGACTTCTCTGGGCAACCTGTGCCAGTGCCTCACCACCCTCACAGGAAAAAATTTCTTCCTAATACCTAATCTAAATCTCCCCTCTTCAGCTTAAAACCGTTACCCATTGTCCTGCACTCCCTGATAAAGAGCCTCTCCCCAGATTTCCTGTAGCCCTCTTCAAGCACTGGATGACTGCTATAAGGTCTGCTCGGGGCCTTCTCTGGGCTGAACAACCCCAACTCTCTCAGCCTGTCCTCGTATGGGAGGTTCTCCAGCCCCCTGATCATCTTTGTGGCCCTCCTCTGTTTTTGCTCCAACAAGTACTTCCTGTGCTGAGGACTCAAGAACTGAATGCTGTATTACAAGTGAGCAGAGTATTTTATAAAATTCCTATGGTTTCTATAATTACAAAATTAGAAGAATAAGAATTTAGAAGAAATTTCTGTACTTCATGCATTCACAGATAATCTAACTATATATTTTATTTGCTTGATTATATTACATACTAGCAATAACTGCTTTAATGCAACAGCTGAGACGGTATTGCCCTCACACACCCCTCCCAGAGATAAAACCAATCTTAACCCATACAAAAAGCCTTTAGAACTGTCGATTATATGGCATTAAAAAGGGAGGTTATTTGAAAAAAGGCTTGACTAGAGAAATGACTGTAGGCATAAAGACCACGGTATGCATATGATAAGATGCCAAGGGAAGCCTTCAGCAATTCCAGGTAAGGCATTTTTTTTTAATCCAAAGAATTCATGCAATAAATGCCACTAGCAGAAGACTTAATACCAACACTGTCATGCAGCTTTGCCCACAAGTGCTTTATTCCGTCATCACCCACAATACAGAAATGTCAGGTTGTTGCTAGGCTCTCTTCTGGAGCAAAACAACTCTTCCTAAAACAAAACCCAGCTGCTGTTCCAGTAACTCGCACAACAGACACTCCCAAAATGCAGCGTGGACAAGGCTGAACCAGTTCTGGCTTCCTTTGCTGTATCTAAACAGGCAAAGCTATCCCAGCAGGTTCTCATCCCTCAAATGTCACATCCCCTTTTCTTTCATGCTATTAATTCCAGTGGGCTGCAAAATAACCCCAGCCCTCAGATTACTTTCAGGCTTTTGAACTGAAAACCAAGGAAAACATACTGAAAGGAATAACTATGCCTCATGGTGATGGCTACACTCTGTGAGGCCAGAGGAGATGCACAGCCAAACGCTGTTAGCGTGGACCTGGCTGCTCTGCTCTAGAGAAGGCTGATGCTGAGCAACATTGCTGCTGCTCTAGGGCTTGGCCTGGTGCGAGGGACTGCTCCCTGCAGTGGGGCAGCCTTTGGCACCAAAGCTGCAGCCAGTGGCTGTCCATGAGGACACATGTGGCAGGGGCAAAGGTTTCTAAAGCCTCTTCTCTAGAAGTATCTTGCTTCATTCTGGGAATACTGCTGTTATTTGGAGGGGTTACATGCTGCACACAGAGGTGTATAAGCACTGCCGGTTTGGTGTGGCTCCCCAAAGTTCACAGCTCCCACAAGCACTTCTCCACTGTCAAAGAAGTGCCCAAGTTGACAAGAAACAAAGCAGCCTCTAGACAAGAAAATCAATATGTCTTGGCAGCTGACAATAGTCCAGGGTGGTGTTTACCATATGGAAGTGCAAACAGACAGCATTTCTTCTCCTGAATTGTTAGGAGTTGGAGTAGTTTGCTGCTTCTGCTTTACAATGCCCTTGCAGCCCTTTAGTGCTGCAGTTCTTCATCCCTGCATTTCCTCTCCATCCCACACGTTCCTTCTCAGCAGGCTTCTGGCTCAGTATATTTGTAATGCATCCAAATAGACTGGTTTTCCACATCACTTGTGACCTTGGGCTCCTTTCAAACCAGGCCTGTGCTGATGCAAGGTACACAACTTTATGATGCAAGCGCTTCTTCGTTCTGCCAGAATTGCATTTCCTTTCTTTAAATCATAAAAAAAAAAAAAATCAGAGAAAATTGTGTGAAGAAATGATGCAGCTGCAAGCCAGAGGTTTTAATCCCTCCTCTGTCACCAGCCTGCTGTGCAATCTGTGCCCTTGGGCATGCAACTCCTCTGCGACGCTGCTCTCCCCAGAGGAAGTAGTAGATAACGGAGATAATTTGATGGTGTAACACTGTTTGAGATGCAGGCAAGAAAAGAGGATGCAGAGGATGCACCGGTGGAAGAAATTCCCCAGTGGTTATCTTTGAGCCGCACTGCTGAGATAACCACTGCCTGCCTGGACCCCAGCAGCACGGGCGGGCAGAAAGGGCACCAAATGACTGTTGGGGGCTGATGCTGCGCAGTGTGGCATCCTTGGCATACTATGTCCAGCAGAAGAAGAGGACATGCTTCCCCATATACCATCTGTCTGTGTCCCAAATGAGGGGACCGCACTCAAGGGTTTTGTCACTTGAACACAGAATTAAGGGAAAAAAGAACAGGGAAGGGAAGGGAAGGGAAGGGAAGGGAAGGGAAGGGAAGGGAAGGGAAGGGAAGGGAAGGGAAGGGAAGGGAAGGGAAGGGAAGGGAAGGGAAGGGAAGGGAAGGGAAGGGAAGGGAAGGGAAGGGAAGGGAAGGGAAGGGAAGGGAAGGGAAGGGAAGGGAAGGGAAGGGAAGGGGAGGGGAGGGGAGGGGAGAGGGAGAGGGAGAATAAAAAATCATATACTTTTTAAAGAATCTTCCACTTTCCTTTGATGGGTTTTTTAATCCCAGGTCCCTCTTCCCAGAGTCGTGCCACAAGAAAGGATCGCCCCAACTCCACTCTCATTTTAAAATGCTTCTTTTTATTTCAGTGGTTGTACATTGGGTGAATTAATTTAACGTCACAACAGAAAGAGAATGACTATTTAACAGACCACTAGTAGTTATATGCTGAAAAAGAGTTGATGGAGGGGTTTCTTTTAACTGCTACCGAAATATTCATTGTACGTGTCGTCAATTATGCTGGATGAGAGAGGCAAACAAAAAGGTATTTTGGTGAGGTGTTGTATCCTTTGAAGAAAATAAACACTGAGACATCTCAAGTAACTTGAAACCATGTCCCAGCTACAGTATTCACCGTCTCTGTGTTGGCCCATCTCATGGTTCTTTTAGGGGGTTTTATTTGTTGAGGTTTTTTTTTTTTAATTAAACAAAGCATTTAAAATTTAATCACTTTCACTAGACTTCCCTTTTTTTTTTTTTTAAATATAAACAAAGTTTTGGCAAATAATATTTATACAGAAAAATAGTTTTAGATCTTCCCAAATTTTGAAATAGTCTATAAAATTACTTTATAAATAAATAAAATGCAGAATCTGTTGTATATGCATTTGCACATCTCTGTAATTGCCTCCTTACTGTTAGCATAGGTTTGTACTTGTACAGTTTTCAGGAATATTACAAAGTCATAAAGTCGGAAAGTGGATCTCTTATTAAAAATACATCTTTCTCTTTTTGTCTGTCAGTTTTTCCGGATGAAAGACCTGATGTATCTGAAGCTTCAGCATCCATGGGCAAAAAATAGTAGTATTGGACTAATTGTAAAAAACATAGAATAACAGTTATTTCGAAACATAAAAAGTTCACACAAAACAATGTCTTGAAGAGTTATCTACATAAAATATTTAAACAACATGGATAATTTACCATTTAGTATTATACAATAAGCTACCCAAATGCCTAAATTAACTATTATAAAAAAATAAAAACAACTTTGACAGATATAGGCAAGTTGCAGTGTCAACTACCTAGTTATAATGACTGAGAAAGTCTACAAATATTAGTGTTTTAATAGTATATAATGGTGATACCTTAACTGCTAGAGTAACAAGTTAAGATACAGTATTTTTCCACAAATTAAAACTAATGCAACATTACAAGCACTATGTTAACTTTACAATCGAATTGTGATTATTTACTTTTTTCCTTTCAGATGATCAAATCTCCAGATTTATATATAAATAGATAGTAATTAGACATCGGACAAACAAGATTTAGCCTGGACAATAATTTCCTAGGCAAATAATTATATGGTTAGTGCCTTCAGTCGTTCAGAACAGGCAGTGCTGCCAAAGTTTCAAATAGTTTACAATCAGTCTGAAGAGGTTAAGTTAAAATAACTGCAATCACTAATAATGTCCACATAGAAAACTTATGCTGCAAACAATTATACATAATATCCACTTATAACAGCTGTCTTGGTTTTTTTTTAAACAATAATTTAAAAACTATGTCATTTATGTGATACATGTGCAACATATAAAATGTGAAATATGAAATATTTGGTACAATAGTGCTTGAAACAATTCTCAACTCAAACAAATGAAATTTTAATTATACATATATAATTACCTTGTAAATCAACAAAGTATTTAAAAAAGTAAACAACATTAAAATCTGCTTCATCCATATATATGTATGTATGTATATATAATATGTATATAATTGTATTAAAGATATCTTCATACTTTGTGACATAAAATATGTTTTTAAAGAAAAACAATTAAAAGAACTATTTTTCTTTTCACCACTCTAATCTGGTTACAATCTTACAATCCAATTAAAAAAATGCAAATACAGTAATGATTTATTAAACTGAATCTCATTCTACATTCTTAGTGTTCAGTTAATAGCCTAGATTAAAGTCACCTATGACGTTTTCAGTGACTCAATTGAATTTTCATTTAAATTAGAGTATTGTACAAATCCCTCTATCTACAGCCTTCTTTTTTCACCTTTTCTTGTGTTAGCTTGGCCTTTTGTTTGTTTGTTCGATTTTACACTTCTAGAAGTTACTTCTTGACAGCTTGGATCTTTTTGGTAACCTGACTAAGAGTCTGAAGGATTTTTTCGCTTCTGGTGAGATTTGACTGTTGGCATCAGGCTCACTTCCATCAAGTCTGATGTGACAAAATTTAGGCACTTCTGCAAAGTCTCTTTTAAAAACATTATAAATATATTCGTAAAATAATATTCTCAAGACTTTTGTTCTTTTGGGGACTGAAAGGGGTACGAGGCTCATACTGTGCAAATCTTTTTGAATTTTCCTCTGCTATTCTGCTATGGTTCAAATGCAACTTCTCCATACAAGTCAAACACCAACCATGTGCATCTAAAGAATTTGTGCTTTACTTTGGACTTTGGGCTAAAAATATTCAGATTGTCAGGGTGATGTGCAGGACATGGGGCTGCCTTTCACTTCCTCTGTCTTGGAATCTACTCACTGGGGGAGCAAAACCAAAGTGTTTGTTTTTTTTTTAAACCGAGAAGAAAATCTCCAATCATAGTTTGGATGAAATTTAAACCTGCAACTGGGATAAGTTTTTAGCCAATACAACTTAATTATTGCTGAGCCTGAAAGATTCAAAAACCTCTGAATCTCACGAGACTAACTCAACTGGACCATTTTGTTAGGTATAGTTATGGAGAAAAGACAGTATTTGCAAGAATTAAACTATGTTTAGAAAATCTTTAAACTAAACGTTACCCTTTATGTCTGGAAACATCACAGCTGGTATCAGGTAGTTAACTATTTTAGGTTGGAGTATAGTAAGCATACCATATTTAATATTCATATATGACATAGCAGCACTAGCTTTTTCGAGTTTGTGATTTGTCCGTAAGAACAAATTCTTGACTTAGCATGCAGTTTGTGGCAACTCTAGAGAGGAGGAGACAGGGTAGTATGTACAGTAGCCGTGCTTGGCCGTCCGCAGGGAGGCTTCGTGACACTCCGTTCCGCTCCTGCCGGCTATTTCAGGATTATCTGTTAAAAGAAAGGAAAGCGTGATCACGCTTTTAGGTGACACGGGGAGATCAGTTTGCCCACAGCCAGCGCTGGACTAACTGAGCTCGGGCAGAGCTCGTACGGGGTAGCATCCCGTTTGGGACAGCATCCTGTATCCTCATGCTGCCTGGGAGGCGTTTGCATTTCACAAACCTGGTTGTCCTCCTCCACGCACATGCGTGAGAACACGCAGAGCAGGTATTTTAAGTGTCAAAATACTGGAGATTGTGCCAAAGCCATAGAGGAAGGGCCTGGCTGTCAGCAGAGGGGGAAGCAGCCCCGCGCCTCTCGAGGAATCTCAAAAGTGCATCGGTGCCTGGTGTGACTCTCCAACTCCCGCCCTGCTCCCATAAAGTCAGAACAACCAGGGGAAATGTTGCAGGCAGGACCCTTTGCCCCTAACTAGCAAAAAATATGTATGGGGCTTGTTTTCAACAAGCTAAAGTGTCATTTCAATGCACTTTTAGCAGCTACCTGTGTTCTAAGAAAATTATCTGCAGGTCAGCAAAGTTGAGGGTTTTTTTTCATGCTTCCTTATGCCAAGAGACCCTGGGAAACGATTGTGTGCCTAGCCAGTCACTAACCTCACTTCTTTACCTCCACAGTGTCTCAAACTGAGGGTGAAGCAACCATTATACAGATGCAAACTCTCACGCTTCCATTACTGCGAAGGTTAGATGCACAACGTGCCCAGCAACTGACTCAACCTGCTCATGGTATTGGAAAACAGTCCAGATTTCCATCACCTGCCTGAAACAGCTGTTGATGAAAGTGATGTCAAAAGCCAGGGGTGTGATGTTTTATCACGCCACTGCGAACCTGTACTCCAGACAAAAGCACAAGGAATCAGAGTGTATCGCCTGCTCATCCTGTTTAATTTGGCACTCGACATATTTTTAAGCTGTATTTGCAGGCAGTGTGCAAGACAGCCATGACAGCACTTTGACCTACTTGGGTATTATGAACCTAGACTGCTGCTTAATGCAATATTTATTTTAAAAGGAAAAAAAAAAGTATTTTGAAAATAAGTTCAGCAACATACTACCTCTGACATACAGATCACCAAAAAGAAACAAGCTTCACTCTCCATGGAAGAATCATAGAACAGAACCACGGAATGTCCTAAATTGGAAGGGACTCAAAATAATCATTGACTCCTGTCCCTGCATAGGACAACTCCAAAATTCACACCATGAGTCTGAGAGCATTGCCCAAATGCTTCTTGAATATTGTCAAGCTTGGCGCTGCTACTGGTTCCCTGGGGATCCTGTTTCAGTGCTCCACCACCCTCTGGGTGAAGAACCTTTTGCTAATATCCAACCTAAACCTCCCCTGGCACATCTGCCTGCCGTTCCCTCAAGTCCCATCACTGGGCACCAGAGAGGAGAGATCAGCATCTGCTTCTCCTTCCCTTGTGAGGAAACCGTAGACCGCGATGAGGTTACCCTCAGTCTCCTCTCCTCCAGGCTGAACAGACCAAGTGACTTTAGCCACTCCTTATATGGTTTCCCCTCTAAATCCTTCACCAACCTTGTGGCCTCCTGTGGACACTCTCCAGTAGCTTTTTAGGGAGGGAGTAGCCCACTCCATCACACCTGCATGAAAGCAGAGAATTGCTTTGTTCTAGGTACACAACATGCCATCAACACTCCTGACTACTACACACAACCGCCAAGAGATCTCAGTGCAACAAAAACATCGCCAATGAGATGGAGCACCTGTAGGAGCGACGTAAATGCTGTCACACCTGAGAGCTGCCCTCCTTTCTCCTGGAGGAGGAGGGGAAGAAGCCTGGTTCTGAAGAGAGGTGGGATATGCAAAACCTCTGAACCCCAATTTCTGCAGCACCTACAACTTGTCCCTTCTCTTTAAGCTTGCCATCCGATTGACACAGCACGAGTGCCACCTCCTGTTGCTCTGGGAGGCACAGGACTGTCTCCATCGCTAGTTGGCTCTCTGTACACGACTATCAGCTCCCTGACCCCACCTAAACTTGCTGGCATGCCAAAAAGTCATCTTTGATTACCATCAGCATTGAAAATCTGGCGACACGCGAGGCCCCATTGTAATGACACTGTACAAACACCTGCTGCTCCAAAGGGCTTAACATCTAAATACATCGTATATTCAACAAGGACATATATTTTTAATGAACTTCCACCCATTGTGAGTTTGTTAGCTTATCGCCTATCTTCTGTTTCCTATTGAAATAACAAAGAAATACCTTTGCTGGAATAATAAAGCCCTGCCTGTGATAACCCTGGTCCCTCTACAGCACAGTGATTCGACAGTGCGTACAAAGAGCGTAGCCGTGCTGAAAATAAGAAGTGACCAAGATTATCAGCACTGATATTTTTAGCATGTTACAACCCAACATGTCAATGTAATTAATAAAGCAGCTTTAGCTGTACTGGGTTAGCCATAATCACGCAAGTGTATTTAAGGGATCCTAAAGTCTAATTTAATGGGACACAACCTGAAATCTACTCAGTGTAAAAAAACAGAATTTGAGACACTGCAGCTGCCTACATCGTCTGCCAACTTTGGAGGGCATAAACTTGCATTTTCCTATATTTTTTTTCTCCCTGTATGGAGAGACAGATCACTGCCCTTTATGTTGAGATGTCCTGAAAGGTCAAACAGCCCCACAAGAGTGATGCTTCCCAATTCCCTCAGAAGGCAGAGAAAGCAGAGAGCCTAATCTCATGCTGTTTCTTGGGAAAAGGGTAGGACTGTCCCTGGTGCTTTGAGTAACCTAAGTGCAACCCACTGTGCTGTGTGCAAGGCAGGATGGAAGGGCCTTGGGCAGCGTGACAGAGCACGGACTCCTTCTCTGTCCTGGTCTGGAGAATGGCAGAGCCCAGGTAAGGACTTCCACTGCCTCTTCCCGCCTCTTGCCTTTTCTCCCCTCCTCTTGAAACTCAGGAAACAGTGGAGACAATGTAAACACTTTCCTTTTGTGTACCAGCACCTCCTGTTTATGTGACTGTGGGTGCAGGAGGAGCAGCTGGAGCTCTCTCCGCTGTGGGTTTCTCCCACCACCAGCAGCTATGGAGCTGGCTTGCTCCCACTGCATTGTACTCGCTGTGCTGCCGCTCGTGCAGGGGATATAACTAGGGCATCTTGCACCCTGGCTATTTCTAGTATGTGTAGGAGTCCTCCTAGGAAAAAAACACTCAAGTTTCTCCTTCAGAACAACCTTCTCCAGTGAGCAGAAGCAGAACTGAGGAGCTACGTTTTTTTTTTTTTAACCTTAGCCACAAAGTGTAAAATGTATCCTGTAGTCTTTAATTATATGTTCACACCCTATTTCTCAAAAGCTATCACAACTCTGCCATACAACATACACATGTAGCAGCTTCAGCAACTGCTTTTTTCACTGTGTCTGACAGAAACATAAAATGTTTAACTACTTTACATGGAAAACACACTATAAATCTCTTCTGTTTAATCTACAAACAAAGTAATAAACTGTGTTGGAAGAGGTTATCTACGTCTGCATCGCTGCTAATTGCTCCGTCGTTTGCATGCTGAGAAAGGAGAAGCTGTACAGAACATACTGACCAAGAAATGTTCCTGCAAACACCTATTACAGAGTCTGCACTCCCTCGTTACTTGTAAATAGGTCAAACAACCTTCGTGTTTGGTACTGTTTGAAGACTTACATCTCAAATGTACATATATTTGACTCCTCATATTTGCAGTGGTACTATTATATCATTATACCATGGTACATATAAGCAGAAAATCCCGAAAAATAAGACTATACAAAGCGTGCATTGCGCTGTGTACAAAGGTCTATAGGTTAAGTATGGGAAAGCACTTTCTCATGCTCTGTATGCATAAGAACCACAGGTTTGGATCCAGACATGCTAAGAAACATACCTTCTGCAGTAAGAGATCTAATAACAACACTATTTCTAACAGAAGCAGAATGGCCTGGCTCTTACAGTCTGAGTAAGCAGTAATAAAGCACAGAAGATTTAATAACAGCAAAGGGCATTCTTTTGAGGCAATCACAGACATAGGGTGCCCTCTCTGTTGCCTTCTTGCTTGGTACCTTTTTGAAATGCCAGAAAGCTGGCTATCCTTTAGACTAAAACCACTAAAATTGTGCTAGTGTTAGCTGCTAGACCTCACTGAAACTGCAAATACATGGAGTGAACTTAAATTTCTGCAGACTACTTTCTAACTGCCAAGAAACATTCACTCTTAAAAATTTTCCAGCTCTTTAGAGGTGGCATTTTCAGCTCCTGAATGCTAAGACTTTCTCTCTTTTCTGTCAGAGCATGAATCTTTACCTTCACCTTTACCTTCAAGACATCTGAATGGCCAAAGTTGTCGTTAAGCCCCCTGTGCAACACCCAACACCCCTAAATTCAGTGAGGGTTGCTCCTAAGGGTGACACAGTGCTGTAGCGTGGCCCATGAGAATGACAACCAAGAGAAAAGGTTTCAGCTCCTCACTGAACTACCAACCCATGGATCAGATAAACTGACATCAGCTTGGGATTTCCTCAGACCCAGCAAAAGTGGCTGTGACTGGTTATTGTTTCAAGACTTTGAAGGTAAAATTGAGAATCTCTTTTAAATCAAGGCAGAAATTCCACCCTTGTGAACTCTTTTCTGACGCCCAGGTTACTATGTGCACTGCTTTACTTGATATCGCTCACAGAAGTAAACCAATTACCTAGAATCACAACTGCATACTACAATTTCAATAATTCCATTTCGCTTGAGATTTGTCAGTTTGAAGCTACAATTCACGAAGCTTCTTTATTCCTTCTGTCTTAAAGTCTGTTTCCAGTTGTGGATTTATTATACAATGATGAGTACAGAAAATTTACCATTCCGCATGAATTCAGTGTACATGAACTCTTGTTCAACCAAAGACCTGTCACAGCAGATCAGCAGGAGAACACGACTTTGAATCTCCCTCTTGAGATGTTTCTCTTTCCAAAGTTTTGAAATTATTTCTCCAAATCACACTTGCTCTATAAGCGTTAATACATTTTAAGGGGTGACTGAGATCGTATTTGATCTTCACGTTGTGTGAAGCACTTATTCCTCTAAAAACAAACTCATACACAGTAAACATTTTAGATTGCTCAGCTTTTCAATTGAAATGCAATGCAGTAAAGAGGAGTTTCCAGTAGATAAGATTAATCTCAGATGATTTTAGACATGTACACCTCAGCCGATCACCTGATTTTATATCTCCTTGGCCACCTTAGACAACTTATTTTAGCATGAGATAGCGTATCAACTCCTGACGCTTTTTACCCCTCCACCAAATATAAAATTTCATGGCAAACAGTTCACACTCAGGTATTTAAATTTTAGACACCTGTGTCGGGGCAGATGAATCCCACCAAAGTGACATTTTCTATTTTCATGTTTTTCACACAAGTAGCAGACTGGTCAGATATATCTAGGGAACAGATTAAAAATGACAGATATTTTCAGACAGCCGACTCATATCAGGCTGTCTCATAACTTCTCCCATTTTCTAAACATAAGACTACCACCGAGTATTTCTTCCCTTTGACATGAAACTCGAGACTATTTATATTTCTCTGTGCCTTTGGGAAATGCCTTCATCTCCTTATTTTTCATTTTCTCTTAGGATGCTCTTTTGTAGCATGTGCCTTGCTCTTCTTCTTCACAATAAATCAGTCTGGTTTTTTTTCAAATCAAATTGGAAAGACATGAATAAATATTCAGACATTTACGAAGAGTAGTCCCTATTGTATCAGTTACACTTGGTCTTACTTAATTTTCACTCAACCCTACAGATAGACATTTTCACCTCCTATTTCTCCATGGCTTCAGCAGTAGCACCTCCATGGAACAGTAACCTGACCTTTACAATCCCTTACCCAAGACTCCCACCGACACTCCATCAAGGGATGGGATTTGCCCCTGTCCTCAACTGGCTAACACTGAGGTGCCTCCAACTCTCACCTGCATTAAAAGCACCCTGCCTGCTCCCAACACGCAGGGTGGGAAGGTGCTTGGGGTACACATGCCTCATCTCTCCCATCTGAGTTATTGTCCCACTCCTTTTCTTGGCCTTGGCACTAGCCGTAATCACAGAATCACATAATGGTTTGGGTTGGAAGGAAGCTTAAAAATCATTCAGTTCCAACCTCCTGTCATGAGCAGGGACACCTGCCACTAGATCAGGTTGCTCAAAGCTTCATCTAGCCTGGTCTTGAACACCTCCAGGGACTGGGCATCCATGAGTTCTCTGTTCAACCTATTCCAGTGCCTCACCACATTCAGAGTAAAAAAAGTCTTCCTAATATCCAACATAAATCTACCCTTTTTCAGCTTAATCGCCTTTTATTCCACTTTTCAGCCTGTCTCCTCTCTTTCTTTTTTTTCATGTTTTTCATTCCCTTCTTTCCCCCTGCTGTCATTCCACACTGGAAGTCCTCTCCTGACCTACTGTACGCACTACATGCAGGTCTTGTCACTGCCGCAAGAGCTTCTCTTCCTTGTCTTTACCATATACATTTGTATATTTCTGCACCCATCATCTAATCTCAGGACTGCCTCACTCATCTGCCCCTTCTCACTTTCAAAATCCATGGTCATCAGTTTATACTCTTGCAAAAATAGTGCCAAATTAACATTTTTCTACAGGGTCTTCTACAATCTGAATCCAGCCCTTCACGATGATCTAAAGAAAAGATCACGGCACCCATGGGATCCAAAGGGCTCAACGGTTCAACAGCATCATTCTTCTCATTTAATATTCACCAGGTCCTGAAAGAGAGTTTAAAGCCATTTGCACTGCCAACTCCTTAGCATGTTTAGTAGCTCCAATAGGTATTTATTCAAGTAATAATGTATAATATTTAAGTTCAACTTCATAGGTATTTACTCACTCTGAAAAAACAGCACTAGTTGTTTTAAAAATGGAAGCAATCTGGCTTTATTTAGTCTTCTTTAAAGTAATAAATAATGCAGTACTAAAAATTGATCATAACTTACTCTGATATATTCTACCAAAATCTATTTTTAACTGTTCGCACAGGCAGCAGACGGACTACATAGAAATGGGAAACCACTGCTGTTATATTTTTAGGAGCTCCCATACAGTGACTGTTTTGAATAGCCACTCAATTTTATCTTTCAGCAGGGCTGTGTTACTGCAGTCTTCTGTTTTTTTCTGTTCCTACTTTCAGGTAATTTTCTTTCCCTTCCTGAATTTTAGAAACTGCCAGAACAGGCTTATGCAGAGGAACTGACAGGACAAAGGAGTGAAAGGCCAAGCACAAGTTGTGTACTACTTGTGAATGTGCCTGTGTTTCTCTTGTAGGGATGCTGTTTTTCCAAACCTGCATTTTCTTAGGTGTCCCCACCTAGCCTTTTTTTTTTTAACAAAACCTGCTTTATATTTTCCTTCTGCATGCATGCCAAAATCATGCAAAACAAGACTGTCACTACACGTGTGGCAACCTTTTAGGTAAACACGGCCACTACACGTAAAGCAGGGCTACCCCTTCTCCAGTAATCACCACACTGAAACTCCTCCTCTCCAAAAGCCTGGCGCTCTATCCAGACTCCCTTCCATGCAGGAGGTGGCCCACTGTAACATTCAGAAGTTAACTTGAACACAGGAAGGCACCAAATTTATGTTAATCAACGTTAATCATCTGATACCACACTTGCGTTGGTTTATAAAACTCACTATACCGACTTCTCTGAGGAAATCTTAATGTTCCTGACTTTTATCTGCTTACTGCTTCCTTAATTTTCTTCTTATCTGAATATTCTCACATAAAAAAAGCATACATACTATTGTGTGTCACTGCAGATGACATTGCGTCAAAAATGAAGTCAGTCAAAGCCTCAAGCCAAAAGTCATGACAATTACAACAACTAACCAAATAAATACACAGATGTTTCCACTGCAGTTACACGGGCAGCCTCCTGCACACTTGAAGTTGAAGACTGGCATTTCTGGTGGGCAATAAATCATACACCACGATAAAAATATGATATTTGTTTAATTCGAGGGAAAATAGTTGGATCAGCTAGAGACGTCCAGATGCAAATATTTAAAAAAACCAAGTAAGTCTGGAGGTCTGCAATGCACTGTGTTGTTCAAGTTTTATGATGGAAAAAAACAGAATCGTGAGCTGTGTTTACATGCTAAGCACAATGTAACAAACTCACTTTTCCCTAATGCCTGCAAATTGAGTTGACCTCAGAAAAATCTTCCCATGTTTAAGTAATAAATATATGCCCCAAAGACTTCTATTCAACTTGTCTCATTTGTTGAATAATTGATAACAAGAGCACAAAAGGAAGTTATATCAAACATTGATACATTTTGTGAATTGCAATGATATGAAAGCTAAAACTGCCTATAGCAGGAAAGGAAAATATGTCTTGATTTTTGTTACATAAAACAAATAAAAGTTTGCTTCTGCTTGCTGCTCATATTATGCGATACTGCCATCTAGCAGGGTATCAGAGGAAGTCAGGTTTCAGCCCTTTAGTGCGTGAGGGGGACATTTCTAAAAAAACCAAACCAAAACGGAGATTTTCCATTTCTTCCCACTGGCTTTTTGTATAGCATCACATGATCTAAAACTCTGTATGCAAGACTGACAGAGACTTCATCATTTACACAGAAAAAACGCATTATCAAAAGTAAAACAAAGACTTGGGTAAAGTTGGCATTAGACTTGAATTTTCCAGGGCAATCTTTTGGTTATGCATCTTTTCTGCCTGAAAGGTTAAGAAATCCAAGTTCTGCCACATATTTTGTAATGTTTCAAGGCAATTCAGACAATTTCTTGACACTGCTTGAGATTTGTTGTGAGCTTTAAGATTGGAAACTCTCACTTCTTGAGTCTGCAAACTGTTAATTCTGAAAGTTGCAGCTACTTACACGTAGCTCTGTCTCTTCAGATGAGATAATTCGATTGATTTGAAGCTTGTGATTCTTGGGTGTCTACTATGAAAGAGGAAGCAAGCAGTAAATTTCACCTTTCCTATTGTGACAAGCTATTGTCATTCAAACACTCTCTCTAAAGAAATGACTCTTAATGATCAAGAGTTGTTTAGGTTCATTTTTCCAGCTTGGTACAGGTACAGGGTGAGATGCCCAGTCCTGCATCCCAGATATCAAGTCTTGCAGATACCTCTACGTGGAGCAGTATGGCACCATACATGGGCTCGCCGGAGGCCCAACACTGTTCTTCCCAGGACTCACTTCCTGTAAGCATCCTTTCTGATAACGTGTCTAAGAAAGGAACCTGTTCCTCCGTCTCCTTTTTATGACTTGTTCATGTCAGATTCAGAGTACCCTTTCTGTTGTTAGAACAGGATTTTCTAGACGAGTATTTAACTTGTGAGTATTTGGGATTTTTAGACCAAAGCTTTCAGTCAAGAAAAAGACAAAAATTGTCCACTTCTTATTTACAGCAGAAATGCTTTCCTACACATTCCCTCATTCCCTTAGAAACTACTTTTCAAATCACTAATGAGAATTTTGGATACACTCCTATTTGCAACGTTGTTTTATACTGGCACTAAAAATGTAAATAACATTTGTTTCCCCTTCTCACCTTCCTTCTCAAAAGCTTGCTTTTAACCAACAAAAAAAAGGCTGTTTCCTAGTACCTTCCAGATTTTTCAATTCATTTTCTCAGTATATTGCTATTCTTCTACCCATTTGCAAGTCCACCAAGTTTCCACAAGGAAGAAAGGGAACATGACACTGCCCTGCTTAGAAGGCTTCCGGAGGTTAGACGGGTAGACTGGAGAGGAAGCCCTTTTTGGGGACACCAGGGACTATTTGCAAGAGGGAGCAACTGGTGTTTCTGCTTTTGCAGAAGAAGAAATTAACTTCAGTAGGTACCACATCACATTTCAGTATAAAGTGAATCTGCTCCCTTTGGGAGCAGCAGTTGACTTTGTGGGCAACTTGGCAAGCAGAGGTGCTCTGTTGCTGCACGTCCCAGCTCCCCTCCCTCCTGAGGGAGATGCTACACACACCATCTCAACCCCCTGCTAACATGGCATGCTTGTATTTTATGTTATGTTAACTACTTTTTGAATTCTTGGGCAAATATTTTAATTGTCCTTTTGTTTGTGGGACTTGAATGTAACATAACTATTTTTATTTTTACTTCATTGTATTTTTACAGATTTTGACAAAACTGAAGGCTACTGAATGATTTCATAATTAATGTCTGCATAATTGCTACCTAATTTAGTGCGAAGGCTGATGTATAATTTAAAACAGCTGTGCTAGATAATCACAAGCCTTAGCACAAGGCAGCCTGTTGATCTTCTATTTCTTTTCAGGCATGGCCTGTGAGTATTTAATTTTTCTACTGGATCTGCCTTTTAATTTTTACTTCTTGGTTAACTGGCACAGAACCAGCAGAATAATGTTGTCACTAAATAACATCTTTAAGCAGCATTCTCTGTAATGCTATTTTTATACTGTCAGTTCTTGGCCCATTTTCATTGCTATAGAAAATAAAGCCATGTACTGTTCTGTACTGAAGTGATGTGAGCAAGACTACTGTCTTTAAAATAATCTGAAATTTGGTAATTGCCTTGTAATAACCCAGAACTAACGATGCACCTAGGCAGCCTGAGGACACAGATTAAGGCACAGAAATGCTGATGTCTAACTGCCTGTAGTCAGTAAGCCAATAGAGCCTGGAGATCACTTCATGTGATTCCCCCACTGCAGGCGTAGGTCATGTGCTCAGCAGGCTTTCAGCACCCTTTGGGTTAAGGTCTCCTACCTGTTGTCCAGCTGCCAGTTCAGAAGTGTGCAGATTTGTCTGTAGGTCCTGAATTGCATCTGCCAAGCTTGTCAAAATGTCTTGGATAACCTAGACATCCAAGGTTATCTTAGGATAATCGTAAATATCAGCAGACACATGTTTAGGCAACCAAAAAGCCCCACATGACTTTTGAAGGGTGAGCCAAACTGCTCTCCAGACTTCATCTGACTGTGTTAATAACCTTTACGGTCTACAACGGGCACTTAAAATTTCTAGTTTGCATGTAGACACTCATAGTCAAACACCAGCACTTAGATGTCTTAATTCTGGACTGAGTCCTAACCTTTTAATTTTTGTAGGACTAACCAACGCATATATGTAAAAAAAGAAATAGTAAGACTTTCTGCTTAGAAATTTCAAGCCCCTCAAAATAGGTGTTGACATTATTAAAAATTGAAATTCAGTCCCAGAATTCAGCATAGCACCTCTCTCGAACAGTGTTAGGATAGATCTTCCTCTGTGAAATCTTATGGCTACCTATGAGTGAAAGTGAGCAGGTAACAGTTTCCTTCCTTGCTTGAGTACTGCTAGTGTGGTGGCTACAGGAGTAATAATTAAAACCTCTGTTAAAGATCTCTGAAGTATATATTTACACACAATTACTGTATTAATACTTTAAACAAGATTTTTGCATACCTCTGCCCACTTGTATGCACTAGAGGGAGCTAGGACCAAACTCTGTATACATGGCCTAATGCTGCTTCTCACCCTCATTTCACACCTTTTGGAACTTTGCTGGTTCCACCCTCCAGAAAAACCTTGTCAGCGTTCCCAAACAACAAATGAAGGTGAGTTCATTAAGGATCTAACCCTGAAGCACGGTTAAGCACCTGTAGCTTCCAGACCCACTCTGGTGGGAACGGCTGGAGGAGCTGTGAAGGTGTGAGAGGAAAATGGGAAGAATCTCTCACCTCTCACAGGTCGCACTCCCGGACTTCTCACTCGGCTCTGCATGTTCACCTGCCTTTCACTGGAAATCCCAAGCTGAAGAAACCCCTCCCTCTCCTCTCATCATAGCCTGGCAGATAGAGTAAGTGAGAACACCCCCTCACAAGATCTTCACATGCAGTGAACAACAACATCATCAGCTCTTGTATCAACCGAGTCAGTCTTTAATCAGGATTTGTAAAAGGGGGGTTTGCTAAAAGCACTTCTCCTCCCCCTTGGTTTCACTGCACTGAGGCAAAGCAATTCTCTTCCCCTCTGAAGTACACTGCAAGAAAATTATTTTGGTTTTAAAACCTAGCTTCCAGAAGTCAGGAAAAGCAAGAGTCCTCCAATTTTCCATATACTCTCAACTGGTGTCACCCTGCACAGATGTCCTACGGTATAGCCTTTAACCCTACACAATCTTCTCAAGTGCCTCGTGCCATACATTGAACACAGAACGCACAGAGTGGCTGGTCAAGCGTGGCTGACTGTGCATGTGTCAACGCAGGCACATTTTGAGCTGTTACTCATGTTATTTTCAGAAAGAAAGGGCATAGAGAAGACATGAGACAGTTCATCCTTTTTCAGAACAGAAGCTGACAGCACATACTAAATAATTTACTGGACCTTACAGAGTTGTTAGGTTTTTTTAGCTGTCAGCTGAGACTCTCTGACTTTTGGGATGTTGACTTTTCCTTCCACTGATGCTTCAAGGACAGCCAGATCATCACACTTAACACAAGGAAGCCCAGCAATCTTTCTACAGGACAGAATACTAAGCTACATGATATTGAGCTAAATGATAACCCCTGCTACAATTTTTCATCATGCCTGGTATTGTGAGGAGAAGCCATGGGAGCTGAAATAGGATGGGCTGATGGCTGCAGGTCAATTTAAAAAGTGTGGTAGAGACACTGGAAAGAGGAAATCGTATCCCACAGATATGTCCAGTTGTGCAGCACAGACCAGGAAGGAAATTTTATCTAGATGGGAATAAAAAAGTCCTTTTCTGAAATACACAGTAGATTTTAAATCCATACAAGAGAACACAAACAGAGGATGTTATGACCATGAACAAAGTCTTAACTCAAGTTAATTACCTGCTCCTTCTGTTTCTTGGGCAAAAGAAAACACTGAGAGTTAGGAGAAAAGAGTTACTATGGGGCCTTTCCCAGTGTTGCAGCTTTGTCGCCAACTTTTAGAAGGTTGTAAATAAACAGCAAACTTGGAGATTTGCCTCCTATAAAGAAGTAGTAACTACTACTACTTTCTCTGCTTTCAATACATGGAGTTTTACAGTAGCTTTTAAAGATTTGCAGTGACTAAAACAAAGACAGGCACGAGAAGAAAAAGACAGTGATGGCACACACTACAGAAGCCAACAAGAAAAGCTGCTGGAGTGGGACTCATCTCCTCCATGTGCAGTGGTGCAGAGCTTCTACACTCCTTCTACAGGCAAAAGAAAGAGGCAGGACCCTCCAGGTCAATTTACCTTGCCCTAACATAGACTTCCAGAAAAGCAGGTGCCGAACTTTCTATATGGTTGAAGTTAAACAAGTGGAAACCCATCCCCATGTTTAACCCACCTGTAATGTCACTATGGAGTTATATGCAAAAACACACACAAACAGACGCAGCTAAATAAATGCAGACAGACACTTCTTACAACTCCCATTAAATTTAAAATGCTCTACTCCTCCAGTGCAAACAAATCTGCACTGGGAAAGGAGGGTCTCTGCCTGCTGTTCTGCTAAATAAGACAGTGCATTAAGGCCCACCTGTGTCTCCCAGTGGTACCAGTTACTCACATGAAAGTACTCCCAGTAACTAAAAAAAAGAATGCTCGCTAGTCCTTTTGTAGGTTACATGTATTTATTCTACTTCAGCCACAGTCGACCCCTCTGGTGCTCAGGAGTGTGGGTGGCAGATCTGCACCAGCACTGGAGAGGGTCTCCAGCCAACCCACTCCCCAATCCACCCCCTTTTCTCATAGGCTTTTTGGTACCTTCAAGTCCCTCTGCCACAACTTGGGGATAGTAAAACTACCCTGCGTACCACTAAATGATTTCCTGCTGCAGTCACTGTTCTGGGAAGAACAGAGAAATGCACCATTTGCCTGCTGCACTTTCCTCCTTCTCCCAAGCATTTTTTCATTAAAGCAAACCAGCTCTCAGGAAAGAGCACACACAAAGCAACAACCCTCCTATGATGAAAATGCTAGAAGTATAGACACCACAATGCTGGCAAACGAGCCTTTAAAATAATAGAGAAAATGGACTAGTTTGTGTTTCTTTAAGAAAGTAGGGTGTATTTCAGAGGTAGTATATTTTTCCTAAATTATTATCAATAAACTCTTGCAGCAACTTCTATTTTTCCATGGGATACTTAAATACTTTTGGGACCAACAGTAAAAAAAGAAAACATAAATCTGCTGGTATAACATTATTAAGGAAAACATTTTCACTGAATTATTTGTAATTCCTTGGCAGGTGGAGAAGAATGAATCAAGGGGTGAGCATTTCTACTCAGTCTGCAGCAGCTTGTTGCTCTGGCCAGGAGCAACACAAGGAAAGGTGATGGGGACATAGGCCTTTGCTTTCACTTGGTGAGCAAATCTACTTGCTTCCTCCTCAGTTTGGGCTCTCAAAACCTGAGGGAAAACATCTCTCAGACGGAAGTGCCTCAGTACATTCCTGAAGCAACAGAAAAGCCAGAGCAATCCAACTTTGCTATGCAAACCCCTCTCCTGGCAGATGCCAGGTGCATCAGGGCAGGAATCTCCACAGCCCCAACGGAGGAGTCAAACTACATGCTCAGAGCTGCAATAGATGTGTCCTCCCTGGGAATCAGGTCCTACAGAAGGAGGGAGAAATCCTACCAAAATGAAAACTGCCATTAACATAATAAACTGCAGAAGAAAAGGGGAAGATATCATCTTTCCTAACCTGCTTTTGCCAATAACCCTTGGGGTTCTTTGTAACAACATCCTTCCTCAGGGAGATATAATTCCAAGGTTAAAGATATACTCTCAAATATAAAGCAGGCATAGTCATAAATACCTTGAGTGCTGTTTTGATCACTAGCATTTATGGAAAACTTTCAATTTTGTTTCTCCCTTTCTTTTTTTCAGCTGCCTTTTCCCGCTTGTGATTTTAGACAGCTTCCATGCTTACTAATCAGTCACTTCCACAAACTCAATGGAGAAAGCTACATTAACACACCTGAACATTTGAAATCTGTGATGATATTACTTTTTGAATTTAGGAGTTAATAATAGATTTTTGTAAGTAGTCCAGTACTACGGTGATTCTAACTCCAGCTGGGTTAATTACACAGTAATTAGGTACAAACATCGCAACACAAAACACAGCTACATCATTATTTGCAACAAATGTTAACTCTAAATAAGTGCAACCTGTCCCACGAACACTTGCTATAAACGACTTAAAAATAAAAGTAAAATTTGATGGGGTAAACACAGAAAAAAAAAAATTCTCTGGGAGAATTTTTTTTGTTAAAAAAAATTAAAATAAAAATCTCAGCACTCATTTAGAGTTCAGGATCTTGTGAAAGAAAGCTTTAAAAGGAGCAAACCTGATTTGCTGTGGCTGTTGCGGCGAAGGGAACACTTGTTGCAGGAGTTGTTGCTGCAGAGACAGTGGCGGCCGTAGCGTTGTGCATCATGGGTACTTTCAGGAGGGGAACCATGGAAGCAATGAACAGGAGGGTGCAGCATTATGGTAAGAGAAGTGGTATTTTTGGCATGGTGAATATCAAGAGCGGCAAGCCATCGTCATGGGTTAAACCGGCAGATGGCATGCAATCACAGTGCAAAGCGAGAAAGCGTGGCGGAGAAATAAAAAAAAAAAAGGGAAAATAGCTTATTACAAGTACAATTAAAGGAAGGTTGTCAACACAATCGGCGATTCCCAGAAAAAAAAGAGCAAGGATCGTTGAAAAAGCGGGTGTTATCTCTAAGAACAGGATTACTTGCGCAAACAAGGGCTCTGTCAAAATAGCCTGTTACCTGAGATTTGTTACACGGACAATTTGCTTTCCCCAGTATCGATATAAAGCACTCCAAACCAAAATTCTACTAAAAAAAAGCCCCAGTGATTTGTACTGGGAAGGAAACTGATGTATGTTTATCTTATTTTTTAAATACAACTACGAAAGGAATTATTTTCATGTATCTTCATTCTGAAGCAAGCCATATACTCACTGTCTTCCTTTATAACACAATTTATGCATTTTTTCTACTAGCACTGCATAACTAACTTTTAGACCTTATCAGAGTTAAATTGCCATCTGCTTTGAGGCAAAAATCAGGAGAAGGAGGATAATAGTTTTCCTGATTTAAATACTACTTTTTTGATCTAAAAAAACCAAAGCCAATTTCGTGAAAGTCACTGCTTTCGCTCATTTTAAGAATGAATTTTAATTGGCACCTTCATGGGAGAATTATTAACTTGATGTTTTAAAGGCTTGACATTTTTACTGCTTATCTGGGTAGTCCCACAAAAAAAGTCACTGGGACAGGGCTACAGAATAGAAAAAAGATTACTTTTCTGTCTTAGAGGCTGTTGCACTAGACTTCCATTTTGCATGCCCAAAATGTTAATTCCAAGCTGCAAATAATTTTAAAGGAGGAGCGAAATTCAGATCATGGGTTTCAACAGAACCTCTGTGGATCAAAGTAGGCATTTCTGGGAAACGCTGATAAAACTTTCTAAGACACAGCAAAAAGGAGAAATAGGCACACCACTATGAAACTTCAAAACACAGATGAAATTTGCTGGCTTTTTCCAGTATTTTATGATTTTATAGTACTAGACAATATAAAATATAAAGAGAAATAAAACTTTAAAAACTGAAAAGCAGACTGGAATTCATGGTATTATGCTTTTGCAGTGTAGTTGTTATAGCAGGTGACATCACATCTAAACTGCAACTTCCGTCTACAAATCTAAACACTCTGTAATGTCAACCCAAAGGACAAGCAAACCTTTAATTCTAGTCAGTATCTAAATCTTGCCTAGGATTTTTGAAACAAGTGAATACACATAATATACAGTATAAAAAAAAAAGAGATCAATAAAGAAATTTGGAACCTACCAATACTGGTAGCGGGTGTCATGCACAAAACTGACCCTGCGTGTCATGCAATGATAGGTGAAAAAAGTGGATAAAGGGAAGAAACAGGTTAGCCGTTTAGAGTTAACATTCAAAGTGAGATTCAAGCATAACCACAGAGAAGTAAGTTAGTTAAATGAAACTGTAAGGTCATTCATAGTTTTGCTTTAACACAAAGAAGCTGATTATGTTCTAACTAAACTCCTACCCGAGTATACTGTGTGACTTTTGGCATGTGTCTGTGTACATACAAGACTCTTCATAATCTTCTTTATTTAGTACTTTTATCCTTTCACTTAGTACTTTTGCAGCAACAGGTTTTGTTTACAGAAATGTCTTTGGTTAAATATCACGTTATTTGGGTAGTTTAGAACTCATTGCATAACTCAGCTCAACGTTGCGCAGATCAACTTTCACCGACTTCTTGATGTGCAGCACAGAACAAAGTTAAAAAGGAATTAGCTGATAGTGTTCTGTGGGGGCTTTGTGCTGAATTTTCGTTTGATGTTAATGTACTCGTTCTTAACACAACACCTGAGGTGGAGAGGTACTTCTGACCAAAGAAAATATTACTGTGTCAACAGAGTATAAACACCTCAAAGTGTTTAATGTTCCAGCAAAAGGCTCCCAGCACACCTCAAAGATGCTCTGGAAAGACTGCTTGCCAGCTATGGTTTAATTTTGGTGCCTGGTCCACCTTTAACCTTTCTGGGAAGACCAAATGAAAAAAAAAGTATAGCATATTTTCAGTACAGTGCACATTGTGAGCTGGTGAAGGACAGCAGGTAAGGAGACTACTCCCACATACATGCATATTTGACTCAAAGTCCAATATGCTTCCTGAATTCCTGCTTAATTAGGACTGCAGCTCCTTATCAGACCAGCACAGTAACAGTGTAACTATGAATGACCTTACCCAAGAACAGTCCCCGGAGAGTACACAAAGTTCCTCCTCTAGAGGCTATAGAAACACTAACAAACAGCAATGGGAAGAGAGAAAAGATCTGTTGTTTTTAAGATCATTCACCAAACAATAAGGAGAAGGTGACAAAGCAATCAAACTAATGTAAAACAAACAAAGTGCAGAACTTTGGAGGAAAGCCATGCTAAGTCAAGCCCCACACTTTTTATTAGGGGAGCAAGTGGTTAAGAAAGCAGAGAAGTTATATAAAACAATTAAGTTTTATATATATTCCAGCAGCAAAACTTGTCTTAGAATTTAACTTAACACACACACACGCACACACAAGGAACACATTTGAAATTATACCAGTTCAGAAAATATCACATAGTCATTTAAAATTCAACAGGTAAGGTCATGAGTTGCTCCTTAGACTTGCGTGGCATGACAGTCCTTACACTCACCAAATCCAACCTTACCAGGAAACACGGGAATATCAGACATAGCATTGTTAAAGAAGAGCTCATGACACCCACTCATATAGAGGGGGTTCCCCTTTCCTAACTTCATCCCACACCCCACTCCTCTTTCTAACATTCTTTCTGAGTGCTGATGGTGTTCACAAAGAGCAGGAGGTTCAGCCAACATGAGAAAGGTTTGCTACTCCCAGTTTGGGCTCTGTCTGCTGTGTTATCCCTCTGTTTCTTCTTTTTTTCATGCACTTGTTTTGGGGCTTGCCAGCAACCTGGTCCTTAAGGTTTGGTTCCAAGATCCACCCTTCCTACCATCAGAAATTTGTAAGATTAAACTAAAATTACAACCATGAGTTGGAAAGAGGGATGGGCAATAGAATGCACAAAGAATGAGCTACTTAAGGAATCATGAGCACTCCCAAATCTGGAAAATACTCAAATATTATTTCACTAAAAAAAGGTTTAAACTACTCTATTTTCCATAGTTAATTTTAAATCCTTGGCAATTGAAAATAACAGTGATAAGCCCTGAAAGGGAGTGCTTAAGAGAAGGTCTAACGCATATCATACTGCAAATTCTCAGGGTTACAACGTAAAATAAATTTGCGGAAGTTTCTGTACGTTTGCAGGCACAGGGCAATCTTCCATTCATGCCCAAACAGGCAGTCTCAAAATTTATTTTTTTTAACACTCCCATAAATGTCAGTATGTTTCCTGCTACAGATATTCTGGTGCACCGATATGCTAAAAATATGGCACGCTATAACCTACTATTATAAATATATGGGCAGGTTCTGAAGTTGTTATTCAGGCCTTACAGCAAAATTTCATGAAGTCAAAGCCATCTGTGTTTGTTTTTGTCTTTAAAAACATACGGGAATGCTGATAGATCAGGAAATCGTTTATTGCATTTCGTTCCCTGTTTAACTGACATTAGTTCTATAAACTAAAATGACATCGCTGAAAGTGCATTTGCAAACATGTAGTTTTAAACACTCGATAACATTCTGTACTAAAATATGTAATTTGTTAATTACAGATGAAATCACAGAAATCATTTGGCAGGATATTTACCTTTGGGAAGTTTGGAGTGGGGGTGACTGACATAATTTAGAGAACTATGATGTTGTCGTTTACATGAATACCTAGTGTATCCTCTCTAGCGCAGTGTTAAAGAGAAGCCCTGCCACCAGCCACGGTGCGGTTCAAGCCACCTCTGAACGCTCTGATTTTTACAGAGTTCTGTGCACTGAAATGCAAATCACGTTCAGTCCTCTTCAGATCACCCCTATGCAGAACTAGAACCCCAGGTATCAGCCGTAAATGCTAGGAAACATACTTGTGGCATCCCAAAATGAAACCCACAAAAATGCATCTGATGCCTCAAAGCCCCTTAGTGCAGCTGCAGGGAGCAACGTGTTTTGCCAGTGACTCCATGCAGGTATCGACTGGGAGGTTATGGCTGGTGCCCCCCTTCTCACTCTGCTCATGTGCAGCTCAGGTAATACCCACAGCTCCAAAAAATAATCTGAGGGAGCAGGAGGATGCACCTTGGCCACGGCACATTTCCTGTGGCATCTCTGAAGTGTGATGCTTTTCCCAGCATTTTTACTAGCAGAACTTCGCCCTCTTGTCTCCTAGGAGAGCACTGGCAGATAAAAGCCAAAATAGAGCCAATTTAAGGTAGGAAAAAAGGGGCAAGCTCTGGACAATGATGAACGAGGCTATGAATGTCAAAAGCAGCCTAACAGCATGTTGAAATTTCTGCTCAAATTCTCAGGCTTTGCAGAAGAAATTAATGTCTTTAAATATATGTGCAGACTTCACCTCAAGTAGGGCAGGGAGCGTAATGAAACCTTCTGTGAAGTGTAACTGCCTGACACGGAGAGTACCTAAGGAACACAGAATTGGTTCAATGTGGGTACAACATACCTGTTGGGATAAACGCTGCATGTTGCTGCAACTGAGCATTGGCAAGAGCCTGTTGATAGTGCAAGACACTGGGATTGAAAACGGCACTGGCACCATTGCTTTTTTCAAGTGCTTGTCTCTTTGGTAAAGGGTGAAGAACACCAGGAGGAAAGGCCTGTAAATAAGAAAGTTAGTTAAAATGGCATCATTTTAAAGAGGCTGTCCGTAACATATACATAAATACAAAAACTTATTATTTTTAAAGCGGCTAAAGATGCCTTGCCATGCATATTAACTCAAAGCACAGCAATGTAAAATGAGTGAAATTTTGTTATTGATAGCAAAAGCATGGTACTATTAACCTAAAACTGTAGCAGCACAACTACTGAAAAGAAAGGCCTTTAGAGCAACGAAAATGGCATTGCCTTTAAATAGGTTTTCAAACATTACAGGGAGAAAAAACCACTTGTGTTTCATTGCCAAGTATTTTCTTTTTAAAATTTAAATATCATTTCCTATTATTACACAGATTAATGGATTACGTTAAGCGTTTTCGATTACAGAAGCAGTTTTATCTCAATTCGACTTTTCATGAGACGATATTTGAAAAAATGAAACCATGTTAGGAACCAAACTAAATCGTCTGCGTTTATTACATATGAGAATGAGATGGATAAATAGAGTTTCTGGTAAATTAACGAGTATGTGAAATTATTTCCAGTTGATGTTCAAAAGTAAAGCGATACAAATTTCATTAGTTGCTTCTCTGAGAAAAAAATAAAACCCAAAGCTACATGCAAAGCAAAAGGTGAAAGGTCAAAGTACCAGGTCTACAGTTGCTTCGAGAGGTCGCTTCATTGCTTTGGCAGTCGACTGAGTCTTTTAATAACAGGCAGCGAGCACATGATGGCAGTGGGCCAATGGGATTCAAGCGAATTAACATACAGGTAAACAGCAAGCAGAGGTGCATCATGGGAACGGCATTGCATTTGTGGATAGGTGAGAAGGAAAAAAATATTCTGAATGCAATATACAACATACAAAACACTAGGCATGCACAACAACAAAAATGTCTTCTAAAGAAATGAATATTACATTTCGAATTAGTACCGAAGCAAAAATGCATCTACTATACCTTAGTTAAAAGCATATAAGAGAGTAAAATATAGATGTTTGAAATTCAGGAAAGTTGAGTAAAAACAGCAGCTTGCAGACACTATTAAGCATCGTATAAACACTTCACAGAGATGCAGAAAGTTTTAAGGATACGCCTATAAGAATTCCTGATAAGTTAGTTAAGTCACATTTTAAAGCAGAAAAATCAATTTGGAAGGCTACATTTTCAAATACAAAGCACTAGTGAAAGTTGTACTGCATTACAAATGCTATCAGTATCAGTGCTTGCAAGGTGAGGGTCTTTTAATTAAGAAAAGTACATCATTCAATAGATGAATCCAACAGGTTCAAAATGAGAGAGGTTCTTTTCCAATACAAAGCAGAATAATGTCTAGTTACACTAACTTATCATTAATTCCTTCTTGTTTTCCCTACAAGTGGGTCATTTATGTACTTTTTTTTCCTTGTAACTTACCACGCTACATTGAGAGGGAAAAAAGTCTTCCAGGATTTAAAACATACTTTCTAAATTTTGGTAAAACCTTCAGTACTAGCTTCAATCAGGAGCAGCGAGTAAAAATGCTGCTCTCAGTTTGTATGTGAACATTAACACATGAGTTATGATACTAGTCCAGCATTACTAATTTGTTTGAAAAGAAAATATTTAGGCACAGTACATAGGTATATAAATGTATGTGTACTTCCATAATAAAATCAAACTTAATGCTGATATTTTTGCATTCTGTAAAAAATCTCATAAAATATTACTTTCAAATTTTATAGCACAAATAATTCTTACAAACCTTTAAAAAGGAAGATTTACTTAGAAATCAGATTTCTTTATTTGAACACAGGCTGAATTTAGCTCTTTTTAGGAGATGCAGATTATGTCGATCTTGACATCAGTATGTGGAAATAGGGAACAAAAGTGAAAAGAAAAGAAACTAAATGTCCACAAACAGCTCACAGACACAAGACTAGCTACTGCTAAGAAGGCATTTGCAGGATAGCCCTTCCTTTGCAGATTACTTGTTCCTGACTCTGTTGCACCCACATTGTGTGAGGCTTTCCAGCACCCTCACCATCTCTCCTTTAGCACATTTCTGGATTACACCTACTGGGGTCCAAGACTCAGACATAACAAGAAACACCTGGTGCAAAGTGAGGATCTGGAGAGCCTTCTTGTATCTAAGCAGGGTGCCGTGCAGCCGGCATGTGGTACCCTCCATGGGCACCCCCGTGAGGGACGTCACTCCATCTGCACAGGGCACAGCCTAAGACCCACTCAGCGTCCACCACAGACGGATTTCCACACAGACGTAACGCACTATGACTGAATTCAGCATTGCACCATGAAGAAGACCACAAATCAACATCATTAAGAGTAAAATCATTTTGGCTAACTATGTTAGTTATCCAAATGCAGATCTTATTGGATCTCAGTTGTTAACTTACTGTGTGATGACTGTCTCTCTCCACTTCTTCTCCATGCTATTCTTAACCTCACCTCTCTGTTCTGGAGATTTTTTCTGTCTTTCCTCTCATCTTTCACAGCAAGTTTAGTCTCACAGTTTTCCCAACCTGAAGGCCTTAACTTGATCTATTTCTAGACCCACTCGTCAATCTTGTTTCCACGTAGCCTCCTTCTCTTTTCAGGCTTTGACACTGACTGTCCATTTTTCTCTCCTACCTTAATCTGTTCTTTCATTTTGTCTGATAGTAAAACCTCCTTCATCTTTTTCCTGTTCATCAGGTAATGTGCTGTTCAACATTTGATCTCTTACAAAACTAACAACCAAAAAATCAATAGGTACAGACTAGATATAATAAGAAAAATGATCAAACATACTGAGGCATAGCATTTCTCTGCCACATTGGTACACTATAATGTTTCCTTGGAATACCAGCAAGATCCACACAGATCTGCATAGACATACAAGGAGCTCCTGACTAAACTGTAACCCAAGAAAGGGAGTACACAAGAGGTGGAAGAAGGGATGGATGGCCCAAAAGGATCAGGGACAGAGCCTGAGCATGCAGGGATGGGTTAGGAGAGCCAAAGGATTCCTGGAGCTGAATCTGGCCAGGAATGTGAAGGGTAGCAAAAAGGGCTTCTAAAGCAACAAGTGGTGAACTTGGCAGTATTAGGTTAAGGGTTGGACTTGATGATCTTAAAGGTCTTTTCCAATTTAAGTGATTACATGAATCTATCATTCTAAGATAGTTGTGCTGACATTCAGAGGGACCTAGAAAGGCTGGAGAAATAGGCACAGAGAAACCTCACTACATACAACAAAGGGAAATACCAGGCCTTGCACCCGGAGAGGAACAACCCCAGGCACCAGTATAAGCTGGGTGTCACCCGTCTAGAAAGTAGCTTGGCAGAAAAGGCCCTCAAGGTCATGATGAACAGCAAGTTGAACAAGAGACAGAAATGCACTCTCACAGCAAAGCCAAAAGCACCCTCAACTATGTTAGGAAGAGCATTACCAGCGCATCGAGAGAGGGTGATCCTTCCCCTCTATTCAGAGCACTGGCAAGGCTGCATATAGAGTGCTATGCCTTGGTCTGGGTGCCCTAGTATGAGAAAGACATGGACATACCAGCAAAGAGTCCCATAAAGAGTTCCAAAGAGAAGTGAGGGACTGAAACACTTCTCATACAAGGAAAGGCTAAAAGAACTGTGATTGTTCAGCCTAGAGGAGAGAAGGTGCAGGGGGATCTCACCAGTTTATGTAAATACATTACAGTGGAGTAAGGAAGGAGCCAAACTCTTTTCAGTGGTGCCCTGTGACAAGACAAGATGCAATGGGAACAAATTTAAATACAAGAAATTCCATCTAAATCTGAGTTTTAGGGTTTTTTTTTTACTGAAAGCATTATTTAACTGAAACGTTGTGGAGTCTCCATCTTTGGAAACTTTCAGAAGTCATTTAGGCATGTCCTGAGCAATCTGCTTTAGCTCTGCTTGAGCAGGGGGGTGGACTAGACAATCTCCAGAGGTCCCTTCCAACACCAAACAGAAATTCACTATTTAATTTAGGCTACACATTCTTGAGTGCCTTTTTATGCTCTGTGATGCACCACGTGAATATCTGGAGCTCCCCAAGTACAATGATGGATGACACTATCATCTAATGCATGTCACATTTAAGCTGTACATGGTCTATAGCCTCTGCCTCTTTCATAGTGTTTTTCTCCTTTCTTTTTACTTAAAAACATAGAGTCACCTAAGATACTCAGGTGAAAATTTGTAAACTTCAGTGTATAGTAAAATAGACAGGGCACTTTCTGCGAGGTCCCAGACTGCAGAATTCATTGACCTTCAATGGTCTTAGACTTTGCCTCCAGTGCTCTAACCCTATCCATAATGCCCACCTATACGAACACACTCTGGTCCAGAACAATGCAGCCAGCTTCCCGCAGGAAAAAAACCCTCTTGGACAAAATTTCAACCTGGGAGCAGCCTGCAAGTGAATTCTACAGGTAAGCATTTATATCTCTGTCTTACTTTTGCTCTCTAAATCCAGCTGAGTATTCTTGGACGTTCTTGGGTGGCCTTGCAGGCTTATGTTTTTCTAACACTTTTTTTCCTGTCATTACCATTCCGGTGATTTTTTTTGTTCACTCTATCTGATTGTTTCAAAGCTTTATTAAACAAAAAATAGTTGGATTGTAAAGAATCAGTTCTGTTTGATACGCTATTAAAATACCTTGTACATACTTTTCTGAAAAAAGTTACCCTGAATTATACGTCCCTGCATTCTTCTCCCATTACATTAGAATGCTAACATTTCAGTTTTGTTTCCAAAGGTGCTTCATCTTGCTTTCAGCCTAACGCAATTCCAATTACAGCTTATTTAAAATCACAGCATATATATCCAACCATTACTGAAGTGCAAACAGAATGAATCCCCTCATCCCTCTTCTTTCTTCTTTAGAATATTGCCTATAAACACTACCTTCTCTAAATGGCCAATAAATACTGTACAATAGAAGCTAATTAGACTTAAAAAAACAACCTCCTTTTCTTTAATTTCCAGATGGTATTCAATTTCTGCAGGCACAGGAAAGTTTAACTAAAAATCATCCATTTTAAAACAGAGACTCGCGATACCGTAAGAGAAGGAACATTAAAACTTAAGAACTGTTCTTCTGTTTCGAGATTTATTTTTTTGCATAACTTAGCCTTTGTCCCTCAAAATGTCTGGTCTTTGCTAATTTGCTAAATACAATAGCTTGGGGTAGTTATATACTGTACTGTATTGTGTTTCTGGTAGGCTTTTTACCCAGAGAATAACAGTATTGTCTGTAACTATTGTAAGCACTGTCCACAAGTCCACAAACTGCATCTGCTTAATTATTCCTTCACTGCTAGCGATGAGAACAATGATTCTTTGATTTGTTGCCAGCAATTTTGTTTCCCAAGTCAGATTCTGCATGCTCAGTTTATTAAACTTTATTAATACCACTCTATTTAAATTTATCAACTTTCCTGGTAGAAACCCTGTGAGATATCCAATATCGGTAAATGGATGGGCTGACTTCTCTGAAAGGTTTTCAGTAAGAAAACAGAAAGTCCTCAATCTCTTTTTTCTGGCTACAGTTACTATGCTTTTTCCTAATGATTCCCATTTTGGTTTACTACTTAAGACCTGTTTTTGTAACAGAAAAATTGCGTCATAGAGAGATTCAAGTAACTTGTTCAAGTCAGCAGGAGGGGCAAGAGAAGTCCTAGAGGTGTGAGATTCATCTAACCAAAGTTAAAAAAGATTCAGTCAGCACTTTTTAGCCAGTGGGAACAGATGTTTACCTACAGAGTCACGTTCTTTCTCATCCTCAGAGCGGCACTAGTGGCAGGTCAGATGAATGTGCTGGTTTTTCTCTACTACCTATAGACTGAGAACAAGGTGTCTAAGCTAGGCTCAGATACCCAAGTGTCTGACATTTAAGGCATGGCGAGTTGAATCCAAATACAGATTTCTTATCTACTACTGACCTCAGAGGCAAAAGCTGTCTCTTTGCTTTTCTTCCTTTTCTTCCAAATTTCCACATGTACATCTGTCATCAAAGAGCTAAAAAAGCGTATTTGTCCCTATTTTCCAGGGGACATTGAAGTTTATCAGTTTTATTTCTGCTCAGAAATACTAGGGGCAAATTTAATCTATAATCAGGGCAGAGAACAGAAGTGGTATAGAGCGTTATTTGCTTCACTGTCTTGGATAGAAATACAGCATTAAAAATAAGGGCATAAAGAAAAAAGTGCTTCCTCCCATCAAGCAACAGTAATAATTTTATAAATTCTTAACTTTAAAAAAAAAAAAAGAGGCAAAAGATAAAAGAAAGTATAAGCAAACAGCATTAAATTGAAGCAAAATAGGCATCAAAGAGCTTCTGTCAAAACCAGGCAGCCATATATGCCAGCACTTACCATCACAGTCGCAGCTGCCGCAGCTGCCTGGGCTGCCACTGCAGCCTGGTTGGCTTGGTGTTGCGCCGCTTTGATTTTGGCCTGCAAATGTGCAGGAGGGTGAAAATACTTGCATTTCTCCCTCATGCAACGACCTTTTATGTAATCCATACACACGGTTACGGTGTTGTCGTTTGTGTCAATCATTGTGCTGTCTGCCGGATGCGCAAAGCGGCAATCAGTCTCTCCACGCGCACAGTTTCCCCGCTGGAACTCCCTGCACACCTACATGCAAAACAACACGTGTTGCGGGGAAGAGCTCGGTGCAATGTGAAAGGGCATGGAGAGTCCCACGCCCCCAAAAGACAGACCTGCCCCCTTCCCTGGTTAGTTCAAGTTTTTCAGTGAATCCAATTTAAATAAACCCTTCACCTTCTTCTGCAAGAGGGAAATGCATCTATTTCACCCTTATGTGCTTGGCTCCTCAGGCAGCTCTGCAATACAGCAGCTAAAGGAGCTCAATATGCAACAGAAGCATTCCTAAATGCTTTTCCCTTTTCCCGTCTAGGAAACACCCAGGAAGGACACTTACTGAAGTAACTGTCTCTGCAAAACTATCTGGGAATCACAATATATTCAGACCCTTTCTGACAATCATAGAATCATAGAACGGCTTGGGTTGGAAGGGACCTTAAAGTCCATCCAGTTCCAACCCTGCTGCCATGGGCAAGGACACCTCCCACCAGACCAGGCTGCTCAAGGCCACATCCAGCCTGGCATTGAACACTTCCAGGGAGGGGACATCCACAGCTTCCCTGGGCAACCTGTGCCAGTGTCTCACCACCCTCGTTGGGAAGAATTTCTTCCTAATGTCTAATCTAAATCTGCCCCCTTCTAGTTTAAAGGCATTCCCTCTTGTCCTATCACAACAAACCCTTGTAAAAAGTCCCTCCCCAGCTTTCCTATACTATATATTATTCTTGCAGCTCCACTGGTAGGGAAGGAGTTCCTTTTGCTGAGACCCGGGGAAGATATGCTGATCTGTATTTTTTATGGAATCTACAAACAAAATGAAAAGCCTCCTTAGAAATAAAATATAATTTTCAAAAATGGGCAGAATGAACACGCTGATTTTCCTAAGAAACAAGCTCTGAACACTAGTGTTTAGGCTTTTGGGAAAGGACATTAATTTCTGCAAGAATCACTTGACCTTCTTGTCTACTTGGATCACAGATTCCACCGAGTCCAGCCATGCAGAAGATCCATCAACACCAGGGAGGCTCTGCACATACCTGGGTGCTTGCCCTTTCAGCCTGCTGCAGGGTCGTTAACATTCAGTGTCTCCATTTGTAGCTCAAGGCTGAAGGGCTATACCAGTCCTCTAACATGAATACATAAAGCTATAAAATTCCCCTAATATCACTGCATAAAAACTGGGACAGAATGAATTTTGCAATACAAATGTACTTGTTAGATATTTCATCGTGGCATACCTCTACAGGCACCATATGCTTGAGGTATTTTGAAGATCAGCTTTATAAAGGATAAAAATTCATGTCGATGCCTGTATTAAATCTGAGCAAACACACTACCTTAAAAACAACAGTGTTTAATTACCACTGGCTGCAAGCGTAGTGTAGAAATCCTGCCTGGTAACAAGGTGTGTATTTGTAGGAACTAAATTTATGCATAGTTTCTAAAACAATAGAGTTTTCCCTTACAGCATCTTTCACACAGCCTAAGAGAGGATTCTATTGCTAGTCATGGCGGTGTCTACAGTACCTCCAGTTTATCAGTTCTGAGGAGTTTCTGGGTAGCAGTTGAACCAGGGACTGAAACCGGTGGACTTCCAGGAACAATGACAGGCGGTGTAGGCAAGATCTCAGTCGGGACTAAGCCAACTCCCGGTGTAACTGGTGTTAGGTAAGGAGCAAAGCTAATAGCCGTGTTCGTTCCTATTGTGGGACCCACTGGAAACGTGGGCTGCAAAAGGAAAACACAAACCAAGATGAAAAAACCCAACTCCTTAATCAAGAGCTTATTAGGTGTTTTTTGAGTGTTCTTTCTGGCGCTCTTTCATTTTCTTAAGGAAAAAAATTTCAAACAGCTGGCAAAACACATGGCATACTTTCTTCTTTTAATCATGTAACACATTCCAGCGGCATATGAAGAACCATCTTTGTAGCTCTATTATTGGAAAAGAAGCTGCCAATACAACAGAAATGATACTTTGAACCTGAATCTCTACAAAGGTCCAGCTTACATTGCAGGCTTATTTACACATGTAAAAGTAGAAATAACATAGACTTCATTGCTTTTTCTCAATACCTGTTTTCCTTGGGAAAACAGGCTATTTTTCAAAGTACTAGGTTTCATAGGTGAAGCGTTATTAACTGTATTAAAGCCATATTCCTAATAAAAGTATATATAAGGAGCTCTTTGGCATGTAACTTGCATCTGCTTGCATGCTGTATTTTTCCATCTCCTGCATTTATATGTTACTATGTCTCACACATCAAAAAAACTCACCTTGGCAAATGTTTGTGTGCTCAGCTGTCACCAGTGGCAAGCAGAATAAATATTACAATCTCAGCTGGACACAATATTTAGAAAGGGATTATTCAGGCTTAGCTAGAGTTCATCTTACGAAAAAAATTTGATTGGAAGGAATGATACGGGTCCAAAAACCTGTTTCATGGCTTCCTACAATGAGTCAGTGAAGTCATGATCAGAAGAAAGAGCACTTGTGCGATGCTAAAATGCAACCCTACCAAGGCAGAATGGTGAGTTTGTTACCACCAGCTCCACAGGGTGGGTAAGAGGCAGAACATCACCATAGTCAGATAATGGTCAGACCTGGAAAGTGCTTTAGTTCTGCAGAGCTGATGTTTAACCCAAAGACTGAAGCTGTAGTTATAAGTGAAGAAAATTCATGGAGTAAAACAGGACACGTGTCAGATTAGCTTTGTCAGAAATTATGTTCCCAAATAAGGTAGCAGCTAGAAATGAACCACACAACAGCAGAACACTAAGGAAAGACTTAAAAACACTTGATGAAGGAGGAGCGTCTTTTTCATCAAAGTGGCCTGCATGGCCTCTGTTGAAGAAGAAAAGCGAGCCACACACAGCAGGTAGAAAATACATAAGAGAACACATATGAGCTTGAAGATTTATTTCTGCTTTGTTTTGGGTTTCTTTTTCCTTCTTTTTTTTTTTGTCTTTGGAACCCATGACTAAATTATAAATGATAAATAATAAATAATCAGTTAGTACCAAGAAGATGTTTTAAGCAGCAGATTAGCCAGGACACCCAGATGTACAGAAATGGCATCTACTTGCTCTACAGAGTTAAAAGTGATTAATGCTCTGTTTTTACCAGAGGTCAAAGCTGCTTGATATCAAACAGTCCAGTTTATATATCAAATGCAAGCTAAATTCTTTAGAGTATAATAATGAACATTTATACGAAACAACGGTTCAACTATGTTGAGGACAATATGTGTTATATAAAACATAAATAACAGCTTTGTATCAGACATAATTTTAAGAATAAATCCACATGTCAAGTGACTTCTACAGAATTTTCTTGCACTTTTTTATCCATTTGGTCAAGGCTGAATCATCTTAATCTGGCAATTTTTGCAAGACAAAGAAATAAAACCCAGCACTTCTGCCACAGCGATCAGTACAGAAGGCATTGCGTCAATGAAATCATGAAGTTCAAACAATGAAATGAATAAGTAGAAAAAAGTATCATTCTGTCACTTCAATTTTTCTTGTAATAATAAGAGGTGGAATCTATTGCTTTATCGAAATGTCTTTTTCCAGTGAAAATTCAAGCAGTAAAAAACTCAGGAAATATCACAACACATTGCGCCAGTATACTGAGGTACATTTTGATGGAAGTGTACCAGAAATTCAGGGACTCTTGAAACCCAGTTTTCGGTCATGCCTCACACCTTACAGCAGATGCTTCAAGCGAAAAAACACATGTAAAAAAGGGATCTGTGGTGAGCTTCCTGTGACCAAATACGGTTGCCTTTCTCTCAGATGCTTACCCTTGGCTCCTGTATTAGCCCTTGGAAAGACAAAGGCACTTAAAAAAAACCAAATCACCTAATCTGAATGCAGATGTCTGAAACAAGCCAAGCAAACAGTAATTAGAAGTGCCTATGTCTTTGGTAAACTATAAATGGACCTTGGAAGCCCAGTGCAGAAGCTGATGCCAAGACTTCAGATGCCTCAAGTCACAGAAAGAATCCCCACTCCAGAGGCATGTCTTACACTAGACATGCAGATTGAGAAAACATCATTAGCAGCCATGTGTGAAAGCTTTAATTCAGATTACTTGCTTAACCATGCTTTGGAAGTCTGGTACAATGAAGAGTTCAACTGTAAAGGCAGCCCAGAGCAATGGATCATTTGAAGGCACATCCAAAGAAGCTGCGCATGCACGCAAAACTCTAGTTTTATGTCACCTTCTGGATTTGAAGTGTCCCAGGCACCACATTGCACTACCTTAAGATAAAAAGTGCATGCACCGGCGATTCTCTGTCTTATTCCAGGACACTTCAGATTTCAAGACAGTAAGGAAATGCTGCCCAGAATGACATTAACCTTTGTTACTGGTACTGGGATTGAAGACTATTTAAAGTAATTCAAACCCATGGACTCCTGAGGAACTTGTATTCCTACTCAAATATCTTACTAGCAAATAATTAGTGTTATATAAATTTTTACCTCCAGAAGGGTTAGAGGTAAAAACCCTGCAAATCTAGACTAAACCTGACATGAACTGAATGAAGGAGAAAAAAAAAAAAGAGAAAAAAATGCAAATTATTCTGAGATTAAAAAATAAATCAAATCTACAGCAACACTCCATTCTATCTTCACATGGAAATATAAATAAACGTATCTCTAGCATTGTGGCAATTTCTTAAGTCAACAGACAAGGGCTATTTTTGTTGGTATTAGAGTAGAGAACTTTTGCAGGTCAATAAGGTATTCAACTTCAATTTTACTTACCATTAACACCATCAGAGAAATACACTTACCACTGGCTGTAGCGGCGTCCCTGGAAACATGAACTGCATTTGCTGGGCAAGCATTGCTGCTGCAGTTTTTTGTTGGATTAAGTTGTTCCTGCCATTGATTTCCAGTTGAGTTTTTAAATGCGTTGGTGGATGAAGGTACTTGCAGTTCTCCCTTGTACAACGACCCTGGAAAAAGAAGTCACACTCATTGGTCTGCTGCTTAATGCCTTCAAGCAAAATATTACACCATAAACTAAGCGAGAACTGAGGAAATACAGGGTGTTTCCTGGGAACTGTGCAGCAGGCTGGGAGGAGCTGATGGCCTTGAGCTCTGCCTCAGCTCACCACCTCTGACTGATCATTAAGGCTATTAGCCACAGTAAAAAAAAAAGAAAGGCTTTGAAACAGCATTTTCGTTGTTAAGTACAGATCAATGCTCTACAACTAATATACAGAGTATTAGCCAGTCTGCCTGAACTGCCTCTCGTGCTATCTGCCTAGAGTATCTGGTGTTACCATAACACACATGTTTTTCATAGATATTATAATAAATTTAAACCTTCTTTAAGAGAAAATAAAGCTTTTAAGTACATTAGATTAAAAAATATTTGTCTGTTCATGGCAATGAGGAGCTAAAGCAGACAGTATCTGCCTGTGTTCTCTCATATGTTCACCCTTATTCTGGTTCACTGCCTTCTGGCCTCCTGTTTTTATTACATCAGCACAACTTTGAACTATTTCCATTCAAGTATAAAAGAACAGAAATCAAGCTGGTACTTTCACAGTCTAAATTTAGAAGCAGTGCACGGAGCTAAATCTGAAGGTACACAGCAAGAGGAGAGCTCCCAATCAACCGGAAAGCAAGAATTTTTAGACAGTTACGGGACAATAAGACACAGAAAAAATATGGGTGGGCAATCACTTCTGAGGTGTCTTGTGTTGGAAGAGATGGACATGGAGGACACCTCTACAAGCAGTGCATGCTGATATGTTTTCCCTCAGAAAGGGCAATTGTTGGGTGCACTCGCAGGTTGTGCAGCTGCAGGGCAAGACCTGCTGCGATCAGAAGCTCCTCGATGACACAGTTCACAAACAGCCATGAAGTTTTAAGAGCTGTGACCAAAGGATCTAAAGCATTAGTCAAACTGCGTTTGACACACTCAACACGTGGAAGGTAGGTTTCCAAATTGAGCCTTTTTTAAAAAGTGCATTTTAAACCCCCCACTGGTATAATGGTATTCACTGGTATAACGGCTTTACAATTTGCAGCCAAGCAGGAATACGCTCCTGTAGCCAAGAAAACATTAAGATCCCTATGCAAGAACATCATACAGTACACATGTACACTGTGTAAGTATTTGCTCACAAACACACTGCTACAAAACGTTCAATACTCTTCAAACATCCCTGAACAATAGTATTAATGTTATACTTTTTACCCAGACACCAAAACGCTGCTGATTCTGCCTATAATCTGCTTGAAGTACGTAATAACTACCTACACAAGAGTCAATTTGCATGTTCAGGAGTTCAGGAAGGTTCTCCTCCTGCACCAAGGCTGAAGGGAATACAGTCATTTCCACATTGCTGAGCTAATCAACAGCAGCCCTTTCCACTACTCAGAAGTAGGCTAAACAGCAGAAGACAGAGGAGTTCAAGAAAGCTAAAAAAATAAGGAAAAAAACCCCAGTCTCTGCACTCAGGAGCACTTCTTGGATCTGTCTTAACCTGCAGCCATTAACAGATGCACTTTCAGGACATGATGCCTTCCTTCTGACTTCTGTTGTGCGAGTCACTAATGCTGTCTGGTTTAATGAATACACAAAAAGAACGTTACTTTGTCAGTTGGCATAAGCAGAACCAGAAATAGCCATGATTTGATTGATATAGGAGAAGGCTGGCTCTTCCATTCGGGGGGAATAAAGCCCTTGCCTTCACATTATTAAACTGGAGCATGCTCAACACAGGCAACGAGCATACATTTTTGTGTTGGCTGATGAGGACAACTGATAAAGGCATTTTTAACAGACAGCTATTTAATCAATCTATTTTGTATATGAATGGTTCGTACAGAAAATCTGAAAATTGAAACAGCAAAATCAAATCAAACTTCTCTACCTGACAGAAATATCTGGAAACAAAAGTGCTCCTCAAACAAGGATTGAGGGCAACTCTCATCCACAGTGGCTTCTGAAGTACCTTAAGCCTAAACAGTGTATTCTGCAGGCCCTCTACTCTCACCTCTGAAAGCACACGGCTACTATATATCATTATTTCAAGCTCTGCAAATCAACCCACAGGGCACAAAAGATTGGTTATTTCAGAAAGCTTTCCAAAATAATCCAACCATACAAAAATGTACTGTCCTTTGTAAACTTATTCGTGTCTGTGCCTCATTTACTAGTTTTTGAGCTCCTGGTTAGCAATGAATGTACTATAAAAGAGCTGTGTGGCCGTCACGCTACTATAGAAAGCGCTGTAAACAGATCAAGCCTTGTTGAAATTAAATGACCCAAAATAAACTGCAGTGGAATGAGCACTGAAAATGGTGAGGTTAATCCAGTCCTCACTACCAAAATTAAATAAACTCTGAGACCAACTCCACTTTTGGACCTACAATGATTGTGGGAAAATGTCTATAAGCAACTTTTCATTCCTTTTTTAAAAAATGCTCTATGTCCTTGTGAACTCCTGATGAGATTAGTTTCAGAGGGGAACTGAGCTGATTCCCAGCTACTGATCATTGCAAGAACAAAAACTCAAACTTGTAGAGTCATCTCAGTCCAATGGGACCTTGTCTGCTTTTTTTTGTTTATTGAAGAGTCAAATCCGAAGTCCAACTGAGATGTCAGCACATACCAAACAAAGAGCAAAACAGGCAACTGTACCCAACATGCAGGGGTATTCAACATGTTGATTGGGTCAACATCTACAGTAAGAGTCCACTTCGGATTCTTGCAAAAAACTACTATGCTAGTAGGACACCTCGTAACAAACAGAGACAAAACTGAGAGCTTTAACTTTAGAGTGCATCAGTACCAAGCCTCTGGAGCAAAACTTGGTTCATCACAGCTCTTAAAACCACAGAAGTTCAGGAGCTGATCCATAACGTTCTGTCTCCCCAGCGCATGGTGGCATAAACTCTGTCAGCAGGATCAGGCCAGCAGCAGGGAAAACAATTATGGAATCATAGAATCATAAACCAGTTTGTGTTGGAAGAGACCTTAAAGATCACCCAGCTCCAACACCCCTGCCATGGGTAGGGACATCCTCCACTAGATTAGGTTATTCAAAGCCCTATACCTGGCCTGGAACACCTCCAGGGATGGGGCTTCGATGACTTCTCTGGGCAACTTGTGCCAGTGTTTCACCACCCTCATAATAAAAAAAATTGCTTCATATAACTTTTAACCTGCTCCCACGTATGAGTCAGAGTCCTGAAACTCAAGGTGCAGACAGATCGGTTTGAAACTTGGTTCCTAGAAACTCCTGTCACCCATGAAGCAAAGGCTATCAACAAGCATATCATAAGCTGTTGTGCACTCCCCACGTCAGTTCACCTCAAAAAATTACTTTCACTGAGCCGTCTCTTTATCTGCAACGGGTAGTAATGACGAACAGTCACCAGATTCAATTCTTAGCACTCTGTTACTCCCCTCATGCTGCAAGGATGGTACCTACCTCTGATCTTTCATTTCTCTGCCTTTGTCCTCTACAGCTAGCCTAACACAATGCACAGGCTCACATTTCAAGCAGATAATGGAAAGTTTTAGCAAAAAACCCGCAGGCTTCATTACAGTGAAAAAGTGGGAGAAAGAAAGAATGCTTCAAGTAGCAGGGAACTCAAAGGATTCTCTGGTGACCAATGATAGGACCCCAATGAATGAGAGGAGAGTTTGACAGGGGAGGTTTAGATTGGATATTAGGAAGAGGTTCTTCACCCAGAAGGTGGTGGAGCACTGGAACAGCTCCCCAGGGAAGTAGTCACCGTGCCAAGCCTGACAGTATTCAAGAAGCATTTGGACAATGCCCTCAGACACATGGTGTGAATGTTTGAATAGTCCTACGCAGGGATAAGAGTTGGACTCAATGGTCCTTGTGGGTCCCTTCCAACTCAGGTCATTCTATGATTCTGTGACTCCAGTGCCCAGGCACAGCAATGGGAGGCTCCGCTTCTACGCGGACAATGGTTTCAAGAACTGCTGTCTGCCTGGCTTAGTGACAAAACCACATCCCCTAACAAGCTGTGTCACACCATTGACTTTTTGTTTAAAATCAATAGTTTTCCCTATTAAGAGCAATAGGCAGTTGGCCTACAATCAATGGCACGACATCTCACAGACTGGAGTATATTAAAAAGCTAGGTATGTGCTAAGAATTATAATTTTAAGATAAGCAAAACAAGGTGAGTGCAGAAGTAACACCCCCATAACTTTGCATATTAAACTGATAATAACAGTGCATGCCTCCCTCACCTCACAGCACAACCTAGTTTCTGACACAGGACACCCCACCACCTTTAAAAGACAGGCTATTTGATGAACAGTAGAAACAAGGACACCTGCTTCCCTGCAGATGTCTGTCCCTTGTTCCTAACCTTGCACCCCAGGGTGCTTCCAGCTTCCCCACCCAACTCTGTCCTCCCTAAACTCCCAACATCCTCCTGGACCCCACCTCCCTCCTTCCTTCTCCTACAGAAGATCATCCCGCCTCTCCTAACTATAGGCCAGGAAACAACTCGCATGATAAATATAACTTGCTCAAGCCATGCGTGTCCTTAAGTGCCTGCCAAAACGTGCACGTGGCTGACAGTCCATGCTCAGGAGCGTCTCAGTGCACACTCTCGCCTTTTCCTTAATGGGGCAGCAATTTGGATCTCTCTCTCCTACCCAGACACTGATTTTTGCATAACCAGTGAGAGCTTTGCAATATGTCTTTGAGATGTCTGCTTCTAGCAACTTTGCTTGAAATTGGCTAGGGTGTTCAAAAGTTATTAGGGTGCAAAGTCGATGCTGGCAAGAATACAGATAGTGCCATTATGCAAAACCAGTTTCCTTAAGAAAATAAGCTAAAACTAAAAAATGCAGATGAAATTGTATGAACCCTCAGGATTACATATGCAGACTTTAGGGGAAAAAAGTCAAAAAATGTATACGACTTCCAAGACACGAGTAGTTCTAGAAGGCATCTGAGCAACTAGTTCTTCAAGGGCAAAAAGAACTTCTGGTTTCCAGCTAGATGCTTCTAGATTCCAATATTTGCTGGAATCAGAAAAGACAAACCGAAACAATAGCTTTTTTTTTTAAAAAAGGTAATAACCACGTGATGCAAATTTCTGCATTGTGCAGCTTCTGCAAACTCACAAATGCTTGTAAAGATCAGATCACATTTTAATAAACTAATGCACTTGCAACTGTGGGCATGCTGGTTAGCTAGACATCACCTGCTTGATATTGATATTAGATACCTGAAGATATCATGGACTGTTGAAACGTTGGTAGAGCCAGAGCTAGCACAGGACACCATCTGGGGAGGTGGCAGCACACAGCAAGAATAGTCACAGAGACAACAGTGTCAGCAGCAGTGGACGTACCTATGCTGTAAACACTCCTCTGGCAGAGTCTCTGACAAGAGCAGAAACTGTTCCTTCACCTTTTTGACTCCTCCTCAGCAGTCCCTCAGCACATTCTGGTTGGGAACTTGTGTGGCCTAATCCAATCAATTTAACAATTTTACCACTGCATAAATCAGGAACTTCTCAGTTCCAAGAATCCCGGGCTCCCTGGAGATAAATATAGACCCAGTCAATAGGAGGGCAGGGTATTTTGAGACACTTAAGCTTATGCTCCTGTCCATAGACAGCCATGTCAAGTCTGCCACCCCAAAACATCCAGTTTAAATGTTATTTTTCAAATGCAAAAATACCAAAAAAGAAAAAAGAAAAAAAAAACCTAACGAAAACACTAACTGTGTATTTATATGCAGAGAGAGATGATTCCTCTTGTTCTGCAGGACTTGCATTTATGCATTTCCCTAGGTTTTTTAATACATGAGAGCTCAAATCACCAACAGCACTTTCAACACTCAAGGAAAAACACTAGGATTCAGTTTGGGCTGTGTTAAAAAGCATTTTCCATCTAGAATCACAATGTGGGAATTCAGTTTTCCTATGCAGGTCTACCCACTTCTTAACTTCTCTTAAGAAGTAAAAAATCAGATACCAGCCCTCCCTTAAAGTATTCCCCTTGCATTTGCTGTGAATATGTACCATCTCACACAATCTGTAGGACTACTCATACCCATAGAGTTAAGCATATGTACAAGGACTTAGGGGATTTAGTTAAGCTTTAAGAATGACTAGTCAGGGATTTTTAAAAATGTAACTTAGCATTTCCTCAAGGTATACAAAAAAGCTTCAAGCGTTTTTTTTTTAATTTTACATAATTTCACATCTATAGTATGTTGACTTGCAAATATGCTTATGAAAATACAATTCCTTTAGCCTAAGTAGAATCATATCTAGTTTTATAGAAAGAAATAGAGATCAGAATAAGATGCCTTATCTTGAAAATGAGACATTCCTGAACTATGTGAGAAAAAGAAAAATAATTCCAAAAGGATCAAACTGTACTACTAACAGAAATATTAAGCTTTTGATGGAGAGCTCAAATGCCTCACACCTCACTTGTTGCCATACACCTTACCAGCTCAAAGACCTAAAGGAGAAAATGTCTTTCAGAAAACCACAAGCATCTCCTATGCTACATTTGAAATATTTCTTCTGTTGGATCTGTTTTCCTGGAAAAAAACCCACAACAAACAAACAAAAAAAAAAGCCACCAACAGAAACAACTTAGAAACTTCACTGAGAAATTAATGTCGTATTTCCAAAGCCACCTTGCAAGTTCGCCCACTGAAGTCAGTGAGTGTGTATACATATTTATATGCACCTACACACTTCCGTATCATGAAAAAGTAGACGACAAATTCACTTTCTTACTTTAAAGTAGAAAAGGAAAAGGAGGTAACAAATTCTGAGGTGACTTTAGTTTGATTCAGTTTCCAACCGGCTAAGAAAATCCATTCGCTGCTCTTCTAATGATTTAAATTATTTGTAAGAAAACACAAGCTGGGAAAATAAAAATGATCATTTTATTCATAAAGTTAGAGAGCAAGAGCCGCCTGTAATCAACAGGAAATAAAAGAAAAATATTGAGAAAAATGGGAGTCTTACAAGAAGGTGGAATGTCTAAATGATGCAGAAGTCTTAACACTAACAACTTAATAGGAGATATTTATTTAAACGGAAAAAGACAAAATGTTCTTCTGAAAAGCACATTGGTAATGCACAAAGAGATCCAAGTCTCTCAAGACGCTCTTTCAAACAAATGTTGAGAAGGATGGCTATAGAGAACAGTTTAATAATTTGCCTTGCAATATCAAGGGAAGTGTACTCAATATTAAATTGCTCAGAAGAGAAAGAATTCAAGCAGATATTGCAGGCGCAAAAAAAATCCAGACACTTATGAAATTGGAAGTTGTTTGACAAACATCCTCGAGATTACTCTAACAAATAAGACAAAGAAAATTCAGACAAAGAAACAGCAACTTAAACTAATATCAATTTATTTTATTTCTGTGTTTACTGTCTTGAAAATAATTTGAGAATAATAGGGAAATAAATATTATTTCTTCTCCAATTACCTAGCTCCTTTTAGTTTCCCATTTTTCCCCCTCACTGGCACTCAAAATCTAAACCAGTTATTTTTCTTAGCTTCATGTTTGCCTTCCAGCATCAATCCGTACATCACAAGCAACTGTGGCCAACCCTTGAAATAAATCTTCCCTATAGCACGCAGGCAACTTTCATGGAATGAGAGGCGGCCAAAGCGTAGTGTAGGCAATGAGCCCTATGGAACAAAGATAAAGAAAGCACAGGAAAGCATGACCTCGTTTAGCTAAAATTCCTCAAATATCTGACTTCTATTACATGGGTGGTGAGACTCTTCACAGGATGTGAAGTTGCCTTGTGCAGGCCTACAACAAACACACAGCTCCTCAAATGCCCTCAGGTTGTGCCAGGGGAGGTTTAGATTGGATATTAGGAGAAATTTCTTTACTGAAAGAGTGGAGAAGCATTGAAGCAGGCTGTCCAGGGAAGTGGTGGAGTCTCCATCCTTGGAAGCGTTCAAAAAAAGGTGCAGATGTGGCACTTCAGGACATGGCTCAGTAGGCAGGGTTGTGTTGGGCCGATGGTTGGACTTGATGTTCTTTTCCAACCTAAATGATTCTATGATTCTATTCTATCATTCTATGATTTCCATGGAAGGACTAGATGCAGCCTGCCATGCGACTCAAAATGGGCTGCAATAGCAGAGAAGTAATTTAAGCCCTCCAACTCTACCTGTTTGGGGAAGTCAACGTATTCACAGATTCCTGCATCACAGAAAAAATGTCAAAGGCCTTTACGGAGTTTCACAATACGGCATTACACACAGGTAACTGATGGCTGGGCAGCTTTAACACACCCACTCATTACAAGGCTAGAGTTTTTTTGTGGAAGACAGAAGACAGCTGTGTAAATTGCAGGTGGAACTACTCAGTAACTCAAGCTGACATGGATTTTTTTCTGGTAAACAACATACTCCACCATTATTATGTTTAACTTGACTGAACTGTAAAATAAGATAAGAGCTTGGAAAGAGGCAATTTTCTTCAACTTTTCTCAACATCTCAAGAGCAGACAAAAATAGCCATTCCAGAAGTAATGCCAGTAAAGGAAGGTAAGCTGTTTGACTGCAGGTCAGCTGGCAAGAGAAAAGGCAACAGCGGTGTAGCAGAAGAACAGCAGAAGACCAAGTGAGAAGATGGGTGTGGCATGGTGCCACTTCCTGACGTACCTCTTTCCTCACCTCCTCTACAATAAAGGCCTTCAAGCGGACATATGCTGACTTCAATACAAACTTGCTCATACGAGCAGGACTGAGATTAAACTCCCTTGGCTTGGAAACATGAGTTGCAGTGAAAAGGTACGCAAAGATAACTGCAGAACTGACAGTCAAGCCCTGAGACACCTTATTTCTCTCTCTGTGCCCCGTGAAGGAAAGCCACCATGTCTCTGCACACTGACTACATCTTCCAACATCCATACTACGTGTTCTTCACCGTAACCAGCCTAGAAAAGGAAGAGCAAGTAGTGGTGAAAAGTCTTTGCTTCTGTGATGCCCATGATCCCAAATGGCGAACAGCCCAGCAAGGGCAAGGCAATGCGCTGGCACACTGACAAAAGTTCCCTCAATAACACAGCAGGAATCTTAGCGTGCCTCAGAAAAAGCCATAAAATCACTTACATGGCATGAAAAAGGAGCAGAACAGGTATCTTGGCAGTGAGGAGCCTGGCTGACTGGATCAGAAGTAAATGGAAGGAGAGCGCTGTAAACTCAACCATGTTAGCCTCCTACAGTGAGTCACCTGCCCAATGAAGCCTTGAGAAGGTGCTTTGTTTGAGAGTTGCAGTGAATCAAAAGAGATTTGAAAAAGGCCCATTATTTGGAAGAGTCCCACCATACGGAAAACGTCATCAGCACAGTGTAGCAAGTCCCTTATGTACCAAGGGATCCCATTACGGAGAAGGGCAGACCTAATGTACCAGGAGCAAGTAACCACCTTGGCCACCAGTGTCCCCCCGCCTCCAGTTTGCAAGCTGGATGCCAGCAGCCACGAACTGCTATGGATGTGACCTATCTGCCACAGGTTAGTCCCTCTGCTGCTTCCTGTGGGGATGATTTCAACCCAGCCAGGCCACTCCACACCCCTGCGTACGCCAAACAACGCACTGGAGCTCCCAGTCCAGCTGAGGCTTGCTGTGCCTCTTCCCTGTTGTGGGTTTCACACTTTCTTGCACAAGCACTTTACAAACATAAGGAAAAAGCAAGGGTCGAGTTAAATACACCAACAGCTGAGGACATCTTATGTAATTGCAGAGGTTGAAAGTACACTGTCTTGTCCCTCTGCAGAGGAGGAGTGTTTACCCACCCTCAGCAGCAGTGCTGGAACCGCAGCTGCGTTATTAATAAATCATCGGCTTTGCTCCTGGGATGAGCCAGTGATGACTGGAGTCTGACACCAGCTCTCAACTCACCGGAAAGTTGCTAAAAACACACAGAAACTTCTTGGTGTTTTAGAAACTCCGTGTATTTGGAATTGCATTAAAAGCACAAATTAAAGAAAAAACCCTAAAATTAAAATATATTTGCATTTCCAAAGAAGAATGACAGGTAAAATGCCCTGTACTATCTATAACCTCATATATGAAAAACAAATTATTCAGATGAAAGGACACTGCATCACTATGGGACCACCCACAGACAGCAACTGCCCTGAAAAGCCAAAGGTAAGTAGGAATATTTCATAGTCATTTCTATACCCAGTCCATGTTCCTCCTCTTCTGGGAATTGGTTTCTTAATATCGGCGATATCTTTCAGTTTCTATCTTTTCTTGCAGGCCAACGTACCTCGGATTTCCCTCTTCAGGGAATGGTGAAACCACCACTAACAGCAGGGTGGGCAGCAAGATGCCTGCCTCAAAGCAGCAGGACATGAGAGTTATCAGTCAGATAGACCCAGAGAATCAATAAACTAGAACAACTTTAAAGAAGGAGGTGAAAGGGTGGAAAGAAGTCCAGAAATTCAGACAAGAGGAAAGAATGAATCCCTGGCATCCCAGTAACCCCAAAAAACCCTCTTCTTTTTGCTGAGGGGCTATCGGTCACCCTCCATCTGGTATTAGGAAGCTTCCAGAAGATCTAGCAGAAATAGCAAGAAGTATAATGCAGTTACATTTAACTCAAATGGTAGCTTACAGAATTAGGCAGCTAAATCTCAGCTATGAGAAAAGATAAGACATATTAGGGTGTCTTATTACTTTCCTTTATTCATCTAAGTACTAGAATATGTGATTGTGGTCTCAAGAGTGCTTATACCTTCTCAATATTGTGTTGAAGAAGAGATAACTATTCTCTTCCTTGAGACAGATTCAGTGTCGACTAAATAAAATTCCAGGTTAATCTCAAATTGAAATACTGCCTCTAGGTTTTCCAAGGCATATATACACGACGGAACGCGCACACCAGACTCCCTGCCATTTATTACACTGGAACACCATTACCCATGTATTCTGATGTGCACTGTACCTGTCTACATCAGTGTTGTGAGCAGATGCAGTCAAATGTTATTTCTTTTAATGCTGACAGGCAGTGGGTAGCAGCACTCCAATGCACACCCATCTGTCTCCTGGCCTGAATGCAAGATATTCACCTCCTTTTGGGCCTCTCCATAGGGCTGGTTCTGTAAGATCATATTAGGAATGTCTCCGTTCAAATTATTAAGGGATTTCTCGGTCTTCTCGTGACACTAGACAGTATTATTCCCAATCTACACAGAACGAATGGAGACCAAACATGGTAAAAGGGCTGAGAAGTGTCCACCTTTTTTGGCTACAGATCTCTGCCCTCTTCCCATTCAGCCGTTGCAGCCGCATGGCACGTGTGGATACTTCACTAGACTCCTGTTGCCCTAGGGTTTTGGGATCCCAACCACGTAAGGGCTAGCAGTGAAGATGCCAGTTTCAGGGAGTCACCCACTGGTCTCCAAAGGAGCAGTGAATCTGTGACCAGTAGGCCACCTCCTGCCAACTCTGCCACTGCCCACCTTGCTTGCTGCACCAGCACCCTTTGGATGGAAATGTGACTCCCTCCACATGCCATCCCCTCTCCAGAAAGCTGTCTGGGATGTGCACCCACTGGGGGAGAGTAAAATACAAGGCTAGAAGAGAGCGTGCGCTAGCACTACCTGGACAGCACATCTCCAACACGTTTTCCTCAACTCTCTGCTCCCACTCAGTTCACTCAGGCTAACTCCCACCTTGTCTCGGCTCTCCTCTTCCTCTGCCTGTCCTCACCTTCGGCATCACCTCTTTGCTGCTACCAGCACCAGCACCTGACACCAGATGGAGCAAACGCAGAGACAGGGTCTGAAACCCGCTCAGTGCACACACAGTCTGTATGATCTGCATGCCAGCCCGCACACACGCTCTGCTAGGAATCCATAGATGGCGAGTTTTCACATTTCTAAAATGACCAAATTTGGGTGAAATTTCACAAAAATAGCTTAAGGCAAATTACTAATATCAGAGCAACCCTTCTGCTGCTAGATCTCAAGGTTCAGCTGTGAACAATGAGAAACCAAGTTCATTGTTGAACCAGTTTTAACAAAAGCTTAAGAAGGAAAACCAAGGTATTTATGTCTCAGCCATTTCTCAAAAATGCTTGAAGTGTTTCATTGAAACTTTAAATAAACAGTCTGAGTCAGCCACTCACATGTTTCAGCCCAGATAATTGCATTTTGAGAGACTTACAAACCACAGAAAAAGAGGATATTATTTGGAAAGTTGTGGGCAAGATTAAATCCAGGTGATGAAGGCACACTCGTGTGCCTCATCAACGCACCCAACCAAAGGCTAACGATCGCAGGAACTCCAAGCACTTATGGAAAAATACAAGTATTTAAACACAACGGCAGTAAACAAAACGTTCAATGACATGTTAAAAATGAAATCTAGTGGACCGTTTGTCCAGAAATACTTTAATGCAAATAGTCATTACAGCTCATGCACTCCACAGACAAAATAAAGCGTTACTGAATATTTTGGAGAATATAATTCCTGTAAGCACGTAAACTTCACTACAAAGAAAACTCTTTGTTATACTTTAAATTGTATGAAAAGGGATGGTTTATTAGTGTACCAAGTCTCAGCAGTGCCACAACAAAGCCTTAATGATCTATGCAGAAAGAAGAAAAAACATGACCATTTGACTTGAACAAGGATTTATTTTCTTCAGCATTTTGAAGATTAGATATCTTCCTGCCCTAAATCTTAGCAAGCAAAAGAAATTCATCAATTATTGATAGGCCATCACAAGACCATCTATAACATGTGCAAATCCATTTGGATAAAGGAAGCACCCTTTGTGACTTATCCTTCCTTTCCCTTAAAGTTTCTCTAGGAGACAAGCAGGCTCCCCTGCAACAGTGACAAAGTGACTGCTTTCAGTGTCTTTCTCCTGGAAGCCTTCACAGGTTTGGCACCACTGTCATTTGTTTCTCAGGAGAAACTAAGACAAGGTCTGAAATACTGTTCTCCAAACAGGAACCAAAGTACCACATAACTTATGGCTTTCCTTTGTGGGTGAAGTGTTTTCACTGCCTGCATCTTATCTGAGCAGCAGTCACAAGACAGAGACTCCCATCAAACATCTTTTTGTCAAATGCTTCCCTTTGTTTGGGTGCCAAGAAGGAAAAGGCAGGATGCGGTCAGAAGCCAAGGGCACAGCCAAGGCTTCCGTCACTGCTTCTTATGCCAAAGTGGCAACAACAACCAAGCAAGAAACTCTAGGTGAAGACTACACCAGCTGTGGTTGACAGACCTTTTCTCTCTATACTCCTGAGCAGAACTGGAGAGAACAGAAGTGCTAAGGACTTCCTGGAGCAGGAAGGAGGAGACAACCACAACCACCAAGTACTCAAAACTGCACATAGACTCTGAGAAAATATCCGCCTCACCACCTGGCCTGGCAGCAAAGCTGAACCGTGTCTTTATCATTCCCAGGAGAATAATTCATCACAGCTACATGACAGGGATTTGGTTTAAATATTCTTTATAAATGTCACAAGGCTGAAGAACATATGAGACTAAAACTCCAGAAACCAAACCAGTTTTACGGAAGAAAAAAAATGCATAATGATCTCATGCTTTTCACAGAAGCGGTTCTTTCACAGCTAGAAACCATGAAATATTTGTTTCTATTTTCTACTTTTATTTGTCTGATATACACCTCATAAAGTGATTACAATTGCCACAGCACATCATATTTGATCTGAAGGACATTCAGGTTAAAAATGTAGTATGGTATGAAATGTTAATCATAATTGCAACAAATATTAATCCAGATTTTTCAAATCGCAGACAGTCTGGAAAAGGAGTATTTAAATGGCCAAATCAGTGGTTTTTTTCCCATCTTGCTGCTTTTCAGTGAAGAAAAAATGTGATGGATGAGTACCATTAATCAGGAGAAATAGTCAAAACATGAGATCACTAACCAGCATCTAGACAGGGTTTAACCAACTCCCTTGTTTAATCATCAGGGATTCAGTGTCTGGACGAAGACTGAGCGGGAGAGAGTTTAGAAGATACTATGAATTTAACACTAACTATTTTAACTATTAAAAACATTTAAACATTTTAACCAGCCTGTAGTATCTTGCAATATTCATCATGGGTTTCCAGCACAGCAGTGAGAGGACTCTGTCAATCAAGAATGACCGCGTGAAGGCTGGTGTATGCAACACTAAGAGTTATTTTGCCATTTTGTCAAGACAAAGGCTAGAAATAGGTTTTCTTTGTCAAATGTAATGTAAAATCATGCCCAAAAGATACAACTCCTCATACAAGCCATTATTTGATCTCCTACTGCTCAGTCACAAACGCAGCCTACAAAATACCACTCTTGAGGTGATTAAATCCCTATGCTACACTACTTAGTAAATAAATAGAATAAAAGTAAATAAAAAGATCTACTTTCATAGATGTTTTCACATCTTCAGGCTACTAACAAACACAGTATGGGAACCAAAAACTCATTAGTGATACTCTGGAAGACCTATATGCCAGATGGAACATCTTCACACAAGAGCAAAGCTCTGACCCTAGACACTGCCAAATAAAACACAAGCACACAGGTAAAAGATGCAGGAGGTCAGTAGGACTGCACTCATATCCCCTCATTGGCAGGAAAGGCACACAGTACAGGATATGTGGCTTATATGCAGACCAACCACACACAAGAAGTGAGATCTTTATAAGGGTCATAGAATCATGGAATGACCCGAGTTGGAAAGGACCGCAAGGATTATCCAGTCCATCTCCTGTCCCTGCACAGGATAACCCCAACATTCACACTGTGTGTCTGAGGGCATTGTCCAAATGCTTCTTGAATGCTGTCAGGTTTGGCACCGTGACCTTTTCCCTGGGAGCTGCTCCACCACCCACTGGGGGAAGAATATTTTCCTAACATCCAACCTAAACCTCCCCTGGTGCATTTTCCTGCTATTTCCTGGGGTCTTATCATTGGTCACCAGAGAGAAGAGATCAGCACCTGCTCCTCCTCCTTCCCTTGTGAGGACACAGTAAACAGCTATGAGATCCCACCTCAGTCTCCTCTCTAGGCTCAACAGACCAAATGACTGCAGCCTCTCCTCATAGGATTTCTCCTCTAAACCCTTCACCAGCTCTATGGTCTCCTCTGGGCACTCTCCAGTACTTTGATGTCCTTTTTATACTGTGGCACCCCAAACTGAACACAATATTTGAGGTGGGGCCACACTAGTACAGAGCAGAGTCGGACAATCCCCTCCCTCGCCCAGCTGGCAATGCTGTGCTTGATACACCCCAGGGCACCCCAGGGCACACAGTTGGCTCTCTTGGCTGCCAGGACACACTGTTGGCTCATGTTCAAACTGCCGATGACCAGAACCCTCAGGTCTCTTTCTGCAGGGCTGCTTTCTAGCCTCTTGCTTCCCAGTCTGTGTGTATATACAGGGAGTACCTCTATACTTCTAAAGGTATGGCCTCTGATGTAGAGATGCTTTGGACAGGAGTTAAACATGAATGCACTGATTACAAATATCTTGCCTTCCCACAGCAGATCATGTAAAATCTAGTAAGTAATCTCAATCTTCCTTGGCAAGTTAATTCAAGTTGAAAGGAAGAAACTGCCAATAGGGAAAACGCCTTTTAATGAAATTTAAAACATTAAGACTACAGCAGTGCTGTTAAGATTTTTAAAGAAAATTGTTTCCTCCAGTTGATGTCACTGGGTTTTTCATTTACTCTACCACTCCACAAAAAAAGCCCAGTGTTTCATCAGCAAGTATTTATCCAAGTTCTCCTCAGCAATGGCAGTCCCAGTCTCAAAGTTTCAGTGAACAGAGAATGCCAAATTAGCTTTAAATGTCAAATATGCTTTGAGAAGAAGAAACAGTGAATTATAAAGGTATTGATGCCTCAGTTCGTCATATGTACAGCTGCTCACCATACTGTAGACTATGCTCTGTTAGTTTTCCCATGCTTTAATTCTGAAAACAATGAAATAGAGAGGCAGCAAAGAATGAGGATGCATGCCCGAAAGATTCCCTTGGCTGGCTGTACTTAAAAAAAAAAGTGTTCAGTATTAACTATTTAAGAAACACTTGATTAGCATATCATAGCATACCCAAAGAAGAGGGAAGCGCTATGGAAAACCTTTCCAAACATCAAACAGAAAGGAAACCAGCTTATATATAGAGTTGCCTGTAAGCAAACAATTTCTGGAATGTACTAGGCAAAGCAAAGGGAAATCCCACAACAAAGGAGACTGCAAAAGCCAACCTAGTTTAACAAGTGGAATTACCAGTTTGGAGACTACAGCAAAACAATGCAAAACCTCCAGCAAGTCTGATACAAAGAACTTTTCTCAGCATTTAACAAAAAGGTCAACAAAAATCCCAACACAAAGGCCAACATAAAGGCCAATCACTGGGTAATTTAATATGGCTCTTTGGAAATACAAAGCCTTACACAGAGTTAACTACTCATGCACTACAAGAGTTAATGAGGAACTGAAGGTCTCAGACTAAAGCTGAACAATTTCAGATATATCCGATCCCACTTAGAAAATGTGAAGCTATTTGAGTACCAGACAACAATTTATATATCATCAAACAGCTGTCTGCCAATTTATCATGTACTTCTTGTAGACACACAGAGAGCTGAAAACCTATGAAGACCTCTAAAATATGATTCTAATGTTTTAAATCTACCTTTTATGCTTGCTATTAAAAACAAACTCACACACACTAGACCCTAGATGTACAATAAAGTATTTTTCAACTCTTTCTGCCAGCAGATGAAAGGATGATGACAATCCTGCTATTATGGCTACCACTGCTCTCCAACACTCTAAAAAAGCCCCACAAGTCCCCTAATCCTGTAGGGGAGTAAGGATAATTTGAGCATTCAGCAGTGGGGAATAGTCTTTTTTGTAACATTTCTCATTCCTGGGCATGGCCCAAGCAGCCACTGTGGCTCATGGATCCAAGCAGTGAGCTGTCTACAGAGGCCAGTGGAGTCCCTCAGCTGTTGGACACCACACCATACTCCACAGCAATATTCAGTGCTCCCAGTTCCTATTGCCTCTTCCCAAAGGACAGAGAGATTATCCAGGAAGCTGTAATGGGAGGTGAGAGATTGCTGGTGCTTTCTACAAGCCAATGCCGATTTCTGAGAATCCAGTAGAAAAGACAGCAAAGAACCCAACACCTCTCACCTTACTGCTGGCTGATCCCACGAAACATGGGGTGGTCCACCCAGTGTTTGAATAATTAGCTACACATAAAAATGTATTTAATGGTCATCAGATAAGTATCATCTTCCATCTGGAAAGGTAACTGTAATATACAAAACAAACTGCATCTGGTATTTTCTTTTACTCATATTTATGAATAATTGAGAGGCTAACACCAATATTCCTACATCTCTTTAGCTCCCCTATAGTTAGAAAAAATAAATTCATATTCCAGAAGTTTAACTTTTTCTCTGTTTAAAACTCAAATAAATATACATATCGTCATTCCTTAAAATTAAAGTGCTTCAAGGACACTGGAGTCAGATAAAAATACATTGCCTGTTGGCTAATACATCATCACCGGAGAAGTGAAAACTGCTATTCCAAGTACCACAGCCAGGAAGTATTTAGGACAGATATTCAGCCAACTTTAACTAACTCCTGAGCAACAAGTCAACAAAGTCCAGTATCTTTAAATGCTCTGACAATAACATAAAATTAAGGGTCAAGGTTTGTAAAACTTCTTGCTCCTTTTAAAAATATAAGGATGAATACACAGCTAGAAGGTGAATGCATCAAATGATGACATTTCAAAAAGCAATACATGAAAAACACTAGTAATTAAATCAGATGATAGTGCACTCAACTACAAAAGCAGTTCTGATGATTAAATGGGTAAAAGTACAATGAAAGCAAAGAAAAAGTGTAACTTTGATGTCCAAATGTAGAAATCAGTTGGAATTTCTGTGAACACAAATTAAATGCCCAGGCATCTTAAAAGACCTCATTCTGAGGCTGCCATTTTAAGACCATCTTCATTAGTCCAGTGTCATTAATAACAGTATTTCTATGATTCCTAGCCATATCTGGCCTCACTGCAGCATACTACAAACCCATGATTGATTTCAGTGGAATACAAAAAAAAAATACCATTACAAAGCAACAGAGCTCAAATTTCTATGTCTGCTTCTTAAAAAAACACCACCAACCTTTTATTATTATACATACTAAAAGTAAAAAATATTTAAGGTCCAAAGTTACTGTTAAAATGTAGAAGTTTCAAAAAGAAGTTGTGAAAGCACAAAAAGGACATGGAGTTTTTGGAGCAGGTCCAGAGGAGGGCCATGAACATAATCTGAGGGCTGAAGCACATCTCCTGCGAGGACAGGCTAAGAGTGTTGGGGATGTTCAGCCTGGAGAAGAAAAGGCTGTGGGGAGACCTTATAGTGGCCTTCCAGTACTTAAAGAGGGATACAGGAAAGATGGGGAGGGACTTTTTAGCAAGACCTGTTGTGACAGGACAAGGAGTAATGGTTTTAAAATAAGGAGGGTAGATTTAAACTGGATATAAAGAAGAATTTTTTTTACAATAAGGGTGATGAAACACTGGTACAGGTTGTCCAGGGAGGTAGTGGTGACCCCATCCCTGGAAACATTCAAGGCCAGGTTGGATGGGGCTCTGAGCAACCTTATCTAGTTAAAGATGTCCCTGTTCCTTCAGGTGGGTTGGACTAGATGACCTGTAAAGGTCCCTTCCAACCCAAAGCCTTCTATGAGTCTATGAAAGGTTGTAGTTGTGGGCTCTGGAAGTTTTCCTAAACTGACTATTCAACAAAACAGTGACCATCAATATTTTTATAAGGTAGTATGGAATTCGGACACCCCCACCCCTAGTGCTCTCCAATCCCCTTTCCCCAAGCAGTGGGAGTAACAGCCACCAAGTTTCAGGCAGATTTTGTTCCCTCTTGGTACTCTTTATTTCCATTCAGAGTGCAAGCTAGGGTAGCTCCTCTCTTTCACTTATGCTGGGGCTCCAGCTCTTCTTCTCAAGAGTCCAAACTTTATGCAAGTTGCATACTTTATTGCAACACACACTTACTGCCTCTGTGCTCGGCATAAGCTTACAATTAGGAACTCTTCTGGAATTACTTAGATGAGCTGTTGTACACCTCTGAATTTGTCTTCATATTCTCAAGAGCAAACCACAGACTTCTCAAGAGCCACTGCAGCTGCATATAAGTAAATAAAGTCACCTTTTCTGACAAATGATTCAGCGTTTAAGAAAATAAAACCAGCTGTACTGTGTTAAACCAAGGCCCATCCAGCCCAGAATCCTGTTTCCAAAAGCAGTTAGCAGCAGATGCCTAGGGAGTAGTGTAAGAACAAGGAAACCATTTAATGTTATATATTGAAAATACTTTTCACATACCCTTGATGGAAAACAGAGATGGAATTTTGACAGAAGAGGGGGAAAAAAGCAAAGAAAACAAAGAGCCCAACACACACATCACTTGCAAAATCATGAAACATTCCTTTCAAAATAAAAAGAGAACTGAGAGGAAAATAAATCTTACAGATTTCCTTATTTTTGGGGGGGAAAAAAGCCTATAGGAGCAGGAGAAAAACAGAATCTCACTTGCTATTCACAGAAACAGTGTAAGCACATATTGATGAACATCACTGGCACTGGCCATATGATTTCTAAGAATCTCTGACTACCACTGTCAGTGGCTTCTCTCTTGCAAAAGGGTCGTCACAGAAACCTACAGGTAGGTTTTCATGTTGTGATATCACAGCTGAGAGCTCCCAAAGTATTTAAATTAATGGATTTATAAATACAGCTTCAGAAAGTATATACCTCAGGCAGAGGGAAAGCCTGTTCTACAACAGGGAACTACCCTAGAATCATAGAGTTGTTAAGGTTGGAAAAAACCTCTAAGATCATCCAGTCCAAATATCAGCCCAACTCTGCTTACTAAACTATGTCCTGAAGTACTACATCTGCATGTCTTTTGAACACCTCCAGGGATATCCACCACTTCCCTGGGCAGCCTGTTCCCATGCTTCACCACTCTTTCAGTAAAGACATTTTTCCTAATATCCAATTTAAACTTCCCTTACTCAACTTGAGGCCATGTCCTCTCATCCTGTCACTGGTTATTTGGGAGAAGAGATGAGCACCCACCTCGTTACAACCTCCTTTTAGGTAGATGTAGAGAGCAATAAGGTTGCCCCTCAGCCTCCTCTTCTCCAGGCTAAATAATCACAGTTCCTGCAGCTGCTCCCTACACTGCACCAGCCTCGTTACCCTCCTCTGGACATACTCCAGCAGCTCAGTATCTTTCTTGTGCTGAGGCACCCAAAACTGAACACAGTATTCAAGGTGTGTCCTCACCAGCACCAAATACAGGGGCATGATCACCCCTGCTCCTGCTAGTCACACCATTTTTGATGGAAACAGGCTGCACTTACAATGGTACAGAAAATGTGGAGACAATGAAGAATCCCATGAAATCAACTGGAATGTTTATGACTGGCTTAATTGGACATGGGATCAACTCCCAGGAGAAGTCATTCATGGGGACACAGGCTGGAGGGGCTACAAAACCACAGATGCAGAAACCAACTTTGATTACACTGTTTAAGCGTCACAACTCCATGAGAGCAGATCTGGTTTTTTTCAGAAGCTTCAGATAAGCCAATAAAATGTGCCAATGACTCAAACTCAGTTGGTAATGGGAAGAGAGAAGTATCATGGTACGACAGAAGATGACCTTGAAATCCAGAGAATGAGAACAGTATGAAAGAACAAAGCCTTTCTAGTCAGTGACATGAACCCATCAGTTCAGACATATATAGGAAAAGTATGTCTGTAACCTTGGGACAAAGCTCGCTGCTCCAGAGGAGAACATTATGGACGTTTTGACTGGCGCTGCAGACATCACTGTGACAAACCGTGGAAAAGGCAATCATAATCACAAGAATATACCAAGCAAGGATTGTCTAGGAAAGGCAGTATGCTCCTGTGGTAAGGCTTCTTGTCTCACAAGAGAATCTCTACTTGCAATGCTGCACATGCTTCTGGTCACCAACATCCAAGTAAGATGGAATTGGCCTGGAGCAGGCACAGGAAAGGGCTGCCAAGGTGACTCAAGGAAAGGAAAGCCTGTCTTAAAAGCAGAGAAACAGCATATGCTGTTTTTTTTTGGCTAAGTAAAACAAAGGCTGAGGTGGAGTATGACTGTTCCCAAGGAACCTTCGCGAGAAGTTGGAGTGGCAGAATAGGGGATGGGTCATGGCAAGCAAGAGGGAATGTCATCATTGCTTCAGCTGCAGAATAACAGTTTAGCTGAATGGAGGTAAACTGGCAGTAAATAAATTCACACTGAAAATTATAAGAATGCACATGAGAAGTGAAGCTATAGCCAAGGCATCTGATGAAAGCAAAAGAAAAACCCTATCAAAAAACCCACCCACATTTAGGATGGAGATAAGTAAATAACTTCAGCGAGGAGGTGATGTGGCTGCCCGTGATAAAAAACAGCACATAAATCTCTGACTTCCTCAGCTCCCTCAAAGCTATCTTTCGAACTTGTCATTAATGAAGTAGGTATCTGCTAACGTTCAGGAATGGTATCAGGAATTCAAGAAGTCCTTGCTTCACAGAACACTAATAAGCAAAGCGCTCGAGTGGGCTCAGGTCCCTCCCGCCTCAGCAAAGTGCTGAGCATAAAACTGCAGCAGGATGCTGGAGGGAAACTCTTCGCTGAGAAGCAGACAGGGTAAGGCATATATGTATAAAATAGATATCACATATATAAAAAATATATATTTTTAAAAAACAACCTAATAATGAAGTCTCACTCCCTGCAGAGGCAGACATCGGTCTCTTCCAGTGAAAATTAGCACTTGTAACCACTCTCTGCAAAGCCCTCAGTGTCATGCCCAGCAGTGGGTGCAGCTGCAAGGCAGCTAGGAGATCTCCCTCACTGAAGGGGCTTCTCATGCAACCTGCCTCTACCTCAGGGAGCCAAAACTTAAGTACCTGGGCCAAAAGCTCAAAAGGGTAGACTAAATTTTAGGTACTTTGTCCGGTGGACCTAAATTAATGACTTGAGTTTCTCCTGAGCATCAGATTCCAATCTACGCTTCAATGACCAAGCTGCTAGAGGTAGATAAAGGTCCCTCTAATTTTGGGTATGAATCTCTTCTCCAAGCTGCAGGAGCAAATCCATGGTGCTCTTAATTCCACTGTTTCATCCTAATCTTCCAAGTTTTGGGGTGTCAGGAACCCACGGGCAAATTGCCATTGTGCTGCAGGAGTGACTCTACATCCAATGTATTCTGGATCCACCAATTCTAGTGCACAGCATGTGCTACATAGTCTGCATGTATATATATGTATGATCTATGCACTCATGGATTCCTAGGTGAATAATAATGCGTTATAGATGCAACGTCTTCCAGATACTTTAAAATGCTATTTTTTTTGATGAGTGAGTATTGACAGGCACACTTTATAGTTCCAAGACACTATAATTATATATAAATATGACCCAAAGGAAGGGTTATGAGCGCAAAAGTTTGTCTTTTTTATTCCAGCTATGATAGCATGTCTAATAGAAAGTACTGTCTCTCCCTACTAACAATGAACAGCTTATTAATTTCTCCTACTTCTAAAAGAAAAAAGAGAGAATAAGTAAAAAAAAACAAACCAAAGTCATATCCCTTTCACAAGGGAGAAAAAAAGCATAAAGTTACTATACAATTTGCTACAAATAACATAGCAGTTCACGTCAAAAGCCACCATTTTAATGAACACCTTTCAATATTCAAGGTTATCTATTTGTTATCCACTAGAGGTCTGCTATGACGTGAGTGATGACTATGACTTACAAACTTAAGACTTATATTTCAGCTCAAAATAGGCACAAGCATTCTGCAAGCAGAGATGTGCTTAAAAACACATATAAAGATTGGTATCTTCTGATTTACCACTCACTAATTTTGATTGGTATAAGAGAAAGGTATACCCATAGCAGATGTGTAACTAAGGAAAGACAAATACTGTAAATTTTACACTGATTTTTAACAGCTTTATTATTGGACAAATGCAGCCTTATAAATAAAATAGCAAAGAATTCCACATTTAGGAAATTGTAATTAAACAAAATTTATGCATTTATTTATGCATTTCCCCTCCACTTGCTTTGGGGAAGAGAAATCATATTAGAGGTATTGTATTTATATTGATAAATTATGGTTATCTATTTGACCTGGAGTCTTAACTGCTCACAGTATGCATGTAAGAAAGGCAATGTCAAGAAAACATCAAACTGGTCAATCTTGATAATGATCCTGCAGATGTTGCGTCACAAAGTTGCAGTCCTCCTTTTAGATCACTTAAGGTTTTTTTTTTATTTTTCTTAGTCTACAGTAGCACAGCAAATTTTTATTCTGTGTGATAACACTGTTCTGCAAGCCAGTCTGAACTAAACAGCCAAGCCACCGAACATGCGGTACTGTCTGAACACCCTCATAGCAACATTGCCACTCTTGTACTCTCTATACCTGCTAGCTTTTACCATCATACCAGAAGAAAAAAGTTTTGAGAGAATGTTCCCTCATGTTTCGTGTAACAGCAGCACAAAGTTCTTCACTGTTCCATGCATACATGATCTTTTAAACAAGTACAACTATAAAACCCCCCAGATTTAACCCATGGTTTTCCCCTTTCTACACGCTTGCTTTATTCTTACAAACATCACTGAAAAATCAGCCCAGTGTTTTCCAAACTGTGCTGTCCTCTCTGTGATCTCCTCCTGGCACCCGCAGCAATGCAGGGCACTACTGTCTACTACTGGACCATGCTGCCTCAGCAGTGCCTCTTTCCTTCTTTGGGCTGCTTTACTCACCCCTTGTTTTAAGCAATAAAGCAGCGTAAGATCACAAGCATGCAGATATCAACAAAACCCATTAGGTGCATCAGTTAATTAACTTCCATTAAACTGAACCAAAAAACAATTTGCCATAATTTCTCTACTGCGTCTGAAGAAGCAAAACATTTATTAAATTATTGCACTATTTTTTCATTTGATATTTCCACATCTGTATCAATAAGCAAACCCACTAAGTAGGATTTGGCCACATGTACAGATATGTTAGGAATTACGTGACCTTCACTTCCTACTTCATTAGCTGGTAATAACATTTCTCATTTCACATAGAAACCTCGCTGACTACTTTCACACCCTGATTCTCATGTGCATGGCTGAGATGCACAGCTGCTTTATAGCAAATCAAAGCACACCAAGACACAATTGACACAAACCACAGCGGATCTTTTTGCAACATCCAAGACCGAAAGGCAAATAACTAATTAGAAAGAATAGCCTTATTCCAATTACCTAATAATAAACTCCCTTGCTCATTAAATACATTGCATATATTGTAACAGCTGGCATGCTGAAATATCTGATAAGGGAAAACTTGCTTATAGTATTGTTGGTGCTTTAGGGAAAGCTGGCTAAATCTGGTTTTTTTTAGAGTTGTACTTATTTCAAAGATCATTTGTGCATGGAACAGTGAAGGACTTTATTACACTGCAAAAATGTCAACTTTGGGGAAAGAAACACAGAGCAAACATCTCTTAGGCCAGCCTTGAGTAACTACAAAGCCCAACTTACTCCTGCACCAGGACACAGTAGGAGCCTTGTGGGCTGCTGCCCTAAAAAGAATATGAGATGCTAAGAGCTCAGGATAAAACAGCATATAGTTCTTACATAAATTATAGTCACCTCTGCTCCCACGACAGTTTTTTTTTTTTTTTAAAAGTGGTTTTCTAAAGAAAAAATGCCTCAAGAAACCTAGAAACAGAGATGGTAACCACAAACTCCCTCCTTCCAGATGAGCTTCAACTGCATGGTCTATAGAGAGCGACACCTTTTCTTTCTCTTACTGTCTTCTGTAGTTCCTGTGGTGCTTCCATACAACAGCCAGTTTCAGCGAAAGCTGTCATTGCTGACCTTCCCCATCATTCAAGATTCTTTTGACCCCTATCTAAAATAAGACCTAAGCCTGCATTACTAATGGAAAATCCCTTCTCCCTAAAGAAAAAGAAGGTAAACACCAATCAGTCAGTAAGATGATTCTACAATTTAGAAGCTGGAAAAAGGAAAATCTCATGAAAACTACCCTTAACAAGCAAGCGAAGGCTCAAAGGTAAGAGGGAACGACTTCAAGCAGTCCTCTGCAACAGCTGCTGCTCAGTACAAAGACTGTTAGCATCATTAAACAGGTAGTGCCGTGAGCAATGGCACAAATGAAGGTGGGAGTTCTACACATTTGGTTGCAAATCCCAAAAGCTGCTTCCTCGTCGTTAACTGAGTTTTAAGGATTGCCTCTTGCCTGTGCTCTCTGAGAACATTCGCTTTCATTTGAGAGGGCTTAGAGGTCTTGCTCTCTTTATCCATCCTACTATTTGGTTGCCTGTTTATACCAAACTTGTAGGAATGTAATTATCCTTGAGACCATAATCTCTTTGTCAGACATGGCTGAAACTGGCCAGAGGTTCACAAGTTAGTGGGGGAGGAGGGAAGGAGAGACAGCCTGACTGCCTAAGCCTAATTTCTTCAAGAACCTAGGCTAAAAACAATGATAGCCAGAAGGTTCAATTAATGACAGAGAACCATAGACTTTTCCTGCACTTCGAACACAAGCCCATTCATGCATACTAATCAGCTAACACTGTACTCAGTGCACTAATGAGTTTTGTAGCAAATTAATATTTGTATTGATTTATACTGAGGACGGTCACAAGCTGGAACTTTAATGGCATCAATGTGTTCAGCATGAAACAAAAAATCACCTTCATACCAACATCAGGCTTTGCAGATGCTCACACTATCTCCATAGCTATAGCCACACATCTCCATCTCTGAACGTGTAGACCCCATTTTTAACAACACTGACGTATACTGTATGCTATGAAGCACACATGCAAAACAAAAAGCATGAAAAGAACCATTAAGATACTCTTTGAGAAGCAAATATTTTTTCCCGTTTTGTAGCAGAAACAACATGCAAATTTGATGGCACTTGACATATGTTCACAACTGCAAATGGAATAATGGAGAATACTTCAGGGGAAGGGGATTTCTTTGTTGTCACTCCATCATTTTTGAAATGTGTACACCATATTGTGGTTAATTTCTAGCTTTAAAGTCTTTTTATTTTCAAACAGACTAAGTTCACAGTCATAACATCCCTGTGCCTAGAAAGATTTTCTTTCTTGTCATAGATAGCAAAAGATAAGGCCAGTTACACAGGTCACACCTATCTCAAACTAATTAGTTTACACTGGTTGTTAGTATTACTAATAGTGAATTATAAAGCACACTGAAAATGTTCATCTCCCCTCTTGGACTCCACAAGGGAATTCTTCTGCTGCAGAAGAGACTTTCTTCTGGTTTGGCCTATACCCCAGCTTTCCTCTTAGCCAGGTCATCACTGTGGCAAATGCACTGTCCAACCCTTTTACACAGAGCATTTGACGTCCGTTTCCAATCAGTACAACAGCTAACGCCGCCTGCCAAGAAGGGCTTCACTCTGTTGCCATAGAGAAGTCAGCAGGACCATTTGGAGCACCCTGGGACATCCTGGACCTCTGCGCAGTGCCAGCAGATATGACACACTCCTCTGACATGTCACTGCAAAGCCATCAAATAGTATCATATGCCTCTGTTTGGGCAACTGAATCAAGGTCCATGACTCAGGTCCTATCCATGGCAAATAAATGCGTACTAATTTTAAAGTGATGGCATAATCTAGGAAGTGATAATAATAAAAAAAAATATATCCCTCGATTTTCACATGTTTTATCTAGCTGAAAAATGTTGCCTCATGTTGAGTTTCTTACTTGGTTGGGGGTGGGGGCTGGGAGGAATGTTAGACAAAAGCCAGTGCGGCTTAGTCTAGTGTCTGACACAGGGGATTTCCTTTTTTGGCTCACTATGAACCAACAGAGAAGGTCTCAGCAGCTCTATCAGCTTCTCAATTACAACTGAGCTTTTCTTAGAGTCACTGTATTATCTTCACCAGTGACACCAGACTGATACTCGGTAAGCTCCTCTCCTGACAACATGTAAAATGGTACATAAGTCAGTTCAGTCAGAGGTGCATCTTCACCCTGGAGTGCTCAAGGTCCAAACTGAATTTCAAACAAAAGTAAATAAATTAGGTTTTCAAAAAACTTAAAAGGTTTCTGGCATATGGTACATGGAGGTGAGGTAGCAGCAGCACACCTGATGGGCTGCTAGCCCAAACTATCCATGCAGCTGCCACAATGCTGCTTCCCACGGATCCTCTCCCATTCAAGTCAAACGAACTTGAGAGGAAGCAAGGGCTGAAAATCTCCAGCACCTCATGAAAAAGGGTATGTCTACACTGTGGTGATGGCACCAAGTCATCTTTCAGTCAGGAGCGTGGCACCACAAATGTTAAGCATAATGCATGAATCTGCAGGGTTACAGCTGCCCACAAGGAGCAGGATGGCTCCACTGGCCCCTTGAGCCATCAAATGCACACAAGTACGTTGCATCACCGCTGCTACGCCGCTCATACGTTTTCCTGGAGTTTTCTGCTTATTGTCTACTTCTTGCTTTTTACTGCTCAATGATTTGTCTTCCCAGACATCTGGGCTATCTGAATTTTAAGGCATTGTTCACAATACCTTGCCATAGAGCTCGCAGACAAAGCAGATGAGAAGAAGGTTTCTTTTCTCCATTATTAATTTCTTCTTTGTTGTGGTTGAGACCTGGTAGGACTCTAATCCTGGGTGGCACAGCATGCCCACAGCCACAAGAAATACATTGATGTGGAAGAAAAGAGATACTTATGGTTTTCTCTTGCATTTCAGTTGTGGGATGGGTACCTCACACCAGGTTTTTAATGACGTGTTCCAACATCTATAAAACCACAACAGCTTTCCTTTTATTGCAATGAGTTTCCAATACAATCCACCTCCTCAAAATCAAGGTGTCAGCCTTCATATAAGGAGATATGAGTTAGGAGTAGGATACAGTTGTCAAACAGACTTGCAGATAAAATCCCTAGTTCTTGTTGAGCTTAGATTTAAAATAACTTTCCAGTGGCAGTGATGACCTGGACTAACAGGAATACAGATCTTGTCTCTGCTAGGCACCATCACACATCAGGAAGCTCCCAGCATCGGAGCACAACCCTGTATTTTTTATTGATGCTGCAGCTGAAGTATAACAGTTTGGGAAGAACAGCTGATGCCTCAGCTAAAAGAAAGCTCCATACTCAGGGCCAAGGGAAAAAAAAAAAAAAAAAAGAGCCTGGAATGAAAGAGGAACCACCTGCCAGAAAATAAAGGAGTAGGTGGGGAGACCTGGAGAGAGCAAGTCTGTGGGAACAGGGACCTGAATTAATAAGGAGCATGGGGGAGGAGTGGGTAGCGAGCAATTGCTCTTGTGTTCAAAATCCTAGTGACGGGATGAGTCAGAGGCTCTGATTGAATTCTGCCTTCACTACACCCACAGACTGGTTATTATAAAGCTTAAGGGAGCATGGATTGATGTAGCAACAAAAACTACACAGTTAATCAATGGGCATACGAAGCACCCCTAAGTGCCTGAAAATCTGCAGAACATCTGCCAAACACCGTGCCCTTCCACACAAAGTTTCTTGCAGCTCTAACCAGCCTGCCTAGCTGCTCCTCTTTGTGTAATAAGACTTAGATTGATAATGGAGTAGCAGTTCCATCTGAGATAAAGGGGTATGGCACAATACCAGAGAACGCTCTTCATGAGTCTCCACTGGGGCTTCTGGAAGTAGCAAGCTTCAGGAGTTAACTCAACCCAGCAAGACCACTGCTCAGGAACTACTAAATTATTGTCCCTCAGGAAGATACAATTCAGTGAACAAGATGATGTATTTTATTACATCCTTCAGTTACTGTTCTGCTCATCCTTCTCCCTGGCCAGGGGCCAGGTGACCTGCTCAGCAAGTTCTACCACACCAAAATCGACAGTGAAAACTGCCGGTAAACACCCACTCGCTCACATTAGGTGGTTGTAACAGGCCAAAGGAGGTACAAGCTGTTGCAATAGGTCTCCTGCTTGTGAAAGGCATCTGCTTTGATCACCAAGATGCTTAGATGTCTTGTCACTGAACCATGCAGCTGGGAAGAGGCTTCCCACGCCTTCAGAGGGAAGGACAATCAGGGTAGCTCAGCAATCAAGTGTCCAACCGGGCTCTCCTTTGAGAATGTAACTTACAGCAAGTTAAAACAAGAGTCCAGGTTTAAAATATGACAGGTCAGGTGTTGATGAGGGATGCCAATGACAGCCAGGACAGCTTTGTGCTGTCAGTGCTGCTGCTGAGAAATAAGCGAGGAAACAAAACAGGGCCTGAATGTTTTTAACAGCCTACATAATGAACCTCAACTGGTTCAACGTCTCTGTTTTTCATAGTTTGAGTTTGAGGGCAGAGACAGTGGCAGCAGGTTAGGACTTGCTCCTCTGCATTGACTTGACAGTTAGTGCCCCGCTGCTGCCAGAGCCAGTCCTCTGCTCAGCCCTGGGAGCTCCTGCCCCTGCATGCCTCCAGAGGCTAAACACCACAGGTGGTGGGCCTGAGCTACATGCTCAGACTTTGCTCCAGAAGAGATGAAAAATGTCCCTCTCAAAAGAGGGTCAAATCCTAGCGGGTGGCATAGCCCCTGTAGCAGTGAGAAAATGCTCACAGCTTTCTTAAAGTTTATTTAAAAAAAAAGCTAAACACCATGTAACAGAGTAGTTAAAGGCTTATTTCAGTTTTTTTTTAATCTCTTTTAACCAATTTAAGTCAAGTTCTCAGGTTAAGGGTGTCTTGCCCAGCAGTCCAGCTACTTGGTTTTTAACCTTGCCCTTTAGTTAAGCCAGAAGAGCTGGCATGGAGACAGCCATGTGAATAGACAGGAGCGAGGCAAACAAGAAAATGGAAGTGTTAAAGAAACTCATGTATGCTGGGAGGACTCCAGGAGACAAATCAAAAACAAAAATAGAGATTTCTTGCAGAAAACAAACAACAGTTGGTGTTGGACAATGCAGGAAATACTGACAGTCCCTATAAGACATAAGGGGAGGTCTTCAGACAGAGATTCTCTTTTCTTAAACCCCATTGTATCTTAACTTACTCTAGATTTTGCTGCCTAAATTCATAGCTTCATCTTACATTTAATGCTGTTCTTCCCTTTCCTTTGGATCAGCTATAACGAGTTACACAGCAGCACGATCACTTGAAGGGAGATAAAAAAGGGGAGCTAGTGTGATAGGACACAGGACTGGATGTAACCATCTCTTTTTAGCAGCAGCTCACAGTGGCACAGGTTGGGTATGAGGTAAAATATTGTCTCAGGAAATAGAAGACCATAATCTCACGCAACATCTGTCCCCTTGCACTTTATTCTGAGCCAAAAAAATTCACATTGCCTGTAAGAGTAGTGCCTTCAGGAATCCTACCCGTCCTGGGAACAGTACTTTCATTGAGTATATTTTAAACAATAAGTGTTCTCTCATGAGGCTTCCTTTGAACTTCACTGGGATAAACACTGGGATAAACATGCCACCTTCCAGACAGAAGTCAGTGGAAAAATACCATCCAGATTCATCATTAGGAAAATTCACAGGAGATTCTCTTCTGCTTTTCCAATACAAGACCTGGGGATATCCATGAGATGAGAAGCACTGATTAGAAGTTGGGTCTCCACACTGTGTGTAATGAAGTTGTGGTAATCCTTGCTGCAGCATGCTATGGGTGCAGAAGGTGTTCAAAAAGCAGCAGGACAAATCCAGGTGAATGATGGTCACTGAGTTATTTTGTACAATCACATCATGCCTGGCTCTCAATGTTCCTGAGCAGCAAACCACAAGGAGTAGGAAAGCACCCCATGAACCCATTGCATGTTTGCACACCACCTCCTAAATATTCACTAATGGCCATTACAGGGTCACTGGGCTAAATGGGGCTTTGGTCTGACTGCTATTCTGAACACAGAGGGACCCTACAGAGTTAATTCACAGTCATCTAAAACTGGCCTTGACAGACAGTTTCTTTGCATGTCCACACTTTGCAGCAACTCAGAAACAGGAAAGGTTCATCCAGGTGGTGTTCTCAGCTACCTGTAATTTACTGGACTTTTAAAAAGAAAAAAAAACAGGTGGGTGAAAAAGAAAGGTGTGACTAAACCCACTGCATTGCAGAAGAGGGATATCTGGATTCTGCATCCCCCATCTAGAAAGTTGGAGCTTGCAACTTCCACATCCCCAGAGCGTTAGGGAAGCCTACTCCCCTGCCCTGCTGAAATTAGGCCACGGTGCGGGCAAAATTCATGGGCCCAGAAGGAATCTTATCACCCAGGAGAAATGAGTTTGCCCATTTCAGTCATTCTTTGCCACCAGCTGTAGGCACAGCCCTTGAACTCACCTTGTCTTTGAATAGTGTCACACCACATAACTGGGTGACGGGCAGAAATTCATCCAACTAGGACACTATAAACACCCATTTAAATGCTTTCTAGTATAGACAAAACTAGCCAATCCCCTCAGCCTGTGGTGCCCATGTACAATCTGTCCAGACTGCCTTGCCTGCCAAGTGAGAACAGGTATCACCTGCTTCAAAGTCTGAGAGGATCCCAAGTCCTTGATGTTTATAAAACATTTAGAGATCCATAAAGCAATCATAGGAAAGCAAATGACTACCTACTGCATCCCAACTCTGTGCTCACTCCCTTACAAATGGCCTGCTCACTTTACAAATACCTTTTTCCTTTTCTAAATAAAGCTGAGTCCATCTTGAACAGGTTATTTTCAGTTCCAAATATTTCAAAGTGGATGTTCCTAAAATTTCTTTTTTTTTTTTTTTTCCCTGAAACTCTTTTAACTTGGTAAACAGGTCTTTCCGTACAGCTTTCAATTACCTTTTATTCTGTGGTGCCAAGTGAGACCAGATAAGCATATTCTTTAGAGGCTTTTATGAAAATGCAAATGAACAGTTCACACTAGTCTGCTGGCTCAATAAATAGAACAGTTTGAAGTGTTCAGACACTAGTAAACAGATAAAATATACAGAAAAAGCCATCTGTAGCTCCAAAGACACTTTCGTTTTCTTGTTACCACCATAAAACTTGCAATGACAGTATTTTCAAGATACTTCCTCTGTTATCTGTGTTAGCTTAGACTACATAACCTTCCAGTAGCTGATATGCAGAAAGGGTTTAAATCTGAGTCAAGAGAAATAAGACCAGAATTTAAACCCAGGCTTGCCCGCAAACATGAAAGTCAACTTCCACTAAAATGCACATAACTGTTTTTTCTTATCTGCCACACTTTTCCTCTCTCCCCCTCACAGACATCACCATTCATTTTAATGCTTTTCGTTTTGGGGTTTGTTTTGTTTTTTTTTTTTTTCCTAATCAAGCTCAAACACAGCAAAGCGTGCATGTTCTTAACCCTAGACATTACATATTAGTATTAATTTGAAAGGATTTTACTACTAGCAGGACAAGGAAGCCCTGAAAGCAGGTCTGCATATAGAGTTCAATTTGGAGGGATTGATATGTCATATATTAATTGCAATATACCCAGGTTCCTCACTTTTAAACTAAGCCACTTGAACACAGCAAGAAGTATAAAAAAAATAAACAGAGCAGCTCCTTAAATACAAACTTCTGAGTTAAATAGGTCTCTTCACAGAACCTTCCCACTGCAAAAACACTGCAGCATCCATAAGGGAGCCTGTAAGGTCCCAAAAACGCTATGGGAGGGTTTAAGGCAGCAGACTAGGCTTCAGCTTTGGCAGCACTTCCTCAGCATCCTCTCACTTTGCCATCCACTGGCAGCGCACCACGCCTGGCTATAGAAGTACTCCATCATCCACATCAAGCACAGTCAAACAGGTTAGCTCAAAGACACTTTCATCCTCACATTAAGCTCACTGAGACCACTTGCCTGGTACCATTTTAGCTATGCCTCTGTGTCACACCAGCTAGATGATTTATCAGAGTCTTCTGCTGCAGAGAGCCCCATTACTGGAGGTGATGCTATGACCGGCTAACAGGCACGCACTGAGCCAACTACGACATCCATCATCAATCAGGTACACAGGAATAACCCATCTACAGTCTCTTATGACCCCTCAAAAGAGCCCTGTTCAGGACAGACCGGGCTCCGTCCTTCACCAAAGAGTGAGAAATAAATGCTGGGCCACATTTCAGAAGCCCATGCAGCAGAACCTGGCTTGAAATCAGCAACTTTCTGGCCTGAATCTGAACCAGACTCATTAGTCATTAGCTATTTCTGTCTAGCCTGGAGCATCTCAGACATGAACGATATATAGAGCCCAGACAATCTTCAACAGTGAACATTTTGGATCCTCAGAACTGTAATCAGTCCAATGGGTTCTTGCTGCAACTTTTGCTGAGTTTAAAGTCATTTGCTGCAAGGACAGGTGTTCAGAGCCAAAAATCCCTTCCGAGTTAAAAGCAAATATTGTCCACTAAATTCTGTTGATCTTTTACCGGCAACCAACAGACCTACAAATACACTTCTTTAATATAGGAAAGTTCGGGTTCTGATGCAATTACATTAGTCCAGAAGCCAGGCCTAAGACCACAGTATTATCATCAGCAGAAGTAACCCAGCATGCTGTCAGTCCCACATAACCCCTCCTGTCATCAACAGCTACTACAACAACTTAGGTTTAACCACAATCAACTTCTCAAGCTGGTGCACCGCACAATCACAAAGACAGCAGTGTGAGCACAAAGGAGGATGTGGCACAGCCTGGAGGCATGTGTTCCTGGCTAGCATAATTTCCTTCACATGTCCCAAGGCCAGCTTTTCCTAGTTTAGAAAAACCCTGAGGCTACAAGTAAGTCAGCAAGAAGATGCTTCTGGTCACACAATCACAGGATGGCTGAAATTGATCTCTGGACATCATCAGATCCAAGTCCTTGCTCAAGCAAGGCCACATAGAGCCAGCTGCCCAAGGACCACGTCCAGAAGGCTTCTGAACAGGATGGAGAATTTAACATTCTTGGGCAACCTGTGCCAGTGCTCAGTCACCCTCACAGTGAAAAAATGTTGCTTCCCATGTCTGAGGTTGTGCCATTGCCTCTGGTCCTGTCACTGGGCACCACTGAAAAGAGCTTGGCTGTGTTCTCTTTGCAACCTCCCTTCAGTATTTATCATAGAATCACATCTTCCCGTTAGAAAAGACCTTTGAGATCATCGAGTTCAACTGCACCCATCATCAGCTAAACCATGTCCCTCAAAATCTCATGTACCTGTTTTTTAAACACTTCCAGGGATGGTGACTCAACCACCTCCATAGGCAGCTGTGCCAGTGCCTGACCAACCTTTCGGTAAAGAAATTCTTCCTAATATCCAGTCTGAACCTCCCCTGGCACAACTTATGGCCATTTCCCCTTGTCCTATCACCTGTCACTTGAGAGAAGAGATCAACACTCGCTCTGCCACAGCCTCCGTACAGGTAACCGTAGACAGCGATGAGGTCTGGCCTCAGTCTCCTCTTCTCCAAGCTAAACAACCCCAGCTCCCTCAGCCAATCCTCATAGGACTTGTTTTCCAGCCCCTTCACCAGCCTCATCGCCCTTCTCTGGACGTGCTCCAACACCTCAATGTCCTTCTTGTGCTGAGGGGCCCAGAACTGAACACAGCACTCGAGGTGTGGCCTCACCAGTGCTGAGTACAGGGGCACAATCACCTCCCTTCTCCTGCTGGCCACACTGTTTCTGATACAGGCCAAGATGCCATTGGCCTTCTTGGCCACCTGGGCACACTGCTGGCTCATATTTAGCCGACTGTCAACCAACACCCCCAGGTCCTTCTCCTCCAGGCAGCTTTCCAGTCACTCTTCCCCCAGCCTGTAACACTGCACGGGGTTGTTGTGCCCCAAGTGCAGGACTCGGCATTTGGTCTTGTTAAACCTCATCCCGTTGGTCTCAGCCCATCGATCCAGCCTGTCCAGATCTCTTTGCAGCACCTCCCTTCCTTCAAGCAGATCAACACTGCCACCCAGTTTGGTGTCATCTGCAAACTTGCTAAGGGTGCACTCGATCCCTTTGTCCAGATCATTAATAAAGATACTGAACAGGACTGGACTCAGCCCTGAACCCTGGGGAACACCACTCGTGACCGGCCTCCATTTATCACCACCCTCTGGGCCCGGCCCTTCCACCAGTTTTTCACCCAGCAGAGGGTGTGCCTGTCCAGGCCAATGGCAGCCAGTTTCTCAAGCAGAATGCTGTGAGAAATGGTGTCAAAGGCTTTTCAAAAGTCCAGGTACACCACATCCACAGCCTTTCCCTCGTCCATTAACCGGGTAACCTTGTCATAGAAGGAGATCAGGTTGGTCTGGCAGGGCCTGCCTTTCATAAACCCATGCTCACTGGGTATTAACACTGATGAGATGATCCCCCTGAGTCTTCTCTTCTCCAGGCAAAACAGTCCCAGCTCTCTTGACCTCTCTTCATAGGAAAGATACTCCAGGTCCTTCATGATCCTTGTGGCCCCTTCTTGGAGTCTCTCCCATAGCTCCGTACTAGTGCTTTGGCAGTCTGATCCAGCTGGCAGGTACTGATACCATGCTACCTCGTATACCCTGGAAATCTGGAAAGAAGGCAGCATGCAGGAGAGCACACGTCCCTTTCCAAAACAGAGGCTCTTTCGGTTGAGGAGAGTCTGTCTCAGAGTGCTGTATCTTGTGTTTGACTGACTTCTCAGGGAGTAGCTGTAACTACCACCTAAATGTAACGCTTACCTCAATCCGAGACTAAAAAAAATTCTCTGACTTCTCTGGGTAGGAAGATGTTTATTCAAAGAGACATGATGCTATAATTTATTTCTACAGCAGGTACACCAAATCAAGACAGTTAAAACACTAAGTCTCCAAAGCTCTAGATATTATGTAAATAAATTCTGAATAATTGCCTGCATTAAAATGTAGTTCAGTGTTCAGCAAAGAAAACAGCTCTTGGTTTTTTTTTAATTAAATTCTGATTTTATCTATAATTCTAGACTGTTCTGTTTGTTTATTTACATGAAAAGCTATCCTGCTTGTTGAGTGCCAAAGCCTTACTCTGAGACTGTATGATTAACACCGGCATTGCCAAGAGCTACACATCAAATAGATTTATGTGACTAATGACATAAGTCCCTCAGCCCCTGCAGTACAAGCAAACTGAGCTAACCAGGCACATTCTTGCCATACATACGGTGACACTCTCCGGAATAATGGAGATAATGGCCCTGAGGATACCAGTTGATATAGCCAAGAGCCATGTACTTGAAATGATCCCCAACAGCTTTTCAGACACTGCAGGGTCAGGCAGTGCACCAAAACACACAGCTCTAACCCACACTCAGCAGCAAGGAGCTGCAATTGAAGATGCCATCTTCCCGTTATCGGATCTCTCTCTGCCTGCGGCATGGTTGGTGGGAAGAAATCTGCACCTCTGCCTCTGCTACTTCAATCTGTCACAATCTGACTTCTTGGTGTAATCCCATCTTTATAGCAATTTAACCCAACAGACACAACTAGAAAATGCCAGATGGGAGGCCCAGGTAAATGTTCCCTTCTGCCAGCTGGGAAGAGGGTGATAATGGACAGCAGGATGGAGCAGAACTGCTTCAGCCACCAAAGCCAAGCTGGACTCTCAGACCAAATGCCTTCTGATGCTAGGACAAAATACACCTGCTTACTTTGACTACATTTTTTACATTATTTTGGATTTGTCTCCACTGAGCAATGATGATGGTTGTTATCATTCTTAAGTTATCCATGGCAATCCCTCGGGATATCTCTTCATGTTCTATTAGCTTAGGCTGTGATTCCAGTTTCGACTCGCAGGCAAAATAAAACATCTCTGCCCAGAAATCTCCACCTTGGATAGCCGGCATAGAATCATAGAATGTCAGGTTCGAAGGAACCTCAGGGATCATCTAGTCCCACCTTTCAGGTGATACACAGTTTGAATGAGATGGCCTAGAACCCTATCAAGCTGAGCCTTAAAACTATCTAGTGTAAAGGAATACCCCTTTCCTGGGGAGACTATTCCAATGTTTAACTGTTCTCAAGGTGACAAATTTTCTTCTGGGATCCAATCGGCATCTCCCCAGTAGCAATTTATACCCATTACCCCATCTCCACTGTGAGCATCCTACAGTGCCGCTGCCAGGGAGAGCAACGCTTTTCTGCAGCAAGGACAGATACATCATTGCTTTGGCCAGCATGATGCAGCAGCAGCAGCAGCACCTCTTGCACTGCAAACCCATTGCCCAGCCAGCCCAGGGGCGACCAAGTCTTGCTGCTCATCTGCAGTCTCCCAGCTACAGCCTCAATTCTTTACAATGGTTCAAAATTGTATTTCAAAAACCTTCTACTGAATTGCATATTTTCCATAAATACTGGTTATCCCCTGTTTGAAGAAAAAAATTATCCCATTGGCTGGGAATCAATATACAAGAACATACGTAAAGAAGCTGTTACAGTTTATCATGCAGTAATCCTTGGATTAAGGTCATTAGCAGCACTTGATGACATACAGCCAACAAGGTGCTGTTCTGGCTTACAGGATATACAGAATATAACAAACATTTCCTCCGAGTTGCTTTCTTCTAAATCTTCAAAAGAAGAGTAGCACAGAGAAAACTCAGAAGAAAGATGACTAGCACAACCTCTAGCACTGCACCAAAAAAAAGTTATAATAAAAGTAAATAAACGTTTTAAAACAACACTTAATCTTCTTCTCATTCACACCAATGTTTTCACAGTAACAGAGCTCTTGGTGAGTAACCCAAATTTTGATCTACAGAGCTAAATTTAAAAAGGAAGCCAAAACATTCTCTCGTGCCCAAAAGACAAAACCACAACTAAAGCTTCCAAAGTAAAATCTGAAATCCTCATTTTTTGTCCTTTAATTATTTATATGAAATAAGCTTTTTTCCTTCTGTTGACATGAGAACACAAATGTATCATCACAGAAAACACTGTGTACTCCCCAAATCCCACGGGGTCGTTAATCTTCTTTTATGCAGTACACAAAGTATTTTCACACAACTTTTAAAATAGAATTCTAACGCGTGCCTGATGTCTTTAGGAAGCCAGAGGCTGTTGATGGGCTAACAACATAATTGCTAAATATCATCCAAATGAGAGAGTCCCTTCACTTTGTTCTAAACTTACGCTGCTATCTGCACTATCTACATATGTAACTAGCAATACTACTAATTTACCTGAAAGTCTCTGATCCCAAGGGCAAATAATCCATTGTGTCAAAATTGAAGTAATGGACAGACCTTTCTTACTTTTGTTGATTCAAATTCAAGAATCCGCACTTTTTTTCTTACAATTTGTTTAATTAAGACTCTGGTAATAGCATAGTACTGTGCCACTGTGTATTTCCATTTGCCATGAAACAATGATAATTTATAAAATGTACTTGGGAGAATACAATTGTCCCACTAGCTGCAAGCAATTCTGGATCCCAGAGTCATATGCAATTTTTGTAAACAACATATTGACACCGGAAAAGAAAGTCCTTAGAAAGAAATCTTTTTCATGCTTCAATAAATAAAATTATGACAAATAACATTTGTTTTAATACACATCTTACCAAGAAAAAAAAATCACTTTCTGATTAATCTGGTTTAGTTGTAGCTCATCGTTTCATACTTTATGCTACTTTTTGCTACTTTATGCTACTACAGTGCACTTACACATGGTTTCGTTTTTTTCTTACCTTTAAGGAATCAAAGCAGGCAATAACTCTTCCATTTTCAACCTGGCAACTTTTAGGGGGGTGTGCAAATTTGCATTCTTCATCAGAGCGTGAACAAGTTCCCCTCTGAAATTGCCTGCACACTTCTAATGTTAGCCATTTTGTATCTCTTACGGGAGCAACATTCAAAGCCATGATGAAAAGCTGATTTTGAACTTGTAAATTGCTGTCAAGTGAATTATGCCAAAGAAATTTCCAAAACTAATGACAAAGAGAAGGGAGAGCAAAAGAAAAAAGACACAGCAACAACAACAAAAATAGCCCAGAAAAAAATAATTTCAATTCCAATTGAAAAGAAAGTTAAAAAAAAATAATTGTGGGGGACGATTAACAACGTCCAGCACACACAAAGCAGAATAAACAGAGAAAGTTTATCAGCAAGCAGTCACTCATCAATCATTAAGTCCCGCTTGTAGACTTTTGGCTGGGAAAAATCATGCTCAGTCGCATTTCTGTCTGTAAAGAACGGGGGGGCTTTTTGATTGTATCACGGATGCACCACTTTCAAGTCAAGGTCCTTCAATGCAATGGCACTCGATAGAATAATAGCTCTCGGACAGTTGCTTGCTGGTATTGATTACACAAGAAAAGCAATGCAGTCATCTGCTCATGTCCCGAATAATACTTATTCTTCCTCTTTTTCTGCTTTCAGTTTCCCATCAACTAATTGGCAAATGGAGACAGCTGAGGTATCTTCTGCCAGATATAAGGTGAAGGCAATGTCTGGCTGGTGAAGACGGGATTTTGAGAACACAGGCGTAGAAGTCCTCGCTCATAAAAGTGACTTGGCAAAGGCACTTTTTAAGTCACTGACCTGACAAAACAAATACAGTATCAGTTCACATGCAACTTCTTCAATTCAACATTACAAAACCTATCATCCCATTTTATCAGATATTACAAACGTACTGCCATTGCTCATGGTATTTAATTTTTCCCAAACAAAAGCAGCCTCCTTCGTGAAGTTACACACGACAAGGAAATAACCAGTTGAAATGCGTATTGCAGTAATATTCTAGGCAGCAATCCAAAAGTTGGGAATGATTTAAATAGATGAATGTGGCAGACACAATAATTAGGCATGCTGGCTGTGAAACAATTCAATCTAATGTGCTTAGTCTCCAAAAAAAATATACAAGAAGTCATTTCCATTATTTTATCATTTGGCCCTTCAGATTGTATTACTATGTTATAAGCTATTACTTGATTTTTCTTCCTTAGAAATGATGATGGCAGTTTTCTGTTCAGATTTTTGGTCTCTCCCCCTGTTTCTCAAGAGAAAAAAAAGAACAAACAACAACAAACCACCAATATTTGTCACTCTAAAATTGCAGGGGGAAAAAAATCCTTCCATATCCAGAAAAGAGATTTAGTTCCCCTGTTAAGAAAAAGGCTGCATGGAAAGGTTCACCACTAAGCCATCATCCTCTAATGACTTCTTTCTAATCTGAAGCTTTCTTTATCTAAATTTTCCTTTGATTAAATTAGCTTTCATGTACCTTTACAAACACATGGCTCAGCATCAAAATCTAAGACTTAAATACAGAACTTAAGCTATTTGAGGACTATAGAATACCTAGGATATTTAGTAGATAAACAGATCTGAACAATCAAAGGGTTAGATATTATAAATATTTTTAATAAATAACTATTTTATATGCAGATGGTGTAACCACAGACATGTTTCCTTCTATTCAGCTTCAAAGAAACGTAACTTTGACTTTGCAGATACCGGTCAGAAACAGTTGATGGATTGTTTTTGTGCAAGAATAAAGAAAGGGAGGAGGACTGGAATAAGTGAGGTTTTAAAGTGAGTACATCAATAAAAATAGCTCTAAAACACTGTCAGCTTTCCCATGCCAGCATAATTATCATTCTGTACTTGGATTCATCTAATTTAATAGAAGTCAGTACTGTTAGTAATGCAAATAAGAATTACTCACACACAGTTTCAGGAACAGATCCCAGTTCTGACTTCCAGGTACAGATCCCAGTTCTGACTTCCAGGTCTTAACATCAAAAGGCTTTTCTATTACTTAGCAATGTTACCACAGAAAAGATTTTACTACGTGACTGATACCTACACCAAAACTTGCTGCTCCTAGCATGAATAAAGGTAATGTAATGCTAATTGCTCAAAAATTCAGTCTCAAGTCTGGATGATACTTAGATGGCTTTATCTGCTCATCAAGAACAACAAGTTGCAAGCAAATTCATACATTTTTAAATAATTCCGCACAGTTGTAGTATAGTACAGTGCATATATTAAATATTCCTCAAATTAAATATTCCACCAATGTTGTCCCACAGCACTGATAAACAGTGAGGCTCAGCTGAAAACGTACAAAGAGGTGAGAAAATACTCATAACCCATGAAAAGGAAAGAGAGGGGGAAAGACAAGGAGACACTCTCCATAAGAGCTTGTTGAGCTGATAGCTTGTTGGGCTGACAATTTAGCTAGCTAAATGCAAAAGAGGAAATATTCTCCGTAGAGCCACCCATTCCAATTCAAAAATGTCAGTAATGGTTTTCAGTTATGGATGCAGGAGACAGATGGAAACTGGGAAAAGGGTAAGTGTTCTACCACACGTTGCTAGAAGTCACAAGTAGTAATACTCTGCTGAGCTGCATACTCCTAAAAATGACATAATCGTTTCTCAAGTAGTAGGTGCTAAGACTGAAGAAAACCAGATACTGCGCATGGTGGCAAAGCAAACAGCACGTGGTATGTAAAAGGCTTCAGCCATGGCTTTAAAAAAATTTGCACAGCAGAATCACACACAAGATTTGTAAGGCAGCAGCAAGAATTAATACTAAAAAGCATTTGGGGCACAGAGGGTACAAGAGGAATGAAAAATAGCATCCTCCTATTTCCTATCTTCTTACTATGTGAATGCTTTCTAAAGAAAGGGAAGCATGAAATTTTCATCTCAAAATCCGCATCTTGTACAAAATAACAACACTAACTGATTTCTCCAGAGGCATTAAGTGATTCAGTAGTTTCTACTGACACAGGCTCAGGAGAGAAAGAGCCAAGCAAGACCTTTCTGAAGGAGTAGGCAGGCACAGACATAGTGGGGGCAGAAGAATTTGGAAAGGTTTGCCCCTACCATTGACGTGGTCTATGTCATCCTAGGTAGCTGCCATACCTCCCCTGCCCATCACTTTCACCAGGAGGGTAAAGGAAGACATGACACCAGGAAAGCCTGAATGTGAGAGAAGATACAAGGAAAAGGGAGAGGAAAGAAACAGGAAAAGAACTACAGGAGGAACTAAGGAAAGCAGAGTTCAAGATATGAGGAAAGAGCTCAAGAGAACGAAAACAAGGCAAGAAAGTGAAATGGCTGTCTGTGGAAGAGGAAGGAAAATATACAAATAAAATAACAGTAGTAAAAAAGATTCAATAAAATGTCTCCAGAGGTCATCCCTATCATCACAGCCTGTATATTGCAAAACCCACCCGTACAGAGAGCACTGAGGCCTCCAGTAAGTGTAGACTCTGCTCTTCTTTCCACCACTTCTGACTTCTATTTGTGTTGCAACATACCAGCCAAAATCAGGTGTCCTATCAAAACCAACGGGATCTCACCAGCTTAGAGCTCTCAGCACCAATAGGTTCCCTTATGCAGGTAAAAGGTTTGCTTTTTGGTTTGCTTGTGGATTTTCTTTAGTTTTGTTATTAATGATTCCAACTTGAGCCTATACTTCTCACTGTAGCTAAACAAACTACCAAAACTTACACATTGTCAACTACGATGCAAAATATTCTAATTGCAGCTGAAGAAAACACTCAACATAAGTAAAAAAGAACTAGTTTTGTTTGTTTGTTTACAACTATTGCTGTTTATATTCAGCCTCTCACAGACTTGGATCAATGGAATTGATGCGGAATACACATCTACATTTTTTTGTATGCTAAGTGAAATAAATTCATGGACATGTATTTGTAAAAACTTAGCTTCAGATTCCTCTTTTCAGATAAGCATCGCTTCCCTTTTGTGGAAAGCTAACAAGGCATGGAGACGTAGGAGGCTTTTGCCAATCTCATGTGCTCCTGAGAGAGCAGGAAAGAGACTATGGTAGTCTCCAAATCTTCTTTCTGTACCATTTATACAACTAAGCAAAAAAAAAAAACCCTCATTAAAGAAAATCCTTTTCATTATTAAACAAAGCTAAACACACATATGCTAAGAGCCCCCAGAAAAGGTTCTTTTTCTGAGGAACACCATAAAGCCAGCATCTTTAGCAGCTGCAACCGAGCACAAAGCCCTATTACAAACCAGGGGCATCTCTCAGCTGGAAAACAGGAGCTCTTGCTTAATACAAAAATATGAGCTGCTCTAGTACAGTGGTTTCACTTATCAGACAGATTACGCAGCAATGGATTATGTACTATCTGTTTAATGGAGAAGCTGAGGCTTCCTCAACGTGTTGTATTCATGCCTCAGTAGATAACGTGTAGTAACGAGCAAAGACCTCATCTTCAAAAAGTCAACTCCACAGGTGAAGACTTCCATTAAAGAAGCAGAGTCCTCTACGTGGTTCCAACACAGAACTTTACTGGAACCACTAAGTTAAATCAAAAGGTGATAACATGTTTATTTTCACTTTACTTGTAGAGAATTAAGCACTAAAACTAAAATCTTCAGTAAGAGACGTCAAGACTGGGGCTCAATTTGTTGCTCCTACAGTCAAAGCGTATCAACATTATCCACATATTCCTTCTATAGATACAGCAGAAACTCAGGAATTCAAAATTTAGAAACCCCTCAGTTGTACCTAAGAGGGACTGAAGCTCAAAGTATACAAGCTCTTCTTTCCCAGCAAGCCAGAAAAGATGTGCTAAAAACACACAGCTTTGCAAGCCTTATCATTACAATGGCCCATTTTAAAAATAAAGAATTAAAAAAAATAAATAAATACAAAGGCTTACTATGCTGTGGAAGCAAGGTGTCCCTCCTTTATGTCACTAGCAGGGGAGAAAGTTGTTGACTGTCAGAACAGATTGCTGCCCAACTCAGGTGGGGAAAAACTCACCTTCAGGACCTACCCACAGTCACCAAAATTTACCTGCTTGATACTCTTAATGCCAAAAGAACATCTCGAAAACTCAGATTTCAAACCCAGTATGTATATACTGCAATTCTTCAGAGAGAAACTGTTAGCTTGGCCAAATGCGTGAAAACTTTCAAGAGGACCAAAGCCACATCTCTGTTCCTAGGGAAATGGTACTGCCCAATTTTAAGACCTCGACCAAGCTGCTGCTCTAACTTTTATATGCTTACGTGTAAACACACATTCATGTTGTCTTCCAGAAAATCACGTCCATAGTCTTAAATTCACTTCTGGAATCTTTAACAAAGAAACAAATCAATGAACCTGCAGTAGACACCAGGCCCAAAGAATTTCAGGTTGAAATTCTAAGCTCTGGCTCAAAGTTGTAAGCAGTGGAAAACAGGCTCTCAACCCCTAGACACAGTTAACCATAAGCATCACTGGCTTCACACTCCACAATACAAGTTGACAAACTAGTAATGTCTTAACCACACATTACCTTAACTCAAATTCTCACGATGTTCTTACTAGTCCAGAAGAGAAACTCATTGATAATAAATAATACCCTCGGTACTCACTGCCTTCAGCCTGGGCTTCCGAGTTCTGAGTCAGTGATTTTACCTGCAACGGGCAATGTGGGACAAAATACAACCATTCCCAGGTATCCTCGGATGCCCCAAGCACAAAGATTAACAGATGCGCCCCACTCCACAGATGCATCCTCAGACTACTGACAAGCACCACTTTCTTTCAAAAAGCTGCCATTCCTTCAGCAGCTGACCACATTTGCAAAGGAAATTCGCTTTGCACGTCACTATATTTATAGCCAAACCATACAGGGAATCTTTTCACTAGAAGTCTGATACGTAGGGATACTTCTACAACCAGATCAAATACGTTGAACACTCACTACGGAAATACAAGATATCTGAAGACTGACAACTACTGAACCCTCAACCTTAAGGCCAGGAGGGGGTATCCAAATTCTGCTAGGTCATGCTTCTTGTTTGGAGCTGCAATGTGGCCTCCACTTTAAAGCACTCAGGACACAACCATATGTTTAGAAGATGCTGGCAGGTTCTTTAGTCCAAAAGATGGTGGGACTTTGCTTCAGTCTTTCAACAAAACCTCACTGATATATTCTTTTGAGTGTCATTTTTTCAGCATTGTTTGTGCTTTAAATAGCATTCAAGGCCTCTAAAATGAAGCGAAGCTGCACACAAAAGGTCTGCCGAGACTCCAGGAGCACACTCCAGTACTGCATTCAATTCCAGCTACCTGCCATTTCCTTGACTCACCCCGCATTGTTTTCTTCTGCCCTCCCTAAGACTCCCTGCCGAGGAAAGCCAGGCTGCAGCTTAATCCTAGGCTAAAGCTGGATCGGCTATGATCTGCCTCCCCAGGTGCAGAATAAAGCCAACACAGCAGCACAAAGCACCCTGTGTCACGTGTGCTGGCCAACTCAACCAAGAAGTGCCCACGTGTCCGTGCCCCACACCTGATGGAGTAAAGAGCAGAGCAGGTGTGACCGCAACAGGGCATGATGGCACAGGCTGCAACCCACTTCCTCCCCTGCACCCCACCTGCGGCAGGCATGGCTCCTCGCTGCAAGCACCTGTAATTACAAGGCTGTATCCCATGGGACATGCTTCCTGTCCCTGGAAAACACGGCTGACTCAGGCACTGAATGCTAATTTAAGCCTCACTGTACAGAATCTCTCACTAACCAACACAACGAGAATCTTATTTCAAATGTTGCTAACATGAATGAAAAAGAAAGAAATTTTACAGCCAAAAATAATACCATCAACACGTCTAGTAATGACATTTGAATAAATTATATTGTTAAAGAAAGAACACGTAAGAATTTCATGTGGCTTTTCTCACTCCATCAGTCTACCACATTAGGAAACAACATCAGAATGCAATGTGACCACACAGAGGTACCATTCATCACTAAATACTATGCCAGCTTCAAGCTCTTCTCTTGAACCACCTAATATTAGGTATCTGGTAAGCCTGAACAATGTACAGTAGAGTCTAGTAATATCTTTACGTAGTTCAGTAAAATTACAGGATCAAAACCAGAATCAGGTTTCTGGCTTTTTTTTAAACTATTGTGAAGTCACAAAATTAATATTCCCTATATTCAAGAAACAAGAGGAAAACCACAGACTTCCATAAAACATTATCTATTCTTCGACAGCAAATAAGAGTGGACAAACCTTTCTGCCACCACAACATTTTTAAGAAAAAAAATATTCGATTACAGTAGATAAATGCAATTTTCTTCCAAAAATTTCAAATTAAAACTTGTGAACTTCTTTAATCATTTTGAGAGCTTGTATCACTTTGTCAAGATGTAACGCAGCTTCCCTTTTGCATTGAGCAAATCACTATTGCTCAAACAAGGCAAAAGCCAGAATTGCCCTATCAGAGAAGCAGTCCAATAGTTTGACCCAGTGGCTAGGAGCCAAAAATACAAAAATTCTAATCGCAGTTCCTGAATTATAATTTGACCTGAACTCTGCTGAAGTCAGAAGTGCCCCAAATCACAAAAGAACCATCATTTATTTTATTTGACATGGAGATAACTATTGCAACATCTCTCTTTGCCTGTTATACAACCAGAGATGAACACTTGTCAACTGCAATTCAGATAAACACTTCACCCACAGCTGGTCCGAAATATTTTAGTTAAGATGAGAGAAGTCCAGGGACAGGTTAGAAAACATCGGCCTATTTCATTTAAAGTAAGTATGACCTCCAAGTATCAGTTTTGCTTAATGAGCCATATTCTCCTTGTCAAGATCACTAATGTGCCAGATTTAGACATTTTAGTATGTCCCACACTATTTACAGTACAGTGATGAGCTTCTTATTAAAACCTCCAGTTGGCTTTACAATGTAACAACACTCACGTCCTTTGTCCCTGGGGAAGCAGGTGAGGAGGAAGCTGCACCACCAACTGTGAAACAACAGGCACAGATCAGGACCTTTTTAGTGATCCACTGTACTGCTTTCCTAATGGACCATGAAATATTTCTGCTGAACTTTTAGTCCACAGATGACTGAGGCCCACGAGTATTCTCTAACATCAAAGCGCTTCAAAGTCATACTGGTAAAACTAATGCTCATTATGCTTCAGTTAGAATGCAATTGCAGAAAACAGTTTTTCTTCTTCTAGAAAACATTTAAAAAAAGCAATGATTTTGATTTGCTCCACTGAACCTTCTCCTCCTCCTCTCTTCGTTTGTACCTCTCTCACAGTCTGTAACTTAAACGTCTCTTGTTTCTAAGCCCAAAGAAAACTGATTTTATCCTCTAGGTGTATGAATTTCATACACAAAATTCTGCTCCCACCTTGACAAGAGGATGAAAGCAATTTCTGTTTCTGTACCTCTGCAAGCAGAGTTAATCATCCCCAGCAGCAATGACGTTATCACTTGGCCTCTTGCAGACACAAATGTTTTGCTGTTGGCAGAGGGCACCACGTAACAGCTATTAATCAAACCCAGTTCCCCAAGGAAGGGTACCCCAGTGCATTAGGAGCTTCGACTTGCACCCAGCTGCTTTGTATTTACAGGGTTTTTTTATGACTGTAAAATACTTATAGAAAAGCATGCTTACGTACTGTGAAATTTTTATAGACCAGCATGGAGGGAGTGTGATCAAATGACTGTTCTCACCTGCCAAAGGACTGATAACATGCTGTTACACAGGAGCACAATTTAAATGAGCTCAGGCTGTTGTCAGTGTTCTTTTTTCTCTACTCCAGTTTCTCACTAAGCAAAGGAGGCAGAACTTATACCAAGGTATTTGTTGATGCGACAAACAGCATCCCTCTGCACTGAAAGACAAGGATAGATCTGAATAAACCAAGGACTTAATGTAAATTAAAGTATGTTGAACTTGCAAGCTGAAAATATGTTCAAGACTGACAACAGCACTGTTAATATACTCCAACATCCTACCTAGCTGTGGGAAGTTGCATCCACATCCAAACAAAGCTCTTGAGGTGAGGGCAGCAGGAGGAGTACCTAATGCTATTAACTCCGACCGTCTCTTAAGCGCTAAATCTATTCTGCTGAATAGATTCTCTGCACAAAATTCAAGCAGCATTGCTGTACTGAGATAAAATATCTGCATTTCTGTGCTGTCCTCTCCATTTGCATTGTACCTGAGAAAGAGATACTGAAGCACACAAGGATGACTTTAGCAAGTTAGCCAGAAAGTCCATCTTGCCTAATATCCAGTCTCCAACAACAGCCAACACCAGATGTCTACAGAGGAGTGCAAAACCAGAGCAGGTAGAGCGTGGTAATTTCCATGAATCGTCTCCCAGAAACCTGTAACTGATGTCTTTGTATTTAATAGGCTTCACTGGATTTCTCTTCCACGGATTTACCCCCTCACCTTTTTAAATGCTGCTCTGTCAGAAGTGTCTTTCATCATGTGCATAGTAAGTGTGATACTGAGAGGGAGCCTGACTGGTTTTCACAATTGTTGACAAAAGCCTGGACTCTCAGGAGAGGAGTGTGGATACGGAAGGAAATTATTCAGGACTTTTAGATTTGCAAAAATTTGAAAACAGCAAATTGAGCTGGGGAGTAACATGACTGATTACAAAGCCCTTAAGTAAATCTGTGTTGTTACTGGCTTTTTATTACCCTTGAATGGTTTACTAGAAGAGAAAACATACCTTTTCCTTCCAGCAGTAGTAGAGATCGGAGAAAAGCACTTTTAAAACCTACCAGAAGAGGAAGAAACATCACAACCCCTTCTTCTGCACTTCAAGCTGCATCACCTAGGGGTGTTCCCAGAAGCAATGCTTTTTTAGCGATTCAACGGAGAAGGAGGAAGACCTGAGAGTACACCCAAAGGAGCCCAAACAAGGCAATCCGATTGTGTTCTGCTGCGCTCAGATCTTTCACCACCATCTCCAACACATTTTGGCAGCAGCAACTCATCACAATGGGAAAGCGCTTCTAAGAGGGCAAAGAAGAAACCTCAATAGTGCCTGTACTTCTCAGAGGGTTGCCCAAGTGAGCCCTCATCAGAATCCACTTTATTGCAAGGATTCAGTTTCCCTCTCTCCATTAATAGCACACAAGTAACACGCAACACCAATTTTATTTACTTTCAAAACCAAAGAAATCCTCATGAAACAGAACATATGCAAGTGCTTTACTTCTTACGCATCTCATGGGACGTACTGCAAAACCAGATTAAGTGTCTATGTCAGAATACTTTATATCTTATAGTAGTTAAAAGGATGGAATGTCAACCTAACTTTAAAGTCACCTATGGAATAGCAGATTGTTATCAAGTCCCTTCAAAGCAAATTTCTTTTTCTTTTTTTAAAGAATGTGTTTATGCTAACATTCAGACAGCAAATGTTTTATATAACAGAAGCTGATTTCTTCCACTAAAAGCCATTTTTCAAAAACCCTTTCCCAGCCAAGGAGAAAACGGTAATGGGGATTTTTGGCACAGTTCTGGAGAAGAAAAGAAGTAGTATTCAAGACGTTACTGGTCCCTTCTGAAAGTATGCTGCCTTTTTTGTGTTTTGAACAGTTATTCCTTCTTGCCTGATTATCTTTGAACCTCCAAGGTGAATGAAAATATCTAATCATGCTCAACGTGAAGATGACAGTAAGAGACTTTCTTTTCAAACTTCATGCCATTTATTAAAAAAAAATAAATCCAAAACTCCAAACTGACCAGTATTTAAAAGTTCAGAGGCTGTGTTGTGTTTGGCAGTACATATTGGATTTTTTTTTTCCTCCCAAGAATACAATAAATTTGCGTTTAGTGAACCACTATTCTGTTGTCAAATAGATATCATGAGTTCAGAAAGAGAATGCTTTTTCCTCTAAAACTGTTTTTGCAACTGCTGGCAGAGAAACAAAGAAGAGCTTTTCTCAGAGTACTTGCAAATTTTGGTAAACTGTTTTCCTGAAAATCTTGAAAACTTCTATTTAATCCTGAGACAAATAATGGAGTTACAACTGGAAGGAGTGCACAGTAACTGTCTGCAGACACCGCCTGCCAGAGCAAACACTTATTTTTTTTCCTGATCTCTAGGATGATGAATTTTGGATTTGTTGTGCAGCACTGGTTACTGACCTTGCCTTGTGCTGGAGCACTGATTAAGAAGCACTGACCCAATAAAAATGGGTCATATCGATCTGTTGTTTTAATTTGTGTAACATGTCTCCCTTGGTCCAAAAAGCTCACCACCCATTGACTCTTGAAGAAAGTTATTTTTTAACCCAGTTTCACTTTAGAAAACAAATGTTTATTTTTTATAAGTAACAGGAGACAAAGTCCTTAAAATAAGGCACAGAGAGAATAAACTTTCTGTTTGTTGCTGTGTATCAGCTTACAGTAAGGACATCAAATGAGTTCATACCCATTTTTCTGCTACATCCATAGTTCCGTTTGTCTGTAACAGTAAAAGGGGATATCAACTACATTCAGATTTCTGGAACGAAGAAAACCAAACCTGCCACTGTCTTGCTAAAGCAACTTAAAAATACAGAGTCCTCCTTTCAATTTCTGTTAGCTTAAAAGCTGAAAAGGGAACGGATTGGGCAGCAATACTGACCGCTTAGGCAGTGTTAGTCTAGTACTCCTACATCCCAGACCCAGGCACATCCCTGCCTTAAATAAAAAACTTCCTTAATATTTAAAAGCCAATCCCTCTGTTTTAACTCAGCTATTTAATATGGAAAGAGAGCAATAGGAAAAAAGAAGTCTTTCCTACTCTCACTAGGTATTGTTGAAAACTTTCCTGAAGGAAATTTCAGCATCTCAATGTCTCCTCTGTCTAAAAAGTGAAAGTATTGGGGGCAAAAGTAGAAGTATTTTAGCAATAATGGAAAAATGACGTCTCTACAATTCATTTTCATATGGTTGAATCATTTGATCATAACTTAAATATCATGGATAAGCACACAGCTATTCAGAAACACACTGTAAATTGCATTCCAATAGGAAAGTTGAAGAAGAGTTCTTTCATCCTTTGACACAATGAATTGCAGTATTTTTACAGTGAAAACTGAATACATTTCCCAGAAATGTTTTGACAGAGCACTCTGCCAGACCTTTTTCTAATATCTCTGCTTACCTGTAACCGCAGAGATTTCGCCCTCCTGCTGGGGACAGCAGTACTGCTAAGCACACCCTGGTGTTCTCCAGTGCTTCCAAAGCAATGGATATGCTTGTGACACTAAGTCCAAGCAACTGGCTTTTGGCAAGAGAATTTTCTGCTCATGGAAAATCCGCAGCGGAAAATTTGGACTGGTCAAAATAAGTCTCAACAGTTTTGTCCTTTTCAAAGGTTTAATTCATTTGCTGTACTTCACGATTAGTCTCAAACAGATACTTAAAGCCACATTTTGTTTTGCACTGATTAATTTATATCATCTTGCACAACTTCTTTGTTAAACTGTAATTCAAAAACTTCCTTTAACTCTGCATAGATCTCATCTTGATAGACAGCACTGTTTTTGAAAGATAATGTCAATTTTTCTGTGTTACAAAGTCAATAAACAGCACAAAAATATTTTTATTTGGCCAAATAAATATCAACAATAATATTCAGAGATAAAAAATTGTCCATGTATGAACATAAAAAGTAAACCTTAAAAAGTAGCTTACCCACATTTCTAGTCAAAAAATTTTTTGCAAAAATGACTTAAATTCCTGTGTTGAATGTGCCTCATTTTAATGCAGTATTTGCATAGCTTGTAAATAAGAGATTTTGAATCTTCTAATCTCCAACCCAGGTACACACACTGGCCCCTGACACTTGATAGGACTTCTTTCAGTTACATACAACATTCCCAGAACAAAGCAGGTGAGACACAAAAATCAAACCAGACCAGAAAAAAAAAAAATTCAAATTCAGCAACTCTCTTAGTCAAAACTATGCCCTCTAGTAATCCTCTGCAACTTTATGGGCTGCAAAGTATACATTACCAATATTCGGTTTTCACGGAGCTACCCACTTTATTACAATGCATAGACTCCAGAAAACCCACTTGAAAGGCCCTTCTCCACGTCTACCCTTTTGCCCATTATCTGAAATAATAGTAAGCATGGTACCACTTTATAGCAACTGAACAGAACTGCCTATCTACTACAAAAAAAAAGTACTATTACACTCTGAAAAGGTAGGAAAAAAAAAGAAAACAAAAATATGCATTATTAGAGTTTATGCTTTTAGGATTTCTTACAAACAAAGTTCCCTCAATTTACACATTAAAAAGGGTTTGTTGTTGTTGTTGTTGGTTTTAAATTTAATTATTATGGTTCTATAAAGTTGGATGGAAATCCACAATTTAGGGCTCCAGGTTTTTTTATGGCTTCATTATCACCCAACATTCACCAGATGAGCAAGGCCCCTCAGGAAAATTTTAAAGAACAATCCTGCTGATGTAGAAGGCACAATGCAATCTAAATTCCATAACTGCAGAACTAGAGTAAATACAGGCACACAAAAAAAAAAGTTTAGTATTTTTAAATCAGAAAAGGAGATACCCGACCACTGTTTCTAAAGTCCTATTTCAGGGCAACAATTTTTGCCTTGCAGTGAAGCATTCCAAAGATGAACACCTTCATATATACCTTTCCCCTAAGTGAAGTTTGCTAATGTCTGGAGGCCAAGAGTGCCAAGATATACATAGTTATCTTTAACAAAGCAGATCATTACTACTAAGTTCATTTTAATTTCATTTCTAAGGGAAAAAAAAAAACAACTAAAAACTTTGATTCCTGTAAGACGAATCTTCAAGTTAAAGGTCCCACTACACAATCCTACTGTAGCACCTCCCACTCTTTTCACTGGAAGCCTGGAAACATCAAGTGCATTTCACAAAGCCCCATCTACAAGTATGTTTACAAGGAACCGTCAGTTTTCACTGAGTACAATTTCGACAACCATAGAGAAGAGCTGAAAAACACAAATCCTAAAAGCTCAAATTAAGCAAAATTAAGGAAATGAAACATCTCACCCACCTAAGCTGATGATTTTTGTGGTACCTAGTTCTCATTATGGCAAGTCTTATAGACATTAAAAGAAATTTAAATGAAAAGAGTAGCCTTTTAGCTAGCATTTACAGATGGCATAGAATGACATCAGAGCAGAAGTTCAGGGTCAAAAAATTCTTTAAGTATCCCCCAAACCGAACAAACTCACACGGTTAAATATCAAGCTTTTACTTCTAATAATCTGCTGTAATGTTCATAATGAAGTTTACCAACAGAGTTGTCCTCTTCCACTTCGTAACATAAGCATAAACAATAAAAGATACTTCGCAGCTAACATAAAATTTTTGCAAAGTCATACCTGAAGCTATCTGTGAAGTTATAAAAAGATCTTGTGATAAGGAGTACACTGGATGATAAAATGATGTAAGAGTTTAACATACAGATAGGCAAAATAACAGACATGAGGGGGGGAAAATCAAAAGTAATAAATAGTACAACAAAACACATCAAACAAGATAGTACTACACAGGAAAAATCTTGTGGACTTTATACGCAATTTGATGAAAACTTCAGCAAAAAAACTCAGCAGTTGATGGAGTATAAAGCAAGAACATTTGGCAACATTGAAGGAAGACAGAAAGGAATTACGCTACTACATAATAGTTAACATGCTCCATGACTATGAGCGCTAAATCAATCCCCCTATTTCAAAGAGATCACTGCAGAGCTAGAAAAGAGAGGGAGAACAGCAGCAGCACCATCAGTGCTACAGAAACACTTCCACATATGAGGAGGCAACGGCAAGGCTTTTGACACATGACATTCATATAGACTGATGAAGAGGACCTCTAAATTTTGAATAGGAGGCAGGGAACATTCAGAGAGTTACCAGCCACAAAGCCATACAATAGAAAGTTATCTTTGCATACAAAAACCAGCACTAGAAACACCAAGTGGCTACTAAATTTAATGGTTGAGAAGGAAAATCCTCTCAGAAAGCCTCTCGCTCCTGGCAATTAACAGTTAGAGTCATGTGCCAGTCAAGGCATGTACTCCTGTCCTCAGCTTACCCTTTTGCCTTCTCTGTCTTGAGACGGCAGCTCCTTACAGGCTAGTTACAGACCCATAGGGACACGCTGATCCTCAAGCCCTCCCCATGAGAAACTCAACACTTTCATCTCCTATTTCAAACAAACAGATTTCAGAGATGGCACACTCGGTCCACCTACCTTGAGGCATTCAAGTTCATCACAAAAAAGCACAGTCTTCTTCATCGTCCTAATGCCAAAGGGGAGACAGGTACCTTCAGAAGATGAAGGTGTAGCTTCATCTCCTGGGGCCACCAACAAAGCCACTGACCTACTTGGACAGACACGTACCCACAAGGACCAGCAGATCACACAAGTGACTGTGCCACCTCCTCTACACACCAGAGGAATGATTTACCAGCTTGGGAAGGCAAAAACCTCTTGCAGAAACATGTGTTTGTTCCTGGGCCTCACTCCCGTGCCCTTCCGTGGTCGTGTCATGCTCCTCAAAATACCAAGGAGAGAAGTAGGGACAGAAAAGAAGCAAGAAATCAGAGAGAGAAGAGGAAGATTGGATCCCTCATATCCTACAGAAGTACCCAACCACTTCCAGCTCTGCAAATGAGGTCCAGGCCCAGGAGATACATTTAGTTTTTACTCTCCAGCTTCGCTCCCTGAGATGGATGCTGTGGGCTTCTTACCACTCAACACCTTTTAACACCGTGGATTAAGCCATCAGCTTGTCCTCTGCTAGTGTTTTCACTTCAAAGAGCTGCTACTGTGGATATCAAAGCCTTTGAAAGCGACCTGCCCATTAAATGAGATCTTTAAAAAAAAAAAAAAAGGCAAAAACCTCCCTGCACTGGCTTTATAAACACATCAGTTCAGCCACTTTCAAAGACTTTCATGCTTCCCCACTGCCGCAAAGATAATCTTATGTTTTTTCCGCTTCCCCCATCTCCTTAAAATTATGGCAATAAAGAGATCCAGCCCCAAAGGGTGTCCCAGGATTAGCAGAAAGGACTAAAATACACAAGGGAACTGTAAGAGAAATTACATGTGGAAGAGAAAAGTTTTGAAATGCAAGCACTGGAGCTCCAGGACAGTGGCGCACCATGCTGCCGGTGCATGCTCAGCATGCCAATAAGGACTGCAGCACTGCAATCCCTAGCACGGGCTGCCTACACACCATCCTCCTCCTCCAAAAAAGCCTGTGACAGCTGGGCAGGAGGAGGTGCCCCTGTGCCCCATCGCTTTTGGTCTGAGGAGTGTGGAGGGGAAGGTGGGAAAGCCAGTGCTGGTGGTCTCACAATAGTCAGAAGCTGTAGCTGGGGATGCTGTGCCATGGGTGGACATAGCTGTCAGGGAAATCCCATACATGTTATCAAAAACAAAAGCGAGGCAGTGTGGAGGTCCTAAATCATTAACTGGGCCCAGAGAGCATGCTCCTGTCAGTGATGGGCCCGTCCATCCCACCAGAGGCATAGCCAGAGGTGTCTGCTGACAAATCAGTGTGGCTTTAAGGCTGAAATATGCATGTAGCTGCTGGTAGTGGCATCACAGGCCACTGGAGAAGTGGGAAGGAGTACCCAAAAAAGGATAAAACCTGACTAAAACTAGGCTTTGATATCCTACAAGGCAGCTGCTTGCCCCACCTCGATGCAGGGAGAATTCTCCACAGAGAGCTGCTAGAGAAGAGCACTGAGGCATAAATGCAACACGCTGAAACTCAGCACCGAAAACTGAAATATACTGAAAATAGATAGAAGTCTTGCCACTTGGCAATTTAAGAACACTGCACATAATACCTATAAAGTGCAAAAATCATGACAGATTTAGAAAACTGGGGGGCTCGGGGGGCTGAGCCATTTAGCATACCTGAAGCACACAGAACAGAGCATTTGAAAAAACAAAACAAACCATAAAAATCCTCAGAAATGCCATAAAAAAAAAGTATTCAGCCTGGACAGGAGAGAACGCTAGCAGGTTAAAATAAATAAATAAATACAAATACTTGCTAGGCCTATCTCTTAAAAGTGATGATGGATAAATACATACTGAAAAACTGCCTACAGATTTCAGATTTTTTTTTGTTTTAAAAAAAGGCATTTCCGAGCCCTAGCTTCCTTCCCTAAAACTACAGATGGAAACCAGTTCTGTACTTTTCCCCAACTGTATTACCAATTCTGCCAATTGTCAGAGTCACTGTACTCTCTGCAGAAGACAAGCTCTTACAGCACCTGAACCTCCAGATCGACCTTGTCAGCAACGTGCGACACCCAGACCTTCCTGAAACACTGTTTATCACCCACTCAGAAGCTGATAAAAAAATTATTGATCTAAACCAAAAAAGGATAATAGACTCTGGTATGAACAACCTGTTCTTATTTCTTGATCCATTTCTTTATGTAACTACTGTATCACTAAATCCCTCCTACTGTCTTTATTAGCTATTTAGTTTGTATTGCAAAAATCAGAAAAATACAAAAATATTTTAATGACTGTGCATATATTACGTATGTGTATATGCATTTGTGGACATACATCTAGGTAAAAAAAGGAGGTGGGGGAGAAAGAGCACATACTTGTGCATTTATTCCTTTTGTTTACTAGAACTACAGCTGAGCTCATCAAACACAAAGTTTGGGGTTTCAGAAGCCCACTAGCTCCTTTACCAGACTTATGGCTCCAGAAATTCTACAGGTTTTCTGCAGAAGCAGCAAGCTGCATGCTGGCAGTTCTCAGCTTTAATAATCATCGCTAGTACAAAAAGTCCTCTACATAATTAGTATTTCTTTGTGTTAGTTACCAAGAGTTCGCATTTAATCTCCTGTTGTGTGTGTTCTTCAATTATCAAAGCCTCAAAGTTTTCCCTTTTTTACCATGCTCAAAGTACTGAAATAAGAACATTATATCACCAGAATTGTGAGAGAGAGAGCTCTGTGTTTTAATGGCCTTATTAATAAAGAATATTTTTTTTTAAAAAATGGAGAGATTAAGAAGTTGGCAGATTATAGAAAGAAGCTGCATGATTTCTTTCTCCTCACTCACCCTCTATCCCAAATACAGATGAAAAGTTTGTTTTTCAAAGGAGACTTTGGACTCTGTATATCAATAACCAACAACTGTCACTGCGTTTGCTAATAATGTATAAATAGATTAGCTTAATTAGTCAAGCAGTTGCTACTACTATTATCTGAACTAGTTTTCAGTACTGACATCCTCTTGAAATTTGTTTTATTTTCCTCAGGCTATAATTTCAGCCTGTTTACAGACCAGTTACATAGCACTGGTTTACATTAGTTAGCCATAACACATTGTATTAAACATATCAAATTAGCTTCAAAATCAAATACTGAAAAATGTTTTTATAAAGAATATATATACTAACAAATTCTAAAGCAAGTGATTTTATTCTCTTTTGCTTCGATTTTGTAACAGCCATGTGTTTTTATTCACAAAAAGGGGAAAAAAATCGTAGGGCTTAAAAAAAAGGTTTCTTCCCTGAAAGAACAAAAAAAATCCTCTAAGTCAGAATTTTCCAGTAACATTAGAAAATAAGGTATCACTAATAGCTATTACGTGTAATTTAAATCTTAGCAATGTGTCCAAGTAATAATTTAGAAAATTAAAAGCATATATATGAAATCATTAATGAGGAATTCCATTTGAATACTGTCTTTTTGTCATCTCTCAATACTATAAACACTGCATAGTTTAGAACTTTTTACAACTAAACACAGCACAGAATATTCCTCACATACTTGTGAGCACAGCAGAAAAAAAAATTCAAGAAAAAGTAGCACAGTTATTTTCAATTTCTATAAAATACATGCTTACAAATAAAGAACTTTTACTTTATAAACACTTTGCAGTTACAACACTATACTTCAGGACAAGTAACTCATTAGTAAACCTTACCTTAGGAAAACGCATAAATTAATTCTAAACAGAGTAATTATTCCTTAAAAACAGACAAGCTGCACACAGTTAAGACCTCATGGCACTAATAGCTCTGATGAAATCCACAAAGCAATTAAGATGAAAAAAATAGTACTAAAAGAAAAGAGGTACCATAATCTGGTCCAAAATACATTTTTTACCAGCTATTTACATAACAACTGTAGATACAGGGTATTTACTGTCACCTCTGCACCCCAAAACAAAAGCACACCTATTAATCTACAGAAAGTATTCTTGAGAAGGAAAGAATTTTCTTTTCAATCCCTTTGTCATTTGATTTGTCTGTCAATAGTTGGAGACAAACTATTTGATTGAGTGATGAATGCAAATTTTCACTTTGTAAATGTATAGAAATATCCTCCTTACGGCTAGACTGACAATCTCACTTTAATTATCCACAAGGAAGAGACAAGTCTCAAAACACGAGACGGAAAAGTTTCCTCTGTAAGCTGTGCATCTAAATTATTTTATTTTCAAAAAATAAAAATTTAGCTCAGATTTTATAGCTTGGAAAAGATCATTTTGACTTTTAACACCACATCTAAACATCGACAGTGATAGATACTGAAGCACATATATCCATACCCCATAGATTTTTAATAACAATGCCCCATACCATGACATATGTTTCACTTGTTGGCAGAGTCTGAAATTCTCAGAAGACACGAGGTTGATTTTACTCAGAGAAGTGCAGCTTTTAGAAATAACCGGTTCATAAACTCAAGATATGCCAACAACCTAGCCGCAGGTCTTTAGCAAGTATTTAGTCAGGGAAGGGGGAGTTTGAATCAACCTCCTCCAGGTAAAATCACCTGCGAGGAGCCCGTGAACTGTACTTCTCCTCAGAAAAGCTGAGGGTTGGTTGGTCTAGGAGGGACTGTTTAATGCTATATTTTCAAAACTAGCATAACTTGTTCCTGAGGGGAGGAGAGGGAGAGGAAGTCTTAAAAATGTTCCCCAAAATTACACCACCAAAAGCTTTCCTAAGCAGTGAAATGTTCTTTTACCTCATTTCTTCTTTAAGATATTTAGAGATATTTAAGATAATAGAGATACTTACTCACCCTCAGCTCATACACTTAACTTTTCTACCCGCATTCTATCTGAATACACATACTTGTGTATAAGGCTTATTGTTATTACAGAATAAACAAGATAATAACATTTTCTTGCTGTTTCACCAACTGTTAGTCTTGAAAAAAGGAGAAAAAAATCTATATTATATACTTCACATATACACAATGCTGCAATAACGCAACTGAAGACAGCATGTTAATTTGGGTTGCTAATTGGATGGGAACCTGAAAGGCACTGAGCACCATTAACATATACAGTAGTCTAAGAAAGTTGAAAAGGCTTCAGCACCGCCACAGGACGAAGCAATGTCCTCAGACCCCTCCTTTCATATGGCAGTAAAGGTTGTTTCCAATTTAGTAAATAATAATTAGTAACTCCTATTCTTCCAGAATTCCAGACACTTTTGCCTAAATAATCCTTTTCCCTCTCTCCAGAGCATTCAGCATAATTCTCCTCCATTCCTTCCTGAGGCTCCTCCTCAGCAAGAAAGTTGATGTGCCTCAGTGCAGTGAAATCATTGCTCTAAAAGCTAGCCTGCTCATTAAATTATTCTGCTAGCTGTGTGTTCTCTCATTAAAAATGTATAAAGATCAGATAATTGCAACACGTATTATTAACCTCGTTTGCCTTATTTTCATGCACAGGTTCAGTTTTGCTACCAAGACAAAGACCTGAAAAGCATAGGGGAAATGCTCAGCCAAACTACAATACAAAAAACTCTTCCAACTTGCCTTCAAGAGCATGACGAATCATGGTGCAGTCAAAATTGCCCATACTTTCACAATGGGGTACAATACTGTAATCCCATTGTATGGCTCCTACAAGTCTAAGACAGGCAGTCTTTGCTTTAGTTAACGCCTCCGATAGGGTATTATTTAGATCAGCCAGTCTAATTCACCTAATTCAAACATCTCTGCTATGAACTTCACAGATTGCCAGGTTGATTCCTTCTCTTTCTAAAAGCTAGGAAGCACAACCAGACAACAACCCAGCTAAAAATCCAATTAGGGAACAGCACTTCTGAAACACACTGACCTATTTATTTTTTCACTTGTGTTATTTTAATATGCATATACTCACATTCTATTTCTGAAGAGAGCTATTTCTGTTGGGAATTATTTCCCTTTGAAAACAAGTTACCATAAAATCCACCTACTGCACTCAAAGAGAATATATTCACCAGAGAAAAACTGTTTCCCCGACTCCCCGGAGAAACATACGGTATGCAGCACACTGCAGCAAACTCTTTAAACGTTCAATGAAAGACAACGATCCTCCTACCTTGTTTAGCTCTGTCTATTCGGCACATTCCCAACACGAAAAGGAACATCCGATATAAACAAATAGCCATATCTTCCCCATTGCATCATGGTAAGTGATTTTCACATGCAACAATGAGCAGCCCGTATTATTTTTTTATTTTTTGGTGCTCAGAAAGCCTTGTGCCTTATCTCGCTTGGGATTTTTCCTCAGATGATGAAGCAAAGACACAGCCTAAACTCTGTTGCTGACTGCAGCCCTTCCTTCTCCCAGAGCCCTCCCAGCATATGTCAGCCAATCACACTCAGCTTCGTCAGCCCTACTGCTCTTAAACTGATCCTAACAGGATGATTGACATGGCAACACGGCACTTCTAATGTGTAAAAACAATGCATCCATACTGATGAACCAGGAATTTCCCTTGTGCAGGGAAGGGGTTCTACTGGCAAGGTAAAGCGATACCTCCGTGAATTAACAAATGCAGCAAAAGCAAACAACTCCCTTCCCCTCCACTGCAACGGCAGCCACACCATTTCTTGCCCAAGAATTTTAAAAGCTTTTGCTAATCATAAATGCTTGCACAAACAACATTTCTGAAACTGCAGAACTTCAATGATGCTGTTTTGGTCGTAAAGGTGAGCTGTGCACCACAGACCGAAAAATCTATCCTTTATTTTAACACGCAGTGAAACACACTCTGATTCAGGCAGTAATATTCCCATTTTAATACTGCATAATCTGACTGTGCAGTGTTCGCATTTAACAGCAATACACACATAATGTCTTCCCAAGTATTTGAGATCAGTTGTTAAGGACTGCAGGTATGGGATGCTTCTCGATAAAAGCATAATCTATATGACAGCGTTTTAATATCCTGGGCAGACAAATCACATCAACAGCACCCAAACTGCAGTTCCTGTGACTAGCTTACAACTGATGTTAGTTTGTACCAACGTTCTAGCATAAGGACTGTGATAATCAGTTTCCATTTTTAAGTTAAACTATGGGCAGCTCGATACGCTGGGTACAAAAGGCTGCTGTCAATCAGTTTTCCCACAAATATTGCTGGTTTTAAAACAAGAGAACAAGGATTATTGAACATGAGTTGCAATGAAGAAAAATACAAAAAAGCTGAAAGTAATCTTTATCCAGAAAGCGATAAATATTGCAGTGCAACACTCCTTTAGAAAGCAGTTGATGCAATTCAAGTCATTACAGAAAAATGTGTAAAATGTATTTAAAATGCCACTAAAAGTTTAGAAATATGAATAGACAAGAGGAAAACAAAGCTCTCATTCACTGGCAGCTCTGTCCCAAGGCCCTATTGTTTCCTATGGACTGCTTTGCATATTACAAAAGCAGCTTCCCAAAAATCCATTATTCCTCTATCCTGCAAGCAGAACTCTCCTTCAGGCTTCACCATCTCCCACCCAATTTGTGAAAACCCTCCCTTCCCTGGCATGGCTGAAATGCACTCCTGCCGAGGAGCCTCCTGCCAGCCGGCCCTCACTCTCTGTTCAATCACCCCCTCCACTCTGCTCTATTCTGTCCTACATAAGGAACAAAACATCCCCCCCTGCCGGCCCCCCCCCCAAAAAAAAAAACCAACAGCCCCCAAACAGGTGATTCTGGTGGGTCTTGGGAGACTCCAGGGACAGGAGTGGTAACTCCATCTGTTATTAAGGTGGCCTGGTGCGTCACACGGTATTTTCCACATTCTTTTGACTTTGCCAAACTAGAGCTGCCTGCGTTAAAAATTTTCCATGCTGGACATCTGCTACAGGATTTATTTACTTCCCTGCCAAAATGCAGTTTGCCCGTTTCTGAGATAGCCTAGACAAAAACATGTTGCTCTGCCACCCTTGTAACCCACTCACTGGGGAACTGGCTTCCCTGCCCATGTCGGGGTAGTCTTGAAATTTGGCAGAGAGCTGACTCCTTGCATTTTCAGCTTGGGTTTTTTTTTGTTAAATCACGGTTACGTTTTTTTGCCATACTTATGAAAATATTTTCCTATTTGACAAAGCTTTAAAACCCGCTAGAATTCAGCTGGTAGACATCACCTTTTTTACTTTGTTTTCCGATCCCTACAGTGCAATCCTCAGAAAATGTGCAGTCAGCGGCCACCGCCTCCTCCAGCCGCCCATCCGTAAGCGGCTGGAAAGGCACCAGCCCCACAGTGCAACTGAGCATGTAACGGGCTCAAGTTACAGGAGATTAGCAGGATTTCCCCTGTAACTGCTGCTCCCATCTGCCAGAGACCAGACATTGGAGCTGACAGCAGGAAGACAACCTTGCCTGTTGCTTTCATGACCCTTCAGCTGGTGCCCCATGGACGTGTAGGAGACTGGCCCTTGAGAGTGCTCTGCAGAACGGGTGTGAGAAAAGTCGAGTGGACCAAAACAAGACACAAAACTGGGCAGAAGAGGGAAAGACAGAGATGAGAGAGAGAGAGAGAGAAGAGACGCAACAGCCAGAGTCTGGAAATCCTGGGTCTGGTCAAGCAGAAGGTTACAGTAAGGAAGAAGACGGTGCCAAAGCTGGACAAGGAGGTCGGGAGAGTGAGTGGCACAGACACCATCAGCCAAGAGGAACTAGCCACCCTCCCCATGGACCATATGCCAAGACACATGCCAAGAGCTGTCGTGGTTTAACCCCAACCGGCTTTTGTGGTGTGTTAAGTTTGCTTCTAAAATGTGAGGAAACTTGGAAGTTACATCAGAAAACCTCCACAAACAAGTCACTAACACAACACACCCCCTCCCCGAAAGGCAAGTGCTCAGCACTGCCTGCACAACCCTATTTCAGCATCACTGCTTCACCATGCATGCACCAGTCTTCAACCACTGCAGAGCTTCAACTGCAGTCAAATGGGGTTTAGGTGCTCCCAGATATAATTTCTACAACTTTCAAATCAGGAACATAAAACTAGCAAACATGGGCCCATCTGGTTTCTTGAGTTGGTTATTAGGTTTTAGTTCCTCCCTTGCCAAAGGTCCAGAAGCCCCTCAACTCAATAAAGTGCTGAAAACAAATCATGTCGCATTTGTGAACCCTTCAGCTGGGCCCCATCTAAAAGCTCCAAAGAAGATACATGATCTTTCTCAAAAATGGCATTTGACTAGTGTGCAGGAAATAAGGTATGAGTTCATGGACTGAAGAAAAAGAGTTTTTTAAAACTACCTGCTCTGTACATTGAGAAGTGAGGGGTTCTAAAGCGAAAAATCTCAAATTGCGATGTGCCTATGAGCCCATTTGTTTTTCACATCAGTTACAAAGAAAAAGGCCAGGATTTAAATTTTCAGACCAATTTATACAATCATAATATGTATTTAATTGCAAAGTGACAGCATCTTAGAACAACTGAGAAATTCAGATGTAAAATAAAACAAAGAAAAACACATAAAGGTAAATTTCCAACTCAAAAAACACCATCTGCCCTGCTTGACATGCTCCTGCAATTACGGAATCAAGTGAAAATGCTGCTAAAGGTGACTATTACATGTAATTTCCTGAAGGGTATAGATACAACTTTTCTCCAAAAGTAGACTATTTTGGAAGTAATAAAGAGGAAGAGAACTAGAACATGCAGAATCTGCAGTTGTTTTTCCTTCTTTACTCCTGAATTACAGCGATTAGGTTCAATCACTGAAACAACAAAACTTCTCAATTTGAAGAGAGTTTTGCAAAAAGCGTGGAATATATATAACACATTTAAGACACCAAGCAACTTACGTGACATTCAGTACAGCAGAAAGATGATTTTGAGCCTTGCATAGATGACCTATGGTAACAGTGACATTTTGGTAAGTTCAGCAATGGCAGGAACAACTTCAAAACTATTTCTTGTGTCAGTAATAGATTCTTCCCTTCGTAACTTCCCACAACTGCTGCTAGCAGCAATCCAACCTTGGTAGCTATGTTCTGAATGACAGCATAAAGAAAAGCCAAGGCAGCTGCCAAGATTTTAAAACTAGGTACCTAGACCTATTCATGCATAACACTACTGATGCCAGCCTTTGCAAAATACCTCTTTCTCTGTCTCTCTCTCTGTTGGGGCTGAAGTGATAGCAGAAATCATTAAGTTACAAAAATAAAGACTAATGCCAAAATACAAGTTACTAACTCGAAGATGAAAGGACACTGCTAGGTTTAATTTTGGTTGCAAGCACATGCTTATCAGAAGAACTCTAAGTCCAGGATTTCCAGCTTCCTAGCACCCAGACATGCCAGCATATCCCTAATCTAGGAAAAGTGGAGACGAATTGTGTAGACATATGAAAGCAGACTATTCTATTTTCATGCTATATGTTGAGATATATGAAATGAAAACACATCACAGAAGCAAGCATATATTCAAGTTATACATTAGGATTCAATCTTACCAAAATTAAGGTGGCTTCTGGAGGCCTTCCAAGTCCCCTATCTCCTTCCGCTGGCTGCACAAGGAATTTAAGCCATGTCTAAATTGTGAGATCCAAACACATGGGTTCAGGCACACATCCAGTCTGCATCCTAACTTTATTTTGGGATGACACCGATTCCCCATCAGGATGCAAACTGAGTACACGTGCACCGCTCCTTCACAGGGTGGTTCCAGTTGGGAAGAGTGAAGGCGGCACCAGCAGAGGAGAGCTCAGTATCCCCCAAACAGGCTTTGTAGCTGAACATTTGAGACACGTATCTTGGGTGCCATGGAGAGTTGAGCTGCCTTTGGATTGTAGCCTTATGCACTTAGCTTGAAATACATTTGACCAAATATAAACAACCACATCTCACTGAGTCACTCTACTCCCCCTCTCTCTTTATAATCACTGAAGAGAAACAGGCATTTGTGGGCTGTGATTCATCCTATCCGAAAGTAGCTATTCTAAGAGATTCTATCATACCCTAAAAGCATCTGTGTTTCTCTGTTGGTTACTTGAGATTATCACCCTTAAGACTCCTTCTATCGTGTCCTTCATTAAACATATAAGAGGTGAAATCTTACTACAAAAGGAGCTTATTAGCAATATAAATACTTAAATACTTAAGTTACAGGCACTGGATAGCACTTTTGACTTTCAAATTAATTTAAAATAACTGCAGACATTAACATATAGCTAAAGAACACCTGTACTTTGACAATGTACAGTAATAGCTTTGGTGTAAATCCTCAGCTTGCTATAAGCATGTTCCAGCTATGTCACTATATAAGCTACATAAGCTTGTTCTCTAAGCTATGCTGAACATGTTCCAAGGTTTTTTTTTCCCCTGACTGAACATCAATCCTTGCACTCACTCATGCTTTCTTCCTCTGAACAACTGATTGACACCAAATTAACCTAAGAGGAATTGGACTGGGATCCTCCTCCTGATTTTCCTTTTGGTGTTGGAGGGGAGCGTTTCTGAGGGGAGGGAAGGCTGGTAAAACAACCAATATCTTGCTGACTCTGTCTATATAATCTAGGTTATATAAACTGGCAAAATAATAAGCTAGGTAAAATAAATTGGCATGCCACCTATATTGTCTTACTCTTAGAACACAGATTTATGCAAAAGTTTCTTCAGGAAAGTGATTCTATTTTTCTTTATGACAGCTAAAAAAAAAAAAAGCCATTTGCAGTTTGCTGATCTGAAATGCCAAATCACAGAAGTATTGAAATATTAACATTTAAATGGCAGTCATCCAAACCCAGATACGTAATTCAGTGGCTTCTTTGACACCCTAGGGAATTCCTGTTGTCCTCCAGTGGCCACTGCTGGAAAGACTGGGTTACTGGTACGTCCTGGCTTACATCTACCAGCCCCATGCAGATATCCCAGATATAAAATAGTCTAGTGTCACTTTAGATACCAAATATTTAGGTACTTGTACCTGTCCAAAAATGCAAACGATTTCCCCAATACATATCAGCATAGATCTTCCCAACCCTTTAAACAGAATGTAAATGGATTACACAGAAAATAGAAACCCTTTACCTTCAACTGCTCAACACTACTCAGAATAGATGTGTTACAAATCAGAAGGAATCATGGGGTAAAAGCACCAGCACTATTTAAGCCAGCAAGATATATCATAAATTCAAGATAAATCCTTCACTAACTGATTTCATGTCCCTCATTTTGTTCAACACCCACCACAAGCAGGGAATCATCTCATGGAAGACTCCCAAGCCTCTCACTCCAGATGAAATAAACACCAAATGTTTAAGCCTTCATAAAAATGTATTTTGGATCCACACGGTTATGAAAAATACTTTCCAAATGTGTCTAATCAAAAAAGAAAGCAAGCTGTGTACCTTGTAGTCTTTGATATACAGTGCAAAGGTGTTAACCGCTACTACTCACTAATGCCTAAATTATCTTTAGCAAGACCCCTGTGTACTGGGAAGTTCTTCCATTGCTGATAAAACCATGCTCCTTCCTCCTGAGATCCCTCCATGACTAATTTCCTCCATAGCTATTGTTCTGGCCTCAGATTTGGAGTAGCTCCTATTCAGACACACAACAGGAGGAAACCATCTGATAAATCACCTTGTCAGAGAACCTACTAACCTCAGCCACAAAGCCACGTGGGCATAGGAAAATCTTCTTGCATTTCAGGGACCATAGATGGAGAATGTACATATTAAACTTCTACCCCTTATCCTGAGAATTTGCTGGATTATGGAATAGCCAACCTACTAGGAAGACGCAGGGGCAAGATTTGTCCTTTAAAAAGTTCCTAAATTACCAAAAATAATACTTGACATAACTACTTGACAGAAGTATTCCAATTATGTTTTCTGCAGGTAAACTAAATTTTTTTAATCTTCTACAAAGAAGCCTCTAATGTATCCCAGATCCTGCATATAATTCAAGCAACGGCTGCAAGTAATAAATCTTCTGACCAGTGATGTAATGAGGACTCTCTAATCATCCTTTAAATCCAAAAGCTCTATTTTATTGCTCCATTATAAACACAAAGGGAAAAAGACGCCACTGACACTAAGGTACAGTTCAATTTTCCCATCTTCAATTAGCACAAAAACAACTGAACCTACTCTTTCAAATTCATTGAAATTACCCTGTTGTTTTCGCACACCACTGCGACACAGGTGTAAAACATCCCATTGCTATTTAACAGGTAACGCTAGAAGTTGCTTCCCTACAAGCTGCTACTTAATAGCTTGAGTCTTTAGGGTAGATGCTCAGGGGCATGCAGCAAAATCAGCAAGCAATCTCCACTGTAAGCAGAGAAAATAGGCTCCAGGAGACTTCACAGAAAAGGAGAACCAATTGGATAATTTTTGTTTTTTAAAACCAGTAAGAGTAGGATTCAATCCCTCACCCTTTTACAGCAATTAATAACTTGCGCATGTAAGAGCGGAGGACTCCATATAATTAACAAAGCACTACTTTGGCAAGTAGGGAAGGCCTGGAGTATGTAAGTACAGGGTTTTATTTCTTTCTGTGAAGCATGGATGACAGGTAGGAGAAAGCTACGCCAAGTGAACTGCTGGCAAGCAACTAGTCTGTTGGTTGCCTGCTAAGGCAGCTCTGTTTTGTGAAGTCTAGGAGACTGTGTTCACATAAGCAGGCTTTTCATTAAACATCAACCTTACATGCATTCAAACAGGCACGAGTTTTGCATCAAATTTCCATTTTCACCTCAAAAAAGGTTGTTTTGTTTCAGCTTGCTCTCTGATGACTGTGGAGTGTTAGGAATACTTTTATTTGTACAATGTTTTTAAACATTACACATGGATCTTTGCCCACCCAATTATTCTGCCACATAATACTATAAACATGATCATTAACCTTCATTTTTCCCAATGTCACGTAACAGAAACCAAAAAAATACGTAGCTGTATATACAGAAAGAAACAGGGATTGTTTTCACTCAGGAAAAAATATGCAAACAAATAAGAGTAATGAGGGGCAAGAAAAAAGGTCCTCTAGCAGAAGAACTAGGCGTGAGGCAAAATGGCATCCAAAAGCCTGATCTCTTCATGACAGCACGTTTCAAGCAGTGCATACCAAGATTTAATCCTGCCACCTCAAAAATTAAGCAAATTATAGAAAGAATGTCTCAAACTTCAAAGTGCACACAGGCCTTCATTCACCAGAGGTCCAACGATAGAACAGAGAGTTTATTTGTAGGGAAAGGTCTGTAAGGGGATAGCATCCAACTTTCTAACACGGCATACTTCACCTCTTCTATATTTTTCTCTGACTCCCTCTTCCTCTCAAAATAAAAAGTGTTTTAAAATGATAAAGTAATTAATTTGATTATTCCCTGTCATATAATATAACTCTAATAATGATGATATGAATACTAATATGTATTAGTAGAGGGAAAAAAAAATTAGAAGGCATCCTGTCTGCTACTTTTGGCTTACTTAAAGGCTGTACTAGGGGACTGCAGAGGAAAAGTACAAAATGAAGATTATGCAGATCCTTTGCTGTGGGGTATATAGTCTTATGAACTTGAGATCATAAGGCCAATTTCACTGCAGTCCACCTGCCCTCTTGGCCACTGTAAAGCCACCTCATTCCCCGAAGCCATCTTCAGCAGGCCCTTGAGGAGGGGTTTGCCTGTTCGGGCAGTATTAACCATCAAAGAGTTCTGTCCCTTCCCTCGAGGCCATGTGTGACCAAACCAGCTCTCTCAACTTCAACCTTTATTCATAATAGTAGCTTTCCACTGAATCTGGACATGGCAACAGGACTTCATCTGACCTAGAAGTACTGCCTTTACAAAAGCAGTGACCATGTGCTCAGTGCCCTATGGATGAACTAGAGGGACTTCTAGTTTTATCTCTTCTTTTACTGTTGGTGGCATATACAAGGCAATATCACTCAGGTGTTTTGCATTTGCTTCTTTTGGTTCTTCTTTGAACTGCTGACAGATGGGATAAATTAAAAGCTCTGGATCTTCCACAGTATTTTACACTTTACTATTTCAGTTCTCTCTGATACTTTAACATTGAACGCACTTCCATTGTGCAAAGATATCTACAATCAATCCACCTAACAACAAAAATGAAGCTACTAGTGCTTACTTTCTAGAGAAGTTCTTTACAGATCCTTCAAAACCCAAAATTTGATGCAGATGCTTTCAGTATGGCCATCTCCAAAGATTTCTTTTTGAGACAATGTAACTTCAAGTGTATTGGCAGCTCAAAAAAAGTCCCCAACTTTAACGATATCCCATTCTTTCTGCTTCTTTTTTTCAGTTAATTATGCAGAAAGCAACAAATGACTGTGAATCCACTGACAAAATCCTGCTGAGGTAAGCAAAATGAAACTACAGCAGTTTCAACTATTCCTCCTGTTTCGAAAACTCATCATCTCAATCCTAAAAACCTTCTCTACAGTTCTACATAAACAGGCATTCTTCCCCTTTTTGGTTGTTTCCAGCAGGAGACTCCACCAGGGAGTCGGCAGCAGCAGTGACCAGCTCTAGCAGGTTTGGTACTGTTGGTACCACATAAGAAACAGTGCTTCAATCATCTTTGAAAAGTGTAAAGAAGAAAGAGGTAAGCTTTCTAGAAAGAAAGAACAATGCTGTAATAATCCTCCTGTCAGCCCTAGGGCCACTGCCACAATTCAGATGACCAAACCGCTACACTGCTTCACGAGGGAGGAGTATTGAGCTCCACCCAGCTCTGGCCTCAAGTTATTGCCACACGATTAGTCATGAGGCCTCACTGGAGCTCAGAATGTGCACTGATTTTTCTTACCCCCTCCTCTAATTCACTACAGCAAGAAAATCACTAACTGAAGCCACTACCAACGCCTCCTTCTGGTGGAATGCACCCTAATCTTACTCTTGCAGTTATCATGCCTTCCCCTTCATGTCCACACTCGCCACTACTCCCACAGGACGCAACTCTAAACTATTCCCCAGATTCAACAGCTTGCACCTCCAGGAAGAACCATGGAGTGTTTCCACCCCCCCTGCATCACCCAGCAATCCAAGTGGCACAGCCCACTTCATCTGCCATTGTATAAACTGGAATGGGCTGTTTAGTGTAAATTTGGAAAAAGGACCGGAGAAATCAGACAGCTTCTAAAAGCTGCAAGTAACAGGAGAAATACACTCCACCACAAACAGGAAACAAAAAGCATAAAGCACTATGAAATTAAGTAAATGAATTGAGTAACATAAGGCCTACCTTTAACTGCCAACAGGCAACAGACAATCCAGAGTGAAATATCTGATATGCATTGCATCACCCAAAGCTGTCTAGATGAGATCTAACTCCCATGCCTTTCCCTGTCTACATTCTCCCTGCCCCCCAAACTGAGTCAAAGACTCTGGCATAAGCAGATGGCAGGAAGCACTTTGTTCACCTGTTCTGCAAACATGAAATCTACGGTGCCTCTAGTAAGGCATCTTTATTAAATTTCATTAATCTGAAAAGCTAAAAGTAACATTCACTTAAAGACTACAATTAACAAATGGCTTTAGAAATGCTAACATTAATACCTTTTAAGGGATGGCAGCAAAATGTCCTAGAATGATAAATTTGGGGAATCTCAACATATACATTAATAAGACTAAACATGCAGAATTACCCAAAACTCATCCTTTCATTTTCTGTATGAAAAGACAGTTTCTTCATTTTTCCCTTGGCACCTTCACAGGTCACTGTGGTTGTATTTTGGACCTGACCCCTGATAAAGAAGTTGAAGATTAAGGGTATCGCAACACTACTGCTGTTTTGGAAAGAGTATTATCTCATTCAAATGAGAGAAAGAATGTCCGGTTTCCCAGGAACTAGAGAAAGCCTCAACAGAGCAAAGACCAAGAAACTCCAAAACCTTTTCCAGCTCACAAACGGCCAGCAGGGCACTAACCGGGCTCACTAGCAATGACAAAAAATACAGTCAGCTCCTAACAATCATTGCTCCAGTAACACACCTCAAAATCACCTTTATGTTTTCACATCTAACCATATACACACAGAGGACAGAAAATCCATATCCGAGAATGGCAAATAAAGGCCAAAATAATTAATGCATGAAAACCTTTGCCAAGACCTTCAATGCTCAGAGTTTACGATGTCCATATAGACATAGAGCACTGCGAGGAAATGCTCTACTTCCTGAAAACCTCGTGCACTTGGAAAGCAGCAACAGTTGCCTTACACAACCCAAGCTGAGTATATTTAGACATCCCTGTACCGTAAAGCAGGTTGTTTTTCTGCCTCCAAGACCTGTGAATTCAACCTTCCAGAACTCCTTTTTCTTACTATCAGCCATGAAATGTTTGTCTCTCACATCCTGAGGGCCAACAAAAACATGACCAACAGTCTGAGGCCTTCCTGGATAAACTAGGAGCAATGGGGAAATAAGCAGCAGCATAATCTAGTAGCAGTGGGAAGGTGTTCCCCCATCACTTGATCCTCCTCCTGTAGAGACCTACAAAGCTCAATTCCATCTACAGTACTTGATATCATCAGTGTGAAACAACCAGGAGAAGCAGTCTCAAATTCTCTCAAAGTCGAGATAAAATAGATCTATTTCTCCTTCAGCACAAACAGCTGAAGCACCATCTAAACAAGAAGGAGTAGCTGAAGTTAAATCTAAACATGGAATTCAGTGGTGAGCAGAGTCAACAATGTCAAGAGTTTGCAGCCACGGACAGACTGTGGTTTTGTTGCTTTAAGATACACGATCCCAACTGGTCATAGGTCAGAAGTATTTCTGGACTTTGAACTGACGTTATACTTTCATACTGAAGCATTACTCAATGAGAGTGCTGCTGTCTCAGCTCTATCGAGGCAAAGAGTAACCTTTGTTTCCAGTACGCTACAGGCAGCTCAAGAAGCCTTACAGTCTAGAAAATTCGATTACTCTAGAACCTGCTGTCTTTCCTCAGTAATACGGCTGTGAACTATCATCCTCCATCTTCCAGACTGCATCCTCACAGTGCTCAAACACCTGCCTTCAATCTTACAGCTCTCTGTGGCCTCAACGCAGGGCAGCAAAAGGTCTACCTTGGGCTCTGCAGAGGAACAGTCCCTGACAATCATCACTGTCATCATTCACCCAATGTGAGCCAAAAATATTGGTGTGTAGCTGCAAATCAGGATACACTGTTGAATCGCTCAACACTTCAAGCTCTTTGAAGAAGTCTACTCTTCATTCATACCTTGACTGAGCCATATATCAACTACATTTTTATTCCAAATTTAGCAGAGCATTTCAGTATTGCGTTTCTCTGAAGTCGTAAGCGAATTGATTGTGTCAAACCCAGTTATCAGAAATAATCCAACTACAGAAAGTGCTGGGGAAATATCACTAGAAGAAGAAAAGGAGATTGTTTTTGTTTTTTAAAGCTTTATTCACCAGAAATGAGTGACTCAAAACTGAAAAGCATTTCTGATCAACGCTTTTCCTGACTTTCACTTCAATGACATGTTAATGAACACCTTCTAACTAGCTCTACTTACGTAAAGTTGCAAATGAACGTGGGAGAATACTGAAGTAAAGGTAAATGGCAGGGGAAGAAAAAAATTCCATCAGGCATTTTATTCTTTGGATGCCTCCGAGAAAATGAATAGCAACTCATCCGGGGAAAAGTGATCCAGCAAATATTTGACTGGTAAAAGACACCTAGAAAGGAGCAATAACTGGACAAAAAGAGTCTAGATTATGACAGAGGAAGAATAATACAGTGAGATCCAGAAGCCAATTCGGTTACTCTGTAATTTTGCAAAGATGAAGTCAGACTGTTCAGATCTGTCCTGAGTACTTTAGCCCCAGACAGCTAACAATAAACGGCCAGAAAAAAATTTATAGAAGAGCAGTAAATGTGATTGTAGGACTGGCTGGAGCCATCTGAAGTGAGATTTCTACCCTGATAACTGACAGTTCGAAAATACCTTCTTCGATAACAGATTTAACATGGTTCATAGTTCTTTATTTCTGTTTTTACTGGGAGGTTGGACGAAATTCTGAAACCTTCCATTAGAACCACAATAAGACCTCTGAGGGTCTAAGGGGGGTGGGAAGGAAGGCAATATAAACAAGCAGATTGTTCATTCACGTAGTGTGGCGCGAGCTTCAGTGAGAACATGCCAAACCTAAATAAATTAGGCTGTATAATTTTACTCGGCAGCGCAAGGAGTAAAATAATCACGCAGTGTTGCTGAGATTCCAAGAGCTACCCAGAGGATGCAAAAACATCTAACACCATCAGGCAGCAATGGGAATACCAATTTAATAAGCTTTTTCTTCCTCCTGCCATAAATTTTTAACAGAACTTTTTACAGTGTCTTATAGCCAAGCTTTTACCACAAGAAAAAGTAAGACTAACTAAGAAAGTTCCCAAAATGGCAGTCACATGCCACTGGTAGCAGGATTCATGTACCACTTTTGCTACAGTAGGTATTCCACAGTTTAAGGATCACTAGGTTAGTAGAAAAAGTATTCTATTTAGTACCACACACTACAATCCTAGAGTCTCTGCAACCAGCACATAAACTACAGGACAGCTGCAGTAGATGAAAATTTCACCAACCAAGTGTTAGCACCAAGTAGATTTATTTTTAATCTTCTTACGACACCTGTTGTTCTGTAAAAGCCAAATTTAAGAAAATGAAGATTTCAGACTCACAATCCCAAACATACCAATGCCAAAGATTTGAGATTTTGGCAGGTCCACACTTGTCTAAAAAACAGGCCATTCTGTAGAGAAGCGCGTAAATGATAAAGGAGATAAGTTTCCTAGGTAAGATGACACATGTCATCCTCCCACCTATCTGCACAATGCAGAAGTACCACTCCTGCAGTGACAGCACTGATGCCACCACAAAATAGCCCATCTCTTAGGCTAGAGGAAAACATTACTGTATAGTCACTGTCCTGCAAGTTATCCTGGAAGGACGGACAGACCCTTAGAGCAGTGCAAATCATCACCGTATCCTGCTGCTATTTCAAATTGAACTCCCATGTAGGTGAGCCTTAGCACACACCAGTAACTATGGCAAGTGCCAAAGACTGATGTGCCCTAACTCGGAGCTCCAGCCTGTGTCCCAAGTTTTGTTGCTAAGATCTCCAAGGAGCAATACCGTCTGGCATCCCACAACCTCTTTATCAGAGGAGAGAAAAAACACAGGGCTCTACCTGGGGTTCATACACCCTCTAAAAGCATACGAAGTCGACACTACACAAAAGGGCGTTGTCCACAGCAGGAAGAATTACATGTCTCCCAACAGCAGTATCAGCTGTACTGGATGTTTGCAAATAGCATTAATGCCAAATACAAGTTACAAATTGACATCACCGATGCTGAAGCAACTTTTTTTTTTTAAAGTACACTTGAACACTACATGAAAGAAGCTTTCAGCTAGTCCTTGACAGTAACTTTAGAGGATTTCCCACAAGACTTTAAATAAATATTTGGCCCTAAAGCTTACTACAGGTACCTTTTCCATTTGTGCAGTGTGGTATTATGCACATATGAAGGGAAGAGGGAGGACAGATGGCTAAATCTATGCCTATTTACCAAGGTAGGAATACCATGTTATAATCATAAGCAGTAGGCCAAGTCACATGTTCAAAATTAATTACACTTCCGCCACTACCTACAAGTGCACACTGCTTTAAAAATCTACAAGTCTGAACAAGATACGTCAGCGTGACATTATCGCTGAAGTATATTAATCCCACATGGATATCCTCTGCTGCTGAATTAAAGGCACACAAGTTGTTCCGTGCTACTGTTCAAATACATATTCAGCAATGTTGCTGCTGCCTGTTCCCCTCCCAGCAGAAATGCAAATATGCCTAAAAGAAACAGAAAACAAAACATCTGGGAAAGAGAAGCCTATAGACAGTGTCCTCATAGCTCAGAAAACACATATCTATTTTCCAAGTATACAAACAAACCCACATATGTACCTACAAGGAATAAATGTATAGGGTTTCTACACAAAACTAGTAGTAAGAAACACAATTTCTGGCAGTTTTTTATAGAAATATAGAATGGTTTGGGTCCTCTAAGTTTATGTGACTGCTGGAAGTGGAGAGGGAAAGGGGCTCCGTTGGGGCCGCGGCTGCCCCAGCGGCTTCCTCCCCATTCATAGAGTCATAGAAGGGTTTGGGTTGAAAGGGACCTTAAAAACCACCCAGTTCCAAACCCCCCGCCATGGGCAGGCACACCTTCCAAAAGACCAAGCTGTTCAAAGCCCCATCCAACCTGGTCTTAAACACCTCCAGGGATAGGGCTTCCCAATAATCTGGGCAACCTGTGCCAGAGCCTCACCACCCTCACAGGAAAAAATTGCTAATATCTCATCTAAACCTCCCCTCTTCAGCTTAAAACCATTACCCCTCATCCTATCACTGCGCTCCCTGAAAAAGAGCCCATCTCCAGTTTTCCTGTAGGCTGCCTTTCAGTACTGGAAGGCTGCTGTAAGTCCCTTCCAACCCAAACCATTCCATGATCTGTGACGAACTGGGAGGAAGCCGCTGGGGCAGCCACAGTCCCAATGGAGCTTTTTTCCCTCTCCCCCACCAGAAGTCGCATAAACTTAGAGGACTCGGGCTCGCTGCTGCTCCCTGCCAAATGCTGAGTTAACAAAACCATAAATCACCGCTGAACCAGATGCAAAGGGGCAGGCGGCACCGCCGCCTCCTCCCGCCCCGTCCCAGCCCATCCCACGACGCGGTGCCCGCTCTCCCCAAGAAGCGAAGGGGGAACCGAGCAGCGGGGGTGCGGGGGGACCCCAACAAGTCCCGGGCTCGGGGCAGCTTGGGAGGAGGAGAAGAGGCCGGGCAGGGCTCGGGGCAGCCCCAAGATGCAGGAAGGCGCCGCCAGCAGGCTTCCCTAGGAACACCGCGGCTGCTCCTCGGGGCGGCGGGGAAGCCCCTAATCCCCACCCCTCCCGCACGGGCCCGCAAGGTCCCTGCTGCCTGGGAGCGGGAGGGGACACAGAACCCACAGCCACCCCGCCGTGGCCGCTGTCCACGCCGCCCCCCGCGTCAGACCCGCTGTGTCGTCGTCGTCCCCCGCGGGACCCGCTGTCACCCTCACCGTGCCCGCTGCCTCCGCCGCGGGAGCCGCTGTCCCCGCCGAGCCGGGACGGTGGGGGCTGGGGGCAGCTGCCTTACCTCAAAGCGGGGCGCGGAGAAGCAACAGCGGTGGTGGTGAGGGGGGGGAAGGACACGACACCCGCTTCTGCCACCCGTACGGAGGCGGCTCCACGCAAGGTCTTGTCACCTCTCCCGCCGCGACCGCGACGGCGGCGGCTGCTGTTGCTGCTGCTCGCGTAGGGGCGGTCCTGACCCGCCCTGCCGGGGCTGAGCGCCGCGCTGCACCGCCCCGGGAACGGGCTGGGACCGCCCCTCCGCATCCCGCACCGCCCCCATCCCCGCACACGCAGTGCCCGCCCACGGCGGCAACCCACACCGCCCTCCTTGTAATCCGCACCGCCCCCCCACCCCCCTCCCCTCAAGCCTGCATGGCTCCCCTTCCCGCATCCCGCACCACCCAGGGACTCAGCTGTGCCCGCCCCCCCTGCAGCCCGCATCGCTCCGCCTGTATCCGCACCGCCTCCTCCCCGGTATCCTGTACCGCCTGTATCCCGCACCGCCTCCCCTCATGCCGTCCCGCCGCTGTCGGGGACCTGCGGAGTTTTGGTGAGAGCCCGTCCCGGCGAATTCAAACTTTCCCCCGCAAAACAGCGGAGGTGCCAGCGGGAAGTGGTGCAGAGGGGCCAAAATGCTGGGGGGTTGCCACACGTTGTTCTGCTTCCTTTTTATTTCTGGAGGCGTGCAGTGTCACCATTGCTGTAGGTGGCTTTTCTGGAGGAAACAAACGCATAGTTTGGCTCTTAGAGCTCATTATTCCTAGATTTGACCTGAAACCCTGAACAGTGTCTGTTCCCCGAAAGTGACATTCACGGCTGAACAAGTGCTAACCCAGTGCAGGCCTTCTCCCGCAAGCAGCTCTTGCATGAGCAAGGGTTGGGACCTTTTCCCTAAACCCCATGAAATATTTCCAGTTGGAAAGAGGGGATCCCGATGATTCTCAATTTGCCTTCAATCTGCACTTGTGCTCTGCCAGGTGAAGCTAAAGGTGGGCTTCACTGAAGCTGTTGGGGCATTGCTGACTCCAGTTGTTTATCCCTGGCAGGAGCAGGGGTCAGTATCTTTCCCTAAAACCCACAAAATATCCCCAAACGGAGAGAGGGTGAAACTGCAATTGTTCCCAGTTTGCCATAAAACTGCGTTTGTTCTCTGCCAGGTGAAGCTAAATGTGGGCTTTAGCAGAGATCTACGGACGTTGACAACTCTGGCTGTGCATCCCTGGCAGGAGCAAGGATTGGCTCCTTTCCCTAAAACCCCACAAAGTATCACCAACCAGAGAGAGAGGGAAGCTACAGTGGTTTCTAGTTTGCTGTCAAACTGCCCTTGTGTTTTGCCAGGTGAAGCTAAAGGTGGGCTTCAGCAGAGCTGTATGGACATTGCCAACCCTGCCTGTGCATGCCTTGGCTATCCCTTTGCCCTCCACGATCTCAGCTCACCCCTGCTCGGTGGACTGGAAGGACTTGAAGCTTCATCTGAAAAATCCCGCAATTTGTTTCCAGGCAGTTTGGGTCCCTGAGCAGGCTCTCCGGAAAGTAAGGCAACGAAGAGATGGTCAGGCATGGCTAGGAGCGAGGCCACAGCTGCATCACCGTAAGTGGTCTTAAACTGCTGTAGTATCACAGTGTAAGAGGGGAGAGGAATAAATCAGAAAGCATCTGTGCTTCAATTTTAACTAAATCCCTTTAGTCTAATCCTGAGGGTCTTCGGCAAGAACCTGTAAGTGAACTTTCAGATTTCTACTACCATAAAACGTGTTAAGTTTTGAGGAAAAAGATCAGCTTTTCAACTTAGCCACCTCCTTTGGTGTTCAGAAGCTGAAAAAAAGACACAAAGAGAATTTTTTTTTTTCTAAAGTAATGAGCAAAGTGGTGAATTAGTAGTTTAAGGCTAATTGGAAACCAGTTCTAACCAGTCTGTTCAAGGCAACCCTGTGGATAAAGGTGTTTGAAGATAACCAATGAGAATTATGTTAATGTTCCTCTACTTTGAAAGGGAAATTATAATAAATGGAATAAATACAAAGCCCAGCCAGAGCCTGGCTGAGGATGCCACCAGGTAAAATAAGCACCATTCTCCAGTTTGTAGAAGGAGAGAATGACTTTGAAAGGGGGGGGGTGTTAAATAATAATGAAATCAGCAGTTGCTGCTCCAGCTTAACCCACTGCTGAAGACAGTAGCCCCCAGGCAACCAGGAAAAGCAACAGCAACCCATTCTTTCCCTCCATATGTAGAATTTTGAACTTGGTGAATGGCAGTTCTGTGAAGAAAAGTGAGACTGAAAAATTTTCCTGGTACATTGTTTTTTAATCTTCATTAAATGAGAGAAGGTAGAACTGAAGAAGACTTTGTTAAATATGCAAAAAGCCTCAACAGGATTTTCCATCAATAAGACTTCAGTACACAGCTGATACCATAAAATGCAGGATCTCCTGAGGCTTTCTATTAAGCACCTACTCACAGTGAAGCAGGATTAAATGTGTTTCAGGCCAAATCAAACATGATTTTTTACCTTGCTTTTAAGAACCTCAAGTGAAGTGCCTGTTCTCTTTAGGCAACTTCTTGTGCCTATTAACTCTTTTTTTTCCATAACGCCCTCTTTCTGCAAATTAATCCCATTAAAATTTTTCTTCCTTGTGTGATTGTGGAGGACAACTAATGTTATCCTGTTTGCAACACTCATGTACGTATAAGTGTAAAAGTCGGATGAGGTAAATGTCCCCTTCAGACCTCGCTTTTTGATTCAAATTATGATGTTTTCCCAAACTTTTATCATTCTTGTTGCTCTCCACAGTAGGACACTGCTGACCAGCCAAGCCTCATCAGTAATGAAAAAAACAGAATAATTAATTGTCTTACGTGTAGCTTATTTGCCAATAAATACCTTAATTAGCTTTGTTCTTGTTGCAATGCCAACTTCATATTGACTCATTGAGTAGAGGGTGAGGGCCAACAGCACCCTTTCTTCACCAGTTTTTCCCTATATGAGTTTCATGCCTTCCTGAGTATTTACTCAGCACTTGTCTTCATCTTGTTCATTTTGGATACTCTCCATCAGTGGAGAGTATTTTTTAGTAGCAATAGTTTATCAATGCACAGTCTGAAGTGGCTTACTGATATTAGAAAATGGATCATTAATTTTGCATTTTTCTTTAAAAATAATTTCTAAATGAGTTTAATGAGGCTTAGTCAATATTATCCTACTTTGAAAGGTGCAATCTAGAAAACTGATGACAAAGCAAGACAAAGTTTAATATCATTAACTCTTCAATATATTCAGGGTTGTTTGGCTTGTTTGCATTATTAGTTTTTACTATGAGCATGTCACAAAGATTCAAGGTATCTTGCCAGTAAAACAAACTCCAAGAATAGGGTCATTACAAAATGATAACTTGATCAGCTATTTTCAGTAATTTCAGAAAAAAACCCAGAAATTTTTAGTACACAAAGCCAATCTAACAAATCTTTCAACAGAGCATGAGACCCCATTCTTCTGGTCCCCTGCTGCACCACCTGCACCTCAGAAGCTTGCCCTGAGGCCACCAGCCTGTCTCCAGCCTGGAGTACCAGAGTGTCATGTGACATAGGAGCTAGCCTGCAGAAGGTGCCCAGAGACATCAATTTTCCATCAGCAGCTATCCCCCACCCAGTGGTGCCCTCATGTGTCTCCACGTGTGAATGTCAAACATTGGGATTCCAGGAATTTTGTTCCATTTTTTACATGTCATGAGAAATCTGACATAACCCATCTGTATGCTGTTCAGCCCTTTTCTCTGGAGTCTCAAATCAGTTTGGAAATTTTATATAAGGGAAGATCCATGGAGTGAAATAGCTTGAGACCATACTGGCATAAACTGTGCTTTTAACTGAATTGTAGTATGCACCAAGAAAATCCAACACCATGGCAAACTCCAAAATTCAGACATGGGTTCTCTTTACCCCTTAATTTTCAACGTTACCAGCAAAAGGAAATTTTGGAGAAGACCCTTTTTAGTATCTATGTATTTGCATACTGCAGCTGGGGAAAGTTGGCATGCTTTCACTGATGTTATGCCTGTCTACACAAGTTGAAATTAAATTGTTGTTTCAAAGGCAGTCAAGTCAGTTCAGCCTTATCTCACTTTTTCAAAGAATAGAAAAATTCAGCTGAGTATGAAGTTTTCCTATACGTGGGCACCTGTATGTACATAGAGGCCATTAGGATTCATGGCCACAGCTATAACTTGTTCTCATTTTCCCTCCCCCTTTTTTTATACTGAAGAGAAAGCATGAAACTTAACCTGTGAACTCATGGATGTTAATTGGACAAATATTTAAAGCTGAAGCATCAGGTTTCCACAAATAATTCACCCCAAGTTTGTGCAAGGCCATCATCCAAGGAAACTAAATCTGCAAGCTGCTGCTTGCAATGCCTTTTTTTCATGTATGCAACACTACATTTGTTCATATGATGACTGGGGCATCTGCCCAATCTGTTCGGGATGCTCTTTGGAAATAATACTTCAAGTACATTCACAATATGTTTATTAGAATGTTTTAAATTAAGGGAGGGTAGGTTTAGACTGGATATAAGGACGAAATTTTTTACAATGAGGATAGTGAAACACTGGAACAAGTTGTCCAGGGAAGTAGTGGAGGCCCTATCCCTGGAAACATTCAAGGTCAGGTTGGATGGGGCTCTGAGCGACCTAGATCTAGTTCCTTCATCCCTGTTCCTTCAGGGAGGATGGTCTAGATGACCTGTAAAAGTCCTTTACAACCCAAAGCATTCTATGATTCATAGGCCTTCATTATTTCAGTATTTAAAGCCATAGGGCATCAATATATTGCAGACACCACGTACCATGTGCTATTCAATTTTCTCAAGATACAGTCGCAGAAAGCCAGCCCAATGACCTTGTTACTCATCTTCAGCAGTCACAGCAGAAGCTGTCTTATCCCACAACAGATGTATTTTGTGCATTATACTCAAAGAAAAGAAGAAACTAAGGCTGACCAAGAGCCTAGTAAGGGCTGGCTTCTTCTTTTATATGCAGTGGTGCTGTGTCACCATATGATCCTAACAGAAAACCCATGCCCTGTGCTCTGATAGAAGATAGACTCCCCCTGACTTGTAAGCAAATCCTTTCCCATTTATAAATTTGTTGAATGCTTCGGTACTCTGTTCACAGTAGCAGAAGGTTCTCCATATGACCTCAGAAAACAAGTGCTTTCCCACTGACGTTCCAGCTTTAGGAGAGACTCATTTCCAGCGTGTTAGAGGGAGATAACCCTCCACCCACAAAATACAATTGGGCTATTGTGTGCGAGAGAGGAGTCTTTCCTTGCTGTGAAAGCCAACAAAATGACATCCAGGCATACAAGATTTTAATACATTCATTATCTTAATGAAGAGCTGCAAATGTAATGACCATGCTCAGGGCAACACAGTGCTCATATCCTCCAGCAGGACTGCAAAGGACTTATTCCTTGAGCTTAGGGGATAATGGTGTCTGTTTGCATGTTTCAGTAATGTCTGAAAGCGTGTTAGCTCTTGTGTAACTGTACCATGTATTAAGTAGCCATTAAACAGTATGGACCAAGGCAAATTGCCAATGCTTGTATACACATAACCTCATAGAGTTCTCTACAAAAAGAAATATGCAGTACTACAGCTATCCATCCTGAAAGTAAGCTAAACTATACGTGTGTAGAAGAATTCTGAGTAGGTTTTCACCCACTTAGTGAGTCCTCCACCTTCCCCAGTAACCTTTTCTTCCAGTTAGGTTTGCTGCCAGCACACCATCTCTCATTTCAAGTTTGGTTTCAGCAAACTTCAAATTTCCGCCACTGAATAGTGTTGTACCTTTGACGACCAGGTTAAAAAGTCAGCCATGAGCACTCAGCTTTGCTTGTTGCTATACTTAGTGGTCAGTTGAATTCTCTTTTGTATTTGATAAACCACCCACACAGCGTTTTCCAAGCCTCACACTGCAAAACTCTTTTTTGACTCCAAGTCTCCTACCCTGTAGATAGAGCTAGTTGTCACATCCCATGTGTAGTATGTTGTATTTGGCCCTTTTAGTTTGCCTGTTTGTTGCATTGTGACTCTCAAAGAGATGATTCAGCTCCACTGAGAAAAGTGTTACATGCTTTCCAATATTTACTACAATTTGCAAACTTTACCATAATATTTTATGTTGTCTAGATAACTGATAGAAATATTAGGCAAAAAAAATGTGTTTCTGGTAAAGAACCCACATTGCAATTATTTTCTTTGTTTATGTCTTTTCATTAGCAGTGACATCCGGAAATCAACCAGTGAGTCAGTTTTTAATCCTTGTGACATTAATTTTATCTAATGGAAGTTTTTTAAAATCACAGTGTTATTTTAGTATTGACTAAAAGGCTTTGAAGAAATTGATAGCTGTTACGTGAACACGGTACTCTCCTGCACTCAGAATTACATACTTTTCAAAGCAAGGAAAGAGGCACAGACACCTCCCCCAGCAGGAGAATGGCAGCAAGATCTACATCCTGGGATGCTGTGTTGACTCATCTTAATTAGATTTTAACCTCTAATTTTGGTAATAAGATCCCAAATTAGCAGTCTCTCTACTATGGTTATGAATGACATCATTAGTTATTCAACAGGTCCTTTCAAGCTTTGCAAAACTGATGCAACTTTTACAATGATCTTTTGGAGTTACCCACAACCTAGGGAAATGCCTTATTAGCAGCTGAAGACAGATACTCATCTAACTCTATTAGGAGTGAAGTTTAATTGGAACAGATCCTGGTCTGCTTACTTTCTTGCAGGTATTATTTACTCTTTTTGTCTCTTTGTGGATGGATAATCCCTTTGCTCCAAATACTGAACAGAAATCTCTTGTACGCTTTACCTACCATACATCATGTATACTTGTAAGAGTCTTCCTTTATTTTCCTCCTAATTTTTATTAGAAGTGCCCTTTTACTGCATTTAATACAGTTGCCCACTACTACTCCAGCAAGAAACTTTTTATCTTGTTCCTTTTAATTCCTGTTATTAATTTCTTTGTTTCCCACCTGAATATTTACAAACTGATTTCTATTTTCTCATTTCCTCATTTCATTTTTTTAACTAGAGTGGCTTTCTGCCCAGTAGAAGCTTTACATGCTAATGAAATCAAGGCTACCTACATATCCAACCAGCTATCTTTGAAGAAATGGCATTTTCTCTTAAAGCTTCCTTCTTCAAAGCTGTGTTCTCTGTCCATTATGCTGACAATTAGTCTAAGCTTTGGGTAATTAGCTCTTCTAGAGTTTCATAAATGAATATTGGTGGATTACATGTTTGCATAAATGAAGTATAATCATATTCTAATCAGAAATACATAAACAACAGAGTAATTTTTAAAGTGATAACTATTCTTTTTCAAGGAGCAGGGCGTACTGCATTAAGAAGCTTCAAAAAGAAAACAATGCTTCTTGAATTTGTCGCTTATTTTTTCTCATGCAAACTGTCCAGCAAATGTTGCCTAGGTTGAATTAACCAATGGTATATATTTTCCATCTTGATGTTTTATATGTAGTTCACAAGCTTTAGCATAAAATAGTTTGTCGTTAGGTAAGATCCAAGTGTTTTGACAACTCATATATAGGACAATATATTTTGCATGGTTTATCCTGTAGCATTTTAAGACTAGAAGAGATCACAGCAGCAATCCATCAGACCTGAATTAAAACAGGAGCTCCATCCAGGCCATATCCCCTGAAACTCATAGCATCAAGAGGTCAGATGTTACTCCTACTTCCATGACATTGTCTGTATCAGAGCAGAATTTAATGCTGCAGATGCTCATCTGCTAAGGAAGCTGTATTTTTAAAACCATATTTTTTGTTTTGATATGAAACTCTATCATGGATCTGTTTCTATGTATGCTTTTAAAAATATTGTGTTTGTACTTAAATGTAACCAAACCACAAAACTCTGTCAAAACATAGCACACATTTTTAACTATTGTTAGTTCCCTACTAGAGACGTTTTCTTGGACTCAATAGCAAGGTTGCTGAGATTCATACTTTAGAGTTTTACCTGCATCTATTTAATAATTTACAGAGTGAGAATTGCGTCATTGAATTCTATTTCAACAATGCACTTGACTCTAAGCATTTGTTTAAGTTCATCGCTATTTGTCAGGCCACTTAAGTACGTCTTGAAGTTTCAGTGGAGCTTTGGTATGTTTAAATGCTTTGCCAAACAGAGATGAATGTAAGTACACACATTTTTTTTTCTGAAGCAGAGACTTATTCTGCAATTTAATATACGCTTTTAGTGTTTCTTCTACCAAATGTCTAAGAATGATAGCTGTTTAAGGACCTTGATTTTAAAATTACCTAGGAAAAATATGCAAATTATTCTTTGTGATTTATCCTTTGAAATACAGAACAAAGCATTGAAATAACCAGTAGCTTATAAATTATAGTAAATTTTTTAAATGTGCAAATGACTCTTATAGGGATACACTGAATGCATACTTAACGGATCCCTAAAGCTACTGGCACAACTTCACAGAAGTTATGGCAGAGTTTTATACCTATGCAGCACTGCTTCAAATGGAGAATGTTTAATAATTCATTTTCTTCTACATGCAATGCATTGGCAAGCATAGGTGCCCTCCTCACCACCTGAGCCTCTGTTATGGTGTGAAAAGACAGCTGAGAGTTTCTGAAAGCACAAAGGTGCAAAAGTAGCATAACGAAGAGTGCAGTCATATAAATTCTGACATGAAAAATGAGCATTGAAAGCAAGAGGCAGCTAATCCATTTCAATATTTTAAAAAATCCTTTTAAAATATCAAAAAAATAGAAAATTAAAAAAATGTACAGTATAATTGCCCCAACTACACTGAAGCAGGTTCACAACCAGGCGATACTGCATGCCCTAGTTCCAGCTGTGCCATCTGAGTGTTGTGCAATCAGAGAGCAAAGGCTCAGAGAAGCCAGCCAGGAGGTGCAGAAGAGCCGATGGAGTTACGTGACCCTGGCAGAAGATGGAACTGGAACTGAGCAACTGATTAGAGTAAAACCAGAGAGAGTTTTGCTACCAAATCTATAAAGAGAGCAACATAAAGTGAAATTGCAGATGGGAAAGTGATACATGTTTTCACATCTGCATAGTTCAGCACTAATGTATGATTCATATAAATGCTTTATTCTGGATAAACCCGACACTGCACTGTGAAGAAGGTTCTGTAGGTTAACTTTTAGGTTACCTGGCACTGAATAGGCAAATCTTTTACTTGATTTTACATCTTATACAGAAGTTACATATGGAATAAAACTTTGATTTGGCAGCATCCTATTTCTAATTGTGATTTAGCTAGTCTGGACCAAATTTACGGAATGTAGGGTACAAACGATGTCTTAACTCTGTTGAACTTATGCTTTTACACTTAACTAGCTGTCTACACTGTGTTTTACAAATACAAAGAGGCCCATATGTTGGGTATAGTATTGTTATTTTTTCTTTTCTCTTCTACAATTTATTGAGTGCCCATTTATTTTTTAAACCAACACAACTCAAAAGAATGTAGCAAGTCTGTCTAAATTCTTCTTTGTTTTAAAAACTTCAATAGAGCTTTATTTGGGAAAAAAAGCTTTAAAAAATGAAGCCATGAAACATTTTTCACCTGGAAGCTTTATGGAAACGTGGTAATTCACCAGTGAAAGTTCAATTGTTGTTTACAACACTAGAAAAAGTTATGTTAGATAGTACATACAAACACAATGTAAATTAATCTTGTGGATAAACCACCCATCTTTAAAAGTATGGTTATCTTACAGCAACACACCTTAAGGGAGCTGGGTAGGCTTGAAATTATGTAAGAATATTTCTGTTCGTTTTCAATGGATTTTAAACTGGGTTGTGAAAACCAGCTGCAGCTAAAAATTGCAACGGTATGAATTCCTAGGTAATAACAAAGACCAGCAGGATTTAGCCCTTCTTATTCTGTTATTTTACCTTCCATTATCTACCTTTAATGTACCACTGCTGGAGTACTTGAGTTCTCTGCAAAGCAGATTCAATTCAGTAGAACTAGAATACAACGTACGAGTGGCACCATAATAAAAATGAGTCAGGCAAAATGGGTATGAAATCACCGGATAACAGAAAAAGTACACTGTGTATAAACTGTGGGGGGTTGTCAAAATATTCCTGTTACAAATCTTTCCAATAAATTTGAAAGACCAGAGGATTACACACAGTAATTAACACTGTGGAAATATCAGGTTTGGGCTTCAATTTCTCATTGCCAAAAGCAAGACTTGGGAGACTGATACAGTCTTTTCTACACACAAGTAAATCTACCACAGTTTTTTAAAACACTCAATAACCTCTCTTCATTTCGTGATCAATACTTTATAGCAATTTGCCTCTTCAAAGTGCAACATAAGTGCTATGAATTCAATATAATGTTAGACTAAAGTTTAACAGGCTACGAATTATATTCATTTAAAGGAAGGCTACCAAGTCAGAAATTACATTAAAGTAAGTCCTCTTATTTGTGTTATTGATTAGAACTATCTAGATTTTCTTTGAAAGCTCAGCGTTATGCCTATCTAGCTGGGTTCTGCCTGTTTTAACACAAGACTAACATCAATCCTAAACCTCCTTATTTCTTTTACTCTTTCTCTGCCTGAGCTGTGAAAGGGTTTGTATACTTCATACCAACACCACAGTACAAACAAGTCCCTGTACCTTTAAAGAGGCAAAGGCTCATGCTTTAATGACCTACATAGGCCTTAATTCCTTGTAATGAATATATATTAACAAATTGTCTGTCTCAACAGCCTTTTTTTTGTTGTTTTTCTCTTTTGATGATGGGTGTATCTATACTAGAAGATTTTCCTACCTACTCTCATTGCACCTGTAGTAAATGTAGCAAAGGTTAGAGGTAAATATTACTGCGTTCAAACTGCATCTTATGTATGGGTTTCCTGAAATGGTGTCTCATATGTCAGGGAGAAAAGGCAGCAATGGCACATCTCCCCTTAGGACAAGACGTAATAGCTGCCTGGATCTCGGCCAAGCAGCTTTGGCACACACACCACAGGTATATATTCCCAGTGCATCAGGCTGCCTAGGCTGAAGAGCAGTCTAAGCAAAAGGAAGACTTTGTTTCTAGGCTCTGCAACAAAGCTAACAAGAAATACACTAATCCAGAGCCAGAAAGCATAGAGAAAATTATGTTTTTGAGAAAACATAGCTTCTCCAGGGGAAAGATGAATGTACGAGACAGGGGCTCTGGGAAAAAAAAAAAAAACCAAACTTATTATCCAAATTCCAAAACCTTCTAGCTGAGCTTTTTTGATGATGTAAACTGTATCTGTTTCCTTTCTGTATCCAAAGAGGGCCACCACACTAACACGTGTGTGAAATCATGAGACAAATTGTAAGTTGTTAGCTAAAGAAAAATCATTTCTAAGCAGCATTTTACTCAATTTACTAATAATTTTCAACTTGCTTTCAGAAGGCTCTTTACTCGTCCCTATTATGACTACCATGACAATGAGAGGCTGTCCTAGAGCCATCTGATTCCAGTCAAAGCGGATGAATGCTAAGAAATTCCACACCTACTCATGAAAGGGACTAAGGCCTAATGCTCAAAAGCACACACTCATTTGCTCTACCAAATCACATGCCACTGCTGTACTGTGTTTTATAAAATCATTGCACACCATATGGAATTAAAATAGCTTCTGGAAATTGGCTCAGAATTTCAAGTTTTCATGTAATCTCAGCCATTTCTTTCCTATTCATACATATACCTTGGATAGCTTCTGAATTGTCGTATTATTTTATGTTCCTTTTTATGTGTAGTAATCTGTAGAAGATCATCAGTAGCATTTTGGCTCTGCATTTAAATTGCCACCTAAAGGATTTGCTCTGATAACCTTATTGATAGCATTAAAAGTAGCACCTAAATATTTGTGTGTTTCTACTCTTGCGGATAACGCTGAAGACCTTTACAGGCGTTTCGCAGCTGTGCACCAGCATTGTAATTCTTCCAGCAGAGCCTTAAACATTTGGCACACACACACATAGTGTCTGATTAATATTCTCAATCCTTTATGATGATCGTTTTTGGACAAACAGAGAAGTGGACTTCTACAACAATTTCAGCTTTGCAAAGAGACAATGTACTGATGCACAAGCTATTATTTCTTATCAGATAGATGCAGAAAGAAACCACAGAGGAAGAGATAGCTTTGGACATATTATTTTATTATGTTGAAATTCCTTACAAGAGCAACTGTGATATCATGATCTTCAAATTGTCTTCTGCATCATGTGAAATGGCAATGAGCAGTGACTGATATTACACTTGCATTATTTACAACTCTTTAAAAGGCAGATTTAAATTATTCTTTTAGTTACTATGGTAATCTAGGAGACCTTTGCAGCCTCCAGGTTTTCTGGGTAAGGAATGAACTGTTGCTTCAAAATGCTTCCAATATTGCTACAGAATGTTATTTACGATGCTCTTTTTTTTTTTAAATCTTTCCCTTTTATATTCATTTGGCTGGTAACACATTAGATTGCTGTCATCTGGAATGGTGACTTCAATATAATAATTCTGGCATCAGATCTGTAGACAGCATGTGTTAAAGATGCTCAGGCTCTTATCCTCATTTGTAATTATGGAAACCTAGATTTGCCCCATATCAGAACATAAAGGTACTCCTGATTAATAAGATATGAAGTAAAAAAATTTGAATTTATTTCATTATAATGTTATCTAGATTTTTTTAATGTCTCGCTTGAAGGATTTATGTTGGAGATTTAAGTTACCCTTACAGATGCTCTTCTTCTGTTGAGACTTATGAGAATTATTTCCGACTACTACCTCTGAACTTCACTGAATAGGACTAAGTATTGGTAAACTACTTTAAGATATTACACTTGCACAACATAATAAAATATTACTATTGCACAATTTTAGTGCAACCTGGATGCAAATAAATACTGTGGGGTTTTTTGGTTTTGTTTTTTTTTAAAGAGTTACATAGCTATGAATCATGATGAACTGGAAGAGCCCTGAGAGCTTAACTCAATGAGAAGGTGCAATGATGAAATGTGGTAGAACTTTCAATCTTTACTGACCCAGATTTTATTTGAGTCACAGACCAAAGGATTAGCTTTAAACTTGATTTATAGTTGACTTTTTCTTGTTTGAATGTCACTGGATATAATTCATATTCCTTTTACCCTGATTAGAAATCATAATTTCAATTAAAATATATATTTTTAGATAGTCTTCTGTTGATTTGGGTAGGCTTTGCACTAAAATCACTTTCTTTGTCCAACCTCTTGCATACACTGTGCAAAAATATTCACAAAAGTATAACAACTTATAAGCTTGTGTAAACAATTACAATGTGGTGGTAGTCACAATTTCAGAGCTTCCAATAGCTTGACTTGTTTCTCTGGCATTTAAATCCACTATCTGTGCAGCATTCCAACGTAAGTAAAATCCATATTGTTAAAATTCATGCTTCTTTCCAGAGGAAGCCATTGAAATAATATGTTTTGGTTTTTCCAGCTCATTATAACCTATTCTTCAATTCCAAGCTACTTTTTCCGTGCTCTTTCAAGAGAATGCCTATGGAATGACTCTGGGTTTAAGTTACACAACTTGTGCGCATCTTGCTGATCTAAAGGAAATTTTGAATCAAGTGACCAAATATAATTAGAAAAATAATTTGGCTGTGTCTATGTTGACATTTTGGCTTGGACCCTTAAAGCAGTTTTGAATCAAATTCCTCATTTGTTCACACTCACTGTACATCGCTGCGTAAAAGGAATAATTTTTGTAAATACAAAAATCTAAACTAAATTTGAAGCCCCACATCAGGTTCTCCCCAAATGCACTCCATCCCCATGAGAGGGTCCAAACCACAATGCCCAAACCAAACTTCAGACAGTTTCTTACATGTGTGCCAGAGATTTGGTCCAGAACACCACAGCAGACCTAGTCTGAGTCAAAACTGCAGACCACATTTATTGAAGATGTAGACGGCTCAGCATCTAACGGTGAATCTATTGATCTGCTCCTAATGCATCAAATTGCTGGCTGATGTGCACATAACCTGTTTTTTTTCTGCAGGTGTAGGCTAGAAGGAGGGATGTGTCTGTATGCTTTTTGCAAACCAATGTGGAAACCTGTGTGCTGAGACAGCCATTGCTGTAGCTGACTGAAACACAGCTACTAAACCTTGATGTGAGATGTGCCGATCATCGCACCAACACTGCTACGTGGCTTCTGTGCACCTCAAAATGCAGGCCAGCTCATGCCTGCCCACCAAAGACTACATGCCCACCCCTCAGGGCACTGCTGCTCATGTGCTGGACATGATTCTCCACGGAGCTTCCTTAGGACCAGGAACATCACCCAAAGACACCGCCCCCGGGCTTAGGACTTGTTATGGTGCCCCTCAGAGGAATGTTCTAATAACAGCATGCAAAAGCATACAACGCTATCAGATTTCAGCCAAATCTGAACCATAGGTCACATACAACACAGCAATGTCTGGAAAACAGATGCTCCTCATAGCTGTGGTTATCTAAATGTATGCAGTTGATTGATTGCCTTTTTCATGTTAATGGGTAGAAATCATGGGAAACCTTCAGATAAAACATTGCAATAATCGTGGCGGCAGTGGTTCCAAGAGGTCCAAAGATGTTTTGCAAACACTCCTAAAAATGCAGCTCTGAAGCTATAGTGAATACTTGACATGGAGTTGTCTCTGTCAATACACATAATGTTCCCCTTATTTTTGTTTATGAGATATTGAGAATAAATTCTGAGGCTTATTTTTAAGCGTATTTGTGGATTACTTCCTGCAGGTAGGTTTTACAAAACAATCCTAACAAAAAGCACACGGTATAGTTCTTTATAGCAATATATTTCCTATTCCTCTTTTTATTGATACTTTATAGTCCGCCTACCATATCATATAAAAGGAAAACACTTTCATTATTGAGAACTGGTTTTCATATGAAATAATATAACTCAATACTTTTCTGCTAGGTAGGAAAAAGAATCCTGCCTTATTAAAAAAATATCTGGTTTCATTTCACTCTTTTTCTCTTAACTATAGCAAAAATGAGCAAACTTCAAGCATATGTTCAGTATTTCAGCTAAAAATCCACCAATGCATTTGAAAAAGTCGAACTTCAAAACAGCTCAAGAGACAGTTCTGTGACACAACTTCGAATGGCACTTACTAAAAGGACCACTCACTTAGACAGAAAACCTTTCAGTAACCAGTAATGACAGCTCAAGCATACATTTAAGTCCTAAATTCCAATGCCCAACATTAACGCTCGACGATCTCTACAGCCAGCATGCAAAAGAGCTTGACTTTCTTTTTTTTTCTGTCTTCTAGTTGGTTTGGCTACTTGCTTGTACTCATCTCTGCCTTTCTTATCAGACAGAGAGACATCAGAAGACTAATATCTGTAACAGCTTGTTAAAAAAGCAGCATTGTTCCTGCGTAGAGGATTGGATGATCAAGCAGAAAAATTTGCTATTGTGAGATTTATTCCTATAAACTAAATGAGGGAGAAGTCAAGAAATTATTAACCTCCCTGAAAAGATAAATTCTGAGTGCACCTTGAAATACTTTCTGGCATTTGTTTTCATAAAATTGATATTACTGCTTAAAACACAAAGCAAATAAAATAAAATAAAACAAAAGCTTAAGTTAGTAACTCCTGACAGGTCATCTTCATTGTTCTAGAGATACTTACTGAGGCTGCTGTTAATAGGCAGACGTTCAAAGCCATTATATCATAGACTCGTAAAATCATAGAATGGTTTGGGCTGGAAGGGACCTTAAAGATCATCCAGTGCCAACTTCCCTGCCATGGGCTGGGACATCTTCCACTAGACCAGGTTTCTCATAGACTCATCCAGCCTGGCCTTGAACACCTCCAGGAATGTGGTATCCATGACTCCTCTGGGTAAACTGCTCCAGTGCTTCATCACCATCACAGGTAAAAAAAAATCTTCCTAATTTCTAATCTAAATCTCCCCTCTTTTAGCTTAAAACTGGTACCCCTCATCCTATCACTGCACTCCTGATGAAGAGTACCTACTGTAGCCCTGTAGCCCTGTGGCCTGGGCCCTGCAGGCCCCCTTTCAAGTACTGGAATGCTGCTATAAGGTGTCCCCAGAGCCTTCTCTTCTTCAGGCTAAAGAAGTCAAACTCTCTCAGCCTATCCTGGTATAGAAGCGCTCCAGCCATCTGATCATCTTCATGCCCTCCTCTGGACTTTCTCTAACGGATCCCCGTCCTTCCCATGCTGAGGACTCCAGAACTGAATGTAACACCCCAGGTGAGGTCTCACCTCATTATATGGGTCACGGCATTTGAAAGAGATGTACAGAAGCAGAAATGTCACAGAGGCATTTTAGGATGTACAGAAGCAGAAGACAGTTCGTTTGAGTGCAACTCAACAGTGAAAAAAGAGTTAGATATGAATAAAAAAAGGGCCTCTTACCCTCAGCAATTCTTCAAACACTTGCTGTACAAATGTAAGCCCTCTCTTGCTGGTTTTGAGCATGAGTCTTCAATCAGCCAAGATAGTCCTAGTGGAGGCAAGCAAAAATTAATACTACCTAGTCCTGAATGTGACCTCAAGCACCAGACTCCTGTGTGCAGTTGTACCCACCCACAGTTAAGAGAGAAGTGTTGAAATTCCAGCAGTTGCAAATGATACTCAGATAATCTGGGGAATGGAGAGCTTGTTTCTGGAGAGGAAACTAAAGGGCTTTGCATTGCTTAACCTAGCAGAAGAGTGGGAATAAGATTCATGTCGTGTGCCTGGACTTGTTCCTGGCTTGTGAATCCTGACCAGCAGGGCAGTACACACGTTTGTTGGACTAGTGGGCAAACTGAACAGATCAAAATCATGCTGGAGCATCTCCAGCAGTGGCCTTCTGATGTGGCTGCCTACCTGGCAAAACTTTTAATTCCTTAAGAGTCATAAAAATTTAATAGCTGAACTGTCAAGCCCTCTGACAAATTCAGCTAAACCTGAGTCATGGCTTGACAGTTACTGAGGCTAGAGCAGGCTGAAATGGACCGACTGACAGGCAGAATCAATAGTTTCTTAGGAAAGCAGTTGTGGACACCTTATTAAAAATGTATAGTGACAGTAAACACATCTTAAACAAGGAAACAATGGTGCAACAGAGATGTAAAGGAAGAGCAAGAGAGATTTGCATGCATTGAATAAACCAAGAAAGAAAACAGCTCTTGTGACTTTGATCAGCAGGAGCAGTGTATTACATTTTGAGCTTCTCCGTTGAACAAATACAGACTGCAAGCAGGAACAAGTGCATAAAAGATACAATAAACAGCATAATATATTATTATTTCAGATTACAACAATCATAATTTAAGGAATTGTACTAAGGGAAAAAGAAATGAGCAATGTGGTTAGTGAGTCTGGTTGCAACACAATCTGCCTATTATAAGGGCTACATTTCATCATTTAAACACTCATTTTAAGAAGACTAGATCACCAAGGTACCTATGGAAAGAAAGAGATGGTTGTCTCTGAAGACCTCTAGCTCTTTCCCTTCTTAAAGGACTTAGTTACTTCGGGAAGAGTGATTCAACAGACAACTAAAAGTGAGGTACAGGTCAAATATGCAAGATTTGTGAATTGAACAGTGAAGTATGTTCTCAAATCCTTTTTTTTTTAATCAATACCTTATTGATTGAAAGAAAGCAGTTATTTTTATTATTTTTTCACATGTGCACAGCAAACAACACTCACATGTGTACTGCAAACAACACTGTTTGCTTGTCCCCCGCATTGCAAAGTGTAGATCCCTCTCATGTACATTCAACATTTCGACATCCTGCTGAAAAATTTCAATCTAGTTAAGAAGTTGGCTTTGAAGACTGATGAAAGGATCAAATAGATTTAACTTTCAGCTGCTGTCATTCATGAGTTTCCATAAGAAAATATTGTTTTTTCCTCCTTTACATGTCCTGAGGGAATTCACTTCCTCTTCAGTTACATTTATTTGCGGGAAGCAAGTCAAAACTTAGAGACCCCATTGACCACCAGACTGGAAGGACTTGTGTTCAAGAGTTAAATTTTATTTGAAATACTCAAACATTGTTGTTCTTTACTTATGGCTTATAATCAGCAAAACCCATCGGTAACACTTTTTGCTGGTGGCTAGGTCTTAATTAGCACCAGCTATCAGTTGCAACAGGTTGTCAGTAACTTAGAGACACATTTTCTCAGGGGAAAGAAGGCAATGGGAAATGGTAAAAGAAGATTTTGTGAGAGGTGCTGGGGTTCCTGTGCCACCTGCAACTGGAGGTGTGCCGGAAGGAGTGGCTTCTACATCATCTGTGTGGAGCGGCATGTCTCCTGAGATACACACGCAGAGCAGAGAAGAACTGAAAAAAAAGAGGAGTTCAAGGGATCCCATGTCACTCATGGTCAATGACAAGAAGGAGTGCCGCATCACATCAGTCAGCAGGGTGATGTACATGGCACTCCAGGTGGCTTGGAGACACCTTTCCCAAATCCCTGCTGATGGCAGCTTCTCTGCCTGGCCACAACCGGGGGCAGTGCACACAAAAAAGACTGAATCTGAGATGCTGGGAGCTCACCAGTGCCCTTGTCTTCTGGATTTCTACCAGAAAACATAAAACAATAACAGTGAACATACTATGTTCGTCTGACAAACATGTCCGCATGAAGAAGCCATATGGAGTCTCAGAACTGCAGCTTGCCTGAGTTTTACAGAGATGGGGACTTCTCCACAAAATCCTGACTCCTAAAAAAAAAAAAAAAAAGAGGGAGAGAGAAAGAAAAAGGGAGAAAAAAGAAACTCTAACCTTTTCTGTCATCTTTTTATTCAGTTCACTAGTAGAGAGATGAGCCTGGCTTTTCATTTTGAGATGTTTAGCAGTCTAGTTCTCCACAGGAAACCTGTCTAATCTAACAGTTGCCTCAGACTGCCTCCAGGCCAGTAGCTGGATCTTACCAGGAAGTGCAGTGTGTTGCTGTAAAGACCCACTGAACTGGACCACCTTTCAAGATCAGGTGTACCTATCACCATAATTATGGAACAGTTTTTCAAGTGAACGTGATATATTTCAAGGAATATAATATATTTAATGCCTACGGTATCCTAGCTCTTTTGTGAGACGTTAGAGAGTGAACGGTCTTGCCATATGGACTGAGTGATCCAAGAAAACCTTCCATTTCTAGCAGCTGTAACAATGTCTCTGTTTCAGGCATGTATGACAATGGTTTATACTTGCTGTGTTTTAGATTAGTGGTCTAAGTGATATCCTTTCCAAGTGTTACCAGATAGAATAATAATAGCTCATTGTTGTAGATGGCAGCAGGTATAAACAGTAGGAGACATTAATTATCATCCTTTGGGTTTACAGCAGCAGAAACCGCCATTAAAAGAAAAAGGAAAAACTGAGTACAAGATAACTTCCCCATCAAAGCTTAATTTCCTACCAAAAGGTGATGTAAAAAGTAAAATAAATTTGAGATTACACCAAACATGATTTTTTTAATGAAATCCGGAGGCATTCTGGAGAAGTATTTTTGATCTGTCTATTGGTTACCTTTGAAATTTTGATGTGTAATATGTAGCGAACAAAAGGGATGATAACCTAAGATATACCAAGAAAATGGGCAGAGAAAGAAGGAAAGGACTTAGATTCAGTTTTTGCCTATCTATTACTAGTGACAAGTCCAGAGTAAACTGAGACCAAAGAGTAGGTGGCACAAAGCATAAAATGCCAATTTCATCTCTGTTAAAATACCAAAAAAAAGTAGTCATTTTGTCTTCTGCTTGGTGTGACAGTAGGCTGATATCAGGTCTTTTTTGCCTTCATTGCATTTTCTTATTGTCATTATTATGCTTTTTATGCTACAAATATTTTGGTCATTATTGCAGGGAAGACTTTCACCAGTGTAGTGATTTTTGGTATCAAATCAACTCGTAGCAGTTGAAGTAGTATTACAATCATTACAAGTGCAAGGTTCTCTATTTGCATGACTCTTCTCAACAATTTTTGTCAACATTTTAGAAAAGGTAATAACAAGATCATGTTAGCTCTGAAGCCTCCCTCAGAAAGATATGGATTAGGGAAACAACTCTCAAAAGAAATGTGATTAAAGCTGACATTATAAGAATACACTATCAACATTTAAAAATAATTGGGATAGAATTGAACTCAAATCATGAAATGCAACTTTACTCTGGAGATCTTTCAATGCCAAATCTTCATCTTGAAATAATCCTGCAATAATTCTGGTTTAGCAGTTTCATCTATTTAGATTTTCTATCTGTAATCCTGAAGTTGCCCAGAGGTGTTTGATATAAAGGCTGCAAAGAAGCCATTCAGGAAAGAGCATGTATTAAGAGTAAAATCTTCCATCCCACAGAAGATCTGACACTGATCCAATTGACTCATCACCGTATAAACAAATTGCTACTATACCGCATCAGTTTTTCCAAAACCGACCTCTGTGATTTATTGGATTGTGTGTTTGTGATCTCATCCTCTAGGTTTTCAAGGCTAATGATTCTTCATATGCCTATTGCTGGCATAGTCTCTGATATGTATCTGACATTTGATATATATCAAACCAATCCAATTTGATTTTTAATGAAGCACCACAGGTCTGCTTTTCAGCGAAATCTAATACCAATACTTGGATTAAAGTTCTTGAAATCGTTCTTCTGATGGGATTCCAGAAAGTAGAGCACAGAGAGGCAGACATAGAAAACCCTCTTGGGGTGGTGGACTTCAGGTAAGGTGTCATCAGTCAGTTCATTGATAACAGATACTTCTACCCAAAGCTTGTTCTAACAAAGCCATAATTTGTCATTCCGAAAACAGACTGTAAGTCAAAAAGTGATGACAAGTTTATTGCTGAAAGAGTCCCCAGTCTTCTCAACTCTCTGCAGCTTATTCCCACTCTTGCACTACTGCCACCCTTTTGTGGACACAGCTGCTTCTACAGCTACGTGTTCGGTCAGGTGGGAGATCGGGTCAGGCTGTGTGTTAGCTTTCAGCCCGGTTTGTTCCCTAGCCTAGGTCATGGCGTAAACACGCAAATATGTATGACTATAATGCAGGGACTGAGCAGCTGAGGACTAGGGAAAGCTTATTCTGGCTTAAAGAGTTCCTCAAATTACAGACTTGGCTATGAATCACACACAGTCATGGCTACTTAGGATGGTCAAGTCCTGAAAAGACCCCTAGGAACATCAGAGGGACTTACCCTAATGAGGTAAACAAATAGCATAACAGCAGGCTAAGTTCAATGTCGATAGATAACGCACATATGAAGGGAAACCTGAAATTATTTGGGATTCTTATTCAGGAAAGACACCTGCTTACCACTTGGAATGGCTCAAGTAAAAGACTTTCTTCAGTACACAACTGCATTCAGAAACAAAACCCAGCCTTAGATTGCCTGTGAGCAACACAGGAAAAGCACCAAAAAAATGTTGTGTACTGATTATATTGAAAGAAAACAGGTTGCAGAAATGATTGTGCTGTCAGTCAACTGAACATAGTAGAAAACAGGTTGTGGGGATTGAGAGGAAGGCAACAAGAATGATTAGGATTTTAGAAAAAAACATGCACGAATAGATTGAAATAATTTGGATTGTTCGTTTCACAAAGCAGACATTTAAAAGAAAACTTGATAATAGTAGTTAAAGTAAGGAATGGTACAGGTAAGGTAGATAAAAAGCTTTGTTGAGACAGCTTTGTTCCCTGGCTCAACGCAGACTAAGGACACATTCAGTGAAATTGCAAGGTAGCAAATTAAAAAGCTGATAAAAGATAACACTTTTTAGCACAATATGTAATTAGAAGACGTGGTGCTGAAGCTAGAAGTGGGGTGTATGGGGTAATTTGAGGTTACCTTACCCCTCAGTGAAAGAATATGCTACTTAACATGCAGGGTGAGGTAAAAATCATGAAGCGAGGCAGTTACCACAGAACAACACAGATTGTCCCCAGCTGTTGACCTACACTAGCTTGCTTTCCGCCCCGACTTGTAACCATACACCTCTTGTCTTGCTGAAAGATTTGTAATTTGACAAACAGCAAGACTCCTATCTTCTAACTAATGTGAGAGGTGTCTATTCAAAGGAACCCAAATATATTCACCTGACAAGATTAAATAAATGCAAGTGTAAATTTGTGTAGAAGGGGATTCCCTTAAAAAAGAATCATCTATAAAGGGTCTTTCGCAGTATACAAAAGACATACGTCACCACAGAAAATGTCTGTTCTGTTTCAAAAGAGATAAACTGTCATGTCTAAAGATTTAGGCCGATTTGATGCACCTTACCCTCAGTATGGAGCTGAGGTGACAGCTCCTGTTTTCTCACTGTTGGGCAAGTAGCGTAGACCAATACATGAAATCATCAAAATAAATCACTTTGGAAACAAGATCTAGAGCTGTATTTGTCAGAATTAAATAAAAAAATCTGCACATAAAACACTTCATGGAGGAAAAAAGCGCAACATTTCAAAGCAGGCTGTTGACAAGTGACATTAGCCTGTCACCTGCTAAAGACTAATGACTTGCCAGACGCAACTATGCTGGATGCAGCTATATTTCAGTGGTGGATTTTTGGCTCCTCCAGTCCCTCGCTATCAAAACATGTGTCCATGAGATAGCGACTGAGCATCGCCACACCAAACTTTCCTTAAGGAAGGCTTTGCCGCACGTAAGAGTACAACTGGTCCCCAGCCCATGTCACAGCAGGGCAGGTGTGGCTCTTTCCACTACCGAACATCACACCAAGAGGGTCACAGATCCCTGACACACTCCCATCTGGGGATGATCAGGAGGAGTGAGGGAAGGGGCAGTCCATGGTGACACCATGATGGGAGTCTCTTTCCCCTCATGGTGGGTGGTTGCCCCCAGTGGTGAGGCCAGTACGTGACATGGCTCCTGGGCCAGAGGACCAGACTGGCCAGTGGGCCTCTGCCACCCTGGGGTGCCACAGGCTGTGTGGGAGGGTGTCATCTAGGCTGCACTTGAGGCCAAGCCATGAGGACATGAAGGTGCAGGCTTCCTTGCCAATGAGAGTGACGTCTGCTTCCTGATACAGTGGTCTTTGAGGCTGAAGAATCCTGCAGAAGGCATCAGGAAAATGACTATGGGGTGTGTGATTTTCAACTGAGAGGTGTATTGTGCCCAACTACCCTAAATAAAAATGTAACACTGCATTTATGTTACAGAAAAGTGAATGCCACATGATAGAGTAGGGTTCAACATAAAACCAAGGGGTGGCTTTATTTGATTTTCTTGGAGCTGACAATCCCTTTGAATGAAAGGAAAACTGAGCAGTTGCTATAATCTTAGTCACAAATTTACTACTGTTTTTGTTTTTTGGTCAGTTGGTTTGATTTAAGAAGAAGCAGAGACCCAGAGAAACACTAACAACTATATTGGTTTCTCCCACTTCAAGATACTTCTCTGTCCTGTCAGCTATGCCCATATGTTCTCTAAAACTATTTTCCTCTTTGGTGAGCTGGCTCTACCAGGTCAGTCATTCTCTCTCAGTCCCCCGCACTGATATATCCTTCAGCCATGGAAGTCTCTATTCCCCCTGCGTCATCCAAAAATCAATCATGGCAGCAGCACCTTTGCTTTATTTTGGAATTATCCACTGCTTTCCCTATATGCAGCATAGCTTTATGTACACTATTAAACTCCTCTTTTCATTAGCCCAAATTTTCATCTTTAATAATGTTTTGGGTTTATTCTGGTGTTTTATTCTGAGTTTGGTGGTTTTCGGCTTAGGAAGAAGCACAGTGAGTCAGTCTACTTATGGCTGTATTTTTACCTTCCTAAGATACGATTTTCAATATATATTGTCTGTCTTCCCCCTTCTATGCCATTCACGAGGGATAAAGCAGCTCTGTGGGAATTTGTATATGTGGTATGCAAGGTAATCCCACACCCTTGTAAGTATCTCAGCACCTTTGTTTTTAATAGGTATTCAATAGAACTAAAAACACTTGAGTATCTGTGATAGGTTATTAGCATAGTCACAGCCAGATTATATTACTTTAATTTGGTAGCAGTTTGTTGACACTCCATGAGCACATAAGCAGAAGACAAGACAAGCATTTAGCAAAGTCCTTGGACTTCGATATGCAGCACAGCAACTGTCTATAGAAGGTTAGGACCTATTTGTCGAAGAGCTCACCAAATAATTTTTGACTAGCAAGGTCAAAAACCCTAGGAAATGAACCAGAAAACAATCTAAATTGACAAGGACATTTTTCTACTGGGATCTAGGGAGCTGTTTGCGCAGAACAAGCATCTGCCTGGAAGGCTGCAGAAGATTGTGCAAGAGTATGTTCTGAGTGTTTTTTTTCATGGCAAAGCTTTGCCTAACTAGGTACCCGTATAATCCTTTTAGTGTTTTGGAAATGACAAACCCTTCTAAATTATGCTTTGTCTTGACTGTTAAAATTTGCTTTAATATCTGAATTATGTTTTGATAAAAAAATCTTGTATTCACAAACTACTACAGGGAAGAGTTATACCCAGACTGACAGTGTGTTTGATACACAGGGCAATAGAAGAATCACAGAATTAGCACCCTGAAGTTCTTGGACCTCAAACTTGAGGGGACATACCCAGACAGAAGCGACAGTTCACTTGGTGCCTGTGCCAAGTTGTCTCAAGTTCGTGAAATGTTGGCAGTCATACTGAACAGTACCTCTATATTTACTGAGAAGAGACAGAGGGAGAACAAGACGATACAAAAAACAGATAACCTATTTGTAAATGTAGAGTTCATCACATTCACTTTGTAACAGCTTTTGTTAAGTAGTATTGGCTATATAAAAGTTCTCAGAATTGGTGTTATTCTGGGCATGTTTTTCTCTGAGGAAAACTGAAGACTATTTTGGCTCCTAACCTCAATGTATGTCCTGTCACTGTTGCGAAGGAGAGCTACAATAAGTCAGTGAAGTCAAGCAGAAAATACTGAGCATAAGTGTGAAAGATAAAAAGAAATCCAGTGTTTCTCCACATAGCTAAAATGAACCAACACTGCTCGCTACTTGAAAAAAAGCTGCTTGTTATGTCAGCAGAAGCACAAGGCTCAGAGTCTACCAAGAGAACCAAAGCAGAAACAAATGTTAAGCTGCCTAAATTTTTAATGTCAACACAACTTACATTCAATAATCAAGTATGAGACTGACTTAATGAGACAGGCGATAACCATATTTCAAGTTCAGTTGTTCTCAATAACAGCGTTGGAAGAATGCAACGAGATTGGAGACAACAAGGTTATTTTTAGAAGCAGCAGTATTAGGGAAGCAATTAGAAATAAAGATGCTTTTCTCATGTAATAAGTATCTTAATCAACAGTGTAATTCCCAATGTTTTGAGACAATACCGTGCACCAGAAGTTAGGACCAAAGCTTATATGGGTTCATAACTCTGCTACACGAGAAGCAAAGATTAACTGCTTTCCTGCTTGAGGAAAGAGAGCAAGAGATGTTTACTATGACACTTTCTATAGTGTAATCAGAAATAAGATGCCTGGTACTTTGGACAGGTTAAAAAGAAAGAGGGAGTCCAAGAAGTAGGGTAGAAAACTTAGGATATATGTAGGAAAAGACCGTCACTGACAGGTAATGAGGGCTGAGGCAGGAGACTTCACTAGGGCCATGGCCAACCCGCATCTAGAGAGTGTAGAAAGTTTTTGACCTAAAGCCTCGATTTACAATTAATCTAAAGGATACAGCTGTGGCTGGTGACATAACATGGTGAAGTTCCACATGCATGATTAAGACTCAAACCTTGAGACCATTTTTTGGGGAAAGAAAACTCTGGCTGTGGGTTTTGTTTGGAGGAATGGAAACGCAGAAAAATATTGTCATCTGAGCGTCACAAAGAAATTCTATGGAATAAAATATTGCTTCTGTGTGACATTTTCTGCTAAACTTTAAGTGGATGTATAGAAGGTTTGGTTTCACTGAAGACATAAAAAAATCAACAATGCAACAATCAATATTTTTAAGAGACATTAAAACTATCTAGATGCGTCTGGCATCCTTGGTTTATTGAACTTAAGCTGAGGTTTAAACTAAGCCATCAATATTTGGGATCTGTCATTTGCAGCCATAAAACCCTTACACGCATTCATCAGTGGAAACATTGATAGTAACTAGTACTGATAAAAATTGGGTATTGTAATGGGACTACATGTAACAAATAAATTCTCTTGACCCCAATGAATGTGAAATATTGCTGGGGTTTCAGTAATACCCAGTGGGATGCAGAAAAGCGTTCCTGCTGGTATGCTAAACTGTTCCGTGATCAATAAAAACTGAGAACATGAGACTGGATAAATAAAACTGTCCATATAATTCATATATTCTCTTCTTCCAGAGTATTGCATTGCTCCTCTGTACCTCTGAACTGCTGTGCTCCCACTGCACTGCTGTAGCTGTTTCACGTGTTTATCATCTGCTGTTTTGTTCTGCCTTCTCCCTTGTCATTGTTTTTGGTGAGTGAGGGACAGAGGAGGAGGGAAATCATGTCGTGGTTTTGTCAAGTGACTGCAACTGGGGAAAAAAACCCAGACCCACTAACCAAAACAAATATACTCACTTTTATCAGTGACCCATTGTGAGAGCAATAGGATGGGAAGGAGACCTTGAGCTACCAACAAAGTGACTTTCTCTACATCTACTTATTCTATCTGTGTCAGCTCGTCAAAAATCAAAGCACTTTTAACACAAAATCCTAGATCTGCTAAAACCTCATACTATGCAAAATGACATTTGCCAACCAAAATATTCATATGCCTTTCCTTTTCCCTTTCTTTTCTGCTGACACTTCTTTGCCAGTCATGTTTTCTTGTCTATGTGCTAATAAGTGAGTGATTGAGTGTGCCCCCACTACGTGGCCTATCTATGATTTCCTTTAGTGACATTTTACTTTTGGGCCTTCAAACAACAGAATCTCATGAAAATGTGCAGTAACAGACCAGTATAATCTCCAAGACAGCTGATTTTCAGTGCCTGTTTAACTAGGTGGAAATGGCGATGATTTAATGGAGATGCAATGGCCAAGTCCAATTAGATCACTAGTGCTTGTGAATGTAATAGCCCCTCCATATTCAGCCATTATCTCAACACATTTGGTAAATCTCATTGCCTATAAATTAACCCAATTCTCAGTGTAAGTTGTATTGTGATACTGATTGGCATCATTTCGACCCACTGGTGATGACTGCATCTAGCGTGCAGGAGCTTTGTGGGAAAGAGTATGTTGAAGGAAATCCTCTACAAGTAGCACAGACAAATTTGGTTTTGTTTCTATATACCTGAGACAACTGGTTGCTTTTTTCAGCCTTTACTATGCACAGATATTGCCTGTCTCCAGAAGGGGAGGACTGGCAGGATATGGTAAGGACTGCATGTTTGCTGAGGCTGGGGTGATGGGATAGGAGAAGACCCCAGGCTGGGGTCTATTGGGGCAGGAATAGGCAGCCAGGACTCATCTCCTTGCAGTGAGGAGCAGGGCAACCGGGGGCACCAGGGGCAGTGCCAGGCATTGGATACCTCCCTGGGGAAGGGCACTGGGCTGAGGCTGACAAAGCCCTGGGTCAGCATGGCCCAAGCCGCAGCTAGCTGGGGAAAAATCCTAGCAGCAGGGTGTTCAATCAGCTGGAGTAACCAGGCTGGCAATCCTGGAGGCAGCAACAGGTTTTCTAAACTTCGCTGCTGAAGATTCTTACAATTTCAAAAATAGTCTAGAACAAATATATTACTTAAACTCAATTCAAAGCAGTTTCTTCGAAAACTCCCTTTTGTATGTCCAAATAAGTATATATACATTTAACATTTACTAACCTCTGAAGTAAAGACCACTAAAGAGCTTAAAATACAGTTAATTTGCTGTCAAAGTAGTTTGCCAATAGCTGGTACAAGGTCTTCAAAGGTTGAACAGCTATATTTAAAGTAATTTGAACAGATTCATGATTGCTAGGAGTGTTCTGGAAGCTCTGGGCATGGTGAAAGCTAAAACATTGCCTTCTTGGTTTTACAGAGTGAAAGGCATTTGAATTCAATCCTTCCTTATGTATGTATTTATTTTCATAATTATGGTATCACAGAAATAGATTTGGGAGGGGAAGAGAGCTGCTATTTTGAAAAGATTTATATCTGGCTAACTGGGAGGAAGGATAGGGAAACAAGGAAGTTTCTGTCAGAGATTTCAGACTGTTTGAACTCACTGAATGGATGGCAAAGACACATAACTTGAGAAGATGGAAAATATTTAAGTCTTGTGCGTTGGACAGCACATTACATAGTTCCTTTATTCAGTGTCCCATGGAATCAAAAAAAACCCCAAATGTTTGGGTTTTGCTTCTGAACAACTGTGTTCACTGAGCACAAATGGTGAGGCACTTTTAAGAGCCAGTCATGGCACACATAGCTGCATATACAGTGCATACACAAGTAGGTAAACAATCCCTGTCTCTTCCTCCATAGGCACATTCTCTCCAGATTTTTCTCTTCTGCTGAATGTGCAATATGGTAGTTGTTGTACAAGAGCTAAAGAGCAAGAAATTTTGAATTAGATAGTGCCAGACCAGATAATAATTTGCTCCAGTATGGAACAAAACCACATTTCCCTGTCACTTACTATAGGGAATGGGTGAAGGAAGCTTTATTCTTCCCTCTTGTTTGAAGACTAAACTTTGGTGTACTGTAAGAGTGCAGAATTTGTCCTATATCTCCTGCAAATTCTAGTTTAATGTCTAAGTCACTTTCTGCACTTGCCAAACTCTGGCAAGTTCACACCATCTTGTGGAAGCCATCTAAATGAGGTGCTTTCATTGAAAGCTTAGTCACCCGTGGTCCCTGTGGGGAAGGCGGAGGGAGACAGCCCTCTAGAGGTGTCTATTTTTACCCTATTGAAATGAATTCCCTTCTGGTGATACCACTGTAGGAAAAGTTAAGAATCTGTGTTCTCATTCAAGTATTTCTGTTAAGTAGCTAAAATAAGAGAGGATGAGTTTTTCCCAAAGCTCTCAAACAGAAATTCAGAAATCCAGGCTCCATCCAAGATGCCTTTAGTCACTTCAAGGTTCCTTACAGAATTTATTGCAGGCAGAGGACTAACACACACCTTTCCCAGCATCCCGTCATCATCCGCAACTTCAGGACTCCGGAAGTGAACATAATGAGGAAGCCTTCATGTCCAGCTCAGAGTGATGTGTGAACAGAGGTGCTGTTAAGCAATCAGCAAGACTCATTACAGGTTTTTGCAGGGTAAGGGGTGGGGAACAGTGGTATTAAAATACATGTTGTATTGCTTATTCTCTATGACCAGATCCTCAAAGGCTCCCAGCTTATATTTTAGCGTCCGAACTTCTACCGAAACCTAGCTTAAGGGTGAGGTTTCTTCTTGCCTTTGTATAGTCTGGTCTATGGATACTAAGTTAAAGGATATAGAAAGCTTCTGATCTATTTATGAAAAGCCTTGTTTACAGGTGTGTAAATACTGCAGATAAATTTTATTTAATAAGGAGGATAAATTTTAGTTCTGTTTCCTGTATCAACAGTAAATAGCTGCTGATTGGCATTCCTTGTGCAAATGGTGAGTCCCACTGAGGAAGACAGAGGGATTAAATTAAGTAGACGTTTATCTTCCACTGATGGAGCAGTGCAAGATGGCAAGAGTGTGATTTAGGTCCACAAAAAGACTGAAGAGAGGAATGATAATACTTGTAAATCGTACCTCAAAAGCACAGTAAGTTTTTTCCTTCTGCATCAACCTGCCTTGAAATGACTTTTAATGAAAGTTAGGCTGCATAAAGAATCTTGCAAAAAAATAACCTGTACTCTTAAAGCTTTGATAAAGCGGTAAAAGCCTTAAAGAAACGTGCGAGTGTAGAGCACTGTCAGACAGTTGTTTAATCTAGTATAGAAATAATGATTTGGAGTATCACCATGCCCTGACTATATGAAAGTGCTTGCTTTAATGCCAAGTACTCTGGAAGAGTGCTGAGGACTGATGCAGCTTTGACTCAAGTCCATGAAAAACATTCCACTCTCTTCAGTGAAAGCTGGACAAAGGCCTTGACTCTGAGATAAGAGGATGGTCTTTCTCACCCATGGTAAGAATGTGGTCTGAGTTGTAGTCAATTTGACTTTATTTTTTTCTTTTTGTGTTTTTTTTTTTTCACTTTGTAGATGCCCTTGCAGACTTTTATCTATTCTAGGAGTCCCAGGAGACAAGAACATTCACACTAATTTCATGGAATGGACTGAGAAATTTCAGGAGGCTCTCTGAGAAGCACTTTATGCCTCTGGCTAAAATCTGAAATACAAATCTACAAGAGAATAGGGAATTAAGGTAAGAAAAAGAAAAAGATTATACAAGAGACAAAAACATAGCAACAGCAATAAAAAACACATTTGCCTCTGAAGCCATGGGCTATTACATTTTATTCTCTGTAGAGAAAAGAAAGAATTAGAATTCTACTTAGGAATCTTGTATGGAAGTAAGGGATTGGAAAGAGATATTGATGGTTCTTAATCACTTTTCTTGAGAGGGAACCTAAAGTTCATCCTATAATGCACTCAGAAAACTGCTTGCCTAAAGTCACCACCATTTTAAGAGGAACTTCATTATATGTTTGTTATTTGAGAAAGAAATCCCATATATATAAGGCTTAAACAAAAAAAAAGAGGATAATACAGATACCATTTTTTTATCGATCCACTCAATTCTGAAGGTATCCGTCACAGCAACATCTGAACATCAATGGGTCCCAGCCAGACTTTCAAAACATCCATGGAACATGCTAGTGTTTCTCTTATTTACTTTTAATGGATATTATTGTTTCCTATCACAAGTTGTTTCAGTATGGAAATTAGCTGCTTCTACATGCTTTTTTTTCACTTTCCACTGGTATACATGGACTGCATTCGTATTTAGAGACTACAGTGAAAGGAAAAGTAGTTGGATAAAAATGAATGGTGTTTATTTTTCTTTGATTATATCGAACAGCAAACAGTGTGAATTTGGGTAGACAAAGAAGCCTGTGATTCCATTTTGGGTGAGATTAACTGCTAAGTAACACTAAAGCTTACACAATGGTCTAGAAAACTGCTATCAGACTAAAAGGATAATAAAATGTTTTGGACAGAAATCCAAACAATGGTGAATAATGAATATCTAGCGATCTATAACTCTGACAAAGGTTTTTCTTTGAGGCTAGGTTTTAGAATTACATGCACATACACGTGTTCAAAATACTGCAGTACTCAGCATGATTTATATATTTGATAAAATGCCTCAGAGTTGCACAAAAATAGAATTACACCAGGTGCACAACAAACAGACATACGACTTTTAAAAAACTCTAGTAAGCCAACTGAAGTGGAAGCCAATGAGAGCAGATGATCAACATATTTATTTTGAAAGCAACCAGAATGCCTCAACCTTCTTCAGTCACAACTATCTAAAGTCAGTCATGGTCATGCCAGATTCAGCTAATCTGGTAATGGCTCTGTTATCAGGTGAGAGTAACTTTTCTACTCAGGCCAGCTTTCTCATTTTTCATGACTCTCATTGTTTGCCTTCTTTGTCCATAGTCAGCTAAAACTGGGGCTTCCTAAAGTCGTAACATAAGTTCATATATCTCTATGTCCAAATTAAAATATAGAGAAGTCTGCAAATCCTGTCCCAGTAGCCCCAGGCTCAAGGACACGAGAAAATAAACCAGAGACACAAAGAGAGTTGATACAAAGTCCAAGGGAAGGGGACATGATTGCGTTGGTGGTGCTGAAGGACAAATATGACTTCTCCTGCCAGTATAGTGGCATTTTGAAAGAGACAGCTGCAATTCTGAATTAAAACTTGTCAATAATTTTTGCTGAGCAAAGAAAAAATATCTCTGAATATTGGGATTCAGATTCTAGGTTAATGTGAATATTCAAGAAATAGACGCTGAGGTTGAGGAATTTTAACTCATCACAGTGAAGTCATTTTGCAGAACATTGTTTTAATGTTCTGGGTGATGAGGAAAATAATCAGTATAATATCAAAGTATAGTCAATGGTAGAAAACAGGGGAACAGGATAAGCTGGTGAGAAAAATAATTTCCCAGAAACAAATTCCAGCATCAGAATAACTAAGGTTCAGCAAAATGGATATTCTGCTGCTGTAAAATTATCATTACCTAAAAGTTTTGAGGGACAAAGTATCAGACATAAGTATGTCTGACAGCTGTAAGGACAACATACTGCTTCATCAATACCCTGACTTTCAGAATTTATGGATGGTGAAAACATTTGCTGATAAACAACTTGGCTGACTGTGGAGACACTTTGTAGTGAACACAAACAACTGCATAGGTCGGGACTGGAAAAGAGAGTCAGACAGGAAGAGAAAATACAAAACCAAACAAACAGATCTGGACGTGACACAGAAAAAGCAGTAATCAAAAGGTTTATGTGAGCAGAGAATGCAGTTTGGGAATGATGATAGGTAGTGAAGTACAGGAATCAGACAGAAGATGCAGCTGTCATGGAAGTACCTTAACTTGCAGTAATTTTACCTTGAAAACAACTTGAGGGTGTTGGGGAAGAAGGTTAGGAAACCAGAAGGATATCAAAAGGAGAGGAATTGAACAAAAAAGGGTAGAGACCTAGAGGTACAATGAAATTGGCAATGGACAAAGCAAACATTGTTCATATACTCAGAGAGCAAAATGTTGACATGGATTTCATCATTTCATTTGATGCGGTGCTTGGCTATGAAAAAGGTATCAAAATGGAGACCCATTTAATGATGTAGGTCCCTTCTGGAGCTGTGATAGCATACTTTTGTCGATTAGCATTTTAATGAGTCATAATAAAATACAATATGCAGATGTAATCTGTGCACAAATGCTCAAGGAAATGAAAGACTAAAAACCATTGCATAATTTCATCTTGGAAAAGTTATTGCACAATTCAGATGTCAAACCATGCAAATAGAGATGCCTTGGTCCTACTAGGTTAATGTTCAATTTGTTCTATTACTATTTCAAACATCAAAAAACACAAGCAATAATATTTCTGATTTGGATATGTAACCTTTATTATAGTAATTTCTTTTCTGGATGAAAAGAAGCCTAGAGCTAAAGATCCCTAGTTGAGAATAAAGATCTTCACCTAATTCTGTGATTAGACAAAGGTCTTCAAATAGTATATCTGGCAATATTTTCCCTTAAATCAATATTTCCAGGACAAAAAGTCTGTTATGAAGACCTTCAATTCCTAATTTATTGAACATCACCATTTTCAAACCCTGAATTTCTTTACAGCAACAGGCAGTAAAGCGGAGAATCATTTTTTACCATTTTTCTCATTAAGAAAATAAGAATTTATTGATACCTCAGTGACACCTGGATTCTGACCACAGCACAGGTACCTCTGGTTAAAATTACACCAGTCATCTCCTAAGAAGAACAAAAATTCTCTTATTAAAAAAAGGAAACTTTAAAATAATCCCCCCCCCCCCGATATCTGATTTGCAGGCTTCATCAGAGTAGTAGCTGATTTTGAAATCAGTTTACCATACAGCTGGCAAAGGTTTTTTCTTGCACAATGATATTTAACATTCCCAACAACAGTATGAAGAGAAGAGAATGCAAAGTTCTAAATTAGGAAACAGATAGTTGGGTAAATAGGGAATTTAAGACAAGGAGCCATTAAGCACACTCCTCTTACTTCAGAAGTGAGTCCTTTTCAAGGACAAGGGAAAAACAAAATGTACAATTCAGCTCCGTGACGGTAGGTGTAACATTTTAATAGCTGGCACACTGCCTGTGTCTGATGCAGTCGTTCAAATAGGCAGATGCTGGATTGGATAAACGGAAGGGCATATAAGGACACAGAGTCTAGCTCCTCACTGCATTTATTATCACAATATCTCACCGACTGCGGAACGTGAGAAGAAAGTTCCCTGCATGTTAAGAGAGGCTCTATACTGACAACCCGAGGTGGAGAGTTTTGTTGTGATTAATGGAACTACAGTCATAGAACTGTAATGTTCTATGCCCAACTCAAGTACAGCTTTTAACAACCTCTCTCTGCCGAATATCAACTCAAATTTAACTACATGATTTATATTCTCACACGGGTAATCTTATACTAACCCATTCTTTATAAGCAGGTATTTTAAATCCTACACATTTTCATTGTTATACAAAAGTGAAGTACTTTTTTATTGGACTGGGTGTGATGGATGGTTTGGGTGATTAGAGCCCCCAGGTTTGTATTTCCATATTCAATGTCACCCTATAGCACCCTGCTTGGCAATCTGATGAAATCTGATGACAAGAAAAACTGATGAAAAGAAAACTCACCATTTTAGAGAGGAAAGATTTCAGATCTTCCTTTTTATTTATAACATCTTAGGACTGACATTATCTTCTGTCTCAACCAAGCCAGTGGTGATAGGATTTTTCTTTAAAAAAAAAGAAGACTCTATTTCTGGATATGATTCTTCATACTAATTTGAGTGCATTTGAAAAGAAAATCTATTTTTTAACCAGTGTGTGTTGTTTTAATCTTTGATGGTAGTACACTACACATTTTAAGTACGTATGACATCATTGTTACTAAAAAACATCTTGAGAGAAAAGCCCTAACCGTATGCCCTAGTTCCTAAGGAGAGATGCTCAGATTTGCAGAGTTGCAGAGCGTCTGCTTGCGCTGGGTGAATTACAGTGACAGAGGGTGCGATACCAGTTGCCCAGGTACAAAACCCAGCTTCTTAGAAAGTACATCCTCAAAAATCTGTTGCTGCCAGGAACAACGTCACAGGTGTCCATGAGTCAGCACTGCGATCTGTCCTATTTTAACGCAGAGACTGAACCAAAAAAACTTCCGCAAGAAAATAATGCAGCATCCACCTGCAGCTGTAATGTGCACAGAGATCCTCCTGCTGGCTCGCAAAATGAATTTAAAAGGAAAGAAAATGTTTATTTGCCTGTGCAGCCCTGGGTTTTGGTGGTTTTTTTTTTTTCAGTGAGTAATGACTGCTCTCTGCTACTTGATAGCCGAGGCTGGCAGCGCTATGGCAACCAGGCTGCTGGAAGGGCGGAGGGAAAAAAATCGCTTAGCAACTGGAAGCTTTAGACTGGCAAGGCTGGTTTAAAGCATAGCAGTTAAAAAAAAAATCAACAAAAACGGCACCAAAAATCCCCCTCCCAACAAATCTACAGTTGCTACCATCAGAAACAAAGAGATGATTAAAATATAGAGTTGAGTGTTTAGAAGAAAAGAAGAAAAAAAAAAAGCATTGCAAAGCCAATAAAAGAAGGAAATAACATCTTTGGTTGGGGGGTGGGGGGTGGGTGGGGGAATGTAGAGATGTTTCACTCTGATCATCTAGATGCAAGCTTCATCAATAAAAATAATAGCCCTAAACCAGACTAAACTATTCCCTAGGAGATTCCAATCCTGTCCCACAAAAGGAGAACTCCGTAGGCAGCATTTTCCTGGGCCCCAGGCTTTGGGAGGGAGTCCAGAGGGGCTCAATGGATGCAGCCCTGAGCCCCCACACAGCCCTTGGGAAGTGGCCCTGTAGGCTGCTGGCGCCCAGAGCCTGCTGGCAGCAGGGCCGCCACTCCTTGGGGAGGTGGAAAGAGCAGCGCCTGCGTAGTCTTGCTTCTGCTCGTTATTATTTATAGCTTCCTCCAGCACGATAAGGACTCTACAGACAAGGAAAAAATAATATGAAAAGTTATCCAATGCACCAATTCAGATTTTTAGTAATAATTTTCCAGATATGTTTTTCCAGTGCTCCAGGCACCCTAACACTTCATTAATAATGTAGTAAAATCCCAGCAACATTACATTAATCACTCCAGTGGGAACCTAGCCAGTCAGGCACCTCTTTTTCAGTCCTTCACCCCCAGCCTTCTCTAAGCAGTGTCTCAAACAGACGTCTTTCACTGTATGCTTGGAAAGCTGCCCAATTTGAACTGTTTTGGACTAACAAAGGGACAATTTCATCCAAAGACACAGAACCCCCACAGAGCTGCTACCCTTCCCTTCTCTAGTGCAATGGGGGTTGGGTGTTTCTGCTGACCATTCAGGTAGGAAAACATGGAAGGAGAAAATAAGTTGGTTTAACTCTCCCTGTTAAAGTCTACTTAGAGACTGTCAGGGAGCTAACCCGCAGGTAAGAGGAGCCACAGACTCCTTGCAAATTGAGGGATCCAGCGACTGAGCTGCTACATTCTGCGTATGCCACTGGATTTGGTTTTGGTGTTCTGTTTTCTGTTTGTTTGTTTCTTTATTTTTTAATGCAGAAAAATCAGTTTACTATTGGAAAATCCTGATCAAGCAAAAATGAAAATAGATGCTGATAATGTGTCGGTCTGGTCAAATAGCTGCAGAGTCAAGTTGCAGGAAGGTTGGCAGGCAGATCTGGATGGCATATTTTTTTTTCCAGCCAAGCAACGCAACGGCAGCCAGAACGAAGGCACTGCCTGAGATCCCAACCGCCCCTGCTTCCTGGCCCGAGCCCTGGCATTCTGTCCTATCCTTGCTGCCTGCCTGTTCCCTCGGACCCCGCAGCCGCCAGCTGCTGATGGGCAGCCAGCTCTCTGGCTGCAGCCTCACCACCTCTCAGGCTCTGGGGCTCCTGGCTGAACCAGTGTTTTTAGGGCTTATAATGCTACAGGGTTTTGTGTTCACGTTTACCAGCAGCATTGTCTCCCCAGTAGATAATGCTGACTAAATTGATACTTTACAAAGGCACAAAGGAGTCAGCTTGTGACTGATACACAATACTGGTTAACAAGACACATACAATGGTGGTATTAGTGGGAGGAAAGAAAAGCTCAACTTTCTGTCAGTCATAGGTTCATTAGAAAGTAAAGAGTTGTTAGCAGGCAGAAAAGCTCTTTACATGCATGAAAATGGTACCAGTTCTGAAAAAAATAAGAAAGGAAAAATTAATCTTGCTTTAATGCTGATGGAACTAACTCAAACTGTCTTCCATCAAGTAACCTTTTCAAATAGGATTCTGAAATAGGCACATTAAAAGAACCAGATCTATGAAAATCCCATTCAATTTTGTTAAAAATGTCCTCAAAGCATCCCAGATACGCTTTGGCCAGAGGTTGATAATGTTGACATGAAGCTTCTTGAGGAATGTCATGCATTATTGTAACTCTAATAACCAGTAAAAACTTCTAGAGTTCTAAGAACTAAATAATATGAAAAGCACATTATCTTTTCCTTTTATCTCCTCTAATGTTTTTCTAGATTTCCTACAGTCAGAGGATGTGAGAAGACGGTATATCAAATTCTTTAAATCCTCCAGTCATAGACAGAGAAGAGAATTGTTGCAGGCAGTCTGTTAATTTTATTTCCAGTAAAGTTCAGTGATTCTTGGATTTAAAAGTCTGAGAGACGCACCAACATGCTCTAATAGCTAGGTGTTTATTTCATCCCTTTTTTCTTTCTCACAGCTTTGTGCTCATTGGATAAACTGTCAGAGCCTCCAGAGCAGTCTGGGAGTCCTTCGCCTTTATTGCTGCATTTTTGCTGTATTGCTATTTTTTGCTGACAAGTAGTACAAAGCTTATTGCAGTTCTGTTTGTCTTGGACTGTAATAGCAAAATGTAACCCACCTCACTCATGTGATATTACAACTCAAATAGCCGTAGATTTTAACATGGACCATGGAATAAAATATCACACTCAGTCTAGGCTGTAAGAATCCTGATACAACTGTGAATAAGTAGATTCACTGATCTCTCTACACGCTAATTCACCTCTCCACTCAAAAAAAGCGCCAAAGATAGAAAAACTCAGGTATTAAAAACATCAATGTAAGGCATATGAATATTGCAAACTGTATGGGCATTGTCTTTTACTGGGCTGCTGGCTGTCAGTAACACCAACAAGTTACCAGACTAAGATATATAAGCTACAAGGGCTAGTTTTGCCTTGCTTTGGATGCCCTATATTGCAGCAAGTAGTGTATGTTTTGGTAAGGACAGGTAAATTAATTAGTAATTTGTTAAATGGTAACCTTTAGGAAAGATAGTAGTAGGATCTAATTTTCACATATTTCTTTCAATATGTTTCCTTTAACAATATTCTACATTATATTTGCCTTTAGAGGACAAATAAAAACAAAAATATGGAAAAATCAATGTAATCTATGCAACTGAAAGTTGTTGACAGATGCAAAAGCAAGCTAGGCTGGCTCAGGCCACCTGTTTTCTTTGCTAAGTTTTGAGTGTATCATCACCTTGAAAGCTTAACAGTCTTCACCAGAATTTTCTTGTACCCCAAAAAGCCTGACTATTTGCTTCTTCTCTATGCAGGGACATGAATATTGCGATTATTATACCTAGGAAAGCCTGTCAAGACAAATGTGTTGCCCGAGTACCATCTAGTGGAGGGAATGCAGGAGAGAGGTCTAAATGAACATGCTGGACCCACAACCACCCCTGGGGCTTTCCTGGCCTCCCTCCTTCACCCTCTTCTCCACTGTCCTCCGTGATGCTGTAGACACATCTGTTGCCAAGCCCTTGCTCCAAAAGAAATTACAGAATTTGCAGAAAAGCAAAGAAATTCTGTGAGGTGAGAGCCAAGTCCATCAGGGCAGTTTTGAGTCTTTGGGGAAAGAAAATGCAAGCCTAATAAACAGTCGTCTTCAAGTTGCGCAGAGACTTTTTCAAGCCTCTCTCCCCCTGAGTCCCACAAAGACTACCTAGGACTGAAATGCCTTTTAATAATACAGACCAGTAAGCTCAAGAACATTTTGAAATTTTACTGTGTTTTCTGAAGAAATTTATAGGCAAACCACACGCCAGTGATGCCACCTGTTTCTTATTTGACAGCAACCATCTGGACAGCGAATACTCTAAAGCCCAGAAAGTCATTGCGGCCTGCAACACAAGATAGAGAGCTGTAATTTAAATGCCTAAATGTCAACCACAATATGAAGAATTATATGTGGCCCAAGGGAGGGATGCATAAAATGGAAATCAAGCCTATAGCAATAAGCCTTGCATTAGAGGAAAAAAATTATTAAATACGTAATGTATGGGCTTGAACAGCCTCCTAGTCACTGTCTCTCTGTTTGCAACTACCACTAATAGAGAAAGTCTTTCCAGAGATTAAAGCAACTTAGAGGTGGAGTAAGCAAAGCAAAAGTAGCAAAAAGCAGAGCAAATGCACCTCATGACCTCATTCTTTCACACCCCTTGGACAACAGCGAAGTAAACAGCCTGTGCACACAGCTCAAAAGCAGCTGACTTCTGGCTGCTGGCCACTAATCTGACTCTCTCCTTCCCCTAATTATCCTACTCAGTGTCCTATCAGTCTCATGTTTACCTTCTCCTCACTTCCTTCCTTCTACCCATCTTTCAGTTCGTTTGTTTCCTAAAGATTAAAATAAAATGAAAATGTAAAACCAGAAAGAGCAGGAGGAGAGTTAAGGCCTGTATCTCATTGCGGCAGGGCAGTGCTCTGCTCAAGTAAGAATAAAATTCAATAGAGACTATAGGGCAATAAGGCAAGAATAGGGAAAACATTGGGAAATGAAGCATATAATTTACCTTTGGAAGATGGTGTATTGAGCCAGGCAGAATAAAAAAAGCAATGTCTTTTAGTGCTGCTAAACCTAGCTGGCAAGCCTCCCATCTTCAGACTGAGTGCTAATTTTTAAACTATGCAAAGCGTCTCCTGGGGCCAGAGAGCGTATCTGTAAATGAGTCCCAGGGGAGGGTGGTCAGGCTTTACTGATGGGCACTAAGCACAAGAGAAGTGCCTCAAGGTAGCAGTGAGGCAAACAAATCAACAACCCTTTATTTGCATTCTCCTTACAATAGTAGTGGCCACACAGCAATGATCCAGAGAAGAATTATCAGTGACAAAAAGACAAGAGAATCACTGTCAGATAACAAGGTAGCAGTGTTCTCTATAGTCTTAGACCATAGCTGTAGCATACTTTAGTATACTTTAGTATACTTTAGTATAATTTGTATGAGAGTTCCAAGATATTTTGGAATGACACATGAGTATCTGATGCTTTTATCAGGAAATGGAGTAGAAGGTCTTTCCCGTGTAATTCTCCCAAACATAGATATCCTAAGAGTGAGAGTATTATCTCCCTGGATGTTGTCTACTCCATCTGACTGAGACAGGCAGCCCTACCTGACACCTGCAGTCCCCCAACAGACTTTAACTAGGCCTTCACTGCCTTGAACACCAAGGCAGAGTGGCGTGCCTTGGTGTCTGAAGGACCTTGAGGGACAAGCCCAAGCCAACATCCCTTGCAGTCTCAGTAGCGCATGGAGATGCTAAAAACCTAGCATGGTTATCATCTAGACCAAAATTCTTGTTGCACATAGATCCCACACCAAAAAACTATGTGACTTTACATGAAAACATTCAGCTAGATTCGTGCCTTTGCAAACCATGCCCCAAGTCCTGCACAGAGAAAAGGCCTAAAGAGAACAGCATTGTAACTCCTGAGACCATAGACCTAGAGGAGATGGCATGCTCATGGGTATCACTGCTACTATTTGTGCAGCCATTCAATATCCATAAAGCTTAACCAGAAACAAGAGGAGGGTGTTCAAGTAAGCACAGGCAAAGGGAAGAGAAGCAGATAGCAGGAAGCACCCATCTGTCTGCCATGTGAATAGTCCCATGGCACTACCCTGCTGTGTCTGTAGGCTGCACTGCTGAATGAATGGATAGCCTTACGCTATTTCCAGTGTCCTGCTGGGAAAAGGAGAGGACATTTGAGATCAATAATAGAGCTTTGGCTAGGTTTGCTAAGCAGCTGCTGGCACGTACCATGCTACTCATGCTATCATTGGCAAGATACGAGAATGCTACCAAAAGCACTCTGCTCACTGGGAATTGGATTTAATGGTCTGGAATTGGCTGCAGAATATCCTGCATGAGAAGTTTGCTTCTATCTCCTAAACAAGGCACTGCATTTGGTGGAGGGAAAACATAATGTTCTCACAGGAGCATGAAAACCCAGGGATCTCTGCCCAGGCTTGGTATAAAAGATTTCTCTCCAATCTTGGTGTTTTTCTTTCCCCCATTCCTCTGTCCTGAGAAGGAAGCAGTGCCTCTTTTGTCCCAGACTGCATGCAAGACTACTCTGTCAAATCATTTTCTGTAGGATCCTGTTCTGCCAGCTTCTCACTAGGAAAGCACCTGGAGGGCTCTTTGTGCTTGAGAGTGAAAGGTTGTGTGTTGCACAATGCCTGCTTCTTGCCTAACAGAATTTACAGTCTATTTAGCCTAGCCCACACGGTTAGCGCTTCATCTCATCATTACCCAGCATTTGAAACATTGGGCTTCTAGGATGGAAAAAGGCAGTGGTAGAAATGTGGGCAATGTTTTGGAGCTTCTTACACTCCTTGAACACCAAAATAAGAGACTAAGTCTCAGGCTGAACTGTGGAGAGTTGTACAGCACAGTACGCTGCATTGTATCACCAGTTGAGGTCAATGGGTGATGGACTTCTCTGCTGAGCTCCTGGCTCTCACCAATGCGGGGACTCACTTCTGCAAACAAGGTCACTCCAGGACAGCAAAGGCAGCACTGCAACAAATGCACTTCCTTCCATCCTACACAATCTTCCAATGTTATCCCAGCAGGTTTTACACCCTCAGATATACCATACACATATGAAGCTTTGTGTTACAAAGCCACCACTCTGGCAAGCTGCAGCACGGGTTATACATTACTTCAAATGATTGCTTGAACTGGCAAAAATACACATGAAAAGAAGTATTTTCCTCATGGGATGAGACAAGTCATGGGGACAAGAACTATGTAGCAGGGATCTGTCTGTATTTACCACTTGGCCTCAGCACTGAGGATTAGCTTCTGGCTCTCCTCTATTTAGCAGTGTAGCCACAGGGTCTAAGTAACCTTCTCCAGCCCTATCACAGCTAGAGTTGTAATAACATAATCCTATTATTCTTAATATAGCACAAGCTTAGGAAATCATTGCCAGATCCAGCCATCTTCCATAGGTTCACTTTCAGACTCTTTGAAGAATACAATTCAGCATTTCAGAAGAAGAATTTCATGTTTGTTTAGATCCATATCCTGCATCAGTAACTGCATTCTAGGTCAAAGAACACATATATAGAGGTGTGCTTCTTATTTCTTCCAATGACTATTATATTTTTAGTAGATCGCAGGCTGCTCTTTGTTTGTCTATCAAGAAAAAGTATTACGTGGCGTGCGCATGGCTATAATATAGATGTGGTGTTTGGAGTTACCAAGAAGATCATATTTACTAGGCATTTCAAGAGCTCTTCAACTGAAATAATAAATCAAACATCATGGGCCAAATGGTGTCCTCTTTATACTGTAGCAGCCAGAGCAAAATTAATTCATAAAAGTAGAGTCAGAAGGATTAGGCCAGACACTTAGTTACCTTAATGATGAGTTTAAAACAATAATAATAATAAAAAAATGATGCTTTGGGAAGATTGCAGATTGATAGCATGAAATGCCTATAACCAACAGTAAAAATCTACTCAGTTAAATGAATGCCATCTGTGTATTCTGGCATTCAGTAACCTAAACAGCTTTGAATATATTTCCACTTAGAACCAAAGCTAGAACCTATAAAGGTTCCAGAAATCGTAAAAGAGAATTAAAAATATGAATTCACAGTTTCAATCCTCACATTTCACATTTGTAACTCAAACTTTATTCCATGGATTTATGACAGAAACAGGAAGAGGGACTACAGTTACAGCAGCCAGAAAATATCTTTGTCATTGACAAGGACTGAGGAAAAAACAGGAGAAAATGGCTACAAGAGGCTCAATGCCAGAATAGAGCCCAATAGACAGCCGTGATATGGATCCAGCCATCAATGGGCCTGCCTGATTCTGCATCATAGAATCATAGAAGCATAGAATGGTTTGGGTTGGAAGGGATCTTAAAGATCATCCAGTTCCAACCTTCCTGACATGGACAGGGATTACAACTGGCCTTCATTTTGTAACATAAAACTGCTGGACTTTGCATTGTAATGTAGAAACTGTTTCTTTCATCATAGTTATTTGCATTTGAAATATGAGTTTCTAGTAACTTGATTCACCCATGAATCAAATATAAGTTGGTCTGATTTATGTTATACAAACATGAGTCTAACTTACATGACCGCTTAAATGCCTGTGCTTACCTTAGCTGAGATAGCTTAAATTGACTTTCTTTAAGTCTTTTTAAATTCCTTTTGCTAAGTGGAAACACAGAAAAATTTCATTTTGGGGCAGATTTTTTTGGAAAAAATAATGAACAATTGGTATGGAGCAACATTGCTTGAAGAAAATCGTATTGGAAGCTGGTACTATTTACAGCCTCAGCTAATGCAAAACACAAATTCCAAACACTACCAAAGTACAGTTGGTTTTCAGAGGAAGGCTGGTAACTATATATACAAATCTAGCAACAATATCTAATGGTTTTCTACTTGGCCAAGAACCAAGAAAATACCACCAGTGTTTGAAACTGCAGGGGTAATATGCCTAGTACCTATCTCAACTGAATTTGATCCAAAATGCTGAAGTTAATATAGTTGCTCTATGGGGGGGAGGGAAGAGCTTTGGAATAAAAAGAAGTCAGGAATTTGAATTTCATTGCTCTCTAGCTGACTGCTCTCCAAGACTATCATAACTTTTCTCAAATGCACATGAGGGACCCAAAAATACTGGCAGTGCCTGCAACCTCCCTGCTTCTTGGTGCTGCCCAAATTGCTACGCGCTTCTTTGCTTTAGAACGGTTGGAGTTTGGTAGTGATGGATGGCAGCAGACCCAGCCATAGTCAAACGTGAGCTGCAGAGCAATGGAGATCGGATTGCACAAAGGGTTGAAAGCAGAAGTAGGTCTGTCTCAAATAGAGATAGATGGGGTGCATTTCACTTGTAGGAGATTTCCTAGATGAAATGTAGGTTTTATTCAAAGTACCAGAGAAAACATTTTAAAAAAAAATACAATGATGATTTTCATTTTTTCTGAAGAAAATAGAACTGACTATATCCACAGAGGAAATAAGGCACTACAGTGCTCTGTGTTCCACTGACATAAAATGCCTTAACATTTATTGCGGATGAACTGGGACCCAGGCTGCTATTATACCGTATAATTGCCAAGGAAGCAACTGGCTTCAGTTTCCAAGAACTAAGGGCAAGCTGTAGCATCATGAATGACACATCAAAAGAGCCTGAAATGAAAGCCAGATTTATGGCAACTCTGCGTTAATGGCAAAAAATCATCTTTGTGGTTTGCATTGAGGTAGATTGGAAAGTCCTAAACAAGATGGACCACCTGTCCAAAAGTCTGCAAGTATCAGATATTTTAGGAAGTAAATTATAAAAAGGGTTTTACAAGGTATTTTGTAAAAATATTGACTGCTCTAAAACTCTTTAAAAACCCACTGATGTGTACCCATGCTGAATAAACAACATAGTAATTTATGAATTACAGCTGAAGTTGTAAATGTTAAGTATTGACACAGTAGTTGTGCTGTACTTCACATACATTGACAAAACATTAATCTTGGGAAAAACAGTCCTTCAAAGCTATAAGCCTTGGTCCTGCGTAATTTTTGATTTTTTGGCTTTTGTTTTTCCATTGAATTTGCTAAAATGTCAGTTGGACTCTGCAAAGGCAGAGGGGCAGACAACATAATTTCCCTTCTGCTAGCTAAAGGGTTTTATGGAGACAGAGAAAATATGAAATGCTTTGTTGAATAGTTGGTACTAATGTCTGTTTTAGGAGCATAGAGGAAGTGTGGCTGTTCCTTTTCATGGTGTCTGGATAACTTTCATCAAAGAATGACTCCATAAACAACTGCCATGCACAGGATTTATTATGCAGAATGCTAATTAAGTACTTAATTTAAACGTGAGATGGTTCTGTACACATTCAAAAAGTTTGTTTTCTTTCTTATCCTCTCATTTCCAAAAAGGATCTTTGTCAAAATGTAGTTTATAATGTCTCATACAACATATTTTAATAGAGTAACTGAGAGGGGTTGTTCGTCATCTGAAAACTAAGGAGCCCTACCACCATCATCATAAATGCTGCATTACCTTTGAGGTTTGGCAAGCTTTTAAGGTCACCTCTCCTTTTAATCTGAAAATGCTTGCTCACATTCAAGTCTTCCTGCCAGGAGGACTCAATTCATTAACTTGCACTTATATGGACGGCTATTTCACCGTTCCTTTAACCGAACTTCTATGCTGGCTGCCTGCTGTGTCCTGAGTGCTGCGAGCATTTCAGAAAGTAGGTGCATGCTGTGAAGGCAGTCCTCTCTGTAAATAATGTTCCAATTAATAAGACAATTATACAGCATTGCAGTACTTTATTGATGTTCTCTGTTACTTCAGCGTTGGTCAGAGCACAATATGTAACAGATCATCAACATTCTCATGTAAGTCCTTCTCTCCAGAAGCTTAGACTTAGAAATTCATACCACTCTGAAAATTCAATAGCGAAGAAACAGAAAGACGTGCATTTTACAGTGTTTTTCTATAAAATTGTTTATAGATTATATGCGTAAAATCAAAATGAGAAAAGGGATTCAGTTTACCTTCTTTTTATATGAAATGCTTTCTACTTTATGGGTTGTAAGAGTAAAAACAGAATGGAAATGCATCTTCAGTTACATTTTAATGTGTTTACTATAACTTTCCAAAGGCGTTTTAAACTGAAATTTTACAGGTCATTAATCTGACCGGGTCCTGAAATGACTGTAGATTGAAATTGCTAAGGTCTAAACACAACCTGTAAAGGCTAGGGTAGAATTTAGCTGTCCAACAAAAAATACCCTGCAGCCCCCTGCTGAACTGCTGTGTCACCCTGGCAGAACTTGTGGTCTACAATTGCTTTGCTCTTCCCCAAATGCCAAGGTTCGTGTTTCTGGACTCTTTAGAAAGAGTTTCTGTCTAAACCACTTGGTACGTATGTCTTCTCTCATCCCAGAAGAGATGCAAGAAGTAATGGCTGTGTTTCCTTCCAGGCCCCGACACTGTAAAGGAGCCTCAGACTATCCTCTCCTAGGTAATGATCCCCTAAACAGCTATCAAAATCCCACTACTGCTTTCTGTTAAGAAGAATTTATCTTTTCCCTATCTGACAGTTTTCTTATCAAATATTCAGAGAACTAATGGAAGAAGGAGTATGTCCAGGGTGAGGCCAGGAAATAAACAAAAAAAAAAAGGAAAGCAGAAAGAACAGACCTTACAGCCCAGCAGTGAGAACATGTGCACAGGAGGCTACCGTCCCATATCTCTGTATAAAATACTGATACAGTCTTCCTTCATGTTCTCCTGTAAGTAACATTTCTATATACATATATAGAAATGTGTATATATAAGTGCACATTCATTTATAATGAGAGCACTGTAAAGTGTATTTCAGATGTAATCAACACTAAAACTGCTACTAATACTGGTATACCAGTAATAATGGTATCAGTTTTCCATGCCTCTGTTGCGGTTCATCCAGCCATTATGAACATTTTAATTCTATAAGATGTAGAATGTCTCTTTTGTACATTTGGGTTAATTCTAGCACATTGGAGGTCTAATACTCAGTTGGGATCTTTCAGCTCTGTAATAATATTTAATAAATATCAATTTTGATTGTCTTGTGCACATGTGTGGTTATTAATTTTTCAGATTATCAGTTTGGAAATCCTACTCCTTTCTGTCATTAGCAGCTCTCACAGCCTTTTTGCAGGTTATTTACCATGGCTTAGATTTTACATTAAATAAAAGACAAAATACAAACTTCAGAGAATTTTCTAATCTACTTTATGTAAAACTGAAGAAATTGTTGTCCTCAGCACCATTTACCTGACAGGATGAATCTGTTCTTTAAGTTGACTGCCCGCCAAACCACATGAATTTGCACTATTTTTGTCAAAAGATGGGGAAAAAAAATAGCTGCTCATGTGCCTGCATTCACTTTTCAGGACTGCACCAAAGTCAGCTACTGAAACCAGGCTGTGACCTTCCTTCCGAATTCACTTGATATTAGTTTAGGTGCCTGGATGGTGGGGGGTGGGTGCACACCTGAGCTGAATATCTCATCTGCCATTATATGGCAAACTGGCCTTGTCAGTTAGTAAAGGCAGTAGAATTTAAGATTAAGTGGAAATGCTTACTATAGGAGGAGGTGGCTGCAGCCTATACACTACTGACTGTATTGTCCAGCTTTCCATCCCCCATGAAGACAACGGGGATTGTTTGTTCAGCTGTACTGAAGTGAAGCTGCTCCTGACTTCAGCATGGGCAGACTACAAAGACACCTTGCCATTTGTGCAGGTTTTTTTACCCTGGATCAGTATGGTGAAACCTTGAGAGGAAAAAGAGAGCTGTACATTACTGATGACACAAGAAGCTAGGGAAATGGAAGAACTAGCAAGCCAGTCCTTTCCTGAGTTGCAGAAAAGTTTTTTCCTATCAGTCATACTGAAAGTCGCTGAAGCTCATCATGTTTCGGTACCTGGGTGCCCAGCTCAGGATATCTGTGCTACAACACATGTGGGCTGCATTATGCTTAACTGCAACTTCATAGCAATAATTCAGTCTGAATAGGGGATTTATATAACTTACATGTTTTAGAGATGTTCAAGGCCAGGTTGGATGGGTCCTTGAGCAGCCTGGTCTGGTGGGAGGTGTTCCTGCCCATGGCAGGGGAATTGGTACTGGATGATCTTTAAGGTCGCTTCCAACCCAAACCATTCTATGATTCTAAATTGTATTACTTGAAATGTTACTTTGTGAGGCAACAGATGAATGTCTGTCAACAGATTGTTGGAACCGCTAACGTGAGACTAAGACGAAATATGGGTCATTTGCAGATTGGTCCTAATGAGTTTAATCTACCCATGCCTACAAAATGTAAACAAAGATTTTCATTAGGCTTTTTGGGAATGCAAGATGTTCCCTCTTTTGGGTGCCCAAAATAGTGCAAAGGAGGTGCGCTGGTTTCAGTAGGGCCTGAATGAGAGGAAAGGCAATTGTAGGGAGGAGAAACGGAGAAAGCACAATGTAACAGGAGAGACAAATAGTCCTCGGTAATGTGATCTTTCTCCATTGGAAACATTTCTTCTCCTAATATATTGCCTCTTCTCATTGCTGTTCCTACTGCAGGTAGGAAATGAAAGTTTGTAGAGGAAGCCAGGTTTCCCATTCCTGAGGGGCGTGAGAAGGCGTGGAGGTACCTGGACATGTGTATGGCCATTGGGAAGTGGGTGAGGAGGAGGAGGTGTGCAGGCTGTTCTGCAGATCATCAGGAGATATTAATTTCCTTGCTGTAGAATTCAGGTGAAAAATGTTTTGACAAATAAAGAAGACTGGGGAAGGAGGCGTGAGTGAGGTAGCTTCCACTGCCGACCTCCTCTCCACCAGGAGCCATCAGCGAGCAATGACGGCTCTGTCCTTGTAATCAAAAAAACCTGCTGTCCTGCAGAGAGGGCATTAATGACTAGTGACTGATGAGGTTTATCTCTGGCAGCCAGGGCTCAAAAACTATTTTGGGTGCCAACCATCACATCATGCAGTAATTTTACAGAGGGGTGTCATGCACAGATCTCAATGCCTGTTATGGAGGTTGATGTAGCTGGAAGTATTGAGCAGAACGGCTATTTTTGTACTGTTCCTGTTACACAGTTGAACAGCTGGCTCTGTGCTCTGAGAGCCACTGAGGAAAGTCCGGCATGGCTTAAGAGTGAGAGAGCATTGGACAAGAGAAATGCTGCATGAAATACTGTGGTGCCCTGATCAGATTTTCAAGATCCCCGAATCTGAATTTCTTTTGGTAGCATACAAAAGAAGCAATAGAAGCAGATGAAATAGTAAGAGAAGCCAGATTACTATACCTACTTTATAAAAATATTTAGGTGTATTTTAAATACCTTATCATTAGGTTTCTTCAGGCACCTTGCTTCGGGTTTGTCTCTGATAAAACTTTCTCATTTCAATGTTGTAGAATTATTCTGGAAGGACTTACTATAACATCTCTAAATTCATATAAGCTTTTGAAAGGAAATCCCAGTTTTCTGATGAGTTTTGTGGAGAGACATGGTTATATTAGGTCACTTGTTTGATTACTCTCCAGCGCTTTCCTTTGCTCAGCCTTTACTGTAAGCCAAAGAACTTTGCCAAGAAAGCAGGCCAAAATGAGGGTGAAGACTGATTACAAGAAAGTTATTTATAACAATCATAAAATTAAGTCTTATCAAGTGACAGCATTATCCCGTGGTAATAGACAAATTCTTCTTTGTTTGGAAAAGCTAATTTGGATATAAAAAAATTCAAGCTGACAACTGAAGCATGACTGTTGATGTGCGCATGATTATTTGCTTTCCAAGGTTTAGAGCGTTTATTGCAGCTCTCTAAGCTCGGGTGAACTGTTTATTTGCCCAACTAGTGGCCCAAAATGCAAGATGTTTGCAAACGTCATAATATTTTCAGCATCTCCATTTCAGGCTGTTGAAAACCATTAGTGATGTACCATGATAACTGATTAAAAGAAGACCATACTATTCAAACAAATCTCCATTACACTGTCTATTTTTGTACGTCCTTTGTTGCTGTTATGGGGATTTGTGTGTTTTTTTCTCTGTTTTCCTTGTCTCTCCATCAGCAAGATGTTGAAAGTGACTGCCTAAATGGACTTCTTTCATTATTTCAATTATACACAGGTTGAGCACTGTGCACAGAACATGGAAACAGCACATAGTGGTGCTGGTTTTATTTATAATTAAGCGATGCAGATTTGTAAACTAAGTTCAGCTACAGCTCCTGCAGATATCACAATAATATCTTATGTCTGCTTCTCACTCACAGGCAAATTAACTTCACCTGGGCCAAATAAACTGCAATGATTCTGGCCCATGCATTAACAGCAAATAAACATCAAAGTGGAAGAGTAAGAATGTTATTAGACTGAGATCCAAATAATGAACAGCATCTTAATGAAGCTTTTAATATTCAAACTGTAAATGAAAACAAAATGATAGAAAAATGCTGAGCAGGCTGCCAAAATAAAATTTTTAAAGGCAAGACAAACCCTTCCTTGCCTCCCCTGCAGCAACAGCCTCCCTGAGGTCAGCACTACCTCCTCCTGACATGATGAGTGAGGTGTTAGGGCTTTTGCACTGTAAAAATCAGCCAGGTCCCACTGGAGCACCGATCAGACTGACGGTGGGCAGCCAGGCTGTGCTGCAAGAAGCAGAGGCAGAGTTCAGCTAGGGAGAGAGGGAGGAATCCAACCTTTCTCCCAGATGCCCAGAAAAGGACAAGAGGAGATACGGTCACTGGTGGTAGCAAGCAAAAATGCCAGTGGGACATAAGGAAAAAAAGTCTTCCTCATGAAGGTGGATAATCTTTGAAAATGTTTACTCCATCCTTGGAGATGTCCAAAATTAGATGGACAAAATTAGATGGGTGTTCGTTATCCCAGTTTTCCGTACAAAGTAAGGGACCCCAGCAGCACTATGGTCTTTCATTCTGCACTTGCACCCAGCTGCATTAGGTGTACAGATGTTGTTTAAAAATACTCTACCCCACAGCAGCATGACACTGGCAAATATTTGTGGTGTCGAGCTGGCCTTAGCCACTCATGTCTGTGCAAGTGCCTACTGACAAGTCAGACTCCGAAGGTCAGAATATCCTGTACACTGCATAGGATCCGCGATGTCTTTTAGCTCCTGCCAAGTCACCTGCTCGTGACTGCAGGGGGAAACAAATGTGTGCCCTTGGCAGCCACACAGCTTTCACTATGACACAGTATTTAATCACATGCTAGGCATAGCATTTGATACAATAAGCTTTTCTCCCTCCACTCTGTCTTTTTGCTAGCTCTTTTGTAGTTTTCTTCCCAGTCTTAACACTCATTTTAGTGCTTATCTTACTTCAGGAAATCTTTAGCATTACAGTAACTCTTAAATTTTGATTTTCCTCTGTGAAACTTCAGACAAAGTTTTTAAGAGAGAAGTTATTGGTGTAATACTAGCAGCTCCAAGTTACTTTTTTAGTATTTCCTTTTAATAGAAGCAAAAAAATCTAGACGGGACCAGGGCAGTTTTCCAGCATAACCACCCAGTAACAAAAAAAATTGCAGTGCTTTCTGTGTAGGCTAGGGTTTAGTGAACAATATTAGTTATTAAAAACAGCTGAGAATATCTTTTAGGAAAACACTCTTTTTCACCTTGAAAATCATAGAATCATAGAATCATCTGGTTGGAAAAGACATTTGAAATCATCAAGTCCAACTGTACCTGTCCACAACTAAACCACATCCCTAAGAAGACCATCAACTCGTCTTTCAAACACCTCCAGGGATGGTGACCCAACCGCTTCCCTGAGCAGCCTACTCCAGTGTCCAACCACCCCTTCAATGAAGAAATTTTTCCTAATATCCAGTCTATTTCACCATGCCCTGGTGAAACTTATTGTCATCACCTGTTGTCCTATCACTTGTTACTTGCAAGAAGAGACCACCATTCACCTTGGTGTGTGGTGGTAAATGGAGATAAATCTAGTTGGAGGCCGGTCACGAGTGGTGTTCCCCAGGGTTCAGTGCTGGGCCCTATCCAACAATTTTTTTGATGGTCATATTTACTGTTCGGAGATTTTTCCCTTCAAGTTCCTAGCAATGAGTGATGCTGTGTGAATTATCATTGTTATATTTGGGTAATTTTTTTTAAAACAGTTAACACAACAACAATGGTGGGTTTGTTTTTTCCCAAGCCAATACCAACTTTCCTCTGCTTTTTAATCTGAAATCAGAGCTGGGCTGGAATGGGAAGCTATGGTCATAAGCACTGATATCAAGTTTCTGCCACCTCCTTTCCTGGTGGCCAGCAGGCTGCAGCACTCACTTGGAAGCTGGAAAACTGAGATTATCTTCTATTACTGCCACCAGTGATTTAAACCCAAATATCTTGCCTCTCAGAAGCATGCTGTACCCTCCCTATTACAAGAGATAGAGGACGGAGCAGGGAAAATGCTCCCAAATCATATTTTCAATGGCACAAGACATTTAGTGTTTGGGCATCCAGCAGAGCAAGGAGGAGGTGCAATCACTTTGTGTCCAAGAGAGCAACCAGCCCTCCCCCATGAGCAACTAGACTTCTTCCTTCCTTTCACAAAGACTTCTTAACAACAGGGAACTGTGCTGCAGGAGAGACTGGCAACCAGCCAGCCTTAGAAATATTGCTCAGGTAGCAGAGGCAGGCCTTCCCTCAGCCATTGGGTAAAAGGTAGCAACAGCAGGTCAGATTTTGGGAGATTTTTGGAATTACAGTATAGCCTTTTATTTCTTTTGCTTGTCTTGATGATAAGCAAATGTAGTATATTGTTTTATATTACAACATGCCTATGGATTATTTCATTTACTTGTTGAGCATACCCTCTACCTGTGAAAAGTGAGAGGATTAAGATGTGTTTCAGAATCTCATTTTTTAGTTTTTTTCAAAAGAAAGAAAACCAACCTGACAAGATATGAAGGTAAACCTCTGCAATTATTACCCAGAATATAGTCCATTGACTGTTTGTATAGCACCTAGAGGTGACTGAGCTCTTCCCTAAGGGCTCTAAGTGGTGTGGAGACCATTTGCTGCACACAAATTTGTCTGTCCAAGGGAATTATCTTGTTAGGAAGTTTCTAAAATGTATTTTACTAGGGTTTTTTTGGAGGTGTTGGATCAGTTCTCTATTGCTGAAGTCACAGTGAAGAGCAGAGTACCTGTACTGGGATGGATCTGATGATAACAGCATGGCTGATATTCATGGCAAAGTGTGTCTTCAGCATGTCAATTGTAGGGTCTTTTCACAGCCTGCAGGAACCCTCCTCCAGGGGTGAGGTTTATCTTCACAACAAAGGGCTCACATCTCCTCTCAGGAAATGTGGTGATCCTTACCTTAGTGGTTCATCTTAGGATGGGTTCATCTTCATCCTGAAGGTAGGACTGACAGTCTCACCATGAGCTGCTGTTGAGCTAGCAGTCATTCTGAACAGGAGATGGCATACCTGAGCTGTTTGCAGTAGTCTCTGCTGCTAAGGAGCTGTTTTATATTCTATACTAATACCCTAAAAGGGAGCACACAAAGTTCAGGAATATTATCCTTCGGCATGGTAAATGTGTGTAGAACTACAGCATGGTGTTTATAGAAGCATTACAGTCTGTTTCAAGAAATATAGAAAATAACACCCTTGCATGATGTTTTATAATCACATGGTTGATTCAAAATATGTCTACAAAGACCAGTTTTCCTGTCCTACCAAGCTTCTGCTCACAGTAAAAAAAAAGTGTGAGGCCAGTAGAAGTCTCCCATAAAATTTGTTTGCCTGACAGACATGTGGTTGTGCAGTGAGCTGATAATCAAAGGTTTTGCTTCAGAGCAGCCATAATTTTTCTGATACCTCCTTAAAAATACACTAACCTCTTAGAAATAATTCATGCTTAAGCCTATGCCTCCTAAGGAAGGTTATAGGTGTTCTGGGATTTTTAAGGATGAAAATGTCACCACCTAGCGGCAAGGCTTTAGAACATAACAAATCTGGTGTCAAAACTTGGATCAAAAATCAGATATTCTAAGTTCCTATGCTTGATGTCGCCAACATCATGAAAAAAAAGAACAAAAGGAAAAATATTTTCAATTTTGAATATGGGCAGGCAGCAGAAAACTGGGTGTACATGTGTGTAGGAAGTGAATTTCCAAAATCCTCAAGACAAATCCTGCTGCTTGTCAGCTGCAACTGGTATGTGCTAATTGCAAATATTCATCTCGCCTGAACTGAACAAACATGGCACATGCAAAATCCTTCAATTAATAAATAGATATGAGACAATCACTACAATCAGAAGGCTGAACACATATCGGTTTCTGCCTCTAGACTATTTAGACCAGGAAAATTAGGCTCACTGTGCTGGAAATAAGAGCTGGTGCTGATGAGAGGGGTTCCCAAGATGAAGTAGCAGTCTCAGAAAGAAGAAGGGAGACTACAAAAAAACAAAGTGAAGATCTTGCCTAGAGGAATAACCTGGCAGTGGGGCAAGATGCAGAAGAGCAGACAGCTTGTGGCCCATCGTGCCTGAGACTGTTAAGGAAGAGCAGCAACATGGCATGAACTAACCTGACTTTCTGCTTGACCATCCTGGTTCAGCAGTAACCTCCCTGCTGAGATGGACGGTGAGACCTTGTGACTGTAGTGCTGGAGGCCGCAAGGGAATCTGTGCCTCGAATTAAGGTAAAATTTTTGTCTCCTTGTCTTAAGAAATTCAAGTTATTCAGAGCCACCTCAGGCTGTTGTTCACTGTGTCTCGCCCATGACAGCATCCTATTTTCAAATTATCCTTTCCAGCCAAATAAAATTTCAGAAGAATATAAATGACTGGATCCATGAGGTTTCCCTAACCCCCTTGGTTTAATTAGGCTTGTACAGCTGCCAATGATTTATACTCTCCTGACATCCACTTGCATAATCTCCTAGGTGGATGCAACTTGCTGTTATGAAAGAAGCCATACATTGACTTCCTCTGGAGAAACTCATGAACTGCCAGATTGACATACATCCTTGTCACTTTCTCCACTAGGGCTATTAATAATACTGGTAATTTGATAAATCTTAGATTTTTCAAAGTTTCTTCTAAAAACAAGCTCTTTTATTGCTTGACTGATATCCCTGTTGGAGTGGGTATGGGACTAATTCAGAAAGAAAGGAGTATTAGTAAAATATCTTGCGTTCAGCATCTCACTTAAGTGATGTCCCAGTTGTGTAATTCCTACATTCTGCCTCGCTTTTGAAATCACATATCCTCAGCAGGCATTAATAATTAAGACAATTTTTGTCTCATTTTGTAAACACCTTCTGGTCCTGTAGAGTGAAACTGAGCTTCTAGGGATCCAGACAAAACTAGAAGCATTTTTGCGGTTGTTGCATCAAAATAGTGGATTTTTTCTGGCAGAAAAATTATCTGAAAAGCCCATAAAATGCAGAGTATTTGAGAGACAGCCTGATTCAGATAGAAGACTACTACCCAGAATTCCAGCAGACGTCAGAAATTACTGTGGTTTCATAGAATCATAAAGGTTGGAAAAGACCTCTAATATCATCCAGTCCAACCATCAGCCCAACACCATTATGCCCTACTAAACCATGTCCCGAAGTGCCACATCTACACATTTTTTTAACACCTCCAAGGATGACTCCACCACTTCCCTGGGCAGCCTGTTCCAGTGGTTTACCACTCTTTCAGTAAACAAACTTTTTCTACTCTCCAATCTAAACCTCCTCTGGCACAACTTGAGGACATTTCCTCTCATCCTATGACTTGCTACTTGGGAGAAGAGATCAACATCCACCTTGCTACAACCTCCTTTTAAGTAGTTGTTGAGAGTGATAAGATCTCCCCTCAGCCTTCTCTTCTCCAAACTAAACAACCCCAGTTCCCTCAGCTGCCCTTCATAAGACTTGTGCTCCAGACCCCTCACTAAGGCTTGTTACCGTTCTCAGGACACACTCCAGCACCTCAAGGTCTTTCTTGTACTGAGGGGCACAGAACTGAACACAATATTTGAGGTAAAGTGTCATGAGTGCCACATATCGTTAAAAGTGAAGTTTACATTGAAAGTTGTCACCCCTGTGAGAGCAACCAATATGGGAACCTTGAGGGACTCACATTCTTACTTGTCAAGGAAAAAATCCTAATAAATATATTGCACATGTACTCCCACAGGTTGCAACTCTGCCAGCCTTTTACCCCTGTTTGGGTACTGGTTCAGTCTCCCAAGATAATCAAGAGGTCTGAACATATTAAAAAATGTGAGGCACAGTGACATATATGACTGTAGTATGAATTTCTCTGCAGCCTTCTGAAAGATCCATCCCTTGGTGCTTGGGGAATAACAGTGATGAGGTGGTTGCACAGCTGCCAGAGAGCTGTTGAGCAGAGGAACACAGCATTCACCTGCATAGCCCAGGCTGGCAGCCTTTCATTTCCAGACATTGCACTATCACAGATATCACAGGAGTTGCGTCATAGAATGGTAAGAGTGGTCATAGAGGAGTCGCTTCACAGAGGACATCATAGAGGTATTTACGTAATAGAGGAGTGGAGTCATAGTGGAGTCTCATCACAGAGGAGTTGCGTCATGGAGCAGTCGCGTCATTGAATGGTAAGAAGTGTCATAAAGGAGATATGTCATAGAGGAGTTGTACAGAAGTTGCATCATAGACGAGTGGCATAGAATGACAAGGTGGGCCATACAGGAGTCTCTTCACAGAGGAGGCATAGAATGGTAATAAATGTAGTAGAGGTGTCAGGTCTAAAAGAAGTTGCCCCGTATAGAAGTCACGTCATAGAATGGTAAGAAGGGTTTTAGAGGAGTTGTGTCATAGAGCAGTTGCATCACAGAGAAGTTAAGTCACAAATCAGTCACGTAACAGAGGACATGCATCACAGAATAGTAAGAACGGTCATAGAGGAGTCACATCATAGAATGGAAAGAAAGGTGATAGAGGAGTAGTGTTTGGAGCAGGCTTGATTTGTCCTTCATGTATAACACTGATGGTTCAACAAATTCTCCTTCAGCCACCCAGTACCCAGATTTATTGTTACGTTCCCACTGGTTTATGTTGGACAATTCTGTGTAACTTAGCAATCCATTAACACACATTTCAAAGACTGAGATAAAAATAAATAAATTTTACAATCCCTCTGTCCTGAAACATATCTGTTCTTAAGGAAAAATATACAACATTTTGCCTAGAAAAGAGAAGGCTCCAGAGAGACCTTATTGGAGCTTTTCAAAACCTAAAGGGTGTTTATAAGAAAGATGAAGAGAAGCTTTTTACCAGGGCTTGTATTGACAGTACAACTAGGGGCCACAGTTTTAAATTGAAAGAGGGTAGCAATTATGACCAGCAGCCACTCTCTCCTGTCTGTGCCCTTCCCGCTCCCCGCCCCCGCCCAAACACTCCATCCTTTCACTGGGGAAACCGATCTCTATACCTTAGGCAAGGGTGACATCTACTGTCTGTCACCACTGGCAGCCTCGGAGCCGATGCATCACTGTCTCGCTGGCTGCCCTTTGACCTCCCCGCATCGTAAAGTCATGGGTGGAGCGAAACACCAGGCATTTCTGCCTTCGGGTCTTCAGTCCATGTTGTCAATTCAAATGAATGAGAGACGGTATTTTAATAAACATTAGTAAGTCACACAAACTTCTGGTTAATAAAAAGAAAATATTGTTTGGAGTTGTTGGTACCAAAGCTAGGACATATGCAAACAAAGCAGCACTACTAGCAACTCAGGAAGGTGGGAGCTCTCAGGAATTATGAATACAGATCTCAAAACTTCCCCACCAGGACTTTTGCATGTTCTCAGCCTTGTTTCACAGTGAAATACCACAATTTAGGCCTGAAAGGAAGCATTCCTGCTGAACATAAGCATGACATTTTGTTTATCAGAAACTTTTCAAGTCAAATGAGTAATTTCAGGATACAAATTTCTGTTTCAATCCAGGCTACTTTCTTCATGGGAATGCTGAAGGTAGCCAAGCATGCACATATACACACAGCCATACATTTCCGAATACTAAGTATGGAGAAGGAATAAAAAGGACTGTCTTTAGGACTAACAATATAAAACAAGAAAACTAAGCTATTTCAGACAACTTCAGTTTTGAATTCTTTAAGACTCCTGGGAAACAAAGATCAGACAGACTGGTTTACCTCGTTGATAAACACTACCTTCTAGCTGTGGAAAGGGACTGGCCAAGCTCTAGGGTAATTTTGCTGTATCACGATTTGTCTTTCCTGAAGCAGAAGGTTACTTAAATACTTCTTGCTCTTGAAATGATGGGTCTTTGATTTTACCCTTGTCTTTTACAGCTTGCAGACTTCATGGCATCAGAAGACCTTCAAATTAAACAGATTTGAAGAGACATCAGGAGGTCTCTAGCACGACTGTCTACTCAAAGGAGGATTGGCTTTAATTTCAGAGTAGGATTCTCAGGGAATGGAGGGAAAAAGGGAAAACACAGGGCTTTGCAAACACCAGCTGGCCCATGGGCCTGCTGAGCATGCCAGGGGAATAATACATAGATATCTGCAGACTGACTCAGGTGCTACTTAGGACTAAGAAATATTTGACAAGAGGTGACCATCATGTGTAGATCTGTACCATCTTCTGCTCTTCCACTGTGCTTGCTCAGTATTTGGTAACACTTCTGTGCTGGGCAAGGATGTTTCATGGAAGAATTTTATTTCTAGTCTTCTAGTGAAAGGTCACAAGAGCAAAGGTGGTCCATGGCATTGTTTGCTTTTTGCCTGAGCTACTCTTCACACAGCATGAGATCTTATGGTGTTCCTGAGTCTCATGTTCCTCCCTTCCCAGCCAGCTCCATGCTTCACTTTCCTGCTTCTCTGCTGGACTCCACCACCTCCTTCTCGCCTTTCCACATTCATACTGGTCTTGTTTTGCCTAAACAGGACTTCTACAGCTAAAAGAAAGCAGCAGCATTCAACCTTAAGTACTATGAATGGGGCACGTAAGTAGCTCACACTGCAAACTGAGTAAAAGGAAGGAAAATGAGTGGATTACTTTGGAGGAGTCAGCCAAGCTGCAGAAACATCAATCAATAACACCTACCCTCGGCAGAACACACACCCTTAAAGATAAGAGAGACCTTCAACAAGGTGTATTACAAACAAGGAAGGATGATTTTCTCAATGCCATGCCAGAGACGGATAGAAAGAAATGTCAAACTCTTGAAAGCTGAAGTAAAAGCAGAGAATGAAACTACGAAGCACGGATTTCTGGTTAAGATACAGACTGTGAGCCCCCAAGTGTGATATATGATAACCCGTCCCTGAAATATATGTTCTGTAGTAGTTGCCTAATTTGCCATAGAACTATAATTCCACTGAACTTGTGTTACCAGTGCTACAAATAAAACATACCAAAAACTAATGTAACATTTACGTCTCCTGTTGTACAAGGTCTCATGGGTATTTTTGGCATTCTTGAAATTTTTTAATTGGAATGAAAAAAATTTACAAAATGTGGGAAAATAAGTTGGGACAAATGTGCATCTTTGGAATATACACGCCTGACTTGCAAAGCTGCCATGCACTGGAAAGTGGTGCATCCACCCAACATGCATCTATCTACCCTGCTAGGTCCTGCAAGCACACCAGAACCCTCCTGGGGGACAAAAATGTTATGCCAAGATAAAACAACAGAGGTATTAGCATCAGGTTTTAGCAGTCTGAGTTTCCTACTTAATGCAGGAAGGAAGTGCTCAGTGCCGGAAGGGGCAATGAATGGCTGGAAGAGTGTGTGTTTTAGGTGCTTCAGTGGAAAAAAATTACCAAGCAGCCAAATCCCATGAGGCAGCTGCACCCTGGGAATTTTATGCACAATCAAAGGGAAGGGAAGGTTTGTCTCAAAGGAAAAACTGTGGGCATGAATGAAAATATATGCATGTGTTGTGCCTGTTTTAAGTTAGTTTGGTGAAAATTGGTTAATGCATCTCAATGGTGGGCACTTAAAATGGCTCCATTGCAAATACAAAAAACTATCTGCAGGAAAACGAAGGGAGTAATACAGGAGGAAAGAAGCACACAGCCAGTAAAGTCAGAAGAAAAAATTAATAAGAGTATTCAAGGGCAGTTAGCTTCCAACGCTTACTGATGCCCATAACACGTTTGAAAACCTCCTGTCAACACAAAACCTGGTGAAGATAGTCCAGACAAAATCTTGGAAATCTTCAGTTATAAGGGACCCAAAATATCAAAGCAAAGTCAAAGAAATTTCAAAGACAAACATTCTTTACACAGGATGGAAATGGCTCAGAGCTGTGCATAGAGAGATTACACAATGGATGATATGGAATTTGTGTAAAAACATACTAAAGAATATCTAAATTTGAGCAAAAAATCACACTAAATTATTTAAGAAAAAAACTCTTCCCAATGAGAAAAAAAAACAATTAGGTTTGGTTGGGAGAGACAGCAGGGGAATCCCCTTTGTTTTCTGACAGAAGGTGGCAATCTCTGACAACTGGATCACCCTAAGGTATTTTAACATGACAAATACTTTGGAAGCAATCTGATGACAACATGGCACAGTGTGGTCAGACCTGAAAAGCAGGAGGGATGCTCTGACAAGGTTTATATTGCGGAGGCTTTCCTCACTGATGTTAGATTACACAGGTTGCTTTACTGCATGACTTTAGTGCTCTATATGATAAAAGTGGGCAGAATAATACTTTCCTTGTTGTGTTTTTGCTGGTGCAGCAGCAACAAGTGTTTTTCATGATCATTAGAATCCATTCATTACAATTCTTCTTCTGTCTGCCTTTTCCACTCTAGGTGATGGTTTCCCTAGCCCAGGGCATCTCTTCACGTTCCTGTCTTTCCACTATGGTGGTGAGGAAGAAGATTTCTTCCATTTCAAGATTTTTCAGAAGTACAGGGATTACAATAGTTTTCTCTTTTCTCCTCTCTTCCCCTGGCAGGGCAGAGTGCTCACAATCCTCACTTGATTCTCCAGTCACTATAAGCAGAAATACCTATGCAATCAGTGGATGAAGGAACAGAGAGCCCCCGATGCAGGAAGGACTCCGTGATTGCTTCAGGGAAATATTAGGGCTCAGGAGGGTCAAGTGTGCAGAACAGGCCACCTTTGACATCCCTCAGCAGTATCCTATAGGATAATTTGGGTAGAGCTGACTGGTGCATGCCCACTGGGAATGCCTGGGATTTCTGCAAGTCTGGTACTGAAGGCAGAAATATGGCTTCAGCCACATTGCCCAAGATATGGAAACCCAGGATGAAGGTTGGAGGACCTCATGTTCTAACAAAGCCAATAAGGGGGAAAAGAATAGGCTGAATAAGCCCAGATGGTATCGTAGCAAATTAATCAGAAATATGGAAGGTGATTGAAGTATAATGTTTAAATACTTCCACAAAAATAAAAGTCATTGTGAAATAGGCTTTTCTCTCCTTATAGCAGGAAAACATATGAAGAAGTTGAAAGGTTGGAAGACAAACTCTAAAGTCATATCAAAGTCTAAGTACACGATTTCAACTGTGGGCATGATTAATCTTCAAAACAAGCTATCAAAGTAATAAGAGGATTCTCCCTCTCTCTTCAAATCAAGATTGTTCTCCTGTAGTGTTAAGTACAAGTTATTGAAAATTCTGAGCTTAAATCCTATAACCATGGGTGTACAAGGCCATGAGGATACAATCCTTTAGTTTTCTAGAGGTCCTTCTATCCTTTAACATCTATGAATTTCTCCTGCAAGGCTGCATGATGGTGTAATCTCACTCTGCTCTGTGACAGCACCTAGATTCACGCAAAAGATACTCAATGTTGGTTTAAACATTCCAAAGTTGAAGAATCTACCACATTACTACAGACATTTATTTTAGTAGCTACCCACTTTCACTAAGAAATATAATACCTGTGCTTCGCTGCCAGCCTGGATTGGCATAGCTCCAGCTACGGTGATACCAAGAGTCACTTCCCATGGATGTGATCGTTGCTATCATCCATTCCTGCCTGAATCTATTCTTGAATAAACTAACCAGAGAGCATCAAAAGACGCTCAAGGCACACCACCTCCCAGTACTCCATTCATTCCAGAAGCTCTTTCCCGGCTCCTCCCAATTTTCTAGCTGTTTTCCTGAACTACAAACAGTAAGACTAAGTACTCAAGTAATGATCCAGTTTTAATATAATTTGAATCATAATTCCAGAGCAGCAGTCATCCTTACTAAAAAATACGATACCAGAGCAGACAAGCATCAAAAAATGCACAATACAAAAAAAAAAAAAAAACTGAGCAACTTGATATACTTCATATATCAACAGAAACTTACAAATAAAATGCAGGAATTTCTTCACCTATGTGTGTAGGGATGAACTGGGACTCCTGAGACCATCCAGCTTCACACACCTGGCCTCTGTATGACTCCTCATACACCTTTTGCAAAGGGTGGTTTTGCACTTTGCAGAATGTCGCTTCCATGATGCAGAGTACTGAAATTATTACTGTTAGGTAATCACACAGTAAAAAGTGGTTTCAACTCTTTCTATAAAGAATGGTGGCTCACATCTGACGTTACTCAGTTGAGAACTGACAGTTTATTTCTGAATATTCGTATTTAGGATTCCAAAATTAATTTTGACTTTCAAGGTGGATAAATTTATACTGGAAAGAGTTAAGGAGACTAGATTATGTATGACTAATAAATTGGAAGTCATTCATGAGAAGATGACAAATACTGAAAGCATCATGTAAAGAAACAGGACAGTTACGCAATCATTTAAAAAGATATATTTACTAAATAATTCAAGCCTGATTCACCATTACATTATGCAGTACATAATTGTTTGTGTTTCCAGGTTCATGTCTCTCATCATCATGAGAAAGTAAATAATAGGTTCAAATGAGATCTGAAATTAAGTCCAGTGTTGGAAAACTTTCAAGTTCTTTTCAGTCTCATCTAAACATTTCCCTCTCAAGATAATAACTTTTCTACCTATTCACAGAAGTTTGCGAATATGTAATACAAAATCAAATCTGCTTATGCTTTTGGAAGTGTTTTCTTCGTGTGGAAAAATAAATAAGTAATAAAAAAAAGAGAAGCCTGGAACGGGTGTAAACATCAGTACTTCGAAACAAGCTGAAAGTCAGAGGAAAGTTAGCCCAATAGTTAAAACCTGTTGAAAAGGAAGGGAGAGAAAAGATCAAGAAAAACATGTAATTACTGGCTCTGTAGGAGATCTCCACAACATCATAGTCTCAGCTAGCACCATACGCTGGAAAGCTAAGTTACCCCATAAAATCTTAAACTTCTACTCTATAATTACCCTGGCACCTCTGGGTGGGCCAGTGGTTCTCACTGTGTAAAGGAAGTAATATGATTCTATTGAGTTTCTTAGGGACATGGTTAAGTAAGGGGACAGATATGGTTGGACTTAATGATCTCGGATGTCTTTCCCAACGAGATTCTACCCTTGTCATCAGCCACCCTAGAAGGTGCCTATGCCCTTCTTCCCTCTCCAAAGGGAGAGGAGATTTCTGCTAGCTCCTTGTTGAGGATTGGCCATCACATTCAAGGAAGTGCTGGTCTTTCTTCTGCTTTATTGTCTGGATATTTTCAGACTGTAAAATGCTCCAGATAACACAGCAGGTTGGGTAGTCTTTCAAATCACGTGCAAAGGGAACACATGGTTTAACTTCCTTCCTAGGTTTCTTCAGTTCTCTGACTCTGGCAACGCATGCCAGCAGAAAACTGGTCAGGAGAGTTGTCTGGCAGTCATGTAATTCTTTCCTCTAATAAGACTGTCCTCCAGAGAGGCTGTCCTCACAAGCACACAGTCTTGGGTAACTCTCCAAACCACAAGACCCTGCTTGCACCTTGGTTGCACAATTCCTCCCCTTCTCAAAGCCAGATCCCACCCTGCGGAAGAGGCAGCTAGTCCTACCAAGCTCCCAATTTGGAGAGCATGAGTATCTTCACCCTGCTGGATATATGATCTCAGCTCCCAGCATCCACCAAGCCCTCTCGGGGGCAGCTCCTGACAGAAACCGTGCTCTTCCCTACATTCCCCATCTCCCGCTTCTCTTACTCTGTACACTAGGACCCAAGGAGAAGATATTCCTTCAGGACTGCACTGTGGTGGTGCTCCTTCTCCCTGCCTGAGTGCTGCTGGCCTTCATCCCTCCCCAAGGGTTTGAGGCACCCATAACAAACTGCTCCAGCCAAATTCAACAGGTTAGAGGCAATCCAAACAAACTTTGCAAGCAACACAGGGCGGGTCCCCACATCCCATGCAGGCAGCAGAATCCAGACAACCAGCACGGCCCTTTCCCTACAGACATGACAGACAGCTTGCAGGACAGTAAGAGTGGTCAGAGCTGTTTCACTCAGCCACATGGAGCTCATGTCACCTTTGCCCAGCAGACATCTGTGAAAGCGGGCAGAGCATCCCCGAACCTGCCTGGTAACTTGGAAAGGCTGCTATGACTTTCCCAGATAGCCTCACTGCACAAGCCTGTGGTATCTAAAAGCAACTTTACCAGTTTGGAGTAGGATATTTAAGGAACCAGCTATGAGTAAGAGAGAAGACAGCACTAAGGATCTACAGGTAAAATACATTTTTTTATTTAAAGTTGTAAATATAGAGGCTGGGCAAAGTTGAACAAGATGAGCAAAGGGCTAAAGATGACAGAAGCATGGAACAAATTAGACTTATCTGGGATACTTCCAATACTCACACTAAATCCACATCCTCTTTCTATATGGAGATACCTCCCTGAAACATGAAGACTATGGGAAGGAGGGCTCATATCTTCATCCCTAAATATATCACTTGCACCTCTTAAATGTGAGCCAGTGGAAGAGTCAAACACTGCAAGCCAAATCCTATTTAATTTATTCAGCTACACATCTGTGTGAAATATAGTCCAATTACAGGCATTAGGTTACTTTGCCATGGCTGCAGCCATTTGGCTTTTATTTCCAGCAGGCTCTAATTAAATTATCACAATGCAGGAGCAGACAAGTTTCCCTTATACGTGACTGCAATTAAAGACATGCAATCACAACATTTTTTAAAGTGACTACAATCAATTGGTTACAGTAAAGAATACCATGTAATAGAACAGTGACTCCACCATTAAGACTGAAAGACAGTTTCTATTTTAATAATCTAGCTCCCTTTTATTACAAGTTCTGTTCTTGGATAATTTATTTAAAGTTCATTATGTCTCTACGGCGTATATCATTTGCCCTCAGCTTGGGCTGCAGAAGTCCCATTATGGCCAATTACTTAGTGTGATAAAATCTGCCACAGTACAAACTGTTCCTTAATTAGATTTAAGCTTTGTCTAAATTCTATTTGTAATTCAGACAGCAAAATAATAAGGCCAACAGCAAAGACTTGCTGTCTCCTTTCTTTGGTCCCTGTGTTAACCTGTTATATTGGATGTAATTTTAGGACAGTTCAGAACCTAGACCCCCACACCCTTCTGGTTTTCTTGCAATACTTCTCTGCACTTCACTTTCCCATAACCATCGTCTGGCTTGGGGGTAGCCTGGCCTGGGGTAGTCACAAGTAGTCCTGTGACCCAACCCAAATACAGCCCTGTCAGGTACCTCACTGGTGGCAAAGAGGACAGCTCCAAAAACACCTGAGAACATGTGACTGCCGGTAGGGACTGAAGTCCCTACTCAGTGGCTGAGTGCCACTGCTGCGGTCTTCGGCATTTGTAGATATTTACTCCACAGGTATTTGCTGCAGCAGCGTGCTGGTAGGTGGAAAAAAACCCTTACTGACAAAATGATAGCGCTGCAAAACAACAAAGGAAGTGGCGTGGGGAGGTGCACTTAGCCATGCCCTTCAGCTCACTTAATAGCAGTGCACTGTAAACACGGCAGTGTGTACAACCCTGGTGCTTCCAGTGCCAGGCAGCATGCCACAACCTGCTGCTGCAGGATGGAACGTTTACTATCAGCCTGGTTAACCATTAGCCCTACCAGAGGCTTCAAGGTTTTTTTTGGAACGACAGTATTGCTACATTGCTTCTTAACTGAACTAGAGCCTCTTCTCAACCATGAGATGAGTTTTGAAAACCCTCAGTTCTTCAAAAACAAATGCCAGTGTTTGGCATGCACCTCCTCCAGATTCAAAGTGTTTCAAATAAGTTTGAAGCAAATGGTCTACACAAATTTGAATTCAAATCCAGCAACCTGTCTCTCTGAGATCTTAGAAGTGAGTGAAGGAAGAAGCAAGACAGAGAAAATAGAGTGGAACAAGAAATAGAGAGGTGATAGAGTAGGACCCATTTTAACATATCCAGGCCACAATAATTTGAGGATGGGCATCATCCTGTAAGAAGTGTCATTCCTCTGGAAAAAAATTACACTAGAGATTTATTAATTTTTTTTCTGTCAAAATATTGACTCCACTTTAAGAGAAAAAGGTATTCACACAAATGCACTTACTGGGCGCAACATTTGGAATGCGCTGCCCAGGGAGGTGGTGGAGTCGCAGACCCTGGAATTGTTTAAGGGGAGACTGGATGAGGCACTGAGTGCCATGGTTTAGATGATGGGTTGGTGTTAGTATTGGTGTTGGTGTTGGTGTTAGTGTTGGGTTATAGGTTGGACTTGATGATCTCAGAGGTCCTTTCCAACCTTATGATACTGTGTGATACTGTGTGATTAGCAGTTATTTGCCATGTGCTTTGGTGGCCCTGTTTCTGTTGTAGAGACTATGTGCTCTCTACTTCCCTCTAATCCTGCTCCAGCCATGTATTGTATCTTGCAAATGGCTTCTTTGCAAATTTGGATGAATTTATTTTGATGCTTCAGAAAAATTCTAAGACTTGTTTCTAAGCAAAACACTCTTTAAAAAATTTACAGGGATAGAAATTTACATAGCAGCTTATGACAAGCCTAAAAATAACCTATTTCTTTGCAACAGCTATCTTGTTAATGAATTGAAAGAATGAAATATCCAGCCATCAGTTGTTTCCAAGGAGCAGAGAGAGAAATGCTAACGAACTCCAGCATCAAAAAAGAATATGGAATCAAGAATAGTGTGGCCAGCAGGGCGAGGGAAGTGATCCTTCCCCTGTACTCGGCATTGGTGAGGCCACACCCTGAGTATTGTGTTCACTTCTGGGCCCCTCAGTTCAAGAAAGATATTGAGGTGCTGGAGCGGGTCCAGAGAAGATCAACAAAACTGGTGAAGGGACTTGAGCACAAGTCCTATGAAGAGAGGCTGAGGGAGCTGGGGTTGTTTAGCCTGGAGAAGAGGAGACTCAGGGGTGACCCCATTGCTCTCTACAACTATCTGAAAGGAGGTTGTAGACAGGTGGGGGTCGGTCTCTTCTCCCAGGCAACCAGCAACAGAACAAGAGAGCATGAGCTTAGACTCTGCCAGGGAAGGTTTAGGCTGGATATCAGAAAATAGTTCTTCACAGAATGAGTAATCAGGCATTGGAATGGCCTGCCCAGAGAGGTGGTGGATTCACCATCCCTGGAGGTTTTTAAAATAAGACTGGATGTGGCACTTAGTGCCATGATCTAGTAATCATGATAGTGTTGGATTAATGGTTGGACTTGATGATCTTGGAGGTCTCTTCCAACCCAGATAATTCTATGATTCTATGATTTCAACATCCGCCATGTTTTCTACTTAATTAACAAGGCTGCAAACAGCTTTTATGGAGCAGTTATTTTCTGGGCATCTTGTCTCTATCCTTTTGATTAGTAGCACAACACGACTCTCTGACCGTTCTGCTTGAGCTCTCTTGAGAGAAGAAGGTGAAATTTATATAACATCATACACTGTTGGGGCTGGGAATGCCTTGCATTATAGCTTCATTGTGCCTATGCAGACCCTTCACTGAAAATAAATATTTTAAAATAAAATTGTATCTCTCTCTCTCTCTATATATATATATGATAAAAAGCCTCCAGGTCAGGATCAATCATTACCAAAGCAGCAAGACCTTTCCTAATTCAGTAATGGCACCTTAATAGAGAAACTGTTGGGAAGCTGGAATGAAAGAGCTGGTTATTAGTTGGTTTTAACAGCTTACGAGAAGGACTTATCTGTCAATGAACAAGTATTTCTCTCTTCTGTGAGTGCTAAGGAAAAAGATGAACACCACAAATGACAGCTTAGCTACTCCCACCACTGGGAAGAGACTGAACATGATGCAATGATGTCGGTCTGAAGATTTTGTACTTCCCCATTATGAACAGTATCATCTTCCTGGTGGACTTCCCAGGCAAAGTAATTTTGATTTGTGTTTACAGCTTCAAGATGAGATCTTAGAAGAGCAGCACAATCAACATACTGAATCTGGCACTCACAGACCTGCTCTACCTCACAAGACTTCTGTTCCTGATACACTAATTCGCCAGTGGGGACCATTTGGCAAATACATATACAAATTCAAAAACTTTGTCTTCCACTTCAACTTGCACAGCAGCATACTTTTCCTCATCTCCTGTCCACTCTATGAAGTTCTTCCACATCCAGAGGAAGCAGTTGTCAGCAGTGGTTTGGACAGCCGCATGGGTGATCTCACTGGCAACTGCCAGCCCCATCAACTCCTTGATCTCCTTAAAAGAGGCGGAAACCCAATCCTTATGCCTTTACATTATCAGCTCTGAAAACCTGGGCAAAATCAGGTGGTATAACTGGCTGCTGACTGGCCTGGCCTTCTTCTTGCCCATCCTGACAGTGACTCTGTGATATGCACTCATGCTTTGCACCTTGGCTACTAAGCCCCACATGTGGACTTGCTACAAGCAAATGGCTCACAGACCTACCATTGTCTTCTTGATGGTCTTCTACGTGTGCTTCCTCCTTTTCCACGTCTTTCAAGTAGTTTGTGTTGAACTTTGGTTGTATCTAGTCAGGTGCCACATGGAGAAGCAACTTGTCTTCCCCTATATCATTTCTCAGACACTGGCTGCACTCAACACATCGCAGTATCACAGTATCACAGTATCATAAGGTTGGAAAGGACCTCTGAGATCATCAAGTCCAACCTATAACCTAACACTAACACCAACCATCATCTAGACCATGGCACTCAGTGCCTCATCCAGTCTCCCTTTAAACACCTCCAGGGTAGGTGACTCCACCACCTTCCTGGGCAGCCCATTCCAATGGCCAATCACCCTTTCAGTGAAGAATTTTTTCCTCACATCAAGTCTAAACTTTCCCTGACGAAGCTTAAGTCCATGCCCTCTGGTTCTGCCACTGGTCACCTGAGAGAAGAGACCAACCCCTGCCCGACTACAACCTCCTTTTAGGTAGTTGTAGAGAGCAATGAGGTCTCCCCTGAGCCTCCTCTTCTCCAGGCTAAACAGCCCCAATTCCCTCAGTCGCTCCTCATAGGGCTTGTGCTCCAGCCCCCTCACCATCTTCGTTGCCCCTACTGTGGCACCCTACTACATTGTGTCGTGATCGGAGTCAAATTCCACCTGGCCATACTCTCTCTTTCAAGGTGCATGTGGAGCAAATATGTCCAGCTGCCCGGAAACAACAATTATGTGAACAAGTCAGAAATCACATTAAAGATATGAAGGAATCCCAGAAAACCTGGGATGACTTTGGTTCTGTAAGCTCCTGCAAAGTCAGATCTGTTGATATGGTAGCAAGAATTGCATCTGGCTTCTCCCTCTCCCTGCAATAAAACATTTGTCAAAAAGCTGTCTTGGGAACAGGTTTATATATAGTTCTCTTAGCAACCAAAGAAAGGGGAGAGAAAAGATTGTAAGCCACCTCAAAGGTGGAAATTAAAACCACCCAACCAGATCCTTTCCAAAGACATTTGAGAAGTGCAGGGTTCTCTTGCTCTGGGCTTTATGATTGATTACAGAAACACAGAGTCCTTAGTTAGGACATGAGAACAACTTCCACTTATTGTCCCTGATATAGTGCTTAGTTTGTTATAGCCTGAATGAAATGCTGCAGATATTGTCATGGTTGCTGAAATCACTGAATTATATATTTAGAAAGCACATGGATAAATCTGATGTTTTCAGATGAGATGGACCTGATAAACTTCAGCATAGGGCATTGAGAAACTGAATGGTGAAATCTCACAGCTGGCGTAGGGAAGGATGAGAGGAGTAGCAGAGGAGGACATACATAGTGAATGCAAGGAGATAGATAGATAGATAGATATATTTATATGAAAAAAATGGAGGAACAAGGAATTAACAGTCATGATAGTGCCCATCTCAGAAAAACAGTGAAACAAACAATCAGGTGATAAGTCTATAGAAGATCAATACAGGTGATCTAACGGCTATGTACAATTCCAGATCATTCTGGTTTCCTGCTACAACAAATTAACAGGCTCGTACATGAAGATATTGCATACCTTGAGTCCAGAAGGAGTTTTGACACTGTCTGAGATCATCCTTTTGCGTGTAAGCTAAGGAAACCCGCTGGAGGAAAGTATTTTTGCTGGTTACAGAGCTGTGCTTAGAGTGGAGATATTAGTGATTTACTATCAGACTAGTAGGAGCGACTAGCTGGGGATTTAACCAGACTGTCCTAGGTTTGGGGATATTTAGCATTTTCATTAACAAATTGGATGATGAAATAAAGTCTAGTTATTACATTTGCAGATGACATGAAGCTGAGAGGACAAAATCACATTGCAACTATTAGTGACAAGTGCTAAGTGCTATGTTTAAGTAGAAATAATGAACCATTAAAATGCAAAAGGAGAAAAAAATATTTAGATAGCAGTTTGACAGAGAGAAAGATCTGGTGTTACAGTGAATCACAGGCTGGACAGTAGCCAGCTGTTTCAGTGGGCTGGCTGGCAGTGTCTGCAGTGTCAAAAAAGAGGCAGGTGCCATGCTGGAATGCATGAATAGGAATATAATGTATAAGATATATGTAGCAGCCCTTACTCCATTTGCAGCCTTGTTACTCTTTCAGCTGGAGCACAATGCTGCCCTTCAGGGAAGGCATGGATGAGAGTAGCACAGCAAGAACACTCAGAGAAACAGCTAAAGGGGAAGGAACCAGACAGAAAACCAAAGGGTCTTAAAACCTCTCAAGGGTGGATATCCGGATGAATCTCCTCTCAGGACAGATGACGACACAAGCCTGTATGACCTCTGGAGGTCCCTTTTGGCCATGAGGCTCTGTGATTAGGCGTACATTGACGGCAACATTTGTGCTAGTGAAACAAAGGGTGTCCAGGAGCACCCCTAGTGCCAGAGCTTCTGCTGCACTGCTGCCGTGCTGGGGAGCCTTAGACAGATGACTGGCTGGCAGCAGCACAGCCTGGACACCCACTGCAGGTTAGCATCATGCCCTGTGGGCAGCCTGCACACAGGCAGCACTGCATGGATACTACAGCTATGTGGGACAAATAATGACACTGTAGTATTTTGCCATGTCTTGTGGATATTTAAAACACTTTATTTGGTAAAGGCTCAGCCATCAGGTGCAACTTTTTGAAGCAGTGTCATAGACCTTTTTACCTGTTTTCTATTTTCTCCTCCTCTGTATTGTTGTCAAAACCTGAATTTTACAGGCTGCCACTAGATGGTGATGATTCATGGAAAAACTACATGGATTCACAAACGCATGTTCGGTACAAATGCACAAGCTACACGACTACACAAAACAATTTACATAAAGTAAGTGTTTTCTGACCTACATTCATAATGTCTGAGCTCTTCAACATGGGCCGAAAGTACAAAAGTACTGCATAAATTTTCTTCCTCTTCCATATATGTGAAAGCACATGATGTGTCTACGACTTACATATCTGAAGGAGAGGATTAAAAATTATCCTTTCTCCTCTCTCTGAGCACTTTTAATTCTTGTTCTCAGAAGCTCTTCCTTCTCAAGCCCAAGCTGAGCTTATCACACATGAACAGAAGGTCTTAAAATACAACTACATATGCAATATAAAATAGAGTGGCTAAAGGTAAAAAGTGTGAAATGGAAGTATTCAAGTCTTTCCATCTCTGACAGCAGGAGTGGCAGTCCCACAGTTTCAGAGACGGGGAGAGAGGCTATGTTTTTACCCCCTCTCCTCTCTTTCCTTAACATAGCCATTCTTTGGTTGCTTTCTTCCTATCTCACCTGCCCATCCACCACCTGTCTTCAGTAAATTTGGGCTAAATTAGCTGATTTTAAAGTGCTGAAGTAGATTAGAGAATGCTTCTTGGAGCTGTGGTTTGCTGGTGAGGCAAGAATCTTCAGGTGAAGGGCAGTCACATCTTCCAGTAACATTTCCGGATCTGGGAAGGACAAAAGGTCAACAGTAGCTCAGGCATTTTTAAAACATTCAAGGACTGCTCAGGTGTTCTGCAGGACTGAGAGATCATTATCTCATCTGTCTCATCCCTTTTGCTTACTGTGAAGGGTGACATCTCGATAGCGTCTATTTTTAGCAGCTGTTAAGTTTACTGCTGTAACAAGGATAAGTGCTTCAATTGCAATAAATAGGAGACACTTTCCAAGCTCTGTACACAGTGTGGCAACACAGCTACATAAATTATGTTAATTCGCAGCATAGTTATGCTCCAGTAACCAGGCTTCTGCCAAAAGTCTCCAGTAAGTTTGTCTGCAAAGACAGGCATGTCAACTCAAGTACCTATGAGCAAGCTGCACTCTGCCTGGGACAAAGAGCAAAACTTTGTGAGGTAAATGGGGTTCACACCTCTCAGGGGGATGTCAACTCTGACGACACTAAAGAGGAAATTTTGAAATTACATTGAAAGAAGTGTGACGAACATGTTAAGGGAGGTGATTCTGCCCCTCTACTCCACTCTTGTGAGACCTCACCTGGAGTACTGGGTTCAGTTCCGGAGTCCTCAGCACAGGAAGGACATGGACACATTAGAGCGAGTCCAGAGGAGGGCCATGAAGATGATCAGAGGGCTGGAGCACCTCCTATATGAGGACAGGCAAAGTGAGTTGGAGTTGTTCATCCTGGAGAAGAGAAGGCTGCATGGAGACCTTATAGAAGCCTTTCACTACTGAAGGAGGGCTACAGGAAAGCTGGGAGGGGCTCTTTATCAGGGAGTGAAGTGGTAAGACGAGGGGTGATGGTTTTAAGCTGAAATAGGGTAGATATAGATTAGATATGAGGAAGAAATCTTTTCCTGTGAGGATGGTGAGACACTGGCACAGGTTGCCCAGGGAAGCTGTGGCTGTCCCATCTCTGGTGGTATTCAAAGCCAGGTTAGATAAGGCTTTAAGCAACGTGATGTAGTGGAAGGTATCCCTGCCCATGGCAGGGGTTTTGGAACTGGGTGATCTTTAAGGTTGCTTTGAATGCAAACCATTCTATGATTCTATGATGAATTGCCACTGCTTTTGTAGACATGTCAAACCTTATCTCTAATCCAGCTGCATCTAGGTGCCTTTCAAATAATTCTCTGTCATACCGAGCACCTAAGAAGAGAGTGTGAAGCAGGCGGCATGTAGGATCAAAATAAACAGCATAGTAAACAGCTAGTAGAGAGGAAAGCTAAAATAGCTTGAGAACATTCTACTTCAATTAGGTCTGTGTTGGATATTGATGTGAGACAAGGCAGCAGTTTCACCCTGATGTAATGGTATGCACCGTCGGGATGCTGCTGCATTAACTGTACAGTGTAAGTGTATGGCAGTGATCCACCGCATGAAACGGAGTGCAGTGCCAGGCTCTCCACTGAGTGATTTAGACCTCAGGTAAATGTTGTCATTTTGCTAATAAGGCTAAGCTAGAAAAGTAAATGTTGAATGACTGTTGCCATCTGTCAATATTTTGTATTCTAAAAAAGCAGGTTGATTGAACCTAAATTTTAAAGTAGCAAGCCACAAACAAACACATCACTATCCAACTCCTACCAGCCCCAAACTGTATTTGCCTTTCCCTACCAGCAGAAAAGGAGAAGAGATGTAAAGGAAAATATTTTATGTGTTCTCTTCACAGTTCTCTTTTATCTTGTGACAGTAGGGCATTGAGCGGTGCCAGCTGATGCCATTTCACTGTAAAGGCTACACAATCAAGTCTAGGAGGTAAAAGATGTTTACTCTAAAGAAAGTGTATTTCAAGGCTTGTTTTCTGTATAACAACTGGAAAAGGGCAGCACTTTTGACTAAGGTGTCTTGCTGCCTTGGTGCCTGAACTTACTGGGTGCTGTGGTGGAGAGCAGATTGAGTCAGACACCTGATAAAGCAGGAGAAAAAAATATGTTCCTGCTTTTAGTTTGAGTTGGACTCTGGGGCCCAGAGGAGAAAAAGTAAAGTTGGCGAACACCAGCTGAGTGTCTTTACAAATTAAAATTTAGAGCTCAAGCACTGATTTTTTTAAAAACACACACAGGGAACATGATTACTCGAGGCTGCTGCAGGCAAGTATAATGCAGCGGATGTTCGATCCATCATTGCTGAAACTTAAAAGGTATGTGAATTAAAAGGTATTTTATCGTCTAAGATGTCTCCTTGGTTTGTTTGCTCCCCACAGTGGTTGATATCACTGATTTCTAAACCAAAATAGAGGTGGATGCCTGAAAGTTATAGTACTAGTGTTGCTCTCCACTCTCACATAGTAAACAAAGTTCTGAGATTCTGTTTTTTTTTAAAAAGGGGAAGAATGTTTTTCGAAATTACTTTATGGATTTCCTTTTCCTTTGTAGAACAGTGAAAGAAGATTAGTTTAAGAAGGAAGAAATACATCTTTGTGAAGACAATGCATAATACTGAGCCCTAATAAAACAAGGTAAAAGATACAGTTCCTGGACACATCTTCCTTCACATGTTTTCATTAAATTTGTTTGTATTTCCAACATGTTCCCTGCTATGCAAGATAGCAAACCTGATACTAGGCTATTCTGTCCTTCCCTCTCCCTTCACCTCATTCAGTCTCTTGCTCAAGACCCATCAGCTCTTTGGAAAAAAAGTATTAGGAAATTGATTCCATTCATTTTAGCAGTTCCGCTAAAATCTTTGTGCTTCCTGTTTGCTTCTGATTGGCATTACCTAGTTGGCTGCATCCCAAGGTGCTTTCAGGACAATTCCCATGCATCTGGCAGAATCCATATTTTTTCAGTGGATCTGTGACAAGGAGTTATTTTGGTATTACTGCAAGAGCATCCTGTGATATTTTCACATCTCTCCTTCAACTTTCAAGGACTTTCATGATGCCAGCCACTGTGCAAAGTGATGGCCTGGACCTGCAGCTGAAAGGGCTAGAAAACAGCTTCTCTAGGGGTGCCTCAGAGGGCATCCAAGGTAAAGCCTCCTGCTCTGCTCTTATGGATGTGTTAAGCTGAGCAAAAAGGAGGTGACTTCTCATAAAGTGGGGAAGCATTATAGCTGGATTTATTTCCAGTCCAGAATGATCCCAAAGGGGCAATTTTCCACTGAGTGAGCCAGGCTGGCCCAATCACTTATGGCCTCAGCAATAATGAAGACCTGGCAGAGAGCAGCAAACAAATGCACTGTGCAACAATTTCAAGCAATAAATCTTTTTGAAAATTCCCTTTTGCCTTCACTTCATGATACTTTTTGTCAATGGGAAGTTATCTTAACAGACAAGGCAGCAACACCTGCCTAGAGGAGTTTCCTCTCATTTACCTTTCTGCTAGTAAACCGCTCTGAGATATTTATGTATTGCTCCTTTTTTACAGGTGATGAAACTAAGGCACAGTGGACTTAAGTGACTTGCCTCCAGTCACAAAGCAAATTAGCAGCCAAGCAGGGAAGAGATCAGTTTCCAGCCCAGAGCTTTTACAAAGTGCATTTTAGGCTTAGGGTAAGATTTTCATCAGAGTCTTCATTGCTCAGTTGTGGCACTTCAATAATAAAAGCAGAGTTAGAGCAGCGTCTGTGCTGCTTAGGCCCTGGTTCATCCCCAACATCGTACTCTGCATCTGTGGAAGGAGCAGTTCTGTTTTCCTTCACAGAAGGTTTTGAGGGACCAGCGCTTTATCACCAAAGTTATTTGGCTACTGCTGCATATTATCTCAGCCAAGGGCTGGAAATTAACTGCTTTCATCACATTTACGGGTTTCTATCAAGTATTTGTTAATTTAAAGGCTAACATTAAATATTACAAGTATACAGGGAAAATTTTCAAGCTGAAATATGTGTGTCACACTGCAGGTCAGGAAGTTGTTCTACCTGGGGTGCGTATGTTAGAGATGATAGGTTCTATAACTAGCGAGCTGCCATCACTCAAGAGGCGGGGTACCACTATTCATCACGATGCTGGGAGAGCACATGGGTTCAGCTACCATGTGTCACAGCTGGGGCCAAGCCCCTTCCCAGAACACCATTGTGCAGATCCAGTAGCCTGTGTTCTGCCTTCAGATAATGATGTCATCAATTTTCTTCTACTGACAGAGGGAAAATGGGGTTAAGATGCAGATTTTTCATACATCTTCTAAATTTCCATACTCAGTTCTATTCAACTTAATTAATACAGCCATACTTACTTATCAGAGCTAAATATTTGGCCACAAACTTCAGTGAAAATCCAAATCTGTCCCTCCATCAGAACAAAATCCTAGCAAACACAACTCCCATCCTTTTTCCACAAATGTGAACCTGAATGTCACTGAGGGAGAGGAAGGACAGGAAAAGAGACTGGTGTTTGCTGGAAACACCATGAAGGTCAATCCTGCAGTAATTCCAGGCTGCACCCAAGAATGTACTCCTGCAGCTCAGCTCTGCAGGTGTTGCAACGATTCAAATTCCCACTAGAGGGTGGACAAAACTCTTCTAGTAAAAGAATCACTCTGGAAAAGCATAAGTATGCAGGAAAACAGTGTCTGATTTGGAAAAGAAGGTCCAGGATGGAGAAGCAGCACAGTGTAGAAAAGAGAACAAAATGATGTTCATACCATCTATGAGAGCAAGGTGGGAGCATTGATCAAATTTTCTTTAAAGAAGCACAATCTCTAGTTTATACTTTTAAATCAAATACAGCTAGAGTGGATATGTAGTTATAAGCATGTAAATCATAAATCAAATACAGCTGATCTTGCCTCTATGGAATGTTACCTTACAAACAGTGATAGGAACCAATTAACTATATCAAACAGTTACGGAGGATAAATACAGGGAATTAGAGTTTATTCACTTCAGGGCAAAAATGAATTCACACCCTCCTGACTGCCTGGCCAGAAACATCAAACTGTGGATCTCTCTGTTTTACTATTGACCACTCCACTACTGCAGGAAGTAATAGTTTGTGTTTTCTCTTCACACTTTTCTCCACTGCTGAAATGCAAACAGGTTTCTCTGAACCTTGCTGCAGGAGTAGAAAGCATGGCTGTAGGCGTCAACACATACTCTATTCTTGTTCTCCCTGAAAGAGCAGATCTTTCTGCAGGTGAATCTGGTTGTTCCAGGGGGCTCCCTGCATTGCAGATAAGGGCACTGGGAAAAGATTTTTCTCAGCTCGTATCCTACTTGGGTAAAAAGTTTCTCACCACATATTCAAATTTTGCAGAGGAGGCTTTCACACTGATTCAACAAGTCCAATGCTAGGGAAGCCAAAGCAACACAGAGTTTATTTTCTGATTTAGTCCCAGGTCTACAAAGGTCCAGAAGCACCACTATGCAAGCTAAATGCCATTTTTGAATGCTAAGCAAGGGTTTACTATGATCTTCTTAAATATAGGTTGTTTATGCTGACAAAGGTAAGAACCAAGGAAGGCCTATCAAAGACGCAAAGCTCTCAGGAGTGCTCCTGCAGCCTGGATGCCTCCCACAGCTAGGATAATTAGAGACTGAATTAACTGTACTTTCGAAGACAGGCATGGTAATGTTTGCTACAGCAACAGTTGTGCTCTCCTGTCTCCCCCTAAACAGATGTGGGTTTCTAAAGGGCATATTGCCCCTTTATTCTGCATGGGCCCACCTGCTAGTCCCAAATAGTCCTGTGGGTGGCAATGTCTCCCTCTGCAGTCAGGTAAGTTGATGACACTGTGTGAGATGTGGCACTACAGGTGGTAGTTTCCACTGTTGTCAGATCAAAGGCTAAATAGGATATGTGCCCAGAGAGCAGTTATATTTGTGGCCCTAATGAGCCAAAGAGAGGAGCTCTTCAGGCAGCCACATGGGTTTTCACTGCGTTAAGACACACGAGAATGCATTGCAAAGAGATACTCACAGCACAATATTAGCAGCAATGGAATAACCCTTAATCCTGAAATACAACCATGTCAAATGAGGTTAAATCATATATTCTCTATCAGACTAGTACTGTAAGGTGTGAATGTTAGTTCTGCTGGATGCCTTCATGAACTTAGGAGAGATGTATCTGGAATTTGGCACAAGGCTGTACTTCGTGTCTGCTAGAGTATTACAAAAGACCAGATTTCTCTACCCCATGATTATCAATTCCTCTACCACTTCTACTTGCTCTGGTAATTGGGATAACTACTGGAAGTGATACAGATCACATGCAAAACCACTCTGTCTTCATTGCTCTGAAGAAAAGGTAATATGTTATTGAAGAAAGAGTTATTGTATACAAAAATCTGTGACAGCAGGTGAAAAACAGAAAAACTCTCTTGTAGAGAGTCAGAAAGCTGGATTTGGTAAGAAACACATGTGTATCTTTCATGAAATAGTTGCCTCGAGGGAGCAGTCAATGTTAAATTTTGTACAAAATTTCCTTTTCGTGCATGAACCAAAAGTATTGAAATACACAGAGAAGACCTTTATTCTCAGACTCTCTTACATATTCACTTTTGAAGCCATTAGAGAAATTCAAGCCTATTCCATCACTTTAATAAAGTTTAAACCATGCACCTGGCTTCAGCCTCCTTCTTGCTATCTTTCTGGGGTAAATCTCATCAATACAGGTTTCCACTGTCAACTTTTTTTTTCTCCCAGGCAGACAATAGAGCCTTTTGTACCAGCACCCCTATGTGGCGAGCGAGAGATGATGGAGGCTGAAATGCCACATTCAGCAGCTTCCCAACCAGGTCTTCAAAGAAAGAACAAACTATGTCCACTGCTGAACCTCTCTTTCTATTGCTTGCACAGCACTCTCTGGTAGACAATTTATTGTCCTCTACCCTGGCACGCAGAGGCAACACAATACTTTACTGCCACTTAGAACAGAGATCAGCAATTTAAGCCTTGCTGTCCAGGAGACATCATCTCAATCCAGCTGCTGCCGTGTTAGTGCTGAGGATCATCTGTGTACACTCAATACCAAGGGAGAGAATTAAGAAAAATTACCCTGCCCAAGATAAGAGAGATCCACTCACTCCTTGAATTAGGGCTGATCCATCTGTACCTAGTTTATTTTGGAAGAAATCAGATGTGCGGATTTCACAGAACCACAGAATCATGATTTGAGTTAATAAAAAATCTCTGACAGAATGTTTTTCCGCTTCAAACTGATGAACCAATGGAATAAAAATATTCCACGTGAAAGTCTTGAATCTGTTTAAAACATTGATAGAAACCAGGTAGGCAGTAGCCTGGCCAGCGACCCATCCAGCCAAGCACTCCAAGACAGAGAATGGGGAGGTCAGCAATGGTGGGATGGAGAGGGCTGCTTCATTGTCCATTGGGATGGTCCAGCATCACTCAGCATCTTTCTTGGGATTGAGCAGGTTTCTATCTGAAATGGTCTGTGAAGCGGATGCAAGAGACATAAAACTTGATATTTTGCTTCTGTTCTTAGATTTTCCAGGTACAGGTAATACTGATGAGAATTTCTAGGACAGAAATGCAAGGCCCAGCTCTAGAATGTTTAGCACAACAAAATTTTCCATCCAAGCCCAGATTAAGCTATGAGCTCACCCTTATTATATTCACTAGTGATTTAGGCAATGGAGTACAAAATACACCTTTAATGATGAGGCTGACAAATGAAGGGACTGTTGTCATGCTGGTGGACAGTGTTAGATTCAAAGCAATTTACAGAAATTGCAAGGTCCTGCACCTGTTTCAGGGCAACCCCTGATATCAATACAAGCTGGGGGATGAAAGGATTGAGAGCAGTCCTGCAGTGGAGTACTTGGGTGTGCTGGAGGATGAAGAGATGGACATTAGCCAGCCATATTCTGGGCTGCATCAAAAGAAGTGTGGCCAGCAGGCTAAAGGAGGGGATTTTGCTGCTCTACCTCACTCTGGTGAGGCCTGACCCGGAGTACTGCATCCAGCTCTGGAGTCCTTGGTACAGGAAAGATATGGACCTGTTGGAGCACGTCCAGAAGAGGGCCACAAAAATGATCAGAGGAAAGAAACACCTCTCCTATGAAGAAAGGCTGAGAGAGTTGGAATTGTTCAGACTGGAAAACAGAAGTCTCCAGGTAGACCTCATTGTGGCCTTTCAGTACTGTAAGGGGGCTTACAAAAAAAATAGGGACAGAGTTTTCAGCGGGGCCTGTTGCAATAGGACAGGGAGTAACGGTTTTAAACTAAAAGAGGGTAGATTTAGGCTAGGCATATAGAAGAATATTTTTATGATGTGAAGCACTGGAACAGGTTGCCCAGAGAGGTGGCAGAAGCCCCATCCCCAGAAACAAGGAAGTTCAGGTTGGATGGGGCTCTAAACCACTTGATGTCCCTGTTCACTGCAGGAGGGTTGGGCTAGATGATCCTTAAAGGTCCTTTTGAACCCAAACTGTTCAATGATTCTACAATTCTATGAAAAAAAACCCAGAAGACATCCAACAAGGACAAAAGCAAAATTTATGTTTGTAGGAAAATAACTAAAACTGCAAAAATATCTACATAAGCAGCAGTAGCACAGTAAAGAATCAAAAGGCTATACAGGTCACAAGATAAACATCAGTCAGATATGTTTTGCTCTTGTGAAAAGGGCAAACAGTAGAATGGGGCATAGAAATATGAGCACAGGCTGCCAGGAAGGACAAGCAAGCCTTCTGCCTCAGTATCATGTGTCCTGGGGTGGAATGTCTGTTCTGACACTGCACTTCAAGAAGGACGGGGACCTCCTAGACAGGGAGCGAAACGGAGGAAAAAAAGTAAATGAATAAAAGAAAGAAAAGTTTTTGGAATGGGGAGTTGTTTAATCTAGGAGAAACAGTACTGAAGGAAAGATGATGGTGACCTTCACACACGTGACCTGTGACCAGAAAGTAGAATGCCCCCAGGGACTAGGTTGGGAAGATGTCAGACATGACGCAACACGTCCTGTGGTTACAGAGGAGCAAAGTAGTAGTTCGGTAGAGAGAAGATTTTTGAAGATGTTGAAAAAGCATGTGCTGGGACTGCCAGGGATATGACCCTGTCTAGGGACAGTAGATGGACAGCATGTCCATGAATAGTTTCCTTTTACACTATCTCTTGCATTGCCATGGGCAGAACCCCTTTGAATCAGGACGGGGGTTTTCACGAGAGAAAAGCATCTTGCTGGGCACAGACACCTCAGAGAACAGAGGTGTCTGTGCTCAGCTCATTGCAGGGACTGAGCCATGAAAGCCAATGGATTAGATACTTTGCTGGGGAGTAGATTAACTTCGTTCCAAAGCCAATGACAATGTACCAGTTTACGTCTCCACAGAGTACGATGTGCAAAATCTGATGCGAAAGCCTGATTAGCGATTCCCTCCTCAGGTTCCAGTAGACCATCAATCACACCAATATGGAGCAGAAGGTATGCTGGCAAAATGCAGAGTAGCGCATTTTAGGTTTAGGCTAAAACTGCCCTGACCCCAAACAGCCTGAATATGCTTGGCACTGTATTTTTTATATACCTTAACAAATTGTGTAATTTAATTTTATTACCAACTATTAAACTGTTCCCTTCTAAAAATAAAAAGCCAGGGTCAAACACAGAGGACTTCTGCTAATTGTCTTTTGAGAACTGTAATCTTGTGTCCCATAGTGACATGATTTCTTTCCTGTTTCCCTACTATTCAAAACTTCAGTAGAACCTGACAGTGAACAGGCAGTGCCAGCTCTGAGAGCAATGACAAAAATACACTACATCATTATTCTGTACCACTGGGTTTACAGAGCATTTGCTTGTGAAAGTAGCTATGTTAACTGCTCTCTGATAATTCTCTGCTTGGGTAGAGAGGGTGAAATGCATATCCTCATCTCCTGCTTTATTAGGTATTTAGCTTTAAAGATAATGCTCCAGCAGAAGCCAGTTCCACCGCAGATGGTGACAAAATGTTACTTTCTGCATTATGAGACTGATTTTCCAGTGTTTCATGATTTTTGTATTTGGACTATATGAACCAATGCAGTAGGTTGACCGTTCTGTCTTCTAAAATGACAAACTGCCAGTGTTTTAGCTGAAACTCGTGCCCCGACGGACACATATATGATATAGCAGCTTACCCAAGTGTGATGGGTAAGCCTGGTGCTGTGTAGTTCAAGTCCTGCAAAGCTCAGAGGAAGAAGTTCTAATCAAAGCCCAGGAGTTGCTCTAAAGTCCTTGGTGAAAGGTAGCATAGAAAGGTAACGCAAGAGAGAGCCTCTGCAGAGAGGCATATATATATATATGGGATATTTAATTAGATGAGGAAAAATATTAGATTTAAAAAAAGGAAAGTATGAATTCCACAAGTTTGGTTTGTATGAATTTTCTCTTTGAAGGCTTTTTCAAGTTTCTGAGTCTCCACCCACTCTGAATAGCCAGAGAATAATTTAATTGTCTGAGGAGAATAATACTTAACATTTAAGCATCATTTAAAGAGCCCAAGACTCTTTCAAATGCAGGGGAGCTTCAGAACTCTCACAGATTAGGCCAGCAAAGCAGCTTGGGCGAACCAGGGGAGCAGAGGGAGCCATCTTCACTCTTCCACACTGGTAGAGAGGTTTTTCTACCAGGAGGAACGGAAAAGGAAGAGTCTGGGACAAGAAGCCTGAACACCTTCCCTGTTTGCACAGCTCTCCACCTGAAAGCAAGGGAGGTTGCTCTGAAAAATACAAGACCTTTGACTGTGCAGTCAAGTGATGATTTGCAGAATATTTTCTTGTGAGTTTTTAGTTCTGTCTGTTTTGTTGCTGTGGTCAAGCAACTTCCTCTTTCTGCTTATTACTTTACGATAGTAAAATTCTAACAGATAATTACCTTACCTTATCAGAAGCAAGCGCTAGTAATGCAAACAACTAATTTACCAGTTTATAACTTCAGTGGTTGTGTGAAGAAAAGAATTAAAATCTATAAGCTTGGGATGGAAATGATGCTTTTAAAACATAAAGTGTATTCTACATGGCTGAGCTCCCTTCCCCGTCTTTCTTGTGCTCCTCTTGGCACCAGTCATGCTGTGAAAGGCTTATTTCCAAAGCAATGGAGGGATTTCATCAGGTGGGAGCTGGACCCAGAGGGAGACCAGTTCAATAATGAAGCAAACCAATCTTCCTTCTGCCAAGAACCAGGCATTAGCTAAGGGCTCATGTTATCTGAGAGAATGGTATCTGGCTAACAGAAAGGCTCACCTTTCACTGTCTATATTGAATTTGTGTGTAGAAGGCTGTGACAGTAAAAGCCACTTTCTGAAGACACAGCTTTATTAAAAAGGCCCAAGTCAAAGGGCAGACTTTCCTTCACGTGCCATAGCACCCTGCAAACACATTACAAGAGCAACAGCAGCACAACAGAATATATCTTCAGTGACTCAAAGTTGGCTTGTATGCTGGAGGCCAAATGAACAAAACTCTTTGCTGAATCCTGAACTGACATATTACTGGAAGCTAAGGATGTACATCTCATCTCACAAGAGTTTTGAGGCTACCTCATCTTGGAACTGAAAAAACCCCCACAAAATAACAAGGCAGCAAATTGGTCCTGTCTGTTTTCAGACCTAAGCTGGGTTATTTTCAGGAAATGCCCCATTACCTAAAACAATTACAACTGTTGTCACTTCTCCAATGAGTTTATTTTGGATTTTAGTGTCTGGTGGGAAAACTTTAACTAGTGCAGCTGCTGTGTTTAAAGCCACTTCATAGATGGGTGCTCCTGTGGTGTTTTTTATTCAGGGGTTTATGGTATTTCCAGTGTTATACCAAGGTACCTAAGCACATACCGGCTTTGATCAGGCAAATTGTCCTATTGTCTTTCCTCTCCCCGCTCCATATTGGGCAACTAGCCTTCTGAAAGTTCAGCACTCATCTAAGGGCTGCAGTAGATTCTTGTCTTCTATGCCTTGTAGTAGATGAACACCAATTCTCTTCAAAGTTTAATATTAACCATAAAATAGCACCTCAGATCCATAGAGGCTATATTCGGAACTGTATCGAACTACTTCTGCTCAGCTGATGTGGCAGCAGCACTGCTTATATTCCAGATTATACATGCAGTTTTCCTAAGGCAAAATATTCCTTTCCAGAACTTCTCATTAAAAGTCTCTATTACCTACATAATTGGGTGGCAGCATTTAACTGTGATTCATTTAGAGTTACTGTGCATTTCAGGAGTAACAAAATATTGCCCTTACCAGTTTGTCCCAGGGGAGAAATATGAAGGGAGAACTGGAGCTGATTTCCCTATGTGATGAAGATGCACATTATGATTCTCAACAGAACTGAGCATTTCCCGATGGTGGTCTGATAACAACTATAATTAGATATTCAATCACACACAGAGTAAGATCAGCCAAACAAATGTATGTCTGTTAAGGGAAATAGCCCATGGAAAGATTATATGTTTGCTGAACCAAAGGTAAAGCGTATAATGAAGGCTCTTAACACTCTGCAGCCTAGCCCTTGCCCAACAAACTGCCTGTTTTCCTGCACAATGATTAATCAGAGCTATCCTTGCCATTTCTACTGTGATGCAATGGGTGCTGTCATTTCCAAAGGTCTGACTCTGAAAGCAGTCTTTCACTCATGTCCGTGGACTTTAGGTCAGGTTTTATGAGATGAGAACAGCTGCTACACTGGAGGAGCAATTTGTGGACCCTCATGCCTATGAGTCCTAATTACAGTCAAGTTCAGTGGTGAAGCTGAGACACCACAAAGAACCCTACTGCAACCTCTTCCACCCCAAGGCCTGCAAAAGCTAACAGTCAGGCCCATTTGGAAGAAAGAGACATAGTTTGCAACCAGTCACATGTGATTTAACAGAAAAACACAAAACAAAAGCATTGGACTTTGTTCTCCACTTCTGTATTTTAGGCAGATTGTGTGCTCCAGGCGTGGGAACTCATCTGTCATCCTGTTTATCCTGTTCACCCTGCCATTACAGAAGGAAAAAGCAATGTGAAAAGATGATCATATTTACATCATGCACTCTGTGACAGCTGACCTAACCTGCAGTATAAAGTCTCAAGAGGAAGTATTTAATTAATAGTCCTGCCGCCAAATCATTCTAATTTCCTTTCTATACAGTGACTAAGAAAAAAATTTATGTGCATACATGAACTCTGTAGGATCTTATAACAGTTTTTTCAGGAAAGGTGCCTGGTGTGCCTTCTGCTGTTGTATTACTGATCTTTGCGATACTTATCAATGCTCAATACATTAAAGAAAATGACAGCCCATCTGAAAATCAGAACTGGGGTTGTTTAGTCTGGAGAAAAGGAGGCTGAGAGGAGACATTATCCCTCTCTACAATTGCCTGAAAGGAGGTTGCATTGTGGTGAGTGTTTGTTTCTTCTCCCAAGTAACCAGTGACTGGACAAGAGGAGCTTTAGGTTGGATATTAGGAAAAAATTCTTCACCGAAACGGTTGTCAAGAACAGGTTGGAACAGACTGCCCAGGGAGGTGGTTGAGTCACCGTCCCCAGAGGTATTTAAAAGACAGGTAGATGTGGTGCTTATAGACATGATTCAGTGATGGACTTGACAATGTTAGTTTAAAGGATGGACTTGATGATCTTAAAGGTCTTTTCCAACCTGAATGATTCTGCAATTCTGTGATCAATGCAGCCTATCTGGAAGACTATTGAAACAAGAGATGACTGTTGTCTCCCATGAGGAACGTTGCTGGAGAGTGGCTTCACCGGAGGATGGTTGGTTGCTGATAGTGGTGAGAAAAATGCCACTCCACAGCAAGAAACCACGTGCAACCTTGATGCATCATGAGCCAGCCTACATCTGCTATTCTACTCATGCCCTGAATAGTCTCCATCACTGTTCCCTGTAAGTCCTGGAGCCTGTGCATCCACAAAAGGAACGGAAGCCCCTCACCAAAGTGCCAGAAAATTGACCTGAGGGAAAGAAAACTGGTTTGTTTTCAGGCAGCTCAATTATCCAACGTATCTCATGACTGTATAACCAATGGGACTGTTGAAAATGTGGTTTAGGGTAAGGGGAAGGAGGTAGAGCTGCCAACTCTTTTGATAGCAGGCATGCAATTAGAGTCACTTAAGCCAACGGAAACTGCAGGGTATTTTGGTTTCCCTTCAACACTTGTAGAGTGGAATAGGGTGAAGATAGCCTTAAAGCACAAAAAAGGCCACAGCTTTGTTAAAGATCAGATTGGTTTATCTATGGGCTGTCTTAAAAGGTCCATGGACATGCGATGGAGAAACTGTTGGTAAAAAGTCCCACAGAATGAAGAGTTGAAATTCACACTGCAAAATCAGCCTTTACTCTTAGAGATCCTACACGATGCCAGGAAAACAATTTAAATCAGATATTTGCAAGCTGTCCGTGTTATTTTATTCATAATTTCCCAAGTTCCTGACAAGTGCCCCTGGGCCACTTGCATGGCTGCAATCAAAGCCAATGTTTCCGAAGGTGCGTGTGTGCAATGAGGAGTTGCTGAAATCCTGGCGAATGGTAGAGGGAGGCCAAGGGGAGGCAGGAGCCACATGTTCTCTACAGCTGATGATGAGACAAGATTTGGGTAAGCCAAGGAGCACCACTCGATGTCCACGCAGAGCAACTCTGCATGGTCGACGTTGTTTAAATTGGTCTGAAATTCAGTGTTTTATTTTCTTTTCCTGTCCAGAGTCAGATACTCAGAGGTGACCCCAGTGCCAACTCAAGACCCCAGTGCCCCAAATCCCTGGCAGTTATGGGCAACAGGAAAGCCTGCTTCACATCAGGTAGTGCCACTGCCAAGGAAGGATAAATACCAGTCACTGCTGCACAGGTTTTCTATTACTCAGGGGTACAATGGATTAAGTAGTGCATGCATTAAATGATCCCTAACTATAATTATCTCCCCCTGTGCTTATAACACTGCAGCCTCATACAAATGGTTTCTAATGACACATGCAGTGTCTAGGAATGGGGTAATAGCTATTTAAACTGTTGCTGATTTCCAGAGATGGTACACGACGGTGTATTTTTCAATTATTGAGAAACTTTGGACATTTTTAGTAAGTGCTCTGGGCATTGACCTAGAGAAAATCTTGGTCAGATGAGAGAAGAGATGATGCCCTTTCCCTAATAGTAACAGATAGATAATGTTCTGGTTGTCAGACATTACCGCTGCCCCAGTCTTGATTGTCCCCGTTACCACTCTTTCCCTGCAACAGGATTAGCAAAATAGATAGCCTTCTCCTGACTCACTCCTACAGTAAGGCCCTCAAGGAGAGTCAAGATTGTCTTCTGAAAAATATTCCTATTTCTGTGGTTCTCAGTAACTAACTTATTACACATAAGGTTCAGAAATGAGAGCTTGCTCATTCAATACCAGATCATAAGCCTCATCAGCAAGTAGGACCTGTAAAATGTACCAAGGCCAAAAGGCTGCTGACCACACTGGGTAGCTGAGGTGTCTTTGCATGGACCAGTTTGCAAGCTCAGGGTTTGAAGCCTGCAGTTACAAAATTCAAGATACTATGATTTCTTCTCTTTTTAAATAATAATAATCTCTTTTGATCTTGTTCCTTGAGCTAAAGGATGATAATGAGATTTTTATTCAAGAGAGTCTTTTTGTTCAAGAAGCATGGAAAATTGCAGCTCTTGTGAATCATGAAGCCTGAAAGCAAAGACTCAAAAGAAAACAAGTTCTCTATTTCAGCTACCCCAGTAGAAAAGAGACAACAGTAGTTGTAGGTATTTTAGCCACAAAAATAAGGAGAAAGTATGGCACTGTTCCTGAAAAGCACATCATGTCAAAAGAAACGTTCACTTTTTACATGAGATGAAAATTGTACTTTGTTAGAAATTTGTTTTTAATGAAGACACTATGTCGACATTTTTCACCTGACCTTGAAATGGCAAGGTACCTTATTCACTTTAGTGATCAGGTTTCACTTCACAGGAAATAGAGAATAAATTTAATTTTGTTCTTTTATAAACACTTTCACGCACACATAGACACTAATTTAAATGTCATCTGCTGTTATTTGAATACTACAGGTCTAACTCAGCACACAAAACTGCTGCTAGCAAAGCACAATCTGCCCACTGAAGGTAAGATAGCATGAATGATGGAGGGCAAAAGAGATCTCATCCAGCCACCAAGGTCTAAGAGTTGATACTTGAGCCAATAACTGAGGTTTTCTACCAGTCTCCTAATTTATGGCCACGTGGAGTCTCAGTCTGCCAGAGTGAATATATACGGCTGCAAAGCCCTACTGAAACCTGCTTCACAGTAAGGAAGACATAAACACATTTAATTTGTAGTGCTCAAAGTAACACTAAAGGGAGAAGCAGAATTCCAGGTTTTCAGGTAAGCAATGTTAGTCCATTTTCAGTATAAAACAAGCTTCCTGCCTTTTACTTAATGCATTTTTTACTGCAAAGCTACAATACTAGAGTTAACATTTGTGTTATAAAGCATTAACATTTCAACTAAATTTTGGGGTGATTGTTCAACTCTCTCTGAAGTGCTCCTGAGTAAAAAAGTAGTACTTATCTTTCCAACTGGCCATGGTAAAATAATTCCTGTTTGTCTCAGCTTTAATGACTGGCTTTGTGTTGTGTTCTACCAGTCATTGTGATAATGAAGAAACATTCATACAGGTAACATGTTAAATATTGTTAACTGAACCACATCAGAAAAGAATTCTATCCACAGGATTTCCAGGACTGCAATAAGGTACAATTCTGCTTTTTTTTTTTTTTTTTTTTTTTAATGCATTGGCTCCATTATGGATGTTTAATGTAACATGGATTTAGTTTAAAGACTATGTTTCTGGGACAAGAGAGAGTGATTTGGGCTTGATAGTGCCCTGTCTAGCACTTAATGAAGTCTCTCAAAGATATTTTCTCTGATGGAATAGGTTAGGATCTAGAGGAGTGGTGCTCACCTGAGATGCTGAAGACAGACGGTGGCATGTCTCTTGCCTCACTTGAGACATCCAGGTCTGAACTATTGACCCTGGGCTGCCTTTCTCATCAACGGAATGAAATAGGTACGTCAAAAGAGAAAATAGTTTATCTAAGAAATCTCACTTGTAGGAAGGTATAGTATGTCCTGGAGGAACCTACATACATCTCTTGACGATAAAGGTGGGGCTTAGAATGACTGACTCTGCTTTAAGGATCTAGCTTTCTGATATCTGAAGTTGAGACAAAATGTGTTTCATTCTCAGTTACTCTTCTTTCAGGTTAAAACACTGCCAGGAAAGGCTGTATCTTGAATTCACTGTGGAAGGAACCAAATTAGCTACGGCAGATGAGAAAACATTTCAGAGACAAGTCTAGCTCAAATTCACACAGAATGGGAAGCAAGATCAGTGCCCTCACTCTAAATTTGTGCTTTTTATCTTCTCTCTGCACTGTGAGAAACAGTCCTTCATAATTTAAATCAGTCTTGTGTCACAATGAATCTTGATTTTTTTTTTAAAAAAAATGTATTTATACTAGTTTTATACTCTGATGACTCCAAGAGAATGTTCAGGGAACAAGCCATGATTGTCAGGTTATGGGAGCATCAGGTTCTGAGATCTGTATCTGAACCTAACATCTTCTGGTTTTCATGGAAACAGAACAGCACCTCTGGTTTCCTGAGCACAAAACATTGATTAGCTCAGATTAATAAGGTACAGTTCTACCTTCTGAAAGACTTAAGACTTAACCACAATTTTGCAAAATCTAAGCCCAATCTCTCTCTAGCTCTCCAGATGTGTTCTTCTTACTTCTGAAGATCTGAAGACAGGCAGGAGTTTTCTTTTTTGACATAGGATGTTGAATAAAGTAAGAGTAAAATTAATTGTTTTCAAAATGAAACATACAGGACAAAAAAGGGTGACATTAAACATTTGAGTGAGCTTATCTAGGTCAGAGATGTGTACTTTAACAAATCCTCATTCCCTCCCTCTACTATAGCTTGTCAAACATACAACAATTTCTCCAGCAACAAAAGATTTAACTGAATGCATTTGTCCCAAGAAATCAATCAAAATCAAACATCTGATTTTTTGTAAAGCTTAAAGAAGATTTCTGCAAACATGGCATCTGAACACACCGACAATTTTACTGCTCTGCCAGGCCACACAGACCCATTGACAAGCTGCCCGGATGAAGATTTCTTACAGGTGAAATTCTATCTCTCCGTCTTTTATGGCCTAATATTCCTGGTGTGCTTCCCAGGGAACATCATGACAATTTTTGTTTACTTTGCCAAGATGAGGCCTTGGAAAAGCAGCACCATCATTATGTTAAACCTGGCTGTCACTGACCTACTATATGTAGCTACGCTTCCTTTCTTTATACACTACTCCGCAAATGGAAATAACTGGATTTTTGGAGACTTTATGTGCAAGTTTATTCACTTTTGTTTCTACTTCAATATGTACAGTGGTATTATCTTCCTTAGCTGCTTCAGCCTCTTCCGCTTTTTTGCAGTTGTCCATCCAATTAAATCTTTTTTTATTCAAAAACGGAGATGGGCAGTTGTGACCTGTGTAGTCATTTGGATGATTTCCCTGGCCACTATCAGCCCCTTGGGCATCTTGATTGCCACAAGGCATACACAGAACAAGACGATCTGTCCAGACTTGGCTGCTGCTGAGGACCTTGACACTAGTCGGTGGTATAACTGGCTGCTGACAATGTTTGCCTTCTTCTTGCCCTTGCTGATGGTGACTCTGTGCTACATGTTCATTGTTTACACCTTGGCTACAGGGCCCCACATGCAGGCTTGCTACAAACAAAAGGCTCGCAGACTTACTGTCGTCCTCTTGGTGGTCTTCTATGTGTGCTTCCTCCCCTTTCATGTCTTCCGAGGAATTCGGCTGGAGCTCCGAGTACAACCAGTTAGCTGCCACTTGAAGAACATGGTCCTTTTTATGTTTATTATAGCTAAACCTTTAGCAGCATTAAATACTTTTGGGAACTTACTGCTTTATGTAGTGACAGGAGACAACTTCCAGCAAGCAATCCTCTCGCTCGTCAAGTTTCAGACAAATAAGACCTTGAAGTAGAAGGGATTGATGCCTTAAAGAAGTTATGGAGGAAGGAACAAAATCTGCCCTCAACCAGTCAGGCATGACCTCCCTGCCATCTGAGTACTCTGGTTAACCCTGCCAATGTGAAAGGAGAATTAATCTGTTCTGTGTGTGTTTTGAGTTATAAATTAATCATCAAAAGAGAAAACATAATTTAAAATAAAAAGCTTTAAATAAAATACTCAGATATTTCTTCTCATTAGCTTCCTGAACCCTTGATTCTTCTTTCGGAGAACAGCCAACACTTCCAGAAAAAAAAAAACCAAACTGCTTATTAGTGGCATATACAGATTCAGGGTGGGAGAAATTTAATTTAATTTTAGTGACCTAGAAGCTAAGCGTCTGGTCCAAGCTGGGTGTCTGCCTTTGACTTGTTTATTGAGTGATGAAGAGGGTTTAAGACCCTCCAGAAGGCCATCACACCTGTCTTAGACTTGTAGGAGATTCATCTCACCCCCCTGGAGATACTGACTGGGTAGGTACATGCGTATAAGATAATCACCTTTTCCTCTCTTTATATTTTCCCATTATAGTGGAGAGAAACAAGCACTTTTAGAGTGTAATTCACCTAATGCCTACATTTGGACCAGATGTATCATGACCTAGAAGTGCCTGTTTCTCTCCATTGACCATAAAAGGTAAGTAGATCAGACACAGATCCAAATGTCCATGTCTGCCTTTGCACAGCTGAGGCCCATCTCTAGTGCAGAGTGGGATGCATAACTCTCTAGAGGTGGCTAAAATGGGGACTTACACAGTAAGATTCTGTTCAGTGCCTTCAGTGATTGCCTGAAGATTAACGGTGTGATAATACAAGACCACTCCTATAAGGGTTTCCCATAGCACTAACTGTGATTTCTGGATTAATTTTAGACCAGAGGTGAGAAGTGAATGGATATGAAAATGTGCCAGATCCACGTAATCATAGAAATACAGAATGGTTTAGGTTGGAAGAAACGATAAGATCATCTTGTTCTAATCCCCCTGAAGTGAGCAGGGACATCTTCAACTAGATTGTTTGCTCAGAGACCCATCCAAGCTGGCCTTGAATGTTTCCAGGGATGGGGCTTCTGCCATCTCTCTGGGCAATCCATTTCAGTGTTTCACCACCCTCGTTGTAAAAAATATCTTCCTTATAGCTAGTCTAAATCTACCCTCTTTTAAGTTTAAAACCACTACTCCTCATCCTACTGCAGTAGGCCCTGCTGAAAAATCTGTCCCCATATTTTTTACAAGCCTCCTTTAAGTATTGAAAGGCCAAAATGTGGTCTCCCAAGAGCCTTCTCTTCTCCAGGCTGAACAACCCCAACTCTCTCAGCCTGTCCTCATAGCAGAGATGTTCAATCCCTCTGATTGCTTTTGTGGCCCTCTTCTGGACCTGCTCCAACAGGTCCATGTCTTGCCTGTACCAAGGACTCCACAACTGCATGCGGTACTGGAGATGAGGTCTCATGAGAGCAGAGTAGAAGGGGAGAACCCCCTCCCTCACCCTGCTGGCCATGCTTCTTTTGATGCAGTCCAGGATACCGTTGGCCTTCTGGGCTGTGAACACACATGGTGAGCTCATGTCCAGTTTCTCATCTACCAGTACCAGTCCTTTATCACAATCCACCAACAATACAAAGTGATTGTTGCCCATTTCTTTACCCAGTGAAGCTCTACTTGGTCACAGAAGGTGAGAAACAGCTTTGGTTAATAACACATCTGATAAGCCATGTGAGCTGTCTCACAGGGAAAAAAAAATGACTTTAAGGAAAATGTGAGTCCAATACTTGCAGATAGCATCTAGAGACATCCCAGGACCAGATGAGGTACTCCAGCCAAGAGCAATACAAAGCTATTAGCAACATAATATTCAGAGCCCAGAAGTATGACCACAAAATGAATCCTCCAATACATTTTTATAGCAGTCTTATTTCATGTTTCATTACTTTTGCTCTCCACTGCAGGATGTTCATTAATCAATGGCAACACATGTTCCCACAGGGCTCTCTTGTGACTCTTCTCCTTATCCAGCCCCTCTGTGTGTGGTCTGGTCTTCAAGAGACCACCAGAACACCATTCCCATTAAGCACATGTCTGAGTGTCTGACTGATAGCCTATGACTCCTCTGTGGCATGGGGTACCCATTCACTGCCTCCCCCAGGGACAGCTTGGGGAGAACAACAGGCAACAGCAAGCAAAAGGCATGTCAAGGAAATGCAAGGAGATAAGAAACCATCCATGACACAGGAAGGAGCAAGGTGGGGAAAGGAAGAACAACATTTGTCTGGGATAGGGCAGAAGATGGACTATGAAGGAAAAGTTCTGGCAGAAAATGGTTACCTTCTCTGAGGTAACCATTTTCCTGCAGAAATAACTTATTTGATTTTAATCCACCCCTACATATTCATCAAGGTAACTTTTAAAACTTCTGCCCAGTGCAGTTTGATCTCTCCTGTGACCACTGTTGATCCTCAAATTATAGATGATCTCCTTAGGTGAAGAGGGAAGCTCACCTAATGCAGGCTTGGAGAGATGTTGCATGATGCAAACATCCATTCAATGTAACGAAAATGCCTCAGACCCTACATGTTGCTTTGGTTCTCCCAGTCTCCAAGGAGAAGCACCACCTTCTCTACTGTAGTTACAATGCTGCTCATAACTTCTTGCTCCTGAGACGCCAGAGGCAGCTGATCCACCATGAGAAGGCAATGCTGAACATGGCATCTTAGCTGTTTTTTTTTCAGTTTAGTGTATCTTATTAATAAACCAACAAGTTTTTTTTGAGAAAAATCAGGCTGATACATTATCTTTTAAGCTTCTACTGCACAGAGTTTTATTAACTCAAATTGAGTCCTACCTTAAAATCTACATTGTGGAGTCTGGTTCTTCTTGTGTTTGAGAAAGAAAAGGAAGCCCTTCCCAACATGGGAGTGGGTTTTGCTTTCAACTTTAAATGAAGCTCTGTATTAGTCCACTTTCTGTTCTACTTGGTATTTTCTAGATAAATTACTCAGCACATTCATTAGTTCTTATATCTGGGCTATGGACTCTTTTTTAAATGCAAGATGCCTGGAACGTCTTCAATATGACATTGTTACCTGGAATGATCTGGGCAGATACCATTCTGAGTTGGCATCACAACTAGATCTTGGTTTCTCAGATTTTTCTACAAACTAGGAAGATCAAACCTGTAGGCTATTTTATTATAAATGGTAAATTTGCAATTTCAATAGAAGTCATATAGAAGAGAAAAAGTGATCTATACAAGGGTCCTTCCTGCTCCCTTGTTCCTCTGATCATTGCTGGTCTCCAGCTTTCATATTGTTGCCATGCTGCAATAACCTACCTCCTTTGCATTCCCTCTGTGCATATGAACTTGCACTTTTTCCTGCCCTCAACTCCTACTGTTCCTCTGTGTGTCTGGTATCCTACGGTGTGATATCAGCCAACCAAAGACAGTAATCACAGTTGCTGTGGAGTTGTCAGCATCCAGATAACTCTCCCTTCATCCCACTAAAACACATCCTCAGCTGAGCTAGGGAAAAGAAGGGAAAAAACATATAAAAGAAACTGCTACCAGTTGACATGATAGTCAGGTCCAACAGCAGAACACGATCCTTGTATTTTAAGATCTGCATCACCACAGATAAGGCCAATAGTTCAGTCATATTTAATATTTTACTAATTTTGTATTTGACATGTGTGAGGGTTCTATTTGCTTTTTAGCTTTAATTTTAAATGTTCTTGTAAGTTTTTCAGACCTGTTGCTGTACAAAAGCTTGATACTCCTTCTAACAACCTCCAAAGCATTTGTTTTAAGGAGAAAGAAACTAACCGTGTTGAAGCAGTAAGATAGGCCTATACACTTAATCTGCTACGGGTAGGTCACCAGTCCTTAGATGTGTCATACTATGATCATTTACTGCTTATGTTTGTAATGTTTTCACAAGGCTAGAGCTTTGTTACATCCACGTACAAGCCACAGAGATACAAAGTAAAAATATATGTTTTACTGTTCTCAGGAAAGGCCCAGGTCTGTAACTCTAACCTCTGTGCCTGGTGTGCAGATGCGCAGAGGAAACAATGTACTATAAAAGCACAAGAATGATTTTTCTCAGGAAAAATGGTGTCTGATTCCCAGCAATAATTCAAACAAATATTACAGTTTCTTAAATAATTCCTTCCATAAGATGCCTAACAGTGATCACTCATGTACGTCTGTCTTTGGAGTATCACTGTGTCCACCCTCTTGCACACATTCTGCGTGCACCCTCTTGCACACATTCTGCTCTCATCTTCAGGCTGATGTTTGGGATCTTCACAGCAGTGTGAGAGCAAGGGTTCTACTCCTCTGTGGACTTCCAACTGGTATATTTAACACCATCTCTGAAAGTGTAGATGGTAACACTAACACCTTGGGCAGATCCATAAGCTCTATGAGAAAGCAGGATAGAAGTCTGTAGGCTCAATAAAATGTCAGAGAGTGAAACATCATTCTCCGCCTGTCTATACCTAAAGTCACCTTCCAATAGCCAGGAAAAAAAAGCATGAAACCTTTCTACACAAATGCAGGAGAGGCTCATTTAAGGAGAAAACCAGGTGATGCCAGCAGCATGCCAGTGGCAGATTATCAGGTATTGTCTGTTAGCAACATGAGGCTCAGGGACTTCGCAACTGTGTCAGTGAAGAAGGGCACAAGGCTGGTTTCGTTGGGTGTCCAACATACACAACTCATTTGATCCTCACCTCTAAGGAGACAGAAATATCTACTTTCAGATTGCTTATTATATTGACAGGCTGTGAAAGTTGTGGTTGTTCAGCCTGGAGAAGAGAAAACAGTTGGGATACCTTATAGCGGACTTCCAGTACTTAAAGAGGGATATAGGAAAGATGAGGGCAGACGTTTTAGCGAGGCCTGTTGTGACAGGACAAGGTGTAATTGTTTTAAATTAAGGGAGGGTAGATTTAAACTGGATATAAGAAGTTTTTTTACAATGAGAGTGGTGAAACACTGGAACAGATTCCCCAGGGGGGTAGTGGAGATCCCATCCCTGGTAACATTCAGGGTTGGGTTGGATGGGGCTCTGAGCAACCTTATCCAGTTAAAGACGTCCCCACTCCTTTAGGGAGGAAGCTGAACCAGATAACCTTTAAAGGTCCCTTCCAACCCAAAGCATTCTATGATACTATGATTCTATGATTAAAAAGCCCAGCAGATAGTCCAAGCTTGTCTAAGCAAGTGGCATGAACTTACTACAGACCTTCATGTGTGGGAGTGCATAAAGGACAATGAAATGGGGAGAGGAGGAAAGTCTATATAAACTTCGATGAGACTCTCATCTTCTGTGAATGAATATGACACCTCATCTCCTTTTCCTTTCGCTTCTTTAATATTTTTTTGCTTTTCTCTGGCAGTCTATGCTCTTTGATACCTCTGTAGACCCCACAAGGAGTAGGAGATATGTGTCCACATGCCTAGCACAGCTGTGGAGAGAGTCTGCACGCAGACTTTGTATAGTAACCCACAAAGCCAAGTTAGATGGTTACATTTGGTTTAGAAGTGTAACCACAAAAGGATGGACATCGAAGATGCTCTTTGGTCTTGCAGCAGTAGAGAAGAAATGCCAGTTTATCAACTGTGTCCATTTCCAAGGAGTAAACCTGAACCTCAGTTAAGCATACCATTATTTAAGCACTGTTTTTAAAAACTATGACTGCCTTTCTTTTTGTATATGTATAAATCCAATGCAAATAGCCATTTAGAATACCCCCACAGGTCCACCAGCAGATTTGCACTTTATAAAACCACCTACCCAAACATTAACCTCAGTGACTGCTCAGGGGTTTGCATATGCAAACTCTGAGGAACAGAGAGGGGGAACACTAAACTTGCAAGAAAGCACAGGCAGCAAGCTGAGAGCATGAAACAGGGGCTCAGGCGTTAGCCACAATTTATGTTGAAATTTTGAATGTTATCTAAAGACTTTCCAGGCTTTTGTGACACCTTGATCCAGCATCACAGGGATGGTGGCAACACCAAAATAAATCAAGGGTTTGTGTAATAGGAGGAAATGAGGGTGTTAGGGGTTACTGAATTTTATGTAAATCCACTAACAGAGGTACAGTGGATAAGCCCATCAGTTTGCAGCATACCACAACCACAACAGAAGGTATAGTTCCTACTGCCCTTCAGAAGGGACTTGAGGAGGATTAGGAAAGCAGTCTTTTTAACCCATTTGCTTGGTCACTTGGGCAGTTCTACACCAGAGATATGGAAACGGGAGCAACAGAAAAAGGCCAAATGACACATTTGTATCACTGTGTTTCTCTTCCACTACCCGTAGTGGGGCTGAATGCAGTATTTCAGCTGTGATGGTCTGGCTCGTCCCAAAACCACCAGGGCTGACAAACAATGCAAATGCAAAAGTAGAAAACTTCTGCAAGAGTCACTAGCGCAAATCAAATCTCCTCATCCTGAGCAAATACAGGTGCCTGATTTTCAGGCTGGCTCTGGCACCTTGGCTGCAGAGAGGGCTGAGGGCTCAGAGGTGTCCCTGTGCCTTGCTTTTTATGTCATCTCCTTCCAGTGCTTGAGGTGACTTCCCTCCTCGCCCATTTATGGCTGCGTGTTGGAGAAGGGGACCTAGACTTTAGACACAGAAATGCTGGTGTTTTGCAAGATCATCGTGGAAGGCTGACACACATCTGAGAAAGCCAGCGTGAGGTGACATGCCAGAACTTGCCACTCCTTGCGGTGTTACCAGCTGACAGTGATGTCCCTTTTGGAGGGGACATAGGGTTTTGAGATCTTCCTTGTAACTGCCCTTCCTTTTATATGTGATGGAGAAACAAGCTTGTAATTGGGAAATATTTTTTTTCCCCCTCTGACCTCAAAAAGAAGTACAACAACAGAAAATCTTTTCCTTACACTAGCCTTGGGTGTGATTCCTAGCACATGTGCATGCAGAAAAGCAGGGCTGACATGCCATGGAAGGTCTTCTCTGGGAGGGGATGATATTGCTGTGTAGCTCAGCCAAGGCTGAGGACATTGTCACCCACCAGCACAAGAGGGAAGGACCATCTGACAGTGAGCCCGGTATAAAACTGAGTTTGGTGCTGCTAATTCCCCGATAAATCAGTGCTGGGCAAGTATAAGTGCTTATTCTGGTCCTGGAGCTGACCAAGCTTCCCGTCTAACCAGAGAAAGCCACTTGATTTACCCATAATTCTTTCCCCTGACACATTCTGTCCTGTTAGAGTTATAAGCTCTTTGGGGAGGATACCTTAGTGGGTATTTGCACAGTAGGACCTGAATCCTGAATGGGGTCTCTGGGTGTTGTGAAAATTCAATCAAGGGCTTCAGCCATAAAAATGTAAACGATGTAGCTATTTATCATTTGAGTATATAGAGACACATAAACACACATATGCAGACACGCATATGGGGAAGGAGAGCCTAATGCAAAAACATAACTCTTTTGAAATAACAGTGCTATGTTGTGGTTATGCCTCTCCCTTTGGATACGAAGGTAGATTTTGCCTATCCCATTTCTCTCCTGTAGAATAAAAATAGCATTTGACTGGGGACAGAATTCGGCTGAACAGAAAGCACTTTTCAGGACAAAAAATGACAAAACTGCTACAAAAGTAGTTGCAGCAATGTGTAAAATCTTCTGAAGCAGTTTTCAAAAGTTTGTGGTGACATTCTGGCTTATATAAACATATTTTTTAAGATATAACTTCATGCTACATACAAATCAATAATGTTTTACTACTGACTCAAAGACCAGTCTCTTAGCATGCTCTTTTATTTACATTTAATATGGGTAGCATGTGGCTATTTAGCTTCTTTTTTTGTGTCATGGAAAAAGAATGAATTTGCTTGTGTGAAAATGTTCTCTACAAAAATGGATTTGGATGTGTGTTCAAAAGCAAACTACTCAAGTCTGGGCTATTTGTTTGTGTAAATTTTGATGTAAATTTTGCTGTTAGGATGTTGATTTTTCAATGACCTGTGGCTCATTTCTGCACTGCAAAATTGAGTGTGTCTCATTGCACCAGCAGTTTAGGCTTATTCACGTACTTAGAATACAAAGAGCACTCTCATCTGACCTGTTTTAAAAATATATCTTACTTTATATTGAGCTGTGTCACCCTCTTAAGGTGACTATTTTTGCTCCATGTGCTATAAAGGAACTGTTTTTTTTCTCCTTTGAAAAACATAAAAGTGCCTGTAACCCCTTCTTGTTTTATTTTAAACTTCCTGGGTAAAACACCCTCAGCTAACTTCAGATAACATGCAGGCCTAGCCCTGAGACAGCTGTCTCACAGTGGGTTTAGAGTCAGCAGGGAGAAATGGGAGCTTGGAGGGCCCAATTATTTCCCCCAAAGTTGACCAGATGAATTGTACCTTAGAAGTGCCTGCACAGGGAATCAAAGTCATCCACAATTTGACCAACACCCAGGTTTTGGCATGATAAATCTGGTCTACTGTGTCTCATTTGCTAGTTGATTATTATTTCTATATGAAAAGTTTGGCAAAAAAGAGACATAGGGTTTGATTTTATGGCAGTTTTTTTAAGGAATTTCTGCAGGGCACTTCAGTGAATTTTACTTTGTCCTCTGGATCTTAATTATCTTCAGGTAACCTAGTTTAAGATGACTGGATTATATTCATGCGCCTTGCTAAATGAGAGGCTATACTTATGCAGAAAAGAACAATATAGAATATTCTATGTCTCCTCTATGTGTATTCTATATATTGAGAGAATATGTAATAGAACACACAGATTTGTGAAGAAATAAAAATAAGCGTAAAAACCTTTAAGGACAAGTCCCAGCTCAAATATGTGGTATGTAAAATGCTGAAGGTTCTGCCCCCATTCCCTGTCCTCACGAGCATTCCATCCTCACTGCAAACACCCAGAAGGGAATGCACCCCATTTAAGGGGTTGATTCACTTGTGCAAGACAGATGCTGATGGGACTCTGCTGTGTTGGGGAGGCCAGGGAATAGAATTGTGCTAGGACTTGGCTTTGAGTGTCAGAAAGTAACCAGAACAGAATTGGGAAGAACGACAGGAGCCCTTTCTAGCACTAAAAAGAGATTAGTGAGTTACAAGAAAAAAGCAAAAAAGCAAAAAAAAAAAAAAGCGCTTACAGGATTCAAAAAAGTATGAAAAGTTATAAGCAAAAATAAATAAAATAAAATAATAATAAACAGACAATAAAATAAATAATAATAATAAAATAAACAGACAGGGAGGTATCGCAAGGGAAGAAGAGAAAGACTCCAGCCAACATAGCTGCAGAGTCAAGAGCCCAAGAAGCTGTTCAGTAGGGTTGCTTGTGTCTGAGTCATGTTTGCACACATTTGAAATGTCACAGCCCTGTACCTCTGTAAACTTTCTGAATTTGCTGGATAACTTTTCTAAATGGCCCTTAGAGGACCTTGTCCAAAAAGGCTTTCTCATTAGACTCCTTTAATTTGCCATAGCTCTGAGACGGGACACACTGTGACTGACTCCCTAAAAGGGATATTAAAAAAATATTAAGGAAATTCAGCAGTACAATTTATGGGAGATTCCTCCCTGCAATGTAACCAAACTATTAAATTTCTTCATGAAACTTCTGAAGCATATAATTTTCGGTGGTGAAATTGAGAGACTGTCAAGTGCCTGAGAAATACAGGTGAAAGGAAGATTAAAGTGAGTGGCAGCCCACAGGAAGACAGCTGCTGGAGAGATATCTTCCCCACCTGTGGAACCTGCTCCCAAACGGACAAGCATTAATGCTCATTCCTAATACTTAGTAATCTCTAAACTACATGTGTAGTTAAAAACTGACACAGCTGGAAATTTGTCTCAATTGCACCCAAGCCTTGTCCACATCAAAGGATATGATAGAAAAATATCCTCCTTTTACACGAGGATAACGTAACATAATGGCTTAAACAAACATTGTGAGACAAACAATGGAGGAGAGCACTATAGAGAGATGTACGTGACCTATTCCTCATGTCATGAAGCCTTCATTGTTACTTGTTGATCCAGCTGTTTTTACACTGTCCATTCAACATTACCTTTGTCCTTTAAAATTTACAGAGACATACCTACCAACCACAGCAACAAATTAGAAGATTAGAGATCTCCTTATCTACTCACAGGATATGTTTTCCAACAATCTGCCCTAGCTCTTCATAATCTAAATTTATTCAGACATCCAAAAAGGCCCATAAATACAAGTCATTCTGATAAATTTTCGCATCTTGCTTACAGTTTGTTTTTTTTTCCATAAAAGAACCATGTTTTTCCTCCCCCAGGGGGCTCCTATGAGATCACAAGCTAGAAAGACCCCTCTGTGATCTCACCCAGCAGATCACGGGGTTCGTTAAAACCACACAATGAAATCCACCCACTCAGGATGGGACCTAACATGTGCCTACATATCAGAGGGTGGAAAACCAGTGGCTGAAAGGTTAAGTTCCTTGATCCGCCAGAGGAGAAAGGCAGATCTTGAAGGCTGGGGGAGGAAAGGCTCTCTCCTTACCCATTCACAATTTGGCCCCATGGGCTGAGCTCATCCTCTTGGTCCTGACTCCAGTTAGCAAAATGAGGCAAGCACAACCAAAGGGATTCTTTTCCTCCTAAGCCAAGTAGCACGAAGCATCCATGAGGTCTTCAGTCCAGGCACCTAGACACCTATGCCTGCAAGCAGGCACCACCAGGGAATCATAGACTGGTTTAGTGTAGAACCTTCAAAGATCATCTAGTCTAACACCTCTGCCATGGCAGGGACATCTCTCACTAGAAAAGGTTGCTCAAAGCCCCATTCAACCTGACCTTGAACACTTTCAGTGACGGGGCATCCACAGGTTCTCTGGGCAGCCTGTTCCAGTATATCATACATACAGGGAAGCTGAGCTGGAGGTGACTACACCACCCTCAAAATATACTGTAAAGCTCAGACCTTGGGCTCAGCCTGGTGAGGCCAAGGGCACTTCAGTCTGAGTAACTCAAACAGGCATAGTTCACGTGCAGGGAAACAGGATCTGCAGTGTCACCCTGCAATTTCCAGCTGCTTGTGACACATCAATTTAGTTCTCTATCAGCCTCTATCTCTCCTTTCCCCCTAAATGTCATGCACTGAGAACCACTTCTTTTTTCCTAGAGCCCCCTTATTTTCAGGTTTGCCTTCACAATTCTCTTGCAATTCCATGTGATCACTTTAACTTCTATTTTAAGATGAAGATTTACTTGTTATTCAGCTTTCATTTCTGAGGCAGTGATCATTTGTCACAAAGTATATATCTCTATAAATATTGCCACGTGGTTGTCACACTCACTTCTCTGGTGGTGGGGAGTTCTGACACAGACTAATGGCACTGGAGCTGACTAGATCCTCCACTTTCAGCCCTTGTCTCAGTATAACTACTGACTCAGTGGCAAGGTCAGTGGAAAAAGGACCGGAACAGTGATGAATACTAATCTAGGAGAGATCCTAGCTAATGCCAACATATTCTTTCACTCTTTTAAACAGCTTGACCAAGACTTGTTCCTTGCACGTGTTTGTAATCACCAGAGGCATCAGTTATCAGAAGAGGTGCTTCTCAGGCGTGTGGGAAGTACCATGCCAAAAGCACTCCTTGGAGTAGGAGAGTTTATTTACCTTGCTCTAGGCTGATAAACGTTTTGTTAAATCTCGCTGCAGGTGTCATAGGATAATTAATGCATATATCTTCTATTCGTGACTATTATTTGAATATGCACCTGCCCCTGCCTCCAAAATTGCACGAGTTACATAGATGTGTCACCAAGAGATAAATGAATCCTATCTTCAAATTCATGATTCATGTTCTACCCTAGAAAACTGAATGCCAATTTTAATTTGCTCCTGGACTAATTGTTTAGTTTATTTTTTTTTTTAAAAGGATTCCTCTAAAGCATTTCTAGTCAAGCATTTGGAGGACTACTTGCTCATTTGAAGAGTATTAATGAGTCACCCACAGAAGAGAAAGTCAACAGCAGATCCAGTGCCTGGGCATACAGCCTCCCTCCAGCAAAACACCAGAGTGCCATGGCCACTCTTATTTATGCTTACAGCAAGAGGGAGCTCAGATGGTTCTTCTTTCAGCAAGAGATTGAATTTGTGTGTTGACCGAAAGGGCCACAATAAATACAGACTGGTATTAGGTGTGAATTCAGACACTCAGGCAAGTGAGCAGCACAATACTGCCCAAACCAGAAAATACATGGTCTAAACAGAAGCTACAGCTGCACTGATGTGAATATGGAAGACAGCTCATATTCAAATCTGGTTTTAGTCCAACTGTCAGTGAGATTTATTTAGCTGCTTTACAGAATTGTGATTTAGGTAAATACCTACATGTATATTACACAGGTTAGAATTTTATCATGCAGCTTTTTCAACCAGTAATGTTTTTCAAATTGATAATGCTTATCATAATTATAAAATAATGGTTGAACAGTAAAGACGGTATATTTATTGAATGCTTTTTCATATCGACCCCAGCAGGACCTAAGAGTTGTCAGAGCCTAGTGAGCCTGAACATTTAAACAGTTCAAAGGAGAAAGGAGGCCAGAAGTCTACATCTCAAACCAAGACTGAATATCTAAACATATTTATCTGTTATTTTAATTAGTTTTATCTTTAATTAGCATTTCAGTGCTCTGAAAATTCATAAAATAGTCTTGTTCACTGCAGGCTCTTTTCAAGGTGCTGGATGCCTTTGGGGACACCTGCGTATTTTAGAATCGTAGAATCATTAAGTTTTGAAAAGACTTCTAAGATCATCAAGTCCAACTGTCATTTTCCCCCTTCTCATCTGAACCTTTTGGTCTGAAATGTGAGCTGTGTCTCTCTGTTTATGGCTAGAGGGCAACCCCCACCAATCTCTTAGAATTTACCTGACACCAGGAGCTGAACTAAGAAGCAACCAGCTGTCCTCTGGTTCCCAGGACCCCCTCCCAAGCTTAGAAGGAGTATCCTGCACTCAGGTCAATCCAGAGCTGATGGATGATGTCTATGCTTGACAATATCAGAGAGAGACACTACACCAATGGCTTGCAGACAAGCAGAAAACATCTTCCACCAGTGTTGTGAGATAAACTGACCCTAAGATACCGTTCTCATCTATGCTATGCTTAACGTAAGCTGTTGTTTATATACCTGATCCAAACTAGCTCCTGCTGGGCTTGTATGAGCCTTGCCAGCAGAGATGCACAAAGCCTCAGAGCAAGACAGGGAGCATAATGGCTCTCAGTGGTGTATTTCTTGCAGTCTCTAACATGCATTAAGAGACAAGGAGAGTCAGTGAATTCATGTATCCACTGTAAAAGCCTGGTCTCACTCATAGCATTTTTACCGGAAGCACTTTTTGTCAAGTAATAAACATCCTTCTAATTAAAAATGATGGCCCAGTCCTGAGCTGCACCCTAATGCACCCTAACAGTGCTGAGGACTGCCAAGTTCAGCTTGTACTCGCAATCACCAGGTAGGCACTTATTTGTTACTCATTGCATAGTTATACAATCTGTGCATTTATATCAAAACATTAATATTTAAAGCAAAAAAATCAGTTCAAGATCCCTTTCAAGAACAAGCAGGTCGAGAAGGGCAATGAGGCTGGCAAAAGGGCTGGAGAACAATTCTTACAAGGAACGGCTGAGGGAACTGAGGTTGTTTAGCTTGGGTAAGAGGAGGCTGAGGGGAGACCTCATCACTGTCTATGACTGCCTGAAAGGAGGTTGTAGCGAAGTGGGTGTTGGTCTGTTCTCCCAAGTGACAGGTGACAAGATGAGAGGAAATAGCCACAAGTTGCACCAGGGGAGGTTTAGTTTAGACATTAGGAAAAATTTCTTCACTGAAAGGTTGTCAGGCTGCCCAGGGAGGTGGCTGAGTCACCATCCTTGAAGGGATTTAAGAGATAGGTAGACGAATTTCTCAGGGATATGGTTTAGTAGTGGGCAGGTACAGTTGGACTCAATGATCTCAAAGGTCTTTTCCAACCAAGCAACTCTGATTCTATGAACAAAGCAAAGCAGAAAATATCCCCAAACTGGCCTATGTCACCTCGTGTGCAAGAAGCCCTGAACATTCACAGTGCAATAGCTGGAGTACATGTTTATCCCATGGGATGTTCTGCTGCAGATTGAACCCTGCAAATTTTGAATAGCCTTTACCTCTCAAGCCTTTTGACCTGTGGAAATTATTTAGCTGGTATCTAACCCAAAGCCAAGGAATTTTAGCTGAAGGTGCAGTTCTTGTCTGAAAGATGGGGAATATCCTCAAGAAATTATTGAAATAATTAAAAAACAAAGAACAAAACAACCCCAGCTCCAGCCCCTTCTGCCAGTCTGCTCTTCGCTGTCATTCCCATCCTCTCCCTGTGCTCTTCCTTCTCATGTCACAAATACTTTGAACGTTGAACATCTATTCAGCCCAAATTCTGGAGAACTGGAGCACAACAACATGAGCAGGAGCACCACTATTTTTCTGGTCAGTAATTCAGTCCCTTGGATCGTCAGGATAAACTACGTGGCCTTGGAGCGTATTCATCCACTTGGGAATTGGATTACAGCCCCATAAAACAGCACAGTACTCCTATTATCACCTAAATAAAGCTGCCATCATTCTGGAACAAATAGGTGGAAGCAGTCAGTCATCAAGTATCCAGAGTTGAAGCAAAGAATAATAAACTGAGATACAGTTCTTAAGAAATTCTTCACAAGGAGGCAGATTTAATGTCCTTAAAGCTAGGCATTTACACACAAAACCACACACATCTTTTTTTGTCACTGTCTTATCTAAAGCACTGAGGACTTTGTAAGGACAGGATCCAGGTGCAACGCTTTCTGAATAGCTGATGATGACAATGCATCCACCATATTATCCTCTCTCACAAGAGGATGCCTGAGAAGTTTCTCAACATTTATAAGCTAGAAAAGGAGCTGGTTTTGTTGCAGCTGCCCAAGTTTCTACGAGGCTCAGTACAAAATGCTGGCTGATTAAAAACCTCTTGCTGTGGGTTTTGCAACTTGTGGTAGAAAAATGAGCTGCTGAAAGATAAGTTCTTCCACAGTGTCAGCTGGGCCCTCTTCTGACTCCACCACTGAGCCACCTCAAGTACTGAATAAGTCACTTTAAGTTTTTTTCATATTTATAAAAGGAGACAGGCTCATCTTTGCACAAATCATCGGGCAAGTCCGTATAGATAGTGATTTATGTGTTATGTACTGTCAGTGTTTTTTCTCCTTTTGGTGTGGGGATGGAACCACTCACTCCATAGGCACCATGGAGGATCAGGGACTTGCAAATTAATGACGGACAACCCATTTAAAAATGCTTTTAGCTAAAAGACCAGCTACTTTTTCTTTCTGGAAATGCTCACAAAGCTGTTTCACAAGGATCTACAGGTAAGACCTACCTTCAGGACCACATCCCTGTGGAAAACCAGCATCATTTAAGGCCTAGCATCACTGCTTCCAAGCTCGATATCTTCAGCATCTAAAGTCTTGGCAAGAGGCAAGCTTCCCTCAGAAGGACCAGCTCGGCCTATGTACAGACACCAAGAGGGGACATGTCCTCTCCTACCTCCCCTCTGCCCTGTCCCTGCTCCCAGCTCTTTGCTCCTGCTGCTTACCTTATATCAGTGAGTGACAGACCTCCTGTGAGCCATTTCCCCCCACATAATTGCAGAGAGCTACTTCAGAAAAGAACTCAACCTGCGTAGTTTTCTGCTGTTGGAATACACTGAAGCAGCTCACCCAGGAGTCTGAATAAGAGCTGAGCCTGTGCAACCCAGTAAGGGCACACAGAGGGGGTAAAAGAGACAAGTAGTTAAACCCTCCCCCTGTTACTACCAAAAGCGATGAGAAGCCATGAAGTTGGCCCATCTGTCTACAGAGAGGGATGTGAGTGAGCTCAGGCAGTCCCCAGGCAAAGGACAGGGATTTCTGCTGCACGTAAGAAGGCAGTGTCAATCCTGTAAGCAGCATCACTGGGATCCGTACCAGGCAGCAGTGTCCACTTTGGGTGCCTACTCTTCAAATGAATGTTAAATGCAGGTTTCAAAACACAGTTGCAGGAGTAAGCATACCGAAAAATCTCTGAAGTTCAACCTATTTATGTTAACAAAGAAAGGACGACATTGGGTTAGTTCCATTTTAGGTGTAGCTTCATGAAGAAATCACTGCTAACAGAAAATTCTTTCACCCAGCAAACAAATGCGTGAAAAATACAGCCTCTGGACAGGAAAAAATAGTTAAATTAATTGAGATTCAAAATGAGGTGTGCAGATGTAGTCAATTCCCCAGTACTTCAGGTGTTTAAATGAAGGCCAGATGCCTTTTTAAAGACCATGTCATAGATTGACAAGAAGTTACAGGCTTGATGCAACAATCTCTTGATGCAGCTTTACGGGCTGGAACAGACAGCCTTTAAAACCGCTGGAGGACCAAAATCCACAAAAAAATGTCCTGTTGTTTCACTGATGCCTCCCCCGTGGTGCACTGGGCTCCTACAAGGCAAGCTGCCCTTGCACAAAGGTGTGTCCAGCTCTGCTCTGCTCTGCAGTGGGGAGAGGGAATTACATACTCTTAAACACGTAAATCTAAGGAGCAGCCTGGACAGCTGTATATGCTGCTGCCACTGCTATGATAACACAAGCACAGCTAAGGCTGCACAGATCTGGCTGCTCTGGTCTCAGGAGGTATCATGAGTTCCCCGTAGCAGCACCCTGCCCCTCCCTCTTCCTAATGCTTTTGCGTCTTGTTTGTTTTGCTGCTTTTCAGCTATGGAAGAAAGTACTGCTCAGACTGAACTGCTGAGGTTTGCTCTGCGAGACACACACCACTGGCGTCTATACAATCTGTACCTGTGGGTATGCAAGGCAGCGGGTGGAAAAGAGCAGGTACAGGAAAGGCTAGTGTTGCCAAAGCATGAGGGCTAAGAGATAGAAAGTGTGCTGCCCAGCCTTTCTCCCAGGGTGCAAACCGTGAACATCACCAGCAGAAACAACAAGACACTCTCTTTCCCAGCACATATAAACACTTCCCATACTTCAGCCAGGATGGCTACTTTGCAGTCCTCTCAGGTCTCTCCAGTTGGCACATATGAGGCTTGATTCTATTCTTTTCAATATTAAAGTAATATTCGAGACGTTTGAGCAAGCAGACATTTTTGCTATGGGCTTTAAGATGTGACATCCTGGTACAAGGTTCTGGCCAGCAGTCCCCAGCTGCCAAAGCGGGTACGGGAGAGATTGAGCAGCCTTGAACGGCATGTGAGACCCTGATAAGGAGGAGTCTCACAAATTTCCTCCTCCCTGTAGCATACAGAGGGCCAGCAGCAGGCACCCCCCAGCCTAGAGGTCACCCTACCCTCCCCACCCTCTCCATCCACCCCAACAAAGCCCAAGTCAATGGTTTTTTTTTCCAGATCTCTAGTCACAGTTCTCTATACATATTCCCATCCTATTTAAAGACTCAAAGAGCTAAGCTTGCCCTTGCAGCTTTTAATAGGGCTATAACAAGCTCTGGCAGCATGATGCCCTTTTTAAGTCACGCTTGCTCCTGCTGCCCGACAGATGAGGCTGTGGCAGCACTGTGGGATATTATGACATCCAGTGATCAATCAGGTGAATCACCACTTCTTTCCAAGATGCCTCTCCCCAGCTGAAGACCCAAAAAGATGCAAGGGGTGACTGCGCCTTCCTTTCTGCTGGATCAAGGTGAGCACATGGTCAGCTTCCAGCGATATCACTGTACTCCAAGCAAGTAGACCTCTGCTCATTCCAAAACCTGTTTGTTTGTAAACAGATTTAACCAGCAAGGCAATAAAACTGGTTAAGGCAAGCAGCTATCTGCTAATCATACCCTGGGAGATAGAGATACTATCTGAGAGCACCAGCAGAAGTAGATTGATGTGCTCTGTGAACACACGGATTCTACAAGGCTTCCCTCAGCGACAACAGGGAGCAGGGTGCTCACAGGGCTTAGCAGCATCAGTGAACAGGACCTAGTGCAGCTCCTTGCTGGAGCAACTGGAAGTACTGGCCACCTCAATTTCCAGGGCTAATTTTAGGGAAGGCATTGATGCTTTATGAAGCATAAATGCAAGAAGTGCAATTAAATAGCAAACTTAGAAGTGATGGTATCAGGATATATTTAGTTTTCCCCAAGGACAGCCAGTGACATAATCAGAATTATTACTCATTGTTCCACAAATGAACCATTCTTTCAGAGTCTATGAGGTGGCGGTTGCTTTCTTGAGTGCTGAATTCACTCCACTCCCACTCATGTCAGCAACTTGACTCGCAGCTGATTTTAAGTCTTTTAGCCCAAATTGCCTTTTTCTCCCCTTGTGAGTGTTCTCACCAGGGAGCCTTGCTGAAAAGCACAGCAAGAACTAGATTGCTCAGGCTTACAACAAATTGGGAGAAAATGGAGTAGGAGCAACAAGGCAGCTGCTCCCCATCAAACATCACTGTAAGGACCTACCTGCCTAGGAGATCTGACTTTCTCAGCTCCTTGGGAATGATGGGCATTTCACAAGACTCTTCCTGGAACTGAATAATAATTCTGCAGTCATCAGCCTTAGTGTATGGTCTTCGTTTTTTATATGTATTTCATTAAAAGACAGACACTGAAGAACAACATAATTTTACAAAGAACTTGTAAAATACCCAAAGGTAAAGCTTTAATTTAAACAGAAATCCTTGATTTTGGAACAAAGCTACTATTCCTCTACACTGAAAGGGGAGTGCTATGAAATTACCACTTCTGTATGTTCAAATATCACAAGTCTACGCAGCATATCACTGAGCCCAAACTATTGCTTTTCTTTAATCTCACTGCTTGTCTGCGTGGTTAACCCTCCACTTCCAGACTGTGCCAACCCTTATCACACAACTTGAAATCCTCGTGTTTCGTGAGATCACGGGATACTTGGCAAGAAAAAACCTGCCTCTCACCGACTCCACAAAAAAACAATGGTGAATCTTACATGGAGAGGTTGGGTGGCTATTGGGAATGGAACTCGACATTGGAGCTGGCACACCTTGCACACAGGCCTGGAGGGAAAGACGTGGTGCTATAGGCATCTCCATTTCCAGTGAAGGAAGAACTGGGCTGCAGTAAAGACATTCACAGGTTGATCCAATCCAAGTAAGTGAAATTACTAGGCACCTTTGTCCTCTTATGACCTGGTTTACCCCTGCATTTTTAAGCAGAGCCACCTAATGCAACAGAGCCGCCTTCCATGAATGAGAGATGGCATGGACAGCTAGGTAGTTATAGCTTTTCCAAAAGGAGGTGAAGCTGGGCTCTTTCAGTTTTAAAAATGCTGGCCACCAGGAGGTGTCTGATTCGCTTCGTCTTGGAGAGTTTTGGAGAGGGGGACACACCATCCATATGTGTTGCAGAAGCGAGACACTGGTTATCCCAAGAGCTCAAAGCAGCCTCGTTCTCTGAGAAAAGTGGCTGCTGGAGTGTGTGTTTCACACCAGTTTCCTATTCAATTGCGGATGGTTCTGCAAGGAGGGACTGCTGGGCCCCAGGAGAGGGCATAGGACCTGCGCTAAGTGCCAGCTCCCTTCTGCTTCAGTTCTGGGTTTTTTTTGTTCTGAATTCTCTTAGTCAGCCTCTTCTCCCAATTTAGGCAGACTGGCACTCACCTTTAATAATAGGAAGTGAGGAACAGCTTCTTAAACTGTCTCTTACCTATGTCTGGCTGCGGGCATTTTTAGCCCATTGCACTACAAAGTCAGATGTTAATGGCGATCTATGCTAACATCTCAGATATAGCACGGCGAAAGCCTGGGATCAATGGCTGGATGCCTACCACAGAAAACAGAAGCCTTAAGAAGTCCCTGTTCAGGTGCGAAGATCCTCCTTCCTTCTGCCAGTTTAAATGCTCACCTTCTGTTTCAGCACAACAGGAACAAAACATGTCCATTTAAACTCCAAGAGTCTGGCCAGGAGAGGAGCCTTTTCACAATTAGGCATGGCTCAGGGAAGGTTTAAGTGCTTTAGTGCCTCTTTGCCTTTAGTGGCTGCCTCCCAGCTGAGATGCAGGATCTGGCTGTCTGCTAATTTGCACAGAGTAATTAGAGGCTGAGAGCTCTGCTGGGTCAGATCCCAGCCCCAATGTGTGATGTAGATATAGCTATATCTGTATTTCTGATATTTGTGGTGAAAGAAGACTCTGCTTAAAACACCAAGTTGAATTTTATACACGTTATTTCCATCAAGAGGCTCTTGGTAATGAACAACACTTGCCTGGATGAGAGATCCTGGTACTTCTCCAAATCTGAGGAGACCCACATTTGATCTGAAATTAACAGCTAATAATTTTAATGATTGGGCCATATTTGAAAGAATAATTAAAACAAACAACCAAACAAACTCAAAACCAACCATGCCAACAGAACTGCCAGAAGAACTTGGGAGAAAAACTCACAGTATGAAAAGTACATTATGATACTTACAAGGTCACCTTGGTCACCCTAAACAGAGGAAAGTCCCCTCAGCATCAAGCTGGTTGCACATCAGTGGGGTGCGGTCACAAGCCTGACTTCCAGGAGGGGGAAGGGGAAGGAGTAAGGCCCACAGTTCCATTTTGCTGTGCAAAAATCTGTGGGCAAGGCCCCAAGCATGGCAGGGTCCAGAAGAAGCACGCTACTGGTGTAGGCAGAATATCAGTGAGTGGGAACATCCAAGTCACCTCACCACAGGCAACAGCATCCCCTCCACAAGCAGCCCATGAGTGTCCTTAGAAGATATCTCCTAAGCTAATTTTCTACTGGCATATTATCTTTCTCTACTATGATGTGTTTATTTATCAAAAGCATAGACTTGTTTGCTAAATCCTTTGTAGCTCACTGCAAACTGCTTCACCTGATGTCTCAGCCCTTCACCCACCAGCTGCATGTGATTTTTCCCTTTCCAGCTTCCAGCCAGCCCCTCAAGGGTATAAGGACTTGTTGGTTTGTTGTGTTGTTTTTTTTTTTTCATTTAAGCAAGCTTTTGCTAAGAAGAGGTATCTGAGGCATGCATAGACTGACTTTAATCCTTTACCTCCCACACTTCCCTCTTTTCTTAAACCAAGCTGTTAATAAGAATGCAGATTACTGTAGTCAGAATTTATAGCAAGAATTTGCAGTAGCCAAATATAAATTTTCAAAAGTGGCAGCAGCAGCATGATCAAACCACAGCTCTCCTCATCAACATTTCTGCAGTATGTATTTTCCACAGTTTACCTATCACAACTTACAGCCTTAGATACAGCTTCAAATGAGTAAGCCTGCTTTTAAGGATTGCCTATGTTATAACTGACATTTCATACCTCAGTGTATTTAAATCTACACTGACTGTGAGGTCTCAATGTGATTATTATATGCAAATGGCAAAAAAAAGAAAAAAAAGTGAATCTCCTCACGAGTCCTGCTGAAAATGGAACACACAAGTTCATCTCTGTATAGCTGTGTGTGGGAAGGAATTGAGCAACTGGGTGTCCTCCTGAAATGGTCTTGTGGTTTAACCCCAGTTAGCAGCTAAGCACCATGCAGGTGCTCACTCACTCTCCCTGCCCTGGTGAGATCAGGGAAAGGATTGGAAGGGAAAAAGTTAGGAAACCTGTGGGTTGATTGAAAACTTGTGTGTTAATGATTGAAACAAAATAACAACAAAAATCATAGTAATAACAAATTCTAATGAAAAGTAAAATAACAAATAAAAAGAGATAGAAATAAAATCAGGGAAAAACAGGGGATACAAATGAAAAACAATCACTCACTACCTGCTGACTGATGCCCGAGCAGTTCCCAAGCAGCGATTGCCCCTGGCCAGCTTCTCAGCAGTTTATATACTGAGCATGATGTCATATGGCATGAAATATCCCTTTGGCCAGTTTGAATCAGCTATCCTGGCTGTGTCCTCTCTCAGCTTCTCATGCACCCTTAGATTTCTCATTGGTAGGCCTGTGTGAGAAGCTGAGAAGTCCTTGACTGCTTGGCAACATCTGAAACGTCAGTGTGTTATCAACATTATTCTCATTCTAAATCTAAAACAGAGCACTATACCAGCTACTAGAAAGAAAATTAACTCTATCTCAGATAAAACAAGGACAAATGGCAAGAACAAGATGGAAAGGAAGAAAAAGTGCTCTTCTTTGTCAAGAAAAATAGTTTGATCCAGGTTTGAAAGACACGCTCTGGTTGCCTTTGCCTGCTTTGGGGTGTCACAGCAGGGTGGGATGTCAGGGTGGGATGTCAAGGAGCAGCAAGCTGCCTTAGAAGCAGGCAAGTGGCTCCAGAAATGAGGACAGTCTTGTGTGTGCACACAGGTGTGTGCACCAAAAGCTGCACAGTATAAGCCCATGTCAGGTTTTGGACATGGACTTAGTAGTGGGGCAAAATGGTCTGGTGCTCAGATCACTTTGCAAATCCACAGTCACATATTTGCCCCTTCAGCTTCTCTTCAGATGTCTTTTACTCCCCATTTTCCTCACCCTTTTCCTGCGCATAGTGACACAAACCCCGTTGACGGTGGTAGTCAGAGTCGTACTCAGTATGCTCCCAGGCTCTGTGGACCCTGAATTGCCCTGTTGGAAGAGATGTCTAAAAGTGTATGCAGAGGCTCAGGACTCAGTCAAGGGAAAGTCCACTATGACTGTTTTGTGTCTGTCAGAGGATGCCATTACTTCCCTTGTGCTCTTCTTGGTGCATGAAGTGCAGCACATAGGAAACCTGTCACTGCAGCTGGCACTGATGCTGAGGGGAGGATGGCTTTCTGTGAAGCACCATGGCTGTTGTGCATGCTCAGCACTCCTCTTGTGCCAAAATCTCATTCAGGATTTCTTCTTCTCAGCTTTTCCTCCTCGCCCTGACAGTGAGTGGGAGCCATTGACAGATGTGTACCACCTGCGAGAGCTACAGCACAGCTTGGCTGGGTGGGACTAATCCTGTTTTATTTTAATGTAAAATAGCGCAGAAAGTATCTTTCAATGCTAATTTACCGGAGCTACATCTCCAAAGGTACCTTCTTGAATCAGTGGCTTACATATGGATGACTTAAGTACTGACCTACCTCTTCTTCCTTCAACCAAATGCCCCTGCCAGCTGCTGACTGCTCACTTTAAGCAGCTGCTGTTGAACCATTGCTCTGCTTAGCCCACAGAGCACATCCTTGCCTTCTCTTGTATGAGGCTGTACTGAAGCTTTGTAGGCATTTTTCTTGGTAAATTTTTTATGGTTTGCACCCAGCATAAAGGCTTACAATTAGAGACATTTTAAAGGCATAGTTTAGCCTAAGTACATTAGTCTTGGCTGTGTGCAATGGAACTTTGTCGAAAAGCAGTAACCCATCACCAAAAAGGTTTCTCCATTAGTAGCACTTATGCTACTTGTACATATTTAATACAAAATTGCCAGTGAGTAAAATGATGATTACATCTCTCAACTAAATTGACACATGCATGTTACACAGATCTCATGTCACCTTTGTACTCTCATCCACTGCTCACTACATATTTCCTTAAAACAGAGCCTTTCCCAAAGGTTTTCTCTGCAAGCAACAATGTATAAGGACACTGCAACACCCTTTGACTCCTACATTGTGCAGCATTTAGCATGTATGCCCTGTTCAGATTGGGAAAGCCATGGCCGATGCAAGTGATATCAATGATAGTAAAAACTTATTATTTGCCATGTTTCTGAGAGTTGGTGAGTTTGGCATTGCCACAGTCTCACACTGCATAGCTAAAAAAGCACAAGACCTAACAGCGCATTCATTATTGAATTAAAGATCTGTTTCAGTCAAAGGATGACGATACTTGTAAAAGCAGGAAAGATCAAGCACTTTACATTTTTCGTGCTAGGAGCACGAATCACAACGTTAGACAGTCCGTGACACCAAAAATGGAGAGCCTGCTGCCAATGGCTGTCTTCCACAGCTCCAGACAGGGGATGGGGTGATGGGTCTCAGCAGGGGGGTCCTGGGTCTCAGAAAGGGTGCAGACAGCAGGGTGAGTCCCGAGGGAGCAGAAGAGCAAATGGAGAGCGTACCCAACAAGAGAAAGGCAGCTGCTCTGAGAGATTTGTGACCACAGACGCTTTTCAGCTTTTCTGCTTTATTGCCTGCTCTAAGGAAATCTGAACTCCTGAAATGCAGGATTCCTGCTATGCTTTAGTCAAACTCATTTTGCTGCCAGTCAGAGAGACACCTGGCAACTGACAGAAGACAGCTTTGCTCTCTCTTTTCTTATCAAACTCCTTTATGAGGTCCTGACCCAGACTCTTCAATTACTGCTGCTCTTTGTACCTGTTGCTAAGCTGTAACTGCAGAAATTCCAGGGAGGAGTGGAACTGTTTGCCCTCAAATGCTATCTTCTTTGGAACTGCCACCTGCTTGGTGGGATGAACACATGTATCTTTTGGGGTTCTCCCCTTCCCAAGTTACTTACTGTTTTCACCAGCTGTTCAAGGTGTTGGGCAAATATCTCTGGTGTCTCCCAGGCTGCTGCCTGCCAGCCCCCATCAGCTCAGGGTGGGTGAGTCAACAAGCTATTTCTTGCAGGGGAATGGAGGAGACAGCTGGCTGCATCTACAAAAGCGGCCTAAACAGGCCAAACCAAGGTGCTATTGCCTGCTTAATGTTCTCCCCAGCACGTCTGACCTGGTTTTTTTGCACACTGCCTGGGGACAGTTTAGAAGCTGGCACAGTCCGGGAGCAGCTCCTGAGAAGTTGCATAGGCAAAGTCAGACTGCTTTGGGAGAAGGGAGCAGCATCTGACCATGCAGACATCATTTGGCAACCCAGTCTCCCATGGGGCAAAATTGCAAGCTGTGGCACAGCCATTATTTGTGCAATCCCTGCCCATGCATCCTCCTCTTGTGCCACTGTCTCACGTCCTGCTGCAAGGAACTTCAACTTGCTGAGCTGGGACCTTCCTTTACAAAACCGCACCTGCCGTTACCTGTGCTTAATGGTTGTGGCAACTCCTGCTCACACTATAAATTCAGCCATCTGCCAGGACTTTGCAGGACCACTTCAATGCACTTCGATGAAGTGGCTGCTGCAGACCCAGGAATTGAATCATCCCTAAAATGACATTTTACTGTAGCATGTTGGAGAGCCTATAATTCTGTGCATGTGAGGCACATTCAAGATCTGACTCCAGAGGATGATCTATGGGCAACAATGAGTAGATAACTGCTGTGCAAATGAAAACACAGTAATAGCCAGTTTTTATACCTCAGACATCCTGAACTATCTCTTAGACAAAATGCTTTCATCAGATGAACTGTACATCAAACCCTGAGCGTGAAACTCAGATAAGTAGGGAAGTGAGAGGAACTTTGCTCTCATTTTGTCAGAAATCATCAGCAGAAAATGCCTCAGTGTTCACTTGGGCTAACAAACTGAAAGCTAAGCCAGTAATCACTGCATGCAGGGCTCTGGCACTAGGAGAGGCTTTTTTACCTTTTATGTGATGTATATTCAACAACATTATAGTCTCCGTGCGTTTGTGTTGACCAATGTGTCGAACACCTAAGCACATCCTATATTCTAACTTGTAGTTCTGTTGCTGTCCCCTGCATAGTTCTCCTTCAAAGGGCTTTTCTGTCTTCAGACTTCTGCTTCCTAAAAACATGGCGTTTATTAGTTCTTAAGACAGGCCAGATCAATTACAGTAGCTAAAGAATTCAACTTGCCATAGTTTTCCGGGAAACCTCCTTTATATTCATTACCTGCTTGTCAGACTGCATGAATTGAATGCTGATTTACAGAACAGAGCTTAAAACCAGTGTGATATTCCTAGTCAGTTGGAGAACAGGACATGGGGTCTCATTTCCAGTTTTATTGAAAAGAAACATTAAGCGCTCTGTTTCATTACAGCAGTTCTGGTAAGGGCCATGTTACGCTAAATAACAGCTTCTGTAGAGGTTTGGGAGGTCTTAGACCTAATGTGGCTTCCACTTTTAACAAAACAGAAAATGAATTAAACAACGTATGTTAAAAAAAGAAAAAAACCCCCACATCTTACTTCACTATCTTGTCCTCATCCCCACAACCTTTTCTATTTCTGACAGTCAAACTCCTCCAAATCCCACAAATTTCTCCCCACATAGTCCTCCTTCCAAGCACTCTGTCAGCAGAGTCATTAGATGTTGGACTTCTTCAAGCAGGACGTGTAGTGTCATTGCACCGGACCTCCCTGGCCAAGACCAGCTCTTGGCCTTTCTCAGTATCAATGATGTACTTGTATACTCTTTCAAAACTATTTTTTAGCTGGTGGCTTGGTTCAGCCAGCAGCACGCTAGAGCTATGGTCTCATGTGTGTTTTCTGTGCCTCAGCAGAGACCCAGAAATGGTGAGTACAACAGATGGTTCCACGTAGTAAATCAGCACATAGGCAATAGTTTGCAAATATAAGACAAATTGATTCAGATCTTAATGTTTGGTAGGGAAAAGGAAATCAAGTCTCTTTATATTCAAGCCAATTGTAATGGAAAAGAATGGCAATATTTTCCCTACTGTTTTTGACATCTGTCTCATGTTAGACTGACCTTCCCACAGGCCTGGATCTTGGGTTTGCTAGTGCTTAAGGCACTTCTTTGGAGATGGAGTGAGATCTCTGACTGAATGCTGAAGTGCAACAGCCACATTTCAAACATCAGCCTTGTCAAGGAAGCTCATGTGTAAGAGAACATGTCCCCTTGTGCTAGATAATGTATTTCAAATTGAAAGCAAATCAAGATAAAAAGTAAAATATCTGTGGCAAAAAGAACATGAGGTCAGAACTAAAAAAACCCTCTACGTGGACACGAATTTAGGACAACCCAAACAAATCTGCAGACCTCAGCCAACCACTCTCCTAAGGAAACAGTTACCCAAGCTTCTTTGTTGAGATGGGCAGCTAAGAGGCTATCATCTCCTTCACAGTCCTCTAGCTGAGCTGAAAATGGAGAAGAGAAGGCTGCTTACCTGCTATTCACCCTCCTCCTCCTGCTTGAGCTCAACTCTGCCTTCTACTGAACAGTTGATCATGCTAAGCTATTAGAAAGAAATAACAGTAGGTTTGAACTACCTTGGGCCAGAAGGATTTACAACCTACATTTATGTATTTTAATCTCATTTCCTCTTCCTACCATGTTTGCAAAGAAGAAAGGAGCAGGTCATCCAGAACCAAGTGCCCCAGAGCACAGCCAACCATGTGGTCCAGTTTGGCAGAGATGCCCCATTTCAGCTAGACACCGAGGCAGACAGAAGGCAGAGGCTCTGGACACTGCCCTCCTGGGCATTTCAGACTGGCTGTTTCAGGTCTCAGCGCACTGGATCTCACTGCAGCCCTCTGTGCTCCCCACCAAACCCTAGCACAGCACTGTAAGTGCCACTCCAGGAGCTGTGTGCCAACATGGATGAAGCACTGAGTGCCATGGTTTAGATGATGGGTTGGTGTTAGTGTTGGTGTCGGTGTTAGTGTTGGGTTATAGGTTGGACTTGATGATCTCAGAGGTCCTTTCCAACCTTGTGATACTGTGATACTGTGATTTAGGCATTTCAGTGTGAAAGCTGCAAACCTGTTTTGTCAGGGGCTGGGAGTTATGGAAATACTCTGCATTTGACTTGGCCTTGGCCTTTCCAGCAGGGGTCTTCTCCATGTTTAGAGTACAAAAGTCTACAGAGACACCAGTGACATATCTCTCAGTTATACAACCACAGCCATTTAAAATCCTACAGCTGAAATTATGATTTTTATCTCCCTTACAGATGAGGTTTCATTTAACAAAAAAAACCCTCTGCAACAGCACCTGTCTAAAGAAAGCTTGTGAAACACTGCAACTGAAGGCATTTTGCAAATGCTTTACCTTGTTTCAGTTGTCTCAGACAATCCACCAGATAAAGGACTTGTCATTGAAACAGCCAGCTGGAAAAGACCTCCGAGATCATTGAGTCCAGCCGCACCCATCCACTTACCAAGCCATGTCCCAGAGAAACTCATCTACCTGTCTTTTAAACCCCTCCAGGGATGGTGACTTAACTACCTCCCTGGACAGCTGTTCCAGTGCCTGATAACCCTTTCAGTGAAGAAAGTTTTCCTGATGTCTAATCTGAACCTCCCCTGGTGCAACTTATGGCCATTTCCTCTTCTCCTATCACCTGTCACTTGGGAGAAGAGACCAGCACCCACCTCACTACAGCCTCCTTTCAGGCAGTTGTAGACCGTGACGAGGTCTGCCCTCAGCCTCCTCTTCTCTAGGCTAAACAACCTCAGTTCCCTCAGCTGTTCCTCATAGGACTGTTCTACAGCCCCTTCACCAGCCTCCTTACCGTTCTCTGGAAGCGCTCCAACACCTCAGTGTCCTTCTTGTAGTGAGGGGCCCAGAATTGAACACAGTACTCGAGGTTTGGCCTCACCAGTGCTGAGTATAGGGGCACAATCACCTCCCTGGTCCTGCTGGCCACACTGTTTCTGATACAGGCCAAGATGCCATTGGCCTTCTTGGACACCTGGGTATACTGCTGGCTCATATTCAGCCGGTTGTCAACCAACACCCCCAGGTCCTGAAGCCTGTAATGCTGTATGCGGTTGTTGTGTCCCAAGTGCAGGACTTGGTGCTGTTGAACGTCATCCTGTTGGTTTCAGCAGATCAAACCAGTCTGTCCACATCCCTCTGCAGAGCCTTGTCACTCTTGAACAGGATGTATCTCAGAAGCAAGAGAAAGGATAAGCAGGATCGTTTCTCCTGAGCCTGGTGTCAGTAAGAAGCCTGGAGGGCTTAGAGAAACCAAGCTGTGAGCCTCTTCCCCTGCCTCCAGCTGCTCTCATCTAGTGCTGCCATCACCTGCACAGCTGGTGCCTGGTCATCAGCAGCTGCATGAGGAGGGATTGTCTAGGATTGCAGAAGCTCTCCTGGCTCTCCCTGTGCTCTCCCCCTCCATAAAAGCAAGATACCCTTCCCCAGCTCGCCTCAGAATGGGTTAGCAACAACAGCCAACATTTCCTCTGGCTTGCAGTAAAATCAAAGCACAACCTGAAGAAATGAAAGACAGCAGGTTTTCCCAAAATGCTTTTGACCTGCGCTATGCCTTAGCCTGGGCCTGGGCACTGCACAGTGACAAGCCAGATGCCAGCAAGGACATGCCACAGGCTGAACCACCTCCCTCCTCTGCGTACTTCACCAGCAGAGGTACAGTTCTCCCAAACTAGCCTGTGCTGCTCATTTATAAAGGCTCTACCAGAGCCTCACGAAAAAAAAAACCCAAACAATCCAACAGCTCCCCCAAAACTTAGGGCTTGTCTACAAGGAAACATACTTCTGGGATGCTTTTTCCCATAACATTTTGCTGGTGTGACCACGATGACACTCAGATGCTTTTCCCTGCGCCGGATTAATTTTCCTCCTGCATGAGATGTAGCCATGAACTATCCAAACTGCTCTAACTGTTCTCAAGGGGCTGAAGTCCCATGTGCAATGTCCCACCACATGCAATGTCCCATCAGCCCATCACACAGCTAAGGGGCTGTTAACAGTTGAGAGCCTCCTCTATCTACTCATCTGCAAGATATTAGAGTTACACAAATAGAAAAGATAAACTTTGGGAGTTTGCCAAAGACTTAAACAATTAATGAGCCGAATCTCTTTTCTTGCTCACTGAGATCCCAGTGTTGTCAGAAGGGCATCAAGGATTTCTCTTTGTTTATTGGAATTAATTTTCTTCTTCCCCCAACCGACAACTGTATCTTGGTTAAAGCAGTCAGACTCACACTAATTTATTTGTTCAGTGAGTGTCGTTCAGGTCCCCAAGGAAGTTACCAAATTAAAAATTGTCAGTTTCTGTAATGGCCTGACCTTTTCAAGCTGAAAAAGTTCAAAGTCAGGCACACTGGATCGAAAAGGAAAGATACCAAGAGCAGCTGCCCACACTAGAGCATCAATGCAAATGTTCAAACTTGAGAAACTATATTGCAACTTGAGCAAGAAGACAAGGTGTCATGTGTGGAGTGAGTTAAAAAGGAAATACCATTTTAGTGATGTATTTTGGTGAAAAGACAGAGCTCAAGTGTCTGTGATCAAGCCCAGACACTGGAAGTTAATATATTTCCATATTCTGTATTCAAAAAAGAGGAATAACCAAAAACCCAAGCTTACTTGAACAGAGGGTATTAACCCTCTCTTGCCTGCTTTTTCTTTTCAGTCAGTATCCCTATACAGCAATTATCCCTAGCAACCTTAGGCTTCAGTAACACACAGGTCCACTGTGTGATGATCAGTACAAATGTACTTACTCTTGGAGACTATCAGGGCTGGCACTTGCTGTAGTCTCACTGCATGATGCTGTTGGAAGAGCACCAGTCTTCCCTGTCTCCCTGTTTCTTGGTGTGAGACACTTGAGTGCCCACAGAGGGAGCTGCGGTCAGCTTGAGCCCCTTCTCCAGGTCTTTCTGGAGGCCACATAAATGCTGGCTCCAGTGTGAGGGTAGCCATAGGTCAGAGCATGCAGGCAGGGAAGGGCAAACCTGGCCTCTCCCCTGTGAGAGGAGATCAAGCATAATAGGAAAATACACTCCAACACCCTGATTCTGCTCCTGACATACATGAGCAATCCCACACTGTGCCAGGGCCGGGTCACGCAGCCACTTACCAGGCCAGGATTAGGGCTGGTTTTTAGCCAGGCACAGATGCAGTAAATTAATGCAGGGGAGGACAGAACTAGCTAAGGCAGTGTGTTAGCATGCAGACCTTGGTCTCTTTGCTGTCACTTGCTCTAACATGGATTTGCAGGAAGGGTCTGGGATTTTGTTTCTTGTATTTGTTTGCAGACCTCGGAAGCACCACATGGGACTCCTGTGACTCCCACAAACAGAAGATTTCTGATGTAAACATACTGACACACTGTAGTGTATGATTTGTTAATGGTCTTCCCAGTAATAGTACAGATCAAATAGATCAAATACAACAGCTGACAAATCCTTGTCCAGAGGAAAGGTTACAGCTTTTGCAAGCCACCAGGGCACAGAGAGCTAATGTGAGGAAGGAATTCATGCAGCCATTTTCCTGTTTCCCATATAGCTGCAGCAAAGATGAGGTTAATGCACACGGCTCCATGGGATTTATCTCACATCTTGGATGAGCAGAGAGAATGAGACAGTGTCTCTCTTGTCTTTTCTAAGTCCCTGGTAAGTTTCTCAGGGACTAAATATTGCCTTCTGGCCTCCTGACAAGGCACTTTTACCACAGAGTTTAAATGGTAATTGCTCCATGGGATACCCTCTGAATCGACAGAGAGCACCTTTAGTCCCTTGGATTTTATTTTTTTAATCAGAGATTGAACCATTTTGCTAACATCTAAGAGGCAAAGTTGAAAGCTATATGACTGTGTGCTATAATTACACTATTTCTGATAACAGTGGGGAATCTTCACCGGTTTAAGTACTTGAACAAAGATTTTGGGAGGTTTAACAATTTTTTTGCCAGAAAAGGGAGGGCACTAAGAAGAGGAAATCAGCAGAGGGCTTACTGACTAATTACAGGCCAGAACATACCATTCCAGGTCCCTATGATTACTCTGTTTTGATTACTGCACTTCAAGACCACATTGCTGACTCTATAGACCTCTCAGAAAACATTTTTCCAGTGGAATTAGGAAGTCAATAATTGTTGTTACCAGGCTTCCAACAATTCCTGCTGTCTACCTGGCTTTTTTTCTCCATGGGTATGAAAATACTGAGTACAGTTTGCTTTTGCTTGCTGCAAGTGCTTTCTTCATGAAGGGTCTGATTTTGCCTGCCTCCTACGCATCTGACTTGGTGTCCTGAAAACCCCTCTTATTTTCACTCCTACCTGCTTTGGGTCACTGGAACTTCTTCCTTAAAGGCAGATCCAGACCCCTTCCGTTCCATCCTCTGGGCCTGCTTTGCTGTGACGAACTGTAAAGTCAAACATAAAGTGGGTGTGTTGCAGGGAAGGTCCATTGTAATTTTATGCATTCGAATGACATATGGCTTAAAGAAGTTTTTGGTGTGCATGGAACTACATGGAATAGCATCCCTGTGATATAACTTTCTTCCCATCAGTGAAGTTACATGAGGGTAGATGTTGTCTGATGTGGTCTCAGACAGTTTTATTTTAATTCTAAGTTTCACATCATGTGGTTTCTTTTTTTCCAGGCTGCATCCCTCATCCAATGTACCGAAGCCTCCCTATCAAGGGGCGAGCACGTACTCAGGGCTTAATGCAGGTTGTCTTGCTAGCTGCTAATTAGCAGCCTTGAATTAATTGTCCACTAAGAAGCAGTCACATATGTCTTTGCAGACCTCAAAACATCTGTGAGCTTAAGGTTCCTTACCTGGTATTTTGGTAAGAGACAAAGCAGTGCATTAGACACATGAAGTAGCCAGAATCCAGAATTTCCACTGGGCAGAAGGACTCCCCTTGTCGCCCCTCTCCAAAGTCACCACATGTCCATGGGCAGGCAACTTTTCCTGCCTGCTTTAAGAGAGAGTGTATAAAAATTCGTTGCGTATTTACAGGCTTGGTGTGGAAATGCATCTCCTCATATTGCTGTATTATTTATAGACTAGGACAAACACCAGGATATTGAAGTAAGGCTATGAGACATTTTCAGTTTCAGAAGCAGCTCATAAATAAGAAGTTAAATCTTGTATTTTAAGAAGAAACATTAAAGTTCTTGTCCTTGAGCCTTACACAGAATTGTTGAAGAAAATACACTCCACAATACTGCCAAAATCTATTAACCGAATTTTTCCCCAGCTCACCTCTGCTGTAAACCAGCCTCGTCCCAGGGCTGTCCTGCCAGCAGAGGGCAACCAAGTGGATGCTGATTCTGCAGTGAAAAGGGCAAAAAGAAGGATGGTTTCACCCAAAAAGTCATCTAACGCTTTCTGCAATTGCTTCTTTCTCCATTCATCTCTTGCTTACCTCTGTTTCCTGCCACTCACTCATAACTGACCTCAAGGAAGATGTCCACCTAACCTTCAGCTACTACTTTTCTCCTCTTAATCTGAGATTTATAGGGGACTGGTTTATCAAACTAGCTTTTGCTCATGATGAAGGCTGGCTTGTTTCCAACAAGGGAGGAATTCGGATTATTTACCTCAAAATGGCTTTGGTATCCTTGAGCTCCAACCCTGGATCATCCTCACACTCTGGAGAAAAAATGCCACAGACACAGGCTGGGGTGCAACAAGGCATCTCGTCTGATCCCACTTTTTCTGGCTTCTAGAGTGTGTCCTCCTCATTCACATCTCCCTACTGCAGACTTCCAGAGAAGCAAAAAAGCCTAAATTATTGCACAGCATTGAGATATAAGCATTAAATCATCATTATGAATGATGGACCATGAAGTTTACCAAAAAGCTGGAGCACTACCAAAAAGCTGGCGCACCTTCCATATGAGGACAGGCTGAGAGAGACAAAGGTTGTTCAGCCTGAAGAAGAGAAGGTTCCGGGGAGAACTTAGAGCAGCCTTCCAGTACCTGATAGGGCTATATGAAAACTGGGGAGGGCTCTTTATAAGGGAGGGCAGGGATAGGATGAAGGGTAATGGTTTTAAGCTGAAAGGGGAAAGATTTAGATTAGATATTAGGAACAATTTTTTCCTGTGAAGGTGGTGAGGCACTGACACAGGTTGCCCAGAGAAGCTGTGATTGCCCAGTCCCCGGAGGTGTTCAAGGCCAGGTTGGATGAGGCTTTGAGCAACCTGACCTAGTGGAAGTGTCTCTGTCTGTGGCAGGAGGATTGAAACTGAAAGATCTTTAAGGTCCTTTCCGACCAAGGTCATTCGATGATTCGATGATAATTATACATTTCTGGCAGCTTCTAGGGTGGCAAGTTTGATTTTTGAGTTGCCAAACAAAAACACAGTAAGATTTTTGCAGAACTAAAAGCACCCCCCCTCCCCTTCTTTACAATCTCTGCATGTAGCTCAGCCTTGCTTCCTATTGCATATAAATAATATTGTGGCTATCAATGCATTTGTTTGCTATAATTTCTAAATGCTCTTGAAGCAAATTAAATCAGAAAAGGAAGTTTATAGAACTTCACATTTCTAAATATGGTTTCACACCGTGTTATACACAGTGTTCATCACATCCTCTCTACCTTATTTGCTGCGAGATATCTGAAATTCTTTGTCTTATCTGATCCATGATTTAAGATTCTGACCTTTTCAGCTTTTTGTAATTTCACTGCCAGCTTACTCAACATGCCTTTGTTTATAGCCTTACAGAAGAGACACCAAGTGAAGACCAGAGTTGCTTGTGCACTGGAAAGACAGAAATTTCCATTTTTGCCAACATTTGTGAATGAAAGAGGGAGGCAGTAATGTAATTTCCAATGTTCTTAAAGAATACAGATGAGAAAGGGGATTAAACAACATTTCAGTATGACTTTCTGCTAAAAGAACGAACCAAAACGCAATACCTTTCTGTTTATGGCAACCTGTGTGAAAAGCAATTTCAACACTAATAAAAACTGATTTTTCAGCTCCATGGTGAGAGCAGTAGAATGGCAGCATACACCTCTGCACTTTCGACAGAATAGTTGGGAGGGCAAATGAAAATGCTGGGATGTTACATTAGCTTGCCTCAAGTTTTCCTCCCCCATTCCTAAGCAGGTTGCAGAATGAGCTCTGAGGACACTAACCTGTCCTGGAAAAGAGCTGCTAAATTATTCAGGGTTCTAAAGACAAGGGCTGAGTTTGAACTGCAGAAGACCCTGATGACATGGAGTGGTGGCAATAAAATGACAGATTAAATTAATCTTAGATAAATTTAAAGTGAGGCACGTGAGAGGAAATAAACAATCTTAAATTTTCACACACTATGTTTAGTTCTGAGTTGACTATTGCTACCTGGAAATGAGGTCTTGCCATCTTAATAGATAATTTTATGGAAATGTCAAATTTGTGCTCAGAACTGTTCAGAAAAATCCAGAAGAGAATTCTAGGAAATATTACGAAAGGAACAGTAAACAGTGTTAGAAAACATTACTCATACTCCTCATACAAATCCCTGGTGCACTTGTTTATTGAGTACTGTGGACAGCCCTGGTCTTCCCATCTCTAAAGGAAAATGTAATAGAATAAGAAGTGCTGCAGGCAAGTTCAACCAGGATAATCAAAGATGTGCACATCTTATGCTCTTTCCCTTCCTACAGATGCTGGGTTATGACAGAGGACTACTAAAGTCAGGAGTTGCATGCAGATGAACAGGGATTTGTTTGGTATATCCTCCACCTAAGGCATCCTTACATGAAACTAGAAGGTGTCAGGCTGAAAACAATCCAAAGAGGTAGTTTCCTGTTGCACTCGTGAAACTTTCATCACAGTTAAGCTAAAAGTCTATTTGCTAAAGGTGCTGGGATTTTACTTAAGTTCAAGAAGCAACCAGGTAAATTCAAAGAAGAAAAAAAGCCCGTTAAATTCAGAGATTCTGGATTTGGTCAAGAAGTCCTTGAATTGAAAATGTTTGGCAGCTAGGAGACAACTGATCTCATGTATAGATACATGTATACACACACAGATATGTGTTTCACTGCTCTTACAAGCAGCCACTTGGACCACCACCAGAGAGAGGATGCAGATGCTCTAGTTCAGCTCTTCCAAAGTGTTATTTTTCATGTACATCTCTCCAGTTTTGTCCACAGGATGTTGTTGCCAGAGAGAGATGAGTAAACCCTGATTTTTTTGTTATTTTAAATAGGTCACCATACGTTTGAAATATACAGGGTTTGTCCAGTGGGTGTGACATCCAAGCAGATAAATTACAGTCTATGGATACAATTCATCTGCTTTAGGTTTACATCCTTTTGTAGTACACAGAAGTAAAAGGCAGATTAGCATGTCCTGGTTTAGGTAGGTGTTTCAGGAGATGAATCAGCCTCTATTAGTTGCCTACATTTTCCAAGCCTGAGAACATTATGACTCAACAAGATTGCATATTTTGCTTAGGAGTGCCAGAAACACGTATTTCCTACATATTCATTCCTTCAGATACTCATTCCATTTTGTGATTTATTTAAATAGGTTTAAATGTGGCATAAATAATGTAGACTGATAAATTCTGCTTAGAATTTATAAATAAAGATGCTTCTTAAAAACAAAATCTGGCAAAGACAAGCCTGGCTCACACCCAGGAGAAGTTGTTTAAATTCAATCCATGATCTGCTGAGCTAGTTCCCTAGTTGATCCAAACAGAAGATGAAACACCCTATGACTGTTTATCTAAACTTTTCATAAACTGCAATTCATTTATTTGCCTTTTAATTCTCACAAACATATAGATGAGTAAACCTATGTTTGTGCAAATTACACAGCCAGTGCTGAGGCCACATCCTAAAGTCTTAGTCACCACAGCTGGAGTGGTCATAGCTCCCACTTAATCCATCTGTTCTTGTTTTCTTTGTGTGGAAAGCAGGATGCTTGGAGGGGGCACATGTATCCCTAAGACCCTCCCTAGTATTGAGCTGGGAGACAGAAGCTGAGAAGAGCTCTTTGTTCATGGATAGCCACTGGAACTAAGAGCTTATGTGAGCATATCAGAAGTCACAGGCACTCACAAAGTGAGGGAGAGAAATCAAGGAAAGCTGCAAGACCAGCAAAAGTCCAAAGAAACTAACCCGAGGTAGGGACTTGTGCCATGGTTCATAAAAGCAGCTTGATGGAAGGAATTTACTGGAAGAAGCAGTAGTCCCTGTGAGAGCACTGACACAACCCCTACAGTATGTCTAAGAATCATGAGGGAATGGGATTTAGTATTTCCTACTCTACCTTCACCTCTGAGATGAGCACTGTCCTAGAAATGTTTGGCAAACCATTTGCTACCACCAGCAAGCATTTAGAAAGAGTAGAAATAGATCAGAAATCTCATGAGGCTTCATCTCACGGATGGACACGCTCAAGCTAGCAAGGATTTGCTGAGATTTTGGCAATACTCCTGCAGGTAACAGAAAGCTCCTGCTCTCAGCAGCTTGTCCTGGATGGAAAACAATTCTCAGTATCTAGTTCTGACATAAAAAACATCCCTCAAAACAAATCCAGATGCATGGCTGGGCTTTCTCTGACTGGCAATCCAAAGCGTATGAGTCTAGCATGTAGGAATCAATCCAAACTATGCAAGTTGCCAGTGGTGGCATTTTGATAGACACAACATGTATGTGTGCATGCGGCCATATGCACAAACATTCACACATACATATTAATTTTCAGTCACTCATGAGGAGAAACCCCACTGCTCCCTTGGACCACGCTTTTTTTTTTTTTCCTATTTAACATTCAGCCATTTATTAGCACACATATTCCTGCATCCTGTTAATTATAAACATTTTCACTTCCATAGCTGTGACATTGTCATCATTGCTTATCCTAAGCATCGCCAGTCTCAAATTTCCAATCTCTGAGTTGAAGCAGCAGACCTAACTCTGAACCTGCTATAGACAAAGGGAGACATTGCTTCATCTCTGCATGGCTACATGGTAATAGAGAGCTGCTTCTCTGTCACTTGGATGTCACACTCTGGAAATGAAATCCCAGAGAGACTGCTGAGTGACCTTGTCTGCTTTTGGAATAGCATGAGAATTTTCATATGACCCTGCCTCAAGATGCTGGGCCTAAAGATACATTAAATATTCAGTATAAAGATTTCTGAGTAAGACAGGAATTCACCATAGTCAACCAGCATTATTTCCCTGAAATTTGCATAGATAAGCAGATTTTTCAAGGGATCTTCACACCCACATCTGCCTTTTGCAGTGGGTGTCTCTTTGCCTCTCTGGTGCTCGCACACATACCCAGTTCTGTCTTATTTCTTTGGTACCTCACCCATTACATTGGTTTCAATCATCATCTTTGCACAGAGGGTCCCCAGACCAGTCATTTCAGTCCTCAATTCTCCCTCTCTGGTATCCCCATCTTCAAATGTTTCCTGACCTATCCACTCGGAAACCTCACTTTCATTTCAAGCTCAGTCTTTCCAAAAGTGAAGTGCTGCTCTTCATCCTCTTCCACGGCTGAGGCTTCACGTCCTGTAAAGTATATTCCAGATTTTTTCCCTTTGTTTACCAACAGAAAGAGGAAGAAACAATTTCTGCAATGAGATTATTCTTACACCATCGTAAATGTCTAAAGCGAGCCAGATGCACATGTCCTGAAAGTACATTTGCCTCCATTCCCTGTAAAGGAGGTCTCTAGAAGTTCCACAAAGGACATTGGCTGCCAGACGACCTCTACTTGCGTGAAGGGAATTTCACTCAATATGTTTTGCAGTGAAGAGGCAAGCTGCTTACCCAGTGGCCAAGCCCCCTTGTCTGAGTAGGACAGGCCTTATTTATTCTCACTGCTACACGTTTTCAGCATTGTGCTTTTACAGGACAGTAGGATTTATGAGTCATTGACTTATGTCCATAAGCCTCATCTCGCTTGCTCATATCCAGAATTTTAGGGCATATTCACAAATTTCTTAGCACATGCTGAAAGGTGTCACACCTTATATAGCCTTTGTAGCTAAAATAGAAATAAATGTGAATGAAATCTTAAAAATCAAAGCCTTTCTCCAAACGTACATAATATGGTCCAGCAATGCTGAGTCTCACTCTTGCTTTTAACTGTGCCATAAACTGCACATTACAGTGCAATTTTCTGATATATTTCTTGAAATGTAACCATGTATGGGAAAAAAAATTACATGTCTTCTGGTGGGAAAAATCCATTTTTCCTTTCGCTATATAGTGATACTTATCTGCAATGCAGACATTTATTTCACTTACCATCTTGCTGCTCCTGCTTCATAACTGCTTTTACCAGAGTGCAGGACCCAGAAATGCAACAATATGCATTTTGCTCCTCCATCACTCACACTGCCCAGCAGTGCATTTAATTTTGTTCTCATAACCGGTGATGACAATGGACTCCCAGCTTGCAGACTGTCTCAAGTGATGCCCCTAAACGGTACAAACACTGTGGGAGATATTTGGGTTCCCAGCTATAGGTCTTTAGGAGACAGACTGTAGCCTGGAGACCTGCAGGTATGTGAGACATCTGCGCAAGGTTTATAGATATGACAAAACATCTATTCTGACACCTGCATCCTTCCGGAGCAGCAGCTGGAGGTCAGATTGGTAACTTCAGGGCACCATAAAAAGTACTAGGTGATTCTGTTTAGCAGCCTGAATTGCTTCCCAGTAGTATGAACTCCCCATGCCCTCTGGCCTTCACTGTCAGGATCCAGCCTTCCCATCCACTCAGCTCTCAGCTTCTTTTGATTTCAAACAATAGTATGATTTTCCAGAGGATGACATCGGTCCCTCAGGAACTAAACTTGTTTCACAGTAGCAACAAAGCAATGAGATACTACCACCACAACCTACAGGAATCTGGAGATAATAAAGTTCTCCAACCCTTTTGCTTCCCTAAAATGTAACATTCTAGCACAAGAGAAGGTGGCATGAAAATATAAACTTCCAGTGGAGATTTCATGAATAGCACCGAAAGGGGCTACAAAAGATTACCTAACACAGTCATTCGGCATAGGTCTACCTGTACCTATTTCTTCATTATTACTAACCTGGTCGTAAGTCTTTGATATATTAGGAGTCCAGATGTATATACATCCACACATATGAAGACTTCAAGAGCAAACCAGCAGTACAGATGAGTTCAGCGTTTAAGTGAATAGAGCTAGAGAAATGGAAAAATAGGAGACTGATACTTAGAGAGGTACTGATTACTACAAGCTCAAACAACCCCCCTTACAATGGTGTGTTTTAAGCAGTAGGCATTTGAGTCTAAGGTGCTGTGAAGAACAATTAAGAAATAAATAAACCGAACCTTTGAGAGCTTCTTTTCTTCTGCTACCCTCATCAAATGCTGTCTTTGTTGTGTTCCAGGAGTAATTTCTCATGCAGACTATATGGGGTTTTTTACCGTTAATGCAGCTTTCCACAGCACTTAGCAAGTCAGTCGACTTTGATCAAAAAGGCATGGATCATGGCCACTCCACCCTAATTGGCCACAACACCGGCTTCTCTTTTAACCAGACTCACCTCTAGGGATGTGGCATGTCTGCGAGTCTTGTTGGGAATATCAAGAAAAGCAAAGTTTGGGTCTGATAAAGCAGAGCTGGGGCTTGGACTGCCCTTGTAAGGAACAGACCTAACAGAGGCCCTGACTTACTCTGTAAAAGAGAGGTCAGTTCTTCCATTTTGCTGAAGTCTGTCCATGCTGCTCCACGCTCCCATCCCTGTCCTAATTCACTGTATTCATGTACTTAGATGAAATCATATGGCTAAACAAGCAATGCACTCCTCCCAAGGTGGACACACTCTCAGAAGATACAAGCACGTGGGTATGAGGTTAATGATGCAGCAACAGACCGCAACTTCTCATCCTTCCTCACAATATCTCATGGAATTACCCTGACAGTTTGGACTGGTCCTCAGTGCTGCTGGAGTAGTAATGAAGTCCAAAGAATTCACTGCCATTATTTGCATACTTAAGTCTTAATTCAATCCAAGTATGGAAATTCTGACACTGGGGTCACTTGAATAAGTGCTGGTGACTATACAAGCCTTGAGTCTCTTGTCTTAATTCAATCTGAGATCAAGCCCAGTAAAGTCAATTACAATAAAAGATTTGGGTCCTAACATAATTAAATACTAAGTTATATCAACATGCTTTTCCTCTATGTACATTTTGCTAACCCCCCCTCCCCATAATTACGGTCACAGTGGATCTTTACTACTGCTTGAAACTGGTCTGACGGAAGCGTTTTTAGGCACTTTTATGGCTATATAGATAAGATAGAAACTTTAATGTTTCAAAAACGCAAACAATGTTTATTTGCTGCTCATAGGTAATTTATGGACCCAACAATATTCAACAAAACTTCTTCATTTTTAACAGATTTCTTAATGACCATCATTTTACAGAAAACCACCAACAAATAAATATATGAAAACAATTGCTTTTGACATCACAATGGTTAAACACATTAAATAATTAATTAAATTGTGCTTTACATCAATGAAAATCCCTAAGCCTACAAACTATTTTGTAAATAGGAATAAAAGTAGATATGGTTACTCACAATACAATCTCTTAGTAGCAGAGTTCACACACATTATTGCACATAAACAGAAAGAAAATTCCTAAAGAATAAAGTAATTTACAGCCTATTAATTTACCCTTTGATCTTAAACATGGCAATGGACAGAAACTCTTGATTTTGTGTTTTTTTTTTTTTAATTTCCAACATGTATTTGAAATCACAGAGCTAGTGATATGGCCAAGAAGAAAGCCAAGGACATTGTAGGCTATGGAACCCATTTCCCTCCACAAAATAACAAAGAAAGTATTACAACAGCCAAACAGAAAGAAGCCTTTAAAAGTGCAAACCGGGTACCTTTTCCGAGTATGCTTTTGCCACACGTAGGGAGGGTATAGCAATCTGCTCCACCCAAATGATTTTACTATGATTGTTCATCTCATAGAGGGTAGTCTCCACCAGCCTGGAAGCAAGATATTCCATATTCCAGACCAAAAAAAAATAATAATTCCACATATATCAGGGGAACAGCAATGGAGGGGGGGGGGGGGGGCAGGGCGGGGAGGAAGTGTCAGTGAGATAACAAGTTTTGTAACATCGATGCTGAGAACTGATACAAGACTGCAGGTTGGAAACAAACACCCACTAGTGCAGAAGGAAGCATGTGTTAACAAAAAAGGTCAACTTGGCCTCCTCATTTTTGAAGCATCTCCAGACACAAATGTGATGTAACCTGCCATGTGGTTCGCCTGAATGAATACACCGACATCATAAAGTTTGACTCCGAATTTGACTTCCATCACTTTTTGCTCCGTAGTTCTCTTTTTAGGGAACTGCAAATAACTACCACATATTGGGTAAAAGCCCTGGCAAGGCTATCACAGCCTCATTGTTAACACAACTGCAATGAAGAGCATCCAACACCAGAAATGGTGGGTTTTTTTTCTTTCCCCATGGTAGTAAAGCTTTTTGTTCTTAGCATTGATGAGTGGGGAAGAAAGGACAAATTCTCATTCCTTAATAAAGCATGGCCCATAGGCAATAGGTTGAGTTCTTGGACTAGACACCGAATTACCAGGAACAAGCTTTAATAACACAGCATGTTTCTCTGTCTGCTCCAAGCCTACAGTGAATTACAACTGAAAACGGCAGCTAGTGCTGAAGATGTGATGGGGGAGATTAGCAAGTACATCTCTATTACAAAAGAGTCAGATTTGTTTCAGCACCACAATCGCAAAAGCCAAACTGCCTTGTTTAAGTAACAAAATAATGCCAGGAAGATGGACAGAAAACCTATATCTTTGTTGCTCATGAAGGTTTTGAAAGGAACAGACTCCGCTTCGATCTTATAAGAGCCAGTGTAATTACAGTGAAGTTAGTGCTGTCAAAGCAATGAAAACCTGAAATAACAGCGATATGAACCAGAGCCTTTATTCTGCTTTTGCGTTGCATTATTCTGGGCACAGCGCCCAAGAGCAAAAAATCTACAAGCCTGTGTCTTCAAAGTCTGCCTGAAAGTACTTCCAAACAGTTTTATTTTTCATGTGCCAGGAAATTCTGCTAAGAAAAACAGTAATGTTGGTGCAGTGAGTTTGTTAGATCTACTGGTAGAGTTGGGGAAGGAGGTGCTGGGTCCTTCAGTCTCAGGGGTTTTGAGCAAGAACTCAGCCGCTGGCTGCTCTCCATCTCAAATGTTCCTGCACAACAAAGACTATCTGCTACACAGGCTCCAGGAAAAAAATCCCAACAAACCAACTTCAATTTTAACTAAATCCCAAGCGTTAAGGCAAATCCCGTTAACATAGATGCTATAGCACATTAGCAGCTCCTCAGGACCCTAATCTTATCTCCTGGGAAATGACTGATGAAAAGGTTATGCATCACATTAAGGTATTGCCAAATTATTAAAGCTAGTGTAAACTGCCCAAAGACTGCTTTGATTTTCCTCATTAGGCTTTGTTTTGTGTCAGACAGAAGGAATAGTCTGGAGAATGGCTGGTGTGCTTAGACAGCTGAAACTGATACTCAGTGGTGAGGCTGCAGGGAACAATTTCTGAGCTCTCCCTCCTCTCCCTGAAAAGTTAACACTGCATTTCTAAATTAAAAAACGAGGCCCTCTTTGCCATGAGCAATGTGGAGAGGTGGTTGCAGGGGAAAGCGGCAGGGACATGAGGAAGGGGACCCTGCGCTTGTGCTTGAGATGAAAAAAGAAGGGATGTTATGCCAAAAAAAGATGGGTTGGGACATATTGTACTTCCTCACATATCTGCCTCCTTTATGTGAATTTGGCCTTACATCTTTCCTCCCACATGGCTGGATTATCTGCGGGACAGCCCTGCCTCCTGATAAGCCCCTATGTCCTGCCTGCTCGCCATGCTTCTCCTGCACATTCTGTTCCACTGCCCACCCTGCCTCTGCCTATGCCGCACCCTCTAGCCCCACTGCTCATAGAAACAATGAGCACACCTACAAATCCTGGACAAAGAGTACCAGGTTCCAAAGCCGTCCTTCCCTTTTCTTGCTGTGGAGTCTGCAGTAAGATGCAGCCACTGGCCCAGGAACAGGGAATGCAACAGCTCCCCATCATCCCTGCGTCACCAGCCAGAAAGCTCCTTCCCTCCACAGGGCCAGTGCCAGCCCAGCCTTAAGTCTTGATGCCAGCAGGTAAAAGGTCAGATCACTGCAAATTACCTGCCCTGTGTAATAATACCGGTCAGGCTTTACGCTGTCCTGCAGCCAGGACACGCAGAGCAAGCTTCGGTCCTGTAAACATTTCAATTTAAATCTCTGAAGAGAGGTGCCCATATAAGAGTGAGCTCTCTGAACACCTCTTCCAGGTGATAGGGACCGACGCTGTAGCATCCAGGGAGTCTAGAGAGTTTTTCCTTCTTCTCTAAGGCAGATATCCTACACTGGGCCAGTAGAATAATGATCTGCAGTCCTGTGTTTTACCTTCTGAGTGTGTAGGTGGGAGGAGATGCATGTGATCCACCAGCAGAACTGGTATTACAGATCAAAATCCACCACTACGCACCTCAAATGTAGCACATATTGACAATCAGGCATAAAGCAGCATATTGCTAATAAAATACATTGATAACGAGGCATCATCTGGTAGCCCTCTTCACTTCTTAATAGCTGTTATGATATTTCATGTTTAATGTATTATTTTATGCATTAACTCTCAACAGGGTGGTTAGATCTTATTTTTGTTATTGTGCATAGATTAGTAGCAATAGCATTGTCGGTAGAAAAGAAGTTACAGCATGCACTAAAAAGAAAGATCTGGAAATGAAGGGACAAATTTCTAAATTCAGCCTCTTTTTTTTCTCCAACACAGTATCTTTTTTTTACCAACTAGATAAAACCATCGGATTTTGAAAATAAATGAGAAATGTGCATCCATATTAGGTACTCTGGTACCTCTAATCAGCAAATCTGTAAGGTAAAAGCCATTCATGCATGCAATAATATACTTTCAGCATCTCGATTTAGCAGCCACATTGAGGCACTTAGAGAAGTTTTCTCCTAATGCTTTACACGTATACTAGAAGAAGAAGGAAAAAAAAGACTCTCTCAAAAGATGTATGATGCACCAGACCCTCTTCTTAAAATTTCACTATCACAAATGGAACAACATAAAATCTTGGAATAAATAGATGCTACTTAGCCACAGGAAAGTAACACGTGGAGGAAGAACCCATTGAATCTTTGCCTAGACAAGGAAGGAAATCAGATACAGATCTCTCATCATGAAAACAATAAATGTACAAGGAATCTTCATATAGAATAATAAATACCAAGACTTTCCACATATCCATTATGTATCCTATAAAAGCAAAATCTGATTCTTTTTTTCTAGACACTACCGTACTTAAAGAGAAAACCGATTTAAATTGTATTCACTTGGCATCAATGTATTTGAACAGACAATATCATAAACTTGCCTTCCTTCACAGACAATATATCTCCAGGCTTTTACAGCAAATCTGGGAAATGTCACACTAATATTTAAGCTTTTCCTGCTCTCTCTCTCATCTTCCCTGCAGTTTGCTTGACCCCTCTTCACTTTGTGAATGCAAAAGCTGACTGAATTGCCTCCAGCCAGATAATCTCTGTGACATGTGGTGCCCAGCTGCCGTGTGCACCTCATTTCTCAAGGCCTTCCCTTTGCCACACACTCTCAGAAAGATGGCTGGGTTTGGTATTCTCAGTATCTGCGGAGAAATACTCTAACTCCCCATTGCTTCAATAATAAATCATCTCTGATTCCTGACTAACAGCACAATGCTGCAATCCCATATTCCCTAGGTCTTTTTTAATTACCTCAGCAAACTCCTTCCTTAATCAAAACACAGCACGTAGAGGTTTGAAGGGCAATACGCTTTCCTCCATTTCTTTCACTAGGAAACTACACACTACAGTTGCAAAGGACAGCATGAAATATACCAGCTCTCATGTCACAGAGGAACAAAAACAGATTTTTTTTTTTTTAAATTTTTCATTAATGTCTTCACAAGTTTTGGTAGCTCAGATTGTATAGGGTATATCTGCTAACACAAAGGATATAGCTCTCTCTTCAACCCATTCTCATAGCGTAGGGCTTTGAAGGAAGTCTTTTTGGATAGGAATCTATTCTACTGCCATTTAATAACACTAATCAAAGCCTATTGAGAAAAAGAAAATACATTCTCCTCACTGGCAGAAACCAGGAAGAACTGAGACAAGGAGGGACAGTTGTCAGACACAGTCTCGTTTACCAAAGCAGTCGGCCTTCCTTGGCTAATTTCCAGGCAGCCAAGTTGCACAAACTGGCTCATCCTCTCATTGGTTAGTCAAGATGGAGGAGCATCACCACCTTGCAACCTGACTATTATAATCTTCAGTAACTGCTACTTCTGCTGCATTTTCCCTTGGCCACTGGTGAACTCTCTGCTCCCGCAGCAGCCGCCGCTCCTCTCGCCTCTTTAGACGGTTCTTCTGATGCTCCTCTTGCTTGGAGTACTGGAAGCGCTGCAGGAACAGGTCCTTCGCATATTCGTAAAGCTGCATGTCCAAGAAATTCAGCTCCTCTATCCGTTGCCGCACATCCTCACCAATGTCCACATTGGAGGCCCGTGTAACATTAAACTGGGTGAATGGGGAAATGAACTTCAGGTTGAATGTCCTCTCAAAGAGATACTGCGTTTTCCTCTGAAATTCTGTGAGCCCAAAGAAGGCCATATTTTTCAGATTGTTCTTGGCGCTTTGGAGAAGAATCATATTTCTTTCACTCTCATTCATAAAAGTCAAGTTGTAGCATCCCACCAGGCTGAGGTCTGCCAGCATGCGCACCTGGCGGTTGTTGGCCAAGTTGTAGCTACAATCCATGAATTCCTGTAAACTGACTCCAGACCAGTCATCTCCTTCGTAACAGGTAGGCAGCTCATCTGGAGTTGGGCTTCTTCCATCACACATATGAAGGGAAGTTTTCCATGTTGCACCTCTCTGGACATGCTTCCATTCACTCAAGTACCGTGACACTGGATCCCTCAGCATTGTGATGTAATAGAAGTTCCTGAAACACATAATTAAATACAGTTTTAAGATCAGGTAGATTTCACTTTTTTTTTCCTCCAATAAAACAACCAGTCACCGCCACCACTCACTTCACTTTTTCTGGTGTAATGTAGGCACTTCAAGCGACTATTCTGAGACAGTAAAAATCTGAAAGCTTCAGAAATACCGTGAATAAAATACAAGGTAACTTGAGAGAGAGATGAAAGGAAATAAGCAGTTATCAGAGAAACAGAATGACTTTGACCTATTAACTGTTCAGTAGTAGTTACTTTATGTAGAAGCCAATTAACTGGAGTGTACTCCCCTCTACTTTGAAATACTAGCCCTAAGTAATATTAGAAACAGCAGGAAAAGAGATTTATATAATCTTGCCGCTTCTCTTCTGGACTGAGACACACATGTCTCAAAAGATGAGCACGATGATAATCCACACTGTGTTTGGTCAGAATACAAGAGAAGCATGAGCAATATCATGTGAATGCTGCAAGTGCTAAAAATAGAACCATGTGGAAGACTGCCATGAGCCACCTACTTAAGAAGAATCCTATTATTAAAATGGGTAGGAATGAAGATAATGAGAGCCAAAATCCATTCATACGAGTCAATTTTAGACAAGTGCTTGATTGAAATTAGGTATAATTGGGTAGTACGAAAGCATTTGTTGATATAAAGATTATCATTATTCGACCTCACATGTCAAGAATACAAAACAGACATCAAGAAATAATGATTTGAAATAGAGCAAATAATGGCAGAACTCACGTTGTCAGTTCATCTTTTAGTTATTAAATTCAGTTTGTATATCTATTTACAGCAACCTGAAATGGACTGCAATTGAGTATGCTTCAAGCGGGATTTCACAGATTGAGGTTTTTTTCTGAGAAATATTTTATTCAATAAAAACTCACCTGAATTATAGGGTGATATCATAAAGACAAAGAAAATCCAACATACTTATGATTTCTGTCAGCTACAATAACCAGCAGAAGATTCATGATGAAAATTAACACACAGTCTGGTACAAAAATAGACTCGTGAGTTTGCATGACTCATCTGACTGCAAACAATATATTAATAAATCATAAGTCCTAAGATTTCTTAAGAGAAGTCTGATCTTATTACTCTTTCTTGAGCCTAGAGAAGGATGAAGCAAGTAAGCTGAAGGCAAGCTTGCCGAAGACAACTTACCCTGTGAACAAGCCAAGACTTTGTGAGGGTCATCTCATGCATGAGATAACACCAGTTAAATGAAAAATCTCAAAACCGGTAACATGATTCAAGACAGTGACTTTTCTTTATCAGGTATCACCCGTTTTCTGCCATAAAAGATTCCCCATAACGTCTCCATAAACCTCAGGCTTGCCATAAAACCAGATATTTCCCCGCATATTCCTAAAAATGCAGATATATTCCCCAGTGCAAAGAAAAAGGTAACAGGGCTGAATGCTTTTCCTTATTCATTCTGAGTTCTCCATCTACAGGATCTATAATATATTTTCTTGATTAAGCTTATGAGGTCAAACTATGGACTATGTTCTGTCTCAGGGTTATTTCATGAACTACTATCTAATGGAAACAGCTGCTTCAAGAATTATTTCACAGCAGAAGGGTTACACGTGAAAGGATATAAATTAGGGAGTCCCATGGATGTATTTTGACTGTCACTTGCACTGGAAGTCATGAGTTGTGTTAGCATCAGACGATAGGCTGAAGGATGGTATTTCCAAAATCATTTGGAATTTGGGTTTTCTGGCTGCTGCTCACAAGTAACCAATCATAGAATCATCTGGTTGGAAAAGACCTCTGAGATCATCAAGTCCAACCATACCTGTCCACTACTAAACTGTGTCACTCAGAAACTCATCTACCCATCTTTTAAACACCTCCAGGGATGGTGACTCAACCATCTCCCTGGGCAGCTGTTCCAGTGCCTGACCACCCTTTCAATGAAGATTTTTTTTCCTAATGTTTAGTCTGACCCCCCCCCGGCGCAACTGCACTAAACTGCACTTCAGCTCTTTTGATTCACTTACAGAGCCCACACCAACAGTGAACCCAAGGATCATGCAACTATTCATAGGCAGATACTTCTAAAATCCCTCTTCCACTCTTTCAGGGCAGGAAGGGTAATAAATACTCCTGTGTGCTCTGCAGTATAGTTACACTACAAAAAAAGCACTGACTTTGCGGATGAGCTTGCTAAGCCGCTCTCCATCATCTTTCAGCAGTCCTGGCTCTCTGGAGAGGTCCCGGAAGATTGGAAGTTGGCCAATGTGACGCCCATCCATAAGAAGGGCTGTAAGGATGATCCAGGTAATTACAGACCTGTCAGCCTGACCTCGGTCCCAGGTAAAGTCATGGAGCAGATAATCCTGGGTGAAATCATGCGGCACTTGCAGAACGGTCAAGAGATCAGGCCCAGCCAGCATGGGTTTAGGAGGGGTAGGTCCTGCCTGACCAACCTGCTCTCCTTTTATGACCATGTGACTCGCCTGGTGGATGAGAGGAAGGCTGTGGATGTGGTATACCTGGACTTTAGCAAGGCCTTTGACACTGTCTCCCACAGTAGACTCCTAGGGAAGCTGGCAGCCCGTGGCTTAGATGGGAGCACTCTGTGCTGGGTTAGGAATTGGCTGGATGGCCGAGCCCGAGCCCAAAGAGTGGCAGTGAATGGTGTCTCATCCAGTTGGCGGCCGGTCACCAGTGGTGTCCCCCAGGGATCGGTGTTGGGTCCCGTCCTGTTTAATATCTTTATTGATGATCTGGATGAGGGGATTGAGTCCATCATCAGCAAGTTTGCAGATGATACTAAGCTGGGAGGAAGGGTTGATCTGTTAGAGGGTAGGATGGCCCTACAGAGGGACCTGGACAGATTGGAGAGCTGGGCTGATTCTAATGGGATGATGTTTAATAAGTCCAAATGTCGGGTACTTCATTTTGGACACAACAATCCCATGCAGAGCTCTAGACTGGGGACAGAGTGGCTGGAGAGTAGTCAGGCAGAAAAGGACCTGGGAGTGCTGGTGGACAGGAAGCTCAACATGAGCCAGCAGTGTGCCCAGGTGGCCAAGAAGGCCAATGGCATCCTGGCCTGCATCAGGAATAGTGTGGTGAGCAGGACCAGAGAAGTTATTGTCCCCCTGTACTCGGCACTGGTCAGGCCTCATCTTGAACATTGTGTCCAGTTATGGGCCCCCCAGTTTGGGAAAGATGTTAGGATACTGGAATGTGTTCAGAGGAGGGCAACGAAGATGGTGAAGGGGCTGGAGCATAAGCCCTATGAGGAGCGACTGAGGGAGTTGGGGCTGTTTAGCCTGGAGAAGAGGAGGCTCAGGGGAGACCTCATTGCTCTCTACAACTACCTAAAAGGAGGTTGTAGTCGGGCAGGGATTGGTCTCTTCTCTCAGGTGACCAGTGGCAGAACTAGAGGGCATGGACTTAAGCTTCGTCAGGGAAAGTTTAGGCTTGATGTGAGGAAAAAGTTCTTCACTGAAAAGGTGATTGGCCATTGGAATGCGCTGCCCAGGGAGGTGGTGGAGTTGCCGACCCTGGAGGTGTTTAAAGGGAGACTGGATGAGGCACTGAGTGCCATGGTTTAGATGACATCTCCAGCAGTCCCAGTCAAGCATGACTCAGAGCAACAACAATTAACAAAAACACCTCCTTTGCATCAGTCATTTCCATTTCATCCCTGGATATGTAAATGTGTTTGATGTGCAATAAACAGGACTACGAAGCAAAGGCAGGGAAATGAGTACCGCGCGTCTTTGTATAACATCTGCATCTTCCCTTATGCAGACTAGGCAAGAAACTTCAGGCAGTCTGTTGCTGCTTCTCCTTCTGACTACCGGACTTCTGCATCTGTTTTCACTATCCTGATTCTATCCTGATTTGCTTCTGGTTTGTGCATCTTTCAGAATGTTGCCTTTTTTTTGTTATCAACTGAATGGTTTCTTCGTCTGGCAGACAACCTTTCACAGCAGACTGACACATATTTCGTTTCCAAGGCACTAATAACTAAGAGTGCAGCCATCCCTGCCAAATTCATAGTTTCCAACCTTCTGTCTAACCAGAAGGGTCATGACTCCCTGCCACCCTTTTAAACAGTCTCAGTTTGGAAGACTCTAAGATTTCTTCCACCTAATCCTGGGCACTGTCGAGATGACACCATTGCAATGCTACATGGAGCACTGGGGGATGCTACACAGCAGTCAAGGCACTAAGTTTTCTTTCATGTTTCTTTGTCGTGTCTCTACAATAATAAGTCAAAATTCATAGGACATGTATATTTGTTTCAATTGGAAAATTATAAAAATAATCTTTGAAAATTGTTTTTAAATGCTGACATTTGTGGATTAACTATAGCGGATTTCAGAGCTCTCAGTGCCTAATACACAGTGTTCAATCACACTAGGAATGGCTGAGGAGTCAGGTCATAATAAAAGATGAGAAGTAGGTCATAAAAACATGAAACTAGGTGTGGCCTTCAGTCTCTCCTTTCTTCACTGTTCAGTAAAAGAGCATCAAGTCAGCTATATACTGAAAATGCCTGAGCCTCTCTGAATACAGGCATGCACATGTTCTCGTTGGTGTAAATGACCCCCTTGTGCTGCCCATGCTTGTGCTTACACAAGCTATGTTAAACTCCACAGCTACCCACTGTGGGAAACACTCAGCAAAGAATTAAGTAATAACTTCTGATACCCTGTTTGACAAAGAAACCCCATCACAGACTTATTGACTTCATTCCAACAGGCTCCCATCATCGATTACTCAAACTGCTGTCACAGACAGCCTCAGTGCTTAAAGGTTAGCCAGGCAGAACACACTGGCACATCAGTGAGAAGATGTTTTACAGAAAATGTTCCAAATTAATTTAAACCTGTACTATCTATATCTATATCTATATCATCTATATCTATATCTATCGATATATCTATATCTATCTACATCATCTACATCCACATCTATCTATAATCAACATGTTCATGTTACACTGGAAACTGGCCATAAGCTGCAGTTGCCAATGAAAGAAAAATCACAGTTAAGTGCATAGTGTGTATTTGCCAATGTATCTTGTGACTGTCTATATAAACACGTAGACATGTAGAAACACTTGAGATTACACTTCAAACAACACCAGCCCACTAGTCATGATGTTAGCTCCTCCTGAAAGGAAATTTCATACAACTTCCTCAGATTAAACAACCTCCTTTTGAACACAACATACTGAAATAGGTTATCGAAGTCACAACTACAAGACAGTTGATTTTTTGGACAGATACTAAGCATGGTGATGGCCAGGGCAAGGGCTTGATGATCCATGCAAGGGCTCAAATAAGCATGGCTGTGAAGCATGGGCTGCACACTACTGTTTACACTAGAATTGAAAAGCACTTGGGAATTCAGAAGACTCTAGTCCCTCTTGCACGAAACACACATCTCTTCATTGGCATTAGTCAGAGAAAACTTTTAATTAACAGAACAGCTAAAATGAACTTCTAATTATAACATAAGAACACATATTTCTTTCACATTACAAGGTATAGATACTCTAATCTTACATTAATTCTTCAATAGTACTGCTCTAGCTTAGAAATTAATTTCAGAGGAGCAGACTCTAATGTTACTGGAGGCAATCGCAAACCAGGTCTCTTCTATCACCACGAAACAGACATCCCAGCTGAGGGAGATTCACTAAGTACAGGAAGGATCACTGCACATTGAGAGAACAAAATCATCCTGTAGGGCCTCCTGGAGAAGAAGGATGAATTGCATCTTCTCTGTTGCTCCCCCTCTCATGTGGAGCAGCCTGCACAAGGAGAGTTCATGTAGCACTCTCGGAGGCTCAAAGAGAAGAAACAAGCTATTCCCTCTTTCAAAGCGTAAGGCAGGACCTTACATGCAGAGAGTGATGAGCTTCGTAAAAGGAGAACAGAGAACTCACAGCAGCTGATGCGGAGATGAAGGAATATTTGAGGTGGAGAAAAAGAGTCACTGGAGAATATTTTGGAAGATACTGACAGACAGAAGAAAGAAGGACCAAAATGACTGAAAACCACAGGTGCACCATAAAACCATTCACATTCTGGTTCTTCCTGGTGGCAGGGAAAGTAAAAGCCGTGGTCAAGTTTATGACCCAAGTTAAGAAGTTAGCAGCTGTAATCCTGGAAATGAGATCTCAAATATCCAGCAAAAGCCAACATGGCAGCATGCTTCTACTAATTACAGAGGTTGTGGCAAGATGAAGGGTTAAGAAGGATCTGCATTATGTGAACAAAAGCCTTATGCTTCCCAGTTTTATCCTGAAGCATGAGGTCTCTGAGGCAGTAACAAATTTAACAGCTAAACAGTAACCTCTCTTTAGGCAAAGTATTGTCAGTATGGGTAACGGTGAAGATAGGGTAAACAGTTGAAATACAAATATGGGTAATGCAATACATGAATGAATAGGGAATAAGAGCATGAAACGAGTACAGTGGGAGGGAGGCAGAGAGCAAAGAAACATTGTTGAGCTGATCTGAACTGGTGAAGTCACCCTAGCATACAGCAAATGTATCAGCTCATGGCTGGCAGCATTACTCTGCAGAGTGTCACTTCATTGCTGCTGTGTTTAATTTACAGATAACCTGCCCGATGTAACAAGAACTGACTGCACAAGGTCTGACACAAAAAAACTGAGACTGTGCCTAAAATTCTTTTTATTTAAAAAATTGAGAAAATCTCCTACGATCACCTTCAAAACAGTTCCCTTCTGAGTTGACACACAGCTGCATACAATGCTGCCAATGTTCAAAGCAATTCTGCACATGATTTTCTGAAAGGCTGTTGAGGATCTCCATCATTTTTTGCTTTCACCTCTTCTACCAACAAAAAAATGGGTTCCCTTGAGCACTGACTTGATCTTTGGGAAAAGGTAGTTACTTGCTAAAAACTGCTTCACAGACAAAGTGTTGTGGGTTGGCGCATTGTCTGGATGTTAACTCTCTGTTTGCACATTGACATTTTCCAACCAAGGGTAAGAAAATGTCTATATTTGAATATAGACATCCACTCATACTGACAGAAGTGATCAAGCTGAGCCGTGTCTCACTGTGACAGGTTAGAACATGTCCTATTACCATCTCTTTGTCTCTCCCTTTCCACTCTTGGTTTTTGAGCTACAGGGTTAGTCTTGTTTTTTTTTTTTTTTGTGTTGGACCTCGTACACTTCTTATTCAGAACAAGAGTACTGTAACAAAAAAGCTGTGAAACAGGGCACAAATTATATGCACGTCTATCTGGCTGCAGAAAACATTATGCGGCTTATTAACCAAGCCAGAAAGATAAACTCTAGCTAGTCCACAAACTTTTGCAAAGATCATTTAGCAACAGCCCATAGGTTTCTTAAACTTAGCATCTGGCACAGGATGCTAGAACATTGTGATGGGAATGGTTTTCTAAGACATTCTTCACAAAAGTTTGTGACCTTAATACTATTAGCTGTCCTCTTAGGCTTCTTTACAAAACACTTAATTTGCTGTTGAGCACCCTTCACTTCTGCTGTTTTAAATATAATGATAAGCATTATGCTTTCTTAAAACAGTCATTGTAATGTCCTATACACAATCAGTTGCTCCACATGAAACGAGAACTTGACATTGACTTCAGCAAACTTGCATAACTTGCATTTTGAGGTATAAAATTATAAAATTTTATATATGTCTCATTATTCCTCTGGGATTTTGCCCCATTGTTTTTAATTCAACCAGAAAACACTTGGCCACTGTTTCCTCTTTCCAAATACACCATAAGCTTCTGTTGGTTAACTACCTCTTTCGCTATCCCAGTGATAAATAGCAGAACTAAATCTATAGGACACACCTGCTAGAAAAGGGACATGATACTACTTCCAGGATAAAACATTTAAATGCAGTGGTCTACATGTAAGTTACATGTGTAATCAACCTATAAAGCCCCTGCGGAGGTGCTCAACACAGGCAGTGGTGTGTGCTTGGAGAGAGACGCAGCTGGCCCAAGGCAGGTACCAGTTCTGAAATGAGATGTATCCCTAATGCACTGCACTGTGCACCTTGACCACAACACAACCTTAAAAATACCCATTAACTTTGAGTTGTGTACATTGTAGGCACCTACATGCCGGTGTCTCCATCTATAAAGTGAACTCCATGCCTGGAGTCAAAAGCTACCTGCCTGCACAGATGTATTCAGACACCACAAGCTTCAGGTCAAACTTGAAAACAAAGAAGCAACATAACATTTTTTAATGAGTGAGAAGTAACTACAGAGGACCTCTATTTCATGACTTTTTGTACCTATAATATATATATATATATATCATTCACGGTAGGATATTTCTTTCTAAGCATGCTTTCAGTGCTGGAGCATTCCCAAAGTAAACAGAAGCTTTAAGTAGGATGTTTATTATTTTGAAGAATATTTATTATCTCCAAACCAACACTTACTAGATTGGTGCAAAAATAATTGCCTGAAAACAGCTATGTGTTCTCCATTCCTGGAGATTTTGAAGATTCAGCTGGACAGTGCCCTAAGCAACTCCAACTGTGCTCAGTGGTAACCCTGCTCTGAGCAGAGAGTTGGACTAGAGACCTCCTGAGATCTCTTTCTGCCCCAGAGGTTCTGTGATTCTGCATGACAGTGCACAGTCTCCTGTCATGAGACATACGGTCCTGTCAGAAAACACATCAAACCAGAACCAAGCTGCCAACTAGATCATACCTGTCCACCCTTTTTCTTTCCTAGTAGAGTGGAGGGAATGTGCTTTGCCTTTTACAAGATTCTTTTTTTTGTATATGACTTTAACTATGGCTATAACACTCTGAGCCAGCACTCCCTGAATTACTGAGCAACTTCATGAATATTTATTTCAATGATGCTTTGTCCAGTGCAGAGTCTCTAGAAATTGGAAAGGACAGTGAAGCAACCACATGTTCCTAAAGAAATTAATTCTGTACAAAAGTATCAAGAGTGGATCTTGAACAGCTCCTAGAGTAAATGATGTAGCTAACCATGGTTTTATTCCCAGTATTCAAAAAAAAATGCACACAAATTGCATATTAATATGTGTGAGCTTTCTGAGCTAATACATGTTTTCTTCTGTGTGTTTGTCTTTTGGATTTAAGCATAAATGTTCAAACAATATGATAAAGTTAGGCATCTATTTAAACATGTAGATAAACTCAGCCCGACTGCCAGAGAAGAAAATACACAGTAGTAAGAGCTAAGGATGCCCAGGTAACCAGAAAACATGGTCTGCTGATTTATTTAGCAAAATGAGGATCCCAGAGCCATCAAAGTGCCCTTCTCTGCCAGCAAAGATAACAGCACTCTGTTATTCCCTTCATAAAAAATCCTAGCCCCTTTTGAAATATTCTTTTCATGTCACTGCTCCTACAGGAAAGAACTTGTGAAGGCTGCTTCTCACAGTTAGGAATATGAATCTCATTGACAGACTAGACGTGGTCTTGGTCTACTTATATGAGTTGTTCTTGGGTTAATACTGCAGATACATCAAGAAGATTTATGAATGTAACATCAGAGAAGGAGAAATGGCATTTAAGTTGGAGATCAGAGCACTCACACTTCTTGGTTTCATTTTACAAAGCTGAACTTGTTGGTATTGTCTCTTCTGAAAAGACAAGCCAGAAGTGACTACACTGCAGTGCCACAAAACCCTTGTATCACTCTTAGGTCATTTCACTCAGAGATGCACCCTAAGTTTTCCAATATCTCAGCTTTCCATGCCAGCTTTTGACAGGAGGCTCACAAAAGTAAGACATGGTGGAAGCTCCTGAGATTGGTTGTGTTTTTTGACCATACAAGCAATATTTTTCTTGGTATTTGAACTTGCACAACTTCATATTTCAATATATATGGCTAGAATTAGACAAATTTCAGAGGAGGCTTCACAGGTGCCTTGTATAATAATTCTTCACTGGAAATGGATTATCTGATACACCCTCACGTTGCATTCAATTTTTTATGGGACCACAGAACTCTGAAAACTCATACTCATTGTGGTACTGGCTAATACAGAGAAGTCTTTCTGCTCCCTCCATTTCTGCTGATAAGTACTCAGCTGATAGAGGAAATCTGTTTCTGCTGGCCTCAGATGCATGATCTTGCACTTTGCACTACCAAACTTCATTCCACCTCTTCTAGTGAAATCCTCAAGGTTATGAAGCAAATTCCATTAACATACTTCAGCTTGCTGTGCCAACATCGTTAACGAAAACATGAAATAGGATCAGAGCTAAGACCAGCCCTGAGGAAATTCATTAATAACTTTCCTCTAAACCACAAAGTTCCTCTTTCAGCATATACTGTTTTGTTATCGGCTTCTTATCCAGCAGAAAATTCTTATGCTTAGCCTCATGTTTTCTGCCTTGTATAATAACTTTGCAGATGGTGCTCTATCAAATACTTTATTGAAGGTAAATTTGCCTTCCCCTATCAGACACAGATGTTGGGTATTTACATGTCTCAGCCCAAAGGCTGAGAATGGCGGCCTCAGCTTTGTTGTGTATGAGAACACAGAGAGCAGTTAAGATGGGGAAATGAAAATCTATTTGAGAGTGAAGCAGTCTGGAATAGAAATGTATGATTAAGCGATTTGATGGAAAAACAAATCCGCTACTTTCCATCAAACAACCTTGATACAAATTGTAAATCATTTCTTGATGAGACACAAATATAACCAAGTTTCCTCCAGAGATTTTTGTTCTTTCCCTAAATTATACCAAACTCAGTTGTTCTAAGTATTCTTTAAATTGCTGAAAGGATTGAAGTAGCAAGTGCCTTGCTGAAAGAAATTTAGATATAAAATGCAATAAGAATTCAAATAATAAGAATCTGGTTGTTCTATCAAGCAAACGCTTAATAAAAACCTTGTACCTTGTAAGAAACAGTGTGTGAGCACACACAGGAGGGAATACTATTCAAAAGCAGTTGATACACAGTGTCTTATAAGATTCTTTAAAGATACTGTTTGCAAGACCTTTGTGTCAGAAAGAATAATAAAACCTTTGTGACCAGGACTGGCAAAGGAGGAATCCATCGCCCCCATTCTCCCTCATCCCTATTGCGCACAGATCAGTGCTGTGTCTCAAAAGAACTGCACAAATCTAGGGGACATGACATGTTGTTTCTCCCGTCTCTGCCTTTGCTATACCTTTGCACAGAAGGGAAAATTAAGTAAGGATGCATTTGCACTACTGCACTACCTGCCTCCTCCCAGAGCTGCTTCTGTCCCCAGACTGGGGAGGAAGTACTGAATATGCCTTTCTCAGAGCAATGTTACGAGTACAGGGGAGATAAGCTAAGGGCATGACCCACAGCATCAAGCAGCAGCAGAAAATGAGGGCTGGCCAGATAAAAGAAAGGTGATGACAGGCAAGGGACATGAGAAGAGCAAATCTGGAGACAGTGCAGCAAGAGGGACCCAGAGCTTGAGCTTGTTCTGCCAACTTTGTTTCTAAGGGTTACAGAAACCGAATTGGGAAGGGACTCTCCTGATCAAGTCTGATGCCTGTAGTCATGAATAATAGGTTACACAAATATCCCTTATGAACACAGGACAAGACAGAAAACCTTTCTCACTATCAGGTCGCAGCCTCTGAGCAGCTGCTAGTAATGCTGGAACAAGTCCCTGTTTCAGAAGGAGTCTCCCTGGAGCAGATTACTGCCTGCAACTGAGCATGCAGCTCCAGCTGCCCTCAGCACGCACTCCTCCAGCACCAATGCAAAGAGATGGGGAGGCAGAACTTCCATCTAGTCAGTAATTTAACATAAGGCCTTTTGTAGTGGTTAAAAAGAAAAAAATCCCTACATGCTTTCACGTAGAATTATGAAAATCTGTTATCGCAAGAGTGCTGGCTGCCTACTAGAATGCACTTGACTGAGAAAGTTCAATTTCAAAGAATTCCTGAAAAGACAAATAAAATGTAGCCAGACCCTTAAATCTTCTGACATTTATATTTCTTCAGTCAGATTTTGTTAGAGCTGAAACAGAGCAAAAATACCTATATTAAATTTAACTACAATGTTTACATTCATCCCTTTCATTTTTGGAGGAATTGTTGCTTTACCATTTTATTCTCTGGCTAGATAAGAGAAGCCTCCAGTGTTCCTGTGTAGCTTTTTCACTGGAAACCCAATTTGTACTGCAAGTGGCATGCATCCAGGCTTCTTTCCTATCCAGGCCCCCTCTGGTTTCCAACTAATAGCCCAGTTGCAGATGTTCTCTTCCGAATCTGGGATGCTCAGATGAAAGTTTTGTGAGATTTCTCATTGCAGCTTATTCTGAATCAGTACAGTAATTCTACTCAATTAATAAAGTAATTAACAATAAAAAAGGCCCAGTAATTGAAATCCCTTTGAAAATACATCAATTTATTTTCTCTAAGCTTTCCCTCAAGTAATTTTATCAATTCTGACATCAAGCATAATGACCATAAATTATAAATGATAATCACAAAATCCAGGCTTCACAGCCATTTTGTTGTCCTACATGCTGAGTTTCTGAAACATTTAGGTTTGGTCATAATATCTGAGATTTGCCTCCCATAAGGTAAACAATATGGATATTAAAAGAATTTCAGGTGATTCTACCAATGAAAACATTGCAGGAGAAATCTTTCTTATTTATTCACTGAAACAATTCACAAAAGCTAAGGAAATTGCCCAGCTGTAAGATACAAATGCTGACTTTGTTTCTCTCAACATTCTTCCTCTTGTGATGTAACTGTACAGTTCTTCCTGTACGACACTAAGCATGCAGATGATGCGGTATTTCAATATAATACTTATAGGACAGACCACTGATTTCCCATTTTATACTGCACTTTTTTTTTTCCCTAAATTACTTGACAGAATCTAAACAAACCCAGAAATGTTCAATATGAATAATACAACTTAAATGTGTAAGTAAAATTGCCATCTTCCCCTGTACTGACCTCCTAACAGATTTCTTTCCATGTCAGTTTAGACTATGTAGAGCATGCTCATGTGTATGTTTATATATATTATATATAATCTCCACAAGAGGGCCCTCTTATCTTCCCCAAATCTTAGAAAAAGCTTAACTTGCTTTCTCAAAATTTGTATTACAGAGCTTTTGTCTACAGTTATTATGGTATCTTAGAACAAAATTTTTACCAAGTAGAATTGAGTTTATGATAGAATTTTATACAACAAAAACTGGAATTTGAAAGGGAATATTTTTTTACCTACAATTTCCACTATATACCTGGCACACAGAGTACTTTCATCAAGCTTTTCCAAGTTTATGACTTGCAATAGCCAGCCAAAATGAGACCTTTTACATGCAGTCCACAGAGTCAGCTCACCCTGCCATGACGAGGCAGCCTCCAAGATGCAGGCTAGCCCTGTGTCATATTGCAATTTGTAGGGTAAGCCCAAAGTATGCACTATTAGTGATTTCAGCTCTGTGTGAATGCATCCCCTAGGCACTACAGTTAAGGTTCAAATGCTATTAAAGTTATTTGCACTATCCTCTAAAGTCCCAGGAGATATGGAAAACAAATCTTGTTTGGGATACCTTGTTATTTGCTTTAATATTCTGAATGTTTTGTGGTGACAGTGTTATACGTCCTCATCTTCTTAACTCAATTGCAGCTCTGTGAGGTTTTTATTATTTACCATCTCTTTGACCTTGGAATATCTAACAGAAATCAGGCCATCTCCATCTTCTGACCTCAAATCTTAATGAATCAAGGCTCTGACACACATGCCAGAGGGTTATTGCTGTACCACTATCTGCTGTGGAGGGTATTCTCTAAGAAAGAAGAAGAAATAAAGAAGCCCAGGCTTCTTTACTCCAACTTCTACGAGAGACTCTTTCCTTTTCAGGAAAATTAGAGAGAAATCATGAGCACTTTGCCTTGCTGACACAGCATAAACATGCCAATCTGCTAACTCACTTGAGCAAATCTCTGTGCCTTGATCTGCAGCACAAACTTTAAGAAAAGTTTTCACAGTTGCTAGGAAATACCACCATACGGCATGGCCACGTTTAACCAATGTTGATGACAGAGTTCAGGTTGCTGCAATACTAGTGTAAACGAGCAAAATAAAATACCCAAGGTGCTGATCGGACTCCATACGAATTACTGGTCACAGTAAGTCATCAGGGATGACTTTAGCTTTGCAACTCTCCTCTGGAATTGGTCATCAGGGATGACTTTAGCTTTGCAACTCTCCTCTGGAATTGGTTGATTCCTAATCAATGAATTAACCAATCTGTACAGTTGAGAAAAAGCATTTCCCAGTCCCTTCAGGCCACCAGCTGACTACATGAAGCATGACATTTGATTAGCCTTATTATCTCAACACATTGATACATAAATGTCGTTTAGGGGCTGTGAAGTCATCCAGCCTTTATTAAAAGCTGGCCACAGTCTCTCAGATGATGTTCCAACTCTTCTCCCTTTTTGCCTGTGAAACAAGAAGGATTTATTTTTTTTTTGAACTGCGGGCTTATTGCAAAACAACCTTCTTCTGCTACATTAGTGCAGCAGACTGTTGCCGTACCCCTCAAATATGCAAACAGGTCAGGCTCTACTCTTTCCCCACAGAGATATTTGACACTGAGACTCAATATGATCTAGCATCTTTGTGAAGTAAGGCCAGGGGAATAGTGCGCAAGACTTTATTTTCAAATGTATCTCTCAAGGAAATTAATGAACATCTGTGCAGACACTGAACACAAACACATGCAGCAGAAACAAAACCTATCTGAAATTGAGCTTAAGGTCTAGGAAAACCTAACGGTAAGGATCTTTGTCTTGGCAAGTTGAGGATTTCTTCCCCTCCCTTTGAAGAGCCAGAGTTCTTTTCAGGTCACAAATTTATCTTGCTTTAAAGGAAACAGGATGTTAACAGGGTTATGAAAGATATTTCTACATTAACAAGGAGCAAAATTGCTGATGTGTATCCTAAGTAACACAACGATTTGAATACGAAGCATTCATTAAGATTCCTTTATAGACTCTATAAATTGCTTTCTGTTTCATACTGTCAATAAAATTCAGCAGTAATGCAAAGAGGAAAGCAAAATTTAGGTTAAAATGTCATAATATCATGAACATTTTTCTACAGTTGTAATGATATCAGTGTTCATATCTTTTACCTAATCGAGCAGGCTACTTAGTCTGGGTCAACCATATTTTTGATACACATGCTGAATATTGCATAATTCTACATAAATTAAATACCTGTGAATTTAAAAAAGCAATCTCATCCTAGCTTCCTGAGCAACTGAGCTACCTGCCCCGTAAAAACAGAAAAGGATATAAACACTAATCTGGTTTTGCCTTTTTTTTTTTGCTTTGAAGATGTTCCTTCCCAACAGGCTTTTTCTAAGGCAAATTTTTTGTTTATAATTGTATCATTTTTCATATATGACAAAAGTATACATCCCAATAGTTCAGCACTTGTATCTCCGCTCTCCATCTTGAGATAGCAGCTGCTGTATGTTCAGGCTAAACTATGATTCTGCTTAGATGAAAAGGAAGTTTGCATGCACATAGACCTTTATTCGTGACACTTTAATTTGCTCCATGGCCTTAATAAATACACCAGCACTAAGCACACTCATGCAAACCACAGGTCTAAACATAGCTCACTTCAGACATTCAGACGTTCTTCCACGTTGTTTCCAGTAACACCACTCTTACTGCTAGGAACATTCATTAGCACAGGCAGGGATTTATCATCTAAAAATCCACACTCAGAGAAGCAGCAGGGATCCTCTGGGGTGTAGCAGGGCACAAGCTGAGGGTCACATTAGTATTCCCTCGGCATTAATGAAAAAAGCCCAGCAGCGTAGCTGGGCCACTTCAGTGAGGGGGGTAAACAGGCATAGGCAGCCCCTCTCATTTCTCACATTGCCATCCTACAGTGGTGCCTGCAGGTGAAGGCTGGGGGCAATGGCCTCCAAGCTTCACAGTCTCCCCAGAGCCCCCAGAGATACGTTTTGCTTAAGAAACCAGAAATCCACCTCGTTCAGTCCAGCACCCCTTCCCAGATCAAAGTCTCCCATAGCACGCACCCCACCCTACTTTGTCAGAAGAAGAAGGGACTGTTGGGAAGGGAAGGTACAGGCTCCTCCTTAACTTTCTAAAGAGACTCACAACTTTGCCCTAAGCTAATTGCTTTTTCTTTTTGTCCCAGTATTCTCGACAGAACATAAAGATGTATTTATGACAAATGCTGTGTGAACAGCAACAAACCAGGCAGTGAGAAGAATAGAGTTTTCTTAAAAGCTCTTTTCAGCCTTAAGTGCAACTCTCTTTATCTCATCCTAAAACATGCCTGCCTTTATTGTAAAAAGGTAAACAAACTGAATACATAGAACAAACCAATGGCCTACAAACACGCATAACCCAGAGATTCAACTTTTGATTTAAAAACAAAACAAAAAAACCCCAAAAACTGATTTTAATGAAAACACCATGATAAATGCCTTGTTGGAAAGGATCTGGGAATAAAACTCTTAAATCAGTGAGCCTTGAGCACAGTCTCAACATTCAATCACAACATTGTGATTCATGAGAGCTACAAAAACTGCAGTGCTTCTTACTACACACTTACCACGTGCGCTTTTTTTCTCTTTATTTCCTCTTAGCTTCTTTCTGGTATCACCTGGGGTTTTCTTTCTGTCTTTCTTTTCTTTTTTTTTCCTCTCATTACTTGTGTCCTCACACAGCAGCAGCATTACTTTATGCCCAGAGGAGCTGCAGAGGAAACAGAGCCTTTCCATGTGCAATGGTCTGTTGGACTGATATAGAAGAAAACTGACTTTTTCCTAGCTAGGTTAAAGCCCATTTGCTCCTGCACCAAACCTCTCTGCATATTGAGCTGGCTGCAGAGGAAAACTGAGTGGGATGGTGTCACTCCAACTCTTTGTGCTGTGCCTGCAGCTTGCCGGGCTCAGAGCCAGGGGTTGTGCAGCTGATTGAGCAAGCCACACTGAGTGCAGGTCCTACACAAAGATATGTTAGTTCCCCACAGGTCATTTCCCCAGCACTGCCTTCATTTGTGCATCTCCCTCTACAAGCTACCAGGATGGGGATTTTGGTTTAATTGGGATTTTTTAATTTTAGCTTATTGAAACTGGATCCACCCAATTTCTGCATCCCAGGTACACAAACTCTCCAAGTGCTCAATTTAGATCCATGCACGTTAAGCTCATTACTGTCAGTTACGGTTTTCTTAACAAATCTCAGAGACGGAAATTATTTTGAAAAACCTCAGTGTAACTTCCAATGCTGGACAGCCTAGAACGTTTATTATATCATAGTACTGCAATAGGAGTTAGCTCTGTTAAACCTAGCCTGAACTTGGCTTTGGCTTCTAAAAAGCTTCTAGAAGAATCATGTTCTCTAAAATCAGCTGAACAAAAAATGCCTTATTGAAAAGGAGCTCAAGAAGCTACTCGACTAGTTCGAAGTGCATCAAGAGCTATTAAATATAAAGACATCACTACTAAGCAAGAAATTCTCAAGCCTTCAACTAAGGGAGTATATTCAGGTGTATCATCATTACATGCTTGCCTTGGTCTTGTCCTCCTTGAACAGCAGTTCACTGTGGGAGACAAGTTATTAGGCTAGGTGAACCTTTGGTCTGACTCAGATTAGTCATCCCACTGCAACTTCAAGCCACCCACACAGTCATACTTTTAAAAATTAATATTAGAGAAGTATCTCATATGCTGATGGGTTAATTCAAAGCAAAAAAAAAAAAAAAAAAAAGACAGAAGACCTGTACAGTTTTAGCCAGAAGCATTAAGAAGAATTTGGATGTCATGTTTGCCATAGAAAATGTTCTCACACCTTCAACAAGAAATCTGTTTTCTGTTTTCTTAAACATGGATCCCATAATGTGGGTGTTAGAAACAGCAGGTCCTTCTCTACTGCTTGTAAAAATGAACACCTTCCATTCATTTACAGAAAGACTATTAGAAAATATTTTATTGCCAGAGGTTGGTAGGAGGCAACATCAAACACCATGTTAGCTCTGAAAGAAAAATGCACCACAGAAACAGACTGAACGCAGGAACTGAAGTTCAGGATGCAGCAGAGTGGCATCCCATTGAAGGTACAACACAGAAGGCAGCTGAGGAGAACTTCAGGTAGGCTGAAAACCAGCTTGCCCTGCATCCTGGCAACTCCAGCACTGTTCCATGTCAGGTCTGTGTGTGGCTAGGGGCCTGTCAATGCAAATACGACTCATGGCAAACACAGGCAACACAAATTAAATACAGTACATGGTATGATGCCTATGCTGGTTTTATGTACTCGTGTCTGCCAGAATGGAGAGGACAGATGATATCAGATGGGGCACAGGGTGATAAAGAGCAAATCGACCTATTCTGGCACAAAATCTTTTGGCACAAAATCAATTTATCATCTTCTTCTGAACAGCTCGAATTGGTACAGTGAGCTTATGCTGTAGTAGTACTTGGCATCATTTGTTCATCCCACTTTTGAGCAAGTACTAGGAGATCTGAAGCCAGTTTGACTATCGTCAGACCACGGCCTCCATATCTAACTTGCAACAACTGCACAGGAATTTGGATTTATGAGTGTGCAACCACACCAGGATGATCTGCTTAGTATTGCTGCCCCATGCACTTCTTCTTTGTCTGTCCTAACTTACCTAACCTCTGCAATTCTTTCCACGTAATATACATATCCTCACTCTAGTGTACTAAAGTGAGATGAATAAGAAGAAAGTAAATGACACAACTGAAATATTGAATTCCTTAAACGTTGAATATCACACATAAAATTTAAAGGAGTACAACATATTTAATAACAATACTATGTCAATTCCATGAGAAAATAAATGAATAAAAGCCTCCATTACAGGCTGAAATATTGTTCTCAGAGCCAGAAATGCCAGAAATAATATTATTTGTGTAGCTCTACTTTGCTGTTATGATACCCTTGTTATTTGCAATAAAAAATATTGTTTTTCCACCAAACCCCTGCTTTCTTCAGTGCACAGAATAGGCAGTCCTCAGCATGTGAGATGCCTGTTCAATATTTCTTTTTATTGTTATCTGAAAGCATGTAGTTCAATGTTTTATTTACAGCTTGTCACACAGACTCTGCTCAGGATACAGAATGTCACATCTCCTTATTGCTTTCACTATCACAATTGTCATTATATCCTCACAGTGCTGCCCACTGAATCTTGATTTCGTTCTGGTCAAAATTAAACAGCACCAAAGATGGGGTACAATTTCCTTCCTTGAAGAGGCAGGAACAGAACTGCAACAGACTCGTGGACAATGAGCAAGGTAAGACTGAAACCCTCAGGTGGTAGAAGAAAATGAAGAAAAATCTCTCACTTTCAACACACCACCATCAGCTTTTGACAGAAGCAGCTGTGTGCTACATTCAATAAACAGCTCCTGAAGTAAGGCGTTCCTCACTTGTGCTCCTTGAGAAGGAATTGCATGGCTTCTCAGACTGCCCCCCCCCCCGCAAAGCAGGCAGCTGTACTGCAGAAACAAAACTGGAGACTCCTAAGAGATCTTACTAATCACAACTAAGGCTTCCTGTGACAGTAGAATCAGGCACAGTTTTGAGTATGACTCTCCCAGATTCGGTACTTACTTCTTATGACTTTGGGATCTCAGACTACTTCATTAAATACTGACATCTTTAGAAATCAGACCATCCCTTTTCAATTCCAGCTGGAAACCTGAGCTTTAGCAACAATATTTTAAAACATCAGCATCTTGAAGATTTAGTGGTTTATTTACCTTGGAACCTTGCTGTGTATACTGCTTGCAAGTGTACATGGCCCAAGGTAATGAAATAGTTACCAGTATGAAATCATCATTACTACTGAATGATCCACACTTTCTCTCACTTTTTTGTTTGGAAATGGCTATCTCTTGTTTTTCATTGCATCTGTCATACAGTACAAATCTTAATAAGAAAATGCCTGACATTAATAAGGCAGTAGTGTGTTTTCAAAGCCATCACTTATTGACAGATGCTAGGAATAAGTAAGACACGGGTAATGGACAATTAAAGAAAGATATTCACCTAGCATGGCTTACTTTTTAACCACATATTTCTCATCAAGAAATGCACTCTTGAGTGCAAAAAATGTCTACAAATAGATGACAGGGGGAAAAAAAATGCCTAATACAGAAGAAATATTTTATATATCTACAAATAATACAAACCTTTTTTTTTAATCCAGAGGACGTACGGGCACAATATTGTCAGTCAATCCACAAGTAATGTAACGTCCTTTAAAAAGAAGTGCACCCAAGCTACATGGAAAACTTGATTTTAAAATCAGCTTGCCACTTTACAGTTACTACTAAGCACAACTTCACAAGCAAAGTTACTTGAAGACAAAAGTAACAGTTCAATGAGACGGTACGAGAGACCAGTTGGTAATCTTGCCATCTTTACTACCTTGTACAAAGTTAAAGGCAGGCCTCTGCACTTTTCTGAATAAAGATAGGCTGTAACTGCCTTGCTGAACCAGGACTTCAATTATTTGTGGACATTTAAAAAGTTATTATCTAATTCATTATGCAGAGAGACAGTTGTGAGCACAGTAAATTATCTGGATGATAGGTGGACTATACATGCTCTGAATAAAAGTAATTACAGGTTTATTTTCTCTGGAAAGGATTTATTTAGTCAAAGAGCAAATAAATGATGAAAATATGTGTAAGTAAACAATTATTGCAACATTGCTTCAGTTCTGGAGACATTTTGCATTCATTTGTGCTTGAAAGCTGGCTGCTTCAGACACGAGTCGATGAGAAGGAGACACCACAGCTGACAGGAAGAGAGAAGCAAGGGCTATAGGAGACCTACCTCTGTCCAAATACCTGCAAGAGCCCAGGTTGAAATGCAGAGGGGAAAGGCTGGGTAAATCCAGTGAGATGCCTTATCTCTGACTCATGAAGCAGCACCTATGTGCAAGGGTAAACCAGTGTGCTTCAAGGAAGATAGACTCCTTCAGTTTTATTTTCAGATAAGAACTTTAAAATATGGAAATATGCCCAAAATACAATCATATGCCTTGGCATGGGATAAAATAGAGATGATTATGAATAAGATTATAGCCGATGTTTGATTTCTTCTTTTTCAATGACTAGATATCTCCTTTCTTCAGACAATCAAAGCTTCAGAGACTCTCTGGAGCCAATAATTCCATAACTTTTTTTTTCTTGTATTTCCTCTGGCTTTGAAGTCTGTAAGACACTACAGAACTTTTGAATCCCTTTTTATCTCAAATCTTCAGTAAACTGAAATATTGATTTCTGTGATGATTTAAATAACCGCTGCTTAATCTATAGACTCTGTTGGCCAAATTTCCTCTTACTCTTCCCAGCTGTGGCCTCAGAATCGCCATGCATGTGTTTGGTCATGAAGCACAGAAATAATTGGTCTCTCTAAACTGATTTTGGCTTAAATGTCCTCACTCTGGAAGACTTCAGAGTGCACTCTGCCAGTGTATTATGGTGTAGCACAGATCTTGGTGGTTTGAGAACAGTTGTGTCAGGTTTTCCTTCCCCTTCTGACATTTTATTTTAATTTAATTCTGTGGATAAAAAGCTCCCTCTTGGGAATTTGGCACTATAAAAGGGAACATTTATTTAAGAGATAAAACATGTAACCATTACAGACATTCAAACACAGATCTTTTTTTTCCCAAGATATCTCTTAAATATTAGTCTCTCCTATTTCTAACCTATTTTTTTAGGATGAAAATGGTCATGTTAGCACATTCACAATATCGTCTGTATAACTTATGCCTTTTGACTTTTGCTGATACTTACCTCCTCTCACAGGACTTTTAGGGTAAGACCTATTTCACTTTCTGTCAGTCAATGATGTTAAATATCTGATCTCATTTAAGCATGTCGGTTCCCTATGAAGGTCCATCCAGAGATGATTTATCCCCCTTCCTAAGACAGCTGTCTGCAACATGTAGAATGCAACCACCACCCTACTCTTGATATCAATGAGGGTAGATGAAATACAACTTAACGACTGACAGTCATCACATCGAGTACTTAACTGCTTGTACTTGGTAGATATTCCTTTCTTTTCAGCAGCTGGTGAACAAGTCAATCAGTCACAGTCTTTGATGACCAGCTGGCAAATATATTTTCCCCAGATGATGTGCATTATATTACTGGAAAAATTACTTGGTTGCATCACTTCTTTTACAAAACGCTGACTTCTTAAAGTTTAGTGCTACTTATCCTGTTTCACTGTTGTGCTGAGTTCTCCAGCTTTGTAAGTGTGACTACTCAGTGATCCATCGAGTCATTGGTTCATTGCCATATATTCAAAATATATGATGGTCCAATTAATTTTTTAAATTTCTTTTGTGTCAGAGCTTTTGCCAAGACCTGTTCATTGCTGTCACTTAGCAGAGGACATTACGATGTGCATAGTGTGTGCATGGTAGGCTTTGGTTTAGTCGATCCCTTCTGTTTCTGGTAAGAACCAATAATATTGATGGATTTCATTGAGAAATACAGTGGTGGGTTACCTGAGCTGAGAGCTTGATAAGTGATAGTAATTTTGCCCATAAATTGTAAGCTCAGACACCAAGAGTTTTAGAAACAGGGCATGGAAATTGGGCTTCTAAACGTGTATCTAGATTCCAGTAGAAGGCGGCTGACTTCTTGTGCAGCATGAACTTGCAGGGATTTCAATCACCACAGTGCAGGTATTAGAGGAGTGCAATCAATGTATACGAACTGCTGTAAAATCTAACAGTGTCCCATAAATTCATGAAAAAAATACTAACATTTCTCAGCTGCTGACATGGTCATATAGACTGGTAATTAAATGATGGGGAAAAAAAATAGAAATTAATGTCAAGTCTGGAAAAACTGCAAGGAGGAATGTATAGTGGGTGCTACTTTGATCAATGTTATTGGATGCAGTGTTATCTAATGTAGTACACTATGATTAAATACCTTAAGAGAAAATATACCAAGTGCACTAATTAATTGTAATGATGACACAAGTTGGAAGATGCCAAGTAACTGCATGAAAACAATATAAAGGTACTTAGAGAATTTAGAGAAAAAAAATCATAGAAAATTGTATAGAAACATATGAGAAAAATACAATCTGAAACAAGTATTTCATAAAACAGAAACATTTTAGGACTCAGAAATATTGAATAATATGGGAAGTGCTTTTTACATGTATACTTCAGGGGGAAAAAGGGAGATTTGTCACTTCACACCCAGAAGTATCCCATTGTATGGTATAACCTTGTTGACTGAAGCGTATTAAAGTCTGAATTAATGACAATGTTCGGGGCTAAGAAAAAGTACTAACAAGCTGGAGGGAATAGTAGCAAAGTGTTGGCAGGACAGAAGCAAATCAATGAAGTTGGACTTTATTAACTCTTGCTTTTTGAGCCCTGAAGACACTGGAAGTCAACTACAGCAGGTTGCCCAATTGGGTTTTGAATATCTCTGAGAATCGAGACTCCACAACCTCTCTAAGCAACTTGTGCCAGTGCTGAGTCACCCTTGCATCAAAGAAGTTTTTCCTTATGTTCAGGGGGAATATCCTACTTTTCCGTTTGTGTCCATTGTCTTGGATCCTGTCACTGGGCACCACTGAGAAGAGCCAGGCTATATATCCTTTGCACCCTCCCTTCATGTATTTGAGCACATTGGTAAGAGCCCCCTGACCCTTCTCTGTTCCAAGCTGAACAGTCCCATCTCTCTCAGCTTTTCCTTACATGTCCAGTGCTCCAGACCTTTAATAATACTAGTGACTCTTCACTGGGCTTGCTCCAGTATGCCCATGTCTTATAGTGGGGAGCCCAGAATTGGACACATAGCTCTAAGTGTGGTCTTGCCAGATGTTGTTCTACCAGCACTGAGTAGAGGAGAAGAATTACCTCCCTTTATGTCAATGGTTGTAGGATGATTGAATTTAAAACTATGTCATTTAAAACATACAAACAAAGAAGGGAAAGATATGGATTAGAGAAAAGTAAATGCCTAAATGGTAAGGAAAGATGTGAAAATAAGAAAAAAAAACATGTACATTAAGAAGAAGAACAAATACCTAGATGCTGGAAGCACTACATTCTCTGAGAAATGATGGCCACTGCATTACTGTAAGTCACTTGGAGTTGTATTAAGCACAGTAGACCTGAGCACTGGGAACAAACACTGGCACTGGCAGAAGTGAAAAACAATGCTAGAAAATGCAATATGTCTCTTCCATTTTTAACTTCTACGAACATGTGTTGCCTTCTTTTCTGAATGCTAGCAGATGTCAGCACCCTGCAGACCGGTTTCTCAGTGGAAGAGAAATCAGAATGGATATACTCTAAAGGCAAATTGAGTAATTTACATTCATCCTGAAGCAGAGACTGTCATAAATAACACTCAGGTGAACCCTTCTTTCAAGACACTCGGCCAAACCCCAATGCCCTGTTCCCAGGGAGCAACTTCAATCAAAGATAACATCCGAAACCAAATTCTCTGGCCTCCCACACAGCGATGCCCTCATCAGAAAGGTGTATTAAAATGTCAGCAGGAAAGAGATGCCAATCTCTGCGTTTCCTGGTGCACAATGACATTTTGAAGGCAGTGCCACCTGGTGACACCTGCCAAACAACACTCTGCTGCTCAGTAGCGCATAAGCTGCCTCAGAAATACCTCAAAGGAAGATACAGAACTGAATGAAACCAAAAGAAAGACAAAGTGGACTTTTTTTTTTGTATTTCATTTTGTAATTCCTTGTCAAGATTCTGCATGCAAAAATCTTTTCTTTTTCTCTGAATCGTGGTGAGAGTAGGCAATGGGTTTAATCACTGGCATCAGTTCCTGCCTGCTGGCACTGTAACTTATCTCAGCAGAGTGCAGCTCTCCCCTATGATAAGCTGCCATGCTACCATGAGTTATAGAGCCTCTCACTAACAGCAAGGCTGACCCATAACCAAGTATATCCATGCTTGGTACAGAGTGGGTTTTGAAGCACAGTTAAGCCGATGCAAGAGTGATCACTCAGCCTTTAAATGCTGCAAACCACCAAACACAGTCTGGAGCAGCATCTCTTCCTCATATGGCAAGCACAACTGTTTTGTGATGCTGGCCACCGTGAAAGCGAGCCTTCTGTGCTAGGAATGGACCTGGACAACCCAGGGTTTGTGAAGAGCAGGTGGATCAGCTCACTTATGGTTCAGATATTACTCTGTCAGAGGAAATCCCACCCTTATTCATGGGTATTCATCTCTCTTTCTAAAACAATTCTTTTACTTTAGATTCAGTTCCACATTAAATTATAAACTGTAAGTATAAGGGAGCTAAGAACCTGCAGGCTGAGAGGCAAGCCAAAGAAATACCTTCTCCATAAGCATCTCAAATATAGCAGGGATGTTACACAAAGCAAAAGCTATTGCTTTAAACTGTCATATCCTTTAGCTGCTGTAAAAGCAGTCTTTTATCTGGCTTTTGGATGTATTTTTACCTGCCTATTCCCAAGTAGCAACATTCAGCCAGCAGAGAGAACTCTGTTGCTGCAGAAGGTCTGTACAACTGAAATTTCCCTTTGGTCCTATGTATGCCAGCCTCTCTGTCCACCAAATGATTGACACTAATCACTTCAATCACAGCATGGACATCAGCTCTGGTGAAAGCACAAGGGATTAAAGCAGGAGCAAATGGAGGAAATTTTCTGTGGGAGGATGCAACACCTCCAGACTCAACACTAGTTTCTCATACTGTACTGTACTCTCCAAAATCGATCCCCATGCAAGACCTATCTGCATACTTGTAGGCAACCAGCCACCACACTGTTTAAAGCCCAAGCAAAGGATGTGTCATCCCATCCTAGTAGGAATATATTATTATCCCTGCCTTTACAGAGACAGATTAAGTAATCTCAGAGTCACACAAGGAGCCTGCGGGAGAGAAACAACCTGCATTCAGCTTCTGACCCAATAACATATCCTTCTAAAACCAAACCATCAACTATTTACGGACAAAGAAGTCACTTCTACTTCATAACTTCCTGGCTGAAAAAGAGATGATAGGAGAATGAATACTAAGTATTCATACACAGCCTATTTCCCTGGCACCGTCCATAGACTGGCATGAAGTCAAAGAGCCAGTTACTACCCAGAATCACAGAGAGCGAGGCATTGAAAGGGACCTCTGGACATCATCTAGTCCAACCTCCCTGCTAAAAGCAGGTTCACCTACAGCAGGTTGTACAGGAACATGGTCAGCTGGGTTTTGAATATCTCCAAAGACTCTACAGCTTCCCTGGACAGCCTGTTCCAGTCCTCCATCACCCTCACAGTAAAGAAGTTTTTCCTCATCTTGAGGTGGAACTTGTGTTCCAGTTTGTGCCCATTGCTCCTTGTCCTGTCACTGGGCACCACTGAGACAAGTCTGGCTCCACCCTCTTGACACCTGCCCCTTAGATATTTATAAGCCCTGCCTCCTTGTATTCATACCTATCACTTCTGATACATTTATATGTCAAGTTTGAAACAGAAGAAAATTTAACTCGACTAACCTGTTTCTCCCTACCCTTTAAAGACAAAACTATAGAAAAGAAGCTTGATAAATGGTTCAGGTCTGCTGATTATTCTTCTCCATCTTCCAATTTGTAAATCAAGACTTGACCATAAAAAGATTAAGAGCAGGCTCTGAAAAATGGAACATCCAGTATACATCCAGTATACATGCAAATAAAAACATCAGAAAAGAAAAATTACTTGTCAAATTTCCCTTAGACTTCTGAGTTGGGATTCTGTTGAGAAACAAACGTTCATTGAATTGGATCTGGGAGGTGTTTTTCTACGTGTGTAACCATATAGGTCCTGAGGATGAGGGTACACTGATAGAAGCTGGAGCACTGCCATGAGGCGTTCAAAGATCTTTATCCATCTTTTTTGTTCTTTTTAAAATGGGGATGCTTTTTTCCTATTTAACGAGCTATTAAAAGAAAGAGACAGTTAGTGTCAACCCATGCTCTGGATCTAAATATTTTAAAAGGCCAGCAATAACACTGGAAATATGTAGATGCATATATTCCACCACAAGTCATTATATTTTAATATTTTGGTGCCTGGCAAAACACTGAGTGCATTGCTATCTACCCTGTGAGATAATTAAGTTTAAAAGTCATAACAAATGTAAAATAACACATAATGAAACAATCCAAAAGCTATGCATTCACATTTTCCTTGGAATATTTTTTGATTACCCTGTTGAAAATTGTCAGCTACCCAGTAGACAGTAAAATTGTTTGAATAATTTTAAAAAAATCAAACACATTAACTTTTAATAATGTTTTATGAGACTCATAATTCTTTAGGATGCAATAACCTCTTATCCTACTATGATTAGTCACTTGGACCCATCACGTTGGTCCCCTGGTATTCAAGACAATCTAAATTTTGAGTAATACTGGAAAAGGTAAGATAAATACAAAATTAATATAGTCCTTTGTGATTGTAATGTTATCCCTTATGGAACTTTGAAAAAAAAAAAATCAAACGGAACAAGGGAGCAGACTGAGAAGAGGCAAAAGATGACATTTTTGGGAGACAACACTGTGATAGGACCCTGGTACAAGGATTTAATTATTATCTTGAATAACCACTTTTCTAATGATAGTTGTCTGAAGCAACACCAGACACTGAAACTCCTTACTGTCAAGGCCAGCAGCAAGAGGCAGGAAGACAGTAAATCCCTTTTCAACTTGATGGAGTGCAAGAAATCTCATGTTAATGTTAGCAGCTCACCACTCACCAAGCCCACCATCCCAGGCTGTGTGAGGTACTCCATACCTCACAGAAGAGCACTTGCATTCTCGTCATTGGCACTGTTTGCAGTCACGTTGATCAATTTAATACCTTTGCTAATTTCACCCCAGAATAATGTTTGTTTACATAAATCTATTCTCTGTGGTAAAATAGCTAATGCTTGAGCATTTCAGATGTTATCCTATTAATGGAAGACAGGATGGTGAGAGCAGACGTCCTATAGAAAATTACCACACTCTCCAATTGCCTGCGTTAGTCCTGCCTGTCGGTAAGTGGTGATTAACACCCCGCTGGCTGCAGCTGTACTTCTCAATATAGCTTCTCTGAGTAGGAGGATGCACAGAGAGTACCTCATTACTATGTCTTTAAAGTTGTAAAGCAGGAATAATGCAAAATAAATCCTTTAAACTAAAGGTCATAGACCAGAATATATCGGCACGAACACCTGTTCGCACATTTTTCCTGATAAAATCACAAAGATAAGTGATTTATCTGTTTTTATTCCATTCCCTTTCATTGCAGGTATGCAGAGGCCACACAACTGGATGTTAATAATTCTCAACCACAGCAGTATGTTTTTATATAATGCCAGAAGAAAAGCTTAGGAGCTTAGCTAACAGGCTGCTTTGCTGGCTGAGACAGCAGAGCTGGCATTAGCTACTTCCTCTCTTTGCCCCAAGCTTTTTTTTTCAGTGGGGAGACAAAACAGTCATCCTGTTCCCTCCACGCTTCCAACACTGAAAAGTTTGTTACGATTCAAGCCCCTTTTGCGTGTGCGTTTAACCTGTAAACTGACAGGTAAAATCTCACTCTATTGCTAAGCTATAAAACCCAATAACCGCAGACTTACATGAAAGAAAATGATTGCCTGACAATGCAAAGAACTCTGCATGGTCATCACCTCAATAGATTTTGGTCTCTTTATGGATAATGCTTCTGACCAGGGAGGAGGTCGGTGGTTACCCTCAGCCTCCATCTCCTGGGGTCTCTCATGCAAGCTCAGAGGCTGTACAGCTACACAGCCAAGTGCAGATGACACGGGTGCATGTAAAACTTAGCAGTGCTCTGGTGTGGTCTCATCAATGCCCTTTCTAGCTGGAGATGAACTTTTCACCTTTTGCCAGACACAGCACTACCCTGTGCCCCTGAATATTTCTGGGTGTTGCAGGAGTTCATGCCCAGCATATTGCTGAGGGAAAACACTGCTTGGCTGACAGCAGGCATCTTATCCTGTTCCAAAGGGTCTAGTGCCTGTTGGAAAATCTAGTTTCAAAGTAAGTGAACATGTCTAAAACCACACCCATAAATTATCAAAGTACAGCCTTGTTCCCCTATTGCCTGTTGTGGGCACTCTGGAATAGATTTAACTTGCACCACTTTGCCACAGAGGTGAAAGTCAGAATCAGGAAGACACTGCCAAAGAAAAATAAAAAGAAGAAAGAAAACATGACTGTTGCTAGTGAAAGAACAAGCTGATTCAGAAGTACTTGGACCTGAAAGAATTTTACTCAACTGAGTCACTGCAAAGCAAAGCGTTCACATCTCCTGCTGCAGTAGGAACTGAGCACAGCCCTCCTTCAGATCACAAATGCCTCATAAGATACATATGTAGACTGAATTGTCCCCAAAAGACACTACCTCCCACTGTGCAGAATTTATCCTCCCAAGTGCAGGGTTCACCCACGTCCGGTCTGCCCAAGCAACCTGCTAGGAGCCCTGCAAAAAGGAGAACCAGAAAACAGCCATCTCATGCTTCAGTGACTGAAAGAAACAGTATAATGGAGACTAAGCAACAACTCTGAGCGCTGTGCAGAGCTGCAAGATGATTTCTTAAGTCCTGTTTGGAGTACGTCAATATTTAGGAGTTGAGGGAAGATTTCTTTCGGTCTTGCCACTCCAACAAAAAGATGCCAATGATAATAGTCCCGACAGGCTCTGTGATCAACCAGCATCTCCCTTCTAGCCTAAAAAAACTTTGCAGTATTATCGTATCTTCAGAAATTGCCATGTTTCTATAAAATTCACAAACCATTGCTGAAGGCATAACCCACACCTTCTCTTTGTTTCTCAACTGGCTTTTTCAGAAAGCAGGCACACTGGGTCGTGTTGGGACTAGAGGATATTCTTTGTCAGCTCTTGGGCTGAAGGCTTCCAATGAGATGAAAGATGTCCTTTGCCTAGCGAAGCAAAATACATTCTGCCAGACCTCTGAAAGACTGGCTTCTGCCACCTTCCAAAGTGTCGTTGGTGTTGCATGAAGAACAGCAAAAGCCAAATTCAAGACCGACATATGAGCTAAAAGACAAGAAGCAGCACTCTTAAGGATTCCAAACTTTACGGAGTTTTGAATCTGCATGTAGGACACCAGTCCCTAATTCAGTAGGTTCACTGGCAGGTCCTGGGATCCTTGGTGCCATGGGCACCAAGTATCACTGGGGACTGGTAAACAACTCTCTACTGTCCACCCAGCCTCTTGGCCCTCCCTGTACGTGCTGCCTCTAAGCCAGGTCAATGCAGGTCTTCTGTAGGTAAGGAGCCCTGCTTTCCCCTCATATAAGACTGGGCAGCCTGGAGAAGACACAGATAAAAAAGTTCAAGGATATGATGGAACCACCACTTTGGGGTGTATTCTGCCCTGGCACGCCACTCGGTATGTAGTGTGATTCAGCTTTCTGAATTGACATTTAATATTTGCATTTCCCTCTAATGCACACAGGATTATGCCTGGATACCTGACAAGTCACCTTGGACTCTGTAATCACAACTGCCTGTTAGGATAATTAAACTGTCACCTAACGGGGAAAGCTTATGAGGGCAGGGGGCCAACTTGATGTAAGAGCCAAACCTGGGCTACTGAACATTTTATTTATCTACTTATTTTGTCAGAGATAAGAATAGTCATGAAGCACGTGCCAAACTGCAAAAATTTAGCACAGCTTTTCCTCAATGTGTCATTTACGCATAGAAACACAGAAAAAGTCATAATGAAAAGAACTGATGGCATCTAGAGAATTATAAGAAATGGAATAATTTTGCTTATAAATACCTGGGAGACACTCAGACAGTCTGGTTATGTCAGAAGGTTTTAGATTAGATTGATAATGCAAATTATGTCAAACTTGCCCACCTGGAGAGATGCAGTACAGGTAAGATTAATAAACATGTCACCATAAAGAGCTTATGTACTACAGCCTGAAAATTTGCAGCTCGAATTGTTGAGGAATTCTTGGGAAAACAAGTCCCTACAGAACAAAAATGTGAGATAAGTTCAGAAGAGAGAATCCTGAGTGGAGCAGTCCTTACTCACACTCAAGAACAATTTGGGAAGGAACACTCCCTGTTTCCCAGCATTGTTTTAAATCTGGAGATACCAAGTGGGTGTTCCCAGGCAACTGAGTTTATCTTTTCTGAAAACCTTTGTCCCCTGTAACGCAGCAATCTGAAGGAAAATGTGAAATACGTATACTTTTGCACGTGTTTTGGCTTAAATGGTTTATAGAAAAAGCCTTGAGGCAGCAGCAAACTCCTTCCTCCGAAAAAAGCTGCACAACAAGAGGGCAGAATAGACTGGGAAGTCAATCCTGAGGTACCACTGATGGCCAAGGCAATTAGAGGGTCCCAAAGTGAACTTCCTGTTATCCAAGACAACTGGAGGAACATCAGAGCAATCGGTCACTGATAAATGCCATCCCCTTCAAACGTCCCCTGGATGTCTTATGGGCCTGTCTTGCCATTCCTGTGTCAGAAACAGGCTTGCCCCTAAGCCAGGGTCTATGCTGGGGAGGGATGCCAGTCCTGCCTGTGCCCAGCTGAAGTTGTGGCGACCAGGAGCACTGAAGGCAGCCATGTTCCCCACTGCACATGCCTCCACTGAGGCAGCAACAGACTAGGCTGCCAAGCACCAGGACAGACAACCAAAACCAGGACACCACCATCCCTACCTCTCACATGTAGTTTTTAAGGCTGGTTGGAAGTACATGCAAAGGGTCTCCAACAGTAAAACTCAGGTAGTTTCTTCCATGGCTGAATTCAAGCCTCAACGACTCATAGGGTAATCCTATATGGATTCCTCACAGCCAGTGAGGAACCAGCACCAAGGGAATGCCATTCCAACCTAAGCCATGCTGCCACATACTGCGTGGAGATCCTGTTACACATGCTTAATGTATATTAATGTATATTAAGCATGTGTAACATCTTTGATCTCCTCAAGAATGAGTATGCCTTATTGCATTAAAGGCATGGATTGCTATGAGCCACCAAAAGTCCTTATGGAGATTGCTCCTCACCTGAAGATGAGCTGAAAATCACTTAAATCACTCCTGACCCATGGCATAGCTGCTTCTTTTCTCGGCAATGAGAAAAATATTTAATTGACCACTTTTAAAAAAAAAATCAAAACAATTAATGAAATTAATGTAATTTTTTTTAATAAAAAAGATTATGGGATTTTTCTCAAGATCTATGATTACATTTTTAAATTAAGAGGGAAAAGCACATAATTTTTTGAGCACTTCTGTAATTTCACTTAGACCCCATAATATTTATGACAATATAGTAAGTTATCTTGGAGTATGAATATAGAGTGTCCAAAACAGTTATGACATTGAAGTCTTCATGATACTTTCACAGTCACTAACTATAACTCAATAACATGCTCCTGGGAGTCCACACCTAATTACCTTTCACAGTAAGGAAAGTTTTATTTAAGTATTCACACTAAACACATTCTCTCGTGAAAGAGTACGTCTCAATGCAAAATATGTACAAATAAATGCATCTGTGTAATTTGCGGTGGCTTGTTGACATATTGGAATGTAGAATACAAAAATCAAGAAAAAACTCTGACATATTTTCTTAAAAAGAGGTACCTCCAGAACACATGCATAGATAGTTTTGTCCATATGCACAGCACTCAACTAAAAGATTTTCAGAAACAGCCTCATTTGATGTTATGGCAAGAAACAACAGAAAACATATTGGTTATCGAACTGCTGGCATGAATTTTTACTGCCTATAAAGAAGCATTAAATGGCAGCATGGAAGCTACCCAGCTGCCTTAACAAGAAAAAGTGCATATGATCACATTATTTTAATTCTGCAATATGGATTCTTCATGAAGCCATTCCGCAAAATCTTTGTTTATTCGTGCCAAACGAAACACAAAACTCTCCCTGGTAAAAGGAAAGCACTTCAGAAATAATTACGGTTCACCAAGTTTAAAATATCCTTTAATCAGATTTTATTTAAATGTACTAAATTTTAAAATAGATGCCTATAATCTGTTTGATAAATTTTGTATCATGTCTAGCACTGGGTGTCCTTCTTGCTCTGGATTGCCTTCAGTAACAAACCCACTGCCTTCTCACCACAGAAACAGCTGTCAGCATGGTACGGGGATCAGTCCTGAAGAATCCAGGTGATCAATACAGCCGTAATCCTAACGTTTGTTTTGCAGCATGCCCTGCCTATATGAGAACAAATAAAAACAGAAAGTATAACTTCCAAGCGATTAATTGTATAGAGGGGGTGAGCTGCTTTCCTACTACATTCTAAGTGCATTTCAGAAGCTTTACTCAGCCACCAGAGCAGACTAATCAGTTCCACTGGAGATGTAAGGAAAAAAAAAGCTGCTGTGTGCAAGTGAAGTTCAGCAGGAGCCTGCTGCTGGGTCAATGCAGCAAGCAGGCTTTTGGTGAAGAGCCTGCAGGGAGAGGGAAGCACTCAGTAGCAGCTCAGTGCTGTGTAATTTATCACCACACAGCCATACGCTATGACGTATGGTGCTCTCAGTGAAGTACCTGAAGGTAGTTTGGTAGGGCTCTATGAAGATCAATGATACACCAAAGAATACCATCCAAAGACACATTCATCTTCCTCTAATCAATAATGGCCTTAAAATGATCTCTGTGACACACTGTTCTTACAAGCATTGCTGCTGGGCTTCTTCAGCTCACTTGTCATCCTCTGGCTCAAGTCTTATTACTAGCAACTATTCCACATACTCTCTTTAGTGGAGGAATTTGGCTTCTCCTGAAACTTAAAAGACAGAACAAGGATATTCAAAAGTAGCATCAAGTTCAATGAAGACATGGAATCACCTCTAATACAAACACTACATGTGGCAAGTGATTTTTTTTGTTTCTTTCATCGGGTCAAAACAGTTTACTCTCTTTCCTCTGCGTGGAAAGCTGAGGGACAGCCCCTGAGGTGTGGATGTACTCAAGCACTGTGCCTTCTCACGAGGGAGGGAAGGGAAAAAGGTGCTGATCTCTTCTCTCTTGTGACCTATGATAGGACTAGAAGGAATGGCAGGAAGATGTGCCAGGGGAGGTTTAGACTGGATATTAGGAAGAGGTTCTTCACCCAGTGGGTGGTGGAGCACTGGAACAGCTCCCCAGGGAGCACTGAGTCTGCTAGCATTCAAGAAGCATTTGGACAATGCCCTCAGTCACAGTGTGTGAGTGTTGTGAGTGTCCTATGTAGGGATAGGAGTTGGACTCAATGATCCTTTTGGGTCCCTTCCAACTCGGGTAATTCTGTGATTCTGCGAAGCAGTGTCTCAAGGGTGTCAAAGTCCCGTATATTTCTTCATCAGCCTCATAAGTGTCCAACTTCCTGCACAAATGGGAACTGCTGGTGGCCTGTGTCCTTGCAGTGGAGATGCTGACAGGGTTCTTGCTAGTGAGCCCCTACAGCCTCCTGAACTGCAACATGAAAAGGTCTCTCTGTGATCAGGGAAATAGAGAGAATGGCAATACTTGCTGGAGGACCTTCTTCACTTTTTGGAAGGGTAGATAGGCAATTCCTTCTCCCACACACCAGCGTTACTGAAGGAGAGATAATGCCTATGGGTCCTCACCCCTCTCACCATGAAATGATCTTTCTAGGCAATGCATTATTCACTCCCTGAAAAAAACCAAATACAATGGTTTTGCTTTGGCTGAGACAAAACAGATGCTGCTGCTGGCATGGGCAAGGAAGCTAATATATGAGCAGTATTTTTATTATTTTATAGTTAATTTTATAATTTTATTTATTAGTTATCCTAGATAAACCCCTTTTATTTTTGTTGCTCCTTCTACATCGGCTTGACCAAGCTGCTAAGTCAAGATATCTTGAGTACTAATGTCAGAGTGATGTTGCTCATCTGCTTTACAATGTGGCTGGACAGCATTGTTGAGCAGTTTACCACCATAGCATTGGGGGCAGTAACTCAGAACCCTTTAGAAAAGGCTTCCCACAATCAATATCCAGCAGTAATTCTAAAAGACCTCCTGCATCTGAGACACAACTACTCCTCAATTCACCAGGTACGATTTGCTGCTCTTCAGCTCTGTGTTGAGTATAGAAAGTCTTCTGCTTTTACTATATGGCTAGAGTTTAGTTCTGCTATATCTAAAATACCCTTTTGGCTAAATAAATTAATTTCATTAGGATCTTGATAGATATTAATTTGGTAGGGGTTACAATCATGATACTCTATATAACTATTTTTCCTGCACTAAAATATAGTTCCCTCAAGCTACAGAGCTCAGATCTGAACTCATTGTGCTGGGAAATCTAAATCCAATGCATATATTTGATTTCAAAACTGTGCTTTAGAAAAGTACTGTTAAGGACCGAGCTGAGAGGCTACACCCCTATAGCATCCAGTATTATCAGTCTTGCAACTGAGCCTTTGCTGGAGATGATTCTTCCACCTGATGCTGAAACCTGCAACTGTGAAAAGACTTATATATGCTTAAGAAACAATTACAGCTAGTGAAGCAGAAATAATTCCCATGTCAAAAATGTTTCAGAAATTAGGAGAAAATATAACTCAGTTTTGATTGTAATTAGGTTTCCTGTGGTTACTTAAATGTTTTCTCATTTACTCTTTTGTTCTACCAGTGTAATCAGTCACCTGGTTCTTTATGACCTATGCACCATGTTGTACACCCAAAACTGGCTGGAGATAGTCTTAGGACCAGCTTCTGCAAATGTGATGCCCCAGGCATGAAATAAGCATGGGAACACACATAATAATAATAGTAATTAAAGAACAAAGCTTAGCTCCACTTTATTGCTTCAAACTAATGCAGTTATTATATTAAGCAACAGGACTTTTAATTTCTAATTACAGTATTTATTTTCCTAAACAGATTTCAAAGTTGTTACAAAAACCTGGATAATTGTTTCACATGAGCAATTAAATAATAAGACTAAATAAACAATATGCATTGGACAATTATGTTGAACTATGTGATTATTTAGGAAAACAAAAATGAATCAATAGTGTACATTTCCTAGCCTTTGAGAAGAAACTATTTTTGAATTTTCTCATTAAAAGTGGAAGAATTTTTCATATCATTCAGACTTGAATTAGTTCAGAGAGCTGCTTGCAAACCAGATTCGTATTTGCAACAAATACAAACACTCTAAGGAATGTTTTTCACTACTTAAAAAAAAACCCTAAGAAGTATAAAACTTCTTAGTGAGATCTTATTTTCCTTTAAAGGGAAAGGAAATGTTGGCAGGGAGGCTGAAACTTCTCCTAATCTTTCTGCATTTGGTTCCATTCGATTCCAGCTTCTCTGCTTTGCAGGATGAATCAATGAAACATATTCACACTTTTAAGAGAACATAGAAATGGAGTAGTTCCAGCAAGTACCCCATTTATTACCAGAAGGTACATTAAGATGGGTCTTTGTGATTAGGTGCTTCATGTAGGCTCTCAATGAAGCTCACAAGCAGTTCACTAGTGCTGCTCTAATTCCAAGACTGTCATCCGCATTCCCACTTAATACTGTATTTCAGCTGTACCGATAATGATGTGTGATATATGGTTTGGGGTTTGCTGTGGATTTTTTATTGCTGGTTGTTGCACAGAGAGGGTAGGATAGCATTTACCCCTATTACTGCCTGGTTAACATTTTGCAGCGCAGTTCTAAGTACTTTCTCATATGCTGCTCTTCTCCTTAAGCATCCAAACAGCATTTTAACCTGAAATGTATCCTAGATCAAGACATTGATCTTTTGTTGTGTTTTGTCACTTTGAGACTGGAGACAAATGAAAGCTTTTTTTAATTTAACCTTTAATTGCTAGCTTGCATGAGAGCAGCATCATAAGATCATGCCAACTATTCCCTAGATAATTGTATGTATTTCTGCATCAACATGTGTTCCTTTCAATACATTATCAGTATTAACCAGCTGTTCTCTTCACTAAGCATAGGGAATACAAGCAATACTCTAAATGTTGATGTTGTCACATCTAATTGCCCAAACTAAACCTGACAATCTTCCAGGGAAGAACACTGCAGGTATCACTACATATGCTCACTGAGGGATGTCTAGAGAACAGTCAAAACAGAGCGTGGATTGGCAGGAAACAATGGCGTTCCTGCCTAGGCTTTAAATACCACTGGTTTCATCAAAAGTAGTGACTGCAAAATTTTGAGCAACTGGCCTGTGATTTGCAATCATTTTTCATGAGGGAAAAAATTTCAAGAAATGCAATATCTTGCAGACAATTTTATTTGGGAGGTGTACATGACAAAGCCACTCATTCTCTAGAAATCCAGGCACGTTTTACAACCAGCAGTTTCGTAAAAAATAGGCAAATTTCAGAGCCAGAAACCCGTGAGCACAAACAGTCCCAGACAATTTATAATTCTGTACCATAAATAGCTGGTCCATAATTCATTGACAGAGAGTTAATGAGAATATTTGTAACTAATACTCATAAGAAAGATAAGGGGTGGTATAATGTGGTTTATACTTTCCTACAATACTTCTCAAGGACAGCAGGGAAAGCTTCTTGACAGCAGAAAGCAACAAGAAATATTGCACTGACCTACCGATTTCCTGCATTCCCATCAAAGTAATCCATGTGTAGAGACATTAAAGAACAATTTGTCCCAACTGACAGTTTCCAAATAACAAGATGCCTTTTAATTGCTGGCATCATTAACCTTAATAGTATAATTGTGTAGCTCCAAATAATAATAATAATAGTAATATAATTTCCCCTCACTTCCAAATCATTCAACAAAACTAGAAAAAAATGATGCGCAGAATGAATTGTAAGAAGGAAGAGAAAGGGGTAAAAGTTCCTAACAGATAAAGCCAGGAACTTTATCAGTTTTATCTGCCACAGCTCACAGCTTTAAGGAGTAAGTATCTGCACGTAAACTTCTTTCGACAAGTAATAAATATTAATAATTGCCAATTGCCTATAGGTTTTAAGTGACCTTTTCAAACAACATGTCAGGCCTCCCCATTCCGCAGACACACTGTGGAACATTGCATAAAAACAGTGTTGTTTTGAATGATTCATTTCTGTGCACACCCAGGATTCAGCAATGCTAGAAGTAACCTCTACTGAAGACATGTTGACATACTCTTTTATTGATAAGTTTAACCATGAATACTAAAAAAGGACATATGTTCCCTCTCCCTAATCAGCCAAAAAGGCCCTTCCTACCCAGTCTGGAGTTTCTGAGACATACAAGGTTGGGTACTGGTCACTACAAGTTGCCTCTGCACTCAAGAGAGAGGGGAAGGCATCTCTAAAAGGCAATGATCTGAATGCTCCTCTGGGGATAGTAGATGGCTTGGTCTGTTCATAGTTGTTGATGAGATGCATTTAGATTAGAAACAACTATTGCGTTTTAAACAGAATATCACATGTGAAGGGAAGGAAAAATTAATTTTGTCAGAAAAATCTGACTCAATAATTGTCACTGGTATAAATAACCAAACTATTCTATTGGTTTTCAGCCGTAGTCATCTTCATAGAAAGAGAAGAACCCAATAGACAGCATTAAGGAGTTCAATGTAGCATGTTTTGTACAGCACATAAACATCTGGGTAAAGAAAATCAGACTTCACAGGAAGATGCTTGCTCAGTGTTTAAACACATGCATAAGCGCTGTATTAAATATGAACGCCATGCTTTGCAGTTCTCTATGTCAGTGAAAAACACACAATTAAAGGATATAACTTGAATATTAATTTTTGGGAGAAAACCTAATTAGAAGCAAAGACTCGGGAAGAATAGCCTCCTGGATAACGTATGAGGCTCGTCCTTGGCTCTGTTCCTACTTCGGCCACTGTGATACTCTTGCAGTTGTCCTTTGCCAGTCTCTTCACCATCTCCAGACTCTTTCCTCACACACAAAACAGTGATAATGATTCTTGGCTCTTTTAGGTAGTGCTTTGAGACACATTGATAAGAAGTTAATCACTGCAATGAGTAATTATAATTGTCCTGAAAGACAAAAATGTATACAAAGAGACTAGCCCTTAAGATTTGACCCGTAAAGTGTGCTTCCCAGAAATAATTACTTAATGAAAGTGTTGTTTCTTAAATGCTAAAAGTTCAACAAAGTAAGATTACAAAACTTGTGATTCTAATACGTTCAGTCCTGCATTAGGTACACCAATTTTTCAGTGAGGAGCTGCATCCAAAAGCAGTGAACACCTTCCTCTTTCCTTTGAACCTATTTTCTCTGATGGGCTATACTACACTGTTTCCTCTGCAAACGTATTTCAAGGGAACAGGCTGAGCTTGTTTTGCTTGAAGTCCTGCTTGATTCCTATAACATCCTTATAATGCTGTGTTTGAGTTTGGTCTGACCCATGCTCTGGCTTCTGTGTCTGCCCTGCTCTGCTGTGCTAGAGCAGGCAACAGCTATTCTCCACAAATCTTTCTTCCCTGAAGCAGAGCATAACATGATCAGTAAAGATAGGTAAGTGTACCTGGTGTGCCTTCAGATGTGCTATTTTAATTCTTGGGTCAAAGGTGCTAAGCTTCAAAGTTTGCCACAGATACACTTAATGTCCTGACTAGAAAAGTTATGGAATGGTCTGAGGACATGTGTGTGCCTTTCTCAAGTATTGTGAAATGTAGTACTTCTGCTAAATATTGCATTTTCCTCCCCACTCAATGCTCAGAGTTGATGCTTACATAGAATTATTGTCTTCTGGGACAGATCTATCAAAATTCAAGAGGATTTTATTATTTGACTTGACTTAAAAAAAAACCCAAACCCAACAACCCAAAATTTGAGTAACAGATGCTTCTGTAAAGACTCAGCTCTAGCAAAGCTATCTCCAGTGCACTATGAATATTCTGGTTAAAAGGGACATTTAGACACTGAGGCTCTCTGAAGGTGCCTTGCTGAGATCTAGGTAGCACCAGTATTACACATGGAACTCCCAGAATAAAAATGGAAAGCTTGAGACATCCCATAGACAGCCAGTAGCAATCATGTCATCAATCACCTCCAAATTTTATCCAATCCACTCTCATAAACTGTTATTTAATACGGCTTTGTCTGAAGAGAGAGGTCCTAGGAGAGCTCCTGCTTCCAAATAGGGAAGGAAAAACAGATCTGTTGTTAATATTTCATACTAAGAAAACAAGATTGTTCTAATAAAATACAATTAGCTAATCTGCTCGGTGTAGAGAAATACAGCTAAGTCTGGTGCTTTAAAACTTTATGCATTTTTGTTAATGCCAACTTTTGTTTTTCTCTTGCATTTTCGTAAATTCCAAATTATTCCCTTTTCAGTTGCATAGTTTAGGTGTTTTCTTAGGATAATTGGACATGGATGTTGGGGCATAAATGTTCCTCTATGAAAATCACTGGAAAGGTGGGGCAGATGGCGTTTTTGCTTTGCCACTAAAACCTCTTTTGTCTTAATCTTCTCTATAGACACTCTTAGGGCTATGAGAAGAAAATATTCAAAATGAAACACTGGGGTTGTCTCTTATAAAATGCTGCTGTCAGCAGAGCAGAGACTTTGTGTACAAGGAGGTGATATTTTCATCTATCAATACCTCAACCAATTATTGCTTTTTCCCACCTGTAAAAGCTATCGCTTATTTTTAGGCTACAGACTAGCAGTTACGTATTGGGAGATAGCTGTACAAACTGTATTTGCTACATGCTGCATAGGTTGTGACAGCTGTGGCCAAGTTTTCCTTCAGAATGCACCGTAAGAGTGAAAGCATACCAAGATCACAGGTAAGCTTTATGAAAAATTACTGCTGTAGAAGAAATGGAAGAGAAAAAAGGTTTAGCTGCTAAACTCATATAAGACTCTAGTGAATCTCAGCGTAAACAAGCCCATCGGCTCTTTTGGGACCTCTGAACTGAAAAAGTTTCTTAATTTTGTGAGGACTCAGACAAAAGGAACTCTGGAAGGATAATTAAGATCAAAAATACCTGCTCTGTGTAAGTGCAGGTGATACCATAACTAGCATCAGTTAAAAACATATTTCTGGCAGTTACAGTGACCAATGAGCAATTCTGCTACCAAAGTTCTAAGACTTTAAAAGGGAAGTTACAAGTAGCATTAAACACTGTACACTTTCAGGAGCTCTTTTTTGATTTGATAAGAGCTCAATAACTGTTCCTCTCCAGACCACAGCAATGGATTATTTGTTTGGGGCAAGAGTAATCCTGAGAGTCATGACTTCTACCTTTGGGTCTCTGTTTGCTCATTAAAGCTACAAAGGATTAATCCACATTGCTCTTCAGACAAGCCTAAATAATTATGCCTTTCTTTAAAGTTCATACCAGGAAACAACAACAATTTATGAAGCTGACGGGGTCACACACAGTAGCTTGAATGGTGTGCTATTGTTTGATACTTCACTTTTGCCATTGAAACTAGATTTTTCCAACTTCTTTTCTCCTTTGACACATGGTTGTTAAATAGCAGTTTATATACACATACATATTTACATCCTTGTGAAGAGCAACAGTTCAAACTTCGGTGCTTCATAGATGAAAAGTTTTGTTCAAGCAACAAGGCAGATGTGCTGTATAGGCTTCTTTACTTCAGCCAACTCACTGAATTGTTCCTGCGTGACACAGAAAGAAAAGACCGAAAAAAAATCCACATAGAAAATGATATTAAAAGAGGAGTTAAAAAGGGGTTACTGCCTAAGTTGTGTCCAAGATAAGGAGCTAGCAGCTGTGATGTGTCCTGCTAGTCTCATTCTCTGTCAGCATCCTTATGCTGACTGGAAATTTCAGGGAAGGTACGTCACTCCCCATTCAAGCCAGCAGGCCAGTAAACAGCAAACAACTCACAGTCCCAAATGGAAGGGATGCTTTTTTTTTGGGTTTTTTTTTTTTTGAAAAAAAGCATCTCTATTCCTATGGAAATACTGGAATAAGATTTCCAAAAACATGCTAACCAATAATGTTCAGCTTCCTGTATTCAGCTAAAAGCTTATTATATTCAGCTGATGGGTACATTCTCTCCTCTTTCAACAACATGTGCCTACTTCCATTAAGGTGTCTCAAAACCAACAAACTATTTGCAACAAAAAACAATGACCCTTCAAACTAAGTCCCACGAAAAGACCAGTCAACTCTCAAAATCACTTAAGGTCAATCAAGTGTAGTTACCACTAAGGAATCTCAGTGGTCTTTAAGGATGTTATCAGAGCATCATGGTTTAGCCCTGGCCTGGCTAATTTCAGCAGCTAAAACTGAGCAGTTAGGCTCCCAATTCCATTCTCCCAGCTCCAACCCTAAATAAAGGGAAATGAGAAGAAAAAGACTTGCGGGTCGGAGAACTAAAACTACAGCTTTAATGAAATCATAATGATAAAGAGAGTAATAAGAAAATAATAGAACATACACAAATAGATGAAATCACACCCCCATCCCACCCCTTGATGACTATACATCACCACAAATGCTACAGAGCACACAGGAAGGAAAGGGTCTGAGGCTAGGAGGAAGTTGGGCTTCAGAACTGGATTCAGGAACAGACAAGTTCCCCACTGGACATTGGCCATCACAGAAGAGAGCAAGACCCTTGTGATCTCTCAATTTCATACCGAGTATGACGTATACAGGATGGAATACTCTGTTGGTCAGTTTGGGGTCACCTGTCCTGTATGCCCCTCCCTGAAAGTGTGATGGTTTTTTTCCTCTTTGACTTGTGACACTCCACCAGCTCAAGGATCTCCTTGGATACTACAGATATAAGTACAAGCGTTGGCCTTTCTGCATACCAGTACCCCTTGTTATCACTTCTAGAGAAAATGCTGTCTGAAAAACATGCAGTTAACTTTCAGAAAATGAAGTTACTTAGAAGAGGCCTAGATGAAGTTAGAAAACTAATTCTACTTTAGCTCAAACCACTACAGAGAGGTTTTCTTCTAAGAAGAAGAAGCAGGTCACTAACACGATGAATTGTAGAGCTGAAAAAGAATGAATTGCACTGGAAATTGTGGCTCAAGTAGCAGTCAGGATCCTTACAAAAAACTTAGCAGGTCTGACAGCATGCATGACATGCTCATCTGTCCAACATACAAAGGATTCCTATAAAAACTTCCACCAACTCTTGGAGCTTGGATCACACAGAAAAATAACATAAAGAAAATTAAATGGACCTGCTCTTTTAAAATTTATTCACTCTGATTTTCTGCTCCTGCTTCCTTGTTTTTTTTTCCTAGGGAATATATAAGGGAAGAACTCACTTTTATGGGCCAGTGTGACCTGGTTTGGTTTAAAAGCTTCTGCTCTGTAAAAAGCATGGTGACAAAACACACAATGTGGCTCCTGTTTACTTAATGCACTGTTCACCCAGGAACTCTGGTACTGTCATAAATATAATTTCTTGCTTTTATTGCTTTGGAGATATTACCTTTTTTCAATAATTCTAACAGAACTAAATTGTTTACATAAATTTTGTCTTCTTTCCACTAACATTACCAATCAAGCCTATACGATACTAAGCAGTGTAAACATTTTTATGAACATTGTTCCTCTAATAACAGTGCAGGCAGCACTTTGGCCTTCTGAAATAGGCCAAAAATTAGGCTGCTCAGGGAAGAAATATCTGGCACTTATGTGCATTGGGCATAAACACTCCTGTTTTTTTTATGGCTGCTGTCAGCCTGACAGATGGAGCAGAGGGCCATCCAGCTCCTGTGCAACTCTCCACACTGTGGGAGTCCATGGGCTCCCCTCATCATAGAGATGCAGCGGTGGGTATGAAACTTACTTGGAATGCACAGGTGAGACACTGCATTTGTTGGAGTAGCAAGGCCAAATCCCGTTTTGAGATCTACTGGTCCTTGCGAAGCTGGAAAGGACATCTTCACCTGTCCTGCTGTCGGAGACAAACCTTAATCAGGAAGCCTCTGTGGCTCCTGGATTATCTCATCTACTGTTCTTCTGGAGCTAACCTTGTCTCAGCTGGTCCAGGGTCTGACCACAAGTGTCAGACTACACCTGAATACTCCAACAGTGCCTAAAATTTGATTTTTCTGACCCCTCAGTGGGAAAGGACTAAGTACTACGTTTTTCTCTGGGATCAAGCACATCAAAAGGATTAAGTCCAGCTAGGCAGGGTAACGTCTATTTCAAGAGCACATTACTAGGATGCTGGCATTGTCTGAATTATGGCTCGGCAGCAACACTTAGGTGGATACCATACTCCCACCACCACAAAAGAGCAACAGAAGGCTGAATGGCAGCACCACATGAATAGCAGAACTTAGCACCACTGAGGAGACACATCAAAACTACTGGGAGGAAACCCAGGTACACCCAACAAAAATTTAGTTAGTCACACTGTCACAATGCTACCATAATTTTCATTTGGAGGAAGAACTAAAAACAACCACAGTGTTTTTTTCAATCTGTCCAGAAGTCACATTCCTGCTCCATTTGCTTTTCCTAACTTTTACACAAAGTATTGTGTCATGTCCAAGACCTGCATGAGAGCTCCTGTTTCCTTGGATGAAAATCTGGTGAAACAAATTCTTACTGTATGACATTGGCAATTTTTGTATTGATCTTTTTCTAGGGGGGGGAAATAATTTTTATTCTTTCCCAAATACTTATATAGCTTTCCATCTTCTTATCATGGGCAAATATCTTTTACTCTTGTGTCAGTGTGCTCAAATCTAGGCACACTTAAGGTTACTCCTACTGCTATACAGTGTCTCATTTAAGTACTTTGCTTCTTCGCAGTAGACACACTCCTTAAAATAAGTCTAATTTCCTAAGACTTGACTTACTCCCTACTCCTAAACAATATTTTAAGTAGTAGTTCAGACTACTTCATCGATCAGCTAACCATAGTTTCACACTTCTTTCTGTGACTTCCTCAGTTCCAAAACACCTGCAGGAATTAAGATCCTACTACGGATGGGGCAGAGGAGGGCTGAAGACAAAGGACATTCCTTCAAAAGAATTAATGGCCCCAAAGAGGGAAGAAGGAGAAATGCTTTCTCCTCCAGCTCACAGGTTGAAATACTACCACCAAAGTAGTGTGAACACAGAGCCTGAAATTCTCATTTAGTTCCCTACGTGAAGTCTCCTTATCCTTGACTTGAGAAGAGCAAGATGAATTTCCCTAATGGAGAATTTCAGGACAGTGCTTGATGCATACTGGCTTTATAATTAAAAATATACAACTGAAGAAAAGATGGTCATAAAATGTTGCCTAGGGCTATATCTAATGCATGATGTTGTTTTAGTTTCCTCCTTACATTATATTTTTATCATCAACCCAGGGAGTTCATTAAATCTGTAAAGCTGTTGGAAGTTATCTGACAGCAGATTGTATTACTAGAGAGAACTATCGATTCAGGCTACTCGATCCCATTACAACACACTTCCATAAAGCTTGCGAGAGGCAGCAATCTGTTGCTCCTGCACTGACTACAGTTATTTCTCATGGATGGAATAATGAAATGTTTTCTGATGTATAATCATGACAGATTTTATCTGGAATGAGTAACACAAGTAAAAGTCAGTCATAAAATATAGCATGGCTGGAATCAAAGGAAGCAAACTCCTCTGCTCTTCTATCAGACTGACAAATAACTAACACATTGTGCAGCTCCTTATATATGACATTAAATCTCAATCAGTTGTTTTCCTACTGTGAGATTAAAATGGAATTATTTATCTGGAATATCAAAAAGGGTACTGCATCATGAACTCTAAACTTCTTGTTTTGATGCAGTATCTTTCCCAATAAAGACTAAACAATGTCAAATGGACTCCCTCAGCACCGAAGAACTGATATATGAAACCTTCACCAGGGCAGGGAACCACGACTTGAATCTTAAAAACGATTATTAAACAGGGCTCATGTCATACATAATTCCTATAAATGGAATTCATTAGCCTGAAATTCACAAGGAGGAACTCAGCTTAAGCAAATTTGTAACATGAAGGACTCAGAGGAACTCTTTCAGCAGGGTTTACATACTGAAATATCAAATTATATGTACCAGTTCATGTTATTATACTGACAACTGTCAAAATTATATCCCACCAAAGCAGTGTCATACTTTCTTATGATAATTTCAGTGCTTGTAATTTAATCAAATTTGCATGTCTGCGGTTGAGATTTTTAAAGGCTAATATGTGGACAAAGTTTTGGATTTTTTTTTCTGGGGAATTGGTGTTAGACTGAAAAAAAAAGAAATCTCTATTTACCCTACTATCTAGGTCACGTATAAGAATTTAAAATTCACTTCATGGAAAAGCCTGAACGTGATTATTCTTCGGAGCAACAAACCACAGCTTAGCTGCTCCTCTAGTGTCAGGAGCACAAGCATGTTGAGGTATTATCCAAATTTGGCCAAGTTATATGACTTCTGTAAAACATTTCACACACACTGATAAATACAGGACTAACTACCTTGGAGAAGGAAGGGCAGTGGCAGAAAAAGAAGATCAAGAGAAGACTAGGAGCATGCTTCAACTCATAAATTAAATTTTAGGGACGTCTCCTGCTGGCAGGAGAGAGATCCAGCTAAGGCCTCTCCAGTCCTCCAGCCTGGTTGCCAGTCCAGCCACTTGCAAAGAGTTACTTGCTGCCTCAGGAATTGCTAAGATCTGGTCCCTGCTGTGGATGCAAAGGAGCCTTCTGCACAATTTGGGTGTGACAGTTTGTGTCAAGTGCTGTATTTTGGCACCTTATCCCACCTTCTCAATGCCTCTACCCAGCACACTTCTTAATATTTAAATTAAAAAAACCTAAGATAGCACAGTACAACCAGTGAATGAAGAATTCTGTATCCAACAGTTCATCCACCTCATCGCACAGATTTGGTCCTTCTGCACTATCTCACTATAATCACAAAATAAGCTGTTGTCATGGTGAATGTGTAATAGGCATCTGTCAGTCTAACATCCGTATTTTAAGTCGTACACATGAAAGAACTAAAGTAAACCAGAAACAGCCTTACCTCTGGCAATTCTTGACATCCACATGCTTAATTTGACATTGTAACAGTCTTCTGAAAGCCTTTTTTTTCCTGCACACATGCACATCTACCTTTTATACTATTACAAAGCACATTGCACTTTCATTGCATACTATGGTTTTAAGCTGAAAGAGGGGAGATTTAGATTAGATATTATGAAGAAATTTTTTACTGTGAGGATGGTGAAGCACTGGAATGGGGGTTGTCCAGAGAAGTCACGGATGACCCATTCCTGGAGGTGTTCAAGGCTGGCTTGGATGAGGCTATGAGTAACCTGATCTGGTGGAAGGCATCCCTCCCCATGGCAGGGGTGGGGGGAACTGGATGACCTTCAAGGTTCCTTCGAACCCACACCATTCTATAATCTTATAAATGTCTGTTCAGCATTGGAGTACTGCTTAGAAAGAAGCATGACAAATGTAATTTAATTTGGAAAAGGATGCCCTATACATGCACTGTATGAAAGGAATAAAAGTGCACCGTAAGAGGACCCACATGAGCTTGCGGCATCACCCTGCATGAAGGAACTGATGTTGTGTATCTGAGTTAAGGCTTGAGCTCCAGTTGTGTCCATTTCTTATGGTTAGAACATGTGAAATGTTTCCACTGTTCTTTGCTGGGTGGAGCCCACACTACAGACCTTCCAAGCAGAGCTCCTCCACTCAGCTGCTTCACTTTATGAAATCAATAAACCAATCACTACAACTGGACGAGCAAAAGACAAGAAAATTTGCCATGAAAGACAGTTGGCCGCAGAGAGTTCATATATGCTGTATGGCACGGTCAGATCTATAATTAGAGAAGTGTAGAAATCTCCTTTACAAAAATGTGTGCTTATGTGTTACCAAATCATTTCACAAATGGCTTTGTGATACTTTTTGCACAGGGTGATTTCAGAGTTTAGATCACTGTATCAGACCTTTATTTCTGAAAATTTGACCTCATACTCAGTAGCTGCTTCCTACTGGGCTTAAGAAATAGCTGAAGATGAAGCACAAATAATTCTAGCAGGTCCCCTACCAGCAATAAAGTAAAAGCACATAACACAGTAGATCTTTTCTTGCTATTAAAAGTGTCCATTCTTTCCATAATCTCTGGAATGCCACAATTAATTTTTATTTTCTTTTTTGGAAGGTTGTTTCTTTGTTTATTAGAGACCAGATAAAAGACAGGAAAATAAAGATGAGCCCTCCCCTTCCCTTCTCCAACAATTAATGATATAGCATCTCTTTTCTCTCAAAACTGGTAAATAAGTTGGACTGAGAGAAGATATAACATAGACTACACAGCAAAGATATGAAATGTAGCCCTGGGTTGGATAAATGGAACAACTATTAAGAGAAAGATACTTTACCTCTGAACGTTGAATCGATGGGAGCAACAACAGAAAAATCATATAGCATTCTGGTGTTTTCCTTTTACAAGGAAATAAAATAAAACTGAAGTTAACTAGGTAATGTTTAATTGAGAGCTGGGAAAAGGTGTTACAGTGAGGGACTTACGAAGTTTTTCAAAATAAGACCAAGAAGAGATTTGATAACAGCAAAGCTGTACCTTTTAAGGGAGAAAATGCTAATATTAAAGGCCTATTTAATCTAATGGGGAACGACATAACAAGAAGCAATGACTACAAGCTGAAGCTAGATAAATTTAAATGAGAATTAATGCCTCTACTTCTAGCACATAGGGTGATTAACCTTTGAAACAAACCACTAAAGGAAGTGCTAGATACTCCATTTATTGAAATTTCAGATGAAGACTGTATGACATTCTGGAAAAGGTCCTCTAGTCAAACAGGTCAGTGGGTTCCACGTGCAGAGGTTTTCTGTGACTTCCTTAAGAGTGAATTAAACTTCACTTCTTGAATGACAGCACTACAGCCTTACACACTAACACCTTCACTTTTACAAAACCTTCAGATCCCTCCCAAGTAAGTAAAGCTTCACTGTATTTTCTAAAGAGTTTAAAGAAAGAATCCAAAACTAAATTGCTCCACTTCCCTCATCTCTCCACATTAAAAGCGAGGCAGGATATATCTCCCATTGAGCATTTTCACTTGGAGGGCATATTACTGGACTCCCAACAGAAAAAGCACATGTTCTTCTTAGATCTCACATTGCTTTTCAGTCCTGCTTCTACACCGCCCCTTTCAGCCACACACCTAATTGGACGGTATTTAAGCTCTCATTACGAGAGTTGGAAAGCTGCTCAGTGGTGTCAGTCGTTCAAAATGTCCTGTTGCCTAAACTCCTCCTCACGCCTCTAAATGTGCACTCTCCTCCACATGCAAGGGGCTACAGGTGGTTTAAGAATCTTGACAAGTCTCATCACAGTGATGGCAACTATTGCACTGATGCATCACCTCACTGCTCCAACCTGATCTGAACCTCCCACAAGATCCAGAAGGACAGAACAGCAGTTAATTTAAATATTTTCCAAGGTATTTCATTTAACAAGGTAAAGAGGGTTTCACTCTTGAATTACCACTGTATCATATGGCATGAAATTGTAATCAATTTATTTGTGTTTCTTAACAGGATGATTAACTGATTTTCTCTGTTAGAAAAAGGTGGCATCTTAATTTAGTTGCAAATTTTATTACACTGCTACCATGACATCAGTGAGCATAAAGTCTCTACAGTTTGTCAGACAATGCATATGCAAACCAGGTACAAAGAAATGACAGTCTCCATACTCAAGTCATGGCCACCTTTCCATTTCACACATTCAGATCCTTTTACTGTTGTCTTCTTATGCTCTAGAGCCCAGAAAAGCTTTTCCCACTTCTTCCCTCTGCTCTTTCCACCCTCAAAGCCATCCTGTCCTCACCTGCAGTGGTTTGCTTCATGAAAAGCTCATGTGAGGGAAAGAAATTTGCTGGACGACACAGCACCGTCTATGCTTGCTATGCTGTCTGCTGGTTACTTGGGTGACTTTTTACAGTAAATCGATACAAGACTGGCAACAGGGATTTCACCACCAGCCACATATCTCCACTCCTACGAGACACTGCACAAGGCTCACAAAATTGTGGTGACCCAGCCTAAGAGTCTTTAGGCCAAAGATGTCCACTCACTGCTTGACTTTCTACTGCTGGCTACGTTGCATTTAGTATTCCATCCCTCTAATGAGCTATTTCTAACTGCAATGATATTCCCTGTATTTAAAAGACAGGGAACTGTTGTTCCATGAATGACACAAATTATTTCTGTATTCCTTACTGCAAAATGTCAAGGCCACAGTTTTCTGTGATGCCCAGAAAATACATTTAAGTTTCTCTTTGTTTTATGCCTGTTTCAGTGCAGTATGCTTCCCCTTACCTTGGCTCAGGCTTTTCAAGTTATCCTTGGCTGGCTATTTTGTCAGGGTTAAAAAACAGTTACAGGCAGTCTTAAGGATAAATCAGTTAAGTTTGAGTAAGTAGTATCCCCCAACCCAAATATTTAAATAGCAAGTAATTAATATGCTATAATAAAACTACCTAATCCTAACCGCTCTGAAGTTGGCAATGCAAAGAGTGCAACTGATGGAAAGAAAATTCTAATAATTAGGTAAAAATGTTCCACAGTTGCAGCATCAAATAAGCGCATTACAGTTTACATGTCTCCCACAACCCAGAAACAGAAATGTGAATTTTGCCTCCCCTTGTGACACAGGTGACTCCAAAAAGCAAATCACAGTGTGTATCTCTATCAGGTTTGACTAAGTTGTTGAGGTGTTGCATTTAGAGTCTTTACACTTTACATGAGGTATCTTTGAATGCAGTGATATTTCCTGCATGTGTAAAATAAAAAGCTATTGCTGGGAGGAAAACCAAAATGGAATATTTAAGTGTAGTCATTTGCATAGTCTCTGTCAGCTTGGCTGAAAAATCAAAATGCTGCTTGCCTTGTCATCAAGACTAATTTCTTTCAAAATCCTTGAGTATAACCAAAGAGCCAATGTGAAGCACACCTCTCTTAAACCACCAGAAACTCTGACCAGTGAATAAGGGTCAACTCACGAAACAGCTCTGTTCTCAGTTGCACACCTAACTTGAAACATACCCAGAAATATACTTCTCTGTGGTCTCACCAGCTCCTTCAAAGCCAAGGCTTGACTAAGAAGTTCATGGAATATTCTCTAATGGGACAATTCCACTCAAAAATTCCAGCATAAAAATTTTGAATGATTTTGTGAAGCTGTCAGTTTTAATGAGGCTCCTGAAGGAAATGTGAGACTCTCCAGTCTGCTGAACCCTTGTATCCAGCTGGCCTATGGTCCTGCATGGCCACCACAGCACATGCATAGTCCTTTGCTATGCGTTATCTTAAATTAACCACAAAACAACTCCTAAATATCTCCCCTACATTCAAAAGATGTCCTGAATGATCATTTCTGCATCTCAAGGAACAGTCTCCACTGATTATGGACAAGTGTCTTGTCTAGGTACGATCTGGTCAACTCTGCAAAAGGAACTACCTGATGGAGTCTCATACAACCAGGTTCTCCACCCACAATGTTAATGAACAAGTGGAGACATGAAAGCAGTGCCTACCAATTGGTGCAGAGATGTCTGGGTGAATTTATAGTTCTGAAACTCCCACCTGGAGAACTCCTGCACCAATCAGATGAATACTTTGCTCTGAAGTTGAGTCAATCATGTTGTCTCGAAGTTGGTCCATTGTCTCAAGCCAATCCATTGTCTCATCTACTTACATAACTAGCTGGGGAGCTCCAAGACCACACAAGAAATAACAAATTTGAATGTGCATATAGACACAGTCCTGATACCCAGCTACACCACAATTATAAATACAGGTCATGCCTGAATTTAATCCTTGTAGCTCTCCTGTAATTTACACTTCATAGATTTGGCTACAGTGGGAATCTCTCCAACACACCGTACTTTTTCATCTAATAGCATCTGAATAACAAATGATAATTAGCTTTTATAATGTATGTTTCACCAACAGAAATCAAAGTTTTAACAGTTTTATCTTTCCCATTTTACAAGGAGAGTTCACAGGTTACTGTAAAAGGGCAAAGAGAGCCCAGCACCAACATAGAACATAAGTAGCAGAGTAGGGTAGCAGGTTTAATTTCTGTCCTCTCAAACCTTTCATCAAAATGGTGAGAAAAATACTCAGCTGAAAGGTTGGTATCACCACTTCAGTTCAAAAACAAGGAGACAAACCAAGGAGGTGTCAAGGGATCTGACTATGAAACTCGTGGCTGAATCACTAAGACCCATAGTTTTATAAACTCTGTTAATGTGCTTTTAATTATTAAGCATTTTTTCTATATATACTATCAGAAAATACATTAAGGATATAAAAATATACATTTTATATGCTTGAGTATGAGACAGACCAGAAGGCAGCTTCTCAGATTTATAACCTTGCCAACATTGAAATAAAGGAGCCTGAAGACAAAATATACACACAAAAAAATCTTAATTTTCCTGAAAGGAAAAGACATCTCACCTTCAAAATGTATCCTCTGCTTTTTAGGAGCATCTTAGGATGCTTCTCCCCTTTCTAAGCACAAAAGTGCCAGGAACAAAACCCATCTTGATTCAGAGGAATCACTGATAAATAAATTATAATTCAACACCACAATTTTGAGGATGCATGGTTGTTTTATTAAAATCAGCCTTCGAGCACTAAAATGAGAAATCACAGGAAATTAGACCTATGTTTGTGCTGCAGTGCAACAGCTCTGTAAGTACAGAGCACCCGCTGATTTATAATACTGACATTGCTGATTCCAACCAGCTGATGACTACCTACAGGCTTTGCCGTTGGTTTGAAATAGTGCTGAACTTTAGCCAGTGCAGGAGTTTGATTATGGAAGTAATCTCTTCATCTATTCATTACCCTGATAAAACAGCAGCTAGCACTTCACATTAGGCGGAACTTCTACTTTAATTACAGGATTTTCACTAAAGCTTGTCTTTCGGTGACATTTCAGGAAACGTGGAGTCTGCATGTGTAATGTAAAAACAACTAATTGATTCTGTATCACTGTGCCTGCATTACTACTTGCAATAGATTAAGGTCCTGGTATTTTAAGCATGGAGAGATTAATGCAGTGTTATCCACTTGCTACCTAAGTAAATTTTCTGTGTGAAGAAAGGCCTTTTTCTGAATGGTAATGCAAGCATAGAATAATGTTTTTTCATTGTATCAGATAAAAGTTTATATTAAATATACAAAAAGTCTGATTTTAATAATATTTGAATAATATAGAAAAATGGTTATCTTTAGATGGTGACAGATTACCCAAGTTTAAAAAATGAGTCAAACGTTGAATTTAATCAATACGTAATCGCAATTGCAAAGTCAGATTCATGAACACTATTAGGAGCAAACTTGCTAGGAATAAAAAAAAAAAATCCTAAGTAGGAACAAAGTGGCACCTCACATGAACGTTGATTTTCTTGGCTCTACCAGTGATCACAAAGAAATACAGTTAACAGCATAGCACTGCAGTAAGTTCTCTCCCAGGCCATTGCATTCCTACAAAACTTAGCGAAGGTCACAGGCCATGGGACATTACAAAGACATCCAAAATTATGTGAATTTTTTTTGTTTTCTTTTCAGGCATCGGCCATTTTCAGGAATCAGTTTTATTCTCCCTGATCAGGCCCCCAAGGGGTCATCTTGCCTACTTAGGACATCTGCAGATGTATCCACCAATAGCCAAACTGGCATTTCAGGGTTACAATTCATCTGATCCCTTTGGATGCCTAAAGGCATACTTCTAGGATGCAACGCATGTATTCTTTCTTCCATGTATTTCTTTCCACAGACTACAAGAAGGGCCTAAACAAGTAACTCTGATGCAGACATCTACAACTAGTCAGATAAATCCCACCGTTAATATCATTGCAGAGACTCAAGCCCAGCAACTTGCCAGCACACTTCTCAAAGAGGATCAATATGTTTGAAGTGCAAGCACAGAACTTCTTCCCCAGTCACATAATTTCCAGTGTAATACAGGTAATAAGTGACTTGCCACAGCAAAATACTCTTCACAGCCAGGATGAATTTCCATGTAACATAGGTAATGTCTTTCTCGTCTGGTGAAAGGGTGTAAATGCCTTAAACAAACAGGAACTTGAAGTCCTTTACCCTTGGGTTGTAAAGCATGATTTCCTTACTGCCTCACAGGCAGTATCACATATCAGACATAGCACAGCTCTGGTTGCACTATCATAATTCTAAACTTGTTGATGGATTTAATTCAGCTACCATTTTTCACTCCAAGATTGATCATGATCACCTCGCCCAACATTTCTACTAGGAAGAAACAATCTATTCCAGAAAATTACTGATCTAAGCACACTTTCCATAAATTAAATAGTTCTGTTTTTAAAAGTGACCTGCCAGCCGTAACTTAAATACAGATACTGACTGCCCTCACATCAACAGCAACGCTCAGACCCAGAACATAAATAATTGAGGTCTGATTCAGTCCTCTCTTTCATAAAGAGTGACCCAGGGCTGCCCAGCTGCCACCATGAGCTAAGCTGCAGTTGTCCAAGACGCCTTATACAGAATGGCTTTTTTGCAGAGAGAGACAATATATTAAGTGCCCATTTGAAAAGGCAAACCAAAAATGCACATTGTACATTTTTGCAAAATTTATGCAAAAAAAATAGAGTTAAAATGTAAAAGGCAATACATAGACTTAAGAGCAGCACTTGCTGCCCCCTCACTTCCTCCTCAGCTTGTCCAATGCTTCAGTGGGCTCAGTGGTGGCTGTTACATCACCAGTATGCAGCACGCTGGATCATCGCTTGAATAGTAGCCAGCCAGCCATGGCAAGGCTACACTCATGGGCACTAAAAAGAAAAAAGTCAATTTTGAGGTAATTATTTGTTGAATGCCCTTCTTAACCTGCAGCTGTTGGGGGCATTCAGCACATATGGTTAAGGTTGATGAAATTTTTAAAGTCACTGAAATTTATAAGGTTACCTTGGCAGGTCACTCAGCTTGAATTTTTTTCTTCTTGCTAGTGTACAGAAAGAGCTAAGAGTGAGACTGCACTGTTTACTGACTGTAAGAAGGGAAAGTAGCCATGCTGCATCAGGAATTGCTCAAGGACCAAAACTGAATCAAATCTCCTCAGTGCATCAGGGCAAATGATTGAGGGGGGAAGGAAAAGAAAAAAGAAAGACCCATCAACACCTTTAAAGCGAGGTATCACTGCCCAGGCTCTATCCATCCCTTTCCCCCAGCCTCAGAAGACAGGGAAGCATTCGTAAAGATGTAAAGATGCTTTCCTTCCTGGCTGCCGCATGCCCTTGGATGTGTGTAGCTTGTACAGTGAGTAGGGGAACTCCCTATGACCTTCAGACTATTTTTTGAGGAATTCTGATGATATTTTTGGATGGCAAATTCCTTGAAAAAGATCACTTTTCTTTCTTTTTTTTCAAAGAAATATATGGACAGGAAGGAATTGGCTCAGAGTCTTGACCACTTGCCGTTCCCTTTAGGTATCTGTCATGCATCTCATGACACCAGGTGTGTGGCTTCAACTACAGCTGAAATGAGTAGACTTAGAGAGTCATTATTACCTGGAACAGACTGAAAACAGTTGAGATTCTATTTCCAGTCATCCCTCTGTGCCGTTCCCCACTGTCACAGAACTGAAATTGCTCTCTGTTACAAACAGACCTGTACAACATAATATGAGGCAATAAGATGTTAGCTGAACTGTGAGTAAAGCACAAAACAAGAAGTCGTCTGACTAGGAGGATCTGAAGTGGTCTTCCCCAACAGAAGGATGCAGCTCCTTTGCATTCATCAGTCCACAGGAAAGCTCCAGTGTTCAGCCCTGTACGATACCAGTGCAGTGCTGTTACAGAGTATTTCCATGCAAGTCACTGTGGAACTGTGCTGGCATTTTCAGAGAACTAATCATGATAAATGTGTTGCAAGCTTCTTTACAGCTTTTTAATGAGTAAAAATGTAGAGCTGGGTGATTCACAGATGATACAAACTTTGTATGTTCAAAGTTTTGTTAGAAGAAGTCATAATAGTAGGACAACCTTAATGAGTCCTTGCCACTTAACACTCCTTCATGACCTGATATAACAAGATGTAAACAGACTTGCTCTTTGGAAACCTTACCCTTTTTGTATTGAGGTAAGTTGTAAATCCTTGATTAAGTACAGTCCTGAGGCACAATGGTGTAAACAGTGAATAAGAGAAAACTGCCCTTAGAAGATCGCGTTAAAGTACATAAAATCTGCATTAGAAGCCAGGATTACTGATGGAGTTCAAGGCAAAAAGAGGCTATGCATATGCACCGCAGTAATATTGAGGAGTACACACAGAAGGCTCAAAGACATTCATCTTTACATACAGCTGGTCCCATTGACTAGTTTCATGGCACTGCAGACACTTAAACATCCCCATACTGGTCAGATGACTGATATATTTAGGTGAGTAAAGTACAACTAAATTGGTAAGTATACATATTGTAATCTCAACAATCTGTGTATTTTGATGTAACACAGAACTTGAAAAAATTAAGAGAAGCTTTAAACACAGTAAGTGAAAAATTATCTACATAATTGCCCCTTTTGGAAAACCAGACCAGTTTGTGCTGATCAGTCTTGCAACAGAGGAAGGACAAAAGTCAGCCATAATGGGCAAAGGCAGTCAAGCACCTCAGCCATCTGAAAGGAGGTAAAAATATCTTCAGGCTTAGGAACAGAGATTGAGTTAGGAATTCTGCACATAGGAAACTTTAAACCATGATAAATGTAGGCCATCTGCAGGGGATAACAAGCTGAGACATCAAGTATTAACCAGAAAGTGAATGGGAATCACCTTATGTGAATACTTTCTACTGAACACCCTGACTGTCAAGAAAGCAGGCAAATGTGTGTAATTTTTAAAGGAAGCCAGACTCCGTATGTGCAAACCGTTCTGGTCATTCTGCTGCAGATGATAGCTTTATTGCATGTCTGTGCTCTTAAGAAAGAAGGGAACAGCAAGCCACTGCTGAGACAAAAGGTCATATAGTGGTTTCAAGAGACTTTCCTAAGTAAAGTCCACTATTTAAAGCATTTTCCTCCACAACAGCTTGAAGAGCTATGTACTAGAGCACCTTACATTACTACCCAAGTGTAATAATGGTATTCACCAGCCATGTGCCTTAACACCACATCCTGATATACTGTGAGATATAAATACATAACACAAATAGTCTGGGGCTACTGGAAACAGAGAGTAGAGCAGTACTTGCTGATGTGTTGTTGTCACTGCATATGACTAAGAGCTGCTAAAAATTCAATCAACTTTATAGTCCACCTTAATTCAGGTGAATCAAAAGGATTTCTACAAATGCTACAAATAGTTATGAGGAACCTGCTCCAGCCTCTAATGCCAGCACAGGTCTCCTGACTGGAAGAGCTAGTAGACAGCCTTGTTGCTCCAACTCCTCTAAATGGATTTGGGACTTACATTACCATGACTTGCTGACCCAAAAGACAGGGAGAAAAGAAACCTTTCCTATTCCACAACCTCCAGACCAGTACTTTCTTCTTTTGTGCAATGCTTTACAATGTCTCTAACTTTGGAGGTAGAAAGAAGAAAGGAGTTGAAGTGAAGAGCCCTCCCTGCTCTCCTGACTGACTGGGGCAGAGAGCAGTGACATGTCCATACAGGGAAAAAAATAACCTAAATAAGGTTATAGACAGGTGGTATGTTCCTGGAAGACAAAGAATAGAATAGAATAGAATAGAATAGAATAGAATAGAATAGAATAGAATAGAATAGAATAGAATAGAATAGAATAGAATAGAATAGAATAGAATAGAATAGAATAGAATAGAATAGAATAGAATAGAATAGAATGTTTCAGTTGGAAGAGACCTACAATGATCATCTAGTCCAACTGCTTGGCCAGTTCAGGGCTGACCAAAGCATGTTTTTAAGAACATTGTCCAAATGTCTCTTTAACATTGACTGGCTTAGGGCATTGACTACCTCTCTAGGAAGCCTGTTCCAGTGTCTGACCACCCTCTTGGTAAAAAAATGTTTCCTAATATCCAGTCTAAATCTCTCCTGTTGCAGCTTTGAAGAAATCCCACAGATTCTATTACCAGATACCATGGAGAAGAGATTAGAACCTCTTTTTCCACTTCCTCTCCTCTGGAAGCTGTAGAGAGTAATGAGGTTGCCTCTCAGCCTCCATTTCTCCAAACTAGAGAAGCCCAGAGTCCTTAGCTGCTCCTCATAGGACTTTTCTTCCAGCCCTTTACTAGCTTTGTTGCCATCCTCTGGATGCATTCAAGGACCTTCATACTACTCTTAAATCGTGGGGCCCAGAACTGTACACAATACTCCAGCTGAGGCTGCACGAACACTGAATTCAGCAGGATCATCACCTTTTTTGATTGGCTGGTTATACTGAATTTGATGCATCCTAGGATGCAATGTGCTCTCTTGGCTGCCAGGACACACTGCTGGCTCATATGGTGAACCCCTAAACTATTTCTGCAGGGCTGCTCTCTAGGCACTCCTCTCCCAATTTATACTTGTGCTTGGCATTAATTTGTCCCAGGTGCAGAACCTGGCATTTAGGTTTGCTACATTTCATCCCATTGACGATTCCCCAATGTTCCAATCTATCTAGATGCCTCTGCAAGTCATCTTGTTCCTCAAGAGAGTCAACAGCACCTCACAGTTCAGTATCATCAGCAAAATTGCATCCAGGTCACTGATAAACATACTGAACAGGACTCATCCTAGAATTAAACCCTGAGGTTCACTGCTGGTGACCAGTCACCAGCTAGACGTAGTCCCATTCACTACAACCTGTTGAACCTTGCCCCAGAGCCAGTTCTTCACCTAGCACATCATGAACCCATGCATCCCACACCCAGGCAATTTGTCCAGAAGGATGCCGTAAGGGTCAGTATCCTCTGAAGTGAGAGAAGATTGGAGCATTTTTCACAAGTCAGTCTTGAAACTGGAGGGAGCCGAGCATCCACCAGAGAAATAGTCTCTGCTGAAACAGAAGGAAGACTGAAGAATCAGTGAGTGGGGCAACAGGCTTAGAAGAAGTCAGCTAAGGATTTTGTACGAGAAAGATCAGCTTGGGAAGACCAGGGACAGAACTGATAGAAACTGGGAAGTGACAGTTTGAACTAGACAAACTTCAGTCTAGAGGGGAATGGAGCAAGTAAGCTTCATGGTTCATATATGAGTGACTTCTCTAGTGCCATAACTCACTGTCAAGCTATTATGCCCACTTGGCCTAAATGCTGTATTTGTCACTCGGCATCTTTCTTGGAGAAAAGCCAGACTGCAGTGAGTACTGATTTCAGCAAAGGAAACGGCTAATGCTAAAGCAAGCCTGGTTTTAGTTAAAGTTCTCCTTCTATCTACAGGAACTAATTGCAATCACAGACTTCTTCCTTTCTCAAAGCACTAACAACAGCTAATGGAAAAATATGTCATAATTATCCTTTCTGAAGAAGCGTAAATCAAATAAAATCACCACGATACTAGCTGTCTTGAAAAGGTATCAAGATGATCTATTTATAAATGTTGATATGTAGCTGGAGACTAAGATGAAACATTGCTTGCTCACACAATGCAGTGCTATTCACTAATCACACTGGAACACCATCAGCACCTTCTCCTTTGAAGAACTGGGCAGAAGGAAATCAAAGGAAAAGGAAGGTTGAAAATGCCTCCCTGCAGTGATCTTACATAGGGGCACTATATTTGGGTTCTGTATGAGGCATTGCAGAAGACTCATACATTGTTACTATTCCTTTAATGATCCTTTAAGTGTTCAAAATTCACCACTAGTGTGGGAAGTGTGTGACAGATACACAGTTAGTATTTCCAGTAATGATACCAATGAATGACATTCTGTTCAAACAGTTTAGACAACAGTGATAAAAATAAAAAAAGCATATTAGAAAAGAAAGAGGAATGTGTGTGTCAAAAAACCCTACCTGTAGCCTGAATGATGTAGGAATAATTTAAAGGGTGCTATTAAGCAGCAGAATTCAAACAAATCTCAGGCAAGTTTGAGGCTAACATGTTCATAATTCCTTTGATCACAATGTTTCACAGTATTACGCATGTGATGGACAGCTTTAACTTATTTATGGTAAGAAAAGTAGGGTACAAATCATTAATAGCTCATCTCATTCACCAAGTGTTGAAAAGTAGCAGGAGGTAGGGAACAGCAAGTAGTCTAATGGCTTGTTTAGAAAGCTGTTCTCCTCAGAAAGTTCTAAAGGAAGATCACATATAGCCCAAGCTGCTAAAATCCTTTTAAAAGATAATACAGGTCAGTGATGCCACTTCAGGTCAATCTCCTAGAAATCCTCCAGTGATACAGAAAGAAAAAACTCAAAATCACAGCCAGTGCTTTGCCATTTTCAGTGGTTGTCAGTAGCATCCCGCGTTTCCAACCCAACACACAAGAATTGTCCAATTTGACTCCCACAGTAAACCAACAGGAAGAATGATCTGCTTTTGCTGACCACAGCAGGAATCTTCAAATAGGCTGAAAATCATCACAGATGTGAGGATGGCAGAAAGAAGGAAAGAACTGGGAAAACAAACAAACAAACAAAAAATCCCCAAATAAACAAACAAAGAAAACCCCCAAAACAAAACAAGAAAAGGCAAGGCAAAACTTACTGCCTCTATAACATCCACATCCTACCATTTCCCTGGGAAGCCTAAACCAGGAATTGAAAACCCACATGTATTTCCTTTGTGGGTACCCAGAGTCTGACTCTTAGATTAGGAACTGGATGTGAGTGCTTGTGTAGATACTCGGGAAGTTATCCACTAAACCTTCCCATACTCAGTGCTATTCCTGACAGATGTTTGTACAACCTATTTCTAAAAAGCTCTACAAGCTCTATTTCTTCATTATCCCTACTGTTGCAATGTTTGCCTAATACAACCTGCAGCTGGCTCAAAATACTGATTCCTTCCCCTGAACTGAGTCTAAGCTTGTTGTAAACTTCCACAGGTACACTTAGATATCTGTGTTTACTTGTATTTTTAGAAACATGCCTACTGCTAAGCATGTCTAAACTCAAATGAGCAATAAGTTAACCCTAATTTATATTTTGAGACTCTCTAAATAAGAACTTGGACTGCCAAAGAACCTCAAGTTGCACTTTAACTAACTACATAGGAAAATCACTTCATCCACCAGCAGTAAGCAGACACTACTGGGATAAAACACACCATCTGCTAAAAAGAACTCCATGACACCACACAACAGTTTATGATAAAAGTGAGATGCCAGGAGGAAAGCAAACTGACTATAAAAAAATACTATATCTATAACTCAACAGTTCTCTCCCTGAGTGTAATTCTAGTAACACTTGCTTTCTTCCGTGTCTAACATCTCCTTTTTCCTCCTTTTAGTTCTACCTAACCAGGAGAGTTATTGCAGTGAAGGCTCTAGCTCTGGTCAGCATATCATCAAGGGAATTGTTAATTAAATTGCAAAGTCAAATTGCACCCTCACTATTCCAATATAACAAAGCAATCTGGACAACTGCATTCAGTTCTGGAGTCCTCAACACAAGAAGGACATGGATCTGATGGAGCGAGTTCAGAGGAGGGCCATGAGGATGATCAGAGGGCTGAAGAACCTCTCATATGAGGACACGCTGGGAAAGCTGGGGTTGTTCAGCCTAGAGGAAAGAAGGCTCCAAGGAGACCTTATGAGCAGTCTTCCAGTACTTAAAGGGGGTCTACAGTAAAGTCGGGGAGGGATTCTTAATCAGGGACTACAGTAACAGCACAAGGGATAACAGTTCTAAGCTGGAAGAAGGTAGATTTAGATTAGATATTAGCAAGAACTTTTTTCAGCATGAGGGTGGAGAGGCATAGGAACCAGTTGCCCAGAGAAGTTGTGGATGTCCTGTCCCTGAAGGTGTTCAAGGCCAAGTTGAACGGGGCTTTGAGTAACCTGATCCATCAGAAGGTGTCCCCGCCCATGGCAGGGTGGTTGGAAGTGATTGGGCTTTCAGGTCCCTTCCCAACCCAAACCATTCTAACAATTCTATGACAAACATAACTTTTGGAACCTGACAAAACTGAGCTGAAAGCAATGGAAGCCTAAAATACCTCATCTGTCTTGTCTTCTTTTTTGTTTTTACTTTACTTTTTAGTCGATGAAGCTTATCTTCAGATGTGAAATCTGTGTGAATTACAGCATCAGTTTCAGAAGAATTTGAGATTTGGGTCAGGAAGGCTGCAATTTTCAGCAGAATTTTGCAAAGGCGTGCAGACTAACATGGAATTTCTATAAGGGGCCTCAGTTAACAGAAAGCTAAACTGAACCAGCTTTGGTTTGACCACACATGAAGCTGTAGCAATAAAATTAGGGTAATAATTAATCTTGTATGGATATTATTCTATATACATCTAGCAAGTTCTCTAAGAAAGATAAAGAGCAAACTGTAAGATTCTGATCACAGAAATCAGTAGTCATACTGAAAAGATCTACTAGTTCACACATACCCATAACTGAAACAGCTATATTGGTATAAAAATCTGTCCTTAGATTACAATGTGAGAGAAGATGCTTTTTCAGTTCTTGGCACCACCGACACTTTGCAATTCTTACAACTCAGTACAGCTCTATCAGGAAAGACTGAGAAAAAGCCATGCATCAAATCTACACCGCAGTAGTCAAGGCCATACTAGCAAAATCAAGTCTAATTCCCTGTCTAATTCAGAGTGAGGACATAACCTATGCCTCCTCCGTCCTGTTCTACACTGCTATAATTATAGGGTAGATTACCAAGTCCTTCCTGCTGCAGCTGTCCTATTTTATATGGCCAATTGAGAGTTTGTATATGCAGAAAGGAGACTGACCGTCAGGTGAATGGATTATTCATCTAAAGCTTCCAAGGCTGAAAATCCAAAGACCTTCAAATGCAATGAAAGAGCTCCAGCATGGAAGAGGCACTCCTAGACAGGTGTTAGGCTGGGAGCTTGGACAGTCTCCTGCCACGCGGAAGAACAGAGGTAGGAAGACTTGACTAATGAATTCATACACTTGCCCTGTGAGGATATTAGGTACCATATTATTACATGCATCATGGATAGTCTTTCCTGTTTTTATCTGAACTGTTTGTTTTACTAAGGTTTTACTGGAACTGGTATTTTTACTTGAAATTACTCGGTTTTGATGAGTGAACGTTTTCTAATAAATCACTTTCCGGTATATTCTCAGTCTCATTTTAGATGGATACATGTCACATTCTGAACAGCCATTATGCTTCCCAAACACCCTCAGAAATGTTCCCATCTAAATGCTAACTAGAGGTGATACTGCCTACTTAGAAAAGTCAAATGAAGTCATAGCCCACATTACTATAACAGCAATAAAAGGGTAAGAAAATGAGGAGCTGTGCTATTAAACATGATGAAAATAATAAATGTTGTAGAGTTCACAGATGGGCTAGGAAATATTTTGAAGTGCAAGCATTTTTCTTCCCAATCTAGAACAGAGCTTCATAATGAGAGCGAGGTGTCAGCAACAGACACCTTGCACTGAGACACGCTATTGGTGGATCCTTCCTGCTTGCTTACTGCAGATTAGGTAAAGAGTGTAATGCACACTCTGCAGTGTACTTCAGGCTGAAAAAAACCTACTACCTAGTAGAGGCCAAGGCAGATTTCAAGGAGACACTTTACAAGGAAAATTTTGCTAAACCAAACACTTTCAGCAACTGTAAGCACGTCTCAGGGTCTTTTATTGTCAGGTAATAAAAATACAGAACTTCGTGAGAAAATCTTCCACTGTAGCTGCAAAATGTATCCAAAGATGGGAAAAAGAAACAATCAAACTTTCAAAAACAGTTTAAAAAGTTTTGTTTTTTTTTTCTTCTTAGGGGGTTATATCTCTTTTAATCAAAAAAAAAGAAGAAAGAAGCCCCCTCAAGTTTAATACTGTCCTTGCTTAGGTACATCCTTATGGTTTAGATCTGTTGACTGCTTGCTGGTATTCAGTGCCAGGTTGATCAAGTATTGTTTACATCCTGGCCTTGCTGTGAGTTGCACTGAGCTAATCCACTTAGCACACAGCTATCCATCTGCTGGCCTCAATCTGCCCCCTCATCTCTTCCTCAAAGGAGGAGATGAAACCTCGTTACACTTACTCAGGCTAATCCCACATTAATCATGGAGGCTCTGGTAGGCTGAGTGCTATTTGTCTCTTTACACTTTAAAAATGTGCAATGATACATAAAAATGTGAGCAGATATAACTTTTCTCTGACAATGCACCCTCAGACTTTCACAGTGGGGACCATAGAGGAATTCTCTCCTGCAGAGGCAGTTTGATCCATGGCTGGAGGAGAAGCATGTAAAAGATGCAAAATAAATGCTGGTCCATATGCCACAATTTTATCCATTTAACTAACATGGAAAACCCCTCATTTTGCTGCAACAGTGCAATTTTCTATGCAGACAAGCCCTAACACTGATATTGTCAACAAAGGAGCAGAGGAGCAGGTACTTGCACTGAAAATAACCATCAGGTGCTCTCTCCACTGTTTTCCATTTACTCTCAACTAATTCACTCAGAAACTCACAGTCATATGAGGAACAGCTGAAGTCACCTGGTCTGTTCAGCCTGGAGAAGAGGAGACTGAGAGGGGATCTCGTAGCTGTTTACTGCCTTCTCACAAGGGAGAGAGGTGAAAGAGGTGCTGATCGCTTCTCTCTTGTGACCTATGACAGGACTAGAGGGAATGGTAGGAAGGTGTGACATGAGAAGTTTAGACTGGATATTAGGAAGAGGTTCTTCCCCCAGTGGGTGGCGGAGCACTAGAACAGCTCCCCAGGGAAGCAGTCATGGCACCGACTCTACCAGCATTAAAGGAGCATTTGGACAATGCCCTCAGTCACACAGTGTGAATGTTGGGAGTGTCCTATGTAGGGATAGGAGTTGGACTCAATGATCCTTCTGGGCCCTTCCAACTCGGGTAATTCTATGAAACCATAATCACCCATCTCATCATGACAGACTTTAAATTAGCTTAAACATTTACGGACTTTAATGTAGCTGCTCAAACTTTCCAGTTAAGACAAGCAGTGCAGTCATCTACAGCCACTAGAGCCAACTGATGCAAGCCACTGGGTTTTCTTCAGAAGCAACTCAGAAACTGTGAAATAAACTCCAGGAAGACCCGTGAATGAATACAACCCAAACCACCCTCCTCTGCAGGAGCGAAGCATGCAGAACTGACTCTGCCCTCAGCAGCAGGCACACGGAGCCGCAGCATACTGAATTATTACAGAAAACCAAGCCACAGCGGGCTTTAATTATTCTTACAAGAAAAGGACATGGAAAGAGTGAGATACGTAACAGTCAGCTTAGAGTACTCTGTGAAGTACTTGGGTGCTGTAATTCAGATGCCATACCTTTGTAACACTGGAACATCAACAGAGCAAAACACAATTCAGTTTGTACAACACTTTAATTTGCTGGTATGCAATGGCTGGTCTCTTCAAATTTGTGGGTTTATGTTTATAGCTTCAAACCTGGCTTCTTGGTTTTCACTCCCTCTTAACATACAGTCCCTGTTTTCATGTTATCTACATCAGCTTTCAAGATTACAGTGCTGTTCTATAGGCTTTAGCAGTTTCTACAAACATGACTGATTTGTTTCTTCTTCAATGGATCTGATGCACAGTGGCTTTACAATCTCCATCCCCATAGCCATTCACATTAATACTCCTCACTCCTCCTAAGGTCATTCTTACATCCTGGATCATATTCTCTTTTCAGTTCTCACAACTCTAGCTTCATGTTGCAGACATGACTACTTTGTGCAAACCCAAATCATTTTCTGTTGCTGTTTGAGACTGACAGGGGAAGCCTTTTTTGAATTTTTGCAGAGTTAGGACTGTGTTCATAGATGCTCTGAAGTTGTGTGTTTCAAGAATATAGACCTTTGCATGTGTCACTCTAAGCTTTAACAGCCATCTTGCCTTGTGACAGCTTTGGGCCCCTTCACCTCAACCACTTTTCTTATTTTAGCTGAAAGAAGCTTCACTTGATGTTAGCTTTAATTCATTTCATAACAAATCAGAATTAATGCACGCTAAGGAAGCCAGAAAAAATCAGAAATTAATTTTCAGCATTCCGACATACAGCCTCTAGGGAAATGATTGGGCTTGGTCTCCAAGACTGCTAAAAGCTGCTTAGGACTTCAGTGGACAAAATGTTGCGACCGTAACTAAAAGGAAACAAGTGAAAGAACACAGTCTGCTATGATTTAGGTTGAAACAAGGACAAAGACATTAGGAAAGGATTTGATTTGTGGTAAACATGAAAAGAAATAAAACTAAGTGTGTGTGTTACTATTTCACGACCCACTGTGCAAACACTGCCATAGGCACTGTGGTTTTTACTGCTCATTAGTAAATAATCAAGTTAAAAATCAGATGGTTGGGAAACTGCTGATTGATGAGGAATAAAATAACATGACATAAACATCTGTCTCCTGGTCTAATATGTGTTGGTGAAGGAAGACATTGCTAAGGCGCTTGAATGCTCAATGCACTGATGTGATAGTGATTACACTGGGAACAGTGTAAAGCAACTACAGCTGCCATTTCTTTTCCCACACAGGGAACATTATAGAAATGAGGGTTCTGATTGTTTACTTCCAGAATGTCTTTAATCCCCAAAGACATTCACATCGCAAACTTTCTTCCGTATAAAATTCTGCTCCCAAACTCCACAACGCTCAGGCTCCTGCTTGCAGCAAACAAGATAGAAATGCAGCTCCTCCCAGATGCCACCTGCACCCAGCTCCTTTGGTCTATCTTCACATAAAGAAAGGCTGCACTTGCAATGACCATCTCTCTGTATCACTAAAACCGTAAGGATCACACATGAATACAAAATAGCCTCACCCTTTCCTCCCATTAAAGATCAAAACACCAAGCCAGTATCTAGCACTACCAAACAGCCTGCCCTCACAGTTCAAACAGTGCTTTGTGCTTTCCATGCTTGGAGAAATAAATACAAATAAAACTACAAAGCTGAATAAATAAATCCTGTAACAGATGTAAATAACTGCCAAGATTTTAGCATTTACCTCAGATTATAATACACTTGTTCAGATTTTTATTAAAAAAGGCTGATTTCAGCTAGAGTTACAAGTAAGAAGATACCAATTTTATATATAAAGTATCTACCTACTTTCCCTGACCATACCACTAAAAATTAATCTCTTTATTTATGCAAGAGTTAGATAAAAAATTTTACTTACTATCAAAAATATTAAAACTTGGTTCAAAAAGAATAACCTTGACTTTTATTTTATTTTTTGGTTAAAGAATCAGCAAGGGAATGGCTTTAATTGGAAGGGGGAAGTTTAGATTAGACATTAGGAAGAAATTCTCCATAATGAGGGTAGTAAGACACTGCAACAGGTTGCCTAGGGAAGTTATGGATGCCACATCCCCGGAATTCTTCAAGGCCAGATTGGATGTGGCTTTGAGTAGCCTGGTCTGGTGGGAGGTGGCAGGGGGGTTGGAATTGGATGGGCTTTAAGGTCCCAAACCTTTCTATAATTCTATAAGCAATATTTTTAGAATTTAGTCAGAGTATAATGCTGTACCACATGTCCAGAATGGTACTGATGTCTTGGATTTGTGCAACATCCTCATTTACAACTTAAAACCAATAAATGATATACTAATTTTTAATTTGATGTACTAAATTGGGAGTAGGAAGTCGCTAGCTCAGAGTGAGTTAAAAGAATGGGCAAAAATGAGTACCTAGGCAGAATACAAGAGATAAACATCAAAGGGAAATATGCATGACTGGGATTCCAAAGAAGACAGAGACCACAAAAGCAGGAATGAAAGTAGAGGCAGGCAGAAACCATCACAGACAGAGAAAACATAGGGAGTTCTGTGGCCAAATCCACATCTGATCAGACCACCACAAACGACTGCCACCTTACCCACTGTTCAGTTTAGCTATTATTAAGTACCACCACAAGAAGATGTTTCCGAGTCCACTATGCACATAGATTAGCACGTCTCACGCAAAAACTAGAATCATGTATCTTTTGATACGCTCACAGCCAGCATCAGCACCTCCTGATTCTAACCTACACAAGAGCTCTGTGGGGTGTTAGACTTGGCCAAAAGTCAAATGTCCACTCAGCTGCTCACTCACTTTGCCTCCTTAGCAGGACAGGGGGACAAAACAGGATGAGAAAGCTCATGGGTTGAGATAAAGAGTGCTTACCGATTACCATCATGGGCAAAACAGACTCAACTTGAGGAAAATTAATTTAGTAATTGCTAATAAAATCAGACAGTGAGAAACAGGACAAACATTAAACCAATGTATTTATGTTCTCCTCTCCCATGTTCAACTTCACTCCTTTACCCACCCTGAGCTTCACAGGGTCAGTGTGAGTATGTGGGGGTATAAGATCAGTACATACCAGTTTCTCTCTGCGGCTCTTTCCCTCTCACTAGAGTTGGGGAGAAAATAGGATAAGCAGAAAATTGGGGCAGCTACACCTTTAAGTCTTCATGTTTCAATAATTATATTTAGTAGGACACTGGCATTTAAGCACATTCCCTTGGTCCCGTTAAGTCCACTCTTGAAGTACAGTGGTATTCACAGCCTTCACCAACCAGGGACCAGACAGTGCTATACAGCACGACCCATGCACATAAGGTGGATGCTGTGATACTGTGAACTTCATCATCACTTTTCCACCAACCTGGGCAACCATTGACTTGAAAGACCCGGGAAGTTAGAAGACTCCATAGGATAGCCACCCCAATACACTAACAACTTTCAAAAGGTCATACAAGAGAGGCAAACACACGGCACTAACTCTCTTCAGCAGATCTGGAAAAGGACACTCACCTAGATGCCTTCCTAGTGGTGACCTTGTGTCCCAACATGGGATGATATAGTCCCAACAGTTCCACAGCCTTGGCTTTCTCTGGACAATACAGACACATTGGCAAGGACTGGCAGAAAAGCCATCTTGGCTGTTTTCTTCTCCAGAGGGAAAGTAGCAAGGCTGAGACAATACAAATTTGTACAAAGGCCTCCTCTCAGCACACCTGTTGCAGGCATAAGAATAATTTTGCCACTGCAGTGTCCTGCAGTGCATGTTATTGGAACTGGAAATGATAAATTTGGTAAAGCAAGTACCAAGACATCAATGAGAAACAAAACGAGCAGTAATTAAAGGTTTAGGGCCACAGTCTTCTGTGACAGTGGTGAGCATTGACACAAACACTACATCATTTTCATATCATCTCCATTAGGTAGACAAAAGGTCATGGTTGTCCTTCCCAGAGGGTCTTAAAGGGCTTCATAGGACTACATCTAATCTAAATCTAATCTAAAGTAACCCTCTCCAAAGATATATAATGAAAATAGGATGAGTAATATGTAATATAACCACAGCTGATGAAAATACCATCAATTATGTAATTTAAATTACTTAGGAGCGTTTGCTGGGAATTAACACTGCGTAAGTAGGCAAAATGAGAAGAGGACCTTGAACATTTCTTTTTCAGTTTTCATCAGTCAATAGGCAAAACATTTCACAAGCTGACTGGGACCTCTGCTGCAGATAAGAACATCTGGAGGAAAAGCATACATCATCTACAGCTATACTGTAGAAAATTAAACTAGAAGATCCCAATAATTACAAATCATAAAATTCCCAGGCAGCAAAAATGTACAGTGTATTCAAATAAAAGAGATGTTAACTACACCTTCTCTGTACAAGCTTCTGACTTGAGATGGAATCCATTCAAAAATACTTTGGGAAACTGATCCTCTTGTTACTTGAGAGAAACCCACAAAAGGTCTTCCGAAGCCACAGAAAGGAAGTTCCTCCTGCTCCTACTGAAAGCATGGAAGTTCTTCCCTCAGCTTTCCTGCTGGTACATTTCTACATCTTTTAACTTTTCTTGTACGTATGAAGAAGCTTTGTCTGCATTTGCCAAAAGAGCAGTACCTTGCAGAGCCAAAAGACTTAAAAGCTACTTGGTCCCTCTATAGATAGGGTATTGCAGTGGTCATATTCTGATATTTTAACGGCTCTTTCGTTCCATCACTCACTATTTCCACAGTTTTTATTGATGCATTTTGTTATTATAGTTGATGTTCTTCTACTTTCTGATGTAGTGTGAATTACATAGTTTTTTTCCTATTCTGCACTATACCACACAAAGGAAATGCATTTGTGTCTCTTCTGAGATTATCTTCTCAAGGTCAGTTTCATAACTTCTCCTGTTGTCAGTCAGCCCAGAATGCACTTATGCGCAATGCTTAACTTTAAGCACGATAATCATCCCACTGTATAGTAATTTCCATAATGAACTCAGAGCAAAAACCCTCTCACCAGCTGCCTCAAAATTAAGAGACGTGGAAGGTCTCAAATCAACTGCCCAAGTACATAAAGTTATTACCACTCTCTTTAAAAGTCTATATTTACTGAATCAAAACTACTGCAGTCTTAGGAACCCTATCGTCAGCATCCTTTCCTTCTGAGATCACCACTTCCCTCTAGTGAATAAAGTCAAACCACCAGAAACTGAGCAGTTCTGCTATTAGTGATGGTTGTGTATATGCTTTGTATTAATAGATCAGTTGCCCCGAGGAACTAGACATCTATATTCATGAACTAAATGAAATAGTATTCATTGAGCATTTGATGACAGCATAGCTGCAGAACAGGTCAGTTCTTGTATTTAGGAAGAAATCTTTGCTTTCCATTGCAGATGAAGGATATTCTCTATGGGCTCAATAGTGTTCCATCCAGATCTGTTTCTTCTTTCAACAGTGCTTCAGTCTCCTTCTCAATGTAAATGAGATTTTTAACTAGTGTCACTAGATTGCAGTATGTTTTATGGTGACAGAAGAGAGTCCAAAGAGAATTTATTTAGGAAATATTAGTCACCCGTAAGGCAAAAGACAAATAGCAGGTGGCTTTTGAAGATCTGTTAGATTCCTTTCCTATATTAAATGCTATCTTCAAGCCCGCCAATTGCATGATGGTTATATGATCAAGGGGTTCAGCAGCTGTCCTCCTCTCAGCTAAATGGTTCAATGTCCATTTACAGATCATTTCAATACAGTGCGGTATTCGAATGCAAAAAGAAGGAGCAAAATAACGATGAACATGTACAGAACTGATCTGAGACAATAAAGGAAGGAAGCAGCACTGTATATTTGGGTGCTAAGTTCACAGAATGGTCAATTTAAGTATAGCCTTTAATGATGTCTCTTTTTAGGCCTTTACTTCCATTTTTATTTTCACACTACATCTCCCCATTTCAATGACTCTACTGTGACATGTGTGAAACCACTTCTACTGGAAAAGGGGTTCAGAAGCTACCTTCTCTTTACTCTGAATGCTGACATCAGGTGAAAAAATCAAAACAGATAGGAGAGACCAAAAAAGGTAGAATAAGAACAGACCTTTCATTTCCATCATGCAGAGACACAGTTGTTGGATGTCACAGTCACCTATGTAGCCTTGATAGAGGCACTTTCCCTGGACATACTCATGTATCAGTCTGCGGCACCAACGGCCTAAGAGACTTCCTTGCTCTGGATAAGATTTGGTGTTATCACAGCTCCTCTGGTGTATCTTTGGGAAACAGGCTCCCATGCTTTGATTACTTTGCAAAAAATGAACCCATACCCTATCCAGTCCACATCTTCAGGACTTGTTCTGCCCAATTTTGATAAGCACACTTTTCTCCTCGATTGTGAACATCTTTGTCTCTCCTGATTGACAGTATAATGCCTATAGTGTCCTATAAGTTTAAACACATGCACATCAGTGCAGGACACTAAACCATGTCACTCTCTCAGATCTCCCTTACTGATTGGGAGTGTTTTACCAACAGATATGAGTTCCTCTTGTGTCTTCATGTCATGGTGGAATTGTTTCAATCTTCTGGCTATGACAGTAGTCTACTCCTTACCCTGTTTCCTTAACCCTGCCCAAGGAAAACATGGTCCTACTTCATTCTCTCTTCCTCAGATCTTCTTAGCATTCTCTACAAGTCTCATCCTCTCATATTCCGAGACACGTTATCTTGTTCTGCAACTAGACACTTACACTGCTCCCAACCCTTTTCTTTGTGCTTACTCCTAACATGCCTCCTCCTTAGTCATTGTTAACATCATTAAGCTTAATATCTTGTCAGTATTCCTCATCTGCTAGTATATGTGGAAGAACTGGGAGGAAATTCATATAGACAAGGCAATCTGTGAAAAAGAAATTTCCAGAATTTGTGAATTTTATACAACCAGTATCTCATGTGGTCATGTTTGTAAGTGCACAGAGGGTTCAAGATGATACAAAATAAAATCTGTGGCATTACATCCAAAAATATCAAAGCCCATGAAGACACTTAGTTCTATTTCCACATCATATTTTTTTCTGCTTCTCTAGAGACAACGTACACTCCCTTTTGATAGAGTCTCAGCCTGGCACCATACCCCTACTAATATAGAAATGAAACATTTGCTAAGTAGTTTCATGTAAGTTTAGAAAACAAGAAAATGAAGTAATTAGATATACTGCAAGAAAATTATTTTTAGGATATTTTCAACCTTGACAATAAAATTTTAAACAAAATAGAGTACAATGAAATTATATAGCAATGACTGTTCCTGCCAGTTAGTTGGAGAACTTCCCCCTTTGCTCTGAATCCAACTAACTTTATTTTCATTTAAAATTTGTAATTTGATATGTAGATAACTTTACAACATTGTTCATTATTAAGGCCGGATTCAAATCAGTAACCTTAAAATGGGAAGTTACACATCCCATTTGTTACTCATTTCTCCAGATAAACACTTCTGCTTCAAGATCATGCATCAGTTTTGAACATGGAAGTCACAGCTGGCGACAGGGTAAAACAGTGTTCATTGAAGTATTGCTGATGCACTCCTGAGTCTGACTAATTACACACAATCAACTGATTCTCTAACATCAGGATGCCGAATGTTGCCTTAAATCACTCCTACTTGATGGGAAACTTTCCATTGCCTGAAGAGGTGAAAACAGTCAAGTTAGTAATGAAAATCAGATCCAACATTTTGAGAGCAATCTCTTCGAGGCAGCTACACAGAAATTAAGACCTTTAACACTGTTCGCCCCTTGTTGTATAGAAAATAACCTCAGCTTGCATGTTTTCTTTCCTACAACATTGAATAAATAGAAGAAATTTTAAACTAAAGATAAAGTATTTAAATGTGTGCAGTAAGGATATTGTTATAACTCTAACCTGTCTAAATTTGTACGGTGAGAAACTGGCAATACACTGACAGGAAAACTACTGTTTTCCAAGGAACTCTTTATCCAAGGAACACGATTTCACACACTATGGAACAGAATCAGCCTTTCATGCCCAACCCAGCAGGACCGTAATCTAAAATCAGCCTTAACTATGGATCCAATTCATTTCACTTTTATTTAGAGTTCCTTGTTTGACATTTGAATTAGCCAAAACATTGCCGGTCATAGCTAATGTAGAGGAATCTGCTACTGGACAACTGTTCCTGTGTGTGTAAACCCCTGTAGATGTGCAATGGCTACAGAAATAGCAAGACAACAAGGCTAAGGAATACTAAGGAACTATTGATACCATGTTTCCTCAAATAGAGAGTCCCATCAACTCAGCTTCATTTCCCAGGCTAAAAGTAAAAATTATTTAGGTGTTACAAATCTAAATAACTAGCAAGTTGACCTATATTTATCAACATGGTCTCCAATCACTTAATGCCGAAAAATGTGGAAAAGAGAAAGGTACATGGAGTGAGGTGTGCCAGGGTTTGACTACCCTTTCTCCAGGTACACACACACTCATGCCCTGACTTCTGAACCGCATCAGTGGCCTTACTTCTGCTACTGCCCAAATTCTTGGTTGTGCTCCCTGACACAAGCCTCATAAAAAGATTTAGGCATCTGTAGCGGGACTTCTGAATAGAGCCAGTGCTCAGTCTGAGAGCCAGGTCCTCAAAACACCCATGTATTTGTATTTTACGCTGTTAACACAGAACATCCAGTTTGATACCAGGCGTTGTACCCCAGAACTTCTCCTGAAAACACAGCACTGTCTGCCTTTGTTATAAGAAGCAGAGACGTCCCCATAGAAAACCAGTATCTATTGACAGGTTCTCACCTCAGTTGAGGTACGCAGTAAGTGATTCTAAATCATCCCTGGAAGATAAAATTTTTTATGATAGACTTGCATCAGAATAACTAGAAATAGAACTGCAGTTTTGTATTTTAAAGGCTGAATCCTTCCATTTCTTTGTTCTCATCTTCTTTTTGCTTTTCCCTTTCCTTCCCTTTTCTCCAAATTAACATTAGAAACACTTGAGAATGCTAATTGGGTTTCACTTCATTCAGACGGGAAATAATGACCTCAAGCTAATAAGACAAGTTAATAGTCCCCTGCAGGTAAATTAACACAAGACCAAATGCTTGAAGACCTTGAGGATCACAACTGTTAAACTTAAGTATGCATTGAAAGCAATTCTGGTATCTACCAAAACAGGTCACAGATCATAAATCAGAGCTACTGTAAAAAAAAACTCTTCAAAAAATTAATGGAACTGCAGAATACATGAAGTTAACTTTCTTTCAACACCTACTGTAACACACTCAACTCAAAGAAGATTTTAAGTAAATAAAAAAAACGAAGCTGAACACTCACTGTGCATGGAAAGGATTGCTCAATGAAGACAATAACTCATTCCAAAATCAAACTAATATGTTTTAGTAACCCATCTATCAAGAGACAGCTGCCTTTCCATTGAAATAACATTGCATTTTCATCTTGTAATCACTTTATAGGCTTCAAAATACAAATTTGATTATATTATACCCATGAAGACAAAATGCTTACAGAACTCGTAATGTTGTTTAAAGTCAAAAAAAAAACCTGCACAGCCCATAAACTGGAAAGTGCTATGAAAGTGCCCAAAGCATAATAGTCACTCCACAAATCATGTTGATGTCAGGATGGACAAAAATGTATGACCTAAAAAGACTCACAGAAAAATATCCTCTTTTTAAAATACAGCTGTTGACAAATGAATGGGTAAGTTTGATAAACTACTCAAATTTAAACTCACAGCTTTCTATTAAAATAATATAAGTGTGTTTTAAAAGTTAACATATGTCACTGAATAATGTACAAATTAATAAATCATGTAACAGTGACTTAAAAAACAATTATGAGAAACACAAAATTTGGGAGGGTCAATATAGTTTCATAGATACCAAGGTATCTTATAATCCTTTAAGATGCTAAATTAACTTAGAATGGAGAAAAGCTCTTGTTTACAATTGACTAGTTTTTATTTAGAGCCTTTTCCTTAATTATTTTTGGTTTCAGCACAACTAGCAGGTGTCAAGAGCATATTTTCTTTGATTGCACACATTTATAGGAAGTTAAGACACCAACTGAATTGAAAAAGCTTGTTCTCCTCTCACAACTAATGAATACAAATTACACGGTAAGAATGGAGATCCAGTAAATACAAAACTTGAAGGAAATGGACATGTATTCACAGGTGCCCAACGGTACACGTGGGCAGCTGATAGACCCTTCAGATGCATCCCAACTGGCTCTAAGCTCTAAAGCCATTACCGTCCTTGGTTTGTTTGGTGTTCACATCAGGGCATGCCCAAGAGATGAGAGAAAAATGTAGGGTGTGAAGGCTCTTGAAGGCTACAGCTCAAAGAGGCTGAGCTCTGCCTGCTAGCCTGGCTTCTTAGCTCTCCTGATAGCCATAACCGCAACAACAAGGCTAATCCTGACACTTCACCTGCTGGAACGCACTGTTGAAATCTCTGCACTGATGGTTCCTTAGATATCCAGAAAACCCAGTGACCAGAAACAATACTGAAATTTATTAAATCTGCTGCTTGGAAGTGAAAACCAGACATTGACAGAACTACAGTAATAAAGATAAAATAAATGTAATCACTAAAACTCTGATTTAAAATTCTAGCTTTTTTTTAAGCATTCACTTCCATTCAAACAGGAAGGGCACAAATCTTGAGTGAAATAATGAGTAAATATGAAATATATTAAACAATGTTTTCTATGTAATAAAAATTAAGCAGAATAATTTTATTTAAGCTTGCTAATGATTAAATCGTTTGAATTGATGTTCTGCGTAGACAGTATTCTGGATTTGCAAAAAGAGGACTCAAAATTGAGAGTGAAAGATTGTTTCAATTAGGAAAAAACATGTATGAGTGTTTTCTCCTGTTCTTTGGTCTTTCTTCTGGAAACAAATGAAAAATAAGATTAAAATAAGGAACTGAAAACATATTTGCTTATTTTATGACAACTTTCATTACACTAAACTATCATTAAGGACTTCAAGTGTTTTGTATTTAAACCAGTTCACCTTTCTCATTTCTGTGTGATTTCCTTTTTTGATCCTTTCCAAACATAAAAGTACATTCTGAAGAAGTTTCTATAGTTTTGTCTGTGGTGGTTGTACGCATCAAAGCAGTGCTTTCCCATACAACGCTGATACTACTTTGTGGTCTCTGAACAAAACTTTCCAAGCAAAAGGCTGCATCACCCAGGTTCAGGGTGGTCCCCAATGAACCTGAAATGGCTTCCAGAGGCTTCATACAAGTACTCATCTGTTGCGTACTCAAAACTGTCTGAACTTGAGCATGTCCATCGTTTTACAGTGCATGCCTGACTGAGGCCTTAAATTTTAACTGGGATTCAAAGACACTCTTCCTTGCAGAAATGAGCAAAACTATTTGCATATAGTTGTTGTATACAGCTACTTCTATATAGCTGTTTTGGTTAAAAATTTATTCTACTGCCACACTACCTAGCCGTGCTTTTTCCTACAGGTCTGCAAAGACATTTCCCCCAAGTAGCAGTGAGGGGCCTCAACTACAAATGGCCAGGAGATTTTAAGATAGTTCATGGTTCTCTGTAACATTTCAGGTTATGAGCCTCACCTGAGCAAGGACTGCAAATGGAAAACCTGGTAGCAGTGAGAGATATTTGGGAACAGAAGGCACACAACTTTTCCAGATCCCTGATGCATCATTCTGCATTGCCACCCAACCACTTCCCACAGGACTGGTCACTGTCTCTTTGGTGTCCACCTCCAGCAGGAAAGGACATAGCCTACAGAAAGCAAATATTCTTCAGCCAGCTTGTTTTCAAGATGGTCAGCTGAATGCCAAGTAGACAACACCCCTTAATTTTTGTAATACATACAGCTGGTATATCCAAGTTTGCCTTTTGTCTCTCACTAGTACGAGGCTGTCACTCCTAGTGATCACCAGTGCTTACTTGAAGACCTGAAATTTTTGTACATTCTGGTAATACATTTAATTCATATTTTTACATCAGGTTTTACATCCACTGCCTTCCAGCTTTAGAAAGGCAAATAACAATATTCTTCTAACAAACAGAAGGGTTGAACCCAGCTCACAATAATTAAGTGTCTAACATAGTGACGTGAACCAGAATAGGGGAGCATGGAGCATCCTGTCTTCCCATCATGCCTCCATTTCTTCTTGGAGGAAGTAGATTTCTCTGGAAGGCCACATAACTGGAATATCATTTTGTCTCTACTAACTCACAAGGAGCTTCTGCACTTCCAGAGGGAATCTAAGCCTGCTCAAACTGTATCAAGCTGGAAATGGGAGGCAACTTGAGCTGATCAGATCCAAGACTGGATTTTGGTTTTATGAGTAATGGTGTAATTTACATCCATACTCTGAGGATCTCTGAGATGGAAAGCTCAGTTTATCATCTTCCTCATCTGCTAAACCAGCTCTCTTCTTACCTGTGTTCTTCCTGAATCAAGCTTCCACAGCACAAAACCTGAAAGCTCTTGAAGCTCTTGCTGAGGACAGCTCAAGACACAATAGTCAGTATAATTCCCTTACCAGGAGGTTAGGCCATCCTTCTCCAGTTTGATAAGCAATCAGAACCTGGCTCTAACCACGAACAATAACATTAAAGTGCCTGCCATCAAAATCCATTTCAGACCTGCCTGCATCTTGTTTTCTAGGCACCTCTTGAAGGATACACCATTTCCCTAAATTAATCTGATAATATCTATAGGGCCTGAGCCTTCCCAGGCCACTGGAGTTAAGAATTTAGCGACCTTAGTAAATGAGTAAGGAGTTAAAAAGTGCAATTAGGCAGCTCTAGAAAGTCATCAGACTGGGTGTTGGTCTGGGCTTAAACTCTAGGTAGCAAAGTCACAGCATCACAATATCACAAGGTTGGAAAGGACCTCCAAGATCATCAAGTCCAACCTATAACCCAACACTAACACCAACCATCATCTAAACCATGGCACTCAGTGCCTCATCCAGTCTCCCCTTAAACACCTCCAGGGTCGACGACTCCACCACCTCCCTGGGCAGCGCATTCCAATGGCCAATCACCCTTTCAGTGAAGAACTTTTTCCTAACATCAAGCCTAAACTTTCCCTGACGAAGCTTGAGTCCATGCCCTCTAGTTCTGTCACTGGTCACCTGAGAGAAGAGACCAATCCCTGCCTGACTACAACCTCCTTTTAGGTAGTTGTAGAGAGCAATGAGGTCTCCCCTGAGCCTCCTCTTCTTCAGACTAAACAGCCCCAGCTCCTTCAGTCGCTCCTCATAGGGCTTATGCTCCAGCCCCTTCACCATCTTCGTTGCTCTCCTCTGGACACACTCCAGCATCCTGACATCTTTCCCAAACTAGGGGGCCCAGAACTGGACACAATACCCAAGATGAGGCCTGATCAGTGCCGAGTACAGGGGGATGATAACTTCTCTGGTCCTGCTCGCCACACTATTCCTGATGCAAGCCAGAATGCCATTGGCCTTCTTGGCCACCTGGGCACACTGTTGGCTCATGTTGAGCTTCCTGTCCACCAGCACTCCCAGGTCCTTTTCTGCCTGACTACTCTCCAGCCACTCTGTCCCCAGTCTAGAGCTCTGCATGGGATTGTTGTGTCCAAAATGAAGTACCCGACATACCATTAGAATCAGCCCATCTCTCCAGTCTGTCCAGGTCCCTCTGTAGGGCCATTCTACCCTCTAACAGATCAACCCTTCCTCCCAGCCTGGTATCGTCTGCAAGTCTTCGCAAGGTTTAGGAGTCTATTCTCAAACTCATCCATGGTCATCTACAAATCACAGGAGCTGTATCATGAAGAGTTCACAATCCAGGGCACAGCTGAATTTCCACAAAAGCAGAAATTATCTGAAATCTATGGCTTCAAGCTGCCTATGTAGCTGTGAGCTACACATATATATAATGTGTGGTGAATAAAATCAATAAATAACTCAAAAGGTCACCTAGCCATGAGAACGTACAAATGCTTTCCTGACAGATATTATTAAAAACCTTCAGCATTGCCTACGGAAATTGTGATGTCATCTCAAGCATTCCAGTGTTTTATTACCCTCACTGTTAAAAAATATTCCTAATAGCTGGCCTGAATCCTTTTTTTTTATGCAAATGAAGTTTGTAACTTTAGTACCTTGTCCCTTCATCTATGCAGCAGTACTTATGTATAAAGACTACATTTTTATACCAAAATTTTCTCAATTTATTGAATATATCTTCTTAAGTTTCCCAAGTATCACTGACACCAAAATCATAAATCTCTGTTTCATAAAGTGTAATAGCTGCTTCATAAACTGAGACAGAATAATTACAGTCATTTGAACAAGCCCGATTTACACCCATCCAACTAAGCACACCAGCTCACTCCAAAATTTTCCCAATCGCAATTAGCTGTTATTTGCTATACCTGAAATTGTTGTGACTGTATTGACACATATGAGGCTTGTTCTTCAACTCTGCAGATCGGTAACCACATTATAAAAAGTACTGCAGAATATGGTAGCCTTTTGGATGAGATTAAATGACTGGAGGTGAATGGAGTTCTCACCCGCAGGACACTTTGTCTCATTTGCCGGTTTGTGTAAAGAAAAACTGGAGGTCAAGAATGAAAACCTGCCACCTTCCCTAAGCGTGAATTAATAATAAACAACTGTGCAAGAGGTGATACTTCCAGGAGAGAAACATATTCTACTGTAACCTAGGGAAAAACACACAAGATCAAAAAACTCTGTTTCTGCTTATTAGCATGAACACTTACCTAATGAGGGCTTCTGATCATTACATTGTTTCATTTATTCGAAATTAATGAAACATACCTTACGTAGAATAAGCATAGCTCTGTATCTTGCACTGAGTGCATCTGTCTTAAACTGAGAACAAAGACCAAACCAAACTAAAACATGCAGTACAGAAGGACTGCCTATAAATTTAATCAACTCTGACCCTTTGCTCACTCACTTTCCAATAGCAAGGGGAAACGGAATTGAGCTGTAAAATTTGTTCTGAGCAGGAACTTGGCACCTGCTACCAAGTACGAGTCCAGAGCAAACCAGTGTCACAAATTTCAAATACACTGACTTAACTTGTGTAACTCAAAAAACACAGCTTTGATTTTAATCATAAAAGACTTATCCTGGTAGGCATCACAGCCATGAGTGGAGCAGAAGGGATTCAGGCAAACAGAGAATAGGGGTCAGAATAGTCCTAAATGATTTTTGCCTTGGTAGGGGGATGGACTGTTTGATACCTGTTTTCAAATGCTAGTAGTAGACGTGAATACCAATTAATTTATTATCAAGTCTCTCTCATGAAGTACTATTTAATCAAAGGCCTTCAAGTACTGCATTCTTTGATCCCATCCTTTTTTGACTATGAAGCATCTCAGATTTTATGCTTTTTGACTGTTATATAGAAATGTTATTTTTAACTAGGGCTCACCAAACACCAATCCTGTTCTCTTTCAAGCAGCTCCCAGCTTTAGAAGATACGCTTGGAGCTAAACCAGGGTGACTCCGTTAATAAAAATAAAAAGCCTAAGCAATGCAAATAGTGTGAACCAGAACTGCAGAAGAAATACCCCAAGGATGATCATACTCTTGGAAAAGTAGGATTGGAAAGGGTAGATTCCTCATCCTCAATAGATCAATCTTGTTACAAACAAGCAGCAAAATAAGGAGAAATACTGAGATTCCTCATTAAAAGATTATCCAAAGCTATAGACAATTTTACTTTCGCTTAAAAAGAAAACATCTGCTAAGGTAACAAAGTGTTTCATAACATTGTAAGATGGAAGCATTCAGAGATTTTACAGTAATAAGGAGAAGGTGAAATACCTTCTCATCAGTATTCTTCAGTGCTTTGTTATCTGAAATGCTCTTTTCAAAACACTTCTATCAGTCATCACAGATTACGCTCTTTAGGGGAGAAGAGAATTAATGTGACATTTGCCTTACCTCTCTTCAAATTAATTTATGCTAGCACAGTTCTGATGTCTTCAGTGTTAACTTGTACACCTGCTGTTGGCTCGATATCAGAAGAAAACACTACTAACTTATACACAATGAAAAATATTTTGGTTTCTGTATTTTCAAGAAGCAGTCAGAACCATTTCATCAAACTTGTAAAAGGGATGGTATTTATGGAACCGGACAGGTTCTTATATGAAGTAAGCCACATCTAAAAGCCCATGCAGCACTCTACTGCTCAGAAAAAATCCACCAGTGGATTAAGTGCTTAATCAATGGTTTTACTCATAATATCAAATATTATTTTGTTAGCAAAGTTAGTAGAATAGTGTCTACACCTATTTTCAGAGTTGTCACCTTCCCCAGAAGGCATGTATAACTTTTAACTTAAATTCTTTTGGCAGAATAATTCATAGTCGAGACTTCTAAGCACTTCATTTCCTCTGCACAGCAGCATTTCAGGACACAAAGAAACATAAGGACAGTTTGGAGATAGTTGCATTACCTACATTATTTTTCTACTGCTTGTCTTCTCCTGGGGAAGAAGTCACTCTGTCTTTTGGAAGAATAGTTTATAAAATGAATTAAGGATGAAGGCAGGACCTGGAGAAGGCAATTTAATCCAGGGGAAAGATGTAATGTTTTACTCACAGTTGGATAGCCACTCCAAACACATTTGAAAGTCCCAAACAGCTTTTTCCACTCATATATGTTTCAGGTGCAGTGATTTCAAAGGTATTTCACCACGTGGTGCATATTTTGCAAAGCAAACACCAACACATAATTATCTCCCATAATTATTTAAAATAGTTCTCAAACAATTTCTTTTCTAAATTACATTACTGTGCAACTGGAATCGTTACAAATCATCACATTGTTTAATTAACCAGTTTCTCCTAATTTATCCTACAATTCAGATTTTTAACTAACATTTCATTGCTCTTAAACTGAGCATAATTACTAACAACTCACATGAAATTCAAACTAAAATTGGATCTTTAATAAACTGCTATTCTGAAAACTGTAAGGAAATACAATGTTTACCAGTTCAGCATTTCTTTGTCTAAAATCCTTGCCTATTCCAAACGAAGAACTAATTCAACAGCGTAACAGCACAACCCTTCTAGGCACAGAAAAGCAAACATAAAAGTGAAGTAAAAAGCCCAAGTATATAGCAGTCTGTTTCAGAAACAAAAGTAAAAAAGGGATGCCATATCCTATGTTTAAAAAAACCCAAACGTGTTCTCACTTTCAGCTTCTGGAAGAGGTGGAAGGCAGAATTTTGGCTTGGTTGAAGATAAATATCATGGCTAAAGTCATGGTGGGGAGCTGCCGTTTCTGGAGAAGGCATGGGATTGATTTCTACAACCACTGGAAGTGCTTAGGGGACAATCCAAGCTTTGGGAGGCAGAGCAGGAGACTTCCTATAGATGAAGGAATGTTCTAGAGAAACAAATACTTCAGATTTGACAGAAATTAATGGGAAATAATTGGAGAAACTAAGTGTAAGTAAGCTCAGTGGGACGAGGATAAAGCAAAAGAACCTTCTATTTTAAGGAAAGGAGTCAGTGAGAACAGAAAAGAAAGGCAATCGTCTTGAAAAACGGAATTCAACCTACCTAGAGAATAGGTTGAAAGGATATCCTGGGAGAGAAACATAAAGGATGGAAGTGTTCTGGAGAGCTAAAGGAGTCTCATTAAATTGAACAGCAATGAACTATGCTATTGCAGAGGAAGGGTACAGAGAATAGTGATAAAACAATATGACTGCATTTAGAGCTCTTCAGTGACCTCAGAATAAAAAAAAAAAAACCCTTACAGGAAGCTTAAATAAGGACACCTATTTAAGGACAAGAACAGAGGAACAGCGCCAGCATGTGGGAGTAACGCTAGAAAGGTTATGACACATAAAAAAGCAACAAAAAAAAAGGTTAACAGTATGAAGAAATAGACAGGGAAACAAGGAAATAAGAGTTAATTTCTGTAAAGGGAAAAGAGAGCACGTAATGGGTGATGTAGGAAACTCTTCAAGTATTCAGTCATTTATTCTCCCCTACCCCGAATTAATTAACCCACCTTTAACAGCTGAACAGGATTGTGAAGGAATCAGCTAGGAATTACTGTGTAAGAAAGAGATATTTAAGTCAGGACAGCCTCTGAACTTCCCCTAACACCCTTCTAGGAAGCAGCTGAAGATGGCCCAATGACTGCTCTCTTATCCAAAGTGAAAGCACGTTGGTAGGAAAGGTGGAGGATGAGATCTGATGCTCTAGGTGGATTTCAGATTTGGAAAGTTTGGGTTTGTGCCCCTGAGGTAGAGAGAGGCACTCAATAAAGTTCTCCCACATCAAGGGTGAATGCCCTAATCACCAAATTAGTTATGGGATTAACAAAGAGAAAACTTCCAATTAAGCTTTGGACTTTTTCCAGCCACAATTATTTGATGCATTCAAATGCTTCTGAGACTTTAAATCACACTGTTCAGCAAATTTGCTGTTTCTCAGTAAATATAAACACACTCATACAGCTCTAATGATTATTGCCTGAGGGTGAACAGAGAAGGAAAGGAAAGTTATAATTAGTTGAGCCAGGCTACAACTTTCAGATAAAGTTTTCAGCTGGCAGTTATGGCCTTCAGCACTGCCATCGCCCTTCATTCCATCTTCTTCTGATGAACACACTGCTGGTGCTGCCAGCTGGAAAAGCTTTGTGCTTCCTGGATGACATGGCAGAGCTACATAGCAGCAGCAGCTAGTTTATCGTAATACCATTTACGTTGCATAAATACGGAGAATTAGAGTATATTTTTCATAAGGCATCATTGTAAGCCCCATATGTTGCTACCACGCTCTCACTTGCTTGGCCCCCTTCTCATCTTCATGTTTGCAAAAAGAACACTGAGTTATTATTCAGTCTTCCTTATATAAAAGGCATTTGTAGACCACTAATTGGCAACAGAGGGTGAGAATATTGTGTCAGATAATTCTTCAAAACGCTTCTTCTTCAAGCATCCATTGTCCCCTTTCAACAAGCTCACATCTGAGTCAGCAATTCTGCCTGGGCTGTTCTTCCAGGTGACAACAGTACCATCCACTTCATCTTCATATTCAATGCTGATTGAGAAGGAGGGTAATGAAGACAGATTTAACCCTGGGAAAACGTCTGGAGAAAGCAGCATGGCTGCTCATCAGATTTGGACCCTGCATGAACAGAAACCATCAACACCTTGCAGGGGATTGAAGCCAACCATTCAAGAACTGCCAGTTTGCTTGTCCTTTGTCTGTGGCTATAAAATATGTTATGTGAGCCATTTCCACACACCTTCTTTAAGAAGATGGGAATTGACAGATTTTGATGGAGCAAGACTTTCTCCACTTTACTCATGGCTCATAAAAAAAACATGACTGCAAAAACACTTAAAAGAAGAGTCTAAATGGTCACATTTTTACTAACCCGTAGGCTACAAATACACCACAGCTTCCCTTTTGGCTTGACACATTCTTTGAAAGGGTTTTGTGTTTCCCCACCCCCTCCCAGCAATATTCCTTGACTGTAGTTTTTAGAAATTTAAATAATGTCATCTGCCTATCAGTCTGATTACATGATAAAAAAAACCTACCACAATTCCTATCAAAATCTTTATAGCTGTAATTCATTTTCCAAGGAGGTTTACAGCCACCCTCTATTAGAATAATGGAAAAAAACCCTCACTCCCATAACCGTAAGTTTATGCAATTGCTCCATGCGTAAAATACTGAAATTACCCAGTCTCTTATTTTCCCTTGTAGAAGATGTTATGACAAATCTATGTCAGTTGTAAGAGAAGTAAGGTTCCTTGAGCAGCAGTCTAAAGTTTTAAATCCTTGCATGCCGTCTTGGATAAGTGTGCAACTGAGCTTCTCTAAAGAGCAGCCTCAATATCCTTCAGGCCCTGACAACAGGAAAATGCTGGCTTAACGAAACACAAGCTATGCAATTTACTTTCAGTTCAAGCATTATGGAATGCACCATTCTAAGAAGTCGCCTTTTATACTCAACAAAGCCACAGGACGAGTCTTCCCAACATAGAAGTGTTTGCGTTAGTGATATAGGAACTAGCAATATATGATTTCACGGTTTCTGACAATGTCTCCCACAACATCCTCATAAGGTAAGCATAGGAAATGTGGATTGGATGAATAGACAGTGAGCTGGATTGAGAACTGGATGGATGGCAGAGCTCAGAGGGCTGTCATCAGCAGTGCAGAGTCTAGCTGGAGGCCTGTAGCCAGCAGTGTTCACCAGGGGTCGGTATTCGGCCCAGTCTTGTTCAACACATTCATCAATGACGTGGATGAAGGGACAGAGCACACCCTCAGCAAGTTTGCTTGATGACACAAAACTGGGAGGAGTGGCTGATACACCAGAAGGCTGTGCTGCCATTCAGTGAGACCCGGACAGGCTGGGAACTTGGGCAGAGAGGAGCCTAATGAAATGTAACAAAGGCAAAAGTAGAATTCTGCACCTCAGGAGGAATAACACCATGCACCAGTACAGGTTAGGGGTTGAAATGCTGGAAAGCAACTCTGTGGAGAAGGATCTGGTAGTCCTGGTAGACAACAAGTTGCCACTGAGCCAGGAATGTGCCCTCAAGGTCAAGAAGGCCAATGTTATCCTGTAGTGCATCCAGAACAGTGTGTCAAGCAGGTTGAGGGAAGTTATCCTCTCCCCCTACTCTGCCCTAGTAAGGCACCATCTGGAGTACTGTATCCAGGTCTGGGCTCCCCAGCTCAAGAAACACAATGAACTACTGGGGAGAGTCCAGCGGGCCACAGAGATGATTGTGGGACAGGAGCACCTCTTATAAGGAAAGGCTGAGAGACCTGGGTCTGTTTAGCCTGGAGAAGAGAAGACTGAGAAAGGACTTTATCAACACTTATAAATATCTAAAGGGCAGGTGTCAAGAGGATGGGGTCAGACTCTTCTAAGCAGTACCCAGTGACAGGACAAGGGGCCACTGGCACAAAGTGGAACACAGAAAGTTCCATCTCAACATAAGGAAAAATATCTTCACTGTGAGGGTGACAAAAGACTGGAACAGGCTGCTCAGGGAAGTTGTGAAGACTCCTTCTCTGGAGATACTCAAAACCTGCCTGGACACAAACCCATGCACCTCCTGTAGGCAAATCTGCTTTAGCAGGGGGGTTGGACTAGATCATCTCCAGAGGTCACTTCCAACCCAAATAATGCTGTGATTCCGTGACACTGCAGGTGACCTTAGCAGGCCACATCTCAGGTTAACAAACAGGAATGCAGCACCGTGATGCTCCAGCCATGCTGCCTGCAGGTTCAGAGCAGACAAGGAATCAAGCAAAACCTGAGTGGCATGAGTGACAACTCACTAAATAGCTTGAAGCCACACCAAATGCATGTGTTAAGTTACATGCTTTGTACCTCAATGTCACTGAGCTTGTGCTAGAAAAAGGAATTCAAACACGAAGAGTGAACATCTGCTCCTAAGTGGAAAAAAATGATTAATATTCACATAGGAATAGATGTATTTAAAGAATTCCTTACAGAATTTTAATATCGTTTAATTGTATTTGTTCAGGATAAGCAGCAGCACATTTCAGGCACCCTGTGATTAATAACACCTACAGAAAATGAAAAATTTGCAGCCAGCTGTAATAGCACTTAATATAATAGAGACAACAATTTGTTTTAATGAAAGTTACTCTCAGCTTCAACTAGTTTGAGAAGCCAAAAACCTCTCAGGATCCATACTGCCAAATTTGCACCTTCATTTTAGATGCCTTGAAAAGCACTCCTCAAAGCAGTGGGAAAGACAGAGATGTCCCTGAAGGTTTCCCAAGGCAAAACGTCTCTGCTCAACTTTAAGCCTTTTTGTTACCAGGTATGTTTGCCTAACATATTTAAAAAGATTCAGCTCTAATCCTAGTAGTTAATGCTATAATATTACATACTTCACTTTAATTACAAAAGAAGTACTTGTCAATCTTCGTTGCTTTCATTCTGGATGAACTCTTCCTTCCAGGCCCGTGTCACTAAAAATTAAATGCTTGATTTCAGAAGTTGGTGGATAGCTTCTGCATAGGAAAGGACCTACTACCAATAATAGAAGAAAAACATACAAAAAATTTGTAAGAGAGAAATAAGGAGAACTTGATATGCTGGGAAAAAAATGTGAAGTCAATATGTATGATTTTCTCTCACTTTATGTACATATTTGCGGAATATCTCAATCCAGGAACACTTACTAAAGTTGAGAGAAACAGAACAAGCAAGAATTCCTAACTAGCTTCAGTTATTATAACAAAAAAATAAAAAAAGTTACAGAAAAATGTGTTTTTAATTTCATCCTGACACAGAAAGAAAATGAGGTTAATCTGTGTTGTTCCTAAAGCTCTTCCAAACAACAAAAAAAAGCCGTGTAAGAGTTATTATTAACTATACAAATCTTGGAAACTTGCTGCAATCCCGACTGTGATTACTAATGACTATGGAATAGAGATCACAGTAAAAATATAGCAGTGAGATGGTGTATCTACCTGGAGCTTTAATGAGCTGCCCTACACTCTTTCTAGTGACTTCAACCTCCACCTGCCCAACTTGTTTTAGTTCCCTGTTCTCCTCACCAAGAGATCTTAATTTGACCTGCAGCCATGGTTTATCTCCTCGATTCACAAAAGCCCATTCATCTTCACTACATGCACTGCTGCTCTCTCAGAAATCTCTGCTGCTTCACTCTCCATTTCCAGGCACTGTCAGTGCTCCTCCTCACCCATTCCTACTTATGTCCTGGCATCCAGCTTGTATTTGATTAATAGTGCATTGGAAATGATGATTTTTTTAGCAGAATTCAAGTCTTCCTCATGCCTCTCAAGTGACAAAGCTACTGGAACTGTTGATCTTTCAATCACCTTTTTCTTGTTCCCTATACATGGCTGTGAAAATCAATTTCTTTATTTGCCTTAAACGATTCATTTGCATGTCTTAAATGCTCACCTTAATGTGAAACTGCATATGCTTGGGGTTTGAAGCAGTTTGGTAGCAGCAGAGGAGAGAGAGGGAAGCCCAGGAGTAGACACTAGCCTTCCCCCCGTGCCTGTGGCTGTGCTTGATAGACTGTCTGTGCCAGACCAGACTGGTGATTTGCACCCTGTGAACAGGTGAAAATTGCTGAATCACTCAGTATCCAAAGGGTTCAAGTAGCAGCTACTCTGGCGAGGGACCTTCGAACTCCGAGTGGCCTCTAAAATCCCCAGCCGGAACCTTCCAGAAAGAACTTTGATGCATGCTCCACTTCAAGAACTTTCCAAGCAGGGATACTGTGGAAGGGCAGCAACATTTCTCCTCTGTGCGCCTCATATCCTATCAGGGGGCAGAACTTCTTCTATAAATAATCCACGCCAAAAGGCCCACATGTGTGCCTGCGGCTCCATTGCCTGCATTTTCTGCTGAGATCTCCACTGGAAATCCACTAGAGTGGTGATTATTTTTCTGTTACATTCCCCTTTTTCTGCTACTTTTCTTTTCTTTTCTCTCTCTGTCCTTATTTTCTGCTCAACTCTACCTCACTTCTTTTTGGCACTTCATGGATGTTGCACAGCCTTTTGCAGTGTTGTGTTGTCTGTTGCTGTTGTGTAATGTGCTGACCTTATGCTAAGTTCTTGCTGTGAATTGTTGTGGTTTTGACTGAGCTCAAAGTACAGACTGGAACTCTGAGTCAACCCCTAAAGTGATTGTCATCATTTTTGCACTGCCACGAAAACATTTAAAAGACCACCTTCCCTAAACCTCCTGCTGAGCAGGATTGGGGCTTAATAATAGCCCATGCTGCCAGTCCCTGTGCCAGAACCATTTCTCCCCCTGTGCTTGCTTTTACTCTACGAGGCACCTTCAGTACAGACTGCAAAGTAGCCCTAGTGACATCGTTCACCATCACTGATTAATCCACTCTTCCTTTTACTCAGCCATCCTCTACTCAAAAAATACCTTCATTTTTACTACAAGAGATTCCACGCTGACAGACCCAGAGAGCTTTTCAATGTCCAGGAGCTTTTTCTCAAAATACTAAAGTGTTTCCTTCCTCTGCTTCTCTCTCCACACAGAATCTTGCTGATTTCTTTGAAACAATACAAAGTGAAAAGATATCCGGGACTTCATCTTCTTTTGTCTACTTTCCATAGAAAGAAATGGGTCAGCCTAGCTCTGCCATGATCCCATCTCTTTCTCCTATAAAATCCATGTTTCCCACCTGTCAGCTAGGATTCATCTCACCTTACACTAGACACATCTGGACTACTGATATCTATAATGCAGTTAGTTAAACTCCATTGGGCATTTTCGCCTTGTTATCAACAGAGAAATATGTCCTCTTAGGGCATAATTCACCTCACCTAAGCCAGCTTTTAAAAGAGGAGAGATGAGTGTCTGCTTTTCTGCATCATTTTAAACAAAAATCTCATCAACTAAATCAGTCAGATGTAGCTGGCTAAATTCAAGCAACAAAACAAACCCCAGACTTGTGCTCCTGTCTACCCTACAGCTGCCAATGCAGGTCCAACATGACTATGCAAGCATATCATGCCTGTTCTTGTTCCTTCTAATAACCACCACAATATATATCTTGGACCTGTAACTCTTTTTAACCCTCTTTTTTTTTTAAGATCTCTTTATTCAAGAGATCACTAAGCCATGCACATTCTTTCAATTTAATGCAAAACTGCTCTTCAAATCTCCTCCCATGGTTCTCCATTTCCCCAACCTCAAAAATTAAGGCAGACAGTACTCTGCCTGTGTGCAAGGTAGTTGTCAATCATATTATCATTTGGAGTACCGACTGTAGCAACACTGTATTATTCTCCTCCTTGTTCTCCTCAAATAGTTTCTTCTCCCGTCTTAAATTTAGATCATAAATTCTTAGAGGCAGAGACAATACTTCTGTTCCGCATTTATCCAGCCCTTCTTGCAATGGGATATAGGATCATGACTATGCCTTTGAGGTATTAGAAATATAAATAAATAAACACACGCTAACACAATTACATTTGGGGTTTGCTTACAGCTGTGCAATTTCGCTTGGGCATTAAGCAAAAGAAAAATTATAGCAAGCATGTGTAAATCCTCTGTGAGGACCCCCACAATTATAGTATTTCTCTATATTAGAATTGCCATATAACAAATAAAACAAGAGTAACAGAAAAACATTACCAGATTTCCAAAAGGACCAAACAGCACAGATATTATTATATCTACTTTATTGCTAATATGTAGGGCTCAGAACACTTCTGCACATTTACTTTCCTCTCTTTCCCTGATTCTGTTTTAGTTTCCTCCTTTTGCAGTAGCTCACGCACTTGATGAACTTGACAGCCTTAGAAAAATAAGGCAAGCCTACAGCCAAAGTGTTTTTCACAAATTCATCTGGCTCTAGGAAAAATATTATAAGAATGCCCTACTTATTTTGATATTTTGTAACTGTAAACATTTCCAAGCTTTCAAAGTTAAGGTTTTAAGAGTAATTTTTTTCATTTGTAAGAGATTACTTAGTTATTCCCATCTATCAGTCAAAAAATCTGAAACTGCCTTCTTGCATGGCAGGCAAAAGACCTAGCGAATCACTGCTGTAACCTGAAGTCTTTTAAGATTTCTTAAGCTATTTTCAGTTCTGCTTATGATCAGTCATACAATAATAGCCATTTTTCCCTCCCAGAATGAAATCATTATCTTAATGTTGAAAAAGCATGAAGATATGAATGGAGTACATATATTTTTACTACTTAGACTACACATTATCTTATTTAAATATATAGCTACTAGGTTATATATACATACATGTAAGCAGAGCCAGGGGCTTGTTTTCAGAGCTTTATTTAACTTGAAGATTTTTTTTCTTTTCTTTCAATTGTTGTTGATTGAAATCAGTGTCTTAATGTTGCATAGCTTTGTCTTTTGATTACGGCGTGTAATTAAGGTAACCAGTGGCAGTAATTTTTCACAGCACTAGAAAAATCAACTCAAAACCCCACTTTCCACACTGTCATTTATTCATAAAATACTTGTATAGCTGGAAGTTCACTTGCATTCCAGTAACGCAGCTCACACACAGACAACAGCCAGCCACAGTCAAGGGAGTAAAGGGTTCAGGGCTGGGTCCAGTCCTATTCAATGTCTTTATTAATGACCTGTACGAAGGGATCGAGTGCACCCTTAGCAAGTTTGCAGATGACACCAAGTTGGGTGGCAGTGTTGATCTGCTTGAAGGAAGGGAGGCGCTGCAAAGAGATCTGGACAGGCTGGATGGATGGGCTGAGACCAACGGGATGAGGTTTAACAAGACCAATGCCGAGTCCTGCACTTGGGGCACAACAACCCCGTGCAGTGCTACAGGCTGGGGGAAGAATGTCTGGAGAGCTGCCTGGAGGAGAAGGACCTGGGGGTGTTGGTTGACAAGCGGCTGAATATGAGCCAGCAGTGTGCCCACGTGTCCAAGAAGGCCAATGGCATCTTGGCCTGTATCAGAAACAGTGTGGCCAGCAGGACCAGGGCAGTGATTGTGCCCCTGTACTCAGCACTGGTGAGGCCACACCTCGAGTGCTGTGTTCAGTTCTGGGCCCCTCACTACAAGAAGGACATTGAGGTGTTGAAGCGCATCCAGAGAAGGGCAATGAGGCTGGTGAAGGAGCTGGAAAACAAGTCCTATGAGGAATGGCTGAGGGAACTGGGGTTGTTTAGTTTGGGGAAGAGGAGGCTGAGGGGAGACTTCATCACAGCTGCCTGAAAGGGGGCTGTGGGAGAGCGAATGTTGATCTCTTCTCTCAAGTGACAGGTGATAGGAGAAGAGGAAATGGCCATAAGTTGTGCCAGGGGAAGTTCAGACTGGATATTAGGAAGAATTTCTTTACCGAAAGGGTGTTCAGGCACTGGCACAGCTGCCCAGGGAGGTGGCTGAGTCACTGTCCCTGGAGGTATTAAAAAAAATGGGTAGATGAGTTTTTGAGGGACATGGTTTAGTGGATGATGGGTGCGGTTGGACTCGATGACCTCAGAGGTCTTTTCCAACCTGAAGATTCTATGATTCTATGAAAGCTTTAATGCATCCTGGCCACAATGCAAGAGGATCCTATGTCGGTTATAGAACATAAGGTTATTTATTTTGAAGTTGTCCATCCTTCTGCTTTTGTGTAAGAACATTTCAAAAGCTGGATGAAACACATTTTCTGAACCATAGAAGCTGAGCAGAAATACCATCTAGTTACTTGTTCAACCTATTAACAAAGATGAATCCACAGCCCAAGTCAGGCAGGACTGATACAAAAAGCTATCAGGGCAAACAAGAATCTCTCTATTTTGCTATTGATGATATGTATAAAGACTGTTATTCCTACACATATATCTTCTGAAACCTGATGGGAAAATGAGTATTTCTAACATGGAAATTCTGTAGTAGTAGAAACACAACATTACAAATGCTACTGAATTTGGGGCAACTTGTAAATAATAGGAGAGTGCAAGTAAGAATTCTGCAAAATAACACTCCTTTAAAAATTAAAGGAGTTCAGGATTGAGCCATGCTTGTCAGAGATGAACATTTCAGCTGAGAAAAAACACACCTATTCCTTTGTGATTACTGATGGCCTAGCTTTACTTTGGGGGGGCGGGGGAGCTTTGTGTTTCCGTGGCCAAATGGTATATGTCCTTGAGCGGCTCTGCTCAGCGCTCAATATTCTCATCTACTCTGCTCTCTCTAACAACAGGAAAAGAAAAACTCCCTATTTTAATGCCTTGGAGGCCAAATGCAACGTGCCGCTCAAGCATCTGAGCAGCTGGTGACACAGGAACAGTCTGTGCTGGGCCAAAGTGAAATCAGAAAGCAAGGCTGCAAGCAAAAGACACAATATAGCATAATGCCAAGCAAAACTAAGAAAACACATCAAACCAAAGCAACAATTAAAGGCAAAGACAGCTTTAACTGTTTAGAATAACTGCTTCTTACTCCATCTTTTACTCCTCATTCAAGCCTTTTTTCCCTTGATGCATAAAGAAACACTTGACCCTGAACAATTCCACAATGGTACTTCCACCTCAACCTTCAACCTCCCTGAAGCTCCCTGCTAAGGCATCTTCACTATGAATTGGCACTTGCTCTGTGAGCTGAGGCTAAGATGCTGATACTCATTGGCATAATTATTTGTGTACTTCATCCTCTTGACCAAACTTCTTGGACTACCAATAGAAAACCAGAACAGAACGGAACATAAGCATTCAAAAGTCAACTTTATTTTAAACATGCTTTTGTGATATTCTCTATTTCGCTTGCAGCAAGGGGAATATTAGTTGCCTGAGATGCATAATATTTTCCTTGCATTTCCTCTCCCAAGTAGTTAACGCACTCCTTTTAATGACTTCTAACACTGAGAAAACTCAGGAAACATGGTGCAATTCTTCTGACCTGCATTTCATAAACTTCAAAAGGAATAAAAATGTTGTTAAAGCTGCATAAATGACAACTTAATCCCATATCAGATAGAGGTAAACATAACAAGAAGCTAAATTAAATGCCACCTCTTTCTCTGTTTTTCTCCTTGGACTGCCACACTCAAACCATTTCATATAATCTATGACACTTCCAGGATAATAAAGCAGAAAGATACATTTGTATAATTTTTTTTGTATTTACAGCAAGACAAATTGTCTAGTTTTGAAACACCAGGGCTGATTGCAGTTGTACGATAGGGTATAAAATTGTCATTGCTCCAACGGTTCACCACTCTTTCAGTAAATAAATTTTTCCTCATATCCAACCTAAATCTCCCCTGGCACAACTTGAGCCCATTTCCTCTCATGTTATCACTTGTTTGGTTGAAAAGACTAGCACCCACCTTGCTACAACCTCCTTTAAGGTAGTTGTAGAGAACGATATGGTCATCCCTCCAAACTAACACCCTCAAAACTTGCTTTACACTTCCAGTCTTCTAATTTTACTTTGTTTCTAATGTGTACAGATTGATTCAAATTGCAAATGCAAATCTGTAATGATATCGGAAAGTTATTTTTACCTATGTTGTGCTTGCTCTACTGAGATGTTTTGGTATTTACATAAAACATGTTGTCTGCAATTTCTCTTCTGTTTGTTCTGTGAAAAACTGAAGTTACAGCAGTCAATGTTTTCAATAGTGTTGCCTGAAATAACTCGTCCAGATTTAAGCTTATGGCATCCACAAAAGCAGATCTATTTTAAATGACATTGGGAACCATGCTATTTTCAATAAATTGATAATAATATGAAAATCATTCAACTTATTGACGAAAAAGACCAGGTGCTGACAGGTTGCACAGATGATACAGACCACGTACACTCCACCTGAATCCTAGAAAGTGCTCAGTATTCACATGGAGAAATGTCTAGTGTGTTTATAACTTCTCGCCCAGACCTTAAGGTCTGGGACCCTGCCTCAATATTCAAGACCAAATAGCAGTGCCTTCCATTGTGTTGTGCAGTTGTAAGCAGTAGCCAGGACTCAGGTTTTGAGTGGGATCAATTCACTTCACAGAACAGCACAGGGACAGAGGTACGGGTCACATCAAATCATAGAATTAGACAAATCATAGAATGGTTTGGGTTAGAAGAGACATTAAAGATCATCCAGTTCCAAACCCCCTGCCAACCTGGCCCTGAACACCTCCAGGGATGGGGAATGCATGACTCCTCTGGATAACCTATTCCAGGGCTGCACCACCCTCACAGGAAAACATTTCTTCCCAATATCTAATCTAAATCTCATCTCTTTCAGTTTAAAACCATTACCCCTCATCCTGTCACTGCAGTCCTTGATAAAGAGCCCCTTCCTAGCTTTCCTGCAGGCCCCAAGGGTCCACAGAGCTCAGTATGAGGAGGCCACAAATACATAAGTTTAAGTGCAAGTATGGATATGCTCCTTGTATGCACCAAGTGATTCAGGCACTTCCTAATCCAGAGAGGGCAACTTTCAACTTTAGTTGATTTTTCTTGTGTTAATTTGTTCAATGCTTTTCTGAGCCTCTAAAAACTCACAGCATCCATTCATTGTCCCTTGAGGGGAAAAATCCTATAGCTCAAATAAATGTTGCATGCCAAAGCATTTCTCTTTCAGAGTTCTGCTCATTTTTGTCATCTATCTCCAGAATTACAATTATTGACAAGATTCTTCCATCCTACCCAAAACAGACTCTAAAACACAGGCTATCTAGATCTAAAAATCTTTCTCCCTGAAGTAAGCCATGAGAGCTCTGACACTGGAGAGCAGCTTATCATTCCTTCCCATTGCACAGCAATGTAAATCTACTATGAATGACTAGGAAAACTTCCCAGCCTGCTTGCTGAAGGCACAGAACATTTTTCAACATATGTACTCCATAAGGGATTTGAGTACACAAGGAGGGAGAGAGATAGAGAGAGGGAAACACCAGTTCAAGTCACAGGCTGCAAGCAGAGAAGACTTCACTTGACGCCAAAAGCCTCAAGAGTTAAGTGTTTGAAGTGGTTAGGGATGCCAACAGACATAAGTCTTTCCCTTCACCTCTTTGTGGTGAAAATATTGATTAGCTTTGTAGAAAGCTCTAGCACTGGAAAAGATGAGAACAAGTTAAGCTGTAATGCATGACTATGAGTTTGGCATGCTTGAGAATGAGTGCTGAGCTTGAGAGGGGTATGGGATATTGATCGCAATAGGGCAACTAAGTCATGAGACAGAAAAACCTCAACTACATGTTAATTCTAAGTCATCCTGTAAAACACTGTTAAAACCAGGTCAGTACAGCACTTTGCATTTCCCTTAGTTGATCAAGGTTCCTGTCAGCCTGATAGTCCAGTCTGTCAGGTCCCTCTGAATGGCAGCTCCAACCCTCTGGTACATCAACTACTCCTGCATTTTGCGTTGTCTGTAAACCTGCGAAGGGTTTATTCTACTCCAACATCCAGGTCATTAATGAAACTTAAACAGCACTGGCCCCAGTATTGATTCCTGGGGCACACCACTCATTACTGGCCTCTAGCTGGACTTCGTACAACTGATCACAATAACCCTTTGAGTTTAGCAGTTCAGTCAGCTTCCATCCACCTCACTCTCTACTTATCAGTTCCATTAAGTCTCTAATAGATAGTAATACAAACAAACTGAATCAGACAGAAAATCCCAGAACCTTTCAGTGCAACGCATATCACTTTCTAAGTCAGATACTTCAGTCCAGCTTCATTCACCTTCAGCTGCAAGGTGCCTGCTGTGAAGAGACAGTGGGACATCCAGTGCCATAGGGCATTGTTAGTGGTTGTGGTTCACTGAAGGTACAGGCTTTCACAGACGACAACACCATGTCGCTTATGTTACTCTTTTCTTTGATGTTCTCCCCTGAGATTGAAGATAAGGTCCTAGAGTGGAAAGTACATGTCCTACTATACTACTGAGGCCTTTGTCAGTAGCATATAGCAAACAGATTCCCTTAAGGAGTGTATTACTTTACGGTCATATGGGTTTTCTGGGACGTGCTAGTCACTGTGATGTCTGTCAGACGTCATGTTCTTTGCAACTCCACTAGGAACAACAGAGCATATGAGAAGTCCAGAAAAAGGGTCTTCATTGTCCAGCTGCTTTGCAGGAAGCACACCCATTGTCATGATTACTTTCGGTCTCATTTTATGCCCTGTCCAAAACCTATTTTTTATAGAGCCTGACTGGACCACTGGCCACTCACATAAAACCTGAAGAGTATTTCATAGGCCTAGTTTGACAATTACTGCTTAGAGCTCTCTTGAACTTGTGGGATCCCCACGGGGGGACAAACAGATACACAAAGGGCACATTGTGCTGTCACCGAATTCATGGTGGAAAGACTACAGCACTAGCATTTTACAACTAGCCAGACAACTAGCCACATGCAAGTTGGATCTAGAAGATTATGATCTGTTTATTTTCCTCTTGCTTTAATTCTTTTCAGTATAAATGGGGCTTTGGTGAGGAAAGAAAGAAATCAATAGCAGCTCTGCCTTTGAATCTTGTTTCTGAGGGTTAAGCAACCCTTGGCCTGTTACTCTATAAATGGTCTGCACCCCATTCTTTTCTGTTTCACATTCCGCACCTTTGATTCTCTCAAAATCTATTTTCCCCAGGCATTACGTCTGTGATTAATTTGGATATTTCACACTTTGCTGTGTGTGGAAGTCTAGTTTACTTAAAATTATAAATGAACTAGGCTATAAATAAAGTCATCACCACACACTCTGATACACAGAGCTCCTTTCCTTTTCAGGTTAGTTTTTTTAACATATCCAAAGCATCTGTATTACAAGCTGTTGGTTCTAATTAAAAGAGGATCAAGAAGTAATGGGCTAATTTCACCTTATGTAGTTATTTGCCATGAGACAAAATGAATATGGAAACACAGATATTCTGTTAGGATATAATTTCAAAACTTCTGCACCCACAAATTTGGGACAGCACACTTTCCAGCTACAGTCTCATTATAAATTTTTTAAAATGAAGGGATCATCACAGCTCTCCTTTAATAAAGTCACACAAACCAATGCAAACTCGTAAACAACATTATTATCTATTGTTTGTTTTCCAAATTAAACAGTCATAAATGCCAAGATCCGTACAAACATCCCTCTTCCTCATTATTCCAATACTAGAGAAATTACTGAAAATCTGCACGTTCACTTCTGTTTTGCCAAGGATCATTGAGAATTTCACAATATGTTTCAGGGAATCCCAGAGTAGCGAAGCATCCCAAAATGTTTGCAGAGGATAAAGCACTCTGGCAATAGACTGCTGTCTACTGGTACAGTGTAAAAGCAACACAGGTGAGAAGAGAACTCAGTAATTTGAGATGATCTTGGTAAGAGATTAATTTCATCTCATCCATTTTTTTTTCATCTATCAATCAGGTGAGCTACTAAAAGATATCATCACCCCCTGAAAACTAAAGCTCAAAAATGCATGGAAAAAAATTTCAGATATGAAATGAAAGCCCACAGAAAAATGTACTAGGAGGGACAAGTAAGGGGAAATATATGTTTTGCTCAATAAAGAAAAAAAGCTGTATCACATACAAAATGCATTTTCTGTATTTGGCTAAAAATAGGCAAGTCTGTGTAAAACTTGCATCAAGAAAAACAGAAATTAATCTTTACTTACCTGTCAGATAGGGTTTTTTTTTCCTTTTTTGTTTTTGCCAGCAATGACAAAAGATGATATATGTAGGAGTGGGGAGAAGATGGGAGGGTGCCAACACAGCTCCCTCTTCACAGGCTCAGCTCAGGAGTCGCTTCGGAAACCAGGAAGAGTTGGTGGCATGTCCTGAGTTTCCCTAGCAGAAATCAATGGCAAGACCTAAATTTGCTCAGTGCAGGCAATGTACGAGTACCTGCCTTCAATAAATGCCCTGATGTAACCCCACAATGAACTTCAAATGCTGAAGCAACTTCTTGTGTAGGAAGGAGAATGCAAAGCATGCTCACTGCAGAAATAATGTTTCACTTTTCCAAATATGGAATTTAGGAAAAGCCTGATTCAATATCTACTTTAAGCCAACTGATCCACTAATTCCAGCTTGAGGGTCAATGAGGAAGTAATGCCTTTGCCACACAGATAAAAAGATAATGCTATGCTCTCATTCAGAAAGGTGGATGGGAAATAAGGAAATTGCAGGGAAAGGCAAGAAAATATAAATTTTTTTTTTACAAAATCAAGCAAAAGTAAAAGAAATAATAAAATTCTAAAGATCCTTTACATCAACTTTCTCTGTAAAGAAAGATTCAGGAGAACAGCATTAAAGGAAGTAAGAAAGTCCCCCATCCCCTCTGGAAACCTTCTGTAATCATAAGTTGAAAAGATTAAAAAAGGGAAACGCAGGTTAGTGTGGACTTGGTTTAATCCTGCATACCAGATAGAAATTGCCATAATTAATTACGACATGTGCCAAGACCTCTCTAGGAAAAAATTACTTGAAAATTAATTTTAATGTACTTTTAGATACAAATTATTCACAGTATAAAGACAAACTGATATCCCAGGTTAATAATTTGCTTTTAATATGAAACCTAAATGTATGTTCCTTTATGTCCTGTTAAGTGTTCAGCATTACTTTTTGGGTTGTTTGTGGAGTTTCAAGTTTTTTTTGTTGTTTTCTTTCCCTTAAAATCAGTCATTTCTTCTTAAGATTTTACGTAAAATTTTAATGGACATCTATATTTGTGCTGAAAATTAACCTAACATTCAATGCTATTGCAGGGCCAAAGACACGGGGAAGTAATTAAATACTCTTGTGCCACAGGAAGGACATTTTGGAGCAAGCCCAGAGGAGAGCCATGAAGATGTTCAGAGGGCTGGAGCACCTCCCCTTTGTGTACATGCTGAGAGAGCTGGGGTTGTTCAGCCTGGAGAAGACTCCAGTGAGACCTTATAGCAGCCTTCCAGTGCTTACAGGGAGCCTACAGGAAAGCTAAGGAGGGGCTCTTTATCAGGGAGTGTAGCGACAGGACAAGAGGTAGTGGTTTTAAGCTAGAAGAGGGTAAATTTAGATTAGATATTACGAAGAATTCTTTTTGTATGAGGGTGGCGAGGCACTGGCACAGGTTGCCCAAAGAAGTCATGGATGCCCTATCCTTCAGATGTTCAAGGCCTGGTTGGATGAGGCTTTGAGCAACTTGATCTAGTAGAAGGCATCCCTTCCACTAGATGATTCCACTGATGTCCCTTCTATGGTAGAGATTTTGGAATTAGATGATCTTTAAGGTCCCTTCCAAGCCAAACCATTCTATGATTCTATGATTTTATATCAACACCTAGCCACAGAACCGGAACAGCCTTCCAATTCCAGTTGTAAAAACCCAAACCACTAATCTCAGCCCAGGACTATCAAAATTCCTATCAAAAACTACCTGTGATCTATTAGGTTGACTTTTTAATGCTTATTTTCTTTCTCTGAAAAGTGCAAGAGTTCATGGTACTGCCCACAGAATTAGTTCAACACAAGAGGCTTGTCATTATTCTGATTTAACGTAAGTCAACAGCAGCAAAAGTGAACTAAGTCTTAACATGTTTAGTTTTTACACACTTATATATTCAACCATACCCTATCTCCTCAAAAAACCCCAAATCAATCTATTCACTGATAACCACTTCTTCATATTCTACTATTTTTTGGATTTAAGAATCATGCTTGCAGAAAGAGGAGTTGAATCAGGTGTCATTTTTAGTCCCACTAAGGATTTCATACTGGTATCTATTAAAAACTGTCTTCTAACTAGACACACTCTGGAAAACAGAAGGCGAGTGGTAACATATAACAGTGTGCTCACGCTGCTTTAGTCGAGGCAAGCAGATAACATGGGAGAATGGTGGTTTGAAGACCTTTTTCACCTAGCCAGGCTCTTCCAAGGAAGAAGGAAGGTCTTATGATATTTTAAAGGGCACAAGCACTTAAGAGACAATCACTGCTGTGCAACTGTTCCCAAATAGACTGGGTTCTGTAACTGGTTTTAGCTCTGCAGCTTACAGATAGTACACATTAAACTAAAAACATAGGCCCTAAAAGAAGAATGTAAGTCTTGGAACTCTGTGCTAAGGTGCACTAGTCATGAATATGCAATCAGTAAGAAATACAGAGTGTTTTAAAGGAAAGCAACTGGGTTTTTATGTTTTACTGAACAATTCATAATGCAATTCATAATACAGCTGTCCTTTCATTTACTATGTGCTATGTACATTAAGCCTTATAATACAATAAAAATACAGGAAATTCATAGAAGTAATCAATTAATACTTTTAGATTACATAAGGAAATGAATACTATTATTTTTTATATAGTTCCAAAATGGCATTTATTTTTCTTATTAGTAGTGTAAATTAAATTACCTGTTTTGATAGCTGCAAAGGAGTTAATTTTTTTAATAAGTTCATGCAAAATTTCACCACGATCAAATAATTTATTCAAAACTAATGAATTGGGAAACCTTGTTAGAGCTCTTTTGTTATTGCTAGTTCTTTCAAAAAATATGCTCTGTGTACACTGATGCCAAATAAAATACTGTCCTGTTCCTTTAATTTCTGTAGCATCATTCCCAGAAATTTCTATGTGTACACCTTAATGTTTTCCACTCACATGAGCTAAGGAGTACTTAAAACACTTCAACGACACACTGATATCAGCATGCCGGTGCTTGGTACAAACCTCCCACTTTCATAGAATCATAGAACGGTTTGGGTTGGGAATGACCTTAAAGATCATCTAGTTCCAACCTTCCTGCCATGGGCAGCGATACTTTCTACTACATCAGGTTGCTCAAAGCCTCATCCAACCTGGTCTGGAACATCTCCAGGGATGGAGCATGCATGACTTCTCTGGGCAATCTCTGCCAGTGCCTCACCACCCTCACAGTAAAAAATTTCTTTCCAATATCTATCATAGAATCATAAAATCATAGAACTACTTGAGTTGGAAGGGACCCAAACGGATCATCGAGTCCAATTCCTATCCCTACACAGGAAGGACACTCCCAACATTCACACCATGTGACTGAGGGCATTGTCCAAATTCTTCTTGAATGCTGGCAGACTCGGTGCCATGACTGCTTCCCTGAGGAGCTGTTCCAGTGCTCCACCGCCCACTGCAGGAAGAACCTCTTCCCAACATCCAGTCTAAACCTCCTCAGCATGTCTTTCTGCCATTACCTTTAGTCCTGTCACAGCTCACAAGAGAGATCAGCACCTGTTTCACCTCTCTCCCTTGTGAGAAGGCAGTAAACAGCTATGAGATACCCTCAGTCTCCTCCTCTCCAGGCTGAACAGACCAAGCAACTTCAGCTGTTCCTCGTATGACTTCCCCTCTAAACCCTTCACCAGCCTTGTGGCCTCCTCTGGACACTCTCCAGTAGTTTTGTGTCCCTTTTTAGTGGGGCACCCAAAACTGCACACAGGACTCTAGGTGGGGCTGCATCCAGCCTAAATCTTTCCCTTTCAGCTTGAAACCCTTACCCTTCATCCTGTTACTGCACTCCCTGATAAAGAGCCCCTCCCCACCTTTCTTGTAGGCTCCTTTTCAGGGCTTTGAGAGCCCATCAGGTTCACCAGCACTTGTCATTTTCTGTTTCTTAAAGCACAAATAGCTTTCTACACAGGAGACTGGCAACAAAGCAAAACGAATACACAAAACCAACCAAGCAAGCAGCCCCATCTTGTAACAGCCTGTCTGTTGGGCTGGGAGAGAATCTGCACTCATATACTTTTTCTTCACTTTTAGGAGTCGAAAAACAGGAGCAAGTGTGAGGAAGCAAGCAGGGAAAATGCTGCATAAATATCTAAACCCACAGACCTTGTAGAAACATCACAAGACACTGTCCTATTTTATGTCACAAAACTTATCACGTGAAAGTTTTCTTAAGTTCCAGTTTTGAATAGCAAATAGAGAATCTCAGCCTTTGTTTCTACACATGCATCTATATCCCAGATCTGTATTTGCTTCTAGCTTTCACTAGAATCAAATTTGTTTGAGTACAGCAAAACAAGAAACATATATTCATTATCAACAAGGCAGAGGTAATTCATGTTCAAAGATAAGCAACAGACACACCATTCTGCAACAATAAGAGGGTTTGCATCCATCACAGTTGGATTCTTGGATGGGAAGGCAGATGCCTTGTGTGCTGCTGTCACCCCTATAAATCAGATCCTTTACAGTCCCTAATTTGTTTCCTCAGTTTCTTTCTTTTCTCAGACCTAAAACTGTTTGGGGTGGTACTTCTTACCGTACACCAAGAAAAAGACGGAATAGAGCTGTAACACCACAGAAGCCTCCTTTAACCCCCACGCTTTTCTTCAAACACAATGGACTTGTTTCTTATGTTCTCTCTTTGCTCCTTTCCAGGGAAAGTATCGGGAGACAGTAAACTGCAAGTTTTGCAAAGCAAAACTGTGAGCAGACGCAGAGTAGTGGTACTAGTAATAAAAATATCACCACTGAGTAATATATTTAAGCTTGCAGTTGCCAGCCAAGAAGACCATGTGGGAAATCAGCTCTTACATTTTCCCAACAAACAGACTCACCCCACACTTTAGTGCCTCCTTGTTAAGCCTATTTATGAAAACTAAAGATTAACCCCCAAAACCACAACAAAGAGACCCATGGACTGAGTCTGAAGGTTCTCAAAAGTGAGGTAATTAGTCATGGACAAGCTGAAAAAAATTCTTAATGGCAAACTTTTCATTAACACACTTAGAAAATTCCTCTTTTTGAAAAATATTGGTATTAAGACTCTTTTCTCTTGGAGTTAAACATGCTGTTGATTAGCCATCTTGCAAAATGCATTTGAATTACTCTTTCATTTCACCATTTCATTTTTGGGAGTTCAGATATATGAACAGAGGACAAAGCCTACCCAACATCCCAGAGTTTTGGCAGGAGCACTCAGTTGTGCTTCAATTTACTGCCTACCTGCTGAAAAGCCATGCTGCCAAGATTATACTGCTTTCAACACCAAACCTGGTGTTCTTCATTTAAATAATTTACCACTAATATCCTCAAGTATCTGTCCCCCTTGTGCTCCTCTCACTTTCACTGACACTCGTGTGGCAGATGGTACAAAATGGATTGACATATGCTTGTTGCCTCGGTGCAGAGAAAGAAAGCGAAACCATTGCTGAAACCCGGACAAGGTCCTCTGGAGCCAAGACTTACCAGCTGAGAAGAGCAATGTCTGAATATTAAGTCGTGAGGGCTTGGATGACTTCATGTTCTTTGTGGTACCTTTTCTCTCTCAATTCTCAGACCCCTTCTGCCTCTCCTCTACTTACAAGCTGAACCCACTGGGTGTTAGATGCTTCCATGGACTGGTAGATGCCTTGTGAAGCACAGAGGTTATTTCTAACACGCTATTCCAAGTCCTTACAGGAATAAGGGTAAAGAGCTCTCTGACAATTTACAAATCAATTGCCTGGTTAAAGCAAGTGGCTTTTGAAAGATTCCTTGAACTAAATTAATCTATAGAAGTGATATGTTTAATGCATAGGTGCTCCTTGTAACAACAGAACAGCTTAGGAATCTGACCGTAAGGTGCTGGTCCTCTTAACTGGGAGTACAGCAAAGGGCAGTAGAGCATCAGTGTCTTTGGGGAGCTCTGCTTGAAAAACTAAGTGGGAAATCTTAATCTAAGCTGCAGCTTCAGAGTGGTCTCAAGAAGGATGAGTAGGAAAGTAACACAGCTACCTTGGGATTAGCTAAAGAAAATTCCAAACCAACAACCTTTTCATTGGTTTGTTGGTTAAAATTGACATGAGAACTTGACCAGAAATCTCTAATGTTACAGACATTCCTAGTTTTGTGGGGTTATTTTTCCCTTGGAAAAAACAGATTCACTGACATGAACAAGATTCTGGGCAGAAAAAGGAAGGTAAAAACTCAAATGATTTCCTGCCAACACATCTGATGAAATACTGAAAAGCCCAAACTTCCTGGCAATGCAACTTTGCCTTGGTATTCTGCATCCCAGGGTCCTTCAGCTCCTTGCAAGAGAGTGAGAATACAGGAGGACAGCTTTCTAGTGGGGATCCTAACAGCTCTGGAGCCACAGTTGGTATCAGGGCTTGCCAGGTGCTCAGGCAGTAGAATAAGCTAGGATTCTGTTAAACTAGAAGTACAGGCATTGGACTTTTGAAATCCTTCTTCCTAGAAGTTTTGTTCAAAGGAAGATTTTCAATTTTACACACAGGAAAATGAAAGTGATTGAACAAAATGCATCATCCTACACTGAAAGCTGGCTGTTAACAACAGAACTGTAAGCAAATAAATTAAATGATACTTTGGCTGTATTTGGGTGTATTCTCCACAAACAACCTAAACCATTTTTCTATTCCTCAGAGACCAGTGTTCAGTGACCCAGATTTCTCTCAAGACCTTAAGATTTCCAAAAAAAATTCACAGAACAACCTATCGAAAATACTACCAAGAATAACTACACAAGAAGTGGGGTAAGTTGAATAGTGGAAAAGGCAGAAGAGCACAAAAGTATCTCTCCACGGGACACGGAATGTCCATCTTTGTGAGTTTACGCCCGCATTGACATTGTGTTAATAAAATCTTTGCAGTTACATTGACATATAAAGTGAAATATTTTAGTGAATCAGATGTCATCTTGTTCATCCAAGCATTTACATTAATTTTGCATTATGCATGGAACACCACACTTTCCCATTTACTAGATACACAGTAAACTCTAATTGAAGTCAATAATGTACATTAACAGCCTCCAGCTGTATGTTTACTAAGGTATTCTTGAGTATTCAATGAGTAGCATGAACATTTCACAAACCATTTCATCTCAATGTGAAGATGTGTATATTTTCCTGCTGGCATAAAGGCAAGTCTACAATACCAATATCTAACATCCACATTGAGTGACAATTTTTGTTTTCTAAGTCTTCTCGGCACTCACATGCTGGGAGGCATTCTGGGACTAATTGGATCATATTCTTCCAAAATTTTACAACCAAACAGCAGAAAAGTTGATGTTTGGAGTGTTGTTTTTTCTTCATTTGATGGAAAGACAAGGCTCCTCTGTTACATTAAGCAACCTTTGCCAGAGACTAATTCACTACACAATTGCTTCTCCAGTGCTAATTCTTTTCCCCCCTGAATTGCATGTTATTGTCTCCAGTGGCAGATTAATATAAATACATGACAGACATGGCTAAAACTTACTTTATCTTTTCTGATTTCAAATTACATGTATTAAATGTATTAAGCATGTTCTCTCCTTAAATTCATTAAGTGCATTTTTCTAATACCATAACTATCCCAAAGCATTATTAGGAATATAAATTTTGTCAATATGGATTTTCTCCCATCTTAGTTATGATTCTCTCAGGATTTTACATAGTCCATCACTGAGGTAAGAGAGAGCTTCTCATAAAGAACACAAAAGCTGAGGGAAAAACCAGTCCTTTCAATTACTCTAGGAAGAAACGGGCAATTTCTTTGGATGGACAGAGGTGGGCAGGTATCAGGAAATGGAAAAGTCTTTCCCAAATAATAACCAAATTAGCAGCTTTCCCCCACATCTCAAGATATTTTCCACTCACTGTGTATCAGCAATACCACAGATCTTACTGCAAATGAGGCAATACAGTTTTGTGGGTGTCTCTAAATTACAGACAACACATCACTGAAACAGTACTGCTGCTGGACAGCATCTCTAAATTGAATTGACATAGAAATAGATGACCTTTGCCTAATGAGATCCTAGACATTTGCATCCTCCATCTGATTTTTATGCATTTTTGTGTCACAAAAGTGACATAAGCGAGAGGAGAAGCTTTGTTACAGTGGTAAAATCTATTATTCTGTCAAACAACTTATAACCCAAGTGACTAAAAGACTGCATGTAAAAAGGCACTTTGAGCAAAATAACCAGCCTCTATTGCTTACCTCTTAAATAACAAGGAAGCATCTAAATAAGAGCAGCTTAACAGAAATCATTTAAATAAATTAATTTTAGTGACAGTACTTGAATTATCATTGAAGAAAAGCAAAAGTAAAAAAGTTTTTTCAGTGCAACTGATGTTGTGCTGTCTCTTTCAGTGAAATTTTCATTTGCCAGTCATTATCATTTTGGTGGAAGACTAAATTATTTGCTGCTTGTCAGTGAGGGGCAGAGTGTAGATGAAATGCAAGAAGTTGACAAGTTAGATGATAGAAATGAATAAAATTTATGTTCTTATGAACCTAATGGCAAGTAATTATCTCTGAACTGGCAGTACAAATGTGCTTTTTCATCATGAATACCTGACGTGTATTAGAAATTTCCAGAAGACATATTATTTATACAGTAAAGCAACAGAGTGGAAAACTTGTTAAATATATGGCTTCTGCATCCAGCATTTAATAGAAGAGTTTAATTGAGTGGTGAACCTTTTAAAAAATTTTTATGCCATGTTAAAAGGCAGATGCTAAAAAAAAACCCAACAAAAATATCCCCCTAAGTCAATATCGTAACCTTTTTTTTCATTTTAACATTTTCCTGAGTCTTTGATTCAGCTGCATCATATGTTCTGGTTACAGATTCCAGCACTAAGAAAGCTGGTTACAAGAGGATGCATGTATGTGTGTCTATGTATTACAACAGACAATATCACAAAATGTAGCACCTCATAAATACAGTATTAAAGCTGTAAGCTGACAGCCAAAAAGTTGCAGATATCAGAATTATGGTAGACTGTCCCACCATTGTTCCTCATGTGTTTATGCAGACTTACGTACTCAGCACAGAATTCTTAATTCACACTTTTTTTCCTAAGATATGAGCTCTGCCTCATTTGGATGCACAGCTCTCTATTCAGCATCCTGTGTATGACCCTGTACCTCATTTAATAAATGATATTCAGATCCTGCTAGAAAGACAGAATGTTTAATTTCCTTGTAGATTTACAACATTACTCATCCCTTAAGTACTTAAGTGTTTCACTAATAATTTATCCTTACAATAACCCTGAGAGATGAACAGCTGGTATTATTCAAACTTACAGATGAAAAAACAAAGCACAGAGAAATCAAGGTCAAATGTACCTATTAAAATGTAGGTACTTATTTTGAATATCTAGATCACATCATTGTAGAAGACACAGCGCAACGTACAGCAGCAAATGTTCAAGAGTAGCTGGAAGCAGCCACCACAGGAAACTTCATTAAGCTCTACCCACTCTGAGCTGAAACATGTTTGGGCACCTTCAGTGACAGCTCAAACCCAAACTCTCCTAGACATTGTCATGGAGCAGCAGACACAATGCAACAGCTATGGGAGACCTGTGTCCTTCTGGAGGTCAGCCAGGGTATACTACAACGACTCAACAACAGCAGATGCCAGCACGTAGGCAATTGCATTGTGCCTGTCCAGAGTACAGTTTTCAATAATAATAATAATAATAATAATAATAACCACCAAAACCAACAACAAAAATCAACTGGGATAAGATTTTTGCCAGTAGAAGTTTCATTTACTGGTTCTTTATAAAAGAAAATAATTTCACTCTTGAGGAACATCATGAATTCTTATCATGCCTGGTGCATTAGTTTACTGAGAGCTTAAATACATATGCCTTTGAAATTTTAAGAAGCAAATCAGGCCTACTCGCTATATTTGGTTTCACGGTACTTTTGCAAGAATTAAGTATTTTAAAGTTACGTAGGAGTACTACAAGCTCAACTTGTATAAAAATTATTCCAAAGAACATTTTATGTACAAGTGGGCAGGAATTACCATCTGATTTCTGGAGCTGATACATCAAAGGTGACTAAGCAAATATGTCGGATACTTCAGTAATGTTGCTTTTGTACAATACTACTTCATAAAAATCCTTGACCACTGCCTTGTAGCAGAACAATGCAGAACAGGACATGGTCCTCCATAGAATCGACAATTCCAAGTGAATAGAAAAAGCTACTTTGGCCAGATTGCCTTGTGGTCTTCAGCTAAATACTACCAAATCCTTACTTCCCAAGAGGAAGAAAGTAGGTGTGACTGAAGAAAACAGCACTCTGAAAGGACTACAACTACTCTCATAAGAATGACCCACCATTCCTCTCCTGTTCAGGAATGCCCACACTCTCTCATGAGGCAGCAGAACACTTCTGTAAGAAGGAGGATCCAGGACTTCAAAAGGAATAGGAATTAAAGAATCATCCACAGTAAACATCTAATCAAAACACTGAACAACAGTAGTCTTCAAAGAAAATAAGAGCACTTTTCTGGACCATATCACAATCATCTGTGAAGAATCATAGAATTAAAGAATCATCTGGTAGGAAAAGATCTCTGAGATCATCAAGTGCCACCTTATTAAACCATCCCCCTCAGAAACTCATCTACCTGCCTTTTAATCACCTCCAGCTATGGCAACTCAACCACCTCCCTGGGCAGCTGTTCCAATGCCTGACCACCCTTTCAGTGAAGAAATTTTTCCTGATGTCTAATCTGAACCTCCTCTGGCGCAACTTACAGCCATCTCCTCTCATCCTATTGTCTGTCACTCGCAAGAAGAGACCAGCACTCACCTCACCTAAGCCCCCTTTCAGGCAGCCGTAGACAGTGATGAGGTCTCCCCTCAGCCTCCTCCAAACTAAACAATCCCAGTTTCCTCAGCTGTTCCTCATAGGACTTGTTCTCCAGCCCCTTCACCAGCCTCGTTGCCCTTCTCTGGATGCGCTCCAACACCTCAATGTCCTTCTTGTACTGAGGGGCCCAGAACTGAACACAGCACTCGAGGTGTGGCCTCACCAGTGCTGAGTACAGGGGCACAATCACTGCCCTGGTCCTGCTGGCCACAGTTTCTGATACAGGCTAAGATGCCATTGGCCTTCTTGGACACCTGGGCACACTGCTGGCTCATATTCAGCCGGCTGTCCACCAACACCCCCAGGTCCTTCTCCTTCAGGCAGCTTTCCAGTCATTCTTCCCCAAGCCTGTAATGCTGCACGGGGTTGTTGTGTCCCAAGTGCAGGACTCAGCATTTGGTCTTGTTAAACCTCATCCCCTTGGTCTCAGCCCATCGATCCAGCCTGTCCAGATCTCTTTGCAGCACCTCCCTTCCTTCAAGCAGATCAACACTGCCACCCAACTTGGTGTCATCTGCAAACTTGCTAAGGGTGCACTCGATCCCTTCGTACAGGTCATTAATAAAGATACTGAACAGGACTGGACCCAGCACTGAACCCTGGGGAACACCACTCGTGACTGGATTCCAACTGGATTTAACTCCATTTACCACCACCCTCTGGGCCCAGCCATCCAGCCAGTTTTTCACCCAGCAGAAGGTGTGCCCGTCCAGGCCAACAGCAACCAGTTTCTCAAGCAGAATGCTGTGAGAAACGGTGTTAAAAGTTTTTAGCGAAATCCAAGTACACCACATCCACAGCCTTCCCCTTGTCCACTAAATGAGTAACCTTGTCATAGAAGGAGATCAGATTGAAAAGAACAAAGGAAGTACCTGCTACACTGCCCCAAAAACCAGAAGTTCTGGAGAACTTCCAGGAAAACAAAGAAAAATTATTTTGTATTTCTTCAAAGAGTACTTTGGTACCACACAATTTAAACACCAGAAGTAAATGTCTCTGCTCTTTGAGAATTTCCTACAAGGATGCATATAAAAGTTAGACAAAAAGACTTGTTTTTTTATTGACTGTATGGCAGCCCTGAAGATGATGCACATTGTTTATCTGCATTCCTAATTCATTATTTGAAAGACTGTACACCCAAACTGATTCCTTTATATGTTCTTCCATACCGAAGGCTAAGAAGATGGTATAGTCCACTTGGATTTTCCCACATTTTAATAAAGCTCCCCATCACAGGTAACATTAGTCTCAGGACACAGCAGTGTCCTATTAGTAAGACCTCTGAGAGAACAAACAATGGTGAGAGCTTAGTTAAAGGGAAAAATATCCAATTTGGCTGAAGTTAAGATTTTTCAGTCATCAGACAAGAAAACAAATTTTGTTGTAGTATTTGCATTTACTATCTGTCCCATTATCAAAATTTGCTGAACACTACTTGAGAATATCCAACTGTATTACTACAGCAGTCTCAGCAACTTCATTACTGGAAAGAAAACGTCTTGACAAGCAGATCCCCCTCACAGCTTGCTACCCATATCTGGTACTCCAGGATGAATTTTCCATTTTAGCATATAAGAAACATACTTCAAGAAATTTGTTTTCAGTGCATTATTTCAAAATATACAGAAAATGCATTCTATTGACAATGAAACTACAAAATGTATGTCAACACACATAAGTTTGCATTTTTCTGTCCATTACATCCATCAAACACTGATGGGTATCAAGAAAAAGAATTTCTCTTACATTATCTCTATGTGTAACAGAGGGACAATATTAGTGAAGAGCCACAGGATAACAGCATCAGTGCACATGCACATCCTTCTACTAATAGAAAAGTTAAATACAATATATTTTCAGACCAGAAATGCCACAACAGTCAGCCTGTATCTATCACGCAACCCAGACTGTACATTTTTTGCTGGGTTTAGTGTATTTGGGGTTTTTTTTCCCACCAGTAGAAGGAGTTCTTCATTAAAGGAAAAGTGTACTTATTCAGTTTGTTGGAGGTTTACAGCTTTTTTTGGCTCCTCCTGGACAAAAAGCAGTTGGCCAAGATTTTAAGATGTGTAGCTGGCCAGGGAAGGCAAAGAAAAAAAATTCAAAACAAGAAAAGGACTCACAAAAGAACAGCAAAGACTGTACGTTTACACCATTGGCTTCTGAAAAATAACAAAAATATAAAAGTTGTAAAACCTGTATTTGTGGGCTTATATGTGGGCCAATACTTGAAGCATATACAAATGCTGAAATAACTACCTGATGTCAGTTACTGAGCTGACTATCTGAAGTCCCAGCATCTGGCTTTTCCCTCATGCACAGCAAAAAAACAGCCAAAGAAAGTTTATTCTATAAAGTTCTAACACTTGTCTAATTAAAGTAATCAGTTTAGGCATTCTAATAATTAAATTTTCTGTTAAGAAGTAGAGATCCGGTGCCTACTATCAGGTTTGAGAATATGGCCAAAAGGAAGGATTGAACTGCGCATTAAAAATGAATCCTCGATCTCTGAGTGAAAGGTTCCCTCAAGTTTCCTATTACAGTTTCTCAGCAGGTCTATAGATGCGATAGCAATTCAGTGCTCCCAAGCAAAAATACTAAAAGCCTCAGGTCAGTCACTATTGTCCTAGTAGGAGAGAGAAGATAAAGCATTCAACAGCAGCTATCTTCAGTTACCTCTGATTATACAAACCTGAAGGATTCCCTTTTATTTCAAACCCATGCTGGGCAAATCAGGTTACTTCTTAAATCTGAAGTCTCTCCTGTAATAGCTTTCTGCAGATACATCATTACAGCTGTCATTACAATGTTTCTTTTTCTGTTTTCTATAGGAACCATAGGCAACCATACAATAGAAAGTTCCTCTATTACATACAGATCTGTTTCTCTTCCCTCTGTTTGATTTGAAGGACAATAGATAAAATCTCCAAATGAATATGTAATGCTTTCACTTTCTCCTTTATCTTCAAGCTTCTATTTTTTCCCCATTACCCCGTTATTTTTTTAAATGTGGAATACAGTCACACTTGTTTCCCTTAAAGTATTTCAAAATACACGGTTCTGTTGAGATTATATTGTTTAAATCTCAAAAGCATGATCCCAGCCTGCATAACTGTATACATTCATTATTTTTTCTCCATATTTTGAGCAGAATACTTTTCATCCAACTACATACAAGTTTGGTACCTACTTGAAGTCACTCTGTGGAGATGGATGGAAATGTGCTATAAGGCAATTTATCATAATCACCTTTAACACCCATGCGAGGATGGACAAGAAATGCCCTCTGGGAAGGCTTTCTCTACTTTCCACTTGGTAGTGACTATGAGAAGGTGCCTTAATGATGAGCTCAGATCATCCACTTACACTTTATATGGTTACCTTTGGTAGGTCAGTTGTGTCCATCATCCTCACATCAGAGTGCATCCTACTGTCCCACCAGAATACAGATGAGAGCATGTTCAAGAGTATTTTTTGACTCATACCTCCCAATGTCCACGTCATTATTTGACTACCAGTAATTACACTGTTCCGTGCCCATCGATTCCTTCTTATTTGTCCTTACTTATCAAACCTACCACCTCACTGCAGCATGAGCCACATTTTCATTCTGCCTAACAACAAACTTTACCATTTCTCTCCAGAGCTTTTTCTCCCTAATTGACCCTTAGACGGGGGAGAAAAGCGCAACCCAAAGCCTTAAATAACATCCCCATTCTCCTTCAAATTCTTCTGTAAAACACATCCGTGCACTTATTAGGCTACTGGTAACTCATGACTGTTGATTTACTCATGAAATCCTTCCCCATCATGCCATCATCCCTCTCTCACTAAACAAGAAACTCCCATGTCATCGGGTTTCCCAAAACCACTAAGTAAATGCATTTTATGTACCTGTTGAATCCTTCAATAATCCTAAACACGAAGCTCTCAGGTTGTTTTAAACTTTAGTAGTACATACAGTCTACATGATTGTAAGAGCTTCTATCCATGCTACTGTTGTGCACGTTGTTACAAATAGCTGTTGCAGCCTACTGCTCCAGAGCTACAAAACAGATTTGCTTTTAAACACAAGATTATAGTATCTCTCAATCCTCCCTATAAACTCAGAGGATTTAACTGAAACTGAGAGCATTTTGTTAAAACCATGCTTAGTGTAGCCACCTCCTTTGAGGATTTTCCTGCAACTTCAGTAATTCCGTTAAAAACTCCTTTTGGAGTTAAAATCGTTTCAGTGATCTTTCTAAAATCGTTTCAGTGATCTTTCTTTTCACATGAAACAAAGAGCTAAGCACCGATTTAGCTCACTAAAGCTTAATCATTAAGTTAAGGTGACTAATTTAGCACTATAACTACCTCCAAAGTGTCTTTTACATCCGAGTTCCTTATTCTGAAGGGGCCTATCTTCCTCCATTTACTAGAAGGGAAGTATAAGCAATTGTATCACTAATGCAGGTATTTAGCTAAATGTGAGAGAGTAGGTAAGCTGAATATATGCCTCATGACTGCGGTGTGAAGCTTGGATAACCAAAGTCTACGTGTTTGATAAATAGGAGACAATTAAAAACTCAGTATTAAATATTTTTTAAAATCCCTACAGTTTAAAGGTGGCAGAATAGTTTCAGATCCTACTCCATGATAACCAATCTATCACATCGTGGATAAAAATAATAAGACACTGTGTCTTTGCAAAAATACATGATGGGATAATTTATGTCTAAGGAGACATGCTGAGTGCATGTTCCTTCTATGTCAAGTCAATGTAGCAAGTTGTCAGATGAAGAATAGAGGTTGTGGAAATTTCTTGCTTTGTGTGTGAAGCTGAGCTCATTAAGGCATGTCTGAAAAGTCCCAGTTTCTAAGCAAAAATCTAGCCTGGTCTTATTTATTTATATTGCACAAGATTGTGAGTGTTACCACCAATTAAACTCTTTGGTCTGTTCTTTTTTCTGTGTATTTTATTTTATCACATCTATACAGTAGTCACTGACCTCATTTGGACTACTCTTTCCTCACAGTTGACTTTGAAGAAAAACTATTATCAGCATCAATAGGCAAATTTATCGTATTCACCCAAGCATCACAAAGTAAAATCTCACATTTCCCTGCCCTGGCATTCATCAAAGCCAGAGACACCAACACAAAAGGAAGGGCACACTCCAATGACACACATCCAGCAATGGGAAACCTGCCATGGCATCAGTTCAGTGCTTCTCAGGCACAGTACACAGCATTTACACGGGCTGCTTAGTTTCACCCCTGGAAATCTGTTGATTTGCTATAATCCCTACTTAGCATCCATATTCACTTCAAAAAACAAATTTTGCCCGGTGAGTAGCTAGTTTGGCCCACCTTTTCTCTTTAACTGGCAAATAATTTGATACTTTGATTAAGGCTGTCAATATTCAAACACATGCTTGATTTCTGATGGGAGGGGGGGAAATATAAATATTTCAGAATATTTCTATTTTTCATTAAAAAAAATGGAAAGGAGAAAATAGAATAGAAAGAAGAATAGAAATGAGAAAGTTCTGAGTCTGATAGTTTGACATGAGGTTTTATATTTTAGGGAATCTGCTTTTCTGATTGAGGATTCAGAGAATCTTCTTTTGTCATCTTTTTTTGTGCACTGTCAGTGGTGATAAACAAATGAAGGTGGGGGAAGGAAGGTTACTCTGCACTGTTGAGCGCACCATTGACTTAGCAGGAGAAAAAAAGAAAACTGACAACTAAAATTGGATGTCCTGCGCAGAAGCAAAGACTCTGATCTGTGCCACCCCGCAGAATCAGGGAAAAGACCTCCTCACATAGCTCTGCAGAGTGCCGCTCGTTAAATGCAACCATCTCAAAATAGCTGGAGAAAGAAGAGGCAAAAAGAAGAAGCAGAGAGGCTCAGACAACCACAAAAGAGCCACTTCTGTGACTTGCAAAAGAAGAGATTTTTCCCCAGAATTAATAATTTTATAGTACAGTAAAAAAAAAAAAAAAAGGATAAAGAAGAGAACAGAGCAGTGAGCTAAAGGATATGAGGCAATCAAAAAGTCAAGACAGGCTAGGTATTAAAGTAAAGGATTAAACTGAAGGACCCTACTGGATCAGGCATTTGTGTCCCTGGGTGAGCTGGTTCAGGATTTGAACCTGCTGAAAATCTTTGAGGCTTTTTGGAGGGGCTGTGGTGTTGAGCTGGGCTACTTTTCAGGTAGCTAAGTTTCCTAACCAAGATGACTGTGTGGCCTCAAAAGGCTTCATTCCAGCACAGCACAGGCGGGTGAAAGAGCAGAAACTGCCTTGTTTTTATAGGTAGAGCTGGCTGAAACAGTATGTACACTGGATGGAAAATGTTCTATTTTTGCAGCTGGCAATGGCAATTTCAGGCAAGAAACTGAGAGGACGTGGGAGCTAATGGCAGAATATTGGTCCTGCAGACTTCAAGTTAAGCTGTTTCTTAGTATGGCAATTTAACTTCAGCTATTTAACATCGTTGCTAACACCCTGAAAAATTACATGCTTGCTACAAAACCAGCAATTTTTTTTCCTGCCACACTTTCAAATCAATATGCATTGAGTGCTCTGTAACACTTCAGCAATGACCACTCTGACAGTTCATCAGTCCATCTGTGTGTCCCCCTGCAGCACATCTGTAGGTCACACATACCGACTTCATTCAGAGACCCTGCCACCACCCTGCCTGTATTCCTAAATAATCACATATGTTCCTCATGCATTAACCACTCACTATTGTGTCCTTCTATTTCCTTTCACTTCACAATCCCACAGGCTTGACACAGCTGGCTAGCTATAACGATGCACGGGACCCTGGAGCCGGAAAAGAGGCTGCAGGTTTGCTTGGCGCTGCAAACTGGATGCTTCCCAGGAGGCACCATCCTGACAGGAGTTCTTGTAGGAAGCACGATCTCACCCTACAGCCTTGCACTCAGAGCTCTCTGCCATCTGGCTGTCCCTGTATCTCAAGACATGGCCTCACACACTGGGACTTCATGAATTAGAGAGCTCTGATGTATTTCTGAAAGATCATGAGAAAACAAAACCTCCCCCAAAGTAAAAAAAACCAAAACCAAAAAACCTCCTGGTCCTGTTCACCTCCTTAACACTGTAATTTTCAATATTAGTTTGTGACAAAGGACTATCTTACAAATGCTGGGACATATCACACTGTTATGCACCACAATGACATGCCCAACCCCATCCAGCAGAGCAACTGACAGAAATGCCCGGAAAAGCAAGCACTCCAGCTCTGAAACTGCAGGCAGCGTGGCCAGAGAAGCATGGTGCTGTATCCCTGGTGGTTAACCTGAGATGGGGCCTGCTAAGGTCACCTGCAGTTTCACAGAATCACAGAGAGGTAGAGGTTGAAAGGGACCTTTGGAGATCATCTAGTCCAATCCCCCTGCTAAATCAGGTTCATCTACAGCAGCTTGCACAGGATCGTGTCTGGGCAGGTTTTGAATATCTCCAGAGAAGGAGACTCCACGGCCTCCGTGTTCTAGTGTTCTGTCACCCTCACAGTGAAGAAGTTTTTCCTCATGTTGCCCATTGTACTGTTGCAGGGCACCACTGAAACCATTCTCCTTGGTTTGGTTTTGTCCATCTGTCCATGCATTCTCTTAAATTGGCAAATCACTGATTTCATAATGACCATCAGTATCAGAATGCATGTCAGTGTCTAGATGGAAGAGAAATAAAATGGTTAAACTAGAACATTTCTCCCTGAGGACAGACTCAGATAGCCATCTGGTGTCATTTCAATGACTTTCTTTTTTGTTTCATGGGTAGGAGAAGCAAAAGCATAGGATGGGTCTTTGTTTCAAATCCACAGACAGATCTAAAATGAAATGCCTAAAGCAAGGCTGCTACACCCAGCAGAACCAACAATAAAAAGCACATGTGAGGGATGATGCACCCAGATATCTGTTTCTACCTGCCTCCAGTTGTAGCAGCATCCTGATTCGGTTCTTAGCCTAGAGACTATAGGAGTCACAAATATTGCACTTAAACCCACTCAAGGGCCCAATCCAGCAAATTATCCTGCTTATCAGTTTACTTTTTGACAGACAGCAGACCACTGGGACAGAGGACACTTGGGTCCCACACCTAATTCTCAGCTCCCACCTTCCAGCACAGAACCCAGCCAGGAGTATGAGCAATGGCACAGGGATTTATCCCACTGCACATCTCCAAACCATGCTTTACTGCACCAAAGACAAAATAAACATGTGCAAACTTAACATCAGATTCCACAGGTTCATGTGTATTCCATATATAATAATTCCTCTAGACATGACAAAACCATATTGCTTAATCCTATCCTTCAGTGAAACACATGATTGCAAATGTTTTTTTTTCAGTTCTACAGTTTAGGTATCTTCATCTGTCACTGACTTTTTTTGGACAGTGTTTCTGTAACACCGTGGAGTAAATGTGTAGCACCATGTGCTCACACAAGCCTCAAGAAGTACTGCTTTATTCACCGATCGAGGAAATAGTACCTGAAGTCAGTAAGAACAAGGCCCTATCTACGTTCCAGATGATAATATCTAAATTCTCTCCTTAAGGAAAAGAAAGCAAATAATCCACCATCCTATGTAGGAAGTTGGCTGCCCACCAAACTCTAAGCGCTTGTGGTCCTTCCTTTGCCCATCTGACCTCTACGTGAGCTCTTATCCTCAGAGCATTCTCCCCACTGTGACACAACACATTATACTCACTGCTTTGCAGTGGATTAGCAGCACTCAAAGACCCTGGGACATTTCCTGTATCATTCTTTGATCAGAGAAATGCAATTTTTGTCTATTTGGACGTAGTAATCAGCCCAGGTATGAGGTTGGACCCAACGAGCAGAAGCAAAAAGACCACCTAAATTTATGCTAGACATAGCATTACTTTTAAAAAGGGCATAATTCTGAGCGGTGCTCATGATGGCATGGTGCAGCGCTGGTCAGCAGCTAGCTTGCAAATTGACCACGGGTCTGGAGATCAAAATCAAACATTTTAATTATCTTGTATTTTGTATGAAATCATTACATCTCCTTTAATCACCACCTGTAAAATTACTGTAGGGCTAGGGAACTTTATAAGCATCTTTGAGGCAGTCAGGCATTTTATTCTGCCTGCTTGGTATCATTCATGTCTTACATTTCTATTAAGCAGCCAGGTCTGACACCTGTCTCTTCAACCCACTCCCACAGATAACCGCACATATCTGCATGTAAATGACTAACACTCCCCTCTCATGAAGCCACACATCTTTGCGCTCCAGTGAGAATAATTGCTTATACGATTGCAAATAATAAAATGTGTCATTCAGTCCTTGTAATAGAAGTTTAAAATCCAACATGAAGTGATGTGGGTGTAAGTCAACATGAGCAAGTTGGACTCAAAGGCAATTTAACACTATTTGTAGGATCAAATATGAGTAAATTGGCTCTCCTAGTTCATACACCCTGCCGTGATCCTAGGGTTCAGACTTCTAACAAAAATAAGCTACTATATACTACTCAAATCCCTACCATGATCACTCCTCTTTATCCATTCTGCTGCTGTAATTCTGTCTTATAAATGACACCAGTTTTGGTTGACAAGGGAAAGTTCAATGCTGGTGTGTACAGCAGTGTAAATAACCCATATCTAATACCTATCAAAAAGCTTATTTCTTCACCTTTCTTTTCAAATGGGCATATGTAACCTCATGAATCTGGACAATATGCCAGAAGACATTTACCAGTGTACCTTTATCCAACTGTAATGTATTTGTATTTCCATTTGTTAATGCAGTGCAGGTTTCTAACACATGTAAAGACAAGTATTCTGCCATCTGCCATAGATTTCCAGCCCTAAATAAATGTGCTCCAGAAATGCATGTTTCTGCTAACTGTATCCTACCATAAGACACTAATTTGAGTAAAGGAGAAACACAGAGGAAGCATAGCTAATGTTCTAAATTGAGCTGATATACAGTTTTTCTTCCTGTTTCTTCACTCTCTCAGAAAACTATGATTTGTTTCTGGTTTTATAAGTCTATTCACAGAATCACAATGCGTGACTTCCTTCCTTCCTTCCTTCCTTCCTTCCTTCCTTCCTTCCTTCCTTCCTTCCTTCCTTCCTTCCTTCCTTCCTTCCTTCCTTCCTTCCTTCCTTCCTTCCTTCCTTCCTTCCTTCCTTCCTTCCTTCCTTCCTTCCTTCCTTCCTTCCTTCCTTCCTTCCTTCCTTCCTTCCTTCCTTCCTGCCTTCCTTCCTGCCTTCCTTCCTGCCTTCCTTCCTGCCTTCCTTCCTGCCTTCCTGCCTTCCTTCCTGCCTTCCTTCCTTCCTTCCTTCCTGCCTTCCTTCCTTCCTTCCTTCCTTCCTTCCTGCCTTCCTTCCTTCCTTCCTTCCTTCCTTCCTTCCTTCCTTCCTGCCTTCCTTCCTTCCTTCCTTCCTGCCTTCCTTCCTTCCTTCCTGCCTCCCTTCCTCCCTCCCTCCCTCCCTCCCTTCCTATGTTCTTAAACAGACACCACACCATATTTTACTCCTCACAGCTGCTGCTGGAAGTGTTCTTGCTCTTTTCCCAGGACCCAGCAAGCCTCCAGTAGAGGGAATGCTTAAAGGCGTAAAGAAACTAGACCTCCTGCCTTCAAAGGGTTCCTGATTGTGCATGCAATGGTAGTGACGCTTGGTTCATGTAACTTTGTGATGCCATGTTTTTTAAAGCCGGAGCTACAGGAATCAAATCACATTGGTTAGTTCACTGAAACAACAAAAGCAAAGGACATTCAGACAGACAGGCAAGTATCCCCTTACAGGGAGGAAGTGCTGTACCAAAGAATTTCAAGTCTTAGACAGCTACTATTTACACAGACCTTTTTGCGAATACACTCTCATCGCCTGTAATTTATCAGCCTCACCCAGTCTACCCAAAAGGTGATCTAAGGGCTCATATGCCATTTCCATGGGAGATGGAACATTAAAATAAAATATATTCCAGCACTTTGATTCCCATTGATTTTGTGGGTAATACAATAACCAGAATGAGATAGCTGAAACCAATAAAAACTGATTTATAGCATTAAAGGCATTCTTTATAGCACTTATTTATGGTACATTACATCTGAAATCCAATTTCACAGGCTGCTGTTTGAAACTTTCTGTTCAATCATAAATACACTACATACAGCATAGCTCAGTGCCACAGAGTCAGATTATACAAATGTCTATGTTCCCAGAAGGAACTGCACTTCTCCTGCAATTGTGGTAAATGAGTTTGACAGTAATTTTTCCCAACCAACTTCCAACCAAAAAGTTCCAGTCAGCACTCAATAAATTTAGAATAGACGGTTACTCCTTTAATCATAATAAATATCTATTTATTCATATACTTCAGTTATTGAAAAGGCATTAACAGAAATCATGGAAAACAAACTTGGCATATGTTATATGATAAACTACTAAGTACATTTAAGCACACTAGCGGGGTACTGTTTGAAAAGCACACACAGGCAGGCTCATGTGCCACTCCTGTTTGTGAGGGTGGAAACATTACAACATTGCTCGTTTAATTTTTGAAGGGTGAAAAGAAGGAGCCTCCTCAATGCTTCTCAAAGCTGCTCACTTCAAAGGAACAGACCACACTCAGGTCACTTACTGTAACTGTTGTCAAGAAAAGGGCAAAAAATCAGATCTGACTTTTACAGAGGCGCTGTCATCTGAATCTGGAGCAAGTTCTTACTTATTTGAAAAGGCTTTTCCCTGAAAGTAAAATCACTGCAAACTACGTTTGTCAGGCTTTATGCAAATTTAAATTGAAAGATGTTTCCTCCCTGTCTCTGATATGAAGGCAGACTTTGTCTCTGCGTGTGTGATGTTTCCCTTCTTGATTATAAGAGATTATTTTTTTAAAGATGTAACTACATTGACGTGTTACAAAACAGAATACCTGTAGTGCTACTACTTAAAGAACCAATGAAAAAACATCCTATTGTGACATATCACGTTTTGCTCCTCTAGAGACACTACTCCACAGAGAAACAGAGCGAGACAGAATTGAATCTCCAAACAGACAGGAATGTTCTTTGGTTCCTTGGTTACAAAGCCACAGGAATAGAAAATATATCAATATTGTAAAAGCAGATAGTGGCTGGAGACCTAATGAGAACAACAAAAAACATGTGGACTTGGTATATGCTTGGGGGGTAGGGATGAGAGGGAACAGGAAAGGGGAACATAAATCAGCTGAGAATGGACCTGATCCAATGTGTCTTTTATTCAAACCTCTGCTGGAAGCAGAAGGGAGGGAAGGACACTTTCAGAGCAGAAACTTGAGACTGCCAAGCATTAAAAATTTAATATCGAGTCTTTCACCTCCAGAACACCAATTCTAATGCAATTCACGTCAATGGTGACCCAAACTTATTAACTGGCCTGAATTTTGAAATGATACGACAGACTTAATTGGTTTCTAGTGTACATGAAATAAAGCTGGCCACTACCTTTGACATTCATAGCAAACTATACAATAGGTCAAAGACTACAGATGAGAAACACTCCCCAAGAATAGGCTCCCACCTCCTGTGCACGTTGGGACAGTTCCCAGAAGAAATACTCCCTCATACTGTAAACAAAAGGAATTTACCTAATGTTAAAGCAATATAAAAAATACACTAGTGAGAACTTGTTAGTTTGTTCCACGTATTTTTACAAAGAGTAATTACTGCATAACATGGATTATTTTATTTTATTTTATTTTATTTTATTTTATTTTATTTTATTTTATTTTATTTTATTTTATTTTATTTTTTATTAAAGGTTTTGCCACTGAAAGGAAAGTTTGGCCACTAAAAGTAACTACTCAGCAAGGCCACCCAGCTGGCTGACGTGGACATGAGAAACCAGTTGACAGCTTGTATTTGTCTAAAAAGCAGATCCCACTGCTGTAGAATAGTGAACCCAAGGATAAAAGAAAAAAAGCAGAATGGAAAATAACTGTAGATCCCTTTATCGAGGTACTGGTCACAGGCAGAGAAACACTTTTCCATTTTCTCTGACATCATTTAAAATGATTCATACTTGAGAAAATACATAACTTTTTACCATCTTAGATTAGAAAATGACTTGAATCACTCAGACTTCTGAATTCTTCATTAAACTATTCCAATCTGAAAAGAGTGAAATTTGTAGTGGATAGTTCACTGTCAATCTCTACTTCATTTAGATGTTCAGATAAGAAGATAGAATGAATTTGAAAATTAATTAAAATATTAAACCTTTACGTAGTAGATTGCAAACTTACATTGAATGACTTTGTGCAGCAAAGCATACTCCTTGAAAAAGAATACACAAGTGTCATGGGATCCCAAAATAGTGAGACTAGTAAAAGACATTAGAACGTCTCTTTAAGCAGATGTATTACTAAAATGATAAATTATGCTTGTATTTACATTTTCTTTCTATAAGACAAGATCAAATTCAAAGGTAATAAATTTAAGTCTGATGAAAGGAACTTTTTAAAATATTAAATATAATATGTGCCAACACCATAAACTGCAAGCTAGGGTGCCAAAACCACAAAAATACAATACAACGATGCTATGGATTATGACAACATCCTCAAACTATCCTAATGTCTTTTTGTTTATTCTTTTAAATGAAACACATAGCTCCCTAGACCTGCAGAAAGTGACAAACACACTGCTGATGCAGGTGTAATGCTTCACATTGACAAACAGCTTTTCTCTGAATACCTGAGTAGGAAATTAATAGCATAACAGACACCAAAGTAAACACCTCATGAAATCTAGATCAATCTGGCTAACCAAAGAAAAGCAATAAAAAATCACGAAACAGATTCAGCTGCAGCAGGAATTAAAATTTAACTCTACTGCCTATGGGGTAGATCGACGGGTGGACGACAGGACACACTAAACCTCTTCTGCAAATGCTTAGCCTCCAGCACTGAGGTAATTAAAAATAGAAGTTTTATGCATTGTGTTTCTTGTTTCAGAAAACTTACTAAAAATGGCAGAAAAAACAACAGAAATGGAAACACTTCCAGGTAGGACCTCTTGGGTTCTCAAATACATTTCCCTTGAATAAAAGCTACCTCTCCCATGACCCTTCTTATGAATGGATTAAGCCCCATGTCAAAAACAGCTATGAGGGCAGTAAGACCTACTAGAGCTGTGCAACCTAGGATCAGCATGACAAATCTGCCACTCACGATGCCTGTACCCCTCACAAGAGCAGATAGGTCCAAGGCTAAAGGAAGTAAGCATGTTGCACAATTTATACCAAAGGATAGCAGATAAATCTCACGAGCACTGTATTTAAAATCCCACCAGGCCTCATAGTTTCTTCGAAGCTGCAAAAGGAGGGCCAGGGTCTGAATCTCAGCCCCAATAGCAGCTTCATTTTCTGTTGCGCCAGCCACATCTAGCTCAGACTGGACCAGTCAACGTGATTTTTGTGTGTTTTCAAAGCACTTAAAATGTCTGTGCTGCAATTAACAAGACCAGGGCTTCTTCAGCAAGAAAATGGAGTAGGCGCTTCAATGCCATGGCAGGCAATGGGCAGGCTTGTGGCCAGACTTGAGAGTCCTAAGACTGCATAGATAGTGGCAGAGAACTGCATGGATGAGAGGAAGACGAACCTTGTGCCTTTTTTGTCCACAATTTTATCTCAGAAAAGTCCCTACAGTGAACTATCCCCAGGTAAGGTGGACCCACACCTGGTAAAACTATCTGCCTTTAGGAACAATAGTCTCAAGTTGTGCCACAGGAGGTTTAGACTGGATATTGGAAAAAAATTCTTCACTGCAGGATTAGTGAGGCATTGGAACAGGCTGCCCAGGGAAGTGGTGGAGTCACCATCCATAGAGGCATTAAAAAATGTGCAGACGTAGCACTTCTGGACATGGTTTAGTAGGCACAGTGGTGTTGGGCTGATGGTTGGATTTGATGACCTTAGAGGTCTTTTCCAACCTTAGTGATTCTATGATTTCTCTGAACTTTATGCACACCTCACAAATGCTTCCTCATGAAAAGACAACAGGTGACTGCTAAGACGGCCTTATCATCCAAACGTGATGCTTTAGGAATGGGGCAAAAGGTGGAGAGAGGGTCTGGAGCCAATGCAAGAAAGGCATAAAAACCATTTGGAGAAACACTTTTACCACAAACATCATCCCTGAGTTGCATGCTGCCAAAATCCTCTGGGGTTGCAAGGAGAAAAGGTGCACACACTCTGAAATAGCCCCATGGTGCTCTCCTGCTTCCTGTTCTGAAAGGCTGGAGTGAAAAAAAAAAAAATCTTTGTTATTTGATTCTGACTTTCAGGGCAACAGAAAACATACTATTTTCCCCAAGTTCTAAAAGACAACCAAAAGACCTCTGTTAATGTTTTTGCACTGATAAGTGAAGAAAAGTCTGAATATCACAGTACTAAAAGTACACAGCATTCAAAGTCTGAATTCACAGTACTTCCACCTACCACAAAATGATCCTTCCTGCACTAAAATAAATGGATAAGGAAAGATGAGGTAGCGCACTAAAAAGCAAATTTTAAGTGGTGTCCCAAATGCTGCCAAGCAGACATATTAAGATGCACACCACACATTTTCCTAATTTTTCTTTTTCATTAGAATCTCAGAAACAGGCATTTCATTACTGTGCACTCTACCACAATTTAGGCATGAAAAAAATGTCAGTCTCAGCAATTCAGAGATGTGATTTAATAGGATAATGTTGTAGCACACAATGAAGAAGTATAATTATTTAAGCAAACTACAGTTTGTATTTCATTTTCATTTATTTCACATCTAGAGACTTTATTATGTTTTATTTACTAATTCATAAGATTTAAAAATTTGTAAAGCGCTTTCAATTATTGATGTGATTTAAGCATTCAAACATGTTCCCCATATTCTCATAATCTAAAGCCTAGAGGCTCTTATTTGTTCATCTAACTCCCTATCCCGCTGTGCACACATGGAGAAAAGAAGGAAAACTCTCCAAACTAGGGAGCCATCCCCTACATCCTGAGGATGGGCCAGTGTATTTCCTTTTCTTTCTGGAATACAGCTAATGACAGAGGACACATTCTCATCAGAAATCCTGCATATTTGGAGGGCTTTGCTCACTTCTTCTGTAAAACGTTAAGAACTTAAATGAGAGACTCTATTGGAGATTGTGTTTTTTCTTAGTATCTGTGAAAGATAAACAAAATATACCTGCTGTGTTATCTCTAATCTTTCAGACAGCATATGCCATAACTTGAAAATCAGGAAATCTTGCTTTTTTCTCTAATTAATACCTAAGATGCTTCTTACGTTCTTATGATCATTGTTAATAAAACCCATGAACTCACTGCAATGAGGAAAGTTAGGAAAGTTACAATGTGCCAGAAGTGCTTCATAATTATTCTAAGTTGATGAATAGTTTTTACGACTAGGTAGGTGAAAGCCAGTTTTAAAATGGTATTGTCTGTACCAGAGGGCAACCAAGACTTAATGATCTTTTCTGAAAGTTCACAGCATCTTTTCCATCAGTCATTTTAGTTACCAGAATCCAGTATTGTATATTTCTGGAAAAACAAGTCACCCCTGCACAGAGAGAATATTACCTAATACGTGCAGCCTTGCAAGCATTTTTTAATTGGATAAACATTTTGTCCAGTTTGTTATTATGTTTTAATGGTTTTGCAGACATAGTTCATAGGGGCCTGAGTGGATTAAAAAAAAAAATAAACACTTGACTTCAAGCAATGACCACAGAAATAGCTCAGAGGGATTTAATCCTTGCAACTGAAGTCAGTATATGAGAAACAAATCGTAGTAATCTGCCAAAGCCGCCTACTGAACAGCTCAGCTCTATGAACCTGTCTCGCAGTCAGGCAGGTGAGATCACTTTCCCATTACCTCTACATTACTTAGGTTGCCCAGAGAAGTCGTGGATGCCACATCCCTGAAAGTGTTCAAGAGCCCGGTTGGACAAGGCTTTGAGCAACCTGACCCAGTGGAAAGTGTACCTGCTCATGGCAGGGAGGTCAGAACTTTAAGGTCCCTTCCAACTCGAAACATTCTATAATTCTATGATTTGGTCGATATTGCTTTAACTTTTCTATGATTTGGGCGATATTGCTTTAACTTTGGAGCAGCACGATACAGTGGTCAAGTACAAGCTCCCTTTGACTATGCCTTTTTGACGTGGCAGAGGTCTACAGCAGCTTCTACAATTTCAAGGATGTTTGTACCAAAAATTCTCATCACAGGTGCAACCCCTCTGGATTGCCAAGAATCTACAGAAGTTCCCACTCTAAGCTCTGCAATTTCTTGACTTCAGAACTGAAGATGCAATCAGGAGACCTTCTTTCTCTGATCTGTGTAAGGTGGTGGGTCATTTCCCCATAGCCATGGGCTATAAAATGTTCCTACAGAACTCCTCAGAGTGAAGGAAGGACTCACCTTTGATTTTTTGTTCTTCCTAACACAGTTCCTGCAGAATAACCTTGGGCAGAGATGACAAAAAGCTGACAAGGTGAATAGCAAGGCAGGAGCATGCCAAGGCTCGCTTGCTTAAATTGGACATAATACATTTTTAGGTAAGTCATTTCCCCAAACCTGTACATTATGAAAGCGAAATGCTCTCACACAGAGCACAGAATCTGGGAATAAGCATTTCAACTTCTGAATTTTTAAATATCCCTTTCTCCAAAACAAGGAGAGGAAAGGGGGAAGAGCTCAAGCACCTGCAGAACTAACTAAACTCAGGAGGAGGTATCAAAGGATAAGGTCTTGTTTCAGAAATAAGTGTGCACGTCAAATGCTAAGATAGCTCAAATCATGCACAGATACCAAACAGTCTGGATTTAGGCAGGAGCATTGTGGAGCCTGCAATTCATGCTGTCAGGGAAGAGAACTGAAGAAAAACCTCACCAAACTGAGTGATTAGTCAATAAAATGGCAAGTGAAATTCAGTGTAAACAAATGTGGTGCACATGGGGAAAACAGAAATCTGAACCACGCATTTAGCCTAGCAATGAGATCTTAATGGGCTGTTTCCGCTCAGGAACGAGACTGCGAGATAACAGGAATTTTTATGAAAACATAAGCTCTGGGCTGATCATCTGCGTATACTCCAGGGCTGGTGGGTCATCCAAACCAGATGTCTTTCTCTTTTAAGCAATGTATTCAAATGTCTTTCTGCAACACATTTATGTTGCAAACATCAGATTCCAAGGTTTGGGGCTGCAATTTGCTTTGTGCTTCTGCACTGTTACCATAAGCACACCGACATGGTTAAAATGCTCTGTTAGGCCTATTTAGGTAAATCCTTCCATGCAGTTTATTCTCTTAGAATAATATCAGGGTAAATTGTTATTCAGTCACCTTCCCATCTTAAAAAATAACACCACAACATTCAACATAACTTCCCCTTTTTTAAAAAAACTGCACACTTACTCAGGACTTGCCCATCACCTAAATATGCTTATTCCTTAAAACAATGCTCCCTGGAACACTCCACAAAACAAAGTTACAGTCCTTATTCGACTAGACAAAGCAGTATTGTATATTTACAGAAACACGAGACTTAATACTTTCTGCTCTTGCAGCAAAGCCCAAAACTGAGGTCCAGTCTCAGAAAACACAGGCAATTACACAACTGTTCCTTCTCTATTGTCTTTGTTCAGTACAAAATAGGCAAAAAGAAAGAATCATAGAATCTTCCAGTTGGAAAACCTCTGAGATCATCGAGTCCAACCACATCCACCATCCGCTAAACCACGTCCCTCAAGAACTCATCTATCGTTTTTTTAAATACCTCCAGGGATGGTGACTCAACCACCTCCCTGGGCAGCTGTGCCATTGCTTGACCACCCTTTTGATAAAGAAACTCTTCCTAATATCTAGCCTGAACCTCCCCTGGCGCATTTCCCCTTGTTTTATCCCCTGTCAATTGAGAGATCAACACTCGCTCTGCCACAGCCTCCTTTCAGGCAGCCGTACACAGTGATGAGGTCTTCCCTCAGCTTCTTCTTCTCCAAACTAAATAACCCCAGTTCTCTCAGCCATTCCTCATAGGACTTGTTTTCCAGCCCCTTCACCAGCCTTGTCGCCCTTCTCTGGACGTGCTCCATCACCTCAATGTCCTTCCTGTAGTGAGGGGCCCAGAACTGCACACAGTACTCAAGGTGTGGCCTCATCAGTGCTGAGTACAGGGGCACAATCACTGCCCTGGTCCTGCTGGCCACACTGGTTTTGATACAAGCCAAGGTGCCTTCTTGGGCACACTACTGGCTCATATTCAGCCAGTTGTTAAGCAACACCCCCAGGTCCTTCTCCTCCAGGCAGCTTTCCAGCCATTCTTCCCCAGCCTGTAACACTGCATGGGGTTGTTGTGCCCCAAGTGCAGGATTCAGCATTTGGTCTTGCTAAACCTCATCCTGTTGTTCTCAGCCCATTGATCCAGCCTGTCCAGATCCCTTTGCAGAGCCTCCCTTCCTTCAAGCAGATCAACACTGCCACCCAGTTTGGTGTCATCTGCAAACTTGCTAAGGGTGCACTCAATCCCTTCGTCCAGAAAGAAATGAAAAATATTTGGCAGAACCTTCATGTTACTGAGCCTGTCAACTCTGTTAATCTCAGCAAAGAGAATGGTCAGAGTAGCCTAGGAGCTACTCAAAGTGTTCAGGGTCACGCTGAATGCGGCCTTGAGCAACCTGATCTACTGGAAGATGTCTCTGACCATGGCAGGGGAGGTTGGATTAGGTATCTCTGAAAGTCCAACCCAAACCATACTACAATTCCATGATCCTATTCAAATTAATACTTTGGCAGCAAAAACACAGGAGGTCCATGTAAGTGGATGAGAGTAAACAGAACACAGCACATGTTCACCACTCGCTCTCCTACTCACAGCACGGAGGATTGCCCAGGGGAATGGGGGAAAGGACTACAATAGGTCCCCGCTAGTTATTCTTCCTTTGTAATCCCACAGCAACATAGGGATGATTGATTGTGTGAAGCAAGTACAGGAAAAACTGGAATCACAGCAAAGCTTAAGGTATAGTTCATGATATTTGTCATATTATATTTTGGTTTTCCTCTTCCCCAATGACTGTCCTCTCCTTGCACAGAAAGGAATGCTTTTTCATGATAAGGTAATTTCGTGGTATGAAAAATTTAATGAGCAGATAGAACAGCAATCCATTATCCATTAAAAAATTGCAGTGGGTTAATCCAGCAAATAAAAGTGGAGAATGGAGCAGATGGCCATTTATAGCTCTCTTGATTTCTTTAATACTCCTTCTCAGGGCACAGCCATTCTTGTATGTAACGTGAAATGCACAGCTTTCACCATGTGCACATTATGCAATCATTCATATGACCTCATAAACATTACATCTTATAGAGCAATTATTTTTTATGCTTTTTTTTAAAGGAAAAGCAGTATCAATTCATGGCAAATTACTCCCAGTTCTCAAATATCTTGAAATAATTTGAAGTAGCTGCCAACAGCAAATGATAAATCCACCACATGCAAATATTTGCTCAAGATGTTTTTGGATGTATCTTAATTTTCTGAGTCCAAGAAATAATACAGGAAAAGCACTTTGATATGGGATTTGAGTGTTATATTTCAAGTATTTAATATTCCATCAAATACACATACAAGGAAAACAGGTATCTGAGCTCCTCTCTCAGTGTGAGAAAATGGAAATAGCTGCTTCATTAAAGTGATTACAATTCATACTGAAATAGCAATTGAGTATAGGTGACTGCTATTTTGGATTTCATAAAAACTTATTCTCTGTCACTAAAAAATGTGAATATAAAAATCTGTGATTGTCTCTTAGTTGTCTGTATATGACGACCAAGTCTAGAGCTTGTCTATATTCCTTGCAAAACTCTGACAGTGTAAATAGCTTAAAAATGTATTTTTCCTCTATTCTCAGACCCACATAAAGTTAACAATTTCTAAAAATAATTTTTGTCATTAAGATGCACTAAGGCATTAACACACCAAGTGCAATTAATATACCACAAATTAAATCCGCTGTGTGCAACAAGCCAATATGAGTCTCATACACCAACTAATCTCAATTATACTGGCAGGTAAAGTGGCACTTATACACATATTTTGCAATGAGGCATTGCCCACTAGGTGAAAAAAAAAAGGTGAAAATATAATCAAGTTTTACACTTCTGCTCCTTTTTTTTATTACTACTTTTGTATTCTACCACTGTGCTACCAGAACAGTACCGAGAAGAGGGGGAGTGCCTAGACAAAGCCAGAACTTCCATGGAGAAAAGGCTGGAAGACGCCCAGGAAAGGGTTTGAAAAATGAACTGGGCAGAATGAAAAGACAGAGCACAACAGTTCAGAAGTGCCTTGGTAAAAGCACTACAGAAGAACTCCGAGGAGACCTTACAGCAACCTTCCGGTACTTAAAGTTGCCTAGAGGAAAGCTGGGGAGGGGCTCTTTATCAGGGAGTGCAGGGGTAGGATGAGGGGTAATGGTTTTAAACTGAAAGAGGGGAGATACTTAGATTAGCTATTAGGAAGAAATTTTTTACTGTGAGGATGGTGAAGCACTGTCATGGGTTGCCCAGAGAAATCATGGATGCAGCACCCCTGGAAGTGTTCCAGGCCAAGTTGGATGGGGCTTTGAGCAACCTGATCTAGTGGAAAGTGGAAAGTGTCCCTTCTCATGGTAGGGGAGTTGGAAGTGCATGATATTTAAGGTCCCTTCCAACTCAAACCATTCTGTGATTCTAGGATTCTACGAAAAGGAGGCAGGGATGGATACACTCAGAAGCACATGTTAGTCCAGAGTTGTACTCAACCCTGAGTTTTCCTCCGCAGGAAGCCAGTTAGTATGAAAATACTGGAAAAGGGCAAGTTATTCAGAAGAGGCAGCTGCTGAGTGCTAAACTAGGTTTAATAACAGAACTCCACATAGCGGATCTCAAAATTTCAGTCCTTCTGATAATCTGTGTTTACTTGCTTGTATGCTGCTTTTTTTTCCCAATGGATCTTCTAAAGCTACTGTAAACAGGATGGACAAAATTTTGTTGAAATAAACTTATGATGATTTTAAGTCAAGTCAAGCACTCCAGAGTTATCGCAGCAGAAATTGGTTTCTGCCTGCAATCTTAACTTACTCTTGCTGATGCAAACATACTATAATTCAGTCTTTAATTGATCACAGTAGTCCATGGAGGTTGGATTCATTTGGTAGGATCTATTTGCAGACTGATGTCCAACAAAATTCCGAAGCAGCAGTCTGGCTGTAAGCGATGTGAAGGGCATAGGAAGAGGTATTTTTAAGCAGACGCTATTCAGTGGTTGAAAACCATAAAGGTCAACTGAAAGGACTTCAAAAACCTAGGTCCTACAGGCCTGAATATGCTCAACTCAAGCATATTAACTTTCCCTATAATTCCTCAATGGCTCACGCTCTTGGCTATACACCAGGCAAAATACAGGTCTCTGAGGCACTGGCAAAAAACACCCGCTTTTTGTGAGGCAAACAGATCTTACTGTGATGAGGGAAAGAAATTTATGCTCAAATAGCCAAGTTTAAAAAATAGTAGTAAAGTAAGATATAGAGAATAGGTTGAAGAAGAATATTACAGTAAGTCATCATATTTAAGACGGTGCCATGCAATCTGCTGAAAGAACAAGGAAGAGATGCAGTATGAAAAAATAATAAGAGAACATTTAATTGAAGACTATCTCACAGGCATAAAAATTAAGTTTGTGTGCTGCTTTTGCAAGCTTATTATGGCCTTTTAGCAATTTCTCTATTTGCAACAAATTTATATTAATATTTCATGCTATACAGAAACAAGATAGATGCATTTAAACTGGAAATAATTGGTCTTATGCAGTATTTATTTATATTCAGCAGTTTATATTTGTTACTCTCTTTCATATATTTAATTTGCATTCATTCTGGATAGCATAGAATATTTAAAATGGGTATTACGATGTCAAAGATATTCCTACAGCACAAAAAAGATTCTGAGGGGAAAACTTTGTTGGTTTAAAATTGGAGCAAGCATAATTGAATAATGAGAAGAAATTTGAACCATCTAAAAGAATTATAATTAGAGCCCAAGTCAAAGATGACAAATTTCACCATTTAGAGCTATCATGATGAAAATGGTAAATATGAGTTGTCATGCTTTAATTAAAAAGGAGTGGAAATGGCATGAAAGCATTCATTGTTAAAATGTTCTTTGCACTGTAATTATTTTTATTGATTGAAGTAATTATTAATTCATGAACAGGCTCTATAATGTTGATACTGTAATTCATGAAATGAAGAAAGGAATATGCCATCTCATTTATTCATTAAACTCTTAGATTTCCATAAATAGATCTTTATAAATGCATGATAGCTAATAAGCATACCCCAACCCGAGACAAACTTCTGAAAACATCCAAACTTACACAGTGCCATGCCTCACTGGGAAATTTGATCTCTGTTTGCCATGAAGTTTAGCCCACCTTTAAATTACACTATTGCTCAGCTGATCACTGCATTTGAGTAGCTTTTGAGCACATCTGTTTTCAATGAATTAGCATGGTGACAAGAACATCATCGACATATTACAAAAAAACAGGGCACTCTTCCCCTAGATCTGTCCTATTCTTCCTCGTGGAGATTTGTGCCTGGGTGGAAAACAAAAAATTGCGTCTGGATTTCTGAAGTTACCGGGTACATTTGAGACCTACAGAACATGCACAAGCTGGTCTGGAAGAATGGGATTCACCGATAGTATGCATAGTGTATATGCACAACAAAGGGGAGCTTCCCTAGACTCACTGCATGGATGCTGTACTGCGTACCTACTCCACTACAGGTGACTCCCTTTTGAGGGGAATTGAGGGCCCTATATGTAGGCTGGCCCCAACCCAAAGGGAGGTTTGTTGTCTTCCTGGGGCCAAGGTGAGGGACATTGCTAGGCAACTTCCTGACCTAATTCAGACCTCAGATTATTATCCCCTGTTGGCTGGCAGTGATGATATTAATAGGATAAGTGCCAGGGTAATCAAAAAGGATTTCAGGGCACTGGGTAGATCAGTCCATGGGACAGGTGCACAAGTAGTATTTGCTTCGGTTCCTGTAGTGGTTGGAATGAATTGGGAGATGCATGAGGAGAGAATTAGGAAAGCCTACCTTATCAATAGGTGGCTAAAGGATTGGTGCCATTGTCAAAATTTTTGGTTTTTTGATCATGGGGCAAGCTCTATGTTACCTGGTCTTCTTAAATCAGATGGGCTTCATCTGTCTAGGCAGGACAAAAGGGTTGTTTCCCATAAGTTAGCGGGGCTCATCAGGAGAGCTTTAAACTAGGTCTGAAGGGGGAGGGGATTGATTTCAGGCTCTCCAAAGTTCAGCCCAGGGGTGATAAGACTGAATTAAAAGTAAAATCAGCAGCCCAGCTGAAGTGCACGTACACTAATGCACGCAGCCTGGTCAACAAATAGGAGGAGCTGGAAGCCATCATGCAGCAGGAAAGCTATGATGTAGTTGCCATTACAGAAATGTGGTGGGATGACTCGCATGACTGGAGTGCTGTTGTAAGTGGCTACAAGCTCTTCAGAAAGGACAGGCAAGGGTAGGAGAGGTGGAGGGGTGCCTCTGTATGTTAGAGAGACTCTTGACTCTGTAGAACTTGAGGTCACCAATGATAGGGTTGAGTGCTTGTGGACCCGAATCAGAGGGAAGGACAAGAAGACTTACATCCTGGTAGGAGTCTGTTATAGACCACCCAACCAGGATGATGAAGGGGACGAGTTATTCTACAAGCAGCTGGCAGATGTCTCAAAATCACCAGCCCTTGTTCTTGTGGGTGGCTTCAACCTGCCGGATATCTGCTGGGAGCTCAACACAGCAGAGAAGAGGCAGTCTAGGAGATTCTTAGAGTGTATGGCGGGTAATTTCCTGCTCCAGCAGGTAAATGAACCTACCAGGAGTGGGGCCCCACTAGATCTGCTGTTTACAAACAGAGAGGGACTGGTGGGAGATGTAGTGGCCGGAGGCCAACTGGGGCACAGTGACCATGAAATAATACAGTTTTCAATATTCAGGGATGTAAGGAGGACTGTCAATCAAACCTCTATGCTGGACTTCCGGAGAGCAGATTTTGACCTGTTCAGAAGACTGGTCCAGAGCACACCCTGGGACACACTCCTCAAAACCAGGGGTGTACAGGAGGGATGGATGTGCTTCAAGGAAAAAGACTTGAGAGCACAGGAACAGGCTATACCAGTTAGCCAAAAGGCAAGCTGGCGGGGAAGACGACCACCTTGGTTGAATTAGGGAGATACTGAAGGGAATCAGAGATAAAAAGAGAGCCTACCGACTGTGGAAGGCAGGGCTGGCTACTCAGGAAGAGTATAGGACAATAGTTAGAACATGCAGAAGGGAAATCAGAGAAACAAAAGCGCAATTTGAAAGTTATTTGGCTACCTCTGTTAAGGATAACAAAAAGCGCTTCTATAAAAACATTAATAACAAAAGGAGGGGCAAAGAAAACCTCCATTCTTTGTTGGACGTGGGGGGAAACATAGTTACCAGGGATGAGGAGAAGGCTGAGGTACTCAACACCTACTTTGCCTCAGTCCCTTGCAATGACTGGCCTCCGGAGCTCACAGATAGAGACAGGAAACCAAATGGCTCCCCTGTGTTCCAGGCGGAAATAGTCTATGAATTACTGAGCCAACTGGATCCACACAAATCAATGGGACCTGATGGATTCCATCCTAGGGTGATGAGGGAGTTGGCAGAAGAGCTTGCCAAGCCACTCTCCATCATCTACCAACAGTCCTGGCTCTCTGGGGAGGTCCCAGATGATTGGAAGTTGGCAAATGTTATGCCAATCCACAAAAAGGGCTGCAAGGAGGACCCGAGCAACTATAGGTCTGTCAGCCTGACCTCAGTGCCTGGCAAGGTTATGGAACAGATCATCCGGAGTGCAATCACACAGCACCTTCAGGATGGACATGGGATCCGACCCAGCCAGCACAGCTTTATGAGGGGCAGGTCCTGTCTGACCAACCTGGGTTCTTTTTATGATCAGGTAACCTGCCTGGTGGATGAAGGGAAGCCCGTGGATGTAGTCTACCTGGACTTGAGCAAAGCCTTTGACACTGTCTCCCATGGCATACTCCTGGATAAACTGGTAGCCCGTGGCTTGGACAGGTGCACTCTCAGCTGGGTTAAGAACTGGCTGGATGGCTGGGCCCAGAGAGTGCTGGTGAACGGCGCTGTGTCCAGCTGGAGGCCAGTCACCAATGGTGTCCCTCAGGGATCAGTGTTGGCTCCAGTTCTATTTAACATCTACATTGATGATTTATATGAGGGGATTGAGTCCATCATAAGTAAATTTGCAGATGACACCAAGTTGGGAGGGAGTGTTGACCTGCTGGAAGGCAGGAGGGCTCTGCAGAGGGACCTTGATAGGCTGGAGAGATGGGCTGAGTCCAACGGGATGAAGTTCAACAAGGCCAAGTGCCGGGTCCTGCACTGTGGCCACAACAACCCCAAGCAGCGCTACAGGCTGGGGACAGAGTGGCTGGAGAGCAGTCAGGTGGAAAGGGACCTGGGAGTACTGATTGACAGGAGGCTAAACATGAGCCAGCAGTGTGCCCAGGTGGCCAAGAAGGCCAATGGCATCCTGGCCTGCATCAAGAATGGTGTGGCCAGCATGGCGAGGGAAGTGATCCTTCCCCTGTACTCGGCGTACACACCTTGAGTATTGTGTTCAGTTCTGGGCCCCCCAGTTCGGGAAAGATATTGAGGTGCTGGAGCGGGTCCAGAGAAGAGCAACAAAACTGGTGAAGGGACTTGAGCACAAGTCCTATGAAGAGAGGCTGAGGGAGCTGGGGTTGTTTAGCCTGGAGAAGAGGAGGCTCAGGGGAGACCTCATCACTCTCTACAACTATCTGAAAGGAGGTTGTAGACAGGTGGGGGTCGGTCTCTTCTCCCAGGCAGCCAGCAACAGAACAAGAGGGTGTGAGCTTAGACTCTGCCAGGGAAGGTTTAGGCTGGATATCAGGAAAAAGTTCTTCACAGAATGAGTAATCAGGCATTGGAATGGCCTGCCCAGAGAGGTGGTGGATTCACTGTCCCTGGAGGTTTTTAAAATAAGACTGGAAGTGGCACTTAGTGCCATGATCTAGTAACCATGATAGTTTTGGATTAAGGGTTGGACTTGATGATCTTGGAGGTCTCTTCCAACCCAGATAATTCTATGATTCTATGATCCCGAAAGGTCGGATGCAGCTCTTTGTGGGCTGGATCTACATCACTGGAAAGCAAGTATCTTTCTGAACAGGCTGAGTTTGTATTTCTTGGCTTGAGGGGATGTATAAGAGCCAAAACAGCTAAAGGCAACATGCCCAGAAACAGACTTGAAATAATTGCTGGATCCATGCTCATTTGTTAGTGTATTTATGATGTTTATAATATGTGTAAAAATCAATACATTTCTACTTATGAAACAAGAGAACAATAGCAAGTTGATTTAAATTAAACTACTTTCAAGGGAAAAAAAAAAAAAAACAAAATCAAAAAAACATTACACTTGGTGGGGGCTGGAAAAGTATAGCCACAGTGGCATTTCAAATTAGGAGTTTCCCAGTGGTGTCTAATATGAGGAGAGTGGGTTAGTACAAAGTTCCATCAGCTGTGAGTCAGATAAATACCCATCTTGCAATAGGATGACTGTATGAGTGTAAGCAGGATGTCAAAGAGATTTTAATTATGCAACAGCTTAAATTTAAGTAATGAAAATAAAAGGGGTTGGGGGAAGAGAAGATCATTCTAAGGATGTCAAGAATACTTTCTGTGACATATTGCTACATTCTTTTGTTTACAAGGCTAGATGAGGGTACTAAGTGAGAAAAAGAGGGAGTACAGTAACTACTCATTTGTTTTTAATACTCACAATTTTTCTCACAGATTAGCTTTTCACGATGGCAGAGTCCTCAAGAAAAGAGCCACAGGGGTGTTTTGCATGGCCTACTGTGCTCATATCACTTGTGATTATCTAACTGTTTCCGTAACACAAGCACCCCCAACACAAACTGGAAAAAAAGAGAGAAAAGGCTTGATGATTTTTTAATTTTTTTGCTCTATTTTAAGAACAGTTCTGCCAAAGCACTTTTCTGACATTGGACTATAACTCCAAGTCATGAAAAACTATGAATGTATGAGAAATAGAGGCATTGTTCCCTGTTCTTCAGCACTCAATAACTTTGCAGACTAGTACTTAGGGGCAGCGGAAACAGAAAAGGAAAATACCATATTAAATGGCAAACAATCTATGATCACTTAAAGAAGATATCCTTATTGTACATATTCTAGACAAATATACGTACTATACCTCTGACTTCTGGCATGCAGCAAGTCAGACATTTACTGGCAGGGTCTGTAATACAGAACACACTATTCAGTCTACAACATCGTGAGCCTGTACCAATAAAATAAGGAGTACAAAGAATTCTCAGTGAATTGCAAGAAACAGATGGTCTCTAAAGGACTTTTTGTGCAAAGAATACACTTGGACTACCGCAAAGTTTGTCAAGAGATTACCAACAAGCCACCTGATGCCCAGCATAATGCTATCATACAAATAAAGGGCAGAGAGTAGACAAATACACAGCAATCCTGACATGCAACCTTTGTCATCTCCTAAACTCAACAATCCTACAACAATACAACTTCAGTCTTCATGATAAGGTACAGAGAACTGTTTACCTTCAAAAAAGAGATGTAGAACCAGAACTAATTCCATGATCTTTAAGTTCCAGCAACGTTATGTGTACAGAGAACTGTTCACTTTCAAAAAAGAGATGTAGAACCAGAACTAATTCCATGATCTTTAAGTTCCAGCAACGCTATGGGAACAATCTGTGTCATGTGAAATAGACACTATGAAATCCTGCAGAGCTCTGATTCACTGAGGACAATTAATACTGCTGAGTACCATTTTGCCTAGCAAGCTCTGTGGATTAGGTTATCCTTCAGAAGGATGGATACCAGAGAGGCCTCTGGAGTTACAACTGCTGGACCTAGAGAAGAAATTCCACATTGGATCTTGCTTCATGACAAACTGGACAAATCAATTAATTTCGAAAATCTGCTTTAGCCATCTGAAGTTTCTGTAGACCTAATAATTCAGAGTAGAGACAGACATTTCTTCCCATCTGTTTTTTACAGGAAATGAAGACATAGCCTTATTAAATTGAGAGAATTAATCATTTGTGGAAACATTCTCATTTCTGACAGCACAGGAAAAGAAAAAGACATTAGGAAAGCCAGATTCTCTTATCTTTTCTGCACCATGAAAATGCCTACTGCAGTAAAGATTCACAGAAAACCCTGTTCCTCCTGCAAAGGAAGTTGGGAGATTCGTTCTACTAGAACTGACTGAAGTAAGAAAAACTATTTGTATTTGGGCTACAACCAGTTTTCAGAGGCAGTACTGCAAGGCAGAAGACCTGAAAAGTTACTCTGCAGTCAGAGGAGAGAAAAATTCTACGCCACACATGGCTCTGGCTACCAGATGAGCAAATCTCTTTACTGTACCACTCATATCTATAATCACTTTGTTTTGCACAGGAATTTTTCATCCGTACTTTTAACTAAAGGTATTATAATACTCATAGCCATATTTATTTATACTTGACAAAACTTCATCTGGAACTCATGCAAACAGATGTAAACTTTGAGGGTGGGAAAAGAAATCTTAAGATGGAATGCTTATGTGCCCCTAACTTCTCTAGAAGTACTGACAGCTATTTCAGTTTGCATTTAGGATAAACACTTGATTGCCTACAGTTTATGAAAAGTAAAGAAGATTATGGAAGCGTAGTTTCCTATTCTGAATTTAATCTCCCCACAAACAGAAGACATTATTCTGTTTGTTGTCTCTTGACACGTCATTTTTGCAGACTTTTGGTCTTACTTTGGAAAAATAATCTCCTGCAACATCTATACTACAGATTTAAAAGACAGTTATGGGCCAGGCTTTGGATCTCTTCAATAAGAATAGGAGGTAAATAAACCCAGAGAGTCTTTAAAACTGCATTTACTAACTTTTCACTGTCATACCAGAAAACATCTGTGAATACAGTATTCTTCAAAGAAAATGCTAGGTCATTACACTTTAAACATCCCAGACCATTTCCTCAATCATACATTACAGTGCATGTCACTGGAATTCAGTGATGTACACACTAAACAGAGATGACAAATTATTTCTAGAAACATTCTCACTTCTGATAGTGCAGGAAAAGAAAGGGATATTAGAAAAGTTGGTTGGATTCTCCTATCTTTGAAAAGCATGATTGGAAATGCACGTGGTTCCACGAGCCCAAGCATATCCTGAAGGTTAGTGTGCCCATAACACACCTTCAGGCGGCTTCATACACTGCCAGGAACACTCGAAGGCACCCTTGCACCGACTTGTATAAACAGAAGACAGCTCCTGCTATTGTGGTTAGGAGCAGTGTGGACACAACCATTTGGTTCCACCATAGCACTTCTTTATTTAGGCATTGTGTTGTAAATGGCCTTAAGCAAGGAGCATTTTATCAACGTGAACATCCTGCTGCTCTTCTTCGCAAGTTCTTCCCAGCATTGCTTAAGCTATCATCATGCACGTGAGAGCTTCCCATAGGCCTAGACTTGCACAGAGCTAACTCAGTGGATTATTCATTATATTTAAAGAGTAAGCAAAGGCCACATATTTTGCAAACTCTGAGTCTAGAAGTTAAATCAAATCTCACAAGAAGAAGGTGCTACTAGCAATCCAAAGCCTTTGCAAGTTAGAAGTCTGACTTCTGCATGAACCCTTTTATTGGAACAGAAATCAGACTCATTGCCTTTCAAGGACAGAAACATCAAGAAAATTGAGTGATCCTACAGAATTAAATGCCATTATGAAAAGCTGTAGAAACTAAAGTGACTAGATGTTGTAATTGCAGACCTGCAAGCTTGAGTTAGCACTGAGTTAATCTTTGTATCTTATTTTTACAATACATATAAACCCCAAGACATTTCCTTCTCAACTACGAAAGTAGATTCCCCTATTGATAGGGATACTAACAAAACAACTTCTACTACAGCAGAAGCAAATCTTAAATGTACCAAATTATAAATGCACCATCATTTAATTTGATGTTGAAATGTGATTAAGCTCCCTGATCAAAATTAAACAAGAAAAAAGAATTGCAGTCGACACATCTTCACTGGCAAATATAAGGAAACTTCATAGTATCTTCTCCCCACAAGGGAGAAGCTTCCCACAAGCATCTTCTCCCCCCACCTTCTCTCTTACTCAATTACTGAATTCTTGAGGTACAAACTGTACAACAGACACAATGCAAAATAAAACTGCTCTACCATACTGTGTATTATCAGAACAAGAAACCTCATCTCTTGGTAAAAGTATGAGCTATTTTTTGCAGTTAATAATTAGCACTCAAAAGCCCATTATTAGGTAGGACAAGGAAGAATTCAGGAAATGAAGAAAAATAAATGTCCAGAACAGCTTAGCACTAAAGCAGCAAATGAAAAGAATCTCTCGTTAATTTCTTCTCCCAGTTTTACCAGCAAAGAAGCCCATAACAATTATTTTAAAGCATAATGACTTTCAAGTTGTGCATTAAATCAGGTTCTATAGCATTACAGGCTTCAAAAAGAAATCTACAAACAGTGAGGCAAAACGTATTTTTGCAAGCCTTAGCAGGCAATCGCGTTGCAGAAGCAAAATGCAAGTGTACTGCTTACAATCTGCTAGTGTTTCCATTAAAAGAGAGGCCAGGATCAACCAAAACAAGATGAGAAAAAGTTTAAAAAATATTTTTATTTTAAAAAATCTCAGTGTCTTTCAAAAGTTTGGTATTGATTTTTTTGGAAGGCGAAACCCCAAACCAGCAAGAAGCAACAGATAAATTCTTGTTTCCTTACTTCCTGCTAACAAGAAGGTTGATGTAGCCATCTTTATGGCCAGGATGTTGAACACTTATGAATGTATTTTTATATAGAGGAATACTCTATTCATTTAAATGTATGTGCTCCTTTTTCATAGAGTCCTTTTGGTAGCTTCAAAGACTAAACCAAGAAAATGTGGACTCATCATAACATAAGCTTAACAGTTTAGTAAACCGTGCATCAGTAGTGAAATCCTCTAGAGTGCAAACACAAATATCACACAATCTCGATAAACAGTCACTGAAGAGATTTGATTTCTAGGTCCAAAAGACCTTTGATTATCAGATTCTTCACAGACGTACTAGGTAGTCTACTCTACAGCAAAGACAAGTGGAAAAGGAAATAAATTGGTCACTCTTTTGTTCTAAATACTCTTCTTTTATACGCAGTTTACTATGCAGTCAAATTTCTTTAGAACACAACTGTAGCTTTTGTATTGTGATTTTAAAATCCAAGCAAAACAAAACTAAAACAAGCAAAATCTCCAGATTTCCAGAGATTTTGTTAAATTTGCAACTAAAGCTACCTTTGAGGCAGAAAGCACAAAATTCAGGCTGTGTTCCCTTGAACTCCCTTAAGTTATGTGGCCACATCTACTGTTCTACAAAACCCTTGCATCAGTGGAGATATTTATGCACATGGTTTTTTATGACTTCTTTTTACTGTACTTCTTAAGCAATGACCAAGCAGGGCTACAGATGAAAGGGATGAGGATTATTTTTCGAATAAGGTCATAAATTATATGGTAAAGTGTTTAGGAAAAACAGATACTCTCATCGATCGAGGCGTAGTTCCACTGCACATTCCCTGCTCACCACGCAGTGGCTGCCTTCAGCAAGGGATATCGTATTTTTCCTTCTCGATGGTGTTTCTTACCACAAGGAAATACTAAGATTCTTTCAAACAATATTCTCTCCTCTACTCAAAAATATTTGTCCTTCCAATATTTCTACTACAAAATGGAGAGAAATACCCCTCCAGCTTGCTGTGCCAGGACTATTTCATTTAGAAGAATGGACCAAACTATCCCCCCAAAATGGCTTGTTCAAAAGTAATTAATTTTGTAAAGGTGCTTGAAAATAAAATGAGTGTGCAAATTCAAATAAATATTTTTTATTTCCATCTAATTTTGAATGCAAATATAACTTAAATGAAAGGCCCGTGTTAAAAGCTGACCACAAGACTTCTGAACCATCCCAATGTGTTCCAGAACTCCCTTTCTGTTCACTCTGTAGGAAGCCAAATACAACCAGATCACTAGCTTAGGCATCTCACAAACTTAGAGTTAAGAGGTAAGGATCTTCTCCTCTGTGGCTTTTAAACAGTATCTACTAAAAAATTAGAAATAACGTCTTCAAATTTTATGACAGAGAGTAATATTTGCAATTTAAAAAGGATCTGTTTTGGAAGAGATTAAATTCACAAACAAATGAAGAGTTCATGAAAAATGATAGAAAGAGCCTATATAAAAAACCAACCAAGACATGTTTGTTTTCCTATGACAGTAAAAAAGGTATTAGTGCTGTGGAAATATTCCAAATTCATACTTGGGTAGTTAATGAAGCTGGCAAACTGAAACTGTTTCTAAAATACCCTAAACTTGAGAAATGGTAGGATAATGAAGATGGACCTTGAGACTGAAAGAACGCTTGCTTAGTCTCACTTGCCCCTTGCACTACAACCTTCACCGAAGTCAGTGAGCTTTGCTCAGGACAGAGCTAGACACAGCATCTTTTCTGTATTTCTATTGCCATTGCCTACCTTATACTATTTGGACATTTTAAAAAAATAATTATAATATTTTAGCCAGACATATCATGTGGAGATTGAATTCACTTACACAAAATTTCTTGAGTAAGTGCAAAGAATAAAGTAAGTAAAATCCTACAGTCAAATTCCATCTTCATTGAACTCATTATTCTCAAGATTGGAGAGGTTATGAAAACAGTGGATAACATATTCCATATACCCACAGTAACCTAAAAAAACCAATTTAATTACTTCCACTCTCCAAAATGAAGTTTTATCTTTACCTTGCATTGAGATATGTCCTTCATTTTCATTTTATATATTAAAATGGTCTGTAAAATTTGCTATATTGGCAGACCTACCTCATTTAAAAGTCTCTTTTGACTTCGTAAGAAGTATCAACTAAGAGCTCTTTGCATAAAGAATTTTTTGATTGATGAACAGATGCTTAGTTCTTAATGATATTTCTGAGGTTAGTCTATCTAAATGAAACGCACTTAGATTAGCTAATTTTTAGTCTCTAAAGAATTATATTAACTAAAGGTCACCCAACATCTCACTACGCAATTAATAAAGATTCAGCTAGTAATTCCTTGATCAAATATTAGTATTTTTGATTGGTCCCAGAAGAAATATCCTTTTTTATGTAAACCTGGCACATGAATCAGAGCCACAGCTGCTGCCTGATATAATCAGTGTACAATATTCTAATCCCATGAACTCTGACTCAGCAAGCATCTGCTTTCCAAATAAACTTTATCGAACATCATTTTTTCAAAACTAATTTTGTCAGCCAAGGTTTAAAAGGAGACAAACTTCAAAACCTTTCACTTTGAAGTCAACCACTACACTTCAGCTTCTTTCCAGAAGACCTTCCCTATAACTCATCATAACCCAAATTGTTATGATACTGTTAGACTGTTTAATTAGTGAAGGGAGTACTGTTAAATTTTTACCTGACATTTTATGTAGGCTACAGGTAGAGGAGTTGCTGGATCCACAAATTTCGATGTGCAAGTTTTAAATACTAATGTTTTGATACACTAATAGTCCCCTGGTTGATAGGAACTAAAGTAAATTTATAATACCTGCACTTAAGGCTGTCCATTGATTATCTGTCTGCTTCTAAGCATACACAGAAAGATATAAACAATGGAAGTCCAGGGTTTGAGACAACAGCTACCATTCTCTCCTACTACCTTGTAATTAAAATTACAATTTTGTGATCCCAAATTTCCCATGCAGTTTGCAATTTCCTACAGAGTTTGTTTGTACACTGATACCCTTCCTACCACCAACAGCTGCGGATTCTTTCAGAAATGAGCAGTCTTAATATCAAAACACATGGACATTCCATAATGCCATTTTTTTCTCCTCTTTTTGCATTAATGCTTTCTAATTTGCAATCATTCAGATAGCAAACAAGCAGTAAGATTGTTCTCCACAACTGAGGGCGAGCCAGAAACCAGAACATCCCTGTACTTTCCTTTCCTAAAAAGGAAAAACACAAAACTGTAGAAATGGTGTCATGGATTCTTGTAACTCTGAGGTCCAACTAGCTTTCCACTCAAATCAGTACTATTACCATTATGTCATTAGGTCACCTGTAACTTTACCTAGCCAAGTCTTTAAAAACCTTTAAGAACGGAGACTCCACCATGTCTTTGGGTGACCTATTCTAGTCATGACCCACCTACTGAAGATCTTTTTCTAATGTCCAACCTAAACCTCCCTATCCAATGTTTGTGAACTTTCCCACTTGTTGTGTTCTCCAGCACTATTAAGACCTTGTCATATCTGTAAGCACATTTCAAGGCTGTTACTAGAGTGCTCCTAGCTGCCTTTTCATGACTGAAATAGCCCAGTTCTCCCAACATCCCTCACACAGGATATGGACTCTAGCCTTTGTTTATCGCAGCAGCCCTCCAAGGCACCCTTCCAGTTTCTCAACATCCATACTACACCAGCGAGTCAAACCAAAGTGTTCCATGTGCAGTCTCACAGGGTCACGTAGAGAGAATAAAAGCTCCTCTCCATTTGTTTGCCATGTCCCTTACTTTGATCTTATCCACCAGTGAAGAACCTCTAAGGAGAAAGTTAGGCTGGCATAAAGAAGAATTACAAAGGAGCCTTAGCATACCACATGTGCACAGGTAAAATGAAACACAGAATACAAGGACTCATGGTCCATTGCTTCTTCTTCCCAAATTAAGTAGGTTGAGTTTCCAAATAATTTTGCTCCACCATGAGCAGAAGACACCTTCTCTCCACTTACTTTACATGCTGACTTTTATTCCTAAGGGCTTGCCATGCTATCTTTGCCAATTATAACAGGACTCAGTATGTATGGCTTAGATGGTTGGCTATTTTAGGGTGGATTAATTGCTCCCTAAAAGCATGTCTTTTACTTAAGTAAAAGTGGAGGAAATCTAGAGCTCGGGTTCACTATGTGTCTGTCAGACTTCTACAGCACAGGTATCTACAAATTAATTAAGTCATTTGGGGTGGATGCATACAGCAAAACACTTTCACAACCTTTTTTTTCTTTTCCTAACACAGTACAAGCACTTCTTTAAAAAAAAAATTGTTACCTTAAATCCTTTTCCTCATTGACAGATTTGAAGATACACTAGTATAAAATAAAACAATTTACAGACAAATTGTTGCTATAATTGGTTAAAATATTGTGCACTACCCAAAATATTTTATATTTGGAATGTTCCATAAGCATTCAATCAATATGGATTCACTAAAAATAACTGTCACATTGAGATTATCTAAAGTCTGTTCCATTTTCTAAAATAAAGAAGTTGTCTAATAATCTAGAAAAGCTCTATTCTAAGACTCCCAACTTTCTCCAAGTTTACACAGTTAAAATCAGACCTATCTTAGTATTTAAAACTAAATTTAAGAATTAGCATAAAAAGCTATAATTAAGATAACAGCATAAAAAAATCCCCATTATTTCTCCCAACTGCCAATAAGTTCAGAGTAGAAAGTATTTTGTATTAGTTGAATACCAAAATATGATTATTTATTGAAAAAATAAACCAGTTAATTTCAGAAAGCTTTAGAGAATTCTGTTGCGGTGCCATGGGATGGGAAACTTCACCATTCTGAGATTGATTATTTTAGCTTTTTAAAGTAATATAGTCTTACTTTCAAAAATTGACTGGTACAGGCTATATTTTATATTTTTATTACAACTTTTGTTCAGCTCATATTTATACACTGAACTAGTTCCACTGATTCTGGTCTGCATTATTATTTTTAATCTACTAAGTACTCAGAAGCTTCTGCAGTCATCTAATTGCTAATGACAAGTTAATAGCTGTAGTTTCAGTCCTCACTGAGCTAGACCCAAATAGCAGGTCATACTCTAGGTCATGCCATCATCCTCACTGAGGACTTAAAACTTACACAGGTCCAAGAGGCAGAGATACAAGTACTACAGGTGCCCATATGACACAGTACTCTTGGAATGGCAAAGGGAAAGGGGACACCATCATGAGGTTCTCAAGCTGGCTCAGGCTAAGTGGTCTGAAACAGCAATACCTGCCCTTGAGACATTCGCTCCAGCATGTAGCCCACAAATAACGGAGAAGATACAGACATGGTGGAGGAAAGAGAAAGTCTCCAAGGAGATGGAGTATGCAGGTCACAAAAGGCAGCGGAAGTTAAGATTCCTCTGGCTATTAAAAAGGTGAGTAACTAAAAGAGAACAAGTCAGAGGCAGAAGAGGAAGGGAATATCAACGTGGGGTACCCAAGAAGAACATAAAAATGATAAAGAATAACCATATGCTGACAGGGGAGAAAAGAAAAATGGGGAATCATAAGGCAGGGGGACAAAGACTGAGAGACTGAAGAAAACAAGAGAGAAATCCAGTAAAGAGAAAGCAACAGTGAAGTCACAACATTTTATTTCTTTCAGATTTATGCGCTTCTATATTCATTTGTTGAAGGTGAGATTCCTTTTGAACTATCAATCATCTTTGCAAGATGTGACAAGTAGTTTTTAATCTACACTCCCTTTTTCCATTTCCTTTTTCTTTCCCTTTTCAAAGACCAACAGATCACTTCACTATGCTGTCAGTCACCAGCACTGTACACCAAGGCAGCGCACATTCTTCCTCAACAACATAGTTGGTCTGCTGACTGTATCAATACCTGCAGCTCTATACAAGTATCTTTCTTATACATGCTTTTTGAGGCCATTAAACTTGAACCTTGTTCTTTTGTTTGTGTATGATGCACATACTTAACTGCTGAGACTCTAAATGTCTAAAAGAAAGGAAGTATAACGACAGAGATCACAAAAGCTTTATTCAAGTCCTCATCATCCCCACCAATGAACCAATGATTTCTGGAAATGGCAAGTAAACTACCAGGTTGGCTCTCTGCAGACCCCCAACACTGAGAAGTTTCTTAACCAAATGCAGGAGCAGCCTGGAGCTCTAGTAAAAGAAGGAAAATACTTGTTAGACAAAGATGCATAATTAGAAAAAGAAAGTTAGTTATTTGCTTGGAAATTGTCAAGTTAAAACTGGTATAGTTTCCACTCATTCAGCTAACAAAATGAATAGAGAGGGAAGGCCTGAAAGACTTTGTCCTGACAGGGTAAAACAGTACAATTTCAGTGATACTAAGGGTATTGAGCCAACCTGTAGCTATAGTCAATAATGTGTTTAGGAAAAATGAGGATTATTCTAAATTAAACTGAAAGTCTATATGGAGTTAAATCTGTCAGCAACTTAGACACCACCTCTGTATAATTCTGCCTCAACAGGCTCAGACAGGACTTTCGTGCCATCTATATCCTAGAAGACAGATGCATGTGACAAAGATGTGTTTGCAAGCAAGTTGTTATCAGTTTATTAACGTTCTCTGCAACCTATTAGGACAAAATTTGACCTCTAAAAATACACAATTTCTAGCAAGATGCAATAGTCTTCTCATGACAAAAGTGGATTTTTCCTATTCATCAGCTGATGTTGCAATCTTGAAAAATTTACATATTAGATGAAGTAAATCTCTGACTTTAAGATGGAAGCAGTAGTTCAGGACATTTTGTGTTCCCATAATGAGGTACCTACGGCTGTGACTGCAGTGCCAAAAGTATCTCCATTAAATAAAGTATATGATCCTGGTGGGTCGTTTTCTGCAATTCAGCAGAACACCCTGTGCTAGTTCCTTTGTGGACAAACCAGCTGTTCTGGCAGAACCAGAATGAAGAACTTGGATATGAGATCCTTTGTGCCTAAAGATAGGTTCACAATGTTTTTACAGACAGCATGACAAGGTAGATGAGCATTTCATCTGTCTGAGGCTATAAAATAATTTTGACAGGTCTTCCTTCATTATAAACTTTACTTTGGTATAAGAAGGACTAAAGGAAAAAGCATATGTTAGACCTTGACAGGAAAGCTCAAATGCATGTGTATGCTTGCACGTATTTTAGCACAAGCATGTGATGTGTGATGTTCCTTCAAAAAAAATACAGCCAGTAAGGCAGATGAAAGGGGGGGACACACCCTTCTCTGGGGAAATACTGAACATGGAGAGAAGGACTTAACCTGCCAAGAGAAAAAGGAATCACAGCATACATGGCGGATGCTGCAGCTCGCACAGAGACTGCCCAGACCAAGGAGCAAAAACTCAGACCTCAGACAGCTGGAAGGCAAATTCTTCAGAATCAGAGGACTCAGTGCAACATTTGCTGCTATTTACAGCTGTTAAACTGCTTGGAAGCAAAAACTTCTCGAACAGGCACAGTGAGTAGCAAATTTTTTAAACCAACAAAAATGCTGTATACTTTCTTTTCATTCCATCTTATCCAGCTACTCCGGGTTTTCTGGATTTAAGATTTTACTTATTCTAGCTTTGACTGAGATAAAATCCAGCTTGAGTTCAAAATCTTTTCATCTTCTTCAGGGAGGTTATTATGGGAGAAAGATCTATGTACATCTACCTCAAAGGTCTGACTCAAGGCTTTATTCACAGAAAAAACAAGGAATGCAGGAATAATCCTTCATGTGGAGAAGACCTTGTTTTGCCATAACAGATTCACATTTAGGATCTCCCAAAAATTAACTCTGTCACTTTGTGACCTTGCTAAACTATGCTGCTGCATAAGCATGTGTAAGGACATATACATGTTCTTGGAGGATGAGAGAGCTAGAAATTACTCTCACTTCAACCCAAGAATTCCTGGGAGACTTGCTGACCTGAGGCAGAGCAGTGTAGAATACAGTGAGACTATCCAGTGCAATTTGGTCCCATTCCCTGGCTTCCCAAGAAATCATAGTAATTTCTTACAGCTGTGTAGAGAAAGAGGGCTCAAGACCAGCTAATTGGCTGCCCTGAAAAGAGCAGTTATTGGCTGTTAGAGACAAGAAATTACAGGAGCTGGAACAGAAAGAGGTGTCCTTTGTGATTTGGATCATCTCAAGCAATTCACAGCATACTATGTCTTAGTAAGTTGATGGTTATTGATGAGATGCAGCCTCACAGAGCTTACTCAAATGACCTAATGTATAGGGACCCAGGACAGAGGATTTAAAGGAAAACTGTGACTTTCTCTGTTTAGCAAAAGGCAAAAAAAAATCAAGTCCAGATGGTGTCTGAATGATATGTTGTAACTGAGGAGAAACTGTAGGTATGAACTTCTGGGGGCAAGTGAGAGATCACTAAAGGCAGAGGTAGAACGCCATGTGCATCATCAGTGTCATCACACAAGTTTTTCAGAAACACAGTCAAGTCCAGTACCTTTCCTTCAAATTAAATTTCTCAGGAGGGAAGGAGGAGTTGGAAGTTGATTTTGATTAAATTCACCAACTCATGGCACATGTCACGTACCTTGGAGATGAAGCCTATTTTCCCTTTCCTCTGGAGTTCCCTGAAGAGACTCCAGTATGAGTGAAGATGAGTCTGGAATGAAGGCTACACTCAGGGATCACTCGCATGAGAGGAAGCAACCAAAGCCCAGACTTCCAAAGTGCAAGGGTCTGTAATCACCAAAACAAAAACTGAAGACAGATTTCTTTTCCTTTAGAAACAGATGATAACACAGGTCATGCGACACTTAGGTCATTGGTTCTCTCCTCTGCCATAGATGTGTGCTTTCGTTAAAGTTTTTCATTTTCATCCACTGTGTTCTAAAAACGACAACAAAAAAAAAAAAAAGCTTAAACTGAGAGAGAAAGCAACATCTTGCTTTCTTAAAAACACAGGCTTCCATGAGCAATCAAGCAGCTCATTCCAATCCCAGAGCTCCATCTCACTAGGTTTCACAAGCATCTTTTCTTCCAGAACTGTGTGCTCTAAATTGTATTTGCTGCAATTATGAGATTGTCACTGGAGCAAATCAAGATACCCTGGTCTTTAAAACGTATTTATCCGAGTGATAATTGACAAGCATCAGCTTGTAAATGTTTACTGCCGCTTCACAGGTTACTCCTCCCTTGTTAAATTGCTGTAAAAAGATTTAATGTAATTTTTAAAGTTCATGGAAGTATACATACAAGAGCAAGGGGCATAAGAAATTGCTGCTAAAATATTAAGTCCATGGAATTACAGAAAGCCCCATAAAATGCTGAAAAAAGCCTTTAATTCCGTAGGGTGGAATAATACGCTAACACATACAAAATCACATTGTTCAACTGGACACAAGTTTCTTTACTGAATAAAAAGATGCACAGGAAAGAGTAATATCTTCACTTTGTTCAAAACACCAACTAAGTGTATTCCTCTCTTTTACGCACTACCTATAAAGCAGTTATCAAATCTAAACCATCAACTTGTATTTTTCTTACTCAGTTATATAGGTAACACTGTCAAGAAGCTTTAAAGTTTCATAAATTTAATAGTTTTGGGACATTACAATATCAAACAATGAGTGGAATAAAAATTTAAGAAAACGTTACTTGTTTTAAAATAAGCCAGAATTCAGTTATTTATCAATACAATACATAATCTCTTATTCCATTATTCAAAAATTTGAAGCAGTCCAATTGCTTTTTTGCTAGAGTGGATGGCTACAATCAAAATTAAGTTTCTCCCTCAACTCATTTTTTTTATTCCAGACATTTCTAATTAGGCTGTTCTCAAGAATGGAAATGAGTGAAGAACACAAATTAAAAGATATTTTCTCTCATATCAAAGAAAAAAACCCATACGTGCGTGGCTTCAATAAATCCAACATGCAGAGCAAGGCAGCAATCTCAGGTGCACAGGTCCTTTACCATTCCAGACAGTTCCAAGTTACTATTGTTCAGATGAAGTTCATAGACTTTGCATTAGAAAGTAACTTCAGGATCCAAGAACAACCTTGTTCTGAAAATCCAGTGAAAGTACTCTGCTGGCATGAAGTAAGAGAATACATAAACCAAGGAGTTTCTCCTCACTACTCATTCCCAAAGCAGCAGCCTAACATTCAATTCAGGCATATTAAGACAGACAAACAATGAATTTTCATGTTGGGAAAGATCAGGAGGCACACAAACTAGGTCAGCTGTACATGGGAGCTCTTGCAAGGGGATGGAAAGTCATACGGCGTGTGGCTGTCCCTGTCCACACTTAGCCTGTTATTTACGATCAGACACCACAGCTAACCTTCATCATAGCTAATTGAGGTGTCTAAAATTCAGGCCTCTAAATTCTGAGTCACTGTTATCACCCTGAGTATACCTTTAAGTTATAAGACCTACACAGAAGAAAGTGGATCAACAAACAAGACCTGCTGCCTGGTGGATGCATGTCAATCCACTCAGATAAAAGTCAGGCGCAGTGACAAGCAATTATGAATTGCACTGACTATTAACACAAGACACTCTGGTTTGAAAAGGACGATCTGATAGCCAGTGTAGGAACAGACTCATAATAAATCATGTACACTGGCAAATCAGACAGCAGAAAAAGTCATAAATCTTGAAAACCTGAGACATGTTTGGAAAAAACACCTTTTGGTGCTGAAAGGTAAGCTATACTTCATCAGCTTCATATTTTTCTAAAAAAAAAACAGAAGTAAACCAGTTTGACAGAGACAAAACTGTTGCACTCTTCGTGATTGATCTGCTCTTGTATGTATTCAACTGTCACTCTACACCAACGCCCCTGATAGGGATGGCCAAGTGCAAATAAGAGAAAATTCAGAGAGTACGTCTAACAGGCAACCACCTGGGAGAGTAATGGACAAGTTACGTGCATAAGCCTTTAAATACATTTTATGCTTGTGCAGTACTTGTGTAGCATCAGTACAAATCACAGAACAAGTGTCTCCCACAAATTCTTACAGCTTTCCCAGCAGCAGGTGCGCGACACATCTGTCCTTTGCCAGCAGTCCTAGCAACACATCTGTATCGTGGCATATATTAAAGGGGCAGAGCTTCTTTGGCACATTACTTCCTCAAATTCTGCTTAGCACTTAAGATTCCAAGGTATCACTACTCATCCTAGGTACCTTTTACAGTCAAGAGAATAATACCTTCAGAAGGTGACTGACCTGGCCTGTCTTAGGTGCCTGTTTTAGAATGGTGAATCATCCCTTGGCATAAGTTATTTCTCACCTTTGCCTATAAATAAGTGAATTGCTTCAGGTGAATTAACATACTAGTTCAGACTAGCATGCCAAGTTCTGTACTTCTAAGTTACATGAAATAACTATAGTCAAGTGTTTTAAGATGCACATTGCTTTAGATCAGTGGGGAAAAAATTTACTTTTTAATCAGCATTCATAGGTTATCACGATATACCCATATAACTTGTTATCAGTACAAGTATAAAGGAAAGAGGTAAAAAAGCATATTCAAACTTTTGATTCAAAATATGGATATCGTCAGGGTGTTCTGGTTGACAGCAAGTTGAACATGAGCCAACAATGTGCCCTGGCAGCCAAGAGGGCCAACCGTGTCCTGGGGTGTATCAAGCACGGCAGTGCCAAGGAGGGGATTGTCCCACTCTTTCACACTGATGTGGCCCCACCTCGAGTACTGTCCATAGTTTTGGGTGTCACGGTATAAAAAGGGTAACAATTTACTGGAGAGTGTCCAGAGGAGGCCACAATATTGGTGAAGGGTTAGAGTGGAAGCTATATGAGGAGCGACTGAAGTCACTTGGTCTGTTCGGCCTGGAGAAGTGGAAACTAAGCTGAGACCTCATCACAGTTTACTGCTTCCTCACAGGTGGAGGAGGAGGAGCAGGTGCTGATCTCTTCTCTCTCTGGCAACCAATGATAGGACCCAAGGGAAAGGCAGGAAGCTCTGCCAAGAGAGGTTTAGGTTCTTCACTCACAGGGCAGTGAAACACCGGAGCAGCTCCCCAAGGAAGCAGCAGTGGCATCAAGCCTGACAACTTTCAACAAGCATTTGGGCAATGCCCTCACATATACAGTGTGAATGCTGGGGTTGTCTTGTGCAAGGACAGGAGTTGGAATCGATGATCCTTGTGGGTCTCTTCCAACTCAGGACATTCTATGACATGAAAACATTTATAAACAGCTGAATATTGATGCTTGAAGAAAAGTAGAAAGAGAAGAAAATTTATTATTTGAACTAACATTGTCTATTGGCAAGATATTTTTGAGCAGCACTGTAATTCAAACAGTAAATGTGAAACAATCAGTCACTGAGCTCCTCTCAATTAATGACATGATTTTTGAGGACATTACAAGAGACAGTACAAGACATAAGACAATCTTAAAGAATCATAGCTCAATTAGCAGGAATTAGAAAAATTGTGCTGTTATCTCCATGTCCGGAAAAAAGAGATTTTGGACTCACAGTTATGGAGGCATTAGCACATCAGATTAAAATTTCACAAGAATAATAGTAACAGACAGTAGCCTTACTAAACACATGCCTTGGCCATTCTAAGTGGAAGTGGAAGGAGGGGAAAAGAGCCATCCCCCCAAAAACGCATTAATTAGTTTTTAAGCTGGAGTAGCTTCATTGTCTTTGATAAATTAGATTTTCTTTTTTGAAGTAAAATTTGCGGAACTAACAGTTATGATGACTTTCAATTTTTTATGTAAATCTGAACACTTAAAATGCTCTCTACCATATTTGTAGCACGAACAAAGCAACTGGTTACATCTTTACATGTCCCTTGTATAGTTTCACTCCTTAAGTTACATTGAGATTTCCTACAATATAATTTGCTACCTTGATCTCCATGAAGGTAGAAAAACATGCATTAATGTGAAATTTCAGAAAAAAACATAGAATAAACTACACCACATAGCTAAGCTGGTCACTGAAACACAGGTAAAAATAGACAGCCAGGCAGATCTGAGATTTCAAAGAAAAACAAACCGAAAGCAGTGTCTAATTTACAGAAGCAACATCCAAAAGCCTATCCGGCATCAAGAGGAGTGACTCAAAGCCAAATGGAGTAAGACCTTGCTTCTAGATACAAAGCTATTGGGGATTACTTTAATAGAGAACACTTAAGTAATCATGTTTGATGGGTGAGACTGCATCATTTATCAAAAATCTATGGTAAAATTTAATTTTCCATGTGAGTCAAAGATAGCAGTGGCAGCACTGCTTGTTGTTGCTGATCTGTGCCTGTTGATGCCTTCTGAAGTGGAAATGATGGATGCCACATGTTCTAGCTGTGATTAAATTTGCCTTGACAAAGCAGCATGGAAATCTGATTTTCAATAGACTTTGCATTTCACCCAGTGCTGAGTAAACAGATACACAACATAATGCTATGTGGTTGTCAAGCTGATGGCTAATTCATTCTGCCAGTCCAATCAATCTATCCATTAAAATATTACCTGTCAATACCAAGTAGGTTCAGCTTGGAAATTGCCTGGGAATGGGAAGCTATTCAGAAGTAAACACTGCCAAAGCCGAATGTGTCATAAGTTATTTCTCCAGGTTATCCCAACAGCTTCTGTCATCCCCAGTAACAGGGTCGGCAGAAGATTTTTGCTTCAGTGTGCTTGATGCTTCTCAAACCTATCACAATGCCACACAATGAAGGTAGAAGGTACCAAAACCCTCTCTTCCTGTGTTACTGCTTGAAGAGAAGGAAGCAGAAAATCACAGAAAGAATACAACTTATCTAAATCCTACTACCCCAGTACCTGAAAATATCACACCTACACTACCATCAGAAAATGACATCCTTCATACCTTGACTGATACAGAATAGGAGTTGGCAAAATACATTCATGAGAGACCTTTGACTGCACTGAGCTCAGGCATACTTACATAACGTTTTTGTTTTACCCTTCATTTGGAGGAAATTAGGATATTATCCAGTGATCTTTATCAGCAGAAGCAGTTCTGTGGACATTCCTGCCCTCTCTGCAATGCCCGAGCACTCCTGTCAGCTGTCATAACCACACATACGTGATGCTTCCAATATTATCTCTGCTTTCAGTATTCAGCTGCTCACCACACAGCAAATCACCACGGCAAGTGGTATGAATATATAATGAGTATACCCTATTGAAAAAAACCTCTGTCCTCCCTCCCTCCCTTCTAGACAAAAGGATGCCTAGAATCATAGTAAGGTTGCTAAATTGTAAAACATCATCCAGCCCTTTGACAATGTCAAACAAAGCAGTACATACCGAGGGTTATTATAAGCTTAATTAAATCAAGATTACAAGAAAAAACATGCTAATAAGCACTGCCAGTCTGCCTATACAGTACCATTCGCATACAGAATAAAATGACCAAGTCTTGAATCTATTACCTCAGGCCTCTGAGAAAAATACTTTCAGCATGAAATACGGTAACTTCAGCATGTTTCTAAGCAGCACATCCAAATACGCATCCCTTTGAAACACCTGCTTTCTTCTTGGCTTGTGGTTTGACTGGCATCATGTTACTTGGACCTGAAACATGAAATTCCATGCTAGACAACATCCAGAGTCCACCTACTGAACATGTCTCTAATAAGAATAGTGCAAGAGAAAACTTGTAGGAATTAATAAAAATCTTTTCGAAAATTTTTTAAAGATTCTCTAAAGTAGGCTTAATATTGACATTAAAAATTGCTTTCAGAGCTTAATGTGCTGATTCAGACAGATGAATAGATGAACCTGAGATTTAAGCCCAAAACCAAAACAGAAAGATTGCTGTTGATACCCTTATTCATGAAAAAAATGGATGTTGAGTTATTACAATTTATGTTAAACTTGCTGACTGTGTTTTGTAATTTGTCAAAAAACCAGCTGAATTTATAAAATCTGTGTCAAACTCCTCTGAAGCTGCTGAAGGCACATCCCTATCAAGTAATGCATTACAGGATGCTCAAGGCAGCTCTGACCCAAGCTAACATATCTACAGCACTTACGCTGGTTAGACATAGAAATTTGGGTCAAAAGGAATGTAGTTTTGTAAATGTAGAGGCAAAAAAATGAAGTCGATAAGTTCTATTTTTTTTTCTAATTGCTTTGTTCTTAATTCCACAGCAGCCCAGTTGCATCAGAAGACATTTTCAGTTTGCTAAGGATGTGTCAGCTGCACCATAACCATCTTACATACCATTATATACATTCTGGAGGTTTGCTTTCTAGAATATTAATCTGTTTTCACACAGAATTTGGTTAAACAGACATTTTTTCTCTGGATGAAGTCGTGGGGAGGTAAAAGTGTAGTTCTTGTTACTATTCGCAAATGGAAGGCATTTCTTATCTCCTGATCCTAGGCATCCTGACACGTAAACTTTCTACGAAGATGGTACCTTCTTTATCCATGGCTTTTTCCATACTGTTAATCTTCTGTGCATTTTGATTAGGAAACTCGTTCTGTTGTCAGCTAGTTCTGTTGAAATCCCTCTTTATTCAAGGTAGGCTGGGTTTAAACCCAAGTATTAATTTACCATATTCAAAGTAGTCAACATAGCTAGAAATAGCTGTGAGAATCAAAAGTGAGGAACAGAAGGAAAAAAGAGGATTTAGCCTACCTGCACCGAGATCAAATCTAAAAGCTTTCTCTCTCCTTTTTTTGCAGGTGATTTCAGCACACACTGTGAGACTTCCTGCAAGCCCTGTCCTAAGTGATAGCCTTAACCACAGAGAGCCTGCTCCTAGAAGCATGGGCTCACTTTCACAGGTCCTCTTCACACTCCCCTGGGGGGTCCAGACAGAACTAAATTTTCTCCCTTGAAACATATTTACTAGTTCTCCCTCCACCTCCATCATTTTTTTACTTCTGTTATTCAGGAGAGAGTTTTGCCACTCCTTGAAAATAACCTCTCTTCTTGCTTCTTCAGATATATAGAAGTTCCATGCTAGATTAGGCATCATCTCTTGTGTAGGCAATCAACAGCCTCTCTCACACAAATCAATGTACGTGTTTCAATCTGAAGAAACTCCAATGAAGTTCATATTTTGTACCTGTGTACAAACATGCCTGGAACAAATAAGTAACTATGAGAAACATAAGAAGGTCTCCACGGGCTGCCTTAATAAAACAGAAACATCAGTCCTTAGCTGCTTTTGGATACCAGTGGACTGACGATGTTGATCCTCCTCTGTCTAGCTAAGGGATAAAGAAAATTACTCCTGGTAATGTTGAGCTGGTGTAAGTTACACGGCTTCAGGATAGTCTTGCAGGACCAATGTTGGACAGGATAACATAAGAAACACACTTCAGAAACAAAGTCTTCAGAGCAAATCTGAGAATCCTGCTTTTTTCCAGACCACGTACAAGGAAACACATCCTGGAATTGCAAAGTCTTCTTGCTCTGAAGAAAAAAAACTTAACATCATAATCCATCCATCCTAGCTATTGGTAAGGGCCTACTTGCAAAAAGCCACTGTGTTGTGAGATGATTCCTATCTGCCTTCTTGGTGAGATTTCCTGCCCTTTATATCCCAGAAGACTGCACAAACTGAGCAGTCTGAAGGCTATGGTTACATCAAGTATTTGAAGTGGCTGGTATTTTAGTGGCTAAGCATTACACTAGGCAAATAGGAAGAGGCAATATCACATAAGGTGTCTGAAAAATTACAACCAGGAAGAATGCAGAAGTGGGAGTTGAGTGGTGTAAGCTAGCACAGTACCACATAGAAGAGTTATAGCATGTTCAAAGGTCTGAAATCAAAAGTCCTGGAGCGTTCAAATGCGTTGTTTAATTTTCATGGGACATGAGAGAGAAACTTTTCATTACTGGACATGTTGTAAAGATTGCTATAAAGTTTCTAAGTAGAAAGAAAGGGCATGAGACAATGTGGCACAGGCAAGAAGCTCTAATTGGCATGAGAGGCATGGTTTGAACAGTGCAGAATTCTGCTTCATAAAATTAATCAACGAATCACAGAACGGTTTGGGCCGGAAAGGACCTTAAAGATCATCAACTCCCAACCCCTCTGCCATGGGCAGGGACCTCCTCCACTAGATCAGGTTGCTCAAAACTTCATCCAACCTGGCCTTGATCACCTCCAGGGATGGGGCATCTACGACTTCTCTGGGCAACCTGTTCCAGCGCCTCAAAGTAAGAATTTCACCATTAAAATATTAGATTGGCTCCATCTAAGATTTTTGGATCAATAAATCAGCACTAAAACTTGAGACAGCTTCACCCTCACTTACACAAAGATATACCATACAATTCAAAATTCTAATGAAAAGCTTCACTCTAAAATGTTTCAAGAAATGGTTCTTAAATTCATGTCGTTAATTTTAGAACTTTCAAGAACACTTTCATAATTAACTTCCCCATCTGCCTACATTTTTCTTGAGACTTTTAAAGTTGTAATTACTGAAAATACCTTCTGAAGAAACAAAACTACTGGTAGATTATAGAAAAAGATCAAATTTAGAGCTCTGGGTAAATATGCAGCAAATAGGAAAGCATTAATTCACAAGTCAAAATAGGCTCTGGACAGAAAAAAAAATGAGGGCCACAGAATACTGTTAATCATGTCTTAACCAGATTAGCATTAAAACTAAGAGATAAATTAACTAGAAGACATGAAATAGTGGCATTTCTCTGAACACCAACACAAACAGAACTAGCAAATTTATCTTTGACAAAATAGAAACACCTCCTGTAATTAAAAGGAAAACAAGGTAATATTTAATGAAAGCAGAACAAAACACTATGACCAGTAGCAAATGAAAGGAGAGACAGGAAAGGTAGAGAAAGAAAAAAAACACTATGTGACAAATACACACATAAAACAAAACCTTATGATAATAAAGAAAAAATTCCAAATATGTCATCCTCAAACATTTTTCTTATGGATACTTAAAGTGAGTTTATTCTTGTCAAGTTACCCTGTTTAAAGAAGACTTACAAAACAAGAGTATCCACCCACTTGGTTAACAGAAAAAAAAAGCCATTTTTGAAGAGAAATTTGGAGTAAGGATGAAATATTATTTTGTTGATAAGACAAACGATATGCCAGCAGTGCCTGCAATAATAGGTGACAGATGTTTGCACAAGTAATTTTTAGTTATTCCTTCCAATTTCTTGTTTGCAGCAGTACAGATGAATTTTTTCAGAAATCAAGATGGCTATTGGTCATTTTTACTTTGGAAGAGGTAAATACATAGCTTCCCAAATGAAACAGAACTACACTTTGCTGAAAAGATTTTAGACTTCTGATACTCATTCTGAATTTAGAACTTCTTACTGGTTTTGAACTTCCTACAGAATCACAATTTTGAGCTTCACTAACCAAAAGGAGTATTTAGGACACAATTTTGAAACCTGTCACAGTCTAATCAGATGTTGCAGGCAAACGAGTCTTGACTCAGGGAATTTTACTTCTGTTTTCCTCCACTGCTTCCTCCTGACCCTGTGCTCCTTTGTGGGTTCTTGCAGTCTCTTCCTCAAGTCTCTGTCTCTTTGGGGGTGTTCATGCACCAGTGTGGGTTCTCCACATGCTACAGTCTCTTCAGAGGAGTACCTACTCTGGTGTGGGTCCACTAGGCGTATCAGTCCCTTTGGGGGTGTGTCCGATACAGCATGGATCCTATATAGGCTGCATTCCCTTCAGGGGTGTGGTTGCCTCTGCATGGATTCCTCCATAAGACGCAGTCCCCGTTTGGGGATTTCCTACCTCCAACACCGGTTGTTTAGAGGCCACAGTTCTATAGTTCTATTTGGAGTGTTTCTCCACTTATTCCAGGAAAGTGTCTCCAGCTGCATCTCCAACCATGTCCTCTTACTGTATCACAGTATCACAACGTTGGAAAAGACCTTTGAGATCATAGAGTCCAACCTATGACCCAACACCAACATCTACTCTTCTTTTAAACCATGGCACTCAGTGCCTCATCCAATTTGTTTTAAACACCTCCAGGGACGATGACTCCACCACCTCCCTGGGCAGCGCATTCCAATGGCCAATCACCCCTTCAGTGAAAATTTTTTTCCTAATATTAAGCCTAAACCTCCCGTTATGAAGTTCTAGTGTCTGAGGAGTTTTCTTAAACGTGTTTAAGCAGAGGCATCATATGCTTCTCTGTCTGAAGTTTTGGCACACTATGGGGTGTTTCAGACCTGGTTTGAACTGCTTGTGCTTGGCACAGGGCAGTTCTTGGCTTCCTCCTACAAGGTGTACCCCTGGCAGTACCCAGCTACTGAAAACCTACCATTTATAGCCCATACACCATAATTCCAGTAACACATTAAAAAAAAAAATCATGTTTTCACTATAACGGCAACAAGGAAAAGTTGCACTCAGTGACTGCAAAGCCACCAAACATCAGAAGACAGAGGTAGCCATTTTTCTAACACAGGACATCAATTACACGAACAATACTTGAAGGTGACTTCAGTCAAGTAGAACAACATAAAAAAATAAAGAGCGGTCTTCAAAGACTCAAGAATGACTTGACAAGACATTCAGAAATTCTGACATGCATTCAGCCATTGAATATGGCTTTTGGTTTTAATATTTTCTTTATTTTAAGACACTAAGTTCCATTTTAATAATTTCAGAGCTAAGGATACTCCAAAAGAAATGAATAAGCCTTAACATGTAGACTACACCTCAGAACATTTGGTATGTTAATTTCTCATTGCAAATTATGCATGATTTGTACCAATTCTTATCCTACTGCTTCTAATTTATTAGCTCACACTTTAGAAAGCCAGAAACACTAAAGCAGCTTGGGAGTTGAATTTCAGAAGGGAAAGGAAGGGGGAAATAGGCCATCCAGTGTTTTTACAGTGAAAAATACAGCATAATTTTAAAATGAGCATCTTTAGAGATTTCACTCTATTTGACACAAATCTACTACCCCAGGTAGCTGATGGTGTTCTTGCAGTACTTCATAGCATTAAGACATTGAACAGTGCAACAAATTTGTTCTCTTGGTTCTAGAGAGCATGATTTGTTTCTCTGGGATAATAACAGACTCACTACCTTTCATACAAAGCTTTGTTTCCATTTTTTGAACTCTGCTCAGATGGAAGACTATATACAATTTACAAGTACTATTGGTTTCCCATGTCAAAAATAATCTGTAAATTTAAATTGCTTTTCTCATTATGCAGTAATAAAATAATGTTCTGAAACCATCTATAGATTCAGAAAGCAGTTTTCCAGCTAAACAAAATCAGACATTTGAAGAAAAATGAATAATTGAATCCAGAAAACATGCAGGTTCACTCTTCCACAAAGATTAATTTGATTCTAGATCATACAGTCCTTGGGAAAAAAACATCAAAATAAGTTATTGATTAGCAACAGACTACGAAGGAGGATGAACCAACATTAATGCATTAGCAGTGATAAGGAAACCTAGAAAATACGTTACGTCATTTAACTAAGATAACAAAATAAAATAACTTTTATATCAATTTTTGCTCTGACCCAGAGCATTTTGATGTGTGGCATTGATTAATATATTGGTTGTTTTCATCTGACCACACAAAATCAACAAGAATTTTATTGTTATTCAACTACTGCCAGGGAAAAACATGGGTAAAGATAAATCATAATGTTATCAAAAGCCCACAGCAGTGAGAGACTGAATATATTAAAAAAAAAAAGTTTTGTGCAAGAACAGTTTATCAGTGATAAATAAGCACTATGCCACTGAGGCTTGCTACATAAATCAGGAAAGAACTGGCTGAGACAGTGTCAGTCTAACTAATACCTTAGTTAACAGTCCACATCAGAGACTTCACTTCACTCCCAGTGTTCATAATTAAATATTTAGTCAATAGAATCATAGAATGGTTTAGGTTGCAAGGGACTGTAAAAGTCATTCAGTCCAATTCCCTTGTAAATAGCAGGGTACATCTTCAACTAGATCAGGGTGCTCAGAGCCCCATCCAATCTGACCTTGAATATTTCCAGGGATGGGATATCTACCATCTCTTCGGGCAACCTGTTCCAGTGCCTCACCACCCTCATTGTAAAAATTTCTTTTTATATCTAGTCTACCTTCTTTTAGTTTACAACCATTACCCCTTGTCCTATCGCAAGAGACCCTGATAAGGTGTGTCCCCATCTTTCTTACAAGCCTCCTTTAATTATTGAAAGGCCGCAAGAAGGTCTCCCAGCAGCCTCCTCTTCTCCAGGCTGAACATCCCCAGCTCTCTCAGCCTGTCTTCACCGCAGAGGTGCTCGAGCCCTCTGATCATTTTTGTGGCCCTCCTCTGGATCTTCTCCAACAGATCCATGTCTTTCCTGCATTGAGGACTCCAGAGCTGAACACAGGACTCCAGGTGGTGTCTCACGAGAGCAGAGCAGAGGGGCAGAATCACCTCCCTGGACCTGCTGGTCACGGCTGATGCAGCCCAGGAGACAGCTGGCTTTCTATGCTGCAAGCCCCTGCCATGGTCAGACCAGCTCCCCTGGCCACTGAGCACGCACACAGAACAAGGGAATGGTCACGTGCATATTGTTACTAGCCCCTGTATAATCTTCTTGTGACACACATCATTATCTTTTCCATTAAAAGTGTAGGAAGGTTAAACAATATATTGCATAAAGCATACGTACCACATTGATACATACAGTAGTAACACATTCAGACTTAAGACACATCTGGGTAACTTCTGGCTGCTGGTGTTGGGCAAGCTCTGATAGCTCTATCATCAGGTACTTTGCATACACAGTTTCAAATTACAGTGAATTAATAGCATGATCATTATCAGCAGATAAAATTAATTCCTTCATTGTAAAACATTAGCTTTTTCTTTCATCCTTCAATTTATGCATGAAATACTTATTTACTGAGGACATACACAACGCTTTCAGCCATAGCAAGAGTATGTTATTTCCATCAGACATTGTTTATGTTTTACAGTGAAAAAAAGGAACAAATAATTTGCTCAATGCTTTCTTCTCCACAGACTTGTTCACTCAAGACACTCAAACTCGAATTAACCAAACATTTGGCTTTAAAGTTCTCTAGTTAAACTAGGTCAAAGTCTCTGGTATTTAATATAAGTGAGCACACTTAAGTTTGTCTCTAATTTTAAGTGAATTAAAATAAATCAAATTAAGGTCATTGCAATCCTGAACCAGAAAGGTTCAACAAGGATTTAATCTAATTTAACCAACTTACATTTGGCCATTTGAAGTGAATTTGAAGAGATGGAACCTAATTTAATCAATCTACTTTAAAAATCAATTTGGATTAGTTTTCCTGAATGACCCTGTGTAGACAAACCCTCGTTCTCCTAACACAGATAAAAGTATTACTGTGCTAGCCTGCACATATCAATAAGAGGCTCTTAGGTGATAAAGTGCTGAATCTGCTAACAAATATTCCAGGCGGCAGCAAAATTATTTACCTCTGCTAGACTGACCAAATTACTATATATTATTATCAGCAGAAGCATGCAGAGAAGAAAAATGGACTATGGACTTCCCAAGATCACTGACCTGGAATGATTTCGGGTTTGGTACTGATGGCTGTTACTGAAATAACAATAGAGCAACATCAACCAGTTGACACCAGCCAAGTGTGCTCCTTGTTCATTTAAGTCCTGGTCAGCTTTTAAGGGAGTCACACAAAGAGTTTAGGTAGTTTAATGCCAAGACTGACCATTTCCTGTCATCCTCAGGTGCCAGGTGGATATTCCCAGGTCTGCATCACCTCCTCTATGCCCTATACTCAACAGAAGCAAACCAGCTAGCAAGAAATGCAGAGGAGAAGACACAGAGAAGCGTACCTTGCTGGAGCTTGGCATTTGCCTCGTAGTGTACATTGAGTTTTGAGTGAAGGCCAGACTCGGATTTTGCAACCACACTATCACAGCTTTGTCTTTTGGAGTACAGAGAACTGAGACTTCATATTTCACAATACCCTGTATTGACTGGAGCAGTTCTCCAGTTAATCGACTGCTACAACCCACTTAGGAGAATGGTGATCACCAAATTACTAATTAGAGTAGGTATTTTAATGACTTCTGTTGAAACTGTGGTGTTGAGCAGGAAAAAAAATGTCTCATTCCGGGTTCAGTGGCAGGAAGTAGATTGGACACTGCAATCAGCAATAGGAACAGGGATATAGCCAGGGGGATGTGCACAAGCAGTCCTTAGAACAGGATGGGCTGGACAGCTTGGCTCCCCTTTCTTCCTGGTGAATGTCAAAATTATTGGGCTTCAGAGCCATGCTCCACAGTGAATGCTCACTCTTCAGCTACAATCACCTCTTCCTACTCATTCGCATCAGAAGCAAAAGCATCCCAGTTGCAGCAATGCACTCTTACTTGGTTATTATAGGTACGCTGCAGGTCATGAAAACCATAACAAAGCACCTAGGTCCTATTCAGGATGAAGGCACACAACTCCAGATCATGAATTCTGTCTAGAGGGTCTATATTGCTTATAAATACAGGTCCTGCAGCCAGAACATCAAGGGTGATAATTTCAGGTTGAAATTATCCAGTCTGATGCTGAGAAAATCAAATGAGCCAATCCACACTTAACAATGGCGCTAGCAGACCTGCAGAAAAAGACAAAATATAGCTGATGACCAATGAAATTAAAAATTACAGAAAATAAGTTTTCAGCTGTGGACACAACTGACCTCATGTTTCACCATCTCTGCCCCTTTTATGGGGCCCAGCACACACCTGATTGTTTACTGTGGATTGCCATTGCCACCAACTACCTTGAGCTTATATCCAGGAGTTTCAGGCCTAGCAAAAATCTATATAAAAATAGATAGTTATTTCTATCTGTGAAGAAGGATTTTGTAGCTCCCAAAACTGTCTCTGATTCAGTTGTACCCAGTTACCCAAAACTACAAAAATAGCTCCCTTCAATTTTACAGAAGAATCTGCGAGACTACTGGACATTTGCTGTGCCAGTCCTCCACAGGTCTGCTCTTGTGAGTCACTGCATGGTGCGCAGCAGGGAGCACAAGATTGCACGAGATCTCCTCTATGTCGTTACAGATAAATCTAACCACTACTGTTCCATTCACCATACTGAAATGGAGCAAGTACCAAATATTTCAGCCAAGGACATTCAAAATCGAACACGTTACAGGAGAGCGGTGGGGAGATTTGTGACGATTGCATTGGCCTGCTTGAGAAGACAAGTGCAAGTTAATACACTTCTGTTGAGATGATTCCCAGGGAGTCTGAGGTTTCTTGCATTTTAAGTGAAACAACTTCAAACACACCTTTGTTATTTACTTTCTTTCTAAAGTATGTGAATATTACTGTGTTGCTTAGTTATTTATATCTAAATTTCATCATTTTGGTAGTTTCTTCAACAACAGGCAAGAATTTAACCACAGAATGTGTCTGTACTGTTCTGTTTCAGTTTTTATTGGTATTCTCCTCTCAAACCACTGGCAGTGACTGAATTCAAATTGCCTTTCTCTCCTTGTCACACATTTGCTTTAAGGCTTCAGAAGTCCACCAGAGAAATGTTTGCACAAAGACTTGGGTGCTGAACCAAGAACATTTAATACTGTAATACACATTAAACAACACACTTGCATCCAAACATCCATTACTCTTTAATTAGGTTCCATTTCTTTAAAACACTAGTCTTTAAGCTCCCTCTACAGCAGCTTCCTGCTAGTTTCCTAATAATCTCTCCTTAACATTTTTAGATGCAAATATAACCAGTTGTTTCAAGGAGAGTCAAGCATTTAGTAGTTTGTTGCCCATACATCAGTCCGTCCAATACCATCACATCTGAAGCTCCCACTTCTCCTGCTCTGTTTGAGGATCCTAATTTTTAACACATAAGTTTGAGAAAACATAGATGAACACAAACATCACTCAGATTTTCTTCCTACTTTTTAAATTCAGTAGATATTAGGCTTGATGTGAGGAAAAAGTTCTTCACTGAAAGGGTGATTGGCCATTGGAATGCACTGCCCAGGGAGGTGGTGGAGTCGCCGACCCTGGAGGTGTTTAAGGGGAGACTGGATGAGGCACTGAGTGCCATGGTTTAGATGATGGTTGGTGTTAGTGTTGGTGTTGGTGTTAGTGTTGGGTTATAGGTTGGACTTGATGATCTCAGAGGTCCTTTCCATCCTTGTGATACTGTGATACTGTGATATGAATACACTAGAAGTAAGTAAACATTTAAAAACTGACAAGAATTCAGCAGTTAGGATGAGTCCTTGATTACTTTTGCCTTGTGGGCTTTATACTTTTCAGCATTTTTACTCTGTGTCAATCCTTGACTGTTGCATGCAAGGAGAGGAATGCATTTTTCTTCTCTATTACTATTAACTCAAACATACATCATAGAGCTAATACCAAAAGCAATGGCAGGGACAACTGCAAAGCCACATAGAAGCTCCTACACCAAATGCTGCTGGAAGAGAGTTGAGAAGACTGTGAAGGGAGAGGGTTACCGTCTCCTTAACATCTACTCTCATTGAGTACAGCCTGAAAATTTGAGTTAGGTGCAGCTCTTCTGTGATATCATAACATCAAAATACAGTACAAAAAATAGTTTTTATATGTATTCTCTTATATACTAACACTACTGATCTGTTTGACTTCCTGACTGTCAGTTATTATTTCCCTGACTATTTTGGGCACATTAACCAAAAAATAAAACCAAAAGGAAAACACACTTTCTCCTAAGGAATTAAATATATTTAGTGAAGCAGATCATGATTGTCTTCCTGAAATTTATTTTCAGACACTTCTCTAAGAGTAATTCAGATCAAAAAATTATTATGCCAAGACAAATGTGCTTTAACACATTCTCAAAAGACCCAGTGTTTAATTCATGGTCCATACTGTCCTTGTACAAATATAAAAAGCCTTAGCAATACAGTATTTCACAGTGCACACATGACTAGACAAAAAGCAGAATTTTCAAGCATGTGAGCTAAAGTGTGACATGAACATGAGTATTTTTTCCCTTGAGTTTAACACCTGTACCACTGTAGAAGCTCACATGACTCTCTATAGTTTGTAAACTACAGTGAGTATTTTCAAACAGGTGAAGATGTACTTCTAAACAAACTATATTCAGGAAACAAGTTGAGGCAAGAAAATGGCTAGGCAACAGTCAAAGAGTTAATCCCATACCACCAGTTTCAGCTTTAAGCTTAGCAGTCAGCAGCTCTTTACTACCTTCTCATACATCAGAAAGATCACCATCTTCTGTTACCATTACCTTCTTGAAACAACTATATAACATTTTTTCACATTAGGCATCTGACTGCCTGCATGTATATCCATACACACTACAGATAAGAGCTGTTTGATCTAAATATGATCGTAACTGTGAACCACAGACTTTTTTATTGCTGCTATTGAAACAAAAATGCAAGTGGAAACAATCAGGATGCCCAAATGGTTATTTCATTAACTTGATTTTTGACACTTCTTCAGAGCATCCTAATGACAGTCATCAATTCTGGCATTCAAGGACAGCAAATGATTCATAGCTGACTGCACTAAACTAATTAAAAGCACCTTGTGTAGTGCAAGATGAAAACACCGTCTCCTGCTCAAAGCAGGGCATAGGTCAAAAATATACTGCAGAAGTATTTACAAGCAAGTTTCTCACCTGTTAGAACTGAATACATACCAAGTAAAAGTCAATGTTCCCAGTGCTCATAGGGATGAAAGATTTGCCACTCAGAACAATCAGATCAAAGGGAAAACAAGATGAAATTAAATTAGGAGTTTTATATTCAATACTACTATCTACGCTCCCACATCACTTTTCCTTAGTAAATATAAAAGCACTTGATTGTAACTAGAACTTGCTAATAATTAACTTATTTCAGGTGTAGAATTTGCCAGGCATTTTTACAATTTTTATGCTTAAAAGATCTGCTGGATTTCAATGAGATGAGTGAAAACATATTTGGACTTCTATGACCACTTCATAGAAAAGCAAGAGGTAAAGCATTGAAGATGCTGATGGCAGTGTATTTTCCTTTCATTCTATACACTTTAGGTCTAATATAAGGATTCTCTTCTCTTTAATATAGCAAGTTTCCACCACCTTTCCTTCCAAAGCTGTAATCCTTCCTAGGTCTTGCTTGGCAGGAGTCATGGCCAAAGGCAACAGGCAGAGTTTACACGCTGTGCATACTGGCAGAACAAGAAGGCAGGCACGGAAGCAATATGAACAGTAAACTTGTTTTCCTAGCAGCAGTGTGCAAGCAGACTTGCAATTAAAATAGAAAAAGGTGTGTGTAATGCTAGAGTAGCACCATATGTGCTGTCTAAATTCCCTGGGAACGTTTATAAGATTAAGTGGTACTTCTTCTAGATCAGCAGTGGTTTTGAAAGTTCACGCAGGGGGCTGAGTTAAGACCACTCCATTATTGGAAGAGAATATCTAGTAGGTGCCGTACAAGAGTCCCTCCCTCCCTGAAGCACCAGATTTCTTAAACTGATAAAGGTTTGTGCAACATGTTATCATTCCTTTTGCTACAGAACGTGCCTAGGGTTTCCAGCTGTAACGGTTTAGCCCCAGACCAGCAGCCAAACATGAGCAGCTGGGCTCAGTTCCCCCCCAACCCCGAGGATAAGAGGAAAGGGAAATGAGAGAAAAAGACCTGAAGGCTGGAAACTGAACAGCTTTAATGAAACAGCAACAACAATAAGGAAAATACTATCAGTAAGAAAACAATAAAATATATACAAATACATGAAATACTCCACCTCCCGATGGCCAAGACACCACATAGGCTGCGAAGCAAGCATTTGGGGAAAGGTCTCGTGTTGGACTCAGCAGGATGAGGGGACAGGACTCTGGAACTGGATTCAGAAATGCATGGATCTGGGATCAGAGGCAAAAAAAACCCAGACGAGGTCTTCACTGGGTGCCAGCAAGCAAAGAAGAGAGCTTGACCCTCATGATCTCTCAGTTTTATACTGAGCATGACATATATGGAATGGGATACTCTGTTGGGCAGTTTGGGGTCACATGTTCTGTGGGCTCACTAGACAGAAATACTGTCGTAAAACAGAAAATGAAGTTACTCAGACAAAGCTTAGCTTAAAAGTTAGAAAACTGATTCTACTTTAGCTCAAACCAATTCACTTTGAAAACAGAGCTTTCCAAGTAGCTTTTAAAAAATATGAACAGAGAACCTCAAATTCCTCAGTAAAACACTTGGTTTGTTGCTCGTTTTTCTTTTTGTTTGTTTGCTTTTGAGTGATGAAGCACAGAATCGCTGTCCACTTACAACATATTTACCAAGAACTTGGACATACTTTGCAAACGAACAATATCTACTTCTGTGTCTGGTTTCATCATGCTATAAGCTAATATGGAATAAATGGTCAATGCTTCATTGATCTAAAAATAAGAAAGTATAGTAGGTAGTACGTAAAATTTAAAAGTGGCCAATGAAAAACACAGAGGTATTTAAGATGCCTCATAAGGAACAGAAACCTAAAAGACGGGAAGGACAGAAGTAAACAAAGTAGGGTACATAATAAATCAATGCAGAGATAGTACATTGACTGTTTTCAATTTATAATCTCAGAAAAACAAGGGAATAAAGAATGAAACTGAAAGGCAAAGATGATATATTTAAAATTAATATTCTAATTGTAAAATTTCCTTATTTTAATACAAAAATAAAGTTCTTTTTTTTATTTCTACACCATGCATAATTAACCATGGAAGTTGTTCCCATGTATATACTTATGGAAAAGATATGGACATACGTGTGTCCATTACCCAGAAAGCTTAGAGGAATTTTAAACAAGATTACGTACTTACATAAGATGAAGGGAATACACAATTACAATAGATAAGATAAAAAGAGCATAAAACCCTGCAGAATCAACCACGAAAGATGTTTATCGTGCAGCACTGCCACATGTAGGATATTGGAAAAAAGATGTTACTGCTTTGCTCTGACACGGCCATTCTTGATTTTCTCCACTGACACTGCTGAAAACCAGGGAATGGGCAAGCCCTGAACTTGTTAGTTTCAGTTCAGTATGAGAATAAGTAACACACAGATATTTGGCATTTCAACCACTTCTGCTTATATTATAGCTTTGGCATTATCAGATGGACCTGTATTCTAAGAAAATTTCAGGATCTCATTCCCAGCTCCCCACTGACAGTTTGCCGGCCCAGGTGTGGATCAATGTTTTCTGTGTGAAAAGGAGATGTAAAATGTGACCTTTTTGGGGAACATCCCAAAGCTGAAATAGGTTTTGAAACGAATATAGGAAAAGGTAATACTATGTTGAAGCTCTCAAATAAAAGCCTTTTTTACGCAATAGGAAGATCTGCACAGAAGAATTCTTTAGTATCTCAGTAATCAACCTCAGAGTTGTAGGAAAAAGAACAATAGCTCATATGAATGCAAGAGAGGTTCCAGGATAACACAAGAAAGGGTATTTAGGACTGAAAATCTGTTAATTAATGTAAAGCCTGAAGGAATAACAAAGGATTGATGGAAGTCCACTGAAGGCTGAAATGCAGCACCTCCCTCTCAAGGAAGGTATTTTCAGACGTGTCATCAGCAGAGGGAAGTTGTCTGACACCACATACACCCCCTTCTCACTCATATCCCTCAATGCTGTTATCAGTTAGGCCAGTATCATCACTCCAGCAACCTTACCTGCTTCCAGCCCAACCAGAACGCAGAGGTTAAGGAGGCAGAAGACAACAGGAACCGCCGTGCTGGTACCAAATCAGAGTCTAGCCCTGTCAGCGTACATATAGTTACAGAAAGCACATGCCATGAGTTGAGAGGAAAAATGTGATGGTAGTGCAACAGGATTTTGGTTTCATAATTTTTCCTCTACTTCACTGAAAAGGAAATACAACTGGTGCACCTATCCCGACCCCCTACAGATAAGTGAAGACGTACATTCTTCCCCTGCAGCACTGTCTGCCTCTGCCGTTCAGTCAGGAAAATGCCAACCAACACTCACTGCGATCCTGCAGGTCACCCCAAGCAGCCTGGGGATAGAAATGGTAGAGATACCACGGCTGTATACAATTGCAACCTTTAACAGCAGTTTTTCTTCCAGCACAGAATGATCGCCCTAGGAGAAGAGAGACCTTCCAGCCGTCTGCATGTGTGTGAGAGCTAAAAGTGAACACTTTGCCTTTCACTCAGCCTCCATCCCCTTTTCTGCAAATTCATGCAGCGGTTGCATATCCCCCAGGAGTGGCCAATATGTAGTTCAACAGGTGAAAAGAATAGCTCCTCAGCCAAGCCAATACTGGCAAATCTAATGTCCTGTTTGGGAACCAAACATATATTACCCTCCAGAGCCAAATTACAGTTTCAGTTTCTGAAATATACAGCAAACTGTTCCTATTTCACTACTGCCTCTCTTATATTCTCTGTGTAAGCCCCTAATACATTTTCAGCTGTAGTGAAGTTGTCTGCTCGTGGCTTTGCCATATCCATGTCACAGCTCTGCAGCTCTGCATGACAAAGATGAGCACCACTACATTACCAGTCCCTCACATCTACATTTTTTTCCTCCTTTGTTTTAATGCACAATTCAGAAATTGCCTTCTTCTAGCTTTTTAACTCCTTTACTGATGTGTGGCAACCAACCTCAGATTGTGCAGCCCTTCACTTTGCTTTGGGCATTGAAGATGCAAAGGGCATGAAAGGTTACATCATCAGAATTCCTTATCTTTAATCAGATTTCCCTTTCCCCTCTCTGCTTTAATCACTTTCCATCTCATTTCAGTTCTCAGCTGTAGATGCAGCACTTAGGGACACGGTTTAGTGGTGAATTTGGCAGTGTTTGGTTTACAGTTGGACTCAATAATCTTAAAGTTCTTTTCCAATCAAAGCAGTTCTGTGATTCTGTGACTTTTTTCCTCTCTCTCATTCTTGCTGAAGTTTCCTTCCTTCTGTTAGCTTCTGCATTAAGCTCACCTGCACACACACACCTTCTATTACCATTTATTTCTGTAGATGCACAGGGTTTTCAAAAACCTCGTCTAATATACTCTATAACCTCTTATATTACATTATTGAGGACAAAGAAAGGAAACTTATAGACTCATTTCTGGTAATGACAGAAGATAAGCAGAAGATGACAAGACTCTGGCCAAGAATCATTGATGAGCTGGTCTATTACAAAGATCTGTTCAGATGGCCGTTACCACTGAATGAACCTAACAGCAATGCTCTTTTGAACTCTAGCCTCCCACATGCAGCAAAAGAAATGCAAAAGCAGTCTTACTAAGTCAGATCAAAGGGTCTTCTAGCTCAGGATCTTCAGCAAAAGGAAAAGTGATCACACAGACACATTCTAGGAATACACTGCCAGCCATGTGCAGATCAGCACTGTCCCAAGTCACAGACAAGGCATAGTACATCTGCTTTGTCAGAATTTTTTCTGTGTTTTGTGACACATTTTTATTCCATTTTACTTCATTTCACTTTGTTTTCTGAACCCACGTAAACGACTGGAACATACAATATCCTTGATCACACATAGGAAGCATCTCTCTTTGTTCTGAACCTCCTCAATGAGTACCCCTTGCCATTCAGCTTCTTGATTTGTGCTTCTTATTTTCACTGAACAATCCTCCCATTTCAAAGACGGTAAGTTGTAGTTTGTTGAATCATTTACTTGTGCAGAAGCTCTCCCATACCTTTTTCTGTCTTTATTACTCTGCACTGTGCCTTCTGCAGTTCAAGATGGGGGGGGGGGGGGGGGGGGGCAGAACCACACAAGTCATAGGTTTCTACAGTGCTACCTGCTTTGTTCTTTTATCTCCACATAATCATCCCCAGTATTCTGTTTTTTTGACTACTGTTTATCATAGAAGTAATTGCATTTATGGAATTACCTGTTAATTTCAAGATCTTTTGCTCCAATGGAAATTTCAGAGCTCACTGCAACACAGATAAAGTTTATTCCTTCTTTCCCTTCTCAGCCTACACTTTTATATTTCATACAAGAACTGAATTTCACCTGCCATCTATTACCCAGTTACATTAAGCAGAAAATAAACCTTCAAAACAAATAATGCACAAATAAATAAATACTTTTTAGTTCAACTAGTGCTACTCACCCTTCAGCATAAGTTTACTCAGCTGATTTATTACTCACATACTGCTACGACACAGAGCTCTAATACCTTGGCATGTTCCATTCTGCCTGAGTACAACTGAGGCAGATTTTTCTTCCTTCCCTCTAGGTATATTTGTTCAGACAGGCTCAAAACAACACTAACAGTTGACTATTTTTACGTTATCCGGGAACGATTTCAAGTATTCCTAGATGCTCTGGTTTTGGTTCAAACCAGGTTAGGCTGACTCTGCTTGCAATACACACTAGCTGCAGAGACACCAAAAGATACAGCAAAGAAGGCAGCAAACATATATAAGCAACAAAATAAACTAGTGAGAAGGTAGATGAGCTGAGCCAACAGGTAGTTTTCAATTCTGTAAGCCTCTAAAAATAAATAAAGTATCTACCCTTCTAAATAAATAAAAAGGTATCTAAAAAATCCGTGACTGGCCAAAACGTCAACTACTTCATTTATGGAATTTAAACTTTGTTTACATTTTTACCTGCTTTTTCTCTGCCCCAGGTGCTGGAGAATGAAGGGTTTATTTACACATTTGTTTGTTTTAGTTTTGTGTTCACATTTGAGAACTTCTGGGAAGACTGCAGGTTTTAAAATAATCATTGTGGGCTTAGGATCATGTCTAAGATGTGTGCATTACAAGACCAAGCTGTCAGCCATGTCAGCCACTGGAATACAAACTGTATGTCTGGGATGGGCATCATGCTTTACTGCAGAAAGGAGTAAGAGTAGACAAGCACCCCTGTAGTCCATTCATTCCTAGGCTGATGTTCCTTACCCACTGCCCCTTTGTTAGGAGACAAAGAGGCAGGGGGGAAGAAGTGCCACAAACTCCAGAAACCACTGAATTTCTGAGAAAGCAGAGCAGTTTTGGCCACACATTTTTCACAGGATAGGTGGAAAAAACCCTGAAGCCTAGAACAGAAAAGCCAGCTATTTCGGGAAGGGGTGGGCAACTCTGTAGGACCTATAGGGGCAACTGCGAAAGCAATAGCAGATGACAACAGAATAGTAATAAAAACAATCAGGTCTGAGCAGGTTAGGAAAGAGTGGGACTTGGACTTTGGATTTTCACTGGAGTGAAAAATTAACTGGGGAAGCAGAAAGCTGATTCGTGTGCAGGATTGACTTATCTGTCCAAAGAGGAAGTAGAAGTCCCAACAAAATGAATCCACACTTGCTGCTCCTGGATTTGTAAAGTGGGCACTACGCAATTGCAGAGGAGCAGCCAAGGTCCCAAGCCTGCCAGCCAAGTCCAGAGGCAGACACATCTGACATCTGTAAAAGAGGTTTCACGAACATGCAAGTTCACAGGCTGAGCCTGTCTAGACAGCGGACACAGAAACTGAACATGAGACACCATCACTCTTTGCCATTCCCATGCTTACCACTGCAGTACAGAGACACACGACAGGCAGAGGTGTCTAGAAAGGAATACTTCACTGGCAGCACCTGGCTGGCATTCGGCCAGCTGTTTGGCATGACGTTCACATCTTCTAAAAACACCAGTGAGCATTTAAAAAAAAACCTGTACATTTTTGCATCACGTCACATTTTAGTTGCTGGACCAAAACCAAACTGTCCTACTACTAGCAGGCTGTCTTAAAATGGAGATTCATTTTACAAAGTATTTAAGTCATGCAATATGTACACTATAAAGAACTAAAGGGTCAAGAAACTGTAGGATACAAAGACTTGTGTCTTTAAATTAAGATGCAGGCTGCCAAATGAGTTTACATCTCATACCAACCTTCTGCATTGAAAGACTTGTTTAGGCTCCAGAGAGACCTTACAGTAGCCTTGTTAAAGGGGGCTTACAGGAGAAGCTGGGGAGGGGCTCTTTATTAGGGAATGCAGTGATAGGATGAAGTGGAATGGTTTTAAGCTGAAAAAGAGGAGATTTAGATGAGACATTAGGAAGACATTTTTCCTGTGAGGGTGGTGAAGCGCTGGCACAGATTGCCCAGAGAAGTTGTGGATGCTCCGACCCTGGAAATGTTCCAGGCCAGGCTGTATGAGGCCTCAAGCAACCTGACCTAGCGGAAGGTGTCCCTGCCCATGGCAGGTGGGGTGGAACTGGATGATTTTTAAGGTCCATTCCAGCCCAAACTATTCTATGATTCTGCCTCTAAATTCCTGAATTCATGCGCTAGGTGACATCCCAGCACTACAATTACTGATGCAACAGATCTAGTTTTCTGCATGTGCTTCAGCTCTCATGGTAAGAAAGGGGGTGCATGTGAGCACCCAGAGAGAAGCCTTTGGTGAGCACATGCTGTGAGGGTCTCCAGTTGTAACCACATCTGCAAGAAATGCCTGTGCTCACAACACAGGTAATATTAGTAAGTAGATCCGGCTGAAGTGAGACATCTGAAACTCAGCTGAAAACTAGATGTCTGAAGCCAGTATCTGCTAGTCACTAACAGCATTTTTATTCATAAGTAGAGATTACAAACAATGTTTATCCTATTTTTATGTCAATTTACATTCCTGTTCCAAGAATAGGTATGAAAAAAGACAAGTCAGCATCACCTTCTCACCAGTTTCCCTTTTGTCATACAGCACAAAACTGCAGCATCCAGGTACCAAGTACTAGTTTGATGCCTACAGTTACTGAGAGAAATAATCTTCTTTACTTATAAACACTTAAACCCAACTATTTTTGATGCACATCTGAACCTAGGTTGCTTTTCTCAACGTATGCTGAATTCATTTAGTCACTCCACCTGTAATGGCGGCTGGAGGTGTAGACAAGTAGAACAGAACACATTCACAGAGCGTGGTGATTTCCGTATGTGTTGCCCAGATGTTACCTATTGCAATAAATATAACATCGCAAAAAATTTCAAGGTTTCTGTTTCTGTTCTTAGAGCACTAGTCATGGAAAACCTGCCCCTAATGGATGTTGAATGGCTACAGTCACACATGCAATGTTAGGCATACGCAAGACTAAAACACAGATTAGGCTCCTGGATGTGTGGATCAGTCTGCTGTGGACAGCCCTTTAGAAATTATGCATGTTCTCTTCATGCCCTGAGTTCTTGGTTCTGACAAAACCTAGATTAGGACAGCCTCCCACTTGTATGCTCTTACTTTAGAAAGAAAGTCACTTGTGCTAGTTCACTTCAGAGGAAGACAGATTATAAAAACTGCAATACGGTGCTCAACTCTCTGAAACCCAGCTACCACATCTGATACTGATTTGCATAACTTATTTCTTGTGACAGGCATGAAACTACTCTCTAAAAAATAAAAAAGCATTCCACCTAGAAGTATTGCAGAATATTCACAGATAAAATGGAACGAAAATACCACAAAGACTTAGGAAAAGTAATTTTCACTAGCATAAGGTTAAACTACTCCGATTTCCTCTCAGAAGTAATAAAATGCACCTTGATTTTAATACAGTAGCTCTTTAAGAGGTTGTGTAAATTAAAAACAATAAACAATTTTTCCCCACAGCTATGATCAGAATCATAGAATCATGGAAAAGGGCTTTATCAAGTCCAACCATAAAACTAACACTGACAAGCTCACCACCAAACCATGTCCCTAAGTGGCACATCTACATGTCTTTTAAACCCTTCCTGGGATGGTGACTCAACCACTTCCCTGGGCAGCTTGTCCCAGTGCTTGAAAACCCTTTTAGGGAAGAAATATTTCCTAATATCCAATTGAAACCTCCCCTGGTGCAACTTGAGGCCAGTTCCTCTCATCCCATCATTTGTTATTGGGAGAAGAGACCAGCGGTCATCTCCTTTCACGGAGCTGTAGAGAGCAATGAGGTCTCCCCTCAGCCTCCTGTTCTCCAGGCTAAACAACCCCAGTTCCCTCAGCTGCTCCTCATAAGACTTGTGCTCTAGAGGTAACATTTCGAAAATGCAATACCAACAAAGGGAAAAAAAAATATTACCTACAAGTGTAAAGGAAAAAAGCTATTAATGGGACAGGGATACTGAACTATTAGTAAGCCAACATCATCTACCCAGACCAACTCATTTCCTCTGAGTGCTTCATTTAACCCTCCTCAAAAAAAAAAACCCCAAACTGTCTCCATTCTCTAATGCATAAGGTTAAAAGGCAGGCAATATTTTGCAAGTTGTTTGCTAGGGAGGAAACTCTGGAGATTGGAGTTTAAATCGGGCTGAGTGATGCCTAGTAGGGCAAGAGGACAGCCTGAAGAGCCTTCTGCCATTCTGCACTTCGAGATTGTAATTCCCTTCTCTGCTCTTCCTCCAGTTAATAAATATGTAAATACAACCTGGTGGCAGAAGTATAGAGTGTGGGAATTAAGTCAGGCTCCTAGTGAGAGCTGGAGAAGCAGGTTACACAGCAGCCAGGCTACACTAATAACCTCCACTCTCAATGGGTATGGTCTAGTGCAGAACACATTTTGATAGAAACCTACTAAAATAGTTTGTGCAGCCATGGCTTCACTTCTAATGTCCCAGCATAGATCAAAAAGAAGGATTCAACTAAGCCAATGATGGAGAAAAACTAATTTCATGGTAAAATAATTCTAAAATATATTTAAGGTACATTGGCAAGGCTACTTTAAAGGGAATCTTCATTACAAAACACGCAAGGGAACTGAAGACTATATTCTGACGTTCTTCAGCTGCTAAAAAAAATAGTTATTCTTTATCACTTTGACTATAGTATTTTATGTAAACAATTTTCTGAGAAGAACACTTCTTCCTTTCTTAGCTGTATTGGTTTGGGCTTCATTTTTAAGACAGAATAGAAAGCGCAGTTGCTTCTCTGTCACCCAGGATTTCTTTTTTCTGCTTAGAAGACAGAAAAATAGGATGGATACAAAACCTGAAAGTAACATTTTAACCAAAAGGCAACTATCTAAATGTGAATTGTAATGCCTGCTTAGGATAAGTTACTTAGAACAACATAAAATTGTGGTTTGGCTTTTAGGTATGACAGTACCCAAGACACCGCACAAAGTCTCAAAGGCACACTGTCAAAGCAGCTGTAACTAAACTTTGGACATCTACAGAGCGAGAAATGGAAGACTGGTCTGCACTCTCTGCTGCAGCAAAATGTTTGCAGCAATAGCAGCTGAACATTAAACAAAAATAGAATAGCTAGGTTTTCAGACCTCTGTTTCTCTGGAAGCAAAATATTCAATGTTTGAACAATACTTGCGATCCTGAAAGGCGCATATTAACTTTTGACTAGAACACAGAGTACCTGAAAATATCATTAGAGATCGCAGATTGCTATGGTATTCAGTACCAGGTTTAAAAAACCTCTAATCTATTATAGTAAAGATCAAATTGTTAGTACAGTACAGTATTTTCAAAGGAAATGTAGCATATTTTTTCAAAAAGTAGAATTATAAGGGAAAAAAAGGTCTAAGATGAACAGAAAAGAAATGTAAATACATTTAACAAAGAGCTTAATTAAACCCTGCAGTGTCATTCAAACCCCAAATTTCTGGTTAAGGCATATTTATGTTTGCAATGTCAAACTTCATTACAAAAATTATACATAAAGAACACTTTAAATATAGTATTTTTCCTCTCATTTATGTATCTTGTAACTGGAGAAGCAAGGTCTGTGGCCACAAAAAAACCCTAGTTTAAAATCACATAACTTAAATCACTTTTCTGTAATTGCAAGGTTTTGTTACATTGGACCTAGTGTACTGAATTTGCAGACCAGAGTTGAAAAGGAGTATTAATTTAATTTTCAAAGTTAAAAAAAAACAAGCTGAAACAGATTCACATGGAAATAAATTTTTATTTCATCAGTAATGTGAAATTAAATGGTCAAAAAATGAAAGACGAGCACAATATGGCACCATTCAATTAGCACTTCTTTAACAGCTCTTGCTGGTACGCAAGATGCTTTTTGTTGTATGAATTTCAAAATCTTCTGCAAACCTCATGGCCAGCTGTACTACAAAGGTTATATTTGGTTAGAGAAAAGATGTGAAAGAGGTCAATAACAAAAGGAGTATTTTTATTTCCTTTTCTTTAAAACCAGTTTTATTCTACCATTCTCTTTTATAGGCACAAGCCGATAACAGCAACTTGTCCTGTTACTTTCTGTATATCCCTCCTCATCAGTCGGAGAAGTTATGGTTGCCCCATCCCTGGAGGTGTTCAAGGCCAGGATGGAGGCGGCTTTGAGCAACCTGACCCAGTGCAAGGCGTCCCTGCCCAGGGCAGGGGAACTGGAACAAAATTATCATTAAGGTCTCTTCTGACCCAAACCATTCTGTGATTCTATAGACAGATGCTGGAAACAGTTATGATAGAAGTTTCATAAATGCTGACCTGTACTGCACCTTTAACACGTGTTGTGTGATGAGATCTGCACTGCAGCCAAATCAACCTTTATCTGATTCTTGACATTGGTCCATGTCATTTTTCCAAGGAGCTCCTCTGGTCACTGCAATAGCTCTGAGAACAAGTTTCACTTACGATCTAGAACAGGAAAATGCAATCATCTTTCCTTGCAACTACCTCCACCTGGCCACAGACCTTTTTCTTCCATGATTTCCTTGCTTCTCAGGGAAAATTGTATGATTAGTTATTTTTATGTTTATATTTAAGATTATTATTAGCTCACTGGTTTTCCCAACTCTAAAGCAATTCTCAGATGCTAACAGACCCTTGTTCAAGCACTGTCTCAACCTATGGGTTACACTGCCATCCTGTCGTATCTGCTTCTGCCTGTATTCTGTATTCACTCCACCAGCTCCCACTCGAATCCCTGTTCGTTTTGCTAACAGACATGCTGCCACAGCATACATAAAAGTAATAATAATGTGATCAGGGAATTTCAAGTCCCCAAAATGCAATCTCAAAATGTTTCGCTTTCTATACTGTGCCGTTACTATAGCAAGTTAAAAAGTTTACAGTTGACAAAACGCCTAGAGCAAACAAAGAAACCCAAAAGCCAAAATTGGACATTGCAGCTTGAACATCAGATGTATCTGTATGGGAATTATTATCCATTTGTATTTTATGTGGGTTTTACTCAACCCCTCCCCTCCCATATTATTATTTATTCTGAATTTTAATCATTCACTTTACATTATAAAAAAATACGTAACACAGACAACCTGTTATCATTAGACTGATAGACTACCTACACAAAGCGCTTCAGTACAATCCGTCGCAGAGCTTTACTTTTGGACCATGTGACTGAGTTGAACGGTGGCCCTGGGCAAAGTATTTAATCTTACTTTATTCTAATTTCACTTAAGAAGTTACACTATTACTCTTTAATCTCACAGAACGTGAAATTTTGCATCGAACCCACACCCAGCAGTAGCTCACTTGCTTTTTCCAATTCTCCCTGTGAGATAGAAGGGATGACCCACAGCTCTTGCTAAGAATGAATGTGTTTTAAATGAAAAGTTTACAAAGAGGAAATTATTATACACAGCTAAGGAAAGATGGATAAAACTTGAAAAAATTAATATTATAAAAAACCTATACTCTTTTAAAAAATAATGGGTAAATTTAAGGTACTTGGATAAACTTGTACATATTTAACCAAAACTTGTTTCCTATTGTACCTCAGAGGCACACGATGATTATATTTCCAGGGCTAAATTAACATGGCAAACATTCTGTTATGTAAATAGGTTCCTATTGATTAAATTAAGCATGGGGTGAACTTAAGCTGTTTTATCTGACTGTCAGTGAATGTTTTCCTGGCTAGGAATGTCCCCAAAGAGGAACAAAGTACTTGGAAGCGACACTGTCCAAACCAATTTTACTGTTATCAAGGACAACCCTGTAATTAAGAAGCAATTCCCTTAAACTGTCCAAAGTACACAGGAAGGAAAGACTAAAAGACAGCTTCTCGGAGATACAGTTTGCACCTTGTCTGTCGGTCTGAATAATGTTATCACCAAAGTAGGCTCTTAAATGTATATAAAAGGCCACACTGCAACTACGTTTTATTTGCTGGTTCAAAGAAAAATGCCTTTCATATTTACCTTGGTTTAAACAGATCTCGACTTGAAGAAATCGGGGCATATTATGTAATATATACATATTTATAAATTACACAAAGTCCAATTAGTCTGAGTCTTCAGTCTTGTAATAACCTTCTTATCTAGGAAACCCCAGCTGCATTGCAGAACTATTGGAAATCTACTCTAACCCACAGACATAAAATAGCTGATCGATCTGCGTAATAACCACCGCGATGATCGACTCAAGAGATCCTGTCTCAACGCACTCCAAAAGCACATGCTGTCCTTTCATTACAGCAGTAGCTGTGATGCATTCTCACAACATATCTGTTCACAACATCCATGGTCCCATCACAGACCACCTCCTGAGATCTGAGGTTTGCAGAACATTTTGTATGCTGGTCTTATTTTTGTAACCCCTCACCTTCCCTGTTTATACTGAGGTGGGAAACAGTTTTCCCTACCCATAATTCATAAAGTTTCAAAAAGAAAAATTTCCTGAAGTTCAAGTTACAATATCGTGTAGAAATGGTCACTGACCAAAACAAGAATCAAAGTTCACCTTTAACTTTCAAAAAAGAATTTAGTGAATTGAAAAGCCTTACCACAGGCTTTTTTTTCATTCTCTTGTTTTTATATCTAGTTTATCCATATGAAACATGAACTGTTTTATAAATCAACTCTAAATTTGGCAGAATATGGAGCTGCAAGTCATTTTATTGGAAATAAGCATTAGGGTAGAATAGAAATAGGAATAAGGCAAAATGATGTTCAGCGTCTAGTACAGTACTCAAAACAACCATACAACAGATGTTTGAATCAAATGATTTTGTCCACATGAGCTATTTATTAGAACTACCACCTGTTTTGGCAAAGAGTATTGATTATTTAATAACCCTCACAAACGATTTGTTTAGTTTCAAATACAGTAACCAGCAAATGACTTTTGGCATGTGTATACCCTGTTGAGAAGCTGTTTTCATATTATTAGATCAAGTTAAAAAACACGTATTTTTTGATAAATTTACCTATAAAACTGACTCATTGCTGCTGTGTATCTCAGAACCTCAAAGTATACATAGATGGGACTTTTCAGAATGAGTAAGGAAGCACAGCAGCTTAGATGAAATAAAGCACTGTAATTTTGCCTTTTTATTCATTATTACTTCAATGCCCTGAAGACCTGTTTCTTCTCACCAAGCATTTAAATATCGTGTGGTGCCTGCAGTCCTACAGCTCCTCCAAGGAACATCATCAACTTTCTATAAAGGAAGGGGGTTTGGGGTAAAAAGTGATCACTCAAGTTAGATGGTGATTTAAAAGTTATTTCAACTGGAAGACAGAAGGGTTAAACTATGGAAATGTTCTTAAAGAAAGGAGATTGAACATCATGAAATCTTGTAAGTCCTCAATTGTGTGATTGAGACGTTTTCCATTTGTCAAGTAAGATAAACAAGGCAAAAGAAACATTAGCTTGAGACCAGAACAACAGACAAGGTTCCTCCAAGTTCAGAAAGCATTTTATGTGACAATCATTCTGCATCAATATTCAAACAACCAGCTGCAGGGTGAGAGTGAAGAAAAGCAGCAATTAGGGACAAATAAACCTAAGCCAGTATTTATGGTTAATATCCGGCCTAATAATCATTTAATACTATGATTTGGCTAGGAATTAATCTAAGCTAACTGAAATAATGCAACAATTCTTACTATAGGGAACACAGCAATACATAGTAAGTGTTTCAGGCTGTAATTTCAGGATGCTATCAAAATCATAGATCTTGAGGAAAATTATTTTGGGAATCTGGTTCTCCTCTCATTTTAATATTTGCTTTATAAGTAAATATAGGATTATAAACTCGGGGAAAGACTAGACAGAGCCCCCTTGGAGCTGATGATGTGCATGTTAATGCAGATGCAGAGAGATGCGACTTCCTCTCTCCTGCACTCCAAAGATGGTTCAACAGATGATCAATACACTATCCTATATCTCCAACACATATACATACACATCCCACAAAAACCCCCAAGATATGCACAAGCATGGGGGAAAGAACAAGGTGTCTTCTGCTCCTAAGGCAGAAAGGTAAGCAAGACTTAAAAAAAAAAACAGAGAGGTAAGATCAAGGAGTGGCACTTGGTAGGAGATCAGGTGTTCTCTGAGGAGAAGTGGAGAGAGTTCTTGCTCCTGAACTATCCTGCCTTATTTATCATCTGATGGCTACCTTATCAAGGAATGGTATGAACGGGCTTGGACCAGGATACGGGAATGTGTAAATGCTCCCTCGTTTTATGAATCCTAAGCACTATACTTTTGAGTGACACTACTGTTCTGAGACAGTTACGGAACTGTCTCTGCTTCTCAGGAAATCATGATGAACATATTACACACGTCACTCATTCTGTCACATGTATACAGGGTGAATTGTACACACTTCAAAGATTCTTCAGAAAGGAGGATACTCAAAAATATTCAGATTGTGTGAGGTACAGACACCTCTGCTAAGATTGCCTGCACTGCCACACTGTGCACAAGGAGACTTTAAGGCACTGAGGGAATTTAACTGCACCTACGTTAGCTAAAAGCACTTAAGGATTTGGGGCTGGATGGAAATTTGGCAAAGGTTAGGATGGCACAATTAGATTCTGACACTTAAATTAGTCCCAAAGGTCCCACTTCACATCTATCAGACTTGCTTGGATTGAGCTATTAGTTGTTTAAAGAGAAGAACAGAATCAACTTAAAATTAGGCTATGGTTAAAAAACAATGGCTGTTTGGAGGAGGAAGCAACTCATTGCAATCTTAGCAGGATAACTAGGAATGAAAGAAAATCCTTTACTAAATGTAGGAAGATGCTGCTGAGTCCTGTGGAAGAGTGTTCATGAACTACTTGTGTTCAACAAAGAGGAGTATTTTTAGAGTAACCAAGTAAGTAGACTTGAACATCACAGAGATACAGATAAAGGTGGCAAAGAACAAACTAGAAACTTCCTTAGAAGAAGGTAAAATTTTGCTGTTCCCATTTTAAACTCTCTATCTGAAATAACTAAAAGGAAATCGAAATAACTAAAAGGAAATCGAAATAGCCATAAAGAAACTTTTCAAGGCAGAACCCAGGAACTTACGCTGGGAATGCTTCATATGCAACTTTCTGATATGGAAAAATAAATTAGTAAATTGATGCGAAAAAATCCAAGTAAATAAATAATTAGCAACCATAATGCTGGCTAATCCTTTCCCTTTTGAACTCTAATGCAGTTATTACTCAATCAAAGGAAGATGCTGTGTAAGACCAAAGGATTTTAATCTGCTATCCTATTTCTGATAGCATCCAGTAACAGATCTAAAAGAGATGATAAAAATAGGTCAAACTTGTAACGCTTTTTCCTTACCATTTCCTTCCAATCCCAGTAGAAATTTCAGCTAAGGGATTTCCTGAGCTAGAGATGGTATCTATGTGTTATCATAATCCCAGCAGATTTTTCTTCCATTATCTTCTCTGTTTCAATACATGAAGACTTTCAGCATACAGAAGCATCCGCTGGTAAAGAGTTTCACCATTTCATTGATTATCTTATTATATTTATGTTGAACCTGTCACCGGCTGATGTTTAGTAACTCTTACTTCTTATATTACAAAAGGTAATGAGAAACATGTCTCTCACAAAACACAATTCAGCTAGAACGTGGTTTTACAAATGCTCAAATATCCTTTTTTCTTGAAGCAAGAAACACAGAAAAGAAAATCAGTGCAGGACAAGTAACTTCTACAAGTAAGTAGAAGTATTTTTAATACACTGAGTTTTTCTCCTGTCTTGTTCTAGTTGATCACTTGGCACACAATCCTCAGAGTTTATAGCATATTAAGTTCAGAGTTGTCATGCTATATCTAATACGTATTTTCTATGTTTTGATTCTGTACGAAGTTTATCATTCTGCAGTGGTCAGAAAGGATAGGACATCCACAGCATGACCAGTCTCAAAACTCCCATCACAGAGATATTGGTCCAGTCTTCTTAACAAATGGAGCTTGTAGGAAAGGAGAAAAAGTATGTCATGGATACCACCATTTTTTTTTTTTCTGTATAAGCAAAAAGCTAATTATGTTTTCCTGCTTGAACAGCATTTATATTTACAGTGACTTGTGTGACTTTTTTTTCAAGACAGGCTTTATGGGAGTCACAGACTTTGTTGACATTATCACATTAGTTCTCTGGTATCTTTACATTCCATTTCCAAATTTTTAGAGGCTACAGAAATAGCAATTCTGTAGTCAGGAGATACTACACTACATGTTATTGTAAAACCACAGTCAAGTGTTAAGTAGTTATTTTGACAGTTGTTTTCTGCTTCATATTGCAGTTTGGCTTTTTTGTTCTCACTGTATAACAAATACTAAAAGCTGATAGTAAAAATCAAATGCAAAACTAACATACACATTATCTTTCTACTGGACTATTTTAGATTCCAAATTCTGATGGCTTCAAAGCTCTGAAATGTGAATCATAGCTTTATTTCTTTCTTTTTCCCAGAAATATTAAGCAACTTTCACCTCTTGATATATGATGAAAAAACACAAAAACCCACAGAGAAAAATGTCCATTAGCCTTTCTCAACTATAGAAAGTATTATACAAAATGATGGACTTTTGCCAGATTTCAAAATATTCAAATTCCTTTTAGATAGTTTAAGAACTAAAAACATTACAAGCATGCCATTAACTCCTCAAACACACTTAGTCTAAATGTTCCTCTTTGCAGGACATCTTTTCTATTTGAAAGTAGCAAAGCGTTAATTAATCCAGCGCAATGAATCACTCACTGCAGCATCATAAAAGTAGCTTACATGATCATATTGTACATGGGTAAATGCTTGTTTCTATTAAAAGTGGAAAACCAGCACTGTCTAGATTACTCCAATTCTTATTTTGGAAAAGAAAAGGAATTATAACCCAGTGTCGTTCTACTGGTAACTGGTCTGATGTTTGTATACACATAATTTTGTAGGGTAAATAAAATTAAGAACTTCTGCACATACTGCAGGTTATCAATGAGCATACAGATGCTCCTGAAATAACAGCTTCAGAATATCAAATGAAATTCATATTCTAAGAGTTTAAGACAGCACCTAGACCAGCAGTGAACAAGCATCCATTCTCCCAGGCATGGTCAGATATACTTTCAAAGCTGGCTGCTTAACCCACCTTGAGTTCTGCTACAATTAAAGCTCTCAAAATACCACCTGAACTGCACCTACTCAGCACTGGTACAACCACACCTGTAGTACTTGGTCCAGTACTGGAGAGGGTCCAGTAAAGGGCCACTAAGATGATTAAATGACTGGAGCATCTCTCCTATAAGGAGAGACTAAGAGAGCTGGGATTGTTCAGCTCTGGAGAAGAGAATGCTCAGGGGATCTCAAAGTTTATAAATAACCGAGGGGAGGGTGCAAACAGGAGGGAGCCATCACTCCTTCTCCACCAGCACTGGATGATTAAGAAAAGAATACGCTCTCCTATTTCAGAAAGCAATGCTTCCTTCCCTCTGTCCAACCCTCCAGCAACCTTTCATCTTCCCGTAAATTGTGGTTTAGGGATTCCCAATTCCCATCGTTGTGCTTAATAGCCCTAGATAGAAGTATCTGTCATGAATTTGTCTAATTGCTTTTGAACTCATACAGACTTTAAGCCTCCATAATACTCGGCAGCAATGAATCCTGCAATTTAATTATGCATATCATGAAGAACTACTTCCCTTCATTTGTCTTAAAGCTACTACTTGATCATTTCACTCCATATCCTCTTGCTCTTGTACTATGAGAAATAGCAAATAATTATTCTTTCTTTCACCTTCTCAATGATATTCATGATTTCATATACTTCACTCTTTCTTCTCCTCAGCCATTCCTTTTCTAAATTGAAGAATTCTTTCTTATTTAAAGTCTCTTCATACAGAAGTTGTTCTTTCCCATAATGCAAGATCACCATGTACTTATACAAGAGCATGATGTTTTTTCATTTATGCTCTCTCCTCCTCTCCTGATCATTCCTAATGTTATCAAAACCCCCCTACAACTCCTCCTTTTCAAGTTGAAGAATTTAATCTAAGTGCAGAATCTGTTCCTTCCTTTACTTAATGCTGTTACATCCTTTATGAGGTTGGGAGAGGGGAACTACATCCACGTAGATGCAATGCACAGTAATATAAAAAGGTTCCGTTTTACTCTTTTTTTATCCCTGATCTTAAAATATAAGCCTTTTTTCAAGAAAGTAGGGAGATGTTGAAATAATATGAGAAACAGCCCAGGTCAAAGGGCAGAGAATGTATTTGAGTTTCATGCCAATTAACAGACAGCTTTTTAAACAAAGCTCAAAACAGATTTGAGATGTTCCTGTGACAAATACCAGCCAGAAGAATCACAGAAATTAATAAAGAGTCAATACCATCTAGGAAAAATCATCTCTGAGTGTGCTGGACCATTTATTACCACTAAATGATGCACCAGCAGACAGTATGTGTTAGGTATTGTTTATGCAAAGTACGATAGCCAGCCATGAACTTAGCTACGCACATATATGCTTAGCTCTCCTCATTCTGTCGACTTTGCCAGTGTGCAGCACACAATAGAAACTGTTATCTGGATGACAAAAATTAGCACTACAACAACACACAATAGAAATAAAACCTGGTAGTACTATTTCACCAGTACTCATCTATAGAGTGTCATGTTCTGTGGGCAGACTCAGATGGTGAGATTTAAAGAGAGGTCTTTTTTTCTTTAAAGCTCCAGTCTTTCTCTGCTGTACCAAATTCCAGGCCCTTCATTTTTGGAATGGACCTATCTAGCATGCAGTTATGGGCTAAAGAAGTGTCTGTGGTGGCAGACACTTTCTCCAGATGGCTTGTGTATAGGTCTTTGTAAAACTCCTCACCTATATCAGGCCTGGTCCCAGAGATGAAGATCTGAGCAGCTCCATCCTCTGAAGATGTGCCTCTGAAACTGCTCATAGCATGCAGCAGTCACCATCTTCACAGCAAGCTCTATGCTAGATAAAACATAGGCAGAGCAGAGTATTTTGCAAGCACTCCTCCTGCTTCTTGGGAGTCAGTAGCACTTTCCTTTCCTCAAACCATAGAAGGAAGACTCTGTGCTGCCCCTTGAGACAGCAGGAAAGAGGATAAACGAGCACTTCAAACAAGAACTCAGAAGAATGAGGAATGCAAACAAAATGAATATGTAAGATAGAAAGAAAAGAGACATGCAGGGAAGGAATGCAAAATGGCAGTGGGAAGAGAGTATGAAAGAACCTAAGCAGAAAAGGATAGAATATAAGATGAAACCTTGCAAACACCTGCACAGAACAGGAAAAGAGGCATAGGCATGAACAGTCATGAGGAATATTACACTGTGGAGAAAAAAAAATATTATAGGCCTTGAGAAAAGGGGTATGGGACTGGAAAGCACTCCTTCATGGTCAGCTCTATTCTTCTGGAAGATTTGCCTTCCTTGCTGATTTCTCTGGGATGGTCTATCATTCTCCAGCAACACCATCTACATCAGGAAGATTCTCCTGACTTACTTACAATAAGTTACAGTAAGTAACAATAGTTAGAGCGACTACGCAAAGTACTGTAGACACCACTCTTGTCAGTTTAGCTCTTCACCATCTTCTAAGAGAAAGTCCGACCTCCTAGTGCTAAGAAAAGCCTCATAGATAAGCCTGCCATAAAAAATCCCTCAAACACCACAGACGATCCATCAATGGGAAGGAAAGAAGAATCTATAGACTTTCAACACATTCAGATTTTCACACTTGGACTTCTAGAATGTTAAAACACAAAAAGGATGCTGAAATTTCCAGTCAACCATTCAGAAAATCAGGAGATGAGAAAACAAACTCTCCTTAAGGAACGTTAATTCATCATCTAGGTGTTAAGATCCAATATGTAATCACGTGATCCTGTATTCTTTTCTCTATTAAATTCCATAAAGGACATAATAATCTGAGAATGTCATTAATACTTGCCTACAGAATCAGCCATATGGCTCTCCTTATTTCTGCTGTCACAAAAACGAGAAAGAGACAGGAGACATGGTGGTTTCCACACTCCAAATCTGGAGAACTGTATGTCAACTCTATCAGTGCTGTGAAACCCCTACACGATGTTGATCAAGACTCCTCTCTAAAGATAATCACAAAGATCCAGATTCTTCTCTGCTACCTGGAGGTATTTAAGCCAGGCATCTACATCAGGTGGTGAGAGGTAGCCAGGTGGAATGACTACTCTTTGTAGAGCTTTTCTCCTCTATAGACTTGAGAGAGGATTTTGGGCACCTAGAACTCTCCACCTAGATGCTTTTTCTGCATCTTTACTACACTCAGGATGAGAGCTTGTGGCCTGATTCATTATTCAATAAATCCAAATAGCTATAACTGCTGTTGCTATGAAAACACAATAAGCTCGTACTACACAAAAACATCCAGGCCTATCTCAAACTCTCCAGACAAAAATTATTTATTATAATCTCTGTGCCTTATTTCCTCATGTGTGAGCAGCAATTACAGCACCACCTCACTTCACAAGGATGCTCTAAAAGGTTGTTTGCCAAGATCTAATAGGTTGCTGTAATCAGGGAGAAGGTGGATTTTTCTAATGTGCCTTTGATAACGTGACATCCTACAACGAGAGCTACAAAGAGCAGCTCAGGGAAATGAAAAGATTGTATCTGCTGTATGATGCGGCTGTCATGCATTAATGATGCACAAGAATGCACAATGAGTAAGAGCAAACAGCAAGTTCGCTCAACATGACTGACCCTCTGGGATGAACAAGACGAGGATTTTTGCTGATGACAAGATGCTTGGAGAGTCTTCGTATGTTCAAGAATGCTTTCTTTAAATGTTTTCCACTTTTTCTGTATTAAAAAGAACGCTATTCATATTTGTGCAACCTCGCATTCAGTAAATACAAGGTAAAAACCTAAAAATTTCACTGGTGTTTCATTTTTGATCACGCTAGAAATATGATTTCTGTCCCACTTGCAGAGAGGAGGAAAAAAAACAGATTTATAAACATTAGCATGCCAGGAGGATTTCATGTCTCCACAGACCATGGAAGTCATCCTCCAGTGAAACAAAGGTGTGCTATAAAACCAAATGCCCTAAGAATGGCTCACTAAATAGAACACTGCATGGCTTAAGTACCCGTATTTGATGAAAATAAATAATTCCTTCAGTGAATGTAGGCCAAGGTTATACAGCAGAAGCACAGTGAAAGAGGAGAAGACACCACCCAACTTCCAAATCACACTTCTCATTTGAAAGTATATATTGCCACCACTACTTCATACAAAACCAAAAGAAGACACATGCCATATGTAGCTAGGTGAGATGGTTGTTATGATTAAATTCTGTCTCAGCTTACTGACTTGAATAAATTCTAAGGCACACGGAATAAGATGATAAATTCTCACCCAACAATACCAACCACTTTCTCTAATAGCTGGATGATTCATTATTACTCATGGGACAGTTCAAAAGACAATCTTAGTCATGGTTTGTGTGTTGATTTGGACGGAGTAATTTGCAAATTTACCAGTGGGATTGAGAAAGGCACCTAGAGACATTTGTGATAGATGACTGCAAAGGGAAAATAACCTAAGAAAACCTTGAAAAGTATTCCCTCCTATTCACAATCGCCTTGTTAATTTTACTTTAAAATATTTTAATTGATGTCAAGTGACAGTCTTTTATTTCACATAGAATGTGCCAATCACTCTGATTTATTCCTCTGTAAATATCAGGTGATCCTGGTTCTGCACTTCACACACAGAATTATACCAAAGGTCAAAAAAAATAGGCTTGCCAGATTTTTTTTTCCCTTAATCAACTTCTTTCCAGTTTCCACAATGCCCTATTCCACCTGGCATCACTATGTCACAGTAACTCACTTTTGAATACCTGAACAAGTTTGAACCCAAAAAACAATCAAGATCATTATCCATTTCTTCATTTCTTCTTATTTGGTGGGTATGTTTTTAGGTCTTCATTAAGCATTTGTGCTTAAGTATAATATTGATTGGCTCTCTTTAAGGAAAACAAGGTGCAACTTACTAGAGTCTAGTATTTTCCTTTAATCTACCAACACATACTACATGAAATGTTAGTCTCATCAATATCTTTTTACCCATGATATATAAATATCAGAAGTGACATAAAATCCCAGCAATACATACAAAGATGAAATTCTGATGTCACACCTCAAAGATTTCAATACAAGATTTAAGTTTGTATGTAGTGTGTCCACTCCCAATTAATCTATTTAACTGCTTTCATAAGGTCGTTACGAATACATGCTACAAAAATAATTTGAAGATTATTATTCACTACCACCTAGACAAACTAGCACTAAATATCAGTGACTAATATCGCTGGGACAAACTTCATAATTAGAAGAATATAAAGGATTGAAAAATTGTATCATTAACATTTCCTGTATTCTGATAATCACGGAATTGTTAATATACTTTTGCTTTTACATGTAAATCTGTTTCTTTGAGAATAATATTAATATTAAATGTAAAATACAGGAAAATCATCAGAAGTTCTATAGCTGGCAGATCTGACAGAGTATTTAGTGGATTTCTGGTGCAAAAATCAAGACTGTGATGCAACCTACACTCTTCATCCTCTCCCCGCAATGCAGTTATTAAATATACTAGTCTTTCAACATAACAGTTTCCTAACAACCTTTAGCGTATGTTGTGCACATGGTCAGTTGTCTCCAAAACTGAGCAAACTGGCTATCCATCTGATTAGACCAGATTTGAGGCCAGGAAAGTAGAGAAAGCAATGCATGAGCTCCCTGAAAAGCCAGTCACTAGAGATGGTCACAGCATCGTGCTAAGTACAAACTTCATACAACCATTCAGACCCAGAACTAATTCTTTTTAAAACTGAACTGCTGCGAGGAAAGTTATTAGCTTCCTATGCTCATCTCTCCCCACAGGCTGAAGAGTGACCACTCACACCAAAAGAGTGGTGAAGCCTTGGCAGAGGCTGCACAGGGAAGCGGTGGAGTCACCATCCCCGGAGGTGCTCAAAGAGAGTGTAGATGTGGCACTTCGAGACACGGTTTAGTAGGCATGGTGGTGCTGGGCTGACAGTTAGGCTTGATGATCTTAGAGATCCTTTCCAACCATAATGCTTCTATGCATCTAAGAATCTGACGCATCTTACTGTTCTAAACAGCTCCACAGCTCCCAAGTTGGACTAGAAAGGTACCTTTTCTCTGAAACTTGGCTAACAAAGCCAGAACGAACACAAGAGCTATGGGCCATTGGGGTGTACTGGGCATAACTGGCAGGGGTGTTGTGGAACCTAAAAGGGTGACCTGTGGAAGAGGAGGTCAGGGACTGCCCTGTGCTGGACACAGCCACTTCAGCAACAGACAGAATGGACCCATCACCTACCAACACTAGACAAATCAGAGAAAACATATGGTGCCTCTGCAAAACGTATTTAATAGAGGTCAGTAACTTCCAGGGGCAGAGAGACATCTCCCAGATAACTACAGATACGACAAGAGGAAACAGATGCAAGTTCTGCCAGAGGAAGTTTAGAGTGTATAGCAGGAAAAATTTCTTTACTGAAAGAGTGGTAATTGAAACAGTCTGCCCAGGGAAGCAGTGGAGTCAACATCCCTGGAGGTGTTCAAAAAGACTGTTTGGGACATGGTTTAGTAGGCATCATGACATTGGGCTGAGGGTTGGATCTGATGATCTTAGAGGTCTTTTCCAACTTCAATGATTCTATGATTCTGTGATTCTATGATAATGAGAAACAAGAGTAGATCTTCGAGCAGAGGCAGACACACAAAAGACGACACAGAAGCAGGAATACTTCTGAGAGAATTACAGCCTGAGGAGAAACTCACATCAGAGCAGGTATGACCCCTGAAATGGACAGCAGCCCATAGAATAACACACACCACAGTACGTACAACACCTGAAAGAGACTGCAGCCCATGGAGGGATCCACACTGAAGCAGGCAGAGTTTGTGAAAAGGATTGTGGAGAAAGCCACACCACAGCAGCTGAGTAACAAATGAGGGGCAAAAAGCTAATGAACATCACCACACCGACCACACACTTCTGCACTACCTGTCACCTCAGCAAAGGGACTGTATGTAACACACACAGCCAGGGGACTGCAGACCAGGAAGAGTGAAGGAGAAGTACCTGGAGGGAGATCCAGGTGTTTTCTCTAAGTGTTAGTTTAACTGTTAAATATCTTATTTCTTGCTACTGGTACCTGAAATTACAAGTTAATATAAATCAGTGATAAACTAACTTAAGCAGAGTTCCCTGACTCATGTCTGATTTTGCGTATGATAAGGGGTGAAGGCTTTCTGTTAGTGTGTTCATCTGCCCTTTGGATGCTGTTGAGCTTCTGCACTTGCAGAACTGTATGAACAGAGAGGTGACAACAAAGCTTTTTTCAGTGGTGTTGATGGATGGATGACCTTAAGTTATGGAGCCGCAGCACCATATTACTATATTACTGTTAAAAGCGCCTTTTTTTTTAACCAATGTGAATATTCTTGTAATTCTCTTCATCTAAAAGATATACATCTGGGTGATAAGAAATAAGAGCAATCAACCTGTGGAACAGCGTCACAGGAGTTTACTGGGCTTCTACATGAAAAGTACTGAGCAGATCTATTGCTCAGGTTGATGGGTAGAGTGAATCACCATTTAAGATACATAAGGATCCTTATGAATCATGTAACATGTAACATGTCGTGGACAAAATTTTCCACTTAGCTATAGTTCTCCACAGATGGTATTCCAATTTTGTCCCTCCAAGACAAATTGAAAAAATATGAATTCAATATATTAAAGGACCAAACTTTTCACCTCCTAGTTTAACATTTCTATCAAATAACAAGCACTGTGTCCTTTCAACATTTTTTCCATACTATTCTGCTTCTAGGTTTTCTCTATATAATTTTTTAAACTTTTATTTTCCACTCATCTTTCTTTTACAGTGTATCTGGGTAGACAGACTGCAGATTCAGTTCCATAAATTTTTGGTCTCCTCTCATATTCAGGAAAATCTGCCTCTTAAATCCTGGCAAATTTCTCAGCAACCTCAGAAATACTAATCCCCAGTCTCTCCAATTCCCATTGGACTACAGCCACTTAAATGCTTTTCTTCAAAACTGATATCTGGTATAGGTAAGACACGACACAGTCTTTAAAAATGCAAAACAATATTAAAATCCAGACAATTCAAGGAACTTGCCTTGTCAACAGTAAAGCTACAAATGTAACATCTTCTCCTCTGAAGTTGCTCATAAAGTTACTGCTTTTTAACCATTTCTAAAAATAACAAACACTATGCACCAGTATCAAAGCTTTTTCTATATTCACTGTATTAGTATCCACCTCTTGTCACTGTCTCACCTTTACATCTATGCTATGCCTTCAATGCTACAGAATACATAGACTTCAGATGACCACCAGAGATACATACAAATGCTATTTCCTCCACCTATTCTGTGTAATTGCTGGTAAGAGACTACTTAGGTAGTCATTTCTATACACATACCTGTTGCAGTTAAATATTAACCTACGTGTAAGACTAGCTCTACTGGGTGAAACCAAATGTCAGTCTAAACAACCCACTCTCTCTAATACAGCTATAGGAGATGAAGAAAACAGCACTAAAAGTGGGAAAATTATACAACTAACTTCCAATCTGTAAATTAATCTCTAAAATTCAGTAATCTGAATTTTAAAGACTTCTGAAGCTGAAGAACCTGTACACATCTTTGTCTTTATCGGTCCTTGATTTACCCTCCCTGCCTAATTCATTCAGTGGACATGTAGATGCTTGTTATCCCAACAGAATAATTAGGTATAGTATGAAAATTATTTCCATTAATTTATTTCAGAGATGTTTGCTGTACATTTTACTGAATATCCCCTAGTCCAATGCTCTCCAGGACACATCATTTTTAGATTTTTTTTTTTTGTATTTATATATAAAATAAGTTTCTCCTCAATCACCTCTTGTGAACTGGAGAACCCTAAATCTACTTAATCTCTCCTCATACAGTAGATCTTTCCTACTCAAGAAGCAAGTGAACAATAAATTTATAAAACATTTTCCATTTTGTTCTCATCACCTCTCCTGATCATTTTTAAAGTTTTTCTGACTGGTATTAAGCATAGCACCAATATTTTCAGCCTCCTATCACAATGACTTCCAGACCTGTTTTCTGAGTGCTCATGGATAATTTACAGCCCATCACTGTGTTCGTAGAAACAGTTTTATCCCCTACACATTACTTTGAATTTATCACCACAATTTCATTTGCTGCATTATTGCCCAGTCACTGAGTATCATGAGATTCTTCTGTAATTCTTTGGTTTTAATTTAATGCTTTAATTATTTCATGCTACAGAATTATGTTTTTTCAATATTCATTCTTTTTCCAGATTCAGAAATATGTTGAACAGTACGTATTCCAAGAGATTCCGGTTAGATCCTGACCATAATCTCCTGCTAGATTTACGTCAACCTCCTCACACAAAGCTCTATCGTGTTAGCTCCATACATTGTCTTGTATTATCCTCAAGTACAGTTTCCTAACAAAACTCAGCCCTATGTACCAACAAAATGCCCAACAAAATAATGATGCTTTCTCCAAGATCCCAAGGCCTCGAAGAAATTAACGACTGGAAAAATGGAATTCATGATCCCGAAAGAAGACAAAGGAAGTTGAGGAATGAGTGAATTCCAGTGACTGTTGTGATTCCCCAGAGCTCTTCAACTGATCCTCCTGCTTTCTCCAAGTGCCTTCTCAAACGGGATTTAATACTTCAGACAGCACCAATATGAATAACTGAATATTGTTTTTAGAAAGAGTCAACCTTCACACAGATCTGTTTTGGTTAAACTGGCCCAGACTAAGGCAGCAATCCCACAATTAGCAGCTTACCTAGCAGCTCACTATTGCTTCAAGAGGAACTATTTTCCTCTTCCCTTACCCACACAACCACCCTAGCATGTCTTACATGTTGTCATGAGCTGATTCAACTCACTAAGCAGAAAGAAATTGAATTTATTTCACTCGACTAGATTCTTCCCAGGCTGGTGAGTTTAACTGCTAGGCAAAGCAGTGTGATGGCAAGGCTGCCTCTACCTCTCCCGTGACATATGAGCTTTAACTTCCAACTCAAGAGACAAATACACTCACCCAAAACCAGAAGCTTCCTTTTTAAACTGAGTTTTTGCTAGATTACCAGAAAATAAATGTGTTTTTGAAAATGCATTACTAAAATTCAAAATTAGTACAACAGATTAGTCATACCCAAATTATCACTCATTCCTCTAGGAAATATGAAGATTAATTGTCTGTGAATTCCCAAAGACACTGAATACTAATAATATCACTATTAATGTGCATTTACTTTAAACTGTAAACAAGCCTCTGGTCTTAAGACTTAAATGTCCATTCAGTGTTCCAGAGAAACTGGTTTTAGGTGTTGTAGTCAGATCGCTGTTTTCCTATCAATATTATGAAAATTCTTTGCAATTACTTAGTGCCTATGATCTATGCATCTCAAAGTGAATTTATACTCATCAGACAACCAGATTCAAAGGCAAGTAAGCTTTGGTATGATTCAGGCTGCTATAAGAATCATAATCTGTACCAAAAAAGATATTTTTCTCACTTGAGTGAACACATTCAGCATCTAATTATTCTCCAGAACCACAGCCTGATGCCTATCAGCTAAAACCATGACATTGGGTACCCCAATCTCATCATTATTAGTTGGACGCAGACAAATCTCAGAGCCACAATGAGTGTGCTTCAAGTTTCTAAAGCAGTGGCCTAAGCATTAGTTGTCTTTGGCTACTCCATGACATTGTATTAGTCACATTCGATGGCTGATGCTGCTTCAAGCTATGCCAGTTAAGGAATACCTAATTCATCCTGCCCTCAGCAACCAGGCTCTAATGCAGCTAAATCTCCCAGAAACGTGCAGTCAATTGTTATTAGATTATTACCAGAGCCTCCCTGACCTTTGGTGTCTTGAAATTAAGCTGCTCAGGGACTGAAATAAGCATCTCATTTAGGTGCACAGTAGTAATCTCATCTTAAAGTATAATGATTAGAAGCCATTTATAAGCTTTTTCTAAGGTATTTGAAACCGTTACTTAGTAGCTGACATTTCCAAATTACACACCTCCTGAACTATTCCATATGCAGTAAAATGGCATCTAATTCAGCTTCTCATGCTCTTAGATAGGTGGAACTTACCTTGCTTTATGCTACAAAACTTTGTGCACGCACAAATCGATCCACCTTCCAGGGAACTGTTATGCGTTTTCCTTAAATGTCTATAACAACTCCTTCCTGCACAACAAGCAGAACTGTTCAAAATAAAAACGACTTAACTGCTGAGGCACATTAAGTTGTCTCTCACCTGTGCATATGCAGATTCGCTGGAAGTAGGAATCGTTGACTCTTTTTCTACAACCTTTAAATTTGCAGTAGGTAGCTTTTGGCACCCCATTGCATGTGATCATCAGGGTTTTAAGACTACAGACAGTGCTTGGTTCCCTATATTATTTAGGATGAGGGGGAATGGCTTTAAATTGGAAGGGGGAAGATTTAGATTAGACATTAGGAAGAACTCTTCATGATGAGGAGGTGGTGAGGCACTGGCACAGGTTGCCCAGGGAAGCTGCGGATGCCCCCTCCCTGGAAGTGTTCAAGGCCAGGTTGGATGGGGCCTTAAGCAGCCTGGTGTGGTGGGAGGTGTCCCTGCTCATGGCAGGCGGGTTGGAACTGGATGATCTTTTAAGGTCCCTTTCAACCCAAACAATCCTATGATTCTATATTATGTCCGCCTACGTAAGTAGGTAAGTGTCAAAGAACTGTGTGACTCTAACTTTTCTAATTTCTATTGAATTTCCACAGAAATAATGTAATAAATTTCCCAGCCCCCTGCAACACCCTGAAAGGGTGATCAGCCACTGGAATGTGCTGCCCAGGGAGGTGGTGGAGTCGCCAACCCTGGAGGTGTTTAAAGGGAGACTGGATGAGGCACTGAGTGCCATGGTTTAGATGATGGGTTGGTGTTAGTGTTGGGTTATAGGTTGGACTTGATGATCTCAGAGGTCCTTTCCAACCTTGTAATACTGTGACTGTGAACAGAGATAAGGGAAAATGTGAAGGGAAAGAATAAATAGGTCACCTATAAAATGACAAAATACTACTAACCACATTTATAAAACTTTCCAACCTACTGAAAGAAGTGTGGAAGACTATCAATGGTTTACTTGGGAGGTTGACTTTCTGAACCGAACTCCTTTTTAGTGAAGGAACAGTGATGTAACTTCCTGCCAACATGAGAGAGTTGAACTGTAAGAAAGAGAGGATGAACAGACAGCAAGGAGTGCATGGCTAAGTTTACATCCAACAGAATCAACTCCAATTCCTATCAATTGTGGTCTTTTGGACCTAGTAATTTTAGGTATGAGCTTACACTGACGTTATTTTAACTTCAGTTAAGGCGGACACAAACTGTTTGTAATCTTTCAGTGTCTCTGAATATATCTAACTACTTGTTTAGGGTAATAAGGCAAACACAGAGTGAATTTCATACCTCACAACCAAGACTAAAGAAAAATTTATGACTGTCTGCTGAAAACTTTTTGTACTCAGTTTCTTTGAAGAAATCTTGAGCTGTTTTTTAAGCAGTTTAGCACAGAAAACAATAGTTTTGTAATATAAAACTGACATGACTTTAAATAGGGGTTTTATCAATTTGATAGTCACTGAGCTTCAAATGCTTTTGCAGAGGTGCTATAGAAATACAGTAGTGTTGTAAATGCGTCTACAGGTGAGAAGTCCCCTAACTCTGCCACCGTTTCTGTAGAATATTTTATTTCATTCCCACCTTAACTTCCAGTTTTCACATCTTAAAACATTTATTACCCAAAATAAATACAAATAATAAAGAATTGAGCATCAGTCCCTTAGAGAAAAGGAAAGATCTAGAAAGCTGGAATAGCAATGAATTTAATTGTCATTGTTCTTTACACTGCCAAAGATGGACAACACAGTGCAGAGGTGAAAAAAACCTCCTGAAACCCAAATCCAAACTTGTTCACCTTCCCTACCAGCAGGATGATCCTTCACAGTCGGAAGTCAGAAACTTATTGTATCTACTGCAGCACACCAATATAATACTTGGCTTATGACTTCCTTGAATGATACTGTCATTTCGTATTTTCAAAATACCCAGTACTCCTATACTAGGATCTTATAAGTAAAAAGAGGAGTCTAAGGAATGATGCAACATCTTGAAAGGCCATCATCACTCTAGTTGTGAAAATTCTTTTTAGGTGTGTACTTACCCAGTTTTTAATCTGTCAGGAAACAAAACAGATTCTGCTTTAGCACTAGAGACAGGAATACATGACCATCCCAGAAAGATCTTCTGTGACTTTATCATATGCTGCTGACCTCTGTCTATACCAAGATTTCAATTTAATTCTCTTTGCACTTTAAAACCTTACAGAACAAGTGCAAGCGGCCATTAACGCCATAACCGTTCAGGGCAGGAATGACACAACACAGATTTTTGGAAGGACAATTAGTGGCAAGACACTGTTAAGTGAACTCTAAGAGAATCAGACATTGTCCCCCATTTCTCTTCCATAGGGGAAAGAAGACATAGAGGCTGTTTTCCTGATACGTTTAAGTTTTCTAATGAACTGGTTCAGCCTTTAGCAAGTATGATTAACAGCTGAACTTCACTATTATTGGAAAGATCATAACAATTTTCTTTACCTCTCATGATGACCTGTGATACTGGTAACTCATAACATGTAAAAGGACTGTATATCACTTAACCAGAAGAAGATAGTAACAATATGACCAAGGTCACCATTTGACAAAGACATTGGTCCTTGAACAGAAAGAGCATGATAGCAGGATGAAAGAGTAAACAAACATACAAATACAAAGTTGTTTTCTACAGCAGACCAAAACTGAAACCTACACAGATGCTATCTGAAGGACCAGAAGGAAGATAAACAGTATAAGAAGTAAGAAGAACAAATGATATCTGTAGGCATTGCATAACTGGCTTTCGTCTCCCAGAAACAACCACAACAACAACAAGTAGTCTCAACTGCTTTGCTCCCTCCTCCTACAGATCCCAGATGGGGATGGAGAGCACTAGACTTGCGCAAACCAGGGTCACTCCATGCAGACCAAAACTAAAACAGAAATTTCACTCAGCCATCTGCACTCTCTATTCAGTTGGAATAGCCTATTACATGCAAATGCAGTGTCCTGTTGTTTGTATTAGAAGGTAAGAAAGTAATTCTCCATGTAGTCCAGACTGGAAGAGATCAAGCTGGTTTTTAGCTTTCATAACAAACTCGTCAGTAATTTGAAGACTCCGGTAACAACTGGTAGGGGTAGATGGCCAAAGGTTGCAACAGACAAAATACTTGGCAGAAGACCAACAGACATGTAGTTATCATCAAAGGACAGGCTGCAGGAAGAAAAAGTAAAACCAAGAGGATTAGTGGACCTGAATTTTGGAATAACAGTAAGAGATCATGATCAGGTCTTCTCTTCCTGACATGCCTCCTAACTGAGATTTAGATCATTCTCAAATTATACACAACAGGTGTGTGTTTAAATATATATGAATTAATAAAGATGCTGCCTGCCATTTGAAATGGCTTTAGAGCATGTGTCCCACCCCCTGCCTGAGGCTCGGGAGTGACCTAGAAGCAGGTCTGTGAGGAGGAATTATAATCTCTACACTTTGCTTGGCAGACATTTCCAAGCGTATCTCTTGTTGATAAATCAGCAAAATATACTTGACGTAAATAATTAAATATTTCTCACTGAAGTCTATGAAGTGTAACTATAAAACAAAAAGGCTAGAAAACAGATGTTGCAATAATCAAATTGTAACAACTAAGGGGGATTTGCTGAGTATTCATTTGTATTCTCATACTCAATGACAGTGAACTACAAAAAGCTATGAACTGCTCACATCCAATACAACAACACATTTAAATGAATCTACATAATCAAGGCCAAGAAAGATAGTTCACAAAGCCTGAAAAAACAGTGATGCCAATGATGCTGGGAGCCATTTCATGGTAGCCTAGAGATAGTATTTTGGGGATCAATAATATTCATCTAAATCATTGAAATACAGAATGAATTGTACTCAAAGGGACCTTAAGGATCATCCAGTTCTAACCCACCTGCCATAGGCAGGGACACCTTCCACTGGATCAGGTTGCTCAAAACCTCATTCAAACTAGCCTTTAACATCTCCAGGGATGGGGCATCCACAACTTCCCAGGGCAACCTGTGCCAGTGCCTCACCACCCTCACAGTAAAAAATTTCTTCCTAATATCCAACCTAAATCTCCTCTCTTTCAACGTAAAACTCTTCCCCCTCATCCTATCCCTGCAATCCCTGATAAACAACCTCTCCTCAGCTTTCCTGTAGCCTCTTTTCAGTACTGGAAAGCTGCTATAAGGTCTCCCCAAAGAGTTCTCTTCTCTAGGCTGAACAGGCCCAGCTCTCTCAGCCTGCTTACTGCACCAACGGAAAAATTCAAAAGCCAAAATTGAAATTTTACATGTTCTACAGAGAACTCAAAAGTGGACACAACCATTTTGAGAAGTTATTAAAGTAAGGCAAAACTGTAATTCTTTTGGATTCTTTTTCTCCTCCCTATCCACACTTGTTCCTAGTGGAAACAAATACATGACCTGTATGCACTGAATAAAAAAGGGTTTATTCTGAATTTCTTGTCACAGATAAAAGAAAGCATTAATAAAACAGAGATTTATATTAGCTTTTGAGATTAGGAACTCTACAATACAGCATCCAGCCAATATTTTTGGATTCTATTTAAAAAAAAAATATAGAAAGAACATTTGTGCCACAAAGCAATGAAAAAATAACACATAGGCTTATAACTGCCATGATTTGTGTGAATTAGACAACACCATGATCTAAAATTAAGTTTTTAATATGAGAACCTAAAAAGAAAGTATAAACTCCTACCACCTGTTGCAGAATTAATCCTTTCTATTTAAAAACATGATACTTTTGTAAATATGCTGCACTCAAACTATGTAATAACCAAGTCAGCAGTCCGTACACAACATACTTCTCAAGTAACCTTTAAAAATGCTGTCCCTCAAGAATAAGTACTTTAATAAGCTTGCATCCTTAGATCATCTATCTAGAGTAGGAGAAAAAGAAGAGGTACATAGAAGAGAACATTTTCTTCCCTATTGTAGAAAGAAAGGGGAAAGAAGGATTTTTCTCACCTTTTTTTTATTGGTCTTGTTGATAAGTTCAGCATAGCATAAACTGTATCCCTGCTGAATTGTACAATCATTGTATAATCATACTAGAAACAAGCTAGTCAGAAACATATCAGGGCTTAAAATGCACCAGTTATACTGAGGGCAAGCAGGATTTAACTAAGCATGAGCCAAATCAAGGACTGTGCCCGTTCACTGGACCACTTGGAAACAGTAAGCAACACAGATCTCTTGCAGCTCTTTTGATTTGAGCAAATTTGATATAACTTCACATAAAGAATATATGCATTCTTCTCCCGCATTAATTTTGAAGGTTGGAAAGGATAAGAAAAAATAGCATTGGTAATTACATACAAATACATCTGACATTATTTTATTTGAACAAAAAACAGATCATTCAAAATAGCACAAGCAGCGGGTGCTGAGATGGATTAGTAATCCTCGAGAAACTTCCTTGTAACAGCCAATTAAACTGTTTGCAGAACTGCAGGGAAGTTTTAAGGCCTGGTAAGATACTGAGATACAACCTTTTCAGTAATTAAATGCCTTCTCATCAGTCCAATAACAAACCTCAACAATTTTTCTGTAGGTATGTTCAGTCTCTTGTTCCAGCAATAGTGCAGGCGTAACAGTTGTTCTCATTCCATAAGTGTATATTAGTAACAAAGGACAGTGATGATAAATGAAAGATCTGAAAAGACAAGGTATTTCTACAGTCTCATTGGTACTTCCTGTGTTAAACACTTCAAAACGCAGATTGATAATTATCACTCTTGCCTTTTTTTTCCCTAAATCAACATTAAGAATTTTTCATCTCTCTCTAGTCATGAGCCTGCAACATTGTCCTTGTTTCTCTTGATCTGAATGTACTTTAGAACAAAAATCTCACTGTTTCCCTCCATTTCCCAGCTATAGATATTCTCCTTGGTGCCTTCCCATTACTCTTTTTAAAGGAACTCCCGATTTTCTGTCTGTATCTCCCTCCTAGACAATTTCAAATACAGTTCTCATCACTTCTGGGAAATTACCTCTTTTGATATAAGCCTGTGATTGCGCTTGTCCTCTGTTTGCTTATACTAAATATAATCAAATCAGGATTACTGGTCCCTAGGCAACCATCAGCTTCCAGTCCAGTGATTAGTTCATCTTTATCCATCAAAATGAAATCCAGAATTGACTTACCATATATTCAATGTGATACCTTTTTGCTTGAGCAAATTATCCTCTATTTTCCAGCCACAATAGCTTGTTTTATGTCCAACTGCACAGATCTTTCACTAAACACCTCTTAAATTGAAGTTCCCCCATAACACCACCATTTTATTAACTGTGAATTACAGAGGTACATAAAGTACCTCTTCTTTTCTGCAGTATCATTTGACGGTTAGTAACAGATCCCTCCAGCAGTATATTGATCCACACACATTCAAAACTTAACAGTTACGTTCTCAGTAGCTCTAAGAAAGGTAATGAAGTCTTTAAAAAACAGATTGCTACCTGCCTTGTTACTCTCCCTGTCCTTCATAAAGCGACTGTGATTCAGTTCAAATTATTCTACCACTTATATCCAACTTCTCATCACACGTTTGCTTGTTATCTGGACATCATTATTGGAAATAGAACTGAAAAAAATATTCCCGATGTTATAGAGCTTCACTACAGTTTTTCTGGATCCACTGGATTCTTAGAAAACAATAATTAAAAAATTTCCCGGCTTTTGTATGAAGTTTTCAATCAAGAAAATGAATAGAGTAAAATGTAATACAATGGAATAAACTATTTCAATTACCAGGGAGAAAAGATCAGCATTGCCCTCTCCCTAATTTGATAGAATTTGGGATTCTATCAAATCACTTAAACCAAACTTTCTCTTTGTGAACCCATGTTTTCTGTACCTGATGACTGCATTATTCTTTAAATGCCTTTCAACAGTACTCAGTATAATCACCATATTTTTTCCAGTAACTGAGGTTAGACTAACAGGTCTATATATCCTTGGTTCTTCCCTCATGCCCTTCCTGTGAACAGGAATAACATCAGCCAGCTTCCAGTCAGCAAGGACCTCCCCAGGCTCTCAAGACCTTTGACAGTCAATTGAAAGGGGTCCTGCCGTAACATCTGTAGCTCCTTCAAGTACTCTGACATGAATCCCATCATGTCTCGTGGATTTTTGAGCATTGAGCTGATAATCCCTGGTCATTTACAATGTCCATGTCCGCAAATGGAAGTCACTGTTCCCACACTCCTGGTGCTCTGACTCAGACCTTGGGCTGCCCAGTCTCCTATCAGTATTATTACAGACCAAGGCAAAAAAGGCATTGGAATGCCTCTGCTTTTTCTTCATTTCTATTAGTCAGATGACCATCCTAATCTTACTGCAAGATGCAGCATGCCTTGCTTCTGTGGTTCCCCGGACTTCAGACGAAATGCAAGGTTCCACAAAAACGGACTTTTAGCTTTACTTCCAAGGAGTACTTCCCTCTTCGCCTCCAGCATTTTCGAGAGTAACAAAAGATGGAATGATCTCCAAACAGATCGAAATCATCCTGCGAGTTTGGCATTTTCTTATCATTTTCTTTACACAAATCTTAATTTGTCTTCCTAGAACAATCCCTTTGGGAACTCTTAAGAACATGCATGGTGTGTACCTTTGACTTCAGTAAGAACAGTAACAAAAGATCTGTTAATGGTCTTTTTTCCTAATCGAAGCAGATCAGTTCAAAATCAAGCAATAATACAGAAATTTATTAGAAGGAATGGGATTTCTGATAAATTAATCTTCCTCTGATTTATAGCATTCAAACAGAATGTTACAATGGGAACAAATACATCCTGTCTTCTATACTGAAATAACTACGTTACATGGTTTTATTTAAAATTTATACTTAAATATTGCTTAATATCAATTATTTTTTAATATCAATTCTGGCAACATAAAGATTTTTTTAAAAGTCCAAAATACAGTATAGCCCCCAGTTTTGATAAGAAAATACCTAGCTTAATTTTCAGCTCTTATCTCCTTGACTTTGCTGTTCTCTAAAAGGAAGCTGGCTATTGTCCAGCTTAACTCATGTAACATTTTGTTGCTTATGTCTAATGTAATTGCAAACATGACATGCATTCATAATTAAGCCCAAAGGGTAAGCCTAGAGCCCAAGACATGTTGGAAAATGCTAAAATAACAGTAGCTAATCTCTTCAAGAGCAAAGAGTAGAAAATATGCTACTAATGAAAATAAAGCAATAAGAATTGCTAGTATGGTTCAAACACGCTGTAACACCACAACACCATTGTTCATGACATTGAAAAGTATATAGACACTTTATTAATGAAATTAAATTACAGTAGTTATGACAGACATGAGTCTGCACAGCCTACTTAATGAGTCTGTAAATCTAATCAGACGAATTGGTGATAGTCTGGTCCTGTCTGAGCAGACCTGAAATGCTGGAAGGCTTTCACTACTACAAAGCAATAAATCTTAAAATCCTTGCATCACTTCTGATACTTGTCCCTCCCTGTTTCTTCACTCAACCTGCTGGAAATGTACGATCCTACATTATGAAGCCTTTCCAAAAAATTCCCAGATACTTGAACTGTGTGGATGTGTTCATACAGACCTCCTTTGATATGATCACCTTACCAATTCTATAGACAAATTCTATATAGTAGCCCTTATTAGTCCTTATATCTCCTGGATATAAGGAAGGGAGAACTAAGACAGACTTCTACCATGACTGACGGAAGGGGAGGAAATGTTTGCCTGCAGATTACTGATTGCAGCATCCCAAAAATAACATGAAGAAATAACCCTAAACACCGTTACCCAAAAGTAAAATGAGGGAGTAACCAGTAAGGATAGAATATGGGATATGAGATTAAATCATTCAAAGAAGCATTAGATACAGAGACTCATGTAATGCTCAGGTCAAGAGACTGGTGACATCACTTGGCATGCTAGAGCAATTTTGGCATCAGAGAGTCCAAAGATTCGGAGGAACATCAGTCAACACGACCAATAGTTGCAGAGAAGCACTGGAGCCTTTTCTTCATCGCTGAAGCCAGGACAAAACTCTGCGTTGGGACCTGACCTGGATTGTGGTCAGTACAACCCCATCTCGATCAGTGATCGGAATTCAACACGGGCAGTCTCCCTCAACCACCCATACGGATGGATAAGCAGAGGCAAGACCCCTGTGGGTAGCTACAGTGTGGGCAGCAGAGTAAGCAATTGGAATAGGTCATAGGAACTGTTGTTACTTGTTATTGTTTTAGGTAGCTTCTTCTTCAGCTTTAGTTTTCAATAAGTTCAGGTACTTTAATGAGTTGATAAAGTAAGCATTTCAATTAAGCAAAGGTTTGTCCATTTCCCTGGCAGCGCCACACGCATGTTAATCGATTGGCTGTCGCAGCCCTACCGTGACAAAGTTCAGTGCACAGCACGCGGGCAGGAGGTACCAAGCGTATCAAAAGCTGCAAATCGATCTCTGAGCTCCGGTGCCAGGGCTGCCCTCTGAGAAACAGGGGGAGAAAGCAGGCAGCGGGAAGCTGCCCCTTCAATGAATAAATACCCCTATTTAGTCAAAACTCAGTAGAAAGCAATGTAAATGCTTCTTGGTACTTCACCACCACTGCACAATAGAGCATGATATCAACTGTGTATTCATTTTACAAAGACAATATGTGATGCTTGCATAGATGTACATGTCCAGTTTTAGAATACAGCACATTATGTCTTATTTTCTTTTCAAGGGACATAAATGACCGGGAGAAATTGTTCTAATAGGCACCAACAATTATGAATAATAAAAAAGGAGAACAAAACAAAACACTATAGCACATCGTTGTAACTGGGTGACTGAAGGGGAAAAAAATACCACCTATAGTCCCATAGAAAGAAATACTTAATTTTTTTCATAGAGCAATGGGAGAATAACTACCAGGAAGACATTAACATATGCTTATGTAGCATAGCTTAATAAGCAGAGCAAAGCCAGGCTTATTCCTCAAATTTACAAAGCTGAAGGATGCTAAGATGGCAGCAACTCCAGGAAAAAAAATTGCATCTCCAACATTCAGTGTCCCAGAAGATGCAGAAGAAACTGGAATAGCTTATGGTATTATGAACTTATAAAACCACTGTAGTAAAAAGATCAAAAGAAAAGCCTGCTCCTATGAAGTATGAACAAATCATATTAGTGCAATAGTATAAGTATAATCAGCATTATCTGGATTTTACTGATCACACCCATCCGTTTCTAAAGGAAAACCAAAAAGGGAAGTAGATTAATTTTGATGTGGCATAGATTGTGAGGAAGAATCTAATAAAAGTGCAATACACAGAGGAAAGCCTTGACAGCAATTGGTAAGTCTATCCAGGCAGTAACAGGAGAAGAGACTTTAATACGTGCACAAAGCCCCTTTTCCCATAACATGCTTCAGTTTTCCCTCATATCTATAGCTCCAGGTCTACAAAACCTACAGTTTTACAGCAAGTACAAAGGACTTAAGAGCTGTTCTGAGACTAAAATGTGGAAGCTGGAAAACTGAGAACAAGACAAACCCAGCCTTACAGCTCTCACACAAGAGCATAATCTTTTATACTGTGAAAACAGTGAACTCCAAGAAGCATGAGAACTGAATAACGTGGCCTGAATTCATTTTTCAGAAAACTGTACAAATGTCGCAATTTAAGCGTAGTATTAAACAGTATTTTGAAAATTGAAGCTAAATAGTTCAGAGTTAAAATAAATGAATAGAAAAGATAATGTAAATTAGAAAAATATTGAAACATTGCCAAAAATAGCCTAAAGAAAATAAGGCTAAAACCGCCAGACACAGCAGAGCAAGAGAGCAGCAACAGCGCTGATTACATGGGGACTGCATTAATTTAAACTATAGGTTGCCTTAAGACCAACATGAAGCATGATAAAAGCCACAGCCTGCTTGAAGCTCCTAATCCTCCCAGAACGAATAATTATTGAGAAAAACTCTTGCATAAAGCTTTAAGAAGAATCTTCCAATGCTATTGTTGTAGATCTATGCACAATATATTTAGGTAAAACTAGGTTCCTCCTTGCTGAACTATGTATGTATAAACATAACACTCAAAATAATCCACTTGCAAGCAGCAGTACTAACTTTTAGGTTTTGGGAATATAGTAAGAATTCTCATCCTACCCATGCGATCACTGGATATCTTTACAGTATAAATTTCACAAGATTTTCCTTTAGTATGGAAAATCAGACACTGACTTCTTCAAAATAAAAAAAAAAAAACAGCACACCCCCCAAAAAAAACAAACAAAAAACCCCAACCATATGAAAAAAAAAATCAAAACCAAACACAAAAAAAATTTTGGCATATCATATCTTACAATACCTTATTTCAGTAAGACTAAAAAAAAAATATTGAAAACAGTATGACCTGCAGTTCACTGCCCAGTCTGCAGTCTCCACTCTGTTCCTGCTTAACGTAGAAAAATTCAACAGACATCCTGGTTTAAGAATTTTATTACAAATAAATGTAAGAGGACTGCATGAATAGAAGTGCAAAAGGGCAAGCGGAAAGGCAAGCATGACATCTCTGTGCATCTTCCTCCCCAGCAACAATGTCAGGGAATAGCCGTGGGCTTTCACACAAGAAATGTGACAGCTAACAAAAATGGAAATAATACAATATCACATAAGTATCATTTGCTTCCTCACCTTCTTTTTAGGTAGCTGAAAGCTGTGAGAACACCTCTGTTTCTATAATTTCTGTCCAAAGCGTAGAGAACAAGCATACTAAACAATTAAGTCAGTACAAAAGTATTAAATCAATTAGAAGACCTTATATCTTATGCAAATATAAATACCAAAGTATTTCTCATTTATATTTCAAACTAAGGATTAAGACAGCAACCCAATTATTCACTCAATCTGCTCATTTAAGAATCCATCAACTAAGAAGATTACCACGCCTTATGGTTGTGGAACACGAGACAGCTTTGTCCCTGTATCTGCATTACTACCATTAATAAAGGCATTCTTAGGATGTATTAACATTTCTTAGCTGTCATCTGTGGAATGACCCTGAATTTGAGGTAATGAAGGCTTTCAATTTTCACTTCTCCCTATGCCATACAGTAACTCCTGTAAACTCAAGCAAACTCAAGTGATTTATTTTTAGCAAACTAATCATCGTAAAAAAGGTTGTTCATTTCTCTTTAGGAGACCAAATAAAATGAGTGAGAGAATATTTAAGTCATGCTATTTAAAGTGCAACTGCCTAGTGATGAGCCTGTAACCAGAGATGCTCTATTGCACAACTGCAAGTGATCAGAAGAATAACAAGATGGTGAAAGCTAGTTTACCTAAAAAAATCTGCACCCTCATGTAGCAAGCAAAATTACTTTTTCATTCACTGAAAACACTAAAGAAGAATTAGACAGCTGAAAGACAGCTTGCTATCCCATACTACAACACGCCCTGCAAGGAACCAGGGAAGAAAAACCAACCCTGGGATCGCCATCTCCCCTTCCACCCACAAGTCCTGTCCTGTCTACTACTGCTCCCAAACTGAAGATGGGCAGAGGAGGTGCATTAGCAGCACTTGCCCTTGATAAGAGGAGAACACGCCCATCTCAAACCCATCACTGAGAGCCCATTGTTCAAGGAGCACTGCCATCTCCTTTGCTACAGCATCACCCTCAACCACACAGGAACCACAGCACTGCTCTGAGGGACTATTATCATGCTTGACCACAAACACTACCTTCCAGATACCCGAAGCTGAAGTAAGAGGTGTTGCAGAATGGGAAATGAAAGCAGTACATAGCAAGTGTCGATCCAGACTGCTTCTCTTTGGTCATATCACCCTATTAATAAATTATGCTCATCAATACATGCACTGTTTAGTTGGGTCTAAATAAACAGCGTTCTGCACAACTCATAATAACTGTTGGGTTACTTCACTGATGGTTCACAACTGCAAATGGCAAATACGCATCTCAAATTCAGCACAACTTCTTACTGCTTGCCATAAACCAGAAGGCTCAATCTAGGTAGGGGTTATAATAGAAATATAATCTGAATTCTATCTCTGTTCCCCACACCGTGTATAGAAAGATGGCTATTAGGGTGCCAGACTACGAGAGAGGGGAGAAAGGCAGTTAAGTACCTTGATCATAACAGCATGCAGCATTGCTATGGGAAAGTGATTAAGACACAAGTTTGCACCTACAAAACTAATTTCCAAGAACATGCACATTAAAAAATGGAGTCTGAAATAGCTGTAGCAATTTCTGTACCAAGGAGACCTGAAGAAAGGCATTGCTGCAAAGTGCACCTGCATGAAAACACAGTTTTTAAGAAATGTCTAGGAAACAACTTTGTATCTATTTCATGTCTACAATGATGCTATGCAACAAAGTCAATCCAATTTTCATTGCATTCTTAATGTCCTAAAAACCGATTCTTTATTCTGAGTTTGCCTTTTTTGATATTCTGTCATAATAGCTTTAGAAAGAGCACCACAACACAGCACAAATGCTCAGACAGGATCATGCTTTGGGCATTTTATTTCCAAGGATTATTTGCTAAAGCTGTACTCATGCCTGCATTAGCTTTCTGTACAAGGAGAATATATAAGCAGCACAACCACATTTCCATAAGATACACATCTATCTACAGACTGAAGTGTAGGTTGTCTCAGTTCTGAATAAGTAAACCAAATATGATACAATCATAGAATAAAAGAATGGTTTAGGTTGCAAGGGACCTCAAAGATCATCCAGCTTCAATACCCCCACCATGGGCAGGGACACCTCCCACCAGACCAGGCTGCTCAAGGCTCCATCCAACCTGGCCTGGAACATTTCCAGGGAGGAGGCAAACACAATCTCCCTCGGCAGCCTGTGCCAGTGCCTCACCACCCTCAGTGTGAAAAATTTATTCCCAAGGTCTAATGTAAATCTTCTCCTTTCCAATTTAAAGCCATGTTAAAGAAAAACTTCAGCAACTGCAGTTTGTAAGACCTTACAGAACAAATTAAACCAGGGGAACAATAAAGGAACGTACTCACCACAATGTGTAACTTAGGATGCATTCTCCATGTACCTAGCCATACAGAGGATCTAGATACTGTAGACACTTGTGGAGGAAGTTCATCTTTACTGTATATATAATGTGTGAAGGTATATATTAGGCTCTTCCTTTTGCTCTACAAATATAGCAAAAGCAACATGTTATTTTTCTGCTTGATCTGCTCTCATCGGGGGGGCTAATAGGACTATCATCCACAGAGGGTAAGCCTTGAACATGAACTCAAATTAACTTCAACTAATTTCCATTGTATACTGTCCCCCACCTTCTTGTTTGTCTGTACCTTTTCTCTACAGGTGATTTCAAGTATGATACATTCAAATGCTAAAATTGGGATATAAATCTCAAAAACCTTTTGGAGAAACAGTAACAAAGACAACTTACTCAAATGGACCAACACTCCTCAGTACATTAGCACAGCACTTACGGGATGGCTGGAACTAGTTTCAACTACAAAAGGGTAGGATTATGAGAAAGGGCTGCTTTGTACGTATCAGGAATTACAGTAATTTTTTAATAAAGTCACAGTTCTACCCTGACCTCCTGTAAAGCATGCCCTCATTACTAGAAGTAAATCCAGCTAAGGTGGTTTTCCACAATCTTGGACAAGGCTATTATCTCACTGAACGGTCACTGAAAGGACACTGCTGAACTTCCTGGTTTCTTAGTTATTCACACATTTACTCAAAGGCCATCTGAAAGGCTCAATCCTGGGCAAGGACAGGGACTGCTTTCCTCATACGGCCTACGTAGCAAACATGACCAACTCCCTGGTTCCACAGAAGGAGTCTTGAAAAAAGCAGAGACAGCTGAATTTTGTGACTCAGAAAAAAATCCAAGAGCCAGGAACAACATCAGTAAAGGAAAGAAGACGGACACAGAGCTTACTCCCTCTTGTATGGGGGCATTGGCAAAGGGAAGAGAGACAGAAACCTCTCAGTCTCCTGGTAAAGACAACAACCACCAGAAAGGCCCCTTCCTAATTTTGATCCAGGAGAAAAGTTCCTAAGGCAATCAGCCACAACAACTGGCAAGCCCATGAGACATACCAACATGAAGTATATTCAATAAGGATTATTACACTTCCAAAACTCAAACCCCTTGAGAGAAGGAAGAGAACGTGCACCACTTTGTCAGTTGATTGATGTAAAATTGAATCCATGGAAAACTGTGATCCTGTACTCCAGAGTGCCCTGAGATTTAATGCAATCGGTATTCTTGAACGACCGGCTCTTCAACAGGCAAGCTGTCACAGACAGTCTGGGAAGGCGAGAACAGCACGTCTCTGCAAACACTGACAACAGCCTTTACAGCATCTGCAAGGAGGATCAGGCTGATCTAGGAAATAGTAAAGATCCACTCCAAAAGCACTTCCTCTATTTTCTGAGGACAAGATAACACGACCTGAAGGCAAAGCCAAGAACTTGGTGCCGTGGAGGTGTGTGATCATCTCTCTTCCAGAACTGGAAGGCAGTCCTAAGAATCATAAAATGAGCCCTTACTGCTAAGAAACTGCCTGGTGACATAGGTTTTGGAGTGACATAGGTTTTAAAAGAAGCCAAGGTTTTCATGCCAAACTTCAGAATTTACAGAAAAAGTAATTATCTCTGTAGATTCATCAGGAAACAGAAGAAATATCTATAACATCTAATGTCTGGAAAGCATCAGAAACTTTTTAGATAAACATGCTCTTTGCCACGAAACAGAGATGATACAGGACTAATCCCCCCAGCTATTAAGTCTCAAACTGATGGCGATCCCATACAGGGTTCATAACTCAAAGCTCCAAGTGCTTTGTGTAATCTGCATGTAGCTGGACCTCCTCTCACTCTTCATTCCTTTCAAACAGCAGTATTCATATACATATCAGGAGTTTCTATGTCCTTCTGTTTAGTTCAGAGTCCATCATTTAATTTTGTCTACCAGTGAGACCCCTCCAGCCCATACTTTCATTCATGAAACCATCTACACATACTGCTCAACTTCAAAGGGGCTTCGGTTTTTCCAGGACCTGCTCAGAAAAGTGCACTCTGTATGGGGCAAGACTTGAGCACACAGCAGACTCTCTCATGGGTTGATTTCCGCTACCAAACCAGCACTCATAACCCCCCATAAGAGCAGTGACACTCTTCAAACAAGTATTCAGTCCTGTCATTGGTGCATCTGGATCCCAAAATACATAGTCTTAACTAAAAATGTGCAGAAGCCATACATCTTGCGCAATCTTTCTCTAATATCTCTGGCAAATTTACATACCAAATCGAGGCAAATCCTCAGTAGGTTTATGTTGTCCTACTTCCGTCAGCATCAATGAAGCTACAAAAATTTAAGGCAGCACAGGTTCTTGCATCAGACAGCTACATGTCATACTTCTCAAAACCTTACAGTGTGATCCACACGAAACGTATCATCTTTGCAAACTTCAAATGCTAAATAACCGTTTCCCCTTGCTTTTCACTGTATTCCAAATGACAATGGAAATCACACATCACAGATGTTTAGGCAGGAAGACAGACCCTCCAGGGTTTGGTTTTGATGCTCACTCCAAGCTTTAAATGCTTAACCAAACCTGTCAAAATCCCTTGTTGCCTAGTAATCTAAGCACATAACACCTGGACACATACAAATTTCCACAACTACTTGTACTGCTGATCAAAGAATAAGATGATTAAAGAAAACATTCAAAGGTTTTAGTTCTATTTGGATAAAACAGACATCAACAGTTTGGACTCTTGGCCAAAGCTTCTTAGAACATTAAGGACTACATCTGGCAAGAAATTTGAGAGTTGACTTCCAACTAAAGCCCAAGAGCCTGCGCTTTGCATATGACACACAAGACAATAAATCTACTTTGCCTATTAAAAAAAAAAAAAGCTGATCTATTCTTAAGCAAAGAAGGCACAAACATATGGGCCGGATTATCAATCACTTTTAAAAGGCACTGGCTAAAAACACCACACAAAATCAAAACGAAGGACTCGATGTGAATGCCATTCTTCTGAGAGCAACAGGTACACATAGGGCCAGAGAGGAGAGAAAAAGCACCAAAATCGTCAATGAAAATGGACCCCAAGTGTTGAAGGAAAAGTTTTCCTTCTCCATGCTTGGATACACATTTTAGCACAGGCATCTACAAACACATGGTGCTTAAAGCAGGTTGATCAAGTGAGTCTATCAACTTTGTAATTTTTTCTTTTCATATTCAATATAGAGGCTGGCTTTCTTTTCACTTATAGGAACTCAGGCTACCAGTGTCAGCTGGACACTCCAGCTAGCCCTTGGTTGTGACCGTGACCGTGACCATGACCTTCCTGGCTCACTGTTGGCATTACGAGTTTTGGTTTGGATTTTTTTGTTTCCTTTTAAAGTCTTAACAAAAGCCTTTTCTTCCCCACCACGACATTTATCACAAACTGCTCAGTAAAAGGCAGTCTGTTAAAAAGCAAAAGTGGATGAGTAGAACAAATACTGATTTCATTTAAAACGAATACTTTAAAAGTTTCAGCAGAATAGAATTAGTCTTCCCTTATAAATAATCTACTCCCTGTACCAGACTGTAGGTATAATTCAGCTCCAGGTAGATATCACTGAACATAAGTGTCTGCATTGCTTTTGTACTCATCAGAGATTTAGTTTTTCCAGTAAATCGGTGAATCCTAGTGAGCAATTCTGCTCTCCTGCAACCGACATCTATAGCTGGTAAACTAAATCACTAGTAGTGACTTTATTGCCTTTGACTAGAATGAAAAGCTCATGAATAGATAATGAAATTACAGGTGTTTTCATGTCATCTCTTAATTTCGTACAGACAGCCAGTAAGACTTTAATAAGCAAAACTGTGCATCTGATTCTTTGATGCAACACCACCCCAGAAGAAACCAAGCATGTTCATGGCAGTGGAAATAATGAATTGAATACCAGACTCTACCTGGTACCAGTTTGCTTGTGCATTTGACCAATGGACCAGCTTGAATGACTAAAAGTCAGACACACTACTTGCTGACAAAACTTGCGTGTGAAGTGGTGTTGATGTTACCAAACCTGCATAATGTAGACAAGATCCTTGTTCCTCCAAGCATTTAGTATTACTACAACACCTAAATTGGATCTACTTGGAAGTCTTAATCCAGAACATTTTTACTTAAAAAGCAGGCTTTTGAAAAAATGGGAACTCTCCCAGGCAATATTCTAACTCTGATTATTATTATTCTAGTTTTGATTTGCTTCCACACAAAAATACTTTTGTTGTTACAGTGCCCTCCACTCATTCGTAGGAAAAATTACATTTCTCAATTAATTTTCCTGAAAACTAAACTAACTGAAAGCCAGTTGTAGAGGCTTGCCATACCAAAGGCAGCAAGCTGTTACATAAATGGGTCAAAAAATTACAGACTGATATCATGGTTTCATTACTGGTCTTGCTGAAGTAATATCCTAAATTGAAATCAAAGTATATCTGAAACCCTTCCTCTCACTACCAGTCCCACATGAAGACTGTTACTTTCTCTGCATGGCCATTTTGCCAGCATGTCCATTTTGGACAGCCCGTTCTGCCTTTGTACCTTGTTGTAGATAACCATGTTTTTATCCAGTCTTGTTATTCTGATGCCAGGTAACACCACAGCTGCAAGTTCTCTTCATGTCGTTCCCCATAACGGTGTTAAAAGTATCAGCAATGTTTAATAGCCTCCAACAGTTATTCCAGATAGACCTTTTTAAGAGCAGTAGCTGTAGGAATTGTGTCAACTTCCAACTGTCTGGCAGGTCTTTTATTGCCACTATAATACATATGAAACATGGAAGTGTCATGTGTTTTTTTACCACAACTAAAGACTACTAATATCACAGAATAATGCACTCACAGGTGTGGAAGTAGCCTATTAACACATTAAGGCCTAATAAAGCAGCTTAACAAAGGCCCTTCTCTCTATTTCAGTATGTTCTCATACATTAAATAGATACTGATGTTTCTCAGTGACACTCAAAAGTCAAATGATGATTTTGTCTCTATAATAAGCAATTAGGTAACCCATGAGCAGATTGAGAAAATTATTGAGAATAGAAAAATCAGTCAAACCCTATATTGAAAATGTGAACTTTCTGCTTGAGAGCAGTACCTCTAAGGTAGAAAGCTAGTAATTTAAACAGATTATATAAATACACGTTAAAGGAAGTTAATTAACTTAAATAGCCTAACGTAAACTACTTCAAGGTACACAAGAATAATTCTATGAAGAAATACAACTGACATTTTTGACAATTAAATGAAGATGCTACCAGCTTCAGTAGAGTGTCTCATAGGGGTTACCTGTGGATGGAGGCTGAAGTGTTTGTGTCAGTAGTAATAGCAACACTTAACCTTCTTCTCCTCTGTTTCACAGAATCACAGAATGGGTTGGGTTGGAAGGGACCTTAAAGATCATCCAGTTCCAACCCCCCATGCCACAGGCAGGGACACCTTCCAATAGATCAGGTTGCTCAAATCCTCATCCAGCCTGGCCTTGAACACTTACAGGGATGGGACATCCACGACTTCCCTGGGCAACCTGTTCCACTGTCTTACAACCCTCACAGTGACAAAAAAGTCTTCCTAATATTTAAAATAAATCTCCCCTCTTTCAGCTTAAAGTGGTTACCCTTTGTCCTATCCTTGCACTTCCTGATAAAGAGTCCCTCCTCAGCTTTCCCATAGCCCCCTTTCACTACTGGAAGGCTGCAATGAGATCTCCCTGCAGCCTTCTCTTCTCCAGGCTGAAGAACCTCAAGTTTCTCAGTCTTTCCTCATAGCAGAGATGCTCCAGCCCTTTGATCATCTTCATGGCCCTCCTCTGGACTCACTCTAACAGATCCATGACCTTCCTGTGCTGAATACTTCCCAACTGAAAGCAGTACTCCAGGTGGGGACTCACGAAAGCAAAATAGCAGGGCAGAAATACCTCCCTTGGTGCAGCCCGAGATATGGGCTTCTGAAGGCACAAGACCAAACTAAAATCCCTCTGCTCCAATTTATTCAGCTTTCTGTAACATCCTATAAATAGAACACAGCATAAGTAGACACAAATGCATACATCAAAACACGTTTGTTGTATCTTATCTTCACCCAGTTCATAAAACAACAGACCCTTACCCAGCATCTGCTTCTTCTCATTGAGTATCCTCTGCCAATGCCTACTACCGTTTTCTCCTAGGAGGATAAGACAGAGTTAAGGCCTTTGTGGTCTCCTCAAAAGAGGCTTTAAGAACATCTGACGTTTGGTAATACTCCTGTTAACTATATTTATTTAAGGCAAAAATCAATCCAATAGCACATTACACCAAAACTTATTTTTCAGGTTTTAAATGTATGCATATTATTATTTATATTTTCATGAATCAATTGAGATGCACCGTGGAAGCCTATGCAAAAACAATGTGTCATTTAGATCCTTCTTTATTTTTTACACAAAATCTTTCCTGTGTTGTCTGATCACCATCTGCTCTGACAACAACGGTCACACCTCCTACTCTCTGGGAATCCAATCTCACTCAGGTTACAATCAGTTTGATGACCATATGCTTCATAGCCATTGTTCTCACACTGCAAGTGGAATACTGGAACGAAATGCCAAAAGAAGAAAAAAGCAAATAACAGAAACCAGTATGTAGTTACCAATGAAATGCTACTGTACCAGCTGCTTCCCCTCGCTAGATAATCAATAACACAGTTTTCAGATCTTGATTATGCTACAATAACCTGTGGAAAGAGAACTGCAATTTTTATACTTTCCCTCATTTGGCTGGTGGAGTTTGAAAGTATTTAGAATTAGTATAAATTAGTCCTCCAGTTCACCAGCACTCCCACATATAACATTTGGGAATAATGACCATAACGACCATTCTTAAAAGTGATAAGCCATTAACGCATATTTATGCTTGATGAATTTTGGTTTTTATTTTGCAGTAAGTACTTTAGGGACATGAAAACAAGACACTAAAAACACAAGAATGGAGCGTAAATGGGGAGTCAGGGTAATTATTTTTGAAATCACCATGATACCAGGCTAATTATAGATCATTCAGGTTTTACATCTACACAGCAACTAGGTGGGGCAAGCATATTGAACTATTTGAGGTAGCATTAATCTATCTCAGGGAGACACTCTCAGGTCTGAAGACTGAGTAACCAACCCAGACAAGACCTCAGGCTGACATTCAGCAGCTGAATCTGCTGAGACCACTGTGGCTTCGTTGCGTCTTGTAACTCAAAAGCAGCTTGATTACACATGTTCACATCACAGTCAATTCTGGCTTTCAGCAGCACCAACACTTACAGTATCAGCAAATGTCAGCTTGCCTTGCCCGTACCAGCAAGTAACGTACCAGCATCCAAGATGATAAACAGCTGAATGCCAATAGGCTTCTGAGCTCTTCCAGACCCTCACAGGTTTCAAATACAGCCACTGGCTCCAGCCTGAGACCCCATGAGATTGATGTCATTGCTGGTGACTCTGATCCCCAGATCCACCAGCCCCAGCATCGTCTCCCAGAACTACCATTCAGCTCTACCTGCCTGGCTCCACTCACCTGCAGGCCAGACCAAAAGCTGAGGCACACACCCCATGCTTCACCTTTCACTTTCAGCACCATTAGCTTACAAAGTAAACCTCATGGGACAACCACTGCATGAGCTGAGAACATACATACACTTGACTCTGGAAAATTCTGTACAGAAAAATGGACTCATGGATAACCAAACCTGCCTAATTCCCAAGCTATGACACTTTTTAGTTGTCCTTTGAAATGTGATCAGTGCCTGTTCAGGGGATCAGAATTATGGTCAACCCTCTGCTGCACCTCCTGTTCACCTAGTTTTCTTAATGAAGAAAATCACTATTCAGATGAAGTGTTGTTGCTATAAAAGTTTCAGTTCTCCCTGTGAGGTTACTGCAATCCCTTATGACTTGACCAAAGTCCTTGGTAGATAATCCAACAATTAAGGTGAACCTGCATGGGTGAACTTCATCCAAAGATCTTTTTACAAGAACTGAAACTTAAACAAATAAACAAAAAACCCCAACCTTTCAATCTTTTTTCAATTAACCCTTTCAATCTTTTGTTTCTGCCATAAACTTTATTCTTCCAAACGAATGCTCAAAACCAGTAAGATCTGTTGAAGTACCTGCCACAGCAGACTCTTAAAACTACTTACACTTTGTCTTCATGCTGAACGAATAATCATCTGCTACTTTCACTGGACTCTGGCTTCAATATTTCTTTAAGCGTAGAGAAACCACATTCATCCTCCTTCCTCCCATTGTTGCACACTCTGATGAAGCAGGCGTGTCCTGTGGCATCAGTCTGAGAATCAGTATCTCTGCCAGTCTGGCATGTCCTTTGGGATCAGATTTTATGACCCTGGCGATTCCTATTCACCTTGGTAATTTGAAGCATCTATATGGGCCACGGCTAAATTCATAAAGAATTTGGGGGTGATTATGAAATTAAAGATTAAACATGTTTTCATTATTTCTCTCTAGCTAATTTGTGAGAGTCACAGTATCCCAGTATCACAAGGTTGGAAAAGAACTCTGAGATCATCTAGTCCAACCTATGATCCAACACTAGCACCTGCTCATCATACAAAGACAAATTCACTCAAAAGCCCAGCTGTTCTCTGATAACATCAGACATCAGAAAAGAACATTGTCTACATGGTCCAAGTCCTGATACTTCAACAAGAGCTGGATCTCTTATAAATTCCAGCATACAGGACTCTCCAAGAAGAAAGACTGCAACACCTACCTCTACTGAGACTGTGGCGCCGTTGTGTACCGTTAACTGTTGCTCACCGCTCACAACTCAGACACCAATATCAAGGAAAACTGCAGCAATTATAATTAAAATTCTCTTTGTGAAAAAGAGACACAGCTCATAGTTTCATCAGTATAAACTGTAGGCATACTGAAATTGTGCAAATGTGTCATAAAGATTGATTCCAATATATCACTGCACAGCATACAGGGGTGGCACACAGATAACAGGTTAAAATCAGTTGGAGTCACCAAAGCAGGAGAGTTCCAATACTACTGAGAAGCGCTGTGCAGCCCAGGTGAGGAAATGACAGCACAAGTGTCTGCTTTCAGTATTCACTCTGGCTTCACTCCATTGCACAGCGGCACATAGCACCGATGTTCCCCGAGTGTCTGTTTTGTCAGCGTCAGAATCCAATTGACTACAAGCTCCCAGGATAAAGAATAAAAGAATCATAGAATGCTTTGTGTTGGAAATATTACACAGGTGTCACTGACAGCCCTGGCCTGGCCTGATCGGCAACCAAATGTGAGCAGTTATGGCGGCCTCAATTCCCTTCCTCCATTCTCCCAGGGAAAGATTAAAGGGAAATGAGAGCAAAAATACTTCTGGGTTGGAAACTAAAACTAAAACTAAAACACTTTTAATGAAATAATAATAATAATAATAATAATAATAACAACAACAACAACATTAATGAAATAATAAATAATAAATTTTGAAAACTAAAGTGCTCATCTGACATAATGTTGGAAAATAGAGTTAAAAGAATTCCGTCTAGAGATGACATAATTTTTTTTTGTTTTGAGGCAGAGACTTCCATGAGTGTTCACTCTGTTGTGTCCCAGTATTTGCTGAGCTGACTGCTGAGAATTTTGTTCATGTTTTTGTTGTTGTTGTTATTATTATTATATTACTTAGAAAACAATAAAATAAATACAAATATATGAAATTTCTCCCCCTCCCCCCCATGGCTACATCACCACAGATGCTGTAAGTGCAGACACGGGGAACAGATCCCAGGCTGGACTCAGTGGCAGGAAGAAGCTGGACTCAGAAATTGATCCAGGATCAAGGTAAAAGGACAGGTGATGCCCTCACTAGACATCAGCCATTGAAGAAGAGAGCCTGACCCTCATGATCCCCCAGTTTAATACTGAGTGTACCGTATATGGAATAGGACACTCTGTTGGTCAATTTGGAGTCATCTGTTCTGTGCACTCCTCCCTGGAGGTGAGACTCTTTTTCACCCCATTCACTTACTCCACCAGCTCAAGGATGGCCTTGGTTTCTATAGGAATAAGTATAAGCAATGGCCTTTCTGCATACCAGTGCTCCGTGTTATCACTCCTAGAAACACTGTCTGAAAAATGTCCAGTTAACTTTCAAAAAGTGAAGTTACCCAGTCAAGGCTTAGATGAAGTTCGAAAACTGATTCTACTTTAGTTCAAACCAGAACAAGGAAGTACTTGAAAGAAGAAGTATGTATGCACACATGTATATACACAGACACACTTAACTTTAGGTAAAGGAGATGGAAAGCCACATTTGAAAAGCTGTCTAATTTTGGGACGGTATCTCACTGTTCAGTACTAAGTGAAAGAAATTAAGTTTAGCAACTCATGGGAACTTAAATCTACAATATTCTCTATATTATGCCACATAAATACTTTAGACACAGACATCGGGGTCTTCAGATTTCTAATTTGCACACTATCTTAAATTAGGACTTTTAGAGGTATTGAGCACCCATTGCTTATTCTTTACAGTAAAACTTTGCTTTGCCTAGACAGACAAGTATTGTAATTGAAAGAGCCTAGTGTAGAACACCTTTCCCGCTAACATGTTTCAACACAGCACCATAAAAGTAGCAATAGTTGCAAGGCTATTTCGATGGCTCCATACGCAAGTACCAGCTGGAAGCAAAATGACTTTCACAGGAATGTAGGCCCTCAATCCCAGTTCCCAAGGAAAGGAACCACTTCAGCTTTCTCACTTTTCTACCCCTCAACTCCTGCATTTCTCTGCAAGCATACACTGCTCATCCCTCTCTTCCTGCCAAAACACTGGCAGCACAGTGAAAATAAAGGAAATAGTAGAGCATTTCAGTTTTATACCACAAACTTCTGAGGAAAATATCCAAAGACAGACTTGTTACTAATATTTTAATATATTTTTAACAGACATCTTGTGTTTTACACCCCGTCAAATATTAGCATATTCTCAGATCTAATAACAGGACAGTTCTCAAAAGTTTGCTCTCCTTTTTCAGTCATAAACACCTTGTTTAATAGATGTTATCCCCTCCTTTAAAGCTCCTTTTTTTTCCCCCTCCATGATATTCGAACCTGTTAGTAAATCTGAAACAAAACATCCAGCCTGTTGGGCTGTTAGCTGTTACCAAACAGCTAAATCTACCTGATGGATTCATAAATATACACTGCTGTTATTGTTTGGAAAGCAAAATTATCATTGCTGACTAGTCTGCTGTTTTTGTATGTCCTGAGACATTTACAGAAATATGAACATAGTTTATATAGTGTTTGCATATTCTGGAACTCAACCTGCTTGGTACACAGTGTATATTAGTTCTAAAAATAAATACAAATTATTTATTTTTAATAACAGATTGGTTTTGTACTCAGTAAGATTACATGTGTTATTTTTAGTGTTAAATAATAATTTAAAAAAAAAAAAGAAAAGAAAACTTCCAGGAGTTTAAGACTCCAAAAAGCTAGTTCTACATTTTCCATTTCAGAAAGGGAGTTGGTGTTCCTCTTGTCCTCCCCTCATTTCATTTTCATTCTAGTATAATGAAATAACATGAAATCACTTTGCAAAATGTCCATTCTCTGTTCTTCACTTGCTACAAGGGGCACAGACTAGAAAATAAAACTGTCAGTAGATTTTTCTACGCGATTCCTTGAAAAAAATTCAACCCTAAAGACTGGAATGTTGGGGTCCTAGGGAATGCTCTAGAGACCAACTCTATGCCCCATAAGAACAGGACTGACCTTAGCAGTACAGCAGCAAGAGATAAATGTGACTTGCAGCAGCAATAAGGTGGCTGTTAACAGTATTGCAGCAACTCGGGTACTTTAACAATCATACTTCCTGCTCAGCTCTACAGAGGAATAGGAAAAAAGAGGCAACTTATTGACTTGCATCTTGATTTCATTCCCAAAAGCTCAAAAATGTTCGTATTTACATACTCCATCACTATCAATTGGAAGGGAAGAGACAGTCACTGTGGGACACTATTTAAAGACCAGCACTGCTGCTTTCTTTATTCATCACAAAAATTTCACAACGGTCTATCATATCAGCATTTCATCAGAACAATATTGGAGGAGTTGGTCTTTCCTAACCCAATATGAAAGAAACTGAACTAGCCAACATCTTCTTTTCAAAACACTATGATTTCTGGGTGCCACCTGCTGCATCAGTTGTGTGAGACACAAAAGTCCAGAACCAGCACATAATAAAGTGCAAGAGTATTTAAAGTCTGAGATCATTTTGGAGATGGAGATCCAGAATGCTAAATTAAAGGCTATGCTGACCATCTCTGATTCTGTAGATCCATGTATTTCCATACAGACAGACTACAGTAACTGTTCTGCTCAATATTCAACTGAATAGGACTGAGAAACTACAAACTACAAGTTAACTTTTAGACTGAAAGGGGAGGAGAAGGGTTGCTTGGATTTTTTGTTTTCACTAGTGAAAGCAATGGTTTTATGTCTAGGTTCACTGTGCATCGACTTCTCAAAGCCCTCGCATTATATGAACTACTTACTCCTGTAGCTGAGCACTATCGTTTCTTAAAAGGGAACACAGCTTGTGGTGCTGAGCTTTATCACATTAAAAGATCAGTTCCTGGCTGTACACACTTCCCACCATGAATTTTGCTTTCATATCGTGCTTCTCTGTCTCACTTCAGGAGCAGAACTGACAATTTTTACTTACAGCTTCCCGGAGCCTAGTGCCTGGGATGGTATTCCAAGATGTGGAGAAGGTCAGTTGAAGTAATAGGCTGCAGCTTAGCTTTCCTGACTGGTTTGCAGCTAAAATTAACAAAGATATTTGCAAGGGAAGAAGGGTGGTATTAAAAACAAATTATGAGAAAAGCAATAAATAAAAAGAGCAAATCAACCAAAAGTTACTTTGCTGATTTCCCTTCCCTTATCTGTGATTGCCACTCTGTAAGACAGAAATAACATCATACAAGTACCATTGTACAGTTTCCTACTGAAACAAGCCTAAATGGATGGCAGCTTACCAGGCTGACAAAACCTGACATTCTGTCCAACGAGGCAGATCTCCTCTGTCCCATTAAGTGGTCTGCAGCACTGAGTGAGTCCCAAGGCCTGAGGGAAAAGATGCCTGGTACTGGCTAACAGTACTCTGGGATCTACCAGTAAGTAAATGAACAAACTTCTCAGCAGTCAGCTCAGCAAATACCAGGACACAAAAGAGTGAACACTCATGGAAAACTCTTCCTTAAAACAAAAAAAAATTATGTCGTCTCTAGATGTAATTCTTTTAAACCTATTTTCCAACGTTTTGCTAGATAAGCACTTTAGTCATCAAAATGGATTAATCTCCAATCTACACACACTACCATAACCCTTTTAAAAATAAAAGTAAACTCTGTGCTTAAAATAGCTATAGAAATGGATGTTGCATTTAGTAAAAGAAAAAAATCCTACAACGAAAAAGTACACTTTACACAAATGTTCCATGACTGCAACATTAAACATTTCATTATACGCTTAAATTATTGATATGTTTATCGATTATTTTGAAAATAAAACCACTTGCATTTTATGACTCTGCTTTTGATAGTTTGAGAACAAAACATTGAAGATTTAAGACTATTTTAGAGTTCAAGTTGATTGTTACAGATTACTATTACCCCATCATAACTGAACATGCACTTTCATATAGAAAAAGACATGCCAAAAATTATATCAAGACAAAACCAAAGCAAGCATCATGTGAGATTTAGATATGAGCAATGAAATCACAAGGATAAAAATAAATTCTTACACAGTGCAAAATTCTTGAGCATCGTACCAGTAATCAAAGTACAGAAACAATACCAGAGGGGAAGAGAAAGAAAATAGCTTATTCATATTAGGAATCAGAAATCATCATCACAATTTGGGGTTAACCTTTGAACTTTGGTGTTAGCATTTTCAGTTTCCCCCACTATCAATTTTTAAAAGTCCTACTTGCTAAAAGAAACATAGGGAAGCACAGAGTTGCTGTTGGGGAGAAAAGGGAATCTGTTACCTTCTACATTAAAGGTGTCGATGGGCCATATTTTCAAATAGATTCAATGTGTGGCACTCCTTGTAAACCATAAAGCGATTTCACAGGAGCAGCGTTGGTTTACTTACACTGAAATTAGTGATATTTTTCAGTTATCAGACTAGGAAAAGCAAAATTTATGGTTCAAAGGGAAAAGTCAACTTTCTCAATACTTTCCACTGATTCTGAGTGCTTAAAAAATTCCCTTCAGGTTGAGCAGCCTACTTGAAATGAGATGATATGGGTCTTGAAATATGCTAACTGGGAAGCAACTTGCAACCTTTTCAAATTTTGAACATAGAAAAGTGAATATATAAAACTGCACTACAATCCACTTCAATAGCAAGGGGATTGTTAAACATCTGTGAGCAGCAGGATCTATGGAAAAGTAAGTTTTCACTTAGGAAATTTAGCTTTCTGGTAGAGAAGTGACATATTTTTCAGTACTAGATATCATCAGTCTTTTAGACAGATTTCCATAAAGTCAGAGTTGAAATTGTCACATGTAAGAAAGGCAAGGGGATCAAGGAGAATTCCTTGGACCGCAGTCAAAGTTGGATTTGGTCATTCCATTGGAGCACTATGGAAACACAGCCACACATTTTGTACGGCACCAGAAGGTCCCAGAATGGTAATCTAAATAAATAAACAAAAAAACCCAAACAAATAAATAAATAGGTATCGACCACACACAGAGTACATGACAACCCAGAAGAAAAAAAAAAGGAGTGTCCAAAGATCATCTGTCATCTCTGAATTTTCTTTGGATTTTCTCCTCTCTTCAGCCTGAAAAGGCAGAAAGAGTATCTAAGCAGATAAAAACGGAAAGCTGACAAGCACTCAGAACAAAACCATTTTCAGGCCTCTGTCCTGTAAATCTTATTTAAGAAGCATTTTGCAGAGAAAATACTAGTTTAAACACTAAGGCAACTATTAATGTTGACTCAGCTTAGAACAGTGAAGCAAGAGGATTCTGGAGAGCTGGACAGAGAGGGATAAAGAAACTGAAATGTCCCTCAAGCAGGTATTGTGATCACTAGATTTGCCTGCAGATTTGTAGAGACTATACACCAACATCAACCATAATTAAAAAACCTGAAAACTATTTGAAATATTAGTCATCCCAAAGTCAAATTAAGTTATTGGAGGGGGGAAAAAGGGTAACTTAAGGTTTTTCAAACGGCGGTTACATAAAATTAAACAAGAGACGCACCAGTGACTTATTTACATCAAAAAACTCATTAGATTCTGAAGTAAGGATAAGCCGCGCAGCACAGTATGCAAGAAGAATGCAGAGTAAAAACTGCCTATCCGCTCAACTAGATCTGTAAATCTAAGTTGGAAAAGGTAACTATTTCTCATTGAAAACTGTAAGGATATATGACTTAATTGCAAGGGCCATCTTGAGAAAATGAATACAGATACATTATAGATAGGAATTGACAGCATACCAGGTTAAAAAAAAAGTATTGAAAAAGTAGGATTTACTTTGATTGCTTTTCCAGATAAAAGACATTTAAACAAAGTTTTCAGAGGAAGATGATGAGAAAAAGGAGGCAGCAACAGAAAATCAACACTGGAAACAGCGCCGAGGCCTTATTTACCTGGGAGGTGCAAAGCTATTGATAAAAACTTTCCATGATTACTCTCAGCTGGGTGTGCCGAACTGTAATGTAGCTGCTCCTGGTGTGATAATTGTGACCACTAATGCTCCCAGTCAAATCACAAGACTGAAGCATATTACAGAGATACTACTTAAACTACACCATGAAAGCAAATGAGACCTGAATTCATTCTCGTACCACTCAGGAACAAGTGTTACTAATGAGCTATGCTACCCTCACATTGCAGGAGTGCGCTGCTGGACAGGTCTACCGCTTTTCAATTTATAGCCCTGTCACAGTGTAACCTGAAGGTAATTCCAGTAGAAAATACGAACCTATCTCCTACTGCTTGCATTCAAATCTCATCTTCACTCAACAAGAAGCAACTCCCCACTGTGACCTTACTATTTACACCTGGAGGCAGCACTTCCAACTGAGAGCCACCAAATGAACTGATAGTTTTCCTAGATAAAAACAAGTATAAATTGTTTTGAGGTTCACTGTGGAGATGGTATTTCAATTGTACTATGTGCATCACTCTGATAAAATAGATGACCCTGAGTAAGGACAGAAGATGAGGGAAGGGAAAATAAGACATGTTGGCTGAGGATGGGATAAAAATATTATATTGTCAGACGGCAAGTTGAACATGAGCCAACAGTGTGCCTGGCAGCCAGGAGGGCCAACCGTGTCCTGGGGTGCATCAAGAACTGCATTGCCAGCCGGGTGAGAGAGGTGAATTTCTCACTCTGCTCTGCACTGGAGAGGCCTCACCTCGAACATTGTGCGCAGTTTTGGGCACCACAGTGCAAAAAGGATACAAAGCTACTGGAGAGTGTCCAGAAGAGGCCACAAAGTTGGTGAAGGGTTTAGAGGGGAAGCTGTATGAGGAGCTGCTAAAGTCACTTGGTCTGTTCAGTCTGTACAAGAGGAGACTGAGGGGATGACCTCATCACAGTCTACTGTTTCCTCACAAGGGAAGGAGGAGGAGCAGGTGCTGATCTCTCTGGTGACCCATGATAGCACCTGGGGGAACGGCAGGAAGATGTGCCAGGGGAGGTTTAGGTTGGATATTGGGAAGAGGTTCTTCACTCAGAGGGTGGTGGAGTACTGGAACAGGGTCCTTAGGGAAGCAATCATGGCACAAAGCCTGACAATATTCCAGAAGCATTTGGACAACACTCTCAGACACATGGTGTGAATGTTGGGATTGTCTTACACAGGGACAAGAGATGGTCTCGATGGTCCTTGTGGGTCTTTCCAACTGAGGACATTCTACAGTTCCATAAGTCTATGATTCTAACTTACACTGTCTTATGCTTGGACATACTGGATGTTTTAAAAGTAAATGTAATTGTGAAAAGTTAAGATTTGTATGTATTGTTTTCATTTAGGGCAGAAGGAATTTTTACCTAAGGATGAGCCATTTTCTCCCTTTTTTCCCCACATCAACTATTTGAACCTCCTGAGTAGCCTAAGTTCAGAACAAGTCCCTGGAAAAACGGATTAATGGGAAAACCAAAGGTGAGGCTCTCAAAGCAGCATGACAAATATGAGTTCACAGCAACTGTGTAATTCTACATTTGTATCACTCTCCATAATACTTTAAGGCACTAGCACCTTACTTTTAACATTGCAACATGGGCAACATACCCGGTTCTATGCTGTTATCTGCTTTACATACATATCAGGGCTCCACCAACAAGGGTTCCTAAAATACATTAAACTCATTTAGAATAGGAAATATTTTCCAATTAAAAAATGCAAATATTCCCCTTATTAAATAGGAGAAATGTACACTATCAAAAAAACCTGAGAGTTTCATGACCCTCTCTGAGCCCCTTCTCCAACATTGGTTCAGCATCTCCTACAGCCTCCTAAGAGGTCAATAAAAGACCATCAGCTTGAGGCATTAACTAACAGTGACTCTGTCTCTCACACTACATGACAGGAAATAAAATGTCTCATGCCATTAAGTCTTTTTAGAAGAAACCTTTACCGTCCCCAGGCAATCAAATCACCAGGTTTTCCCTCCTACCATTGCTCACATCCTATACAATGCAAAGACACGAAATGTACCCAGACGAATGGCTTTTGCATTTGGCACCAATACTGAATGTTCTCAAAGTACACTAAATCCCTTAAACAATAATTAAGCACCAAATGAACCATTTAAAAATTCACCGCTACCATTAGAACAAATTAAATTAAGGCAAGATTAACATATTGTTTGCTCAGCCCAAAAGCAGCTTATTTCACATAGTTCCCATTTAGCTATGTATAAGCCATTTTTCAAAACATCTGATTATAAAGAAGGGCCAAACAAATGCAAATAAGGAAATGAGATAACTGAATAACGTATATTCGAAGTATAATGGTCAACAGCTCTTCATTTTTCCCCTTACAGCAGTTAAGATCCTCAGTGTCCAAGTTTTTGTTGATAAAAATCAACAGTTGTCACATTTTAATGTATTCTATTACCCAGTTTACAAAGCTGTGTCTCTCGTGATCAGCACCTGTATTTTACCTGCTGATGCTTGCAGGGGAGAAGTGAATAATTTTAAGTGGAAAAAAAACCCAAACATTTTCTCACACACATGCACACAGCTTACAAGTGAAAATAAAGGTTTTAATTAAGTAGGACAAGGAAACCCATCTCTCACCCATCAGCAATCATAGCAATAATAAACAGCTACTGTTTGCTTGCAAGAATATTTATAGATTCAACACTTCATACTCCTAACACTGGTATTTTTTTTCCTTTTTATTATGCAATAGGCACATAATTCCTATAGCAAGCTAAACAGAACCATCCTTCCAAATAGTCACCTAGCAACTAGTTAGAAACTAATTAGCTCACATTTTCATACAATAATGTATCAATAAAGATAATGCGTTTCTTTTTAAATAGAACTCAAAATCATGAAAAAGACAATATTAGGAAAAAAATCCCGGTGTTTCTCCTGTTCCAAATGTTTTGAGGCATTATTCTCTAGCATTATTTATTAGTTTACATTATGTATTTCACCAAAACATAAAACTGAAGTTTCTTAGAAAAAGTTCCTAATAAACCAGGTTCTGATGAGATGATTATTCAGGAATACAGTAACGTTTCAAAGTTTTTAAATGAAACAAAAATGTTTGACAACAGATCAATTTTCAGTGCAACTACTATTTATCTCAATCAACAACCAACTCCAGTCTCTTGCAGTTACAACTGCCTCCCAAAATCTTTATATTCTTTTCATATACAATTTCAATGTAAACTAACTGAATAGGAATTAAAAAGTCAGGTAAAATACAAAGTTTATGCTATTGATGATGGCTGAGAGCAGCTACTGATGTGCCTTGTCCACAGTTACAAGGTAAAGAATAGAGAACAGTGTAATTGTTCCCAAAGCTGCAAACCTCCCAGAACAAACTGACTTACATGACATTGCAAATAACATTTACATTTCAAAGGCACTGCAAGATAATTTTTTCAAGTAAGTTGGACATGGCATTTTATTGCTAGCTGACATGGCCTTCACATTTAACATTACTTAGACTCCTATTTATGCTACTTGAAAACCTAATTATACAACGCAGTCATTCTAACCAAGTCTGAAAGCTATGTAAAATTGAATTCGACTGGCACATCAAAACTTCATTCTCAATTCAGTAATTAAGCCATAATTACATTATGCATTTCTTTAGATTGTATCTCGAAAATAAGAAGTAGTATATCAATAGAAAAAAGGATATTGCAAGCACCTTTTGAAGTTTCTACTTAATTCTCCAGTACTTACTAAGCAGTAGAGAGAATAATGCAAATAGAAAGATGCCAATTTTTATGAAAGAAAATTAACAACCTCTTTCAAAAAACCTCAGGTTTCTAGATGGGCTGGTTCCACTTTTTCGTGATTGCCCCATCATAGTCACAAACTTCTCAGGCATGAACCTAAAAGTTATAAATCGTGTTAGTTTGATAAAATATCGTTCTCTGTGCTATATGCTGTTGCAAATTCACAATTAACAGCACTTCTTTATAGCGGTGTTTTCTTACGAAGACATGGAAAGGCCAGAAGCAGCACTCATTCTCTGCGGCCTAAACAATATCTATAATCAACATTAACGAATTAGAGTCTCCTAATCAAAATACCTAGTCTGCCATTGGCAATAGACTCCATGTAACAGTTCTGACCACATAGAAGGGAGAGTCTATGGACTCTTCACAAGACCTACAAGAAGCAGACATAAAGGCTGAAAAACTGTGTAAACCTGTCCTTCTTGGTTTACTTGTTTGTTATCATTCATGTTCCATATCCCTTCACAAAGAATTGCACAATCACAGGACTAGGATAGAGTGTGATCTTGTAGGGTTGGAAGCCAACTTCAGCACATCAGGATTCCTTTTCTTCTTTCCCTGCCCCTCTTCAAGCTCTCTACTTATGTTCCACCCCCACTCCTCTTTTAGAGATCTTTTGTTTCTACAAGTTTTTCCAACTATTGCTATTTTTTTTGTAAATAATGGTCTGTCACAGGTGATAACCATTTTAGGACCAATTTCAGTGGGAGCAGAGTTCAGCTAACTACCTTTGTAATTCCTGTTCATTGTTTTTTTGGTTGTTTTTTGGGGGACAAAATGGACTTCATCAAAATGGACTTCAAAGGCTTTCCCCCAACACTCAGAAGACACATCTCCTCCCACCATCTGAAGAGGTACTCATACACAGATTTGTTTGTACAGTAAATGGTTACAGATATTCAGAAATCATATGCATTAACAATATACACCATAGTTCACTGTCTTTGCTGACAGCTGTCATGCATTATGAAGCTCCAGGATACACTAAACAGTTCAGGTCATAGCCAAAAATACTCATTGATTTGAAAGACTTATAGCATGCCTAAACTACCCAACAATGAATAATTAAAATCTTCCATGGAGACAGGACACAAATCAGTCATTTTTTCATTGAAGTAGTTGACAATACATCCACTGGATGGTAAAACTTCCTCCTTCAAAGCAATTAGACTTCCTCATGCCTCTGCAAGGTCAAGCACATTGAGAAAGATCTATTAGACTACAGGTACTCATGATGTCAAATTGTAAAATTGAAACAAGTGTCCTGTGGCCTATTTCTCTTCCTTCCTTCATGAGAAAGAGTTTGTATTACCAGAGATTCTTTTTTAATCTTGTCCCCACTCTCAAGTTCACTACATCTTTGTCAAGGCTATAAATGCTCGAGTAGGAGTGTAAAATTCGGAGTATCATCTTCACTTCTAGCTTAGAGCTTTGAGACAGACATGTTGCAACACTTCCAGCATTATAGTTAACTAGTCTGCATTTAAAGACACTGAAGGATAGAATATAAATCAACAAAGTGTTTTGAGTATTCACAATAAGTACCATGCTGCAGTTATGGTCTAATCTATGCTTTACAGTCGCACAAGAACATACAAGATCATAGAATCATTTAAGTTTGAAAAGACTTTTAATTTAATCGAGTTCGTCCCTTAATCTCACACTGATAAGTCCCACTAAAACCACATCCCTTACACTCCCCATCTACACGTGTTTTAAATACCTCCAGGGATGGTGACTCAAACACTTCCCTGGGCAGCCTGCTCCAATGATTGGCAAACCTTTCCATGAAGGATTTTTTCCTGACATCCAGTCTAAACCTCCCCTGCTGCAACTTAAGGCCACTTCCTCTCTTTCTGTCGCTTGTTACCTGGGAGGACAGACCTACACCCACCTCGCTACAGCCTCCTTTCAGGCAGTATTAAAGAATGATAACATCTCCCCTCAGCCTCCTTTTCTCCAAACTAAGCCCCCCCATTCCCTCAGCTGCTCCTCCAAGACCTGTGCTCCAGACATTTCACTAGTCTTGTTGACCTTCTCTGGACATGCTTCAACACCTCAATGTCCTTCTCGTAGTGAGGGCCCAAAACTGAACACAGTATTCGAGGTGTGACCTCACCAGTGCTGAGTACAGGGGAATGATCACTTCCCTACTCCTGCTGGCCACACGATTTCTGGCACAAGCCATACAGTCTTTTCTGCATAAGCCGTATAGGTACTGTTTATGGCAAAGCTTTTCTTGCTTTGGTACAGGTGACACGAACATCTTTGTGAATGCACATGTAGACAAGGGAGACCACTACCAATAGATCTGCTCTAGTTTTTGGTGAACACATGTCACCATTATCCCAGAGAGGTCAGCACACAGTCAGGCATGAGAGCACCCACACCCAAGTCAAAAAAGAACATGCCTAACAGGTTCATACACTTTCTTACTTGTCAGCCAACGGTGACAGCTCTTAGCCTAACACAGGTCACGGATGGTAGAGTTGTGGCCACACACTATAAGCATGGCTGTGAAGTTTCCTTTGCTGGGCAGCAGTTTTTGAAGATTTGGAAAGAAAGCGTAATATCAAGGACAATTCAATTCCTTCCCTATGAAGGAGCAAAGTCTGCAGTAGAACAGCAACAGGAATTTCTCTCATAAAGCAAGAGAAATTCATCTAAAGATCCAGAGGCCAAAGAGACGCTGGCGTTGAAAGCACTTCCTGGGCTGTTTTCATATCCCACCAAGCAACTACTAGATGACTGTGCAGCTTCACAGCTGTTCCAAAAGTTATTACAAGAGAACAACTCTGGCACAGATATTGCCTACAACATGAAAATTATTGTTGGAATAAGAAGAGCTGGAAAATGGAGAAAAGATAACAGATGTTGTTCACAACATACAGGAGACATACAAAAACGCAATACAATCAAGAAAATTCATATCAAGGCTCAAACTAAAAAGTTACCACTTTAAAAAGTGAAGGCAATTGTTAGATGTAGACAACAGTATAAGGGACCGGAGATGCATCAGAACAGAATTAACACAGTTGAGGTTTTTACTACTAAGAAGGAAGCCTAAGCAGCAAGACAGATCAAAGAACTTGCAGAGCGGATTTTGGGTGCCTAGGAAGCCAGAACTCTGCCAAATTGTTTTTTACTGAAAGGTCATGATCAAACACTTTGTTCCAAAGCTGTCTGCCTGCAGTGCACACCTGCACAACTAGTGCTTCTAACTCATGGAAGTATATACAACAACAAGGAAGAATTTGGGTTTAGACGGCAAAACAAGCTGGCGTGTAAGTATAGGAAGGCTCCTTCTTTTTTATAAGCAAGGATCCAGAAAAGCTTCCAAAATTAAAACATCTAAGAAGCTTACAGACATTTGTATTGCAATTATCTTAATAAATTCTGAAATGCAATGCTGCTTTCTTTTAAAGCCAAAATCAAATTAGAAGACAATATTTCATTACAAGTAGAACTGTCACTTGGGTAGTACCAGAAACCGGCACTCTCACCTTCTGACTAAAAGGTTAAGTAGACAACTGTGAGCATCAAGGAACTCACTCAAGCACCAAGGGGAGTAAAGAAGACAGTCAAAAGTTCAGAACATAGAAGTTGCAAGACAGCTCTAAAATGAAAAGAGACTTCAAAATGGGACTCTGCCCCATAAATGCCAGAGCTGGACAAATCTGATTTTATTCAGAAACCATTATGAAGTAAGAGATTGTTAAGGACCAACAAAAAAACAGCTGTTCTAAACTGTTAAAATTATAAAAGTAAAAAACTACTTTCCCTTTCCTCCTTCCTCCCAGTATAATTTATTTATGTTATATGCAGGGACAATAATAACAACAAGATTATTGCAAGATTACAGTAGTAATTGGGGGGTTAAGATTAAATAGAAGTATGTATTATAGTAGCATTATTGTAAAATGAGGTTTTTCTCCTTTTTTCACTGATCTTCATATAAAGCTGTAATTAAATGCCATCAATGTCAGAATTGGTTAATCATTTTCACAATTCTTCCACATGAAATCAGGTCCTTTTTCTCTAAAACTGGTAGAAGGTGACGCCAATCCAGATGAAGCAATTATGTCAGAAATCAAGTCAAATAATTTTCTTTTTTATCCACTATAACAGTCTTTAAGTGTGATTAATCAAACCAACCTTCCTTTTCCAGGCAGAGCTGTAATTGCTAGGTACAAATTAAAGCATATTATATATGACACATGATACTTAATCTGAAGACAAATTTTTATTAAGGTTTAAGTCAAACTTGGCTAAATGAGCTAAATATACCCACTGAATATATCTTAACATTATGAACATGCCCTACAGGAAAAGAAAAAAATATTACTAAAATACTTGAAGCCCCATAGATAATCCAATTGCTCAACAAGAAACAGAGTAACGGTAATAACATGATTGAAAGGATAAACACAATATCTTCACAGATCCTATCATGCAGTTTAAAATGGGGTATCAGATAATTCTACATTATTATAAAACCAAACCAAAACATTCCAAACCTAAGATCTTAAACTTAATTCTTCTTCAGCATCATGCGCAACAATCCCTCACAAAGACAAAGCAGAACCACATTCACTACTGGAGTAAGCTGATAAAACTTCAGTAATTTTAATAATTGTTGAAGACTGTTGTGAAATCCATTGCTACGACTGTGCCCTAAGCAAAGAGGGGCAAGAAAATTACCCCAGAAAGGAGTTTAAAGGATGAAAGTTGATATTCTCATTCAATACCCCAAAGTTTATTTCATCTTCTTAATTTTCATGTACTGATAATCATATCAATGTTTTCTGATGCAATTAAATACAATTCTTTGTCGAACTATGTGTGTAAGTAACTGCAAACTTATTTTATTAACAAAAGCTGGAAGGGAACAATATTGTCTCAGAAAAGCAAACAAGCACCAGCCTGCAGAACCTCTGAAAAACCTTCACAAGCTAACAGGAATAAAATAATCCAAAACCAAACCTACAAAACTTGACATGTGATGTTGCTTCTGTAGGTTTTTTTTTTTTACCTACAAAAACATGATGTGGGATATTACTTTAGTTCAAAAGTGGAGGGGGGGAGCACGTTTGGGAACACAGTGTTAGTAACAGAATCGACCTTCGGTGCTGTACAGTCAAAATGCAACATATCAAAGTATGTACAATTATGAAGAGTTAACCAGTTACTTTTAGGACAGTCCCATGAATTACCCTCCACAGAAAGGATCTGCCCCACACCTAACAGACTATTGTTTAGGTCACAGAACAAATGATAAAATTTGTATTAAAAACGAAACCTTCAAATATATTTATATATAAAAATAAATAAGAGACCTATTCAGTGCCTTGTGCTTTTTTAAAATACACTATCAGTCCTCTTCAAAAAACTTAACTGAAATAACTAAATTGTCATGTATCATAGGAAAAAGTGTGCTGTATCAGGAAACACAATGTTTTCTATCCAATTCACATTATAAGCCATCTACTTAGAATGTAAGCACAAGAGTAAAATAATTTAAATTGTGTGTGAGATTGTCATACATCAAGATGATTTCAAGGCTGTAAATCCTCTCAGTTTAACTTGAATTAGGGCAGAACGGAAAGGCTTGTCAATATCTAACATGAATTCCGCTTGCATAACTATGCCATAGCACAAACAGTGAAACGAGAGAAATCGGTCTCCAGCAAATGTCTGGTCTTTATCCCATGAATGTCCACAGCCCAGCCCCTTAGGTCAGCTTTTCTCTTACTTGGCCTAGGACATCCCCACTGGACAGTGTAACCTGACACCACACACCCTACACATCTAGTAGCTGTAGGACAACCCACCAGCTGGCTGCCACTACACGGAATAGGGTAGGGGTTCAGTGTTCCCCTAAAGAAGGAAAAAGTGAGGGGTTTTCTCCTACTCTCAACAGTCACAGAATGGGAAATCTAGCACTTTTGGGAACCTTGCTTTTCTTTCCAATCTGACAACTGGCCAATAGCTTCAGAAGGGAAAGGAAAATGCATTTGACAAGTCAGCTGACAGAGCACGAGACTTGGACCTCATCATGTCAGAAATCCAAGATGAAATGTCATTGTCGGTAAGACTCATGTAATCCAAGTGTGAATTTGTTCTCTTTAGTTCTCATTTTTCATTCAGTAAGAGCTCTGTTTCCTGTACGATGGTACAATGGATATATCCAAGCTACACACAATGAAGAATAAAGTAGAGATGTTACAGGTAGATTTCAAGAAGGCTTTGTTGCTAGAAGCTTTCTGGGTGTGAAAGCTTAACACAGACTTATCTGTTCCACTGTGTAACACCTAGACTCTGTCTGGTACATGAAATACTTTTTTTTAAACTTAACTCAAGGCACATCTAAAGCACCATGTGATTACCACATTTCTTTTTGTTTTTTCTGTTAATTATTGAACAGCATTTCTACTTGGCTATCACTACTTTAAAATACTGCTACAAAGCAAAACCAAGTTTATCAGCTAATACGATCCATGCCGCACTCCCGGCTTTATGTACATTTCAGATTACCAATTTAACACCTCATCTCACTTGCACTCAAAAATAAAAAGGTGCAGTTATTTTTTTCCCCCCAGAAACAGTTGTCTCTCAAAACAAACCATGTCATTTGAGAAATATTTCAAAATTAACAAGTGCTATGAAATGTTCACTCACAGAAAGCAATCTAACAGCACACCACAGCAGGCAATGCAGGGTTTCCTTACCAGAAGTTTTAGCCCGAACACATGTCCGAAGTGTTCAGGATCCAAAGATTAAATCACATCTTTCAACCATGAAGAAAGAAGTATCTGACTCTAAGATGTCAGTCATAAGAATGACACCTTACACGCATACTATGCTCTTATTTACTTTACATACAGAAGTATTTTTCATCACTGGAAAAGTTTTCCTTTCACGACACACTCTGCCACAAGTGCTATTTGTTGTAAAATTCTACACAGCACGTCATTTTTGCCTAAACATACCCAAATGCTTCATGAAGTCTCTAGGTTTACAAAGTTTTCCTTGTAGCTGCCTTAATTACAGGATGGTTTGGGGCTTTTTTTAATTAAGAGTTAAAAGAAGTGAAGGACAAGATGATTAGTAGTCACAACATTAATCTTCTTGCTGTACAGAACGACTTCATTTACTGTTTAAGACACAAACCCTTGTGGAGCTGTTGTTCTGTTGAGCTGAAGTTGATGTACTTGCTAGGAAGTTACTTCTACTACTTCTTTCCTCCTCTGAGATGTAACAGATGTACTCTCAGGAAATTGAATCTGATAGGAAACACGCTCACTGACTTCAGTGAACTCTTACAAGGCTGAAGCAGAAAAATAAGGTTCACAAGTGACAAGGAAACCAACATATTTCATTTAAATACAAAGACTTCTCTGACAGTGAGAAAGAATTCCCATATCAGCAATGAAATTTAGAAAACACATCGTCTGTTAATATTAACACTTAAGAAAGGTATATTTTAACAATTTCCAGGACAGACTTTACATACTTTGCATTCATCACTGGAAAGGAATAACAACACTTATACAATACACTTTAAACAGCAGACTCCGGTCCTCAACTTCTCAGCACAGTTGAGAAGCTTCATGCTACATTAGTCCAGCAATGCAAAGAGAACACAAAAATAGAGCCATTTTTAACATGGTCCATCTAAGCCTCCAAGGAAATGAGGCTTAGGCAGTCCCACATCTGTTCACCTGTCACATTTAACTTCTAAACTTGCCGGTCAATTTCAACTAAATTTGATAAACGGTTTGGGGACTCAAAAATAATTAAGTTCCTGCAAATTCTACAAAAATTAGAAGCCGAGTACAAATGAGACAAGTAATGCTCTTACTAAAGGCAAAGGAGTTCTGATCCATCTATTTTAATCACCTAACTAATGAAATAAACACACCCTGTGTGTGTGCGTGTGTGTGCATATATATCTACTGTGCCTGCATATATTTGAGTACATATACATTGTATATATATTCAAAACCTAACTGGACATGGTCCTGGATAACCTGCTCTAGACAATCCTGCTTGAGGAAAGGAGTTGGACTAAATGATCTTAAAGGTCCCCTCTCACACAAACCATATTATGATTCTATGATCTCAAGAGGTCCCGTCAAGCCTAAACAATTTGGGGCTGGGATGGTGGTGGAGAAGCTGTCTTTAGAGAAGGGATGCTAAAAGAGAAACTCAGGGGGAAAAGGAAGAGAAATTCTTTGGAAAGTAAAGGACATAAATCCAAAAGCAACCAAGCTTTACCAGTTATGCTAGTAACGATCTTTTTTCTTCAATGACCTTCAGAATTTCACTGAAGACTTGTCACTTCATTGCTTATGTGCTATTAGCAGAATCATTTTCTAAATCACCTCTAGGGATACAAGCTACGCAACTGTAATTACACTAGTGTAAAACATACTTCTGATAGCAAAGATCATTCTTATAAACTTTTACACTAATGTAAATACACCACATTAGGAGCAGCACAGCTTTCTAAAACATACACTCCTTATTAAATGACAAAATGAACACAAAACTGTAGAGACGAGGCTTAAAAGTGACCTGCATATTTTAACCTATTTTGAGTTTGATGGGAAGATCAAACTACAGTAAATGGGGAATTTAGGGAGTTGACCAAGCACTTCCAGCCTAACTGAATACTACTGAGGAGCCTTGTACAAGCAAAAGAGCAAGAGTGGGGTCTGAGGGGTCCATGGTTAGGTCCTCCCTACCAGCAAACCACCATATGAACACCTCTAGCACAAAGTGCACACTCCTTGACAGACAGGACAAAAGCTGAGAGGAAGAAAAAGACATTTTGTAGACAACTGCAAAGTGATATCACAGGAGATACAGGGTGGAAGCCTGATAAGCAGAAAGGTGACAGGACCAGGATTATTCCCAACTGTGGACGGACAAAAGCAGGTATTTAGGTGACAAGCCCACTTGCAAACTCCTCTTACAAACAATGGGCCATCAAAGCGATTCGTTCATGAAGAATGGAACAACCCAACCTTGGAGTCAAGTCACATGAGGAACTAAACCACACTGAAAGCTAGGATAAAATAGGGCTTCAGAAACCTAAGAAATTCCAGGCTGGAATTGTGCCAAGACAATAACTAGACTACAGCTCACAGCGTGGTCTGGATGCTGACAATAGCCGTAACACAGTGAAGGCATCAGAAGCTGCAAGACCAAGAAACGCCATTAGTAGCAAACGTCAGGACCTCAAAAAGCGGGCAAGAGATTGATTGGGCCACACTGCCCAAATAAATAATTGTGATAGATTTCAGATTTAGAGAAGCATAAAGGGAAGCAAATCTTGACATGGCTTGAATAAACACCCCAACCAAGTTCATAAAACCGTTGATGGGCTGCTCTGGCATAATGTACTTCAATTCAGTGATGCTTTAGGAGCAACAGAAGTTGAAGGGTTCACCAGCATTGTGTTTCATTTTAAAAATGGAAATAGCATGAAAAATCATGAAACTTTTGCAAAATACTATAACAAGCAAAATCTTTGTGGATAATAATAACACTATTTAAGAGCACTGTACTAAAGGGTAAATTGATGCACACCATCTATCAAGGTATTTGAGAAAATACAAATGAAAACCACATGGGTGAGCAATAGAATTAACGCGGGCTATTAGAAGCAAAACCCATGTTTTTAAATGGGCCTATCGATATTATAAAATTATAATTCTGACAGGCTAAAAAAGACAATAAATCATGCCCAAAAAATTTAAGGAACAATCTGGAAAAGACACAAAAACTAATAAAGCCACTTCTCAACTAAAGCTTCTGTTATCCTAAAAGTCTAACATGACTAATGGGACACTAACCTTTGAGAAAATCTGCGTAAGTACAAAGCAGGAAGGCTTGTAAACTACACCAGAAAAAAATGAGATAAATTATTCTGAAAAACAGCATCAATGACTACACAGACCAAGAGGACATATTATGGAAGACTTAACAAAGCTTTTGTGAAGCGGTATCATAACTGACAAACCTTAAAAGAAGGTTTTGCATGCAAGAAAAGCAAATTGAAAATCTCATGAGGCACTATCAACCAAAAAAAAAACAACCACAAACCTATCTTTTATTGTCATTCACAAAAAGCTCTTAAAGACACAAAGCTGTTCCAGGTTAAGAGGAAAGTCCTTGCTTGGATAGATAACTTTATGAAAGGCAGAAAACCAAGGAAAACAAAATTGGCAGTATTCACCCTAGAAAGACATTGCCCAAAAGCATTTAATGGGAATCTGCTCAGATCTGCTGTACTCTAGATTTAGAGAACCTAACTATTTAGCAGTAGCAGCAGAGAACATCATGCTCTGGTATACATTTGTGGAGCAAACATATCGGTAACACTCTGGGCACTTCTGATTCTTCTTATCGCAAAAAAGATGTAAATGGGAAACTCACTGAAAAGGACAGTGAGCACCTTCAAGCACATCAAACAGATTAATCTGGGCAACGATTAAGACACATGGACTCCTCAGTCCAGAAGAAGAGATAACTGAGATGTGACAGTAATTTATAAGATAATGAGTTGCATGAAAATGGAGATAGAACAACTGTTCAGTGCATCTTCCAATTTAATAACCAAGGAACATTAAACGAAGCCAATATGTGACAAGTTCACAGACGGCACTCCTCACTGCTTGTTTTCCTATGAAGGTATTGCTCAAGCACCTGCAACAAATCTAAAAAGTTTCGTATGTTTAAACACAATGGGACACATTTTTTGGTCTAAAACTCCTCCAAGCTATAGAAAACAGAAACCACTACAGGCTCAGAGCGTATTCCAAGGACTTTTGGGATGATGTTTAATAAGTCCAAATGTCGGGTACTTCATTTTGGACACAACAATCCCATGCAGAGCTACAGACTGGAGACAGAGTGGCTGGAGAGTAGTCAGGCAGAAAAGGACCTAGGAGTGCTGGTTGACAGGAAGCTCAACATGAGCCAGCAGTGTGCCCAGGTGGCCAAGAAGGCCAATGGCATCCTGGCCTGCATCAGGAATAGTGTAGTAAGTAGGACCAGAGAAGTTATTGTCCCCCTGTACTCGGCACTGGTCAGGCCTCACCTTGAATACTGTGTCCAGTTCTGGGCCCCCCAATTTGGGAAGGATGTTAGGATACTGGAATGTGTTCAGAGGAGGGCAACGAAGCTGGTGAAGGGGCTGGAGCACAAGCCCTATGAGGAGCGACTGAGGGAGTTGGGGCTGTTTAGTCTGGAGAAGAGGAGGCTCAGGGGAGACCTCATTGCTCCCTACAACTACCTAAAAGGAGGTTGTAGTCGGGCAGGGGTTGGTCTCTTCTCTCAGGTGACCAGTGGCAGAACCAGAGGGCATGGACTTAAGCTTCCTCAGGGAAAGTTTAGGCTTGATGTGAGGAAAAAATTCTTCACTGAAAGGGTGATTGGCCATTGGAATGGGCTGCCCAGGGAGGTGGTGGAGTCACCGACCCTGGAGGTGTTTAAGGGGGAGACTGGATGAGGCACTGAGTGCCATGGTTAAGATGATGGCTGGTGTTAGTGTTGGTGTTAGTGTTAGGTTATAGGTTGGACTTGATGATCTCAGAGGTCCTTTCCAACCTTGTGATACTGTGATACTGTGATAATTGTTTAGGTTGGAAAAGACCTTTAAGATCATCGAGTCCAACTGTAAACCTAGTACAACTGAGTCCATCACTAACCAACACGGCATTCCCCATATTCAGAATAAGATAAAAAGGATTTGAGCCAAACACAGAGACAAAGAAAACTTGACTCTCATTTATGAACAATTCAGAATACAGATCTACTGGTGATTATTTATATCATCCCAGATTTCCATGAAAATCTGTACATTACAAGTAAGTCTTTATAAGAAGTTTCCATTACACAACCGACTATGAGATCAGCTTCTGAAGGCATGAGATTAAGCTCTTTATATGCTAAGCAATTCTTTAATTATTTTTCTTTGCCTTAACCTCCAGGGTAGCCAGCGAAGAGCCAAACTAGCAATGCACGGGTAGTGTTCCAGGTTGGTGTGTTTCCCTGTAACATATGCAGCACAGACATAGTATCACTCTTCATATATTTTATTTTAACAAACAAAGGCAGATAAATGAAAGTATGGTATCATAAAGGTAGCTGGAGGCATAAGGGGAGAAGGAAGCAGGGGGAAGGAACATATTATATATCCCCAATGATGTGAACAAATTGTTTTGTTTGTACTTAATCTTATTGTATCTTCTTTCTCAAGCTCTGAGTTTCATTTATCACTATATGTTGGTAAGCTGTCTGATGCATAGGCAACGCTTTCATATATTTTTGTTCAAGAACAATAAAACTTGATCTTTAGTAAAGGTTCTTGAAGGAAAAAAAACAAATGGAAACAAAACAGTAATTTATATTATCTTTATTTTCCATCAAATAGAAAGCAAATTTATTCCACAGAAACAGAATATTCAGTTTCCCTTGGGGCAGGAAGGGGAATGTTACTGGAATGAAAACAAAGTGGTTGGTTTGCAACCTGTCATAACAGTTTAACCAAACTTTGAGCTGTGAAAAGTTGACATAATACATGTTTTACAATACGATAAAAAATTGAAAAGACTTCAGAATTATCTTTTGGGGAGATACATATACTGCTATTTTAAATTAAGCTTTTCTGCACGAATCAGTTTTGATTCAAAGCAATTCTTTCACGAACACAATCTAAAATCTGCCCTTAGAGCTAAACAATATCTGTAACAGAACTTGCACTTATTTCCATTTTTTTAAAGAGATTAATAGTTCCTCTCCAATACAAAACAAGAGAAATATACAATTTGAAGACTAACTCTGGCTCTCTGCGTGGTACTAAAGAGTAGAAGAAAACAAAATCTTTGAAAAGTTCCCATTTCTATGAAGAAACGTATATTGAAAATATGCTGAAAAATTAAGCCACACGGTGAAGCTGTTACAGAGCATAGGCTGTTCGCCATCCCAAGATCTGCAGGGTAACAGTTGAGTTCCAGGGGAACAGATGAGAAACTCCAATTATTTTTAAAAGATACCTTCAGAGTTAAATCTCCAGAAAAATATACAGAAATCGCAGAATCATACAATTGTTTTCAGTCAGAAGGGACCTTAAAGATCATCCAGTTCCAACCCCCCTGCCATGGGCAGAGGCACCTTCCACTAGATCAGGTTGCTCAAAGCCTCATCCAACCTGCCCTTGAACACCTCCAGGGATGAGGCATCCACAACAACCCTGGACAACCAGTTTCAGAGCCTCACCACCCTCACAGGAAAAAATTTCTTCCTAATATCTAATCTAAATCTCCCCTCTTCTAGCTTAAAACCACTATTCCTCCTATCACTGTACTCCCTGATAAAGAGCCCCTCCCCAGCTTTACTTCATTAAAAGTGCTGCAATGGCAACAACCGGTGTTTCCTTTACTACATTTAGGGAGGTTAGAGTTCAAACTAATTCTAGAGCACTTTATGTTTCAGCTGTATTTGATTTTCTAATAGCTGTGCAATATAGAGTTCTAGATGCATCCTTAATATATTCAAGTCAGTGACATGTATGAACGTATGCACATAATCATGTAGCTGTTCACAGACCGCACACCTCACACAATTGATTAGCAGATAGAAGCTAGGTACCCAGCTTACTACACATGCAGACATACAAATATATGCAACAAACCAAACAGGAGTTTTCCAAATATGTTATTATTCACATATTTTCTTGCCTACAGAGCACCTTAGGTAAATCTCTTGATTTTTAGCTGCTAGACCTTGTGCCAGTTTCTTTTAGCCCTCGAGACCACTAGTCATACAAGGTCTCGTAACACCTTAGGATGGGTTTTGATGGGCCATGATCACTTCTGGCTAGATAGTAACATATACCCACTCCTAGACACTATATTTTTCTGCTTAGAAAATCAGTCCAAGAAACTCTGTCACAACACAGCTTGAATAGATTTAGAGCTTCCCATATTCTGCAGGCAGGTTAAAAAATAAGAAACTTTGCAAAGTACTTTAGTCCCCAGAGAAAACCGGGTACATCATACCCAACTGTTCTTTCAGCTGCTGCCAGTGATACAGGAGGCAATGCACAGGGATGCAGCTGCATCCACCACTCCCCTGTTAGCAGAGGCATCACCTTGCCCTTTGATTCCACTTGAAAGAGAAGAAACAACATCTTCTCCGCCATGGTAGCTTTCTCTATTCTCTAAAGAAACACAAACTATGACAGCTCCCAGGAATTATGGAACTTATAAAAATGCTGAAGCTTATGCTACCAGCCCATAAGGCCACAGTGCTTTCTAAAAGGACACCCATAATGTTAAGATATCCCCTTCATCTCTACAGTTACTACTCACATCTCCACAGCATGACATGAATTAATTCTGAGGGTGGAACAGGCATCAGCACTAATGTTAAGCTGTAAAACATGCTGCTGTTTCAACAGGATGGGGTGTAAGAATTGGCTGGACCAGTTTCAGCTATCCTTTAGGAATCTACAGTCCCCCAAGAGTCATTGCCAGCGAACCTGTAATACCTGCAGCACTGACGCCACACACAGCACACCATAAACCAGGGCAAAACACAAGGGCACATCTGCTGTGCTTTAGGCCTGTTCAAAGTCTGTGAGGGACTAAGAGAACTGCCTGAGGATGCCAACCAGCTGACATACACCAAGTATACTGACTATTCGTGTTCCAAGCGCAGCTCAAGAGACATCTCCATTTAAGCAGAAGTAGGCGTGTGGGTGGGTGCCCACTGATGTGTATACACACACAGCACGTGTGTATGTGTACAGGCTGATGCAAGTGAGAGTGGTCAAGCATAAGAAAAAAAGAACAACCACACACACACCAAGCAAAAGCTAACTTTTAATAGGAAAGCAGGAAACTTGTAGTACAGGAAAGCTGAGGAGGGGCTCTTCATCAGGAAGTGCAGTGGTAAGACCAGGACGAATAGTTTCAAGCTGAAAGAGGGGAGATTTAAATTAGATATTAGGAAGAGAGTTTTAACTGTGAGGGTGGTGAGGCACTGGCACAAGTTGCCCAGAGAAGTCGTGGATGCCCCATCCCTGGAAGTGTTCAAGGCAAAGCTGGATGGGGCTTTGGACAACCTGATCTAGTGGAATGTGTCCCTGTCCATGGTACAGGGGGTTGGAACTGGATGGTCTTTAAAGTCTCTTCCAAGCCAAACCATTCTATGATTCTATACCATTCTATGAACAGGCTTTGGAAAAAATAGTGAAGTGTATTCTGTTACTATTTTTTCAATATGTTTTTAAAAATATGGTCTTCCAACATCAGTTCCATGCCAAGTACTTCACATTTACATTAATGCAATTTGTTTGAACATTGTGTCGACACACACTCTTCTATGGTGTTATACTCTGTCAGAATATACTCAGCGTTGACTACTTTATTAATCACATACTCCCTGTTAGTCACAAAACAACACCAAACAACTTTGAGGGAAAGATGGACTGTTTATTCTTACAGAATACGGAACCCTTGAGGAAAATACACAACTGAGGTTTATGCAGCGCAGAGCAAGTGACAGATGCAGTTCAGGGTATCCTCACCTTTGTAGCTTCAGCTTTAAGAACAAGTTTTCAGCGCACAAAAAATTAGTTCAAGGAAATTTCTGTATTGCTTCTGTTAACTTATTACACCCCATGATTTAGGACACACTGGTCAGCATGTAGAGTAGATCTCAACATTATGATATTCAACTGGTCAGAGCATCAAGTACAGGCTTTATTGCAATACAGATGCCTGCCAACAAAACCTGTGCACACAGATAACAACTCACCTGAGCCCTTAGCACCACTGCAGTTATTTGTCACAAAATTAGTCAGACACAAGAGTTACTAATTTTAACCAAATTCTCACAATGATTTCTGTATTTAATTTCAGTTAATGTGTACTGTACATACATTGTTTGTATTCTGTAACCATTTGGTTGTAAACCTGCTTTAAATGTGAGTGTATGATATACAACATGGAAGAGACCTACATACGAAATTTACTTAGGTGACCTAAAAAGTGGGATCACAGATAAAAAAAATCCATAAGCTTTTGGACTAAGAAATCACCATCTACAACCAGATCAACTTAACCCATCAAAAAAAAAAGCACAAGACTTTCATTACTCTTGCAACATTGATTAACGTATTCAATTTGGAGTCATTTTTGCATGTGAAGATGTTATTGAGGTACTAAACCCAATTCTGACTCATGCTTGGAGATAACCTGTTCTTACATCACCACTTTTTTTTTAAAAAAAAAAAAAAGATTAATTCTACCCACAGACCTAGCAGCTTTAACTTGTTGCTAAGAATAGCTGAGGCAGCACAGTAATTGTGTGAGAAGTCAGGAACAATAAAAGAAGAGCAAAAGGAAAAAAAGGTATCAATTTACAAAGAACAGCTATGCAGAAACTTCTTTAGACAAAAAAATAAGTGATGGAAAACCAGTTTTAACTGACATCAGTTTTTACTGACCTGATTTTCTTTGGAATATAGTGTCTTAACTTATCATGTGCTCAGTTCTCCTCTCTTTTTATCTAATAATACACACAAGCAAGTGTCTTTTGGAACTTTTACAGAAACACTGTCAGGCACTTAGCTCCTACAGAAGACAAAGTGTTGAACTACACAAAAGAAAACCAGCATGATAGAAGTTTTATATATATATATATATATATAGATAGATGTTTCAGTATAACAAAAAGGTAGGAATAAATAGCCACAGTAAAGAGCAAGCAACACAAAAGGATGGTTGTAAGCAAAAAGAGCTCTTAGGAAATACGAAGGGATACAAGGCATATTTGATAACAGTTCAAATCAAGCATTAAAATAGTTCAGTGCATTCTAAATTCCAGGGGAGCTGTGTGCCTATTACAGGTAACGTGTAATCTACTATCAAATTTCATTAATACTTGACACATGATAAAAAGCTCCCATTGAAAAACATGTAAAAGCCTCAGCACAAGTAACCTTACGTATATTAAAATATATAATTGATTGTATTAAATAATTTAAAAGCTCTTACAGCATTATCACTTACCTATATTTTTTGTTTAATGAAATTCCTTTACATAAAGATTTTGACAACGCCATCTTGGACTAAAAGATTAAAAAATGTGCTCCTGACTTCAGTCAACACATGAATTAGTTAAATCTCAGAGAAAAGGATGAAAGGAAGAGAATATTTCTGTTACATTTAATTTGTCAACGAACAAAATGAACAGGTAACTATTACTGTTCTAGTCAAATTAGCTGCATATTCAGTGCTCAAGTTCCACGAGGAGGTGGAACACCTAAGAGGAGTGGAGGAGGCCACACAGGAGGACTCGGTCAAGGTTATTTTCTTTTATTTATTAATAGCACCAAAAGGTTTTTTTTCTTGCACCCCACTTCAGAGATCACTGATGTCTAACACCAAGAAAAATACAGCTGCATATTCAGCAATCCAGGACATTAAAGTATACAACAGGGACAGGTTTCTTGCTCTGCAGAATAAGCTTGAGCAGTACTCGGCTCCAACTCAATAACAGTACAAGTTGATAGCAGAGATTTCTCTTTGCAGCTTTACTATGTCATCTTATATAAGCAAATTATCTGGATTTTTTTCAGTCTCTTTTGTTGTGTTCCAGACTTTGTCCCAGATAATGAAGAGCTGACGGTGGAGCTGCCTTGCTATTTCAGTCCCACTCCTGAACAGCTGGTGTGGAAATACAGACATTGGCTGCTATTACTCAGCTAGGGTGAAATTACATCTCATAATTCAAGCCACTGTCTTTAAAAAAAGAGAAGAAAATCAATAGGCTAGGATATCTATTGCCATTTCACTGTCAATCTAATCACTGAATAAACCCCAGAAACCTAATTACTTTTCACTATTCAAATAATTTTAATAAGAGCAGAAACCAGAATTTCTCTCCTTGCCACATGCTGCTGAGAAAGTGCAGCTGCAGCGACAGAAAGGGGGAGCCACAGAATCAGCAGGACTCCCAAGAAAACACGCTGAACACACATCAACACATCCTAGAGAAGAGCTTCTGAACAAGAGAAGGTATCATTTGTCCTCACAATTATGTACACAAACATAAAAGGGGTTTTGTTTAATTTAATTTAAAAAGTACTCTCCAGTCCCAATTTATCGCAAAATAATAGTATAGAACAATTTAAGTGTCACTATCCGCTACATGAAGTCAAAACCAGCTATCTAAGCCAGCATTTGTATTAAGGACTCAAACAAGGTAAACCTTCACTGCAATAACCACAGGGGTGCAAAGTTAACGTAGTAAGACTGATCAAATTAAACTTGGCTTCACAGTTGGTCCTCTGCCTCAAAAGCCTCAGACTACAGCCTCTCTCAACCTTTTCAGCCATGACATATAAAGTGACCCATTAAATACAGCCACTTGCACAAAGACTGAGCTCCAGAACCAAATGCAAACAGCACATCCCAAGCCCAAGAATTATATAGTAGTAAAATCCAGAGGCCCTTAAGCACAGTCAGCATCTCCAAAGTTTATAGAAGCTGATCTTGTAACACTTAGTTCCACCTACCTCTCAGCTCTACCTGACTGTCTCTCTGGCTGCTTCCCACAACAACTAAAGCAACAGGCTCTATTCAGGGAGTATAAAGCCCTGTAATAGTGATTAGAAAGACCATCTAGTTAGGCTTCATAAATTATTTGGGTTTTGCCCTAATCTCCTAACCAAGTTACTACAATTTCAGATTCCTTCCGTTTAATGCTTAATAAATATTTCTTCAAAACAAATTCAGAAAGTGAAGAGATTTGGTAGAAAATTAGGCAATTTAGATCTACCCCCACTGCTATGTCCTCCCAAGTTGTGTATGTATGAATAGACACACATAAAAAGTCAGTCCAAGGGAAAGAACAGCCAAAAAAATCCACTGCCTCATTACAGCATCACCTCTGGTTGCACCTGACAGCACTGGATTGGTGTGTCCCACCACAATTCCATAAGGGCATTGTCTTGTAATATAACCTCACGGCCTATTAACTGCTGCACTGGCATAGCCAAGCCAAATCTCGTCAAATAAGGGCGACAGGGCGATGGCTTTAGCTTAGTTACAAGCGCTGTATCAATTAACTATCTGGGAGAGAGGCCAATCCTACTATCTTATCAATACTGTTATTCAAAAAAACCCTAAAAACAGATGTCTTCATTCCCAAGCAGGGAGAGAAACCAAATGAAGCTAATATCAAAAAGAAACAATCCAAGTTATCTCCTGAAACAGCACTTGCTCATAAGGCAAGAACCCACAGCATGCATGTGGTGGTGAAAGTAGTATCTTCTCATAGACTCATTCCTTTACAATGTGCGTAAGGGTATTTTTTAAATTACTAGTCCTCCAAAAGACTCCTTTTAACACAAGGAACATCAACGAGCCATTTCACCAGGCTTTATACATAAAGACAGTTAGAAACCTCACAGTAGACTAAAAATCAAAATTTATGCTCATTTGTTTATAGCTCATTAACTTCAAGACTCTGATCAAGTTAGAACAATAGGTATGAAATAAAGTTCTCAAAAAGCTATTGGTTTCTCAGTTGCAATAACCAACACAATTGAGACCAATCTTCATTGTATTAATTTTCAAATTTCTAAATTCTGAAATGCTCAGCAAAAGGCTCAAAACTAAAATCTCATTGTTATAACTTGATTTCAATAGCTTGCAAGAAGTAGTATTTTTCTCAGCTCCATTTTAACAGCTTCGATGATGTTCACAGTGCACAAAAAAAACACAGCCGTGAAAACTGATAAAACAACCCACTTGGATAGACTCAGCATCTTAGCTCCTGTGAAAGCACTGAAAGCATAAGAAATGAGTGATCTCAGAGAAAAGGTGACAGCTTGTGATTGTAACTGCATACAGGAATGTGACTGTGGCATACATGCAGATTGTAAACCCTGTCCTGTCCCTGTTCCCTTCCCTCTCCATTTTTTTATTTTAATGGAAGGACAGATCAGAAATTCAAGAGTACTGGCTTGGCACCCTCCATCCACATCACCATGGAATATCCCTTGTCCAATGCATGTCTAGTTCAGGCACCACTGCACAATTCAGGGCATGTTTAGCAGACATAAAAGCAGGAAGATAATATCCTCATTTACCTAGTTTACAGGGCACTTTGCCTCCCACATCCCTCTCCACTGCAGGCACACCCATGGGTGTTCAAGTTGCACAAGTTCTTATTTAATGAAAAGGAAATTAGCAGCAATGCTGACTACTTCACAGGAGGGAAAAAACAATAACGAACAAACCTCCTCTTTCACAGCTATGAAAGACACAATGACCTGATTGGTATTTCCTTTCTTATTTATCAGAAACAACCTACAAGTTCAGAGCAGCTAGAATACAAGGTCCAGCGCAGCTCTATCTCACACCAGCTACTCTTTTCCTCCACCCCCCAAAAAAAGTGATTTTAAAAAAAAACCACAAGCAAGTATAAACACCTCACATCTGAGGCACACAGATGGCTCTTGTGTGACCAACAAGAAAACAAAGAACACAACTCCCAGATCCCAAAATATCGTCATTACCTTGATGGAAAGAAAAACCTTGTGTATTATATTACCCAAGGTGACCTAACATTCTCCTTCTGAATATCTTCTTGTCTGGAGATATCCAAAACCTACCTGGACACTTTCCCGTGCAACCTACTCTAGGTGAACTTACTTTAGCCAGGGGGGTTGGAGTGGATGATCTCGAGAGGTCCCTTCCAACTCTGACCATTCTGTGATTCTGTAGCATTTGAAGTGTCATTTAGGGTATTAACCTGAATACCACTGGACTTACTTGAATCAAATTAAATTCAGCTTATCCAACACAAAAAAACACATACAAACCCAGCTCATCATTGTGGGAATTGGGAATGCGTTCGTTGCCTCTGCAGTACCTCTTTTTCTTTTCCTTTGTATATCACAATATTTTAATTGAGTTACAGATGTTAAACATCTCAAAAAAACTGACAAGGAAATATTTTTTCATTCTGACAATTAACTTTCTACATACATTTCAAGAGGTACTTTTGAATTCAAAAGTTGCTTCATATTATTACTAGATTCATCAGCTCAAAATGAAAAAATAAGAACACAGTAGATATAGATCAGAAATTTATGGAATGTGGTAAACATTAAATGTCAATATTTTAGTTGTCAAATCTTGCTTGGCAGACATTTACTTATAATTCGTACTTTGTTGACTAAACAGAGTTTATATGAATATTTTCCTTTCTCTGTTGAGCTGTTTTTCTTCTATTTAATCAGAAAGACATACCCAAAATTATTTAGTATCTATGTGGTTTTTTACATTATCCAAAATTAAGTAGCCATTTTTCTATAGGGAAGGAATATGACAATCATGTGCAGACATACTTAAAAACTGCTATTTTGAACATTTTTGTTTGTTGCTGCAGGGTCCAAAATCCCCAAATAATTATTGGAAAGGCTCACTGCCATCTAGTTGTTTAAACACAAATAAGCCTATGATAACACCCCAAGCACCAAGAGTAATGACAGAGGTAGAAGAGATAGTTTAGTCAGGCATGAAATTGATTTTATAATAGCAAATATCTGTTGTCTTCCATGTGCTAAGTAAATAATTCTAAAGAAGAGAGCAAAGATAATAAAAACAAAATCATTAACTGCCCCTACTAAATCAAATGAAAGAGAAACCTGCTTTCACATTGACCCTGAAACCTGTTTAATAGCTAATTAAAGCAATTACTCCAAGCATGACAAAGTCTTTAATCATGAACAACTTCAGATGCAGAGATTTTTTTTTACTTTATTCAAAAATATTAGCATTTCATTTAAAAGATAAGTTTATGCCAGCAAAACTTTTACCAGTTAGCTGCTTCAATGTTAACCACCAACAGTCCCCAAAGTTTGACTAGTCTGGTTAACAGAAGGCATTCTGCACAAACTTGACCAGATTTGACTACTCAGCAAAGGGAATATTACAGTACTTAGTAATTTCAGGGCTTTTTATATACGATTACTCTAAAAGTGTCTTTTTTCATCACACTCAGAAACAAACTTGACAGCCAATGGACATCCAATAGTATCGCAAGGGAACTACAAAAGCGACTCTTCTGCACGCTGCCCACACAGCATCTGTAATTCTGCAGTCCTTCACATCACTTACCTCTTCAAGCTCACCTCAGTTTCTTTTTTTCCTCTGCCCCAAAGCCATCCGATACAGCTTTAACTTGCATGCCTTCATTTTTAAGCTCCATCCACAATGTTTTATTTTTATTAAGTTTTATGTTCAATAACTTTTCATAGCCTTTCAGCAATAACTAGTTATCTAGTGCCATTCCTAGTGTTCGACTGGAGTTAATTAGGCTGCTGTTTTGAACACTGATCATTTTCAAGTTATTAAGCGTTCCTGTGCTGTAACAGCACATAGAACAACATCCTGAACTAAAAGCTTGACCATTATCAAGTGTTCAGCTTGACAGTTTATCCAGTCATAAATTAGATAACTAAAAGGAGAGCAAAAATCAAAGGCAATACTAAACTTTACCCCTGAGCTTTGCCATTTCTGCATACACTGAGTTTCAGAAAAAGAAAGGATTCTTGTGTAGATCATAAAGAGAGGAAATACAGTTTTAAAAAAACAAAGGGAACTCAGTCCTATTTAGGAAAGATCTAGAGGAATTATGAGTTGAGGCAGGGGAAGCTCCCAAATAAATTCCAAGTTGGAGTAAATAACATGTTACTAAACCTGAAATGCTCAAAACATTGCTATAGGGATGACACTGCCACCGATAATACTATAAATGGAAGTATGTTCTCTATAAGAAACAGATATTCCCAGAAACCTGAAAACTTCATTTAACAAATACTGCAAAGCACCTGCCTTTAACTGACCTTTCCTTCCACTACTTTCTAAGCTTCGTTGATCCCACAGGGAATTTTCTTCTGGCAGCTGATTTTAAGATTTCAACTGATGCCATTTGTGTGGGTTTTTTTCTTCATTGCTGTGAATTTGCATAGCTATAAAAGTATTATTCAGCTAAGCTGGAAACATTTATTTCCCCCCACTCATCCACCCAGTTTACTCCTCTCCTACCACCCAACATTTTTTTATGCTGATGTGCTGCAAATATTTAAACAAGAAGCTGCAACTAAATCAATTCTCCCATGCCTCCAATGAGCCTCATGTATCAGAGCTAGATATGGTGAGGAGGAACTTAAAAAAATGTTTATCTTACCAATAAAATATATATGCTTTCATAGCCAAAAAAAAATACTATGATTTGATAAAGTTACATTAAAAACACCTTGCAATAGATATTTACAGTCTGTTTCTGAAAATTAATCTAACAGAGTGATAAAGCAAAAAAAAAAAATTCAACTTCCTTACTTCTAGTTTTCTAAACAGCCAAGAAAGAGAATAGACGTGTTAAGGATGACTCAGATCTAGGAGAACAGGTCATTTTACAAGAATATATTGATTCTCAAAAAACTGTGCCTTATATTAACTTCAGAATTAAACTAAATTTAATTCCAAAAAGTAATTTTGGAAGAGAAAACTCCCTTTAACAACCTTCATTTCACCAGTCTAAGTTGTCCTCAATTATTCCCAAGCTATTATCTTATTTCTTCATATACTTCTAAGGGTCCTTGTCCTTCTGGATTTTGCTAGGTTATACAAAAAGATCACTGCACATTTTTGAGCGTATCAAATACAGACATATTTAACATTTATTTAAAAAAATCCTATAATCTGGCTGCCTACAGAAAAAAACAATACAGAAATACTGACCAATAACTACTTCCACTAACTTTTGAGCTCACTGACAAGTTTCAAACAAGCCTGGCAAAAACAACTTTTCTAAACACATATTTCTAAATATCACACTATCACCAGGTTGGAAAAGACCTCTGAGATCATCTAGTCCAACCTATGACCCAACACCAACCATTTAAACCATGGCACTAAGTGCCTCATCCAATCTGTTTTTAAACACCTCCAGCATTTTTCTGCACCTGGAAAAACCAGAAAGGTTCAAAGCACTGATGCTTCTAAAAGGCAAAGATGCACAAACTTCTTTTAACTTTTGAAATTACCACATAGTAAAATAAAATAGGAGAATCCAAACCTACTTTTTAGAGTTTTACCATTATTTCCCAGTTAATTCAAATTACACCAGGAAAGGCAAGCTTGAACAGCTGTCCCCTTAAAAAGAGCAGTTACAAAAAAATGGCTGCTGATTAAAAAATATATATACACCACAAATTCATTCCAGTGGAGATTAGTTCTTATCTTCTAGTCAGATTCTGCACATATTTTAATGCAGGCATGTTGCATGCACTATTATAAAGAAACCATGGCTCTATGGTTCTCCTGGAAAGTAAGAAAAAAAAAAGCTTTACAGATCTCCCTTCTGACCTGTACCTCTACAACAACAAGGTAAGTGCTTATCATACATAAAACAATTTTGTTTCTGTAATCATTCAAAATTACTCAAGAATGCCCTGAGGTTGCTGACCAAAATCCAAGAGACAACTGCTGCTCTCCTCATCATGGAGGGGACAGACGACAATTCCTTACACACGCTCTCACCCAAACAAACGGGAAAGAAGGAGGAAGGGAGAAGGAAACCTTAGTGAAAGAGAAATAGCACATGACCATTTGTCAGAAAGACTAATTGCACAAGACAGTCATCGTTGCTTACATACTACATTCAGAAGACCCTTTCTAGTCACTATTTCAAGAGGTAGATAAGCCTTCACTCCTGTAAGAAATAAGCAGTAGCATATGATAGACATTGTACGCTGTCCTGGGTTCAGCTGCTGTACAGTTAATTCTCACAAGATGCTGGGAGGTGACACAGCCATGGCACCTGACCCAAACTAGCCAAAGGGATATTCAATACCATGATGTCATGCTCAGTGCATACATGGCCGAGTGGCAGGATTGGCGGCACAGTTCATGGCGCAGTTGGTGACGCAGTTCCCCGCTCAGCAATTATGGCTCGGGAGCACATACAGCATCATTTTCCAGACAGTGAGTGGCTTGCGCTGTCTATCATTCACTTTGTATATTCTTTTATTGTTATCATAGTTACTGTTTCTCCTCCTTTGCTGTCCTGTTAGACTGATATTATCACAACCCATGAGTTTTGATTTCTCTGTTTCTGATTCTCCTCCTCATCCCACCAGAGGTGGGAGGAAAAGTGAGCAAACAGCAACGTAGCTCTTTGTTGTGGGCTGGGGCCAAATCAAAACATACACAGAGATATATTTACTAAGGCAAACACAAAAGACTTGGAAAAAAAGGTAAGGCAAGCCTTTTCTACTTTGCAATCTGTTTATCATTTCATTTGTTCACTCTGGAAGAACTCCAGGGGCCATGCTGAAGAGTGCAATGAAACACAAACTAGAAGACAAGCTTGAGGTTACCTTTTATATAGTTCAAAATGGAAGAAAAAAAACCCCAAAGCCTGAGCCATCTAGACTTGTCCTTCTTAAAGCCAAGGTTATTAACCAGTACCATTGCAAAATTCACCACAGTAGTTTCAGAGACTGGTGTTTCCTTTAATGGATACTTGTGAATATCAAGGAAATGTTTAAAAAAAAGTAAAATGAAGCTTTATGGTTTCAGTGCAATACAAATATGCCCCAGGCATAAATTTTTAATTTGCTGCATCAAACCTTTCAGCACTCCCAGAAAGCCCCAGTTATCACTACAGAGTCCAAATATCTTCCTTCTCTTCTGCCCACATTGTAGGCGCACAAGAGGGGAACATGGTTGATTGCCATGCAAGATTACCATAATAGTTTCTCCTAGACATACACTGCCAGGAGATATCACACACCTTCCTAAACACATACAGATGCACTCTCCAGATGCCAAATCCAACTAGAACTAACACTTTCAGTTAACGTGCTTCAGAAACTACAGATCAGAAATAACGGTCTTGTAACACCTACTCCTTTACCTCACAGCCATTTATGCCATTCCCTGGAATGCAACATCTGTTTTCAATGCAAGCATGAAAAAGAGTTTAAAATAAAGAAAAAAAGCTCCGAAGAAAATCTGCCTGCACTGAGATGCTAATTGAGCTCCCAGCAAAGGTTGTGATACCATATATAAAGGCACTATACTTAGCTTGTTTCATATAGGGTGGAAGACCTCTTGTTGCATTGACCTGGACAAAATTCTGCTTACCAAACCCTGGACTCAAGCATTTGTATGTACCCTGAAGCATTTTTACAACATAGTGTTCACTTTCAGACTTACAAAAAGTTAAAAAACTGACCCTTAGATTCACTTTGATGTGTCTAAAACGTCTCCGCTGTGAACTAAAGCGATCAGGGCCTCAAGACAAGAACACATTTGGCATGCCCACGAATACATATAAACTTGAAATCTTTCTGCTGCTTTCATACCTTTTGAGCTCTCTGCATCTTTCATCTCTTCAAACATAGCTCTCAGGGGAAATCCATACACCCAAGCTACAAAAAAGTAGGGGCAACAGTCAGATCAAGATACGCTTGCATGTTCTGATCACACTGATACATCGCTCCATGTGCCTGCTTCAACTCTACACTCCTTGGCAAGTGACCTTTACTCCCCACAGAACCGCCCTACGTATACAAGAAATTTCAACACAAAACCTAGATACAGTAGACTCGGAAGACTGAGCACAACAGAAGGAAAACAGGAGAGGAAAAGGTGCTACACTGACAACATTTCCACCACCCATCTGAAACTAGAGCCAAAGCAGAAAATCAGACTTCTTACTGAAATAAATTTTAGTACTTTTTAAAATTTATTTTCCCCAGAAGTTAGCAGTCAGTGAGCAGTTTTCTTTTCTAGCTAGCATCCAAACTACAATGTTGGCATTTCTCTGATGGCCCAGACTGAAAAGAAAACAAATGCTTTGACAGAAGCAAAGCATTCCCTAGGGAGATGCACAGCAACCTCTTATTGCTATCCAGAACCATTCTCTCTTCTGAATTTAGCCAGCAGTAACTGCTACCTAACCATGCAAACTCCTGAGCAATAAGAAACCTTTCTATATTTGGCCAGACAGGTGAAACATAGAAACCTCTTAACTCACCTGCTTCTGGGCCTGGGAAGTAGGAAACATGACAAAACCCAAAACATTTTGCTTCTTGATGAAAGTTGTAAACCATGACCATTTAAAAATGAGGTCCCTATCAATAAAAACTAATTTATCTTTCAAAACTAGTTAAAAATACACCTGTAACTAAAAAGCTAGCATGACATCACTCCTGTTTGTGACTAATCATTTGGATTTGTGCATTGCTGTTCATTTTATAAACCTAAATGGCATTAACTTTAAACTTAATGAAATTATTTTTGAAACACTGACTGGTTAAGTAGCTGGAACTCCTTACCAATTGCACTGTCTTTCCAAAAGCCACCATACTACACCAATATCCAGAAGTTAAGGATAACCCAGCACCCATTTAGTAATCAAAAAGAACGGAATGTATTCCATTTGATACCTCATTTTATAATTATATTTCTACTTCATTCTCTGTTTTTCTTAGGAAGAAATGTTCTAAGAGACTAGTACATTTTAATAGAAAGACAACAACCTCTGCTTGGTGCTGATTTTCTCTATCTGGCATTCATTTATGTACATAAGCATTCCTCTTACAACTGTAAAAGTACTCAAGAAATATCCAAGTAGGTAGGTAAATATATTTGAAAATTATTTAAAATTTAATAAATTGTAACGTTTGGGGAACGGAAGTTGTGTTTCTTTTCAAGTAAACATTAACTACATCCTTATGCTATTCATAGCCATCAAGTGGAAGTTCAGCACTTGAAACGAAGCAAGGACTAAGATATCAAACCATCAATGACGACAGATGGCTTTTAGTCAAAGTCATTTCGCCAACAAACTAACAACTACTGAAATGCTTCTCTTGAAGTTGATCTGGTTAATTCCTATACCATACCCTAAGACAAAAAATAAAGTTACAAATTGCACAACCACACTAAAAAGAGAGAAGATTAATGACTCAACACAAAGCCTCCTTTGTCTTTAGGCTGTACCTCATTCCTGTGGAGAATTCCTTTTACTTCTGCCTTGACTTGCAAGAAAAACAAGAATGTTTGGGTTTTCTTTCAAAAGCATCCATATCACACATAATAAAACCAGCACCTAGTGTATCTATAAAGAGGTGAAGTTTACTTCAGACTAACAGAAGAAAAAAGGGGAGCATGGGCACCAGTCCCAAGACTGCACTACATCAAAAGTGCCTACCAAAAGAGAGAGATGGAGACTCCTTGAATCACCTAGTGCACACAGAAGCTCAGCCTGCAGGGTCATCTGCAGTGAAAACTCAGAGCAGCTCCATGAAATGGTAACAAGCCCCTCCAGTTAATGGTCTTACAATCTGTATCAGATCACAGATTTTACCCTGCTCCCTCTTGGCCTCTCCTTCCTCTCTAGCTAAGTTTGTCCTGTCAAGAGGCAAGCAACACCGACACACACACACATTCAGCCATTAACTGACAACTCCAACAGAAGGCAAGAATGAAGCATCCACAAACACTGAAAAGGATCAGCCTTTGGCAGAACAGCAAGATCCTTCAGGGACAACAAATGCACTCTTCAAAAGTTTCTGTACCAAATCCCTTTAACTGGCAACTAACTCCAGTTGCCTTCTCCCCTCTCCTTTAAGGCTACAGGGTGGCTACAGTTCATTCAGCACAGATTCCAATTAAGGGAATGGAAACCTACACAAATATGCAAATCTGGAAAATTTCACTTGAAAAAGACATTAAATACTTTTTTAAAATAAAAAATTACCATTTTTCTCTATCACAGTCACCCATTCCTAATGTGTCAGAAAAAAAAAAAAGACAACACAGTCCAGAAAGATTTGATAACATTTTATGAAAACTCCATCAGCTACCTCATTCCTGCAACAATTGAAAAACTGTTTAAATAATATTTTTTTTTAAGAAACAAATTTGACTTATTAATCAAAGTAACAAACACTTGGCATTTATGAGCAAATGTAGACAAAAGTAAGGAAACGTCAGATTTTAAAGGTCTATTATTTTAAAAAAGTAATAATAATAATTTATATAATGCCACCTTATCAGATTTAGAGACTCAGGTAACTCATCCCCAAAGAGAATGAGAGACACAAAACAATTCCATTGCCCCTTAACAATCTGTGTCAATTCCGTTCTGCTTTGCAACTTTACTTCTTTTTAAAACCACCAACCAACTGCCTTAAGAATTTATTTGCCTTTTTCCCTACTATCTAAATTAAAAAAAACCAAACAAACAAACAAACCACACATCACATTGCTTTCAAAGTCAATTCTGACATCTCTGGCGACGTACTCACCAAAAGGTAGTAGTAGATCTCAAAAGTCCTGGAAGTCATGCTTCAGGAACAAAGCAGCAAACAGCAGGTGCTATTCATCTTTCTTCAAGCTAGGTTGATATCTCTTCATTTTTCGGTTGTGAAGAGCAAAGATTTCCTTATACTTCCAATCCTACCTCTTCTAGTGAAATACACACTGTAGATAAGTCTAAAAGAACAGGCCCAGGGTTCCTGCATGCCATTTCCAAGTTAGAGTCCATTCAAAACCAAGCTTTAATCTTACTGTTTCAATAACATCACACAAGTATCATCTGCATAAAAACCCAATGAACCTTCTTCCATCCATAGTAATGAATGTCATTATAGCTACTTTCCTACTACATGAATTTCACTTTAAATTTTTAGTACAGCAATTACATTCACAGGAAGTGAATTATCTCAATCTCTCGCTATCATTTCAGGCATGGTAGCTTTAGTTACGACAGAAATTACTTCTTTTCATGGGAAATTACAGTAAACACATGCCACTAGATTTTCTATTACAAGATGTTCTTGATATGATTGAACTGTTTTAATTTTTATTTATCAAAATAAAGCGATTGCCATTTCACTCCCCTCTCATGCAAAGTAGCATCTGTCATACAAATTTAAACATTTTTTTTAAACTCATATGTACTCCTAACAACCCTACCACTGCCTTTGCAACACTAGGAGATGGACCAATAATCCTAACTTGTAAATATGGGTAAAATACAAAATCACAGATTCAAAGAATCGTTTACGTTGGAAAAGATCTTTAAGATTTAGTACAACCATAAACCTAACACTGCCACATTATAGATGTATATCAGGACTCAAAGAACAGAAAGATCTAGCGTTGGCATTCTTGTCAATTCAGGTTTTCAGTGGGCAGTGTTTACTTTGACAAGTTAATATACCCTATCTTCTCTCCACTCCACTGCTCCTTAAATTCACACTGTTGGCAATGAAGATTGCTGCTCTGTGTGTGCATAAAGGTTTGCCTAAAACACCAAGGGAGGAAACATCATGGCATTCAGTGGCACTACACAAACATAAAACCAGAAAAGGAAAGACTCAGACATTAAGAGCAATGAATTAATATTATTCTTTATGTGTTTGCAACTTTCTATAAGGAACTCAGAAAATTTAATTTAAAGTACGTTTTCATGATGAAGTATGGTTGAAATATAAAGCAAAACTACTAGTTAGCTGCTCAAACTTCTTCAAGGCAAAACAAGGCAAGCTGCTGATAGGAGGGGACTGTTGCATCCCAAACACTTTTGGAAGAAATACTTCCAAACAGCGCCCAGGATGAAAGTGGCTTTTTTTTGTTAGATTGCTACATCTCCTGTAATATCATAACCTATATTTCATAGATGAGAAGACTAAAGACTTCAAATTTTATATGTTACTTGAGTTGAATGTATTTCAGAGTATTAAAAGCCACCATTCTAAAGCAAAGACTAATGGTAATGCAGTGTGAGTGAAGACATCCTCTAATGCTGTACAGTTTGGAAATAGATCTAAAAAAATAACCACTTCTCTGAACAGCACTATTGTATCTAGTATTCATAGTAACTTCTGGCATTCACTTACCAAGAACAATAAAGAATACTGATAATACTGCAAAGTTCAGCAGAGACTTCAACTGTATACACTAAAAATAAATAAATTACCTTTACCAGTGACAAACCCGGTGATAAAGCCATTCAGACATCTCCATCTTCAATAAATGGACTGCCTTAATGTCTTTAAAAGGTATTTTCTGGGCCAAATCCCAAAATCCAATACCAAGCAAACAACATTTCATGTCATGTTATTTCATCTTCTGCAACTTGCATGCAATAGCCAATTGTTAGAAAAGGCAGTGTTAGCACAGTCTTTATACACAGCTTTCCAACCACAGTACACAAATGTATACTCTTGAAGATTTCAAAGTGACTGTGTAAAGTCAACTATAGCTACTGCATAGATTACAATATGCTATTGTAAACAAAATCTCTCTGTAAGGGGCTTATCCAACATGTCTTGCTTCATACAAACATTTCAACAACATGAATTACCTGCCAACCAGTGACCCCAACTTCTGGGGCACTGCCCACAATAAATCATCTGTTTTCACTGCTAGTGTTCAAAATTCCATCTCCTGGCCCTGCAGGCCATGGACTGCAAACAGTGCAAAACGGCATCTGAAAGCAAAAGCCAAAGTGTCTTTTCATGAGAAACCACTGAAGCAAGCAACTGCTTTTTTTTCCCCCCAGATGGATTTCAAATGCATCTTTCTCAGCAGCAAAGAAGTTGCACTGACAAACAACCTGTACACAAAGCAAAGTTAACCCTACTCCTGTGCTGCACATTTAGTATACAGAAATCCATTCTTGTTTTTCAAGTTCTTCAAAATACTCCTAGTGATGCTTAGGAAGAAAAAAAGGCTGACCAAATGGGCAGGACTCATCTGGAAGCTACTCTATTCACTGCTGACAAAAAAGTCAGCCAATACAGTTTAACTTAATATGCTCCTTCAGCAACATGTGGAAAATCTACACACCTCCCCCAAAAGTCATCCAAACAAAAAAATCTTAAAATATGAGTGGGTGAACACCTTTAGGACCATATATTTTTATCAGACACTTTCCTCCCCGTTGTATCAAAATTAGGATAAAGATCCTCAAGTCCCCTGCACTAATGCATTCCATTGAAAACTCACCATGTGCAAATTTTTCAGGCTCTGGAAATGAAAAAAAACTAGAAGAGGGTTAATAGAAGAACAAACTTGAGCTGCAAAATTGATAATATCTGTTCTAGCAAATTTTATGGCTTTTGGATAAACAGAGGGTTAATATTGTGAAAAGACACAACTAAAGCTTCATTCTTCTCTGTAGATTCTACTCTGTATATCCCTCTGAAACGGACTCGCTAGCTTTTTTCAGGTACTCCAGCTCCAGCCCTATGAGATGATGACAGCAGTCTAGACATGAACACAGATCTTAAAATCCCCATGTTTCAGTCATTCCATTCAATCAGAGATATAATTTTAAATATCTGGTGCTGATGGAGCTGCATTCTAGAGGATTCCCATGAAGCACAGCAGACGTGTACCACACTCAGCCTTTTCTGGCACTTGTATAACCAATAGAAAGTTTCAATCCAGAGCAGTTGCAAGCAGTCAGGCTGGTAATCTCTTCAAAATGCCAACCCTTGCTGCTCAAGAAATAGGAGTCAGTCCTACTTCTCACACTGAAGAAAACCTCAGCAGATCTAGAGTCATAAAATAATTTAGGCTGGGAAAAAACATTATTAACATCATCAAGTCCAACTGTAAATCTAATATTGCCAAGCTCACCACTAAATCATGTCCCTAAGCACCACATCTACATGTCTTTAAATACCTCCAGGGATGGCAATGCAACTGTTTTCCTAGGCAGACTGTCCTAATGCTTGACAAGTATTTTGGTGAAGAAATCTTTCCTAATATCCAATCCAAACCTCCCCTGGTGTAACTTGAGGCCACTTCCTCTCAGGTCTATTACCTGTTACTTGGGAGAAGAGATCAGCACCCATCTCACTACAGCCTCCTTTCAGGGAGTTGTGGAGGACAATAAGGTCACCCCTCAGTCTCCTTTTCTCCAGGCTAAACGACTCCAGTTCTCTCAGCCACTCCTCATAACACTTGTGCTCCAGAGCCTTCACCAGCTTCATCTCTGTTCTTTGGATGCACTACAGCAATTAATATGGGGATCGTTTCAGCTACTGGACGTGTGAAATAGAGGAGATGAACAAGACCTCAGTGCAGGAAATCTTTCAGCAGGGCAATCACTAAGTGATGTGACAACAATAGAAAAGTCTCTTTGGACAGTTCTGATGCAGATCCATGCATTGATGGAATAGGTCAAACAAACAGCATGGATATTGCTTCTTTTCTCAGTTTGCTAGGGTAAATCGCATTTTGCTAGAGGCAAAAATAACTGAAGAGAAAGAATTAAAAATAAATAGGCCAGAACAAAGCATATTTTCCATTTCAGTTGCAAACCCAATGTAGTGGCAATTTTCTCTTCTTTTAGTATGGAAAATAATGCTAGCAAATTGCGATGTCACCAACGTAAAACAAAGACTGAACACCAAAGAGGGTTTCGTGCTTGCTTTTCTCATTATTTCAAGAGAAAATTGTTTGCTATACTGAGAAGTTTCTTTACAAATACTAAAAGGGAAAGCACAAAACCTGCATGTGAATCTAATATGCTTAATTTGTAGATTTTTCTTTCCACTAAAATAAATTAATCTTCTGAACTATTTGAATACTTAAAGATGTCTCAAAAACAAGGTTCCCGCTTGCTCCATTTGCCTTCAGTCATCAAGATTTTATCTACATGTGATTTAGCATTTGTTCCACGGTGACTGTATGTAGGCCTCAAAAAGCAGTAGTTTTGGTAATGAGGGTCAAATAAAATTCAAAGATCAGACAAACAGATTTGGAAGAGACCTTAAGCTATAGAGACCTCAGACACTGAAGACAAATCTCCAGGCAAAACATCCCAGTGGTTCACTTGTATTGCTGTTAAGGGTCTGCCCATTCTTAAGAGAAAAAGAAAGAAAGTTTTATTGCAATTTACTGTTATTACTTCTTGCCAGGTCTATTTGTTAGGGACAAATGGAGTTCTTGCTTCTCTACACCGCAATATTATTACCACATCACTTATCAGCTGTATTTTTATAGGTTAAGATAAACTATCTCTGCTCTTTACTTCTCCTTTGAAAGTCACATACTTTACACATTTTTTTCTGAATAAGGTAATGTTTCTTCTTTAAAGATGAGAAATTCAGTGATGGGAAGGAGTTTGTTTTAGAGGTGGGACTTGAATCTCTTAACTTTTCCTTACCAAATTCTGGTGAAAGTAGAAAAAGAAACATTATATGGCATCCACACGTCATCCACGACAGCTCTGTAAGCTCTTTGAAAGGAGATATTCACTAGCTAAGCATAACAAAAGTGCGGTAGAGGAAAAAGAGTATAAAAATAGGTACAAATATAAATATTTATATAAATATATACATTTTTATAGCTTAAGATAAATTATCTCTGGTCTTCATTTCTCCTTTGGAAATCACATACTCCAGACCCTGAGTATTCTCACTCCTCCCTCCTATATGGTGTTTACCTGGTACTTTACTCTCCTAAAATATGGTGCCCAAAATGGGGCAGAATAATACAGGAGTTTCCATGCTGAACAGAATGAAAACTTTGCCTCATGTGCAGCATGCCTGCAGACAATGCTCCTCTTCATACAGCCCAGTGTAACTTGCCTTTCTTTAAAAGAGCTTGAGATCACTGAATTGCAATCAGCTTGTGATCAACTACAGCCTCATACCTCTCTCTGAAGAACTGGAAAGTAAATAAATTATTCCCAAGTTTCATATCTGAGGTTCACATTATCACCTTATGCAGGGAGTAGCACAGAACCCACCCTGATTCAGCCTCTCATTTACTTCAGAACACTTCTCCAATCTACCAAGCTCCCTTGAAATTCTGAAATCATCACTTCAGCATCCAGCATATGCTCTCAACTCTGTCACAAACACCCGTATCATTAACACACTAACTACCACTGTCTTCATACAGATGAGCCTCAGGGCTATACAGTAATTCCCTACAAAACTGGAATGCTGAAACCTATGATGGATATAGTTTGCAAACCAATTCTGGACTTGACTTGCATTCCTCTAAGTCATTCTTCCCATGTTTACTTTGTGAACATCCCATTTCAAGAACTTATTAGAGTTCATATGGATGGCATCTAACATTTCTGTTTATACCTTCACAAAATTTGGTAAGCGAAAGTCAGGAGACTCAACTCTACCTCTGAAATGGATTCCTTCCCACCACTAAGCTCCTTGTCTTTAAAGAGAAAACATTACCTTATTCAAAAGGCAATGCTCTGCTTTCTCCGTTAGTTGGGTTTTCATTAGGTTTACTTTACTACTCAGATTCCCCCAGCTGATCCTCCCCACTTTTTAATAAAGTTTGAATTCTAACTTACCAAAGGAACTGGAGAGCTGATAGGGTTACTCCGACTTCATAACCTTAAATATACAAGCCTAAAGACACGCAAATCAGTTCACAGGTGGTGTTCAACAATACTATTCAACAGCTTTTCAGCACATAGCACATGGCATTAGCACATCTAGAAGATGATCCAAACAGATTTCATTTTAAAGAAACACGGCTAATAAGTATAGCCTTCATTCATACATTATAGAGAAAAAAAAAAAGAACCCTAATCCCTAGTCTTTTACATTTTTTAATTTTAAACGGTTTGTTGTTTGAGTAGTATTTTTCCAAAACATGAAATACTTAGTTTGACTTAGGTTGATCTTCAGGTCACTTAAATCCAGACCTTTGGAAGATAAATAGATACTTAACTCCTAGACTCATCAAAAGCCATTAAGGTGACTAAACACATTTGGAAGTCTGAGCCTTGGACTCTCTGATTCTCAAGTCTGCATCTGCAAAATGGTGACAATTTTTCCCAGTTTCCCACTGTATAAGGGAAAACCAGTCAGATAGGATGATCACAGAGACTATCTAAGCAATTGTACTGGTTTAATTTTTGTATTTTCCTTTATAGATTTCAATACTGTTCAAGTGTTTGGGCTTCCTCTAGGAGTACATTTTCATGTGATGCAAGACATTTATACGCATTTGTTTCTGAAAGTATTGTTCTTAACGCTGGCACGAGCGCAGCAGAAACAGTAGTAATCAATTTGATTTGGCCTTATGAAACAAGTGTCATTTTGATAAATGACCCTAATTAAGTTGATATTTCAGGTAGAAAGTATATTGAGTTAATGTGTTGGCACCTCTCTAGTAATAGTCAGACAAGTACAGATGTTGCAATAAAGTAGCAGTAGTACATTATTAACTTTGCAAGTCACTCAGTTTGCATTCACAGAGTTTGATCAAAGCTACACAACTCAGCAACAGAAACAAAATGCTGATTTTGTGTTTAATTATTCAGCAACATACACAAGTAGTAGCTCCAGGAAGTTTCAGAGCTATAGGTCATTCCCTGATGATCCCTCTCCAGCATGGAAATGATTAACTAGTTTAGTGGCAGCACAGTACTTAGGGCAGAGAGTCACGTTTGTTTAGAAAACCTTGCTCAAACAGCAAAAGGCAAAACCTGTGTCTCTTCTCTTTTACATAAATCTAATTACAGAATGTCCTGTTAAAGCTAAAACACACCACAGATTTACATAAATCTAATTACAAGATGTCTTGTTAAGGCTAAAAGACATCATACACTTAGGCAGTGTTTTCTTATGCTGTAGAAGTCTTTGATACATGGCTCGTGGCTGGCAAATACATGTTTGTTTTCCATTTAGCAATGGCAGCAGATAAAATAACACATCAGTCACCTGCTCTGAAGTCTAAGCAGTCTTGTCTTTTCCCCATTTTTCTATTGAGCCCTCTGTAGCGTTAAACCAATTTATTGCAGTTATCAATTCATACAGACTTGCAGCTACACTTCAGGGGTGGGTTCTGGTCTCTTCTCCCAAGTAAGAAGTGATAGGGCAAGAGAAAAAGGCCTCAAGTTGCACAAGGGAAAGTTTAGATTGGATATTAGAAAATAATTTCTTCATTGAAAGAGGGGTGAAGCATTGGAACAGCATGACCAGGGAAGTGGTGGAGTCTCCTTCCCTGGAGGTGTTCAAACAACATGTAGATGTGGCACTTCAGGACATGGTTTAGTAGGTATCATGGCAGTGAGCTGACAGTTGGACTTGATGATCTTAGAGATCTGTTCCAATCTTAATGATTCTTTGAATCCTGATAAAACACAGCTCTCTTGCAGTGAGGAAGCTACATTCTTATGACAGGTACGACTGCAGCGTACAGGCTTGCAGCTCAAGCACAGGTGAGAGCAGTTGTGACGTCCTCAGGTAGGCAACTGCAAGCACCCGTGAGACTCCATATAGTTCTGTCTCTACAAGTTTGTGGCACTCCAGCACAGGCTTGAGCTACCCGCTACCCTCTGAGATAACAGTATTTCCTCCCTCAGACGCCACAGGGTGACACATCACCTTTGGAATCGACAATAAGCTGCCAGCATGCTGTGCAGGAAGCAGAATCTAATTAAGGCTCCTTCCCACTCTCAAAACACATCTTCTTGGAAAGATTTCCAGGTTTCCAGAAGCACAGAGACTGAAACGGACAAAGCACTCCCTACCTGCAGTGAGTTTCAAAGGAGTTTGAAGAACTCAGACATACCGTAGCTACTCAAACCGTGGCCCTCTGAAAATTGTCTTCCCTTCTTTTATAAAGTTTGGCCTGCCAAAAACAAGTGTGCACTGAAAATTTCTGATGTTTCTTGTATCCAATTACCGAACTCCTCAGGGTCTTCCCCTTGCAAGACAGCTGAGAGAAATGGTTTATTGTATTTTCTTCCAATGCACAGGGAACATAGAAAAAGATTTTATTTTTGATATATACCTGTCAAAAATCAGGATATTTTCCACAAGATGTTTACCTCACAGAAACAATCTTGTCATTATACCAGTCTACTTTCACTTTGTAGACCATGAGGCGGTGATAGGTCACCATGGTTGTAACATCTTTCAGGCTGACACATCAGCTGAGCCAGTCTAGAAATGCATGTACTATGGGCATGACAATAGCAGAAAATGACTTCAGGCAGCCATGCTTCTGTCAGATTCACACAACTCAAGACAAAAAAAAAATAGCAAACCACAGGAAAATACATACTTCTATACTGTAATGAGAACAGCTGTATGAAGAACAGAGACAGGGAAAAAAAAGAACAATAAATTCAGTTGAATGTGACAGCAAAATTCTCTGGTCACAACATAGCGGAATACTTAGGCACCATTCTGGAAAACAGGGCAAATTATTAACATGTTTCCTTCAGGAAACTACATAATTAGTTGCAACTGCCAGTCTGAACAAACATTATTTATATCCACAAAATAACCATGAGAACACCAAAATAACTCACTTTGAAGCAGATTTGTAAGGACATATTTAATTTGCTTGATTTCCCCCGTAACTGTCTATTCTAAGAAACCTTAGCCACAAAACCAAACAGAAATATAATCCTAGAGCAATCAGGATTTAGGACATGAAAAAAGAAAAAGCCCACGTGCACTGTTAAATTTACTACAAGATCAAAAAGCATGCAAGTACTGTGGAATGTATTGACAATCAATATTTGCAGAAATTCAGGATGAAAATAGCTGACTCATCTACCTGCTACAGAACTTTAAGTATCCTGCAACTGTGAAGCATCTGTCTAGCAGGTACTAATATCTGACAACTCCACTTAGATTTGAAAACCTCTATCAGGATTTCAACAACAGGAACAAATCAAATAAATTAAAATTACACAACTCCATAGTTGTGCGTACACATTCTCTCTGTTTCACTTACTAGAAAAACTGTTTCAACTTCTCATTGTGCAGGTTTAGCACAAAAACAAATGTCAGACAGGTAACTAAAAGCTTATGAAATTGCTCAAATATTTTTTTCAGGTTTTTTAATTTAAAAAAAATAATGTTTTCATTTTCTGCAAATTTCACCAAAAAGTCAGAGTATCAAACACCACCATAAAATCTTGCTGGATGGATAAGAAATATTAGTAGTCAAATATTTCTCCTCCCTCAGAACAGTTGTGCCAATGCAGACAGATCTTGTAAGGCAGTCAAATAAGTCTTAATGCTTCAAGATCATTAAGTGCTAGTACTAGAGCCAAAGAGACTGATTCATGTGCAAGAACATAAGCAGTCCCAGCAAACGGTAAAGCGTTCTATACACTCGTGCCCACTCTTCAGAGATCTGTTCATGCAATCTTGCCATTAGATAGGGAACTACCAAAACAACCCAACAACAGTCAAAGCTTCATTCACAGCACCAAAGCACTGCAGGGTACCAGATGAAGTTACCTATGTCATTGCTACAATAATGATAGCTGAAAGGATTTCCAAGAGTCTCAAGGCATTCCAAGAGCCAAAGATGGCTCTACCTATCAATATCTGGAATCTCAGCAATTTTTGTAGAAGCTCTATTTTAGTGTAGCAGTGGAAAAAAAAAAAAGAGTACTTCGAGATAATTGATGTTTTCTATGCATCAAGGATATTTCTTGGTGCTTTTCTTAGAGGGACTGATCCTCACTACATGGTTGCTTCCTGAAAGAAGGAACAACTAAACATTAGGTTCTGCCAGAGGTAATGACACCACTGCTGATGCAGAGAATTAAACAATTATCACTATCAACGACAGCACTCAGCAAGAAGTGTCTGCAAATATAGCTTGAGGGAAGCATGCCATGTGTAGAAGCTGGCCCAGAGGCTCTACCAACTCTAGCAGCTGCTCTACAAGAAGAGGTTTCTAACTGTTCTGAGGATAAACATTTCCACTGTTTCCCAGACCAGCATTGGGTTGCACATCCACCTGACACACAGCTTTGCCTGGCTCTGACACAGAGATGGAACCAGTCTGCAGTGTTGGAGTGGAGAGGCAAGAGCATTAAACCTCTGCTCAATGCTGAGGATGTTTTACTGATGCAGCTGCCAAGTGTTTTGCAGACAGTGGCTGCCTAAAAACTCAGATAAACAGTATTTATTCCCCAAAATGACTCACCCAAGTTCAAGTTGGAATCTCTTAGCTGACAGGTATCTCTGAATTTTCCTGTCTTCACTGAGAAGGTCCAAGACAGACACAGAGTCCAATGAAGGAAATGCATTAAATCAGAACATGGAGCTTTCTGTGGCTGCCTCTAAAGGAGTTAAAAAATAGTCTAAGAGACCAGAAGGGTCTGATGTTTTGCTTCGGTTACAACCTGGCTAACAAGTTTTAGAGAAGGGAAAGGAAGACATCTTCTTCTCTAAAAACAAAAAAAAAGAAGTAAAAATAATACAAAAGAGAAAGGAAAAAAAAGAGGGGTACATCCTAAATTATTCTAGCAGTAAAGCTACTGAAGACTGAAGGAGGAGACACCAAGATCACAGCAAGATGCCAGCAAGATCCATTTGTCTTCAAGTGGTACTGCAAGAGAACACCTTTGAACGTCAGTTTGACCCAGAATCGGCTGTTTAGTTTCCAATCTTGCATACATACATTTTTAACAAAGTGCAAAACGTAAGAGAAATACATGATAAAGAACTGTTCTATTCATTACAAAATAAAAATTACCAAGGCTAGGAAGATACAGAAAGAGAGAGAGATATTTGGAATCCAGAAGAAAAAAGTTTCTGTATCACAATCACTTCCACCTTAATCATGGATAAATATATTTTACATACTCCTTTACACACACTGCATCTATAAAAGGGACAGAGTTCAATACCAGTAAAGTTCAATGATTAAACAACAGTCCACTATTTACTCTAGTAACTTTGCTAACCTATTTAATTGCTTTTCAATGAAAAATCATCTCTGCACTGCGTACCACTTCTCAGTTTATAAAAATAGGGCATTATTATCTCTAAACTTTATCTTTAATAACTTTCTTTCATATTTCTCCCTCAGCCCCCTGACATCTAAGTATTCCTGCATTAGTGACTTGGAAGCAAGAATACGTAAAAGTTGCAATTCATTTTACTGCACCATCTTGTGGTTAATAGTAGCAGCCACACCAAGATCAATCCACAACAGACTGTCAGGTGCTGAAAAGACCTCTGCACCGCCACACACAAATATTTGGGATTAAAGTCGATTCTTTCAAAGAACGCTAAAGAAAGCTATCAGTCTCATTCTGTCAGGTTCCAGCAGAGGGCAGAAAACAATGATGTTTCTCAGTTACTGGGTATTTATTTGATTATGCAGAAAGTTTTAAATATCCACAATCATTGAGCCTTGTCATCTTGCTTTTTTACCTGTGAATTTTTTCCTCCCCTTGACCACTTTATACTTCCTACAGGCACTTGTATGCAACTAAGCCCACACCCAATCAAGTCCAGGCATGCAAGATGACAATTGTGTGGCATGTGGCATCACAAACAGGTGTAGTTCCTTAGAAAGAAATTCACTCCTGAGACCCCAAACCAGATGCACTAGTTTAAGAAACAATTCACAGCGGCTCCTTGAATATTCACATCACAGAGAAAACAACAAGATGCTTGCAAGTTGCTACAGATCCTGGCTAGCACTGACTACAGTGATCACATTCCCTCCTAGAAACTCGTGTGCATGCAGAGGCAAGGTTAAATTTCATCCAGCTACCATCAGCATTAACACATTTTAAAAGAGACCCCAGTATTTTTTATTGTTTCCCACTATTCTTATGCCAGACAGGAAAAAAAAAATAAGCCATCAGTACCTTCACTGCTGTATTTATTAATGCCTTTATGCTGCTTTTGAGATTACATGGATTTATCAAAGTAAATACAGCTACTCTACTATACAGGGCAGTCACAGGGATGAAAACCAGCGAACACTTCACTAGATCAGTCAATAAGTTCTTACAAAGATGAGGTTTTGACAACTATTAATGAACATTCAAGTAGTTAATATTTGGAAAGCATTTAGGTTTTGCAACTAAATGAAAAAAGCTACAGGGAGTTTAATACTTTTCAATAAAATCACTTTTTAAGACTTTACAAGATATCAATAAAATATTAACCTCCCAAGAGCAGCAAACTATTAGCTCATTCCTATCAGTGAATCTAAAATATTCTCTTCTCCTCAAAAACCATTAGCCACGAAAATATTTATGCACAAGCTGTTATAAAAGTGACTTTACTAGAACTAGATGATTTCACTATTCAACAGTGACAAATGAAGCAGATACTGGTATAAACAAAGAAAAGTACTTAAAAGATCACTACAGGGAAAAGGAGGGAGCATCCTCAGTACTGACGATATAAATGAAGGTCCCTTAATACGCTAAATTTTAAATGGCATAGTTATTCATGGAAAAGTAACTAATACAGTAAATCTGTATAAATAACTTTAGGTGTTCGAGTGTTGATTCAGTAACACTTAGAGCCATCAATGCAATTACTAGCTGTTAAACCTGAGTAATGAGCTCTCATTTAGGCAACAAGCACAAATGAAAAAAATGCTCCATCTAAAAACCAGGCAGATTCTTCCTCCTCAAACACAGTGACCAATTTAAAAATACTGTTTCAATACACCACTGTTGCTCCACAAAAATCACAACACCTCTCTGTTAGCCTACATACCTCCCAATCAACTTTTATCCCGTAGACTTAATGCCTGCAATTACTTTACCTACAGTATTCAAATCAATGAACTGAAACCTTTCATTACTCTATGGTGTTCACGCTCTGCACAAGATGAAGAGCAAGGAGCTTGTTCAGAAACACTCGTATTTCCCTTTCAGCTGTAAACAATACCACCTGCACAAGATACTGCCCAGACTCATATCAAAGGCAACCTTACTGCGATAGCAGTATATATACTCTGACAAACAGTCTTTAAGCAAAGTTACCATCACTACTCCATTATAAACTAATTTGTTTCATAAAACAAGAGCTTGTATCTTAGGCAATGCTTCCTAGAATCAACATCAGCATCATTGATGTTGTAGTAAAATGCTTGTACTTTCTAATCTGCAAGAAGTCACAGGGAATAAATTAATATCTAAAATTCATTTATAATATTCTTTTTTTAACTAATTGATATAAAATTTCATTTAAAATTATTAAAACATATGCTAGACGCTAACCTAACTAAAACCTGTTCTAGAAAGCTTAAACAATGAATGAAAAAACAGTACATGTCTTCTAACAAATTTGCAAAGTTGCACCAGTGTCTGACACACGTGGAACTACAAATTCCCAAAGTGGTAACCCGGTTTTGCCAGTAGCACCCTCTACTGCAGGACAAGAGGCAGACATTTTGCATTTTATTTTATTTAATTGGTTCCACTCACTGCCTGGCTCCTTCATAATTAAGAATCTGACTGGGAGCTGAAGAGGGTGGAAAGTTTTATGTACATTCACATGAACAACCAGTTTCTTGAGGTGGGCATGACAACCCGTACACACACTCTCACCAGAAACAGAGCAGAATGCAAACATATATCTGATGAGAAACAATGGAATTACCATAGTTTTAAGCAGACTGTTGAAAGATAAAGAGTTTCACAAACAAAGAGAAAAAAAATGGCAGAGTTCTTAGCGTAGCATTAGCAGGAGTGTTACAGATATCATACAAGATAAAAGATTTTAAAAAGTAAAATCATTACTAAGCACAAAACCACAGGAACATAGGAAAATATTTACTATTTTAAGACTAACATTCTTTTCAAAAACATGCAGTTTAATATGAGAAAAAAAAGGTTCACATGGCAGGAAAGACACATGACAGTCCTTAAGACGGATAGAAATGCACACCTCTATTCCTCAGCTTTTTCTACAAAGGTAAATAAATGAGGGCTTGATTTCATTGACTAATAAAAAGCATATGTACAACTTTATATCTTAACAAATTTCTATCTATGTTCACATCACCATTTAGCTTTGATGAGGACTGCACACATTTTACATCCAAGCAAACAGCAGAGTTAATAAGGCAAAGTAATTTTACAGCAGCTTCTCAATTTAATCAATCCATATTATTTTCCAGTGTGGATGTAAAGACAAGATTTGTTACTTGACTGCTACCTATGAGATACAATTAAAGCCTCATTTGTTGAAAAGCACTCTAAGATACACATACACCCCAGGATTTGATGGACGTGCAATTAAATAAATTAGACTTTCAGAAGAGTAGAAAAACTCCAAATGTTAAGAAATACATTTAACATAAAATGTCTTCCAGAAAAAAAAAATAAAAATCAAACCCTGTGTAGGCATTTTCAAACATCAAAAAACATCTGAACATCATGTTACCTGCATCAACTACAAGGCCTTTGACCAAGTAAGTGGCAATACTCTGTCCCTTCCTAGCTTGTTCTTGTCACCTGTTTGTAAATAAACTTTAAACCATCCCTGACAAATCCTCTGCCTTACTTTTCCAGGGTCTGGATTAGGATGAAGAACATTTCCTAACATTTTTGGAAACATAAGGGAAGCAGACATCTGAAATCAGGCATTAAAATTATCTTATCTCACAGTCCTTCCCATCATGCCTCATATCGGGTTGGATGTATTATTCCTGCTCTTTTCTTAAATAAATACTGTATTCTATTTTTGGAACTCAAAGTTCTACTTAAGCAAAATCCTCAGACAAAACTCAAGAGATGAATGTTCAAGACTACTGAATACAAAGTAAGTTCAGAGCTACTTTGATAAAACAAGTCTGCAGTTTCTTACCACCACATATAGATGTGCAAACTTATGTTACTGTCACTTTTGATCCTCCCTACCACCCCCTACAGCGATTAGCATATCTGGAAAGGAACAAGGCATATGTGTGGGAGGGAGAGAGAGAGTCCAGATTCCAAGTAGGAATTAAACAACTTCAGGATTTTTATGCTTTATGACATAAAATTTTCATCATCAAAGAATTAGATGCGGATCTCTGTTTTGTTAGGAATTTCAGGCTTCCTCTTTCTTGAATTTGTTCTACTGATCCTATACACAGGGTATAAAATGAAATTAACAATAAACACGTAGCAATGTATTTAGAGAAGTCACTTTCCAGAAATGAATTACGAAAATAGAAGCATATGCACACTAGATCAGAATTAATATTAATCTTAACTATCTCCTAGATATCAACTATCAAGACAAATGACATCCATACATGCAAGACATTCCTACTCCTTAATTCTTTCTGACAGTACTGAGGGCTCCTTGGAGTGAAAATTTAAGGTTTTTATAGCTATTAAAGATTAGAAATTCACAGTTATCAAACAAGGAAAGCGACTTGAGTTCCCATATGAATGGCTCAATGAAACTGAAAGTGCAGTTGCTGTTTAAAACAAACGATCTAAGCAAACAAAAATAATGGACTGGAGAATAACAAGGGATGCGCATATACTATTACACATTCATCCTTGTGGCCTCCTTTAAAATACTACATACTGTATATCCAAACTCCTGACATTAGAGTGAACTCAAAGAAATGCCACGCAATAGAGCTAATACTGAGACTGAAAAGAATTAGAATGGTTTCCATAGAAGAGGACTAAGACACCAAAAAAGAACAATTATCTTATTTAAAAAGTTGTAAGCCTCTGTGATACGTGTGGATAGTTAATAGATATCCATCTGTTCTCCTTGCAGAAGAGGACACTCAGCAAAACAGGCCAATAAAAATTCAGCAAATAAGTGGTAAACAGTAAAAATCACTGCATGCTATATAACGCTACAGCCGTGATTGCCAAGTTAGTCAATGTAAAAAATCAGAATGGACTGACATAAATGGACTTCGTAAAGTTAACAAAATACAGGTGCCCAACTGCTTGTGGCAAAACAGAACTGAGGAAGACAGAGCATCATCATATCCCACATTGACTCTGTAGAGTCCTTTGGCTTTTGGGGTTTTTTTTTTTACTAGTTTTGGTGTTTGGTTGTTTGGGTTTGGTTTTTTTTTTTTCAACAGTCTGGTAGCAAACACAGCTAGCTAGCTGTCATCTAGAGAAACCAGAGGATTTCACCCAGCATGGAAAATCTTATTTTTCTGTAGGCTTTTCTCTGTGCTAGTGTGCATCTTGCCAACAATGATGTAATTCTCAAATATCCATAAACCAATTTGTGTACGCGACACTAGAAAACCCTCAAATTAGAAAAAGGCCACTAAAATATAAGCTATCCAGCAAGACTGCTTTGTACATCACTGAATCACAAAACAAATCTCGTTGGATAGGATTTCTAGAGGTCACCTAGATCCAAACACCTGCTCAATGTCGATCTGATCAGATGGCACTGAACAGTGTCCACTCATAAATATTTCCAAGCACATAGACTCCACCACTGTGCATGACATCTCAACACAGTATTTTGATCACTCATGTGGTTAAAAAAAAAAATTAAGTTTCCTAGTCCCTGGGCACAACAGGTCACATCTGCTGAGTCCCTTCACATGTCCCCAAGGACACACACTGCAGCCCTGCTAGTCGTCTACAGGGAGACATCCCTGACACCACCAGCTGGTCTTGGACAAGCCTACCCCACCTTTTAGCAGCACCAGGGCTGAGGTTGTCTCGGCACCACATTGCTGTCCCTGAGGCCTCTCCACTCCTGCGCCCCTATCTCATCACCCCTGAGACCTCCTTGACCGCCTAGGGGCTATGGCCATCCAAAAATGCCCTACATTCAATTTCTCCAGCTGCCCTTGAAACCCTCCTCCTGATTACCAGCTTCAGGGCACGGGCTTTCCTGAGCCCCCTTTCCTTTCTGCCAACCTACGAGCCCACCCAAAAGCTTCAGACTCACTTTACTTGCACCCATGGGGCCAAGGTGCATCCGCGTCCACTCTGAGTCCACCTCAGTGCCCCATGTCTGCTGCTCAGCACACTCAAGCACTTTTTATGTGTCCTAGGAATCTTCTCTTTTTCACTGAAGTTGTAATCTTGAAATATAATTAACGTACATGGTAACAACAGCATTATCTCTGCAAAACAATGGAGAAGCTTCTTCCATCATCAGACTTCTGCAGGCAGTAACATAACCTGAAGAAAGGCCCAAGTTTTCCAGAAGAGCTGATGGAGAAAGGGAAGACAAAATGTATTTGCTAACGACAGCCCAGGCAGGAGCAAAAAGGGGATGACCAGCACCAGAGTATGAGCTCAATGCTGTATGGAGAACCAAAAAAAAGAAAGCATCTCTTGCTTATAAGCTGAAAAGAGGCATATATTTAAGCAGACACTTATTAGCCAGAAATTAGCAGAGTCTGAAAGCGCACAGGATTGTCCCTTTTCTTTTACCTACGAGAAGAAAACAGAGGGGTTTTTCTGATGCCTCACTCTAGCATTGCCTCTAGACATCAAGATTTTATATTTCAAATATCAGCTCTATCCGGTCTTCAGTCTGGCTGGTTTTCCAAACCCTACGAGTGGGAGGTGGGATTGATGGTTGGGTGGGAGATACATGGAGGCAGAAAGAGCAGGGAAGTCACAGAATTAGAACAAGAAATAAGGGTGAGATTAGGAATATAATGCAGAAAAACATTAGAAAAAAAAAAAAGACAGCAAGAATAGCAATAGAGTGGCACAGAAAACCAGGGAACAGAGTCTGTAAACTGCAACAAGGAAGAAAAATGAGGAGGTGGACGAAAGTAGGAGAAAAATAAACAAAGATGGGACAGCAAAAATCTTTGGGCACAAAATAAATCAGACATTTTTCCAGTATCAAAGTTGATTTACAACGCCACCCATTAAACACAATGCTCTAAAATCAACTCATTCTTTATATTCTCTGGGGTAAGTGAGTGTAGCCTTTTTTTTCCCCTGGTATTTTGAGTCTATTTTTCATGATGAAGGAAGACATTAGTCATAAATTTTCAAGGATGGGAGATTTCTCTCATGTTTTTTTGACTCCTTAGGACTGTATGTCTGATGTTTCCATATGTGTTCCTCTCCCTTGCTCTAAAATGTCACCTGTGAATCCTCATGAAACTGCAGATTGTGATGGCAAATGCTGAAATACAAAGGCACAATTTCACATCAAATTTGATTTGAGTGTGACCTACAACTGTAAAGGATAGATCTACAGTTCTTAAGCTCAACTGATCAGTTGTAATTCATGGCACCAATCAAGCTGCAGAAAAAGCAGCAGTCTCTTCTCTCCTCACTCCAGTAGTTAACCTCACACTGTCTTCCTTCCCTTATATACAGCTGCACTAGCAAAAATACAGATATTTTCAATTGAGATAGATTTCCAAACCAATTCAATTCACAGCTACACAAGCTTGGGGAAGTTGGGAGAGGTGAGGATAGAGAAACAAGCATTGGCACAGTAACTGAGATAAGCGAGAAGAGCGCAGGACTTTGGCGGAATGCCAGTTTATCCTGCCTTGAAGTCTTCTGCTGTAGTTTCATATCCATTTTAAAGCAGCTCACAGGACTACCATCTATGTGAACATCTACAAGATCCCCTTTGAGAAGTAAATACATGATGTGTTTACTTGCACAAACACTTTTTAAAGATAAAATACTAAGAAAGGCATCTTGTGCTATGTATATAGTCCCATAATAACCCTTCATCAGCTTCCTTGATTATAAAATAAAGGACCTTTCCTTTGCAAAACCACATTCCCTGAAGTGTCTGTGAGTAACTGAAGGTGTACTGGAAATGAAAGCATCTACTTGTTCGTAAGTCACAGGAACAGAAATCCAGCTCCCAGACTGGGAAAGGAGAGAGAACCTAGTTAAAACAAATCCATAAATAATACAGAATCATAGAATAGTTTGGGTTGAGGAGGGACCTTTAAAGGTCCATCACATCCAGCTCAGAGGATGAAGCCTGTGTGGAGAAACTGAAAGTAGAGGAGTAAAAGAGCTCCAGTGCCCCCAGACACCATCTCCCAGCAGCCTCCTGTACCCAGTGCTTCCTGGGTATGAACCCTACCAAGCACAGGGGAGCAGGTGGTCAGTGCTGGGGATGGAGCCTACGTCCAATTCAGCACTCTGGCACTGACACCCCTGCACATGCAGCTGTCCTTTCAGAGAGACCAACAAATACCTATCTGCTTTTCACAGGGAGTTCTTCAAAACCAAAGAGCCACCCACTGCCGGGAATACTAACCAACACTGTCTCAACAACATAGGAAATCCAGAGAGGAGAATTTCCTAAAGTGCAAAGTGATTTTACTTGACTGTGGTAGGTTGACCTTGGTGGGCTGCCAGGTGTCCACCAAGCTGTTTTATCACTACTCCTCCTCAAGTGGCGGGCAGAAAATAAAATGAAAGGCTTGTGGGTTGAGGGAAGGACAGCGAGATGATTCAGCAAGTACCATCACAGGCAAAACAGACTCAGCTTGGAGAAACTAATCTAATGTCTTGACAATGAAATTCAGAGTAGGATAGTGAGAAATAAGAACAAACCTAAAAACACCTCCCTGACCTGTCCTTCTTCCTGCATCCAACTTCGCTCTCAGCTTCTCTGCTTCCCATCCTTGAGCAGTGCAAGGGGGACGAGGAATTGGGCTTGTGGTCAGTTCATTATGCATCCTTCTCATACTCTACCCCTGTTCCACAGGCCTTCAAAAACTTTTCCAGCACAGGTCCTTCCCACGGGCTACCATTCTTCATGAACTACTCTAGCACGGGTCCTTTCCACAGGGTGCAGTACTCCCAACCTAGAGCACAGAATCACAGAATGATTTGGGTTGGAAGGGACCTTTGAAGATCATCTACTCCAAACCCTCTGCCATAGGCAGGAATATCTTTCACAGGATCAAATCGTTCAAAGCCCAGAACCATTTTGCAATGCTAATAAATACCCATACAATGTGATCTTAAAAAGCAAACCACAGAATGAACAAATATAAGAAAACTATGTTGTACAGAGCAGACAAAACTTCAGAGTTTGGCCACTTGTTCATAAATGTTTAAACATTCATATACTCAAAATGAAAATCAAAATAAAAGAAGAGACAGTACCCAGGTCACATCTATTCTCAACTTTGCGGTTTCTTCCTCCATTAGTTAGAGTGGACACAGATGACTTCAAAGTTTGGCTAACATCTTAACAAAAGATCCACAGAAAGACCAACATTACATGATTTCAATGGTTTTTATCTGCTTTAAGGTGTAAGACAAAGCACTGACTGTAACACTGGCAATCAGAACCTGCTTTTTGTACCTGTAACAGCTGAAGAGCAGCTAAGGCATTTTGATTAATATTATACCAAATCAAAAACATTCAGAAAACAAGATTTTGCTTCAGCCTTCAGCAGGACACTCAAGTAATACAAATACAACAGCTACGTCAAAAAACTAAAGCAGACAGAACAGCTGGAATACCTTCTTAGCCTTAGTTTGAAACGCATTTCTTAACTATTAAACTGTTCCCGTTTATTGCCCACTGAGTCAATTGCCTTTCCACTGATATGTTTTTCAATAAAACAATTCCATTCAGTAATGTCAATTCCACCAGGAGCTGACTTCAATATTGCTACAAAGATGACTGCTAATACAACCATCTCCTATTATTTTCATTTTAATTTATAATATAGTCGTGTCTAAAATGTAGTAAAGGCAAAAGACTTACCAGAGTTTTCTTTTCTGCAAGTACACTATGAACGTGTGGCTTGATTTTTGCGGTTGTCCTATGCAGGAACAGGAGCTGGACTCTATGATTATTCTGGGTATCCTCAGGATATTCTATGATTCTATGATTCACCTACTCTACAAATCCAGAAGATTATTTTGTCAAATTTCTTTCTCATGCATTTTATGCAAAGAAAGTCACTCTCAAATATTGTTTGATATACTTACCTTAAAATGAAATTAAATTTTTAAGGTAATGAATATATTAAAAAAATTGCTGGTTTCACTGAAGATTCAATAACTGCAGACGCACCTGTGTAGCCCAAGCTGTGTCAATGCAAATGTGGGTTACAGATAATAGTGCCTTCCCTGAAAACTCTTGCAGCATCCAGTTGTTCTGCCACAGAACTGCCTCAAGTACTTCTAGCACCTTTGTATAGCTCTGGATGAGTTTGCTTTCCATGACTTTGTCTAGTCACTCTCTAGGGGCTGGTTTCAAAAGCACAAAAGCCTAAGGTACATAACTGTTACTCTTTTGCTTTTTCTTACAACCTAAGATAAGTCACTTTTAAAGCCACAGAATGCATACTAAAAATACTGAAACAGTCGCTTTCTTCTTTTTAGGTTAGACTGAAGTCTTCATGCTAACTCCAAGGAATTTTACAGCTGAAGAATTTCTTTCAAAGAAGCTAGAGGTTGCTTCCCTTTTAGATTTACTTGTAGAGATGGAAAGCTTGCTTCTTTCTTCAAGTGTTGTGATGGTATTAAAAGTATTTTCTACAATACACATTTGAAAACATTTTTATCTAATGATAAGCCTTTCCACAATAATTTCATGATGATACTCTCACAGGAATAATAGAATGTTATAAATACAAGATGACTTGATGTTGTAAGTGATTACTAACAACATTTCTATCAGACAAGAAATAAACTGTGTGCTGTTATTCATGCAACTCCTAATTAAACAAAGACAAGAATCTCTTAAGGACTGCCAAAAAGAAAACACTCTTGCTGGTGAAGTGTACAACTAAGAAATATAACGTAAGTCTTTACTATGCAAAAAGGCTGAGTGATGAAGATTCTTCTATTAATTCAATATGAGAACAGATTACCTTTCAAGCACAACCAAGCCTTCAAAAGAGGCACAACTTCCAGCTTTGAAAAAGGCTGTGGAAAGCATATTGGGTTTCATACTTTTCTTCACTCTTACAACACTCTTAGTGCATCTTCACTCTTACACACTCTTAGTGCATCTTCACTCTTACACACTCTTAGTGCATCTTCACTCTTACACACTCTTAGTGCATCTGTTTGCATCACGACAGGCACCAAGGTACTATAACACAAAGGAGAGCAACAAACTGGTATGTGCCACACTACGGGGAAAGAAGAAGGTGGTAATGGAGCAGCTTGAAAAGATAAAAAGAGATTTTGAAGCAGTAATTTGACCAGGACAATGCCTCACTATGTTCAACTCAGTTTGTCCAACCTGGAGAGAAGGGATCAACCTAGTACTTGGAACCAAAGAATAATAAAAAAAAATAATTTTAATTTTAAATTGCTAAGGTGGCCTATTTAGAAAACTACACATTTAATAGCTTTGCCTATGTAAGAAACATTTTTGACTTTTCAAAACACTTTAGGTTAGTAACCTCTTCTTCTGCCTATTTTCTAGTTACACACAAGAGAAGGTGAAAAGTCACATACACTTCGTTCCAACTTTTTAATTCAACTTGGCTTCAGTTCCTGACAACACACAAACATAGGACTTCCTACCAATTCGTGGAATAACATATATTTTGGCCCAAATTTTCCTTGAGAACATCCCAAGTAGAAGTTAACCCATTATCAATGATGTAATATATATATATATAATGTTCTTTCACACAAGATATAGATCAGATATTTTTTAAAGTAACCATTCACAATGGTTACTTATTTATTTCAACTTTCATTTTTTCACTCTTAAGTAGTTAGTGGTAGTAACAATAAAACCTTGCAAGGATTGTCAAACAGATTAAGTCTAGAAAAACAGATTCACATACCTGAACTGGCAAAAATTAATGGGAATCTCTCTTAACTTCAGGCTACAGGTTTCTATTAATTTGAGCCCAAATATCCCAAACACAAGTTTCTTAAAGCCACTGAATTTCTCTTAGTATTTTATTTTAATAGATGAAACTAAATATGTATATAATGCTATATAAGAATACATAGTATGGCTAAATGACTCCTATCATACTCCATTATCGTTTGCTAATAGACTTTGTCAAACTTTCAACAACAAGGCTAAAACTTATTTTGCTTACTGTCTGGACTTTGGGGATATTTTTGAGGAAGAGGAACAGCATATCAACAAAATGAGACACATACAGGAAGCAGCGCAAGGGCAAAAATTCAGTGAAACCAGTTTGTGTTCTTTTTCCACAAGAGAAAGATCAATAAAAAAAAATGTCTGCACTTCAGCTTAAGGATTTCAAGTTTATTCTATGAGATGAGAACTTTCATAGAAGACTTGGATGTCAGGAATTTGCCTTCTTCTAATCTCAATGAGAGCTCATGCAAACACAAAGAAGTCTGAAAAACCAGAGCTGACAGATGCTAAGTCTTCTAAGGCATCTAGAATGTAACAGTATCCTCATATTTTTCAGTCAGAACAGTTTTATTGAACAAAACACCTATGATTACTCTCTGATCTGCCAGATCTCTGCTTTTTATGGTGGCTGGCACATCAGTTTCCCTGTGCTGACTGTGCTGTCTATATATCATTACCCTCCACTAGAGAAACCCAAGGTGCACTACTTACCACTTTGGACTTAAGACCAAGAACTCTTCCGCCTCAACTACAAAGTTATTGAACTTGACCTATCATGTTTTCTAACCCTACTGATAAGGAAGAAAAATGGCAACACGTGTCTTTTCTACTGTTATTGTTGCTGCCGCTCTACAGAGGCCAAAGCTAGTCCACACGCTGCACTCACAATAACTGCATGCTGGAAGAAGTGAACTGACTAGGGATACAATCCAGACAAAGAAAGTTTGCTTAAATGTAAAATTAATGAGAAGCTTTATTAACGTTTCTAATATCCAAGTTCTGCCAATAAATTTTCTTATATATGCCTAGGTTTGAGTCTCTATGCACCTATCCTTTAGATCACGCTCTAGGATCTTCAGACATGTCTTTATCATTGATTAGGAAAGATCCACCCTAGGGATAAATCAGAGTTGAATAGAGCCAGAGGTCCTGAAAACGTAAAGTGATGCTTTTTACTTGTCTTGCCTCCCTCTTCATAAGCTTTTTATCTTTTTCTGTCGTACTTTAATTAGAGTCTTCTTCAGGCAAGACTAAATCTATTCCTGTGAGTCTGCAACTACAGAGGCAATCAAAACCAGCATCTTAAAAAGCCAGATGCTGCAACTAGTTTGGCAGGTCTCCAAGCGGCTAATAAAACCATATTCTGAGCCAGCCTAGGAAAGAAACTGTAAAGTAAAGGGTCAAACACTAAAACATAGTATTTTTCCTTTTAATCTTTTATATTGATGGAGAGCAGCCTTACAGAGAAGGACTTAGGGGTATTGGCACATGAAAAACTGGACATGAGCCAGCAATGTGTGTTTGCAGCCCAGAAAGCCAGCCATCTCCAGGTTTGCATCAAAAGAAGTGTGGCCAGCAGGTCGAGGAAGGTGATTCTGTCCCTCTATCCTGCTCTGTTCTGGTGAGATCCCACTTGGGGTACTGTGTTCAGCTCTTGGGACCCCAGTCCCAGTACAAGACACGGGCTTTTTAGACAGGTCCAGAGAACGGCTATAAAAACGACCCAAGGGCTGGAACACCTATGAGGAAGGTTCAGAGTGTTTGCGTTGTTCAGTCTGGAGAAGAAAAAGCTCTGAGGAGACCTCATCGAGGCCTTTCAATACTTAAAGTGAGCTTATAAGGAAGATGGAGAGAGGCTTCTTACCAGCAGTAGTGACACTGTAGTGACAGAAGAAGGGGTAATAGTTTTAAACTAAAAGAGGGTAGATATAGATTGGATATGAAGAGATGAGGGTGGTGAGACACCACAGGTGTCACAGGGGAAAAGACTGCTCAGAGAAGTTGTGGATGCCCCATCCCTGGAAGTATTCAAGGTCGGGTTGGCCAGAGCTTTAAGCAACTTGATTGAATGATGTTCTGGTCCACAGCAAGAGAGTTGGCCTAGATGATATTTGAAGGTTCTTTCCAATCCAAACCACTCCATGATTCTGTGATTCTACATTCTTGTGCTTTTCAAATCATCCCTTGACCTTAAAAAGATGTTGATGTGCAGGTTTTTTTGAGGTACTCAAACATTACAGCAATGAGCACCTCCACATAGATACTAACACTGTAATAGGACTTAATATCCTACAGAAAACAGTCTGAGAGTCACAATGAACAACCAGGCTAATATAAAATACTGATTAGAGGATTCAGAAGTGAATACCATCTACCCTCTTCACTGAATGAGTAAGGACTGTGGAGGGAAAAACACACAAATGATTACGAACTGGAGGTTGTATCATGCTGTCCATGCACAAGGGGACAAAGAGGTAAATTAAAAAAACACCCACCACCGCAGTTATGGGATTTCTTAAGTGTTTCATGTCAATTTAATATACTCTGTACTTATAATTAGCACTGCTGCCTTTCTACCATCAAAATATATTAACAATGAATTTAGAAACTTCTTTAATCATCTCATATCATTCATGGTATTACTACACAAGCAGGTGGAAGACATCAAGATAATAAACCTCATATTCCACTCTATTTTTATCAACATTTTATCTTTCCATTTTAAAAATCCTCAAATGTGACCTATAAAAAAGGCATTTTATTACAGTTCTTGTTTGAGTGCATTGAACTTCAAGTAATTTATAGCAGCAAACAATCACACTATCATAATAATAAAATATCAAAGGAAAACAAGCATTTTGCTTGAGGAATATTTATATACTTAAAGATGTGTACAAAACTAAAGAAAATGTGTCTGCATTTCTGCAAAGAGGCAGATGCAGCTTCCACTGGTAAGACACTGTGAACAGAAAAACTGATTTCAAAATGCTAAAAAACAGTGTTGCCTTTCATGCAGTTTCTTGCCTTCTGGCCATACTTCAACTTTCCCAAAATACACAAAATATATTTAAGTTATTAACGTACCCAAAAAAATCAAATTGACTATAAAAAGACATGGTATTCTGAATTCTATGCTCGGGTATTGTATTTTATTTTCTGTCTGTAGGTAAATCACAATAGCAGCTTGGATGTGTAATGTGACCCTGAAGTCATGAGGCATCAACCATATACACTTTGTAGAAACAGAAATTAAAACAGTCCCAGAAAATCCACAAAGTCAAACTTCTGGGGATGGAATAAAGCGCTATTATTTCTCCGCCTACATATATAGTAGCGTAATATTTAAGACCACTTCAAAAGTGGACTTGGACTGTGTGTTAACTGAGCAAGCCAAGTCAGTTTTACTCAATCCACTGGTTTCAAGACGACATTTGAGGCAAATTAAGATTTATAGTTTAAATGCAGACAAACAGTTCTATTTCAGCATCCTAAGGTAACCCCCACCCTCCACTCCAGCCTCCAGGTTTTGCTCTGAAGTACTGCAGCTCTCCTAGAAAAATCTGTATCTCCATCTCACCTACCAGCTAGCTGCAAGTGTCTAGTCTACCCTAAGGGAACTAGAATTATCAGCTAGTGGACTAGATGGAATATCTTAGAGACACTTAAAAAGCCTCTCAACAACTATGTTTATATAACTGATTCCTGCCTTCAACTCAGAAAACAGAGTCCCTCTTTGCCATCAGGCACTCACAATCTCTAATCATTTTGATTAGAGTTAGTTAGTAATTCCAGTCTTAACTTCATCTATTCTTCAAGCTATTACAAGTTTGGTTTAGATTTCATACAGCGGAGTTTTCTCCCTTGCTTGGCGCTTGCATCATTTACTTTCTTTTCTTTTGCTAAGAGACTGATTCCGGTTTCCCCCAGAGGATATTCCGCTGTTCTCTCTCCATCCCTCAACTGCCTTCCTATTTTTTAAAAAGTTACACATGACAGACGGTCATCAGTCAGCAAGTATATCAAATGAATTCCACATATAAACAAAATACAGTAATGCCTTTTAAACCTACATACCCAAAGCACAATTGCCACATACAATCAAAGCACATGCACACTACAAAGCTGCCTTCCTTGGTAATACCAAATAAGGATAAGTAATAAAAAAAACAAAGAGCTGTGCAAACCAGTACTAATTTTTAAGGACCATAGCTATTCAGCCTCACTTGCAATCTTCAATAAATTCATCTTCCTGATCTCAGCGCAAATCTGAAGTTGTCTGCTCATGTCTAGAAACATTTATACTGAAAATAATTAGGTCTTTAAACTGTAATGCTATTCCTTGTGGTCAAAAGAGCAGACTACCTTGAACTCTGCATTAAAAAAAAACAAACCAAACACTGTTCAATATTTTGCTTTTTCTAATCTTTAATTTTAAAGAAAAGCTATGTCATTAGCTGATTTATTTCCTGCTGTATTCCATAAAAAACACCCATCAGAGAATGAAGTGATCTGATAGCTAGTTCACAAAATAGAGAAAATTGTAGAAAACATACGTGATCTAACAAAAAAATGGTTACTTCTATTGCACATCAACTAGACCTTTGAGTAGTAGCTTACAAACCTTCCTCTGAAAAATTCAGTAATTCACATAAAATATATTAAAATAATACAAGATTTCACATAGACTTGTAGCTATGTCATTCTAGAAGAACACTGTTCCATGTTTTATAAATGTCAGATTTAAAAAAAAAACACAACAAATTTAAAACCTGGAATACTATAGTTAATAGTGAAAGAAGTCAGCTGAAACGTGTAGCCCTCTTGAACAGACTACCATTACACATCTTTCCAATGCAACACAAAAAGAATGAAGCTCCCTCCCTTCATTGCATTTGTCACTTATGGAAAGTTCCATACTATAGGGAGGGCAGTAGAACTTGGTCCCACTATGACTATACTAAAAACTTTCTTCTGGATAGATTCTGAAGTATTCATAATTGCAGGAGATCTGGAAAAATTCTGATAGATTTTTTTTTTTCCTGGAAAGATATAGATAAGCATTTGTTCCATCTTCTGAAATGAGGCGATGTTGCTGACATCATGATTTTATATCTTATCCAACAGTGCAAATTTTCATCCTCAGCTACATGTAGAAGTATTTAAAAAAAGAAACCAACCCACACACAACTCTTTCGAGGAATCTCTTTCCCCTTCCCTTTCACTCAACAGCCAGATGATGCAAATATAGGATATGTAATCTGACAGGACTGCACGACACATGACTCGGTGGCAAAAGCACATGGCAGGGACACCTACGCAATTGTAAATAAAACTTTGGGGGACGCTGGGGGAACAGTTTGCCTACAGACTAGGCAATAACAAACAGGCATATTTAGCATTACCCGAATTAGAACAGATGAACTTCAGAGAGCTTCGTTTACCCAGGTCTATAAACATGAATGGCCCTTAATCACCTGTAAACCAGAAGTCATGTTTTTCTTCACTTGTGAGCATTGAAACACCATCCTTTTGAGAAGTTCTGCCTCATTAAAATACAAAAACAGCGCACAAGTAAACATCTAGAGATATTGTTTCTGTGTCAGTAGGGATTTCTGGATTTCTGTTGTTGTTGCTCTTGAGAATGACCTGTGATTTTGTCAGTTATTCACATATAAACACAATATTTTCCTGGACTTTCTTTGATTAAGAATGAAGGAAAAAATAGGTCTCCTATTGCTGGACTCCTGCTACAAGGCACTGAGGAAGACACAGCACAGCTATTTGACTATGTATGCAACAACTGTCAATTTATTTGCCTTTTCACAGTAGGTAGTATTGTTCCTGCTTCTCTGAAAGTCAAAGCTGGAGTCTGTTAATGGGACTGAACTGAATCTTTCCAAATCTTTCCGAGATATGCAAAGCAAGTAACCATGCTAAGATAGTTACAGTTTAATACCTTGGTAATTGGTGGTCAACTTTCCACAAAGATGATGTCTAGGTGTGCCTTCTTCAAAACTGAACCACAAATAACCTACAGTGAGACTAATCTCTGAGAATATAATCATTCTCAAGTTAAAACAAAATGAAGTCTCAAGTCCCACAATAAAGTGCACATGTAATTTTTGCGTGAGTATGATTAACTACCTTTACACCCATTAAGCTTATCAGATAATTGTATATTTGATCCATTCCTCAAGAAATTCAGGAGAAAATAAATTGTTACAATCAGTGGGAGCATTAGGCATTCATATCAACTTGCAAGCACAAAGTTTGCTTCTATTAATATAAAATGAAAGGTTTTATAGTGTCATCATACCACTGCTATTTACAACCAAAAAAATTATTAATGATGGCAGTACACACGTTACAGTGAAAAAAAGGAAATAAAGCAAAGAATTCAAGGGGGTTGGAACTGGATGATCTTTAAGGTCCCTTCCAACCCAAACCATTCTATGATTCTATGACTCTGTCAATTCTCACTTAAGCTCCTGGAAAACACAAAGAAGCCTTGTACTACCTCTCCAGCTCTGGAGCTGCTTGGCCACCTGCATCTCCATGGATGTAGTAAGAACAGCTGTGTCAAGTAAGTAGCAGCAGAGAAATACCCTGGCCCTTTCTCCCCACTCCCTTCCTTACACTGTAAGCAGCCAGTCACATTTACATGAGAAAACGAAATTTAGCTCTTATTTTAACAGGGCCAAAACCAGTCTTGATCTCCTCTCAACAGAAAGATGAATGAGACATCATTAGCTTAAAACTTCCTACTATCCACTGCCAAAATCTTAATGACTTCTTTTGTAAGAAGTTCTTCTCCACAATACACTTCTTACCTCTTCTTTCCAAAATACATTCATACATATATATATGAGAACATAAGAGGTGCAAAGCTGAATAAAAGACCTGACTGCTTTGATCAAAGTTACAAATAAAGTCACAGGTAGATGTGAAAAATGTGAAGCCACAGGGGCAATATACTGAGAGTAAACAAGCTATTTTCCTGTGTATAACCAGTGTATATGGTTGAGTACAAGCATCTGTGGGCAAGCACACAGGACAACAGAAGCATGATAAACCCACAATTAAGGTTACACCAAAAAGATACAAACTCACATTAATGCTTTACAGAATTTGATATCTTTGTTACTTCATGGTAACACATTTTACAGAACGCAATAAAACTCTCAGCAATTCATAAAAAGCAATGTGATAAAGAAGTACTTAACCAGCAGTTTTATGGAAAGAGTTAGTGGAGATGAAAGGAAACTAGGGAAGAAAGGAGACTTCTTCCCTAAACACTGAGCACTCTTAGTCATTAAGAATACAGAAAAGAAGAACACAAATGACAGGAGAGCGGCAGCCAGTAAGGAGGGAAGCTACAGTGAGGCCAAGACTGACAATATCCTTGACAGCTTCAGAAAGCAGAACCATAAGCAAGTGATTGAACAAAGAGATTTTCTCAGAGTCTGAGGAAAAATCAAGATGGAAAACGCAGATTGCCTCATGCTAAGCAGCCACTGGAAGAAGTAAGAATGAGTAGAGTTTGAAAGGACTAAGAAAAAGCCAACATACTTGAATGACATGTGAAGCAACCACTAATTTGTTTTCCAGCCTTATAACCAACTCTCCCTGATCCTAAGGTTTTCATATTTTTATCCTGGTCAGATTTGTTATGTTCAAATAAAGTCTTCTGTTTCACGGCTTGAAATGTTCAGGCCTTTTTTGTCATGTTTGATATAAAAATGGAGATGCAGATGCATAGATGAAGTAATTCTACCTAAACATGTTGTCTTATTCTGGATCCCAGGAGATTGCACTGCATTTCTGAAAGAAAAAAACCACACATCATTTTTTAAAAAGCCTTGAAGTTGAAGATTTAAAACTACAGTTTCAAGAGCCAGTGTAGTTTATCTTAAAAGTGCCAAATGAAGGTAAAGGATTTCTTTGCTTTATACATATTTAAGAACTTGCAGGTAATATTTCTAAGCATCGCTACTGTATGTACCTATGCTAACAGCTGTACCATTGAATAAAAAGCTGTCAGAATTTGCAGATTCAGAACTTCAGCTGAATGGGATTTACCACAGCAGACGTATCTAAGCACATCTTTTTATATGCGAGTACTTTTCACACTGACATCTCATCAAGTCAAAAATGCTTTTTCATTATGGAAAGGATTAAAAGGTGCATATACATGCAGGTCAGAAATTTCACACAAAGTTTATTGTATTCCATGACTATTTTGATTCAGTGGATTTATAATCTACCTACTGCAGTGCAAATGCCTGCCTAAGTTTGAGTGCTATATGGGCAGTGATGGCCAAGAATCTTGAAACTGATGTGACAAACCAAGCACCTGTAAGGCATGAAAGAATTAGGGCACATAGAAACTTCTTGTCTCCTATCAAGACTTTGCATTTACTTTGAAAAGTTACAAGGATTTCACTGCTGTTTCTCTACCAACAATTCTCAAACTGAGCACTGTCCTAAAAGGACTCTTAACATACAAGTTTTGGATAGAGAACTGCTAATGATTTGAATTATTTTTCAAAGACAGGAAAAATACTTTAGACTCACGTATTGTGAGTTTTAAAAGCTGGAAAGAGCAATAGGCTTCTGCCCTTCCTATGTGTTGTATGGATAGCAGTTCAATTTGGACTGAATTCCTTGTTAAAACAAATACATAACATTGTAGCCAGTTTTCAAAACTCATCTTAAAACCTCAATGCAGTCTTTGTTCCACTTCACTGCCAAGCCACACATACCCTTCTGCTCTTCCTTCCCACTCAGTTTCACATCTGAAAGACGCCAGTCTCTCAGTAACACCCACATCTTTACCCCTATCTGCTCTGATTCCACCTCTGCAATCCACTTAAATTGACAGTGCAGTGCAACTACCTCTCTTATCTGGATGTTTAGCTATGCCACGCCAGCATTGTTTTGGACTTATCTTCGATGGGTCCATGCCATGTGGCATCTTTGGTTCCCATGCCACTTGCAAGGATGTTACTTTATAAATTGTCTTCAACGTGCTTTTGCATTTTAAGTAGTTTTCTCTAAAAAACAAAAACCCCAAAGCGTCAGAGGCGTTTGATCCTGTGAGAGATCTAGTGGGAGGTGTCCCTGCCCACAGCAGGGGGGTTGGAAATGGATGATCTTTAAGGTCTTTTCCAACCCAAATCATTCTATGATTCTATGGTTTTACAGAACAACAGTACGACAGTAACACTTTGAACAAGATCCTGAACGCAGTGGTCAGGACCACATAAAAAATTGCTTCTCCATCTCTGGGTTTGCAGCATAACAGCTCCATGAAACACTAACTGTGTCTAGCAATTTAGTCTCCACATCCATCATTGCTGCAGCCACTGCCACTACCATGCAGGCAACAGGCTGACCAGGGAGTAATATAACTAAGAGGCCAGAAGAGAACGAAAGGGCTCCAAAGAGAAAGAATGGGAGGCAAACAACCACATAATAAAGTCAGCTTCTGTGCATTTATACATCACATTGCTCATCGGGCTGCAGGTCCTGGAATTAAACATTTATCATTTTGCATGAGCTGCTCTTTCTCTTCATTTGTAACCCATGTTTGCAGAAAAAAAGAAATTAGAATTCAGATACTAGATGTGAATTCAAAAAGCACAAAGAAAACAAATCTCTATAAAAAATATAACAAGAAAGCATAAGCTAACTGCTTAAAATTAGCTCTCAAAAATTTAAGATAAATTAAAATTTGACTTCTGAGATTGGACAAGCCACTGCAGAGTCAAAACACCTGCTGAAAAAATGACTTAATGCTATGAGCGTTCCTGTGCTTTGATGCAAACAGATGTTCTATGATGATCTTCTTGCTTATTACTTCTATCATGAAATCAGTTTTCCTTCTGTGTAGCCCAGGGGTATCTCCCTCCTTACCTGTACCTAAATTCTCCACTTCACACCTTCTACTTCCATTAAACCATCAACTTTTTGTCTCAGGTTACAGAAGCAGTAGCAATGTTCCTTCTTTCCTTTCTGTCGCAGGGAGACAAAGCCAGGGCCTATCTACCTTCCTTCACCTGCTGAGGAGTCCCCTGCTTCCTGCCTCAGGATGAAACTGGTGGTGGCTCATCCTGCAGAGCTGGGTTTTGGTACTGCCAACCAACAACAGATGGTAAAGCACAAACTTTCTCTGTCAACTCTGTCAAGACTAATCTTAAATACCTTCTTCTCCAAGACATTATAAAAGCAAAAGACCAAGGCATGTGCTATAAAGACAACATGCAATTGTTTAATACCTTATCCTAGGAGAAGCTGAATACAAATCAAAGGGAAACAACTATAAAAGCCCTCTGAGCAGCAGCTTAAGGGAGCAGATAGAAACAGAGGACTCATGCAGAAACCCATCTTTTCTGTCCCCTGTCTTTTCACATAGATGGAAGGAACAATTATTTTTCCTCATTAGTTTTCATGTACTGCTAGGAACAGAGGGAACAAACAATTTAGGACAGATTAAACTACTCAGTTCTGCTAGCCTTTGCAGGGCCAAACAGCTAAAAATCCAAAAGCCTCTTTGAACCTCAGCAGAGCAGACAAGCTCAGAGCCAAACAATTCAAACCTGCAGCTTGCCAAACAAGCCAAGCAGAGATGAGCACTACTCCAAACAGCTCACTCTGTACACAGAACAAGGAGAAACAATGCAAATGGTATGTGAGTCACACAAGAAAAACATGCAAAATAAAAGAAAAAAAAGCTGGCAAAGTAGGAAGGAGAGCTATGTGGGAGAACGGGCAACATCAGGCTGACAAGACAGTAAATCAAAAGCCTAGGATGTAACCTGGATAATACAAGAAATTGGAGGAATCTTGAAATAAAGAAAAAAAGGAAAACATGATTGTGGAAGAGAAACTTTACTTTTTCCACATGTCCTTTTAAACTCTTCTGTTATATATACACATGTGGCACAAAATGAAAATACTCTAGTCACGCAGTACCAAATTTAGCTCCTGAAATGATGCACAAGTTATAAAGCTGTTTAGAATATTAATGTAACTATAGTGTCTTCCTTGCTGTGAATACTTCCTAATTCACTTGATTTTTATTTTTTGTTTGGTTTTAATATTTTCTTTGGAACCACTTGATAAAAGACTGAAATTCAAGTAACAGAGCATGAAGCAAGAGTGATAAACATCCACCATTCCCTCTGCTCTCCTAATCAAAGCTTCAGTTCTGTGTGGCCGCACTTAAGCCTCCCAGTCAATCTGTTTGTCAGATCCAGTCCACCAGTTTTACTATTACTCTATAGCAATGTCCAGCAGCTGTTTAGATGCCAGCTACTGACCCGTATCACAACGGGATTCTTTATCCCATTTTCAGATATCTGGCAATTTAATCAAAAGGAAAAGGAGATATGCACCAATACAAAATAATCTGCAGAAGTCAAAGGCAGTGCTATAAAACCCAACACACATTTACATGCTTACTGACCTGCCAGAGTTGAACAGATGGAAACAAGGAACTGGAGATCACTACAAAGACAAAGACTTTGCTGAAGAAGGTAACGTGTTACAGAGGACCCAGGCTTTTTAGGAACAGCTATTTTCAGTTACTGCTTTAATAGTGGCAGCTAAATTCTCTATTTGGAGGAAGACATTTTAATGGACATTTTCAAGTTTCAAAAGCTTGTCAAAAAAGGTGTGACCACTTCAGCTGAGCTGAAGTTGGTGAGACAAGTCTTTAAACAGGGACTTGAAGACTTTACTTCACAAAAAAAAAAAAAAAAAAAAAAGAGTTAAGCAGTAAAAAAATACATACACACGCAAACTGTTCAAGGTTTCTCTCCAGTAGCTTAATGTGGAGACTGATTAAAAAGTTCTGAAGACTACATCTTCTGAATTTTGCCTGTTGAGTGTTTTTAAGCATTTATAGTCCACTTAAAAGAAACATAAAGGCCTAAGCATCAGTTCTTTGCCTGTATATTTGTTCCTCTGTTGTGGATTTTGTGTTTGCCTACAGAAAATCTTATACAGAAGTTTCAAACCTTGCACAAAAAACCTTATAAAAGTTTGTTCCAATAATTCAACTTTGGAATAGGAAGAAGAAAGGCAAAACAGTTATGTTCTTTCATTGTAAACTCTGTGAAGTTATTTCATTTTAACACATGACAATTAAGGTTTTACACTATAATTTAAGTGTGAAAGCTACCACTGCAAATGGAAGTTAGAGAGCTCTGAAGAGCAACTCTGAAGAGTCTACCTGCAACATGAATATCAAAAACAGAAAAGTGTTAGCTTTCTGGACAAAAATTATTTTAATAGAAATGCTTGACTCAACATACTGTAAACATGTATAAATATTAAAGAACACGAGGAGTCCAAGCACTAATAACAAAAAAGTGACCACCTCTTACTTACTGAATTGCTTGTCAATTTCAGTTTTATACACTAAGCTCAGTTTAGGGCAAAAGCAATCCAGGAGGTTCCTGGAATGCACTTACGGTAACTTCCTTCTCCAAGTAGTAGAGGAGTCAATGAGGAAAGGTGCTGTGCTGGACCTCATTCTCACCAGCAAGGAAGGGCTGGTGGGAATGTGAAATTCAAGGGTAGCCATGGCTGCAGTGACCATGAAATGGTGGAGTTCAAGATCCTTAGGGCAACAAGGAGAGTGCACAGTAAGCTCACTACCCTGGACTTCAGGTGAGCAGATTTCGGCTTCTTTGGGGACCTGCTTGGTAGAGTACCATGGGATAAAGCCCTAAAGGGAAGAAGGGTCCAAGAAAGCTGGTTAATATTCAGGATCATCTCCTCTAAGCTACGGAGCGATGCATCCCAACAAAGAAGAAGTCAGGCAAAAAAGCCAGGACGCCTGCATGGAGGAACAAGTAGCTCCTAGACCACCCTCCAACATAAAAGGGAAGCATACAGAGGATGGAAACAAAGACAAGTAGCCTGGAAGTAAGATAGAGAAATTGTTCAAGCAGCCAAGGATCAGCTTAGGAAAGCTAAAGCCCCAACAGAACTAAATGCAATCAAGGATGTCAAGGACAATAAGAGAAGCTTCTATAGGTACGTCAGTGATAAAAGGAAGAATAGGGAGAATATGGGCCCTTTCTGGAAAGAAATGGGACACCTGTTTACCCAGGATATGAAAAAGGCTGAGGTAATCAAGGACTTTTTTCCTCAGTCTTCACTGGCAAGGGCTCAAGCCACACCCTCCAATTCACAAACTCATGAAGCAGAACCTCCTGGAAACTATGCTAAAGGTACATGGAAAACATGGAGGCTTCACCAAGCGAAAATCATGCCTGACAAATTTGGTGGCCTTCTGCAAAGGGGGTACAGCGTTGGTGGATAAGGGAAGAGCAACAAACATTATCTGCCCGGGCTTGTGCAAAGCATTCAACACTGTCCCATGCAACATCCTTGCCTCTAAATCAGAAAAACACAGATTTGAAGGATGGACCACTCAGTGGATAAGAAATTGTCTGGACGGTCACACTACAAGAGTTGCAGTCAACAGCTCAATATCCAAGTGCAGTTCAGTGATGAAAGGCATTCAGCAGGGGGCTGTGTTGGGACCAGTGTTATTTAACATCATTGTCAGTGACATGGACGGTGGGATTAAGAGCATCTGCAGTAAGTCTGCTGACAACACAGACGGAAGGAATGCCATCCAGTGGGACCTTGACAGTCTTGTGAAGCGGGCCTGTGCGAACCTCATGAGGTTCAACAAGGCCTGGTGCAAGGATAACATGAGCTCGGGCAACCTGCAGTATCAATACAGGCTGGGGGATGAAGGGATTCAGAGCAGCTCGGTGAAGAAAGACTTGGATGTATTGGTAGATGAAAAGCTGGACATGAGCTGGCAACGTACACTCACAGCCCAGAAGGGCAACATTATCATGGGCTACATCAAAAGAAGTGCGGCCAGCAGGTTGAGGGAGGTAATTCTGCCTCTCTGCTCTCGTGAGACCCCACCTGGAGTACTGTGTTCAGTTCTGGAGCCTTGACCACAAGAAAAACATGGACTTGTGGGAGCAAGTCCAGAGAGGGGTCACAAAGATGATCAGAGCACTTCTGCTACGAAGACAGGCTGAGATAGTTGGCAGTGTTCAGCCTGGAGAAGAGAAGGCTCCAGGGAGACCTTAAAGCAGCATTCCAGTACTTAAAGAGGGTCTGCAAGAAAGCAGGAAAAAAATTCTTACAAGGACATGTAGTGACAGGACAAAGGGTAATTGCTTTAAAATGAAAGAGTGGAGTTTTAGATTTAGATATAGGGAAAAAAATTCTTCACTATAAAGGTGGTGCAGCACTGGAACAAGTTGCCCAGAGAAGTTGTGCATACCCTCTCCCTGGAAGTGTTCAAGGTCAGGCTGGACAGGGCTTTGAGCAACCTGATCTAATGGAAGGTATCCCTGTCCATAGCAGCGGGTCGGAACTAGATCATCTTTAAGGTCTCTTCCATCCCAAAGCATTCTATGATTCTAAGTAAAAGAAAAACCTGCATCTGAGGTGAAGTAAGAACACACAACAAGACAGGCTGGGCACTGAGTGGCTAGGACACAGCTCTGTAGAAAAGGATCTGGCGTTCCTGATAGACAATGTTGAACAATGGACAACAATGTGCCCACTGCAAGTGAAGCAGACTAACCAAGTATTGGGCCATGCTGGCAGAAGGTAGCCAACACGTTGGGGAAAGTGATTTCCACTCATTCCTCCATTTAGCACTGGTGAGACAGTATCTGCAGTGCTCTATGCAATTTTGGACTCATCGGTAAAAGACTGTCAGCAGACAACTGCCAAGGCGATCAAGAGGCTACGATACAGGACACAAGGAGTGTCTGAGCAAGATAAGTTTATTCAGCCTGGGGACAAGGTGGCAACCAGCTAGACCTCATTATTCAATTTTCACATGCAAGTGTATAGAGAAGTCGCAACCAAACTCTTTTAATGCATACTGGGATAGCACAAGAGGAAATAAACACTAGCTGGAGAACAGGAAATTTAAGCTAGGTGAGAAAAGCTCTTCTCCAATGAAGTGGTCAAACATTGGAAAAGGTTGCTCTGAGACACTGTGGAATCTCCACCTTTGGAGTGCAAAACCCAGAGCACGCTGCTCTAGTTTGACCAACCTTCGACCAGGGGCTTGAGCTAAATGTTTCCAAGATCTTCCTTCCTACCTACATGATTCTATAATAAATCCAAATTACAAGAGAACAAAACAATATTTCATGAAGTTACTCTTTTCATCCAAACCTTGTTAAGTCAGCAACAAAAAAATATATCACTTTATCTGAGACAAAGGTTTTTCTGGCATGAAAATACGAAGTTTTTGCAGTTATCAATGTTATTCATCACCCCCATTTGAAGCTCCTTGGAAAATAGTGGACCTGCTCCCATCACTAAACATTAAAGTCTAAAGGATGAAAATATCACATGACAATTATGCTACTGTGGATTTACAGTGTAGGAGCTGAAGACGCTTAATTTAACATTTGGGTCTCTTATTACAACACTCAGACTTGAGAAACCTATGTCAAAGAAAGAAAATATGTATTTTAGACAGGAGCTCAAACTAGCTGGTTCTTGAAGTTTCTCATTATGCCCACATCTTTCTCTTCCAGCAGTAGAAAAGAACTTTAAATTCTAAACCAAGTTTTATTTGGAAAAAAATGATCTTTCAAATTGCATAATTTTGATCCTTCCTTCACCTCACAAGACTGTACGCTTTACTTCTGCTCTCCGCTTTCTTCTGCTGGCTTCCAGACTTCGCTCTCACTTTGGGCTCACAGCTTATTCCTACGCTGCTTCTCTTCTTTTCCCTCTTACTCCGAGGGGTTCCTCAAGCAAACTCTATCAGTTGCTAATCCACCCACTCCCACATTCCAAGCCATAAGCTGTGTTGCAAAGACACATGGGAACAAAGTCAAAAATTGCAAGTAGCTACTTTCACAAACACTGAGATACATACATATTTGTAACTTAAACAAAAGCCAGCTCAAAAAAAAACCAAGTTAGAAAAAGTCTACTTGGTTAGCGAAACAAAAAAACAAGAAGCCTTTTCCTACATTACTACGTACAAAATTTAATTTAACATACATTTAAAAGCATAATATGCCCAAGACTTATAAATGGGAATCTGTAAGTTTTCAGCAGGCTCCTTCCATTGACATTATTAGGTGTTAGATGAGAATTTGAGAAAAAAAAAGATATTTTTCATTACTTTTTCATGAAGCATGCCTCCTCCTTTCACTCACCTCACTTTCAAGTTTACCTGTTTGTATAAAATAACTTGTCTCAAAGAGGTCAGCTTCTGAAGGGGCCATTTCCCTCCAGAACCAAACAGCACCAAGAACCATGTTGCTGGCCTTGTCATCAACATCTTTACTTCACAGAATTGGGAAGTATACTCTCCAGTCAATTCTTAATACTATAGTCTGTTTCATCAATGCTTCATTATTTTGGCTCTTGAAATTGAAGCCGCATCTGGTCATTTCTTTCCACATCCCAGCGTTATTCTTTGCACAGCATTCAAAGCTTCCCCACTACTAAGTCTGTACGTTTGGCATCTCCATCAGTTTGTAGACACTCAGAGCCCCACTTCAACCTGATTTAATATGCTTTCACAACTGACACGTAACTGCATTAATGCAACATATCTAATTACATCAACCATTTTCTAACAGATAACTAATTTTTAAAGAAAAGAGGTTTAAGACAAAGTTTAAACCACTAAATGCCAATCTCATCTCTCCTTTTTTCAAAGATGACTTTAAGCTGTGGGCCAAACTCCAGACTTCTGTAGAAGTATATGAAGCCACCAAACAGTAAGCTTCATATTAGAACCACAGTCTTCAGAGCTTAAAGATAAAAGGGCCTCTTACTGGAGCCCATTAATCAATAAGCATTGAGATCAAGCACTGATCACGTATCAAACCACAAGTACTTCAAAGTTATTGATTTTTGCCACTCTAGAATTTGCCCTGAAAGATTCATCCCATCTTGAACAAATCCCAAAATAGTTCTGTTGCTAATTTTTTACTCTTAAATTACTACTCGTTTCATGGCCAAAATTTTTTATCATAACAGCAGTCCAAATTAGACCCTTAATTCATAAAGTCAGCCTCCTACAAAGTGTATGAAAACCTTGTTCAGCAACAATAGAATTTCAAAATGCTTTCAAGTTGCTTTCTAAGGCAACCAAGAACATTAAGACATCAATACAGTATAGTAGTAGAAGCTTGGGTTATAAATACTTTCAGAGAACAGGTAGCAAGTTGAATGCAATAGTAAATGTGTTAAAGAATTCAGGCTCCTTTGCTTTCATTGGGTCTCATTTTGCACAGAGAGCAGCAAAGTCTTTATGTTATTAGCTCAGTTCACTACCATGGCTGCACCAAACCCTGGGAGGAAATGCTTCACTCTTGATGACTTAGAAAACAACATATGAAAACTGCCAAAACATCCCAAGGGAGAAATCATTCAATTCAATCAGCTCTCTATACTTTCCATTGTGCTTCTTTGTGATCGTTAGAGTTGAGCTGGCAGAGACTTATTTCTTCCTCCATGAAGTGTTCTCAAAAGAAATCGAGTCAGTTCACAATTTTATCCCTGTTTTTGCCACTATCTGGGTGCACAGATTTAATCTCTTGCTGTGTAATGTCACTTCACAGCAACTTTTCCCACTCACACCGTAACTTCTCCCATTCCACCTCAAGCTGATGCATACACCAAAGCTACATAAGAATTTATTTTAATCAATATCCTATTCAAGAGCATTGGAAATTACTCTAAGTCAGGCAGCTAGATAATAGATATTAAAAAGCACTTTAATAACACAAGAGTGTTACAACACCTGCTGTGTCTTATAACACCGTACAGCCCTACGGATGCTATTCACAATTTCACTCTTTCCTCCTCCATGTTTCCTCTGCCTGGCTCTTGCATAAAGAAGAGAATGGCTCCTTCATTTTAAAGCAAATCTTATTAGATCACCTGTTTTCCAGAACACAATATCAGAAGAAAACAAAAACCTATAACAAAATAATACAATAACATACATCAAAAAGGAAGCAGCAAGGTCTGCATGAAATTAACAAGAAAATTTGCTTGGGTAAATCACTAAGTTCTCTTTCAGACAACTACAAGAACTGCTGCTCAGATGATTATTTTGATAATGTGCACCCCCCTGTCTCAAAACTTGCTAAGCTTCACAGTTATCTGTAAATTACAATAATGGATGAATAAGAACAATCAATTCCCAACTGAATTAGTGTTGACTAATGTTTTATCAATAGCAGCAATTAACAGCAAACATGAGTTCTAGTCAAGACAACCTGCTAAGGCTTATTGCACCAGTTTTGAAAGCCTAAAGACAAGACTTAGTTTTGGGTCAAAAGTTTTCTACAGCTGTGACAACCCTGATACTGAGTTCTGTCCCTATCAATTGTTTGTCTCCTGCTCTAGTGCTGAGGAAATCTCACAGGAGACAAGCACAGTGCAAAAAGTAGTTAAGGAAAGATGCTAGTTGTTTTCACAAGTTCTAAGACAAGTCATGTTTAAACACATAGAAGAAAAGACAAGCAGACAACACTGCTGTCTCAATCAAGTTGGATTTGATCAGGTTAATTTCCCTCTAAAATATAATAACTAACTTTGAATAAGTACAGTAGTAGGGAAGTGCTTCTCTTAAAGAAGAGTCAAGAAGTATGACTTTAGACAACATTTCCAATTAGTGTCATAAGCTAAAAAAAAACACAGTATAGAAAAAAAATGTGATGTCACAGAACTCCCTGGAAAGCAATTCTGAGAGTTATATCAAACAAGAGGTTTATTACAATGGGATTTGATTCTATTCAATATTTGCATCTACAACAGGGACACCAAATACAAAACCAGATTTATTAAATATGTCAATGGTGAAAAAACAGGAAGGACAAAAATAAAATTTAAATCAATGTCACAAATTAAAGAAACTGACAAAAGAGAAATAAAATCCAGTGGGAACAAGCACAAAACTCGTATAGAAAGGACAATAGGAAATACAAGTACGAGTCTTTTAGAAAATGAATTGTGTCTAAATCCCAAGCTGAACAGTGAATATCAATCAGCTTTAAAATAGGCAAAATCACTGAAGTGTACAATCACAAGCACAACTTTTGCTCCACTTTTTACTACAATTACAAACTAAACACTGAAGCATCACATTTCAAGAAAACAACTGACACGAATCCAAAGACCAGGAACATTAAGAACAGCCTACAAAAAGTAATGAGCAAGCTGGATTTGGTTACATTTCAAGAAGGGAAGGTTGAAAGAGGCCTTCCTAAGGACCAAACTAACCAGCAGGCTACTGCAGAGAAAAGGGGATCAAGTTTTTCTCAGTTTCTCAAAAGACAGAAGATGGAATGGGCCGGGGTGGGGGGATACAATGCCATTTTCCATTAGCAAGGACAATGAAACCCTTCAGCAGATTACCAGGGTTCTTCTAAAGCATCCAATAGTGGAGACAGTTAAAGAAGGAAAAAACCCACACTGTCAGTAGAAGGGCCTCAGAGAATTGTTCAATCCTTATTGCTCCTTACATTTATGAAAAAAAGAAAACCCTATATAGAGCTTAGTGGCTTTAACATTCATTTCAGTTGTAGATAACAAGGTATGGTGGAGAATTTGTGCTTTTTTTTCAGTTTAAATATTCATGGCTTTTTATTCTCTTCTTCCCTTTACATTCAGCTTAGTCTTAATTTTCAATTTACACTCTTAAATTTTTATGATGATCAAAGTTACCATGGCTGCAAAGAACGAAAGTCCATCTTGTGCTCCATTATTGCTAGAGCTTTAAAAACACTCAATAGCCAAATAAAGGATCGCATAAGTAAAAGGAATCCTGTGAATAATTTCTATTCAACTCTCTCAATCCCATACCTCATGGGTTTACCGCTGATTTATACTTCCATAGAATAATGGAGCACACAGTAAGTTAAACAGACATGAGGAAGTGGAGAGTATAATGGAAGCAAATTAATGAAAATCAATAGTTTTGAAGACTAAACTGTGCTGATAATAAAGCTCATGGGGTTTACAGAATTAGACTGATTTCACTGTTTCTTATAAGAAAATTAGACAACACTTTCAATGCAGCATTCATTCAAGTGTGTAGCTTAAAAGATTACCCTCCCAGTTTAATCAAGCTTGTAATAAATAACAACGTATAATTATTAATGATATTGCAGGCACACCAGCAAGGGACTTGCCTTGATTAGGACTTCTAAGGTCCCTTCTCAATCCCTCTACTTCTCTAAGTGTCTCACATATATAGAAGAAAGGCAAAGCAAGCCCAACCTCACACAACAAGTTTTCACCTAACAGTGGCAGACAATCTGTTTGAATAATGTCTTGCAACATTAGATGTGGATTTCTTCTCATCTAGTTTTAGACATCAAGTCCCAATTAGCCATTCCAGGCTTCCTTTGTAATCACTGAAAGAAAGAATGGCCCCTCCAGAAGACATTCCAGAAGGTCTCACATGTATCTCAGATCCATTAAGTCACAGAGACAACAAAGGTCCAGTGATATCAAAATTAGAGCTGGTGCTTTCGGCTTGAAAGAGTTAATTTCTGGGGCCCAGGAGCAACTTCTGCCCTGTGTTCTTTCTTGGCACCCAAGACTTCAAAATGCAAGTATCAGAAACAGGAAGAGCCGAGATAAAGCCTTTTCAAAACTCTGATGTGATTTCAGGAGTAGAACATCTTTAAATACAGTGCCCATCAAAGACAAAGAACCCAGGGTGATGTGAGCCAGTGCTTTACTGACTCATGTAATTCTAAGACCCTTAGGGCCATCATCCACTCCCTCCTTTCCCTATCACCTAGGCCCTTCCCTCATGAATGAGTTTCTCAAGGAAGTCTAGAATTAAGATCTGCGTTAAAAGGTAGTACTAGTACTTTAATTTATAACAAAATAGCAAAGAAAATACTTCCAAGTGCCACTTGTTTAATTTTTACTTACTATTACCAGTCACCTAAGAAGTAAATTTTCAGAATAAGGAGATTTATACACTAAATCCCTTATTTCCTCTATTTAGTAAAAGACAGTCTACATCTATGGAGATCTAAAAGAACAGATTATATTAACTCCATGAGGAGAAAACAAAAAATAAATCTGAAATACACTTATCATCTTTACTGCATCAAATACATGGCACAAGAGATCAAACACCTTGGTACCAAATCCATAATACGGTTTGTCCTGCTGCCCTCCTAGTACAAAAAAAAATCCATTGTCTGATGTTTAAGCAATTTAGTCTAATTTTCTGACTGCATAGCTAGCAGGTAGAAAAGTTGAGCTATTCAAGGAAGCAAAGACGTTCACAGCTGAGATAATCTGTATTTCAGGGCCATCTGATTCATGTTAGAGCTCCTTGTTAAAATGAAGTCAAGCTATATGTTTACAAAAAGAAAATAATTGGGAAAAATTGAAAATGTATCTGCCCAGTACAGGATATAATACAAGAATAAATGAGTATTATATGAATATTAGACAAATAATTATTCACTGCACTTTTCTCACTTGCATAACAATCAATCAAGAAGTGCAATGTCACACTAAACAAATCATTTTTGTCATTTAAAAACACGTACAGCCCATGACATACAAGGATTCACTTTCGTCGCACCTATTTATCAAGAAAACACAATGTATTGTTGTTGCGGAACAGTTTGAAGATTATTTGATGGGCTTTTGACGTTCACTCCCAAACTGCAAAGCTACTCACATTTGGCATGACTTGTTCAAGATAATTTTAATTTATTGTTGCTTTTTGTGGACTTGCAGAAGACTGTTAAGGTTATTCATACAATTCTGTGAAAAATGTTTGGCTGAAGATAAGGTGTAAAGGTTTGTGTGACAGTGAAAGAGAAATGCTGTGAATGTTTTCAAGGACAAAATAACTTGGTGGTAACTGTATAGTTTTAAAGAATATTCAGTAAACTTGTAATGTAAACCAGGGAGGGGAGGAGGAAGAGCAGTATCTGTAGAAATGCCTAAGAATGAATACATAATCTGCCACTGAAGTCTTCTTTTCTTCTTGCATGAAGACGAAGAAAAAACTGAGCATTAAATTGAACTTCAGCAATTGCAAACGGACACAAAAACTGGAGCAGCGCCTTCAGCACTTTTAAATAAAAAAAAATTATTATATTGAGTAAATCTAAAACTTTGAGTTGAATTACAAAGCAATTCATAGTGGTTATTCAATGGATAATCATTAATTATTTTGATTGACAAGTGACATGTAGTGACGTTTCACCATTATATCTCAATAATGTTTTCTTAATTTCTTTTGTTTAGACACAAAATACAAAGCATAAGTGATCCTACTGAAAATTTAAAGATTGCAGACTCAAAATTAAGTTGGATAGTAAAATGAAAGAACATATAGTTTTCCATATGAATTATAACTAGAAAAAGCATTTATGCCTAAATATTTTACAGATATTGAAGTTACAATCATTATAGTGCAAAAGTTTAAGACAGAACTCAGCTCTCAACTTCTTACTACACATGCCACATGCCCAAAATCTATCATACAAATAAACATAGAATCTAACATTAGCCTGAAAATCTGAATTAATGGCAAATAAATCAAAACTTACTGAATTACCTAGAGCTATCCTGTATTGAGAGAGATTGCCCAATTCACCATTTTTCATTTTAAAAACAGAAAAGATCTTTTGCAAGCCCCAACAATAAAAGATAACATTCAGAGAGGCAGTAGGTACACAAAATTCCGAAGTTTTCCACTACCATCAGATTATCCAAAGAACACTACACTGCAATTTCTACGCTCCCTGCACCAAGCCTGGCACACGGTTTCTCCTCACTTTTCAGCTCACACACAGAGAAAGCAATCAGTACACAGTGGGAAGCAGAGAAACAGCCTATCTGCCAACAAGAAGCAGGGTAAAAAGCAAGTTTAAGAGCTTCTGGATACTTCAAATTCCATAGTTAGACCATCCAACAGCTGCAGCCATACCTGATTCTGCAGAAGCACTCTCCTTATGCAGAGAAGGGTAGTGTTTTGTTACAAACAAGTTTTAAAAGACAAATAGATAGGACAGACTTAAATAAAAAGGAGCAGAGTTCATCTTCCCTGACGCTAAGCTGCGCAAAAGGCAGCTGCATAGGCGCTGCGTGGAATCGGCAGGAATTGGCAGTGAAGGGAATAGATTACAGGTGAGGAACACGCAAGGGAGCCCGAACTGAACCTGCCCTGGGAGACAGCCCTTTGCTTTTCCCCTTGCTTCTTCACTAAGGCAGCAGCGGGCATCTCCTGCGAGATTGGCAGGGAGTGGGACCCACTGCCAGGGAGCCTCTTCCCCGTGCTAAGAAAGGTGGGATCAGACTTGGAGCGGGTGGAAACCAAACCCCGCAAGGGAGACAGCACGAGCACGCGTGGCTGCCCCAGGCGAGCATCCCCGCAGCTCCCAGTCCCTCTTCTTCTAGAGAGCCTTCCCACCGCGCTGGGAGGCAGGATCAGACTTCGAGCGAGTGGAAACCAAACCCCACAGGCTGCCCCGTGCAAGCATCGCCGCAGCTCCCGGTGCCCCACTGCCCGCACTGACGTGAGGGTGCTTTTACCGACCCGGGACCCACTTCCAGGGAGCCTTACCCCTGGATAAAGTGGGATCAGATTTGTAGGGGACGGAATCAAGCCCCATAGGCGAGACCTTCGAACACGCGTGGCCAGCACCCGCCCCGGTCGAACTTCCCTGCAGCTCCCGGCTACCCCGCAGTCAGCATTGGTATTGAGGATGCGATTCCCAGTCTGAAACCCGTTTGCAGGGAGCCTTACTCCTCGAAAAAGTGGGATCGGACTTGGAGTGTACTGAAACCAAGCCCCGCAGGCGAGACCTGAGGATGCCGTTCCCAGCCCGGGACCCGCTTCCAGGGAGACCTCCCCCTGGAAAAAAAGCGGGATCAGACTTCGAACGGACAGAAACCAAGCCCTGCGGCTGCCTCGTGCGAGCATCTCCCGGTGCCTCCGCTTCCAGGGAGCGTTACCCCCGCGCTGGGAAAGCTGGGATCAGACTTAGAGCAGGTGGAAACCAAGACCCACAGTTAAGACCGTCTAACACGAGTGTCCGGCACCTGCCCCGGCCGAGCTTTCCCGCAGCGTCTGGTCCCGCCGCAGCCGGTATTGACATAAGGATGCGATTCCCAGCCCAGAGCCCGCTTCCAGGGAGCGTTACCCCTGGAAAAAGTGGGATCAGACTTGGAGCATACGGAAACCAAACACTACAGGCGAGACCTGAGGGTGCGATTCCCAGCCCGGGACCCACTTTCCGAGAACCTTCCCACCGCGCTGGGAAAGGTGGGATCAGACCTGGCGCGGGTGGAAACCAAGCCCCACAGGCTGCCCAGTGCGAGCATCCCTGCAGCTCCCGGTGCCCTCGCAGTCCGCACTGACCTGAGGGTGCTTTTACCGACCCGGTACCCACTTCCAAGGAGTCTTACCCCTGGAAAAAGTGAGATCAGACTTGGAGCAGATGGGAATCAAGCCCCGCCAGCTGCCCCGTGCGAGCATCCCCGCAGCTCACGATGCCCCCGCACTGACCTGAGGGTGCGGTTCCCGGCCCAGCCGCGGCGCTCCATGGCGGCGGGCACGCAGCTGGTGAGCTCGGTCCAGTCTGCGTGCAGCCCGCAGCTCCAGCCGGTGGAGAAGCGGGAGAAGAGCCAGGTGTCCTTGTCGCCGCCGGGGCGGTGGCAGGCGCACTTCTTCTGCCCCGCGCGGCAATAGCAGGGCTGCTCCAGGCGGATGTTGCGCACCAGGTGCCTCCCGAAGGTGGTGCCCCCCGTCTTCTGGATGTGCAGGAACACGATCACATCGCGGCCCCGCATGTCGAAGCGCACTCTCCGGCACAGCTCCCCGCGCGCGAACGGGAACTTGGACGCCACCCGCGGCAGTGATGCTTCTCCCACCGCCTCTTCCTCCTCCTCCTCCCGCTGTGCCGGGTCCCCCCCGCGGCGGGCGGCGGATCCCGGCGGGCGGCGGGGGCAGGCGGCGCCGGGGCAGGCGGGTGACACGTACTGGTAGACGATGAGCAGGAAGAGAAGCGCCAGGAGCGGCGGCAGCAGCCACCTGTGGAAGCGCTCGTCCATGGCGGTGCCAGCGCGGGCTTTAGGCGCTGCCGGGCGCTGCTGGCAAGGATAGAGTCCCCCGGCTCCTAGCCCGCAGCCCGCGGGCGCCCGGGTCCCTTCCCGAAGGCATGATCCTAGCCGGGCTCGGCTCGGCTCAGCTGAACTCTGCACAGCTCAGCTTGGCTCGAGTCATCACAGGTCGGCACAGCTCGGCTCGGCACAGCTCAGGTTATCACAGCTCGGCATCCTATTCCGGCCAAGGCGCGCATCCCGCTCCCGGAGGCGGCGGGGAAGCGGTCGTGCCTCGCACGCCGTGGCCGACACGCGCTGCCGAGAGGGAGCTTCAGCAGCAGCAGCAGCAACACCACCAAGCCCCGAGTCGGCTCCGCCGGCAACTCCGCAGCCCCAAACACACCGCTCGGCCCCCCACAGGGCGGGGCGGCCTCGCCTGCCAGCCAATCGGAGCGAAGCCGGCGGACTGAGCAGCCAATGGGCGGGCCTAGCACGCCGGCTCTGTGGCCAATGAGAGCTGGGCCGCGAGTAATAACGGGGGTGGGGGAATCGCTCCTCGCTCCGCTCACGGTATCGGACAGAGAGCGATCGCGCGCGGGCGGGCGGGGAGGAAGAGGGAGCAAGCCAATGAAGTGGCGGGGGCGGGGCGAAAGGCAGCCAATGAGATGGAGACGGAGGCTCCGCCAGGTGAGTGCGGCTTCTGTGGCTGCTCCCCACCCCCTACCCTCAGCGCCAAATTAGGGAGATACACATATCATCATTCTTTTTTTCTCTTAAACTCCTTAACATCCCGTTATTTTTGCTGTGAGGGGGGTTTGAGTGGGCCAGGTTGTATCGGGTCTTGAGCAGCCTCGTCTGGTGGGAGGTGTCCCTGCCCATGGCAGGGGGTTTGGAACTGTGGGCGCTTTAAGGTCCCTTCCAACCCAAACCATTCTATGATTCGGTGATTCTTGTACCGTTTGTGCTTTCAAGCCAGAGTTTATAACATGGTATTTCAGTATTTCGTAATAAATAGGTGGGAGAACGCTACTCACTGCACAGATTAATTAATTAATCAATGATCTGCAGTGCTGACTTCTTTGAAGTCTTCAGAGCACAAAGTCCTAAATGCTGAATTGACTTTTGCAGAAAGCTTTTCTCTCCCCCCAAGGCATAAAATCTGTTCCTCGCCAGCTACTTTATCATAAATTTTCCAAAACTGATTTTCCAAGTCCCTTCCCTTATTTACCAAAATTGTTTTCCCTATTGAATATTATTTTTTTAATAGATATTAAAATCTGTCTCTTCTCCCTGTAGCTACTGGAGAGTATCCAGAGGAGAGCCACAAAATTGGAGAAGGGTTTAGGCGGGAAGTCATATGAAGAGCAGCTAAAGCCACTTGGTTTGTTCAGCCTGAAGAAGAGGAAACTGAGGAGAGACCTCATTGTGGTCTACAGCTTCCTCACAAGGGAAGGAAGAGAAGTAGATGCTGATCTATTTTCTCTGGTCACCAGTGAGAGGTCCCAAGGGAATGGCAGGAAGATGTGCCAGGGGAGGTTTAGGTTGGATGTCAGGAAAAGATTCCTCACCCAGAGGGTGGTGGAGCACTGGAACAGCTCCCCAGGGAAGTAGTCACGGTGCCAAGCCTGAAAACATTCAAGAAGCATTTAGACAATGCTCTCAGACAAGTGGTGTGAGTGTTTGGGTTGTCCTGTGCAGGGACAGGAGCTGGACTCAATGATCCTTGTAGGTCTCTTCCAAATCACGACATTTTATGATTCTATGATCTTTAGCTTATAGGTCATACCTAGCTGCAAAGCATTTTGTAAAAAAAAAAAAACAAACCCGCTATTTCATTTGCAGTGAGTTCTTTTTATTGTTAGAAGTCTGTTACAAACAGTTCATATCCAAATACAAGCCTCATACAGCTCCTGGATTATAATATATTAATATGCAAAGCATTTCATGTTAGAACTGATTGCACATCTTGGTTATTTAATTACAGAATGTCTTTATTTACTGAGGGATTAATTAGATATCTGACAGTGCTAAAGCAACTTTCTTGCTCAACTCTAAAGACAACTTCACCTCTGGAGCACTGATAACGGAAGAGCAGTTCCTTCCCATGGGACCATTTAACTTTAGAACTTAAAGAAAACAGTTAGACAAATGCATTTTAAGCTGAAGATTTTTATATAGAAACTAGGAGTATTTGGACTTTTGGAAGAGTATCAGCTTGCATTAAGGCAAGCCAGACATAACAGAAATCACCAGAAAATTGTATAACAAAAGGAGCAAAAACTCTAAACGTTGTGAGATTTTCCAGAAGTTGCTACCACAAGAACAACAGCAAATGCCACCCAACTTCAAACATACCACACGCATTTCCAGGGTCCCACGGCACTGTTACGCTACTACGCTGGTAAAAGTTTGACAGGAGCCAACTCTTGGGTCTCACCAAAAAATCAAAAGAGTTGCACTTTTATCTTCTGTGAAATTTCATCAGGAAAATGTCATGGGCTACAGGAAATTCACCCTTGTCCAACCAAACACCACAATGCTGGAAACCCAATCCCTTCATCCTGTGGCAGAAGAAAATGTGGGTCTGGTGTCAAACAAACTTGTTCAGTCTTCTTCCCATAATGGCAAGAGGTGTGCGTGCACTCACTCACTCTTAATAAAGTGGCATTTTTGTACTGGAAAATTACCATATTATTCGCCAGCAAGAGAAGCAGAGCATCCGTCTTCTCTCTAGGGAGACCTGACTCTCCTCCTTGCTTTGCCCACTATTGTGCTCACCTGCTTTCAGGCTCCCTGTGCCTCCCAAATGTGGACTTAATGAGGCCGCCTTTTAATCTCTCTCTTTTACTAGGTGATAGGAAGCCTATCCCAGAGAAATGTAAATATTTATATGTGTAAGATGATAGAAAAAAATTTCTTTCTCACCTCAGCCTGTTCATTACCTAATAAGCAACCAAAGAACAAAAATAGGCAGCATTAAATATAGCCTTGTTTCAATAACAGAATAGCACTAGTAAGGCTTGCGTGGGTAAATTTGTATTTGTAATAAAAGCACTGCTAAAGGACTTAGACTCATAATACTTCTAGTAAGATACAGAAATTGTATTATAATTCAAGATATTCTCATTAAATACCAGATTGTTGACACTGTAGCTTCCTCTCCATAAAAAGGAGATCAAAGCTAAATTTGCTGAACAGAGAAACTGAATTTCAGTTATATTTAAAATTCTTATTTATTTAAACTTACTCAAGACAGTTACTGATTTGTGAAGACTGGCAAAAAATATTTTTACTGGACAAAAAGGATGCATAAGAGAAGTGAAAATATTTATAATGAGGTTTAGATGAAAAACCTGACTTTTAAATTAAAAGATCTCATTTTTCTGAAAGTAGCAAAAAGTACTTGCAGGTCCACACGAATCAATGTGTTTATGCGGCTTTCAAAGACAGGCTTTTACTTATTAATTTTAATATTCTTAATGATGGTTTGTGAACCATACTTTATGTGGAATCACAATCCATGGCACATCCAACCTCTACCTTGTTGTTTCCAGTTGCATATAGAATGTGCAGCTAAACCCCAGGTTATACCGAACACGGACCTAGTTTGAACAGCTGTTGGGGTCTCCAGAGTGAACCTGGGTCTCATGATACTTAGCAGAGAACACAGCATTTTCATTTGATAATACTTTTTGGTTTCTTTTTATAGAAGTCCATGTTACTGTGCAAGGCACCATGGGATTCAGCTTTAATAAAATCAGTTAGTTTCTTTAGAGTCAAAGGCTCTAACTCATTAGCATCAATGAAGCGATGGTAAGGGTCATTCTGAATACAGTCATGTTTCCATCGATTTAACGGGAACATGACTGGGTTCAAAATGAAGCCCTAAAAATTGCAAACACTGTTAAAACCCAACATTTTCCCTTTCAAAAATAACTCATCCGTAAATCTCCAATGAGAATTTAACTCCAAGGAAAATCCCAAATCAGTTACAAGCTAGTTTTGAGATACCCTTATGAAACGGATGTAGTTTATGTGGATTTCAAAATAAAAAACTTACGAGTAAGACTTGTGATCATTTGGTAGGAAAAGACCTTTGAGATATTCAAGTCCAACCATACCATCCACTACTAAACCGCATCCCGTAACACTTCATTTACCTGTCTTTTAAACACCTCCAGGGATGGTGACTCAGCCACTTCCATGTTCCAGTGCCTGATAACCCTTTCAGAGAAGAAATTTTTACTAATATCTAATTTGAACCTCTCCTGGCGCAACATGACACCATTTCCTCTCGTCCTGTCACTTGGGAGAAGAGACCAACACCCACCTCACTACAACCTCCTTTCAGGTAGTTTTAGACAGTGATAAGGTCTCTCCTCAGCCTCCTTTTCTCTAGGCAAACAACCCCATTTCCCTCATCTCATGCTAGCGTACAGCTCAGAGTTCACCAAGCATTCAAATAAAATAATTTTGAAATTATCTGTTCCTCATCTCAGTTTCAGGCAGAATACCTTCACTTGTTATAATTTACATACCAGCACTACTGTCATTTCTACCTGAGATGTGCCAACATGTAAAAATATGCACACAAAATTATTTTAGAAGTCCAACACAGTATGTCCCTCCTCCTTGCTAATTCTGAGATAACATCCAACACATTTTCCAAATTGCTAAAAACAAAATTGGCACACTTACCACTTATTTTAAAGATCAATACAATATTTGCTAGTCTGAAACAATGGGCATGTGAAAATGTGTCAGTGCCAGCATCAATGTCTGTACAAAATGCATGAGTAAGGAAATGATATTATGAAGCCAAGGTACAAAAGTATGATTTCATTTAGCAATTATCTGTCTGACAAGGTTAATGTCTAACAGATCTGTTAATGTAAAATTAAGGTGACACCTACCTCACGCTCGTTTCTTTAAATTATTTATCATCGCTTGACCTGAGCTATTTCAACACATGTAGCCAGTTGAGATTTCCAATAAACCAATTTTTCATTGTGCAGCATGTCCCAGGAGTCTCCCTTGCCACAAGGATACAAATTGTTAAATTAATAAACTCATGCTAACTTCAGTTGTCTCTCTGGGATTAATTTGTTCCAAAGTTTATAATATAAACCTCCCTTATTTTTTGTCAGATTAAATTTAATATAGGCGCTTACTGAACCTTCTATTTAAATGGCACGTTAAGTACTATATTCTTCTTTTTAGAACAATTTATGCATTATGTCCGTCTTCTTGTAAAGTTCCAATTCATCACAAAACTTGTTAATTTTCACTTCTCCTCATTGCCATTCTTTTTCTGCATATAATAACTTTATTAAACCTATGATCTCCATTTATTTCCTTTAGTCAGAATGCAGACAATATAGAAGCAGGGTTTTCAGTAAGTGTCTCATACATACCAGTCCATATGCAGCGGCTTCTGCAAGTCACTTCTTACACTTTGTTGCATGTTTTCTTTATGAGAGAAAGGATCAGCTATATTCTGCTTTGAATATTCATAATTCCACCTGTGTAAGATACTGATCTAGCACAATTGGAACACATTAAATCACTTCCAGTATTCTAGACATTTTTCTTTTGTTTAAAACCATATAACTGCTCATAGAAATATTACACTACCTTTTTTTTAGTTACAGCTGTTGGGAAGATACTTTCCAAAAAAAAGGAACATTTCTGAAAATCTTTGAGCTAGATTTTTTAGATCAATATCAATATAGGTAGATCTCCTTTCTACCATGTAAACTGAGTCATCTTTTGCTCTTGCATCAGGGATCATTCCTGAGCTTTGCAATGTGGACATCTAGCAGAGTAAAGAATGAGAAGATGCTCTAACCACTTTTGAGCACATGCCAGCTAGCACTTTCCCAGACAACTCCTGGACATCGTTTGGGAGTCAAACCATTCCAGAAATCATTTCTAACCAGCATGCAGTGACCAAGATTACAGCCTTAATGACCACATCGTGCTACTTGACCTCAGTATCCAAAAAAGTTCCTGGACATTTTTAAATTTACTAATGTAGACGACCCCGCTGAGCATTTGCAGCTTTTAGCTTAAGGAATAAAAATCTGTGTTCTCTCTAGTCTTTTGTACTGAAGCAAAGGCAAGTTACATTACAAAACACAGGCTGAAGTTTCAGTATATTATCTAGCAAAGAAAATCTCTGGCATGTAGGGCCACATCTGGGGCTTACTGGAGTCCACTGCCTAGAGAACAGGGTGGCACCAGGAACAAGCAAACACGAGTCTTGTGGTATCCACCTATAATCAGAACTGTAGCAGGGATGATGCGAGGCATGACCACTGCCTGCAAATGAGCCAAAGAGTCTCTGGCTGCTGTTGCTATTCAAAAGATGTGTGAAGATTCACGATAGCCAGAAAGAGTTGGCAAGGGGAAAAATACTTTGAGTAGAGTTACAAGTATTCCAGTTATTGAGAGACGCAATATCAAATGACTAGCAGTAAATGCTGGTCCTGCACCAAAGGGAGAAAGCAAAGAGTATGAAATGCAGGGTGGGGTTTTGTAACCATAAACCCACTGAACTTAGGGCTGTTCCTGTATACTCTCTACAACTGGAATCCACAACATGAAGACAGCCTGAGGAAAGCATTTAATAGGACTGGCATAACAAATTGCTCTGCCATTTCCGTTCTGTGCACAGAAGAGCTCAGACTTATATACACGCATTCCTTCCAGCCTTCAGTCTTCTGAATCTTGCAATATTTGTGATGCAAACTCTAGAGTGTGAAGCAGCTTTTGTGGACTTACTACAGCTAAAAGGCATGTCATCTGTACCACGTCCACATTGATTTTTGCAGATTCGTATACTAGTAGAAATGCTACAGGCTCAGTAGCTGTCAATCATATGAAAAATATCCCTATTGCATTTCCATGTGGTCTTTCAGTTTTCCCAGTAAAGAACCATCTAACAGCATGCAATAAACTACCTTGTTTAAAGATTAAGGTGTCCAAGTGAACGCCCAAGTTCCCAGCTTGCAACTTCCTCCCAAAAACTGATCAGGGAGATCAATGCATAGAAGGAGATGTCTCTTCTGAAACTGGTACATCTTCCTTCTGCCTAGCAAAAACTAATAAATATCAATATTCTTCCCAGGACTCTGAAACTTCTCGTTAACGTATAGGAATTGCAAGACTGTGTAACACTGCCACCTGGTGATATGCATCACAGAAATATCTTCTTCCTCTTACCATCACACAAAAAAAGGTTTGCTTCCTTTCAGGGGCCTTAATCTGCAAGATCCCATCAGACATAATTTATCCCACTATCAGTTTATCTTGAGCACCTCTGCTAGTGCCTAGAAGTCCAATTACTAAGCTTTTCAAAGTTATTCAGGTTATATCTTGTCTTTTCCTTCAGAAACTACTCTTAAATGTGCTATGGATAGACACAGTATAACTTGATCCAAATCCCCATCATGACTTCATATAAAGTCCAGAAACTTTAATGTCTTCTGAGCAATAAATCTGAAGTAATTTTAGAAATGATCCACTAGGTCTCCTCTTCCTCCTTTTTTTTTGTTCATCTTTTCAGTCTTTAGAATGTGATGTAGAAATTAAAAACCAACAAAATCAAAACCAAATAAAGCAACAACAAAAAGCCTGAACAGTGACAACAACAAAAAATCCTACAAGAATTTTCCCTCTCCAAGTTAGAAAAAATTATTTTTGTAGCATTTGATCGCAGATTCTTTCATCTCTTTAATCTCATCTCTGTGGAATACAGATGGAAAATGGAGAAAAGCTTTGCAAATGGTAGATCAGGCTCAGCTTCTAGCACCCCTATCTGGCTTTCACAGCTGTCCACAAGTCTGAACCTTCCTTTTATAACTGACCTCCAACTCCTTACTGAAAATCACAGCAAGTTCAGAACCATTATCGTTTTCTGGGTTGCCACTATTTCTCACTAGATCTTTCTTGGATTCATTTCAGCAAGCCGACCTGGATACTCTGAAGTTTGAATTCAAGAACCACACTTTTTTATGTGCTGCTACAGGAGTTTTTAGAACAATTCAAGCCTTTCTGAGAAGGGCTCCAACTCCTGTTTGGGGATTTTTCTTAACTCTTTCTCACTTACTTATTGTTCTGTATGTCTAAAGGCATGTAATCAGTGATTCGTCCCTAGCATACAGTCATACAAAGTCTTAATGTTGTCTTTTTGTGCATTCATAAAATGTATGAATGGTAATATTTATTATCTAACTTATCCTACCAAGATCAGTGAAATACTGGTCCTGTCATCAGTTAAAAGTTCAGTTCAACTTCTGAAAAATGCTGAGAGGAATTCAGGTTTAATTATGAAAGGATACAAATTATCTCACAACTGGGGCTGCACTGGAATTACTCCTGTTACCTCAAATCTGTCCAACCCACAAAAGTCACAGTGCAGAAAAGCACTAGTACTGTAGACGACAAGTTAGATACTCATACTCAGTTTGAAGTCTTGATTTGAGACATCTGCCTCCACCACTAATATATCTTATGATATTGATTTCAAGTATGCTAGGAACTATAACTACCGTAAGAACTAGGAATTTTAACTTATAATGGCAAATTGTGGCAGCAAATGTCAATATATGAATAGTTCCTCTAAGCCTCAGTAGAGGGAAGAATCTGTTGGCCTTGCAGTCTGTCTGTGACAGACCAATGACTGAGTAAGAAATATGAAAGAAAAGAAAAATTGTTCAACACTGTGACAGGTTTGAGAGGAATAAACTTTAAATTCAAAGGGAGAGCTGAGGCGAAGATTGCTTGAGTGTTTGTTTGGATTAAGAATCAGAAAAAAAAAAAAAAAAAAGAGGGAATAATTCTCCAGCTACCAGAAAAGGAGATCAAAATACAAACTGGTCAAAGCAGCCTGTTTGGCCATGGTGTCTAAGGGCACCGCGCCTGAAGTTGAAATGGTTTACAAACTACTAACATTGTATATCACTTTGTTGCAAAGAAGAGCTGAAACAGAATTAGAATTGCACTGCTGAGAAGACAGAGGTGGCCCAGAGCAGTGCAATCACACTGTTGCTTGCAGACCACTGATGGTGAGTGAAATATCAGAATTTGATCTGTAAAACAGTTAGGATACAAGTTGTCCAGGGACTTCATAATTGTGTTTGAGTATCCCAAGTTTATAGCAAAAATGCAGAGAAAATGGGACCTTATACTTCCTTTTGGAAGGAAGACGCTTAGAAAGATCCTTTTTGAAAAGTTTACTGGGGCCTCCAGCAGGCAGGATCTCACTTTTCATTCCTTAGTATCATAGAGTAGCCCTATAATTTAATCTTAATCCTTTTAAGAGACCTAAGTACATCAGCCTAATATAATATAGTAAATCATTTATGATGAGAATTATCTAAATTATAATATGAACAGCAGTTTAACTGTGTGAATTAAATGTGAATATCCAGTACCAGCATCATATTTCTGATTTAACTTCATTTAATCTAGGAAGTCATGATCAAAGAGTAATGGAAAACTGAAATAAAGTTGAAGTTTACAGTCAGAAACCTATCTTAATACAAACTAATAGATATACATAATTTTCCTTTAGTTTAAGATGAGATATTAGTTATATATGATTACCCTATAAGCCTGTCCAGATGCACTACCATTTTATTTTTGTGACAAAGGTATTTAAAAGAATATGCATCAAGATGGCACACATCTAGCATTAATCCTGCTGCCTGTTTTTTCCTTCCTTCCTGTATCTTTAGTGTCCCATAGCCTGGAACTGCACATCAGCAGCCCTGGCAAGGGGTGAAAAAGCCTGCACAGCACATCCCTCCAGCTTTTACCTCACCACTGTGGTAAGCTTGCATGGCTGGGAATCCCTGTACCTGCAGAAAGATACATGAGATACTGTTAGCAGAAGCTAGCACATTAGGGGTTAAACAATTTGCATTTTGTTAACAACACTTCATTTTTGCCCTCAAAGTTTATCTACATTAAAATATTCTAAATGTAATGTGTTTCTGTAAGTCTAATTATATGCGGTATGTGAAAACATATTTGATAATCACATTGCTAATTATGTGCAATCACTTCAATACACAGGTGCAAAGCTGCAGAAATATGCATATTTTAATCTCTTCATATAGAGATATAAACCACAACTCTGCAGTTACTTAAGTGTTCAGTGACCCATTATTTTTCTGAGACTATACTTCCTTTGAGTTTTGAGTGGTTACTGCCATTGCAATGAAAGAAATGTGCTAGGCTACTACAAACCTAAGACTGAATTTATAAATGTATGTTCCAGTGCTAAAAAACTCTAACTCCTGGCTTTTCCGTGGTTTCTGAACATTTTAAACTACACATTTTATAATTTATTGACTGACTTCACAGATGTGGGAGTCATAATTTTTAATTTTCTTCTAGGTGCTTTAATTCTCACAATGTCCCTTTAGTATGTATTTGCCTGGAATATCATATATATGTGCATGTGAATGTGTCTTTTCCAGTTTGGATTAAACTTAAGGGACCTTCTTAATGGTTTAATAATAGAAGGTAATAAAAGACTTGAGCAATAAATCCATTTTCATTATATGTGTAATAGCTCGTGGCTGCACTTTCTGCTTCTCTTCCATTTATGTGTAACTGTTATTTTTTACATTGATTTTTAAAGCTGTCTTCACAATGGATTGTAATTAGCTTTGCGTATAAATCACGAAAATTGAAAATTTTATATACTCAGATTAACTGAAAAGGACATAAAATATTAATTTGCATCATTCAAAAGTAATAGTTCTATGTTCCCTCTAAAGATATCCATCATAAATTATAATAAGGAATAGCTTTAGATGACTTGTCCATAAGTACTCTTTTTCACATCTGGGAAGTGAGCTGAAATGAGCCCTGACAGGCAAGAAACCTATCTACTAGTTTGCTATTAACATTACCAAAATGATGGACTGATGAGAAGGGACATAACAAAATCTAAAAAGCAGCACTGAAATTTGTGCCACTGGAAACAAATCCATTCTATTTCACACGACAAAGCAGCATGGCTTCTTCTGTATCGCTTTAGCTACACAAAGCTTTAATTAAAATAAATTACACTTAAAGAGACACAGAGTAGTTGTTATAGAAAATATGCAGCATTCCAGCCACCATAACAGGGCTTTACTCTAGGTTTCTGCTGAATCAGTAAGAAGAAGAGAGATTCTTTAATAAAGTCCTTCTCATTAACAGTGCTACAGCTCAAGCTGGGTGCCTCCAAAGAAGGACCCTGAACAATGAAATCCCAGAGTGATTACACCCTTACAATCCAAGTTCCCCACCTTCACGTGACAGTTGGGACCAACAGTAGAATTAAGCTCTGGGGTCTTCCCATTTATTATTTGTTTCTTTCATCGCCTCCAGGCAGGACGTTTCTTCTCTTATCCCTAAAGATGCAGCTCTGCTGACAATTTTATCTTTCTTATCTTCTGGCTTGAACCTGCACTGGGGCCTTGTTATACTTAAACAGGAGAAAGTTTGAAATATCTAGATAAAAGTTCACAGCTTGCAGCCTAAAGCTTCAGCAAATTTAGCTACTAATCCTAAGCAAGGTCTATATAAGTAGTTTACCAAATTGCACAACATCAAACCATAGAATCATAGAATATCCTGAGTTGGAAGGGACCCACAAAGACCATTGAGTCCAACTCCTGTTCCTGCACAGGACAATCCCAACATTCACATCATGCATCTGAGTGTGTTGCTCAAATGCTCCTTGAACATTGTCAGGCTTGGCGCCGTGACTGCTTCCTTGGGTAGCTGTTCCAGTGATCCACCACCCTCTAGGTGAAGAACCTTTTCCAAATACCTAACTGAAACCTCCCCTGGCACATCTTCCTGCCATTCCCTCGAATCCTATCGTTGGTCACCAGAGAGAAGACATCAGCACCTGCTCCTCCTCCTTCCCTTGTGAGAAGGCAGTAAACAGCTATGAGGTCCCTCCTCAGTCTCCTCCAGGCTGAACAGACCAAGTGACTTCAGCCACTCCTCATATGACTTCCTCTCTAAACCCTTCACCAACTTTGTGGCCTCCTCTGGACACTCTCCAGTAGCTTGATATCCTTTCTATACTGTGGCACCCACAACCGCACACAGTACTCAAGGTGGGGAGTACAGCAGGACAATCACCTCCCTCAACTGGATAGCGATGCTGTGCTCGATGCACCCCAGGACACTCCTGGCCCTCTTGGCTGCCAGGGCACACTGCTGGCTCACGTTCAACTTGCCATCGACTAGAACCCCGAGATCCCTTTCCGCAGGGCTGCTCTCCAGCCTCTCACTCCCCAGTCTGTATGTGTATCCAGGCTTGCTGTGTCCCAGCTGAAAATTCCAGCACTTGCCTGTGTTCAACTTCATGTGGTTGGTGATTGCCCTGCTCTCCAATTTGTCCACAAACCTCTGCAGGGTCTTTCTACCCTCGAGAGAGTCAACAGTTGCCCACAGTTTTGTGTCATTCGTAAACTTAGTAAAATTTCAAGGTAATTTGGGGAGACATTAATGAGTACTGGCCCTAAGATGGATCCCTGAAGAATTCTGCTAGTGACTGGTTTCCAGCCTGATGTAAACCCATTTATTACAATCATTTGAGCCAACTGCTCACCCACCGCATTATGTTATATATTACATTTTGTTCAGGAGGATACTGTGAGATACAGTATCAAATGCTTTACTAAATCCAGAAAGATTACACCAACTTCCTTCCCTTTACCAAACATAGTTTAGGTTGGAAAACATGCTGGAGAACATCATGTTTTACTTATGCATAAAGCAGGACCAGATTCAAAGTTATCTCTGGTTGCTGACCACCTTGTCTGGTCAAGAGCTATAAACATAAGTGTCACCGCTCTCTGATATTAGAATTACATAAGGCAGAGGGGAGAAGCTCATGATGTTTTTCTTTTCTGCATTAAAGGTGCACTAAGACATTCAGTGGCAAGTGAGGGATAGAAATGATTCCTCCTGCTGCCTGCTCAGCCACGCACAGCTTGTGAGCCAGCTGGTCCCAGCACCCGGCTCCTGCTGTGGCCCAAACACTGCTCCACACAGAGTAGGGAACAGGGAGTTACAGTAAAAGTCACCTCTTAAGGAGCACACACCTCCTTGAGTGGCAGTGGTTCCTTGCTCCTGCCAACTGTACAATTCAGCCTGAGCCAGGAGGTGGTGTGTCGAACAGCCCTGGCTCCCAGTGTCTGCCTTCACTGGAGGCTGCTGGATGGTGTGGTCTACACGCAAAGCTGCACAGGTGATAACACAATTGCAATTCTGAGCAAGTTTTAAAATGCTAGAAGAGTTTCTTCAAATAAAAACTGCACTTGGCTTTAGGTAGACAGTATGGCGTGGTCCTGCAGTCCTCACTTCTGTCAAAGGTGACTTGTTTGAGTGCATATTCAGGACTCATTGGCTAATTTTCCAAACTATGGTTTCTTAGGCATCCTGTAAAGTATTCAGAACTCAACTCACCAAGCTGACTAAAAATGAAAAATCACTCATATACTTCTTGTACAGGCATTTTATCCTTATATTTTCCATCTTGCATGTAGCAATAGTACTTTTTGATTCACACATGATAGGCCTACAAGTCAAACCCTACTCCTCTGCCCTGGGAAATACTGTACTCTCTGAGTGAATGCAGACCTACCTTCACACTAAGGTCATTTTTGATGCACCATTATTGTGCTACGTGGCCAGAATTGTCCAGAGGTACATCGTTGCATATATCAGCTTATGAATTAATGTAAAAATACTCAACTTAGTACTTTTTTATTTATAAATAATCCGTCTACTGAAGTTATAATCTCCCAAAACATCTGCAGGTGACAAACTGTGACTAAAATACAAGCTACGTGGCTATTATTTGAAGCATTAACAATGGTGATTTAATAGTCTTATTGTAAATTTTAAGGTAATTTTTTGCATTACCTGTGTTCCTTTCATTGAGTGCAAAGACATTCACAAATTATAATTATGGAAAGAAGGAAACACATTGTTTTTTCAACACCTGAGAACTTCCCAGGCTTCTGTAAATAAGAGAATAATTATGAGAGCATGTCAGGTAACAACCAGGTTTGTTAGTTGTTAGCTGGCATCAGAAGTGCCAACTCATGTTACATGATGAGCTTGATCCAGTAAGCTAAGAGTTAGCATAGTCAGGCTGAGAAAAACCTCCTGTGTTAAAGACAAGCCCTATTTTTATCCATCAGCACAGTTAGTTTCTCAGATTTGATGTGGCAGAAGCCAGTACAGCTCAGAAATCAATGCAACCACACCATCCTGTTGGCACAGCAGAGCACTGGCATTGCTTATCAACTTGAGCTGCTGTATCCAAATGGAGCTGCAGTCCCCATTACGGACACATTTTACTATCCGCCACTATACAGTACAGACATGCCCAGAGATTCATAGGGAAGTTATTGATTTGGCCTGCGAAGTATATTCTTCACATTTCTGAGGTGGGTCATTTTAAATAAGAAGCTGTAACTTCTGTGTTTATTTTACAAAGCAAAATGTTACTTCCATTTATTTTCTTTTTCAATAAAAGTTGGAATGAGAAGCATACTGGAAGAGAGCCATTTACTGCCACTGCAGTTGCATGTGTAGGCATAGCAAAGCAGCATGATTTCTGATTGCCAGAAAGTTGCCCCTGAGCAGCTTCTGTGAGCTTTTGAAATCAGGCATATGTTACTTCTGCATCATTTTTTTTTAACTTGCTTATCCCTGTAAATCAAAATGAAGAGCTAACAGACTATAAAATATATTTTGCATTGTTTATTACATAATGCCAGTATACTGAGATATGCTAATCAAACAACCCAGGTTGGTCTTTATTTTCAATGGAATGGATGAAGAGCATCCTAAATCTCTTCAGGGAAACATCTCAAATGCCTGACATAAGAGTGACATTGACAGGTTCTGAAAAGATTGGTCTCCAAGCCTCACAGCAAGGCAGAAGGATGTCAGCAGTTACTGCTCAGGAGGCTGTCAATTAATAAGCAGATAACAGGTATATCTTTTGACTAGTGTTTGACATTTACATTGCCTCCAAGTTAAAGAGAAAGAGAGCCTTTCAGCCCAAAATTTGTTTTCAATTCAAAAAAATAAAGTTTTATTTTCAACTAACTGAATGTGCTGATGAAGCTCAACTTATTTTCACTTATTGCTACTGTTAAATAGACATAGTTCATTATACTATAAAACATTTGCATCTTACTGAGAAGTCTTCATTAATCACTACTTCTATTCACACTGAAACAGGTATGATAATCAAGTCTTACTTGCACAGCTGTGATATGAGTAATTTTAAAATTTTGCTGTAATTGTTTTTCTATTATGCTGAAAAATGTTTTCAAGAGAACTACGGGGTTTTCTCATATATATATGTTAGAAACACACATATATATGTGTATGTACAAGAATTCTTATTTGGAATACTTAATTACAAAAAGTTCTGCTGTAGAAACAAAGATTAAGTGTGCTTGCTATCTTCTAGGTTTCCACACTGCTTAAAAGATTAAATCTGCCTTTGTTCAAATATAAAGAAATGATTTTTGAAGAGGTGTATCGGCTCTTTGTGGCTAGAATGTAGCTAAGCTACCAAAGCAAAGGAAAGATGGATAAATATGCAAAGGCTTCTGTAAGGAAGGTAATGTATTTCTTTCTCAGGAGCAATCAGAACTGCACCCAAGCAATGAATCAGGTCACACAAGAGAGACTGTGCAGGTGCCAGCCTCGTATTTTTTCAAGGCTTGACGGGACCTCAGAGCTGACCCCCTCTGAGCAGGAAGTTGGACTACAGACCTCCTGAGGCCACTTCCAACTTTACTTAGCTCATCCATGATCCTAAATTTTAAGCACCTAATAAAAGAGTAATCCTAAATGTGAGGGAGAGAGAGATAGAGAGATGTCTTGGCAGGGAGATTCTGTGTCACAGAGATCTCGGAACTTAAGCAGAAAGAATAAAAACTGGACAAACCATTTTCTGTAGTTCAGTACAAATTAATTACCTGACCTTCTATTTAGAGCTACTGCTTTATCTTGGCACTAAATTCAAAGCTAGTTGTATTTCTGTAATCAGTGGCAACAAACCTTTATCTTTTTGCATGGAAAATCATAAATTGTCACAGCTTAAGATGAAACAGGTACAAGCTATTAGGAATTCACATTTAAGTAACAATAGCAGGCTCTTCAATACCAGTATCAACCAAAAATTAATTGAGTAACTTTATATAGAAAAGCAATCAATAGATTGAGGTAAGGTAAATGCATCCATCATCCCAAATACATAGTATACCATGGAGTTATGAAAAATGCAGGGAAAATGTATATACATGGCGGACATGCTTAGTAAATCTCTATTTTGTCTGAAGAAACAGCAAAAAGCAACTCTCTAGTAACTTCTTATTTGGTTAAAGATTGTTGGGTTTATCTGGGGTTTTTTTGATAAATGGTCAATATGCCTATTCTGTGCAGAACAAGTGTAGCATGAGTTCTATTAAGTCCATCAAATGCATTTTGAACTTCTCTAGGGAATGGTGGAAATGTCTTATCAGTTCATATTGGATGTGATTTTACTTTCTATAGATGCAAGAGTCTGACCACACATATAGGTTATTAGTATAGAAAAATGAGGGACCCAAATTTACTTATCTATATGCTACTCTGACCATGTCATCTTCAGCAGCAGCAGAAGCTACTGAACGGTTAATGTAAAACAGAAGAGCTGCTCAGATGCCGAATTTTGTTATTTCTAATGGCCTAACATATGAACCGATAGAAATACTCAGGTATTTTTAATTATTTCTATGAAGGTATATGAAGAGTTCATTACCCATCTTATATAAGGTTACTTATATCAACTTATTTACATTAAAGTTGGAATCACTGATGTATCACAGTGGCACCTGCAAATTATCCGAGGTCTTGTAACAGCACAAATTGGCAGGAAGAAGTCCAAAAAAAGATCAAATGCAAGGGCCTCAGACTGAGTTTACATATAAACTACCCTCAGAGATGTCTTTATCATACTTTCAGATGATTAAGACCTGGTAACGTGCTAAGAACAGGCATTTTGTTTGGGTATAGTATCTTTCCGATAGTTTGAGAACACCTGGCAAGCAGATTACTTTTGTTTGTACATAAGATGTTATACTGACCAGTCCTGAGCACTAACAAACTATACAATCAATAGCCTTGCTCCCTAGACTAAGGTTCCAACTATTTCATGCCATCCATACAGCAACTTTAAACAGTGAGGAGGTCAATATTAGCAAAATAAATTAAAGGTGCATGCAGCAGTGAGATGCTCCATGTTTCATGGGTCACATTTTCCTCTTAAAAGGCAATACCCTCTATTTTAATACAGTTGGAGGATTCCTCCTCTGATAAACAGCTACTCAAAGATGCTCCCTATTCACATCCCACAGTACTGTTTCATAAGCACCTGCACCAGCTCTTTTAGCTTTGCTGTACAGCTGGTAAAAACTATGGGACAGAGCGCAGTTCTTGTTGACAAAACAGAATTAACTAGTGAGATTCCGAAAACAGATTAAAAAAATAAATTGGAGACCACAAGCCTGGAAATCTTAAGTCTGAAGGTAGAGGCAGGGTTGAATCATCTGAGTGTTTCCAACAAAGCTCATGTCTGCTGAGAAAAATGTTGTGATGGTAGATGACAGAACACATATTAAAATAGAAATTGGTTTCAAAAACATGGAATCATAGAATCATTAAGGTTGAAAAAAACCTCTAAGATAATCAAGTCCAGGTAAACACCATCATGCCTACTGAACCATGTCCTGAAGTGCCACATCTACCTATTTTTACATACCTCCAGGGATGGAGACTCCACCACTTCCCTGGGTAGCCTGTTCCCATGCATGCTTCAACAATCTTTCAGTAAGAATTTTTCTTCTGCTATCCAATCTAAGCCTCCCCTGATGCAACTTGAGGCCATTTTCTCTTATCTTATGACTTGTTACCTGGGGAGAAGAAATCAACATCCATCTCCCTACAACCTGTTTTCAAGCAGTTGTAGAGAGTGATAAGGTCTCCCCTCAGCCTCCTCTTCTCCACGCTAAACAACCCCAGTTCCCTCAGCCACTCCTCATAAGGCTTGTTCTCCAGCCCCTTCACCAGCCTTGTTGCCCTTTTCTGGGCACACTCCAGCAACTCAGATCTTTCGCCCAGGGAGGAGCGGGGTGGGGGGGAGAATTCCTCTCTTCCTGCACCAAGTAAACATGAATCATAGAATCATAGATGGTTTGGGTTGGAAGGGACCTTAAAAGATCATCCAGTTCCAAACCCCCTGCCATGGGCAGGGCCACCTCCCACCAGACCAGGCTGCTCAAGGCCCCATCCAGCCTGGCCTTGAACATTCCAAAGGAGGGGGCAGCCACAGCTCCCCTGGGCAACCCGTGTCAATGCCTCAACACCCTCAGCATAAAAAAATTCTTCCTAGTGTCTAACCTAAATCTTCCTCCTTCCAATTTAAAGCTATTCCCCCTCATCCTATCACTACATGCCCACCTGTATGAAACCACTCACAGTTAAAAAGCCCCTAGGTGCTATTTGTAGCCGAACCACCCTTTAGGACCAGGCACAGGTGGAGGTACTGGGAGGTTCCTGGAGCGCCAGCGAAGGATGCGGGATGCTCAGGTGTAACGGCACAGGTCCACGACGGAAGCCTAGAGGCTTCCTACGCAACACCCACACAGAGAAACTAACCGAGAATTAAAAACGTAACGGAAACGCGCCGAGAAAGGGAGCCACCGACTCGCAGGACGGGCACAGAGACCCCACCTAAGGGAGGTGACATCCACGCCGCTCCTCGTGTGAGCTGGCCAATAGGAAGACATAGAGGCGCAGCACAGCCAATAGGAGCACGGCGGAGGCGGTGTGGGCGGGACGGAGTTGCACAAGCCGAGACGATCGTGGGAGGTGCGCCGCGCGGCAGCTGCTCTGAGCATCTCTTCCTCCCCAGGGCGCACTGTCCAATAGGATGATGCAGAGGGCACGGCACAGCCAATAGAAGCAAGGCAGAGGGCGCGCGGGCGGGACATCAGCTGCTGTTGGCACCACCCCCGCCCCCAGAGCCGCGTGTCACTGCGAGCGGGCCTGGCTCGCCCCGCTATTTGTTCGGCGTCAGCCGCTGATTGGTCTCCGCGCTCCAATAGGATGACACAGAGGGCGCGGCGCAGCCAATAGGAGCACGGCAGAGGTGCTGTGGGCGGGGTGGGATGTGCACGCCGGGGGCTGTGGCTGCAATAGGCGCCCTTCCCACCGCCCCTTCCTCCATGGCGGGCTGGGCGCTACTGCTTGTGCTCCTTCTCGCTCTCCTGCGCGCCCAGCCGTGCTCCTGCGGCAGCGCTCTAGCCTCTTCGCAGGCCGTCACGGCCCGGCTGGCAGCGAAGTGGCCGGCGACGCCGCTGTTGCTGGAGGCGAGGTGCGTGCAGCCGCCTCCACCCGCTGCTGTGCTGCCCGGGGGGCTGGGAATGGGAGTGGGGAGCAGCAGCGGTGGTGCCTCTCCTGGCCTGGCCCAGGGGTGTGGGGGCCCCTGGCTGGAGGGGAGCGGGAGGAGGGAGGGATGAGAGGGAATGCATGAGATCCCCAACATAAGAAGAATGTGGAACTGTTGGAACAGCTCCAGAGGAGGCCACTGATAAAAGTAGTTACTGTTACAAAAAGAGGACTATTTTGATTTAAGCTAAAGTAGAGCTAAGTTTCGTCTAAGTAACTGTGTTTTTTTGGAAGTTAGACGGAATGTTCCTTTGACAGCATGTTTTCTTGGTGGCATTTTTTTTGTCAAATAGTGTTTTCCCAGACACTGTTCAGAGAGAAATGATAATGTCTTGTGTTAAGTATGGTATGTGCTGAACAGACGTGTCTTCTTCTATAATCACCTCTGTTTACAGTCTTTCACTGTCTAAAATGCAAGGTCAGATAGAGAGCTGACTCCAAAGCTCCAATTAGCAGAGATTTGGCTGTAGTTAAGTTCATAATAACATTAAAATTAGTCCTTGGAAAGTTACAGAATATGCATCAGATTTCTGGGAAGACTTATGCATATGCATGTGAGTGGGAGATATATTCTGTCTGCAACCTGGCTTTCTAAAGCTTCAAAACAAGTCTTGAGAGTTTACTTGCTGGCATTTTTGGTACCACTATGAAGATGATCAGAGGGCTGGAGCTCCTCTGCTATGAGGACAGGCTAAGAGAGTTGGGCTTGTTCAGCCTGGAGAAGAGAAGGCTCCAGGGAGACCTAATAGTGGCCTTCCAGTTCCTGAAGTGGCTACAAGAAAGCTGTAGGACTGCTACGCTGTCAGAAGGGGTGTCTGCCTTTCTCTGCTCTCTTCCTCTGTCAGAGGGTGGGTTGTTGTCTGCCTTTGGAACATACTATGGATAGTGCTGACCATCTTTTCATATTTAAACTGCTTCGTATTTGACCTGCTCAGGCTGTTTGCAGTTTAAATTGAGGAGATGCAGTCTACACAATCATAGAATCTTGGAAGGGACTTAAAGACCATCCAGTTCCACCCCCGCTGCCATGTGCAGGGACACCTCTCACCAGACCAGGCTGCTCAAAACGCCATGCAGCCTGGCCTTGAACACTTTCAGGGAGGGGACATCCACAGCTTCCTTGGGCAGCCTGTGCCAGTGTCTCACCACTCTCATTGTGAAGAATTTTTTCCTAATGTCTAGTTTAAATCTTATCCCTTCCAATTTAAAGCCATCCCCTCTCATCGTATCACTACTTCCCCTTGTAAAAAGTCGCTCCCCAGCTTTCAGTACTAGAAGGCTGCAATAAGGTCTCCCTGGAGCCTTCTCTTCTCCAGGCTGAACAAGCCCATCTCTCTCAGCCTGTCTTCATAGCAGAAGTGCTCCAGCCCTCTGATCATCTTCGTAGCCTTCCTCTGGACCTGTTCCAAGAGTTCCAACCCACTGAGTTAACGGTATCTCTTCATGTCACGCCTATTTATAGAATCACGGAATCGTTTAGATGGGAAAAAACACTTAAGATCGTCAAGTTAAACTGTAAAACTAACTGCCAAGCCTACCGTTAAGCTCAGGAATAAAATAATTATATATAAAAGTATTAGGGAAGGTAGGAGCCAGCAGTGTTCCTAGTTGGCCAAGAAGACCAACAGCATCGTTGCTTATGTCAAAAATGGTTTGGCCAGCAGGACCAGGGAAGTGATTGTACCCCTACTTAGCACTGGTGAGGCCACACCTCTAATACTGTATTCAGTTTTGGGCCCCTGAGCACAAGCAAGACATTGAGATGCTGGAGCGTGTGCAGAGCAGGGTAACAAAGCCGATGAAGGGTCTGGAGAAAAGCCTTGTGAGGAGCGGCTGAGGGAACTGGAATTGTTTAACCTGGAAAAGAGGAGGGAGAGGGGAGTCTTTATTGCTTTCTACAACTAACTGAAAGGTTACCTCCCAGTAAACAAGTGGTAGGATGAGAAGAAATGGTCTGGAGTTACAACAGGGGAGGTTTAGTTTGGATATTAAGAAAAATTTCTTTACTGAAAGAGTGGTAAAGCATTGAGACAGGCTGCCTAGGGAAGTGATGGAGTCTCCAGTCCCTGGAGGTATTTAAAAAATGTGTTGGTGTGGCACTTCAGCATATGGTTTAGTAGGCGTGGTGATGTTGTACTGATGATTGGACATCATGATCCGAGAGGTCTTTTCCAACCTTAATGATTCTGTTATTCTCTATGAAGCTGCAGTAGTGAAACCTGTCTTTTTAGAAGGTATTGCTAACTTGTCATCATGATTTCAAAATAGGATGTGAAATTTTTCCCAGTATTGCATGTTTTTTGCTCCCCTGACAGTTTGGTTTAAAATCTCGGTTTGGTTTGGTTTGGTTTTAAACTTAGTTGCTACTGTCTGGAGAACTCCCATCAAAGGGAGGATTGCAGGCTCCTGTAATCAAAGGAGTGGCAAACTTCCAGAGTGAGATTAGAAAACAATTCATTCATGCTATCACGTAGATCTTTTTGGCAGATGTAAGAGGGAGAATAAAGCGACCAGTAAATGAAAGAACAGTATTTGGAATAAAGCAAAACTTGCCTTTTATGATTTGTAAGGATTATCCTGTCTTTAAAAGTGTTCCAGAGACTGCCAATCTCCTTTGTGTAGCAAAGTAGACATTTTCGACAATAGAAACCTGTAATTTAACGAAAAAATATAACTTGACCTGGTCTGTGTTCTTATTTGTATATTTAGCCACTACTAAGTAAATTTTGTGTGCCAAATTGATTTTATACATAATTGTATATTGAAATACCTTTGGAAAAAATAAAGTGAAAAATTGTGTTTATTTCTATATCAGAGAATTTTCTGCTTGCTTTACAACTCTGACTGTCAAGTTCAAATTGGTACTATTTTGTTCAAAGTTTCTTTTAGCCAAAATATACCACTGTTCAGAATTTTATGCTGCAGCAAAGTTAGATGGCGATCGAATACTTGACACTTGATTGTTTCTGGGTATTTGTTATTTTTACTGTGGTAAATCTTCGGATAAAGTCAACCTTTGGACAATTCATTTTTATTTTTAAACAGTGAATTTATTGCAGAAGATGGTAATGAGAAGTTTTGGCAGTTCTTGGAAACAGTAAGAGAATTAACAATTTATAAACAAAGAGGTAAGTTAAATGATTTTAATATATTATCATGTACTGTATTTAACTCTTAGAAGTCAAGCTAACACATTAGCTAGTTCCAGTCAGGTAAAGCCTAACTTTTCCACTGTTGCTTGCTGGTAGTTTTCTTTCAGAAAGTTTCAGCATATCTTTACCTGGGGTCTTAACCTGTAGGAGAGGTCTACAAGCAAGGAAGACAAGAGGAACTAAATTACTCTTACAATACAGAACAGAAATTTAAAGATTAAAGATACCTACCTTCTTAGGTGATTTATCAAGAATTTATATTTTAATCAGACAATGTTTTGTTTAAGAAAAATATTTGTAGGAGGGAAAATTGTATGGCTAAAATGAGGATGCTGGCTAAAGGAAAATAATGAAAAGAATGACCAAAAAAATGTTTAATATTTGCAAATGGCATGGAGACTTCTTTTAGCAGTGATACTAGTGTTCTAGAATAAATATTTATTGTTGTCCAAATAAACATAAAAACACTTGCATGAGTAAACAGCAGAAACAGTAACTTGTTAGAAGGTTGGAAAGAGGAACAAAGCATAAAATCCAGCAAACTAAACGTGAAACTTAGCCACCCTAGAAAATATCTCGGAGAAGAATTTACTGGAAATGACAATGATTGATAATGGAAAATTTGGAAACCTAGTAGTCCAGTAAAACCGGATTGGTTATTATTTGACCTGCTTCCTAGGTTAATAGATGAGGAAGGTGATAAAAGCTTCTAAACAAGGTGATTTCATTTGCTCTTTACTTCAGAATAGTACAGTTCTTCAGGCATGAGTGTGAGGACTGAACGCCCAATCCTACCACTAGAAGACACTTCAGATAAATTAAATTTTAATAGTCAAAATCACAAGTTGCAGAAAGATTTGCCATGGTTTAAATGACGAGTGGGTGCTAGTGTTGGATCATAGGTTGGACTAGATGATCTCAGAGATCTTTTCCAATCTTCTGATACTGTGAAGATCATGCAGGAAATGACAGTGGGATGGCAGAAGTGAATCCCTGTTATATGCAGGACACTGTGTGTGAAAGGGAGGGAAATCTTAAGTAACAACATGCTTCTACAGCTGTGACAGTACAAGTCAAAAAGAGGTTGTGGGGTCCATGTGGATACGTTAATGATAATGTTACTTCGAGTGCTTAGCAATGTCCAAAGCAGCTGATAGACTTAAAAAGTTACTAGGAAAGGAAAAGAGACCTACATGGTAAAAAAAAATTTGCTGCTTATGGTGCATTTTTGTGTTGACTAAACATGATCTGATTTACTGTCTCCTTCTATTTTCTGTTTAACTTCTTTAGAAAAGATGTAGTAGAAGCAAAAGATGTACAAAGAAGTGTGATTATAGTTGTGGGATATCAGCTGGAGAGATAAAAAAAATGCGTTCCCAAAAATTAGTGTGAGCTGATGAAAACCAGCAATGGTCTGAGGTCAGAAGTATGAACAAAAACAGAGAGAACTGCTGAGAACAGGAGGCCTGGGTGGTGAATGATGCTTAGAACCAATCTGTGTAAAGACATAGGAAATAAAAGTAGGTGCAGAATTTAATGAGTGGTGAGCTGCTAGTAGTGTTTGTTGAGATGAGTACTGTTGGCTAATGCTTTGCCAATGCACAGGACATCAGCATGGCTTACATCCTCCACATGGTTCTGAATGACACAAAACTGAGAGGAAGTCAAGAAGCTGCAGCGTACGTCTGCTGTTAGAGAGGCCTTGGCAGACAGGGCAGATACACCACAGAAACGCTGGGAAGGTCAGCAAAGGTGTTTTACAGGCTCCCGCACATGCGCTGGAGCAATCTGAGCAACAGTGCAACCTGGACACTGACTGACTAGAGAAACAGACCTGGGGATTCTTGTCAGCAGTGAAGTTGCATTAAATTCTTATGCCCGAGAAGGCCAACTATGTGCTGGGTTGCATCAGCAATAGTGTAGCCAGCAGGTCAAGAAAAGTGATTACCCATGGCACTTGTAAGACTGCCTCCTGAGTGCAGGGCCTACATTGGGGCTCTCTGGTAATAGATAAACAAGATGCACTGGAGGGCATCTAAGAGGGGTCACCACAATGGAGCAGACTTCCGTGGAAAGGCTGACAAAATTGAAGTTTTGGTCAAAAGGAGGAGTAAGGAGAGACTTGTATCTTCAACTTCCTAATAGAAGGGTATAGAGAAAATGGAACCAAATCCTTCCTGAAGGTACACACTAATATGAAACAAGTAGTGGGCACAAGTTGAAAAGTGGCATTTTGGTTCGATACTAGGGAAGATGTTTCTGCTGTGAGACTGGGTAAACACTAGAACAGGCTGCCACAGGAGGCTATGGAATCTCCGTTCTTGGAGATACTCACAGTTCTGCTGCACAAGGCCCTGAGCAGCCTAATTTAGCATTGAAATTAGATCTCCTCTAAGTAAAAGCTTGGATGAGATGGCCTCCAGAAGTCACTTCTGACATGAATTATTATTTTTTGTCTATGGCTGGTATTGCCTTGAGACAAGACTGATGTATCAGATGATATGTCAGGGGGTTTTATCACCCGTCTTGTCTGCTTGCTTGGACTAACTTTCCAAGGAATTTGAAGCTTTAGAGACATTTGTTATTAATGACACAGATGCCTTGAAATTAGCTGTTAGCTACATACTTTACCTACGTCACCTGGGTAAACTGTGTGTGAGTAAGAACAAATAAATTACTTGTAGGATGATGTGCATGACCTATCTCGCCGATGAAATATTAGATGACAGTAGTGGGAAACCTTGGGAACATACTAAAATATTACTTTAATTAAGCATTGAGAAGCAATTGATGTGTATATTTATCATGGCCAACAAAGTCCTGTGTTTATAATGCACGAAGATGTAAAGTTCTGGCACCAAGTGTTTTCCTGGAAGTCAACCTATAGTATAGGTAGCATTATATGAGCAAACCAAGGCTCTTTATGAATGGGACAAGAAGGAAAGATTCCGTTTTAGAGGAAAAGACAGTCGTTATTTAATGACAAAATTGCATTAATATGGATTCTTCTAACCAGGAGCATCTTAGTGAAGTCAATATGGTAAGTATTTTAAGCATCCTAAGTATCCAGCAATAGTTAAACCTTTTTCAGTAGGGAAGTCTGCATTAGACATCTACAATAACATGGTCAGCTGGACTGAAGAATACTGATACTGAAATAATGGAGTGGCAGAGTTACTGAGAGATGTGTAATAGTTTACATCCGAGGAGAAGCTGGTTCTCTGGGTGGTGTGGAATAGGTTCTGTACTAGTTGTTGTATGTCAAGACACGTTGAAGTAGAGGAATGTTCATGATGTATTAAGGCTGGAGTAACAGTAACTATTTGATCTGACTGAAAAAGGGTTTGGGCTGATTGGCTTTTTAGTTCTACTCTGGAGGATATAAAAGGTAGATAGTATGGATAGCTGGGAAATAAAAGCATTTTTGGTTTTTAATAGAAATATTTTCGTAGAAGGTAAAGAATAACTAGATCTGAAGCTGAAAAACTGGGTTTATACGAGAATTTGATGATAGATTTGTATCTCAACCTCCTGTTGAGTATTTCAGAAGTCATGAAGTATTAAAGCTAAAAGGCAATTTAAAAAAAAAACAAATATGGTGGCTTTTTTTGATGATTTCAAATCCATTGCTTAACAGTTCTCAAAACTTGTAATTTTAAATTTAGAGTAATCAAATGAACATATGTTGTTAACTTGCTCATTTAAAATATTCAGCCTCAGCAAATTATGTTCAGTAATGATCTGTTTAGCTATGACATATGTAGCAATTTAGTGGATTTGCTAGGAAAAACGTCCATGGAGTTTGGTAAAGCATTAAGTTTGGTGATGTATTTGGTTGTTATAACATTTTCCTTAATATGAACTCAATTGAACTCAGGTATCATTAAGATTATATGCTGAAAAACATCAAAAAGGTGATCATGGGATACACTATATTAAATCGGAGTGAGGTCTTAAGGTAACACGAACAACATTGTGTATATCTACTTAACATGCAACATACTCGCCACCAGGCTTGTGGTAGGTTTGGAAATGCAGATGATGCTGGTTTGGGCTGCATGTATGTTATACAAAACCTAAAAACTGGAAAAATTTCCTATTAAAAACAGCACAATTACAAACCAGTGAAGACTGCATTATGAACTTGCTGCTGCTTTTATATCTCAAAAGGCTAATTTAGGAGCACAGGGTGAAGGTAAGTAGCCAGTTTCCTGCTGACTAATTATAACTTGAGTGTTTACTGTGCTCCCAAGTGGTTTGGTTGATATATTGAATTTTCAGCAGCCTCCTAAGTATATATTTTAAAAAAAACAACCCACATAAACATAATAATAGGAAAACTACTTTCTCTGAAAGAGTACAACAGTATATTTATTACATAGGAACAACAGTCATGCAAATTATTTGTTGTAATCTAGAAGATTAGATGTTATTCAAAACTAAATTAAGTAAATATTTTAACACATATATCAACCGTAAAGATTCAAAAGGAATCAGCTCCACAAACACAGTAATTTTGTAATAATCATGCAATGAATTAAAGTACTCCTTCTATATTGGCATCTTGATTGAATGTCATAGGTATTTCACTGGCCAGTGATTGCTTGAAGTTCTGTTACTGGGATCTCTAATTCCCTAGCTGATCTGTAGATAGAGGTATGCACATCTATGCGGTTGGAACAATCCCCACACTCCCATCCCTCAAAATAATGATCGCAGCACCCTGTGCTCTTCTGAGTAATTATGTCCCTCATGTTTACTCTTCCTGCCTCCTTTTGTACTCTTATATTTATTTTTTTTCTGGTGGATTTCAGCAAACTTAGCCTTTCTAAATAATGACTTTTAAGAAGGAGGAAAAGGCAGAAAGGTGATCTTAGAGGCTTTAAAAACAAAAGAAGTTTGGGAGTTGAAAAGAAGAAAGTTAGAAGATATGAAGTGCTTAGTTATGAAAACTATATGCAGAACTATTGGGAGCAGTTATGGATGTTTCCAAAACTGTGGCCTGCAGGGCTGTTTCGTGTGGACTAATGTGTTGCTGGAACCTAGGCCGTGGTGAGGGAATGGTGTTTTTGTTGCTGCGGACATCATTTAATATGAGTACTTCTGAGAATTCCTGCAGCTGAGGCAGGTAAAATCTGGCAGCTTAAATCACCTGAAATTATTTTCACAGTGTGTAAAAGTTTGGTGCTACTTTGGACTCCTAAATGGGTTTCCCCCTGGGATGATCATTCCACTTTCACAGCAAGAGCACACTTAAAATAAGGTGTTCACTTAAGATGACAGATAAAGTCAAGCTGGACAGCTAGAATTGTTTTTCTCCACAATTCATTTTCCCATTGGTGCAAATTTTTCAGCTTATAGGAGAATATTTGAATGCATATAACAGTTTTAGTTGAAAGAGGGGAGATTTGGATTAGATACTAGGAAGACATTTTTTACTGTTAGGGTGGTGAGGCACTGGCACAGGTTGCCCAGAGAAGTTGTGGATGCCCCTTCCCTGGTGATGTTCAAGGCCAGGTTTGACAGGGCTTTGAGCAACCTGATCTAGTGGAAGATGTCTCTGCCTGTGGCATTGGGATTGGAACTGGATGATCTTTAATGTCCCTTCCAGTCCAAACCATTCTATGATGCTATGTGAAAAAGATTTTGAATCATTGCAGTTTCCTGGTAGTAATTATACTTGTTATGGTCACAGTTTTGGCTATCTGATTCTAATTTGTTTCTGTTTGAGATTATCATATAGCACAACATACAGCCTTTTTGTATACAGAAATTTTGGTGAGCATTGTTCCTTATACAGGTACAGGTATTTTTCACGACTTGATAAAACAATATTGCAGCCTCTTTCTATTTAGGCTTCTTTGTCTTACCTTGCAAGAACAGCATGAGAAGATTCATTTGAATATACCTCCAGAAGAAGAAACAGAGGTTAATTATTTCCAGCCAATGTTCTTTATTTGCTGTCATTCCCAGGCACTATCCATCCTCCTTCTTACCTGACATCCTAATTTTGGCCTTGAGAAAGCAAGATATGCAGGGAGAGGGCAAGCCAATTTGTGTGTGGCATCCGTTCTCATACTTTTGTTTATCATGTGTCCTTAAGGAGGAAATAGGATATGTGAGAATAGCCCAAAAAATGTCACCTTTAGAAGATTTTAATTTATGTAAGTTGTATGGTTTGATTGTGCCAAGACTAAATGTGAGGAAATAATCTGTAAAAATTGCTGGTTGAAAGTAAGCAGCCCTCAAGTTTTGCATTAGAAGGCTAGCAGAAACTTGACAAATACAAATAAATGAATAAGCTCTATTTGAGACTTTCCATATGGGTCATTATTGTCTTTAGTGGCTTTTTATATTGCTGAAAATGATGTAGATTTTAACTCGTGCTATTGTGCTCACTTCTGTTGTATTTATATGTTGCATTAGGCCTTCAGAATTGGTAGGAAAGCAATTGTCAGTGGACAGCATTCAAGTCTTTTACTGCCAAGCAGCGCTGACATGATCTTTGCCTATTGTGTAGCACAGGTAGATATGTCACATCATTTGTAGTGAAATACTAGAAGTTTGTCTTTTTTTCTTCAACAGATTCAGAGCATTCCTATTACAATTTACTCTTGAAGAAAGCAGGACAATTTTTATCCAATTTGCAAATCAATCTGTTGAAGTTTGCACTTTCCATACGGGCGTATTCTCCAACAGTTCAGATGTTTCAGCAGGTGACTATATTGACTGAGATATTTGGTACATGATTTTATTTGATATTTTGGCTGCAGAGTAAAGAATGTTCATTATTATCGTTCAGGAAAATATTTGGAATCAGACATGATCTGTTTATAAAGGTGATGCTTTATATTGACAGGAATAAGTAGGCATGTTTAATTGTCTGGATAACCTTATTTTCAGGGTATAAAGTTTGGAATTGGTCATATTTAAAACTCAGATTGTGGGTTTTTTTTTGCGTTGCTTTAAATAATTGTCTGGGGATTCAGACATTCCCAAAGTAGGATATTTCTTGTAGCTTCAAGTAATTTATATCTGTTATCTAGTAGACTTCTCAGTAAAGTGTGATATCCATGTTTCTGAAAGGTAATAAGCTGCAATAAAGTTAGGGAGTTATGTGAGTGTTCTCTGAATGAATATAATCATTTCAGACTCATACCTTTCATTTTTATCTTTCAGCTTTTGAATCCAGAGTCATTGGTATGCAGTCATGTGATTCCCAATTTATGTGGGAATAGCTGAATAGAGTTAAAAACAAAAAAAAAAAAGGAAGAAGAGAGAACCGAAAATTGACATAAATTGTTTGGGTTTTATTGGTTAGCAGTCAAGTCTCTGTATATTAACATGATTGCTGAGAGTGACTAAAATTAAAAATATCTCCGAGTACAGACTGTGATTTTTAGCTTGTGGAAGAGATTCCTCAGCCGTGTTTTTACAGGGCTTGCATTTTTCTGAAGTATGACTGCATTTGATAGACCACATCTCACAAAGGTTATAAAGTCTTAATCTAATATTTTCCATTACTTTTTTTTACATGTACCCAATTTTGAATGGGCTTAATTAGAAGCACAACTCAATGGCAGCTGTTGAGTTATTTTAATCAAAGGGATGTGAGTTTAAGTTGAAGTGCAATCAAAGCATTCTAGTTGAGTATAATTGTTGTAATATTAGATTGCAGCTGATGAACCTCCACCAGAAGGCTGCAGTGCATTTGTGGTTATCCATGAGAAGCACACCTGTAAGACTAATGAAATAAAGAAGCTGCTGAAGAAGGCTACTAAGAGGTAAATGTAATGATGTGTTTTAAGAGGAAAAGTAAATTACTTAAGAGGAAAAATAAATTACTTAAGAGGAAAATGTATTATTGCATATATACTTGTCGTATTTTGAAATTGTGTGTTCTGCTTACTTAGTAATGCCAAGCCCATTAATCTCCATATACTGGATATTAAAAGACATACCCATTTAAAGTATATGTTGGTTTTGCAATATTTTGAAAGCATACTGTTATGAGAATTCGTCAGTTGTGAATGGAAGTAGAGTTTTAAAATAAAATTGTAAGGCTTTGCTTCTGTAACCACAAGGATAATGTTGTATTTCTTCCCCCCCCCTTTTTTTTTTTTTTTGCAAAAACACCTCACTGTCTAGTTTGCAATGTCCCATTTTTAACTATTATGCTCTGCCTAACAAATGTCTCTTAATTTCTTACATAAACTATTTGTGGTGTATTTTGCTTTTAAAATGTTGAATTCTTCCAGCCATTTATTAAGGCATCATGAAACTCTAACATTTTATCACAATATCTGAAAATATTCTTCTTCTAAAGTAGTTAACCTGAATTCAGCATAGTCTCCTTTCTAGAGATACTATCCTCAAATTTACAAGCTACTGAAAAATCACATTACTAAACAGTAGAATCCTGAAGTATTCAGAATTGAAAGAGTTAGACTTCTAGGAATCATTCATTTTAAGAACTCACAACAAAAACTAAGTTCTTTCTATGATATTGTTCTTGTGTTTTGAATAGTTTTGTGTGCACCTGTCACATTGCCATCTTTAGAGCTGCAGGCACAAAATCTTGATATATTTTCTCACCTTCTCCCTACCTCTAAGGAAGCTGAGTCACTCAAATATTTGGAACTCCGGGAGCTAGACTTTAAGAAAAACATGTTCACCTCTGAGTAATTGTTACCACTATTACTTTCAGTTGTGCTCCTCTGGGTGCTTTTCACTTGTGCTGGTTATATTTAGAATAGGTGATGCAGTTAGGGCTGTGCCCCTTTTCTTCTGCCTTTTATACTTGGTGAAAAAAATGATACAAGGGGCAGTGCACCATTTCACTGTTGATTTATCTAAACCACTTATTATTTTTCTCTGTGGCTTTTATAAAAAGAGATCCTTTTGTTTTATTGATTCCTTTTTATTTCAAACTATTTTGCTTTGTGTTTCATTTTCTTTTTATCTGTTCAGTCTTGTGTGACTCCAATTAAGGCAGCCCAACTTAAGTTAGGCTTTCAGTTGTGTTCTGAAGTTCTCCATATTGGATGAGGACACTAGATATGATATATTTTTAGGGATGTTTGTTTTGAATCTCACTGGAGGAGAAAGAAGAGGCTGCAGCATAACTTTATGCAGATCTGTCGGCTCAGCCTGAGATCTGGGAAGTCTTAGGTGCTTTGGACTCTTGTCTCTTGCAACCTGTGATAAGACTAGAGGTGATGATAGGAAGATGTGCCAGGGGAGGTTTACACTGGATATTAGGAAGAGGTTCTTCCCCCAGTGGGTGGTGAAGCACTAGAACAGCTCCCCAGGGGAGCAGTCACGGCGCCGAGTCTGCCAGAATTCAAGAAGCTTTTGGACAATGCCCTCAGTCACGTGGTATGAATGTTGGGAGTGTCCTGTGTAGGGATAGGAGTTGGACTCAGCGATCCTTTTGGGTCCCTTCCTACTCAGGTAAATCACAGAATCACAGAATGGTTTTGGTTGGAAAAGGCCTTGAAGATCATCAAGTCCAACCCTGAATCTATCATTCTATGATGATTCTGTGACTCGGAAGAGCCCATGTCCTCATGTTGAGCTCAAAGTTTTGCTTCATCCAATCCTTTGTGTAGCAGCTACTGTGATTTGGACTGTTGCACTTTCAGCTGGTTTGCAACAGACTGCATGGCTCTAATTGGAAGCTTTCTGTGTGGAGGTGCATGTGGGCTACTCAAGGGCTCTGGACATTTGAAAGGCAGATCTTCAGTGGTTAAGTGGTTGAGATTGGTTATCTTGCGAACTGTCCAGTACACAGCACTAAGATTTCTGGGGCTGTTCATTAGGCATGGTGGTGTTGGGCTGACAGCTGGTCTTGATGCTCTTAAAGGTCTTTTCCAGCCTTAATGATTCTATGATTCTAAGAGCAGGAGCATTGATGGGAGTCACGTTTTACTCAACCAGTGCCTTAGAAGGATTGTCAGTACACGTCTGCTGTCTTCTGTCCATCACATTCCTTCTGCATCCCATCTTGGCATTTATCTAGTCAAGAATATGGTTGCCTGTAGTACCCAACTAACTGGTTAGTGAGTGCTGGACTCCACGTTCATGTATTTTTTAAATTTTTTTTTGTCTACCCAACTGCTCTGTTCCTTCACTTTCAGGCAACCTTCTCATGAGAATCTCTTGTGGCAGGAAATAAATTAGCTTTCAGCATTAACAGCAATAGAATCAATTACTTTTCACTATTATTCAGTGTTGAAGAGAAACAGAGAGTGGAGGCTTATCTTGGATTTACAAAGGCTGAACACTAATTCTCCAATCCAAGGTCATTATGGTGCCCTATGCAGTGTTATTTCACTACAGCACTTATTTTTTTTTGTGAAACTTGGGTCTTTATAGTATAAAATGCTTCCTTTGAGATCTAAGTGTTCACGAAAGTCAGGACAGCACTTGGTAACCACCTTCTGAGAACAAGAGTCATTCTGCTATACCTAGGTGTCTAGTTAAGAATAGAGAATCTCCCTCAATTTAGGTTTTCAACTCTCTCTAAATGACTGTGGCAGTTCATGTCTCTCTGGATATGAGAAAGAAGTTGCACACCACATCCCATATGTATGCTTTCACTGGGGCAAATCTGCATCTGTTCACAGACAAAGCTTACACATTCAAGAGCTGTTTCAAACTCCTGATGACACCTGCTTTGTCTGCCTAATCCTATGATGACAGCGGGAAAGCTTACCTTGTTTTTCTGTAACACGTGGCTGCACGCACTCAAATTTAATTCTCAAACCAGGCCTCTCCTTTTGTCACTACCTTACAAATGTGGTCTTTGATTGTGTACGTACTAAGATTGCATAGGATGCTGACATTAAGGCCCTGACTGACCTGATACAAATTTGCCCTTCCTTGAGGGAGGAATTGGAGCAAATGACATCCAAAGGTCCTTTGCAATATAAGTTATTCTGTGATTTTTATACTGAAGGTATTCCTAGACTTTGCATCAACAGTGGTATGTGGGGTTCTGCTCCTGTCTTTCCAGTGTGACTTTTCAATGAATACCTGGTACACACATTCCTGCAGTGCATGTTTAATGATGACAGTTTCTCAGCTTGCCTTGGAGAGCTTTGGAGGGAGTTTCCTGGCCTTTTAAGTGTCACTATGTGAAGACAACACTGAAAAAGAAGCATACTCATCAATAATTAGCACACTGAGTATCCTATTCAACCATATCCCCTGTTACTTTTCCATCTTTCCCAGTGTGTATTTAAAAGATGTTTGCAGTCATCTGATAAATCATTGCAAGTATAGAAAGTCTAACTTTTCCACAGTCACAGACTTTAATGAGGAGCAGGTAAGCAGACAATCAAAATCTGCAGGATAAGCTACATTAACAGAGCTTGATGGTTTAAGAGAAGCATGGCCCCAGTTAGTTTCCATGTGTGTTAGTAGCTTTATCAAACTTCACTGAATATCCCTTTGCTACTCTGTTACTCACTGATGGATCTATACATCTTTAGCAGATATAACACAATGTTTAAATGAGAAAGATTGAGCTGTAACTGATTATTGCAAAAAATAATGCTGTGCTTTTCATTTGCTCTTTGTGATGTGATTTGATAAAATAAAATTATTTATAGTTGATGCTGATTTTTCAGTTTCTGAGACTTTAATCGGAAAATTTATGTTCTAGGTTTATGAGCAATCATCATTATTTTGTGATGATTTTAACATGGCTTTAGTCTATAAACCCTTGGTATTTCAATCATGAAGTAGAAAAAATGCTGCTATTTCTACTTGCATTCTGAATATATATTATCAAAATTATTTGTTTTTAAAACCAGACCCAGGCCATATATTTTTAAGGGCGATCATAAATTCCCGACTCTCAAAGAGGACGGCCCAGTGGTTATTCTTTATGCGGAAATGGGTACAAAAGAATTTGCTAAATTCCACAAGATTTTATCTGAGAAGGCGCAAAAGGAGGAAATAGTTTATGTTCTCCGTCATTATGTTCAGGTATGCAATTTGAATTAACGTTGATTCAGGAAACTGTTAGTATTCTGTCTTTATTTTCCTTACTTTCTGGCAAAACACACATTCTACATTTGGTTTTGCATTTGCCTAAATGATGTGCAACATATATTCTGATTTTAAAACTTTTTAGATTGATTCACCTAATGAAAACTTTGAAGCTGGGAAAACATGATAATATTGTCTAATCCTGCATGCAAGCATTGTTTGCATCACTGATTGATCTTAAGATACCTCTTTTTAATTTGTATGTCTGGATTTTGTGCATTGTATGAAGATCTTGGGTGAATCTTGGTGCAGCAGGCTAAACATATTAGTAAAAAGAACTAGGAAAATGGAAGCTAGAATAGAAAATAAAGCTGAAAAATCATTACAGTTATCATTCTGCATGTTCTCAGTAAAATGTCATATGTTCATTACAGTACAGCAGCATGGGCTATCAGAGTCAGCAGCATTTTAGATACAATGCTTTTCTGTATGCTTTTCTTCTCCCTGAAGATACACCAACAAGACAAATACCAGTACATAGAAATATATTGTCCCCATTTTATTGGAAGCTTTTCCTAATTTATATTCCAAGTACAGCTCTTAAATAGTGCTGCTAGTACAAGAATAATCTCGTGGAGTGAGAGGTTGCAGTTATTTATGGAGACCAGGAATTTCAGGAAGATGAGATCCATAGTTTGCAGATGATTTTGAGTTGTTTGCTCACAGTAATGAAGTAGAGAATTTGAGGAAACCAGTCTTAAATTCTAAGTTCAGTAGGGGAATAGGTTTTACTGAACTTTCTGTTATTCTTTCATGCACTTTTTCCCCCAGTAAAATGCCTACAGTCTCCTTGCTCTGACATGCACCAAGTTCTCCCCAAACAGATATTGTCTTCCTCCCTGTACTTCCTCTCTCTTCAGAGTGTTCATTTTTCTCCCTCCTCACAACACCCACTTGTATTTTTTGGCTTCACTGGTCTGTCCTTCTTTGCATTAAATACTAGAAGAGGAAGCATGGAGAGAAGAGATACAGTCTTTCTGCTGTCTGTTGGGTTTTTTTGCCAGTATAACTGAGAATGCTTAGAGTGCAGTGCTCTCTCTGCGTTGATTTGCTTAGAGGATGAAGACGGGCTTGGTCTCTTCTCTCAGGTGACCAGTGACAGAACTAGAGGGCATGGACTCAAGCTTCGTCAGGGAAAGTTTAGACTTGATGTTAGGAAAAAGTTCTTCACTGAAGGGTGATTGGCCATTGGAATGCGCTGCCCAGGGAGGTGGTGGAGTTGCCGACCCTGGAAGTGTTTAAGGGGAGACTGGATGAGGCACTGAGTGCCATGGTTTAGATGATAGTATTAGTGTTAGTGTTGGTGTTGAGTTATTGGTTGGACTTCATGATTTCAGAGGTCCTTTCCAACCTTGTGATACTGTGACAACACCTCCAGCCCAGCTGGGTTTTCTGTTTTGAGCTGGAGGATTATCAGTACAGAATGATTTTTAGAAGTTGTAAGCTAAAGCTGAAAGGCTTTCAAGAAATTGCTGTTGTGCGTGTACCAATTCTGTTTCATAAAGGGGGTTTTCATACAGTTTGACCATATTAGGACACATTTTCAGGAATAAGTATGCTCTGAGTATTTACACTACTGAATGTCAAATTTACGTTCTAAGTTAGAAATACTTTTTTTGTTCTTAAAGTGGCAACCTATGTTTAGCAGTGATATATTAAGATATATTCTTAATCCTCCTTGCAGTCAGTGATTAACTCTTTTGTCAAAACTCTTTGAAAGAATCAGCCTGATGCAGAAATGGAGAATTTCCTCCTAATGTGCTGGAGTCTGGCAAAATTTTCAAGAAATTAATAGATTAAAATGTAAATTGTAAAGCATCAATAGTTGTATAGGATGCTACCAGCTCTGCCTGTTCTACTCCTTCTTCTAATATTATGTGAAGGGACTACATTTTTTACACAGCCTTTCTGTGGTCTGCAGGAAAGAAAGGAAGTCCTTACTTTCTGTCACACGCCTTCTCAATGGACTGTCCATATGCCTTACATGACTCTTACAATTTGTTTGGTGTAGTATTTTATACTTTGGTGTAGTATTATGTACTTAATATGAAAACTGGATTTATATTATGACTATCATAACATTTTAAAGTTATAGTATTAGATATTGTTTATCTCCTAGAAATACGGGTTTTTAAGTTTTTTTTAATAATATCATTAAACAGAAACCAAGTTCTAGAAAAATGTATTTATCCGGATATGGTGTAGAACTTGCAATAAAGAGCACAGAATATAAAGCAGTAGATGACACACAGGTTAAAGGTATGTTGTGTTTTGGGTTTTTTTTTAATTTATTATATTTTATTGGAGATGCCATTGAAATATATTAACCTTTTCAGTTATAGAGTCACTAATGCTTTGAAATTTATACTTATTTCTTATAAGAGAAGAAAGTCCCAGGCATTATGAGTGAGACATCAAAATACATGCAAGCATTTGTAAACAACTGTGATTAGATGTAGTGCATTGTCTGAGCTGTAATTGTTGTTTCCTGTGGCTGTTCAAAATGTAACCCATTCTTCCTTTCAATAGGTATATAGTTATTTAACCTTTGTTCTTCAGTTTCTTTGTTGGCATCTCTAATATGCTAAATACTCCAGTTTCTACACTGCAGTGTTTCAGGGTATGGGGGAATGTCTGCATTTTTGTGGAAATGCTTTCACAATCTTCTGTAGGAAAGATGTGCTCTGTCCTGCAATTTGTTATCAATGTAAGTTATTACAAATTGAAATGAGACATTTACCACAGAAAATTCTAGCTATAGCATTCTGACACAGAGAAATTACTTCATGTGGAATTACATTTTTGTGGAGTATCTATGCCAAGATACAAAGAAAGCTAGTTTAGCTCTCATTTAGTAAGATTAAGGTTTAATAGACTCTGAGCCACTTCAAAAATAGTTGGATTTTTTAAGGGAAAGAAAGTGACTTAGGCAAAATGCTAGCTGGAGATTCAAACACTTTAAAGTCGTCATGGCTTTCAAGCATAAATTTGGTAGTAGCTAACTGATAAGATTTATACCTTTCCACATACTCAAACTGAGGAATGGCTATTTTGGGAAGTGAACTACTTAGCCGTATCAATTTCATTTGTATAAAAATGCAACCATTGGATGAATTATATTTAAAGAACAGTTTGAATGTTGCTGAGTTCTGTGAAGTGGTTCATTCTGATACAAAAAATGAATGCAAAAATATAATTCTGATGGAAATCATGTCTGGAAACAACAGTTTTCCAATTCTATGTTTCTGTTAACTGCTTCATAGTTCCTAAGAACATAATACATCAGTAACTTTTTTGTTTATATTGTCTACATGTGCTATGTACTCAGGAGCAAATGATACAAAAGAAGAGGAAGATGAGGAGGAGGAAAGTGATGTCCAAGGATTTCTCTTTGGCAAATTAAAGTGAGTTGGTATAAATTATAATTAAGCTTCTGCATTTGTTTCTGGAACCTGAACCAATGTGTGGGGTTTTTTTATAGAAGGGAAATTAATGATGGAAATTACTTTATTTGTTACTGGTGAAAATTCTGAATAATTTTTTTGTGTATGTCTTGTGAATGTAAAAATACAACAGTTGTTTATTCTGTTAATTTCAATTTCATAGAATCATAGAATTACCTGGTTGGAAAAGATTTTTGAGATCATCGAGTCCAACTGTACCTGTCCACTTACTAAACAATGTCCCTGAGCATCTTGTCTACCAGTCTTACACCTCCAGGGATTGTACTCAACCATCTCCCTGGCAGCTCTGCCGGTGCCTGACAGCCGTTTCAGTGAAAAAATTTTTTCTATGTCTAGTCTGAACCTCCCCTCCTAATTCTCTCAATGTATACAGTAAAGTGTTTTTAAAATAAAAAACCTCCCTCTAGGCAACAGTCACAAAAACTTAGATTCAAACATGAAAACATAGTGTTCTACAGTAGATTGTTGCTACTACTTCTGCTTTCAGATAATTAGAATCCAAATGTTGGTTTTCAAAACACGGGTAGTAGCACAACAAACCCAACCCTGTGTGTTTCAGCTACGTAAGGTGTTTTAAAGATGGGTAGTCATTCATTTCTTGGAGTGAAGGAGCACTATTTCTTGGAAGATGTCATCTTATTTTGGAGTTCAGGAATTTGTGTTCTGTTCTCTCAGGAACACATTTATCTGCAAGTTATTTTTCTAATAGTTATCTGTTAGTCCAAGTGACAGCTGAAGTGGGATGCTACCCTGTTGAGGGCTATGGGCTGCTTCTGGTCATATATTGATGGTTTAATTTTGTGATTGCAGTCACCAGGAGCACTTCCCTTTTCCTGTAGCAAATCCATGCCATGAATCATAAATCTTGGCTTTTTCTTCAAGAAGAAACTCAAGAGCGTGGATCTCCTCTAGTGTCATTCTCTCTCTTATTTTTAATGTAAAAAATAAACTTTTTTGTAGATTTTCTTACCGATCTATTAAGTCTTCACAGTGTTCAGGGACGCTGGTGCTGTCTCAAGTCTTCAGATTCCATACCCTTTTTGTCTTTTTTTAAAGTAAACATGTTGAGGTAGAAATGCACCCAGATCTGCAGACATCCTTATTTTTTCACTTGTCTATGCAGACCTTCCACGGCAGGTAATGTTATGTCAGATGCTTATGTTGTATCTTCATCTGAGCTTTTCTCTTCTTGTATTGTGCAAGTTTTAGCTAAACTTGGCTTCTGGGGTTGCACTGTGGCTAACTTGTGAAGCTGTCAGATCATTACTGAGACCTTTTGACAGTGTTTCTAAACTAGATTCTTATTCTTTTTCATACTGGAAATGAAAGAGGTGGTTCAGTAATCTGTACATTATCCCTTGTTTATATCCATGTCAAAGGTTATACTTTTCTGAGCTGTGAAATAGGTATGGATGTAAGCAGAAGACATAAAATCTTAGAAATGTAACTGTTTGATTATGTAAATCATTGTGATACATATTCAGAGAAGGGTAGCTTTTTATTTGGGTTGGCTTTATTCATGTTTGATTTTGTGCCCACATTGACCATAGTATAAGTGAACAAGAGAAATGAAGGACTAAGCATCAGTACTAGATCTTGGCTGTGGCTTGTGGTGAGGTCTTATTTGCCAGATGTCTTGAATTCACAGAGAAGTTGAAGGTCTGAGTAACTGGTTAAGAGTCTGCTGCTTCATAGAGGGATTTCTAAGAGTACTATGTTTTTCATTTCTAGAGCTATGTTAAAAGTAGAAAAAAAAGTCTTTGTTTCCATTTTCCGCTGAGTTTGTTTTCTCTGAGGAACCTGGATAATATTTTAATTCCAGAACACTCTTCATCAGTAAAATTTTTCTTTTCCTATAAAGAGCAAGAGTTAACATCATCCAACAGCTAAAAAAATGAGGGAGGAGAGATTCCTTGTGAATTATAACAGAATTATAACAGAACTTTAAGTCTTAATGCTTCGGATGTTTGATTTAGCTACTTTTAAATTCTTATTCAATACTTCTGACAGAAGAATCTTTAGAAATCTAATGGAGATTGTTTGATGTTCAATGGTGCCTTGTAGTCTTTTCCCTCAGAAAATCTTTGCCCAATTATGTTTCAAAAATAATAGCCAAACTTGTGGGCACCAGGCTCTTCTTCAGATCTGAGTAGGGATTTGTGTGCTCGGTACCTTAGTTTTGTAGGTGATGTTAATTTATAAAATACGTTCTTTACATTGACCTCTCTATATCTTTTGTAGGTAATACAAAAACTGTGTACAGTTACAGTTAACCTACAGTAGTTAGTATACAATTATACAATATGCTATAGAAAACTAACTCAACAATTACCTGTTTTGTGTGTTAATACTACTTAATCTTTGAGTTAATTTATGCTATCAAATTTTGTGACAGCACTTGAGACAGATCACTACATAATAATAGAACTCCTTGTAACTAACAGATTTTTAGCACTCAGAAATCACCTCTTACCCCAAATACTCATTTTTGTTAAAAATGAATTAAAATTTTAATTCTTGCTTGTTATTCTAGCAATATAATATTATGTGCCAGTGATACTGTGGATAAAAGACGGCACTGATGGATGTTATTGATTTTGCCTTTTTTAAAAAAAAACCTTTTTGTTGTAGGCAGTTGCATCCCGATTTGAAAAATAATCTGAAAGAGTTTAAAAAACATCTAATTGAAACTACAAACAACATGGAGCCTTTGAAGGTTTGGGAGCTACAGGGTAAGTATTGTGTTTTTCTGGATTAACCAAGTAGTCTGTTTAATTTGCTTTTGCTATGTTGATGTCTCAGTGTTGTGATAAAAGCTTCTTTTAAAAAGAGACATTGTTTCATAAAAAAGCAGTGCTATGTCAAGTATTTACAATTACTATATTGGTATCTTGTCCTAGTATTACATGATAGAAATTAAAGGAGCATTGAAGTAATTTTATAAGATGGAGAATCATAACCAGCTTTACTGATTTTAAAGGAGACAGGCATGGTTGGACTTGATGATCTTTTCCAACCATGATGATTCTGTGATTCTATGAAAGTAATTAAATGTTAGCATGCTGTTTTTTCAGTGCCAGAAAGTCTGGTACTGGCTTGTGATAAGCACATTCAGGGCCTTTTCAAACAGGGGGTCTTCAGCCCTCTCTTTGTATGGTGCTGTTGTTTCCATACTCTTACTCCTGACATGACTGGGTGTTTTCTCTAGTTCATTCTTAATGATTAATTATAGTTGTCTGAGTTAATGGCTCGGCTGCTCTCTGATTTCCTTTAATTAGCTTCCAAGTAAAAATTTAACTAAATTTAACCGTAACTCCTTCAGCTATAGCACATGCTTCTATTTATAAATGACCATAAATATAATTCAAGTGTTGTCTTTCAGGAACCTTTGTTTTAGGCAAGTAATTAGGTTTACTATTCAGAGCGAAAAACAATGCACAAAATTCCCTTTAATAACTCATTCTTTTCTCTGTGTGAGCAGCGTCTTGGTCTCTAGTGCTTCATTAGCTTTCAAAGCATATTTTGAGATCTGCTTCAAGCTTGGGATCATCTTTGCCCTACAGTGCCCTACACTGCTCTCTCAGCTGCATTAGGGTACCACAAGGGGAAGGTCTGCAAGTGGGAGTCCTCAACGAGGTAACCAAGAAGGCAAAGACATGTCGGTTTGCTTCAGTGGGATTTGAATATTCATACTTTAGCTGTTTAGCTATTAAAAATTTATGAAGGGTTTTAAGTGTGTGCCCTCAGTGTACAGGAGGTACGGTGTCACTATCTGTAGTAACAACAGCAGTTGAGTATTTCTTCACTTGATCACAGCTTTTATAGCTGTTGAAAGGGATCTGAAATGTTCTTTTTGAACAGTGATCTCTTAATACTTTTTGCTAGAAGTATTAAGAAACAGCAATTTAACATTCCACTTCTCAGGCTCAACTTTTTTCCAGCCAAGGTGTACCTTATTGGGCTAAACTAGGAATGTGTTCTTCAGCTTTTTTTAAAAATTCCCAATTGCTTCAAAAAGATGATGTGAAGTTATTCTAGGCAGCATCTTCTATGACTTTCTACCCAGAACATTTTACTGTCTGTAGCATCCGCTTTCCTCAAACTGAATAAGCCAAGGCCTTCAGTTTTGCTCAACTGTCTTACCTAGTTGATGATGAGGATTTAAAAGCATCATTGCCCTGAGGTAGTTGGGAAAACTATCCAAAGTACAGGGAAGCACATAATATATTATTGTACTGTCCTACTGCTACCAAAATTGGCTTTTCCCCACTCTCTTGTAGCAAAATATGTTGCATCCAAGTTAGGCACCTAGCAAGGGCTAACCGATTTCCCTCTTTGTTTTTACAGTTGATAGGCAAATGAATTATAAACTGTCCTGATATATGCAAATGTACTTAATTCAGAGAAAGATAATAGAGAGGAAAATGAGATCCCTTTAAAAATTGGCTAGACACTTAGGAGACCTAAAATTTGGTCGTAGAATCATAGAATCACCTGGTTGAAAAAGACCTTTGAGATCATCGGGTCAAACCATACCTGTCCACTACTAAACCATATCCCTCAAATTCACCTAACCTATCTTTTAAACACCTCCAAGGTTGGAGACTCCACCACCTCCCTGGGCAGCTGTTCCGGTGCCTGACCACCCTTTCAGTAAAAAAGTTTTTCCTAATGTCTATTCTGAACCTCCGCTGGTGCAACATACAGCCATTTCCTCTTGTCCTATCACCTGTCACTCGGCAGTAGAGACCAACACCCACCTCGCCACAACCTCCTTTCAGGCAGTTGTGGTCAGTGATGAGGTCTCCCCTCAGCCTCTTCTTCTCTAGGCTAAACAACCCCAGTTCCTGCAGCCACTCCTCGTAGGACTTGTTCTCCGGCCCCCTCACCAGTTTCATTGTCCTTCTCAGGACATGGTCCAGCACCTCAATGTCTTTCTTGTAGTGAGTGGCCCAAAACTGAACACTGACAGTAGATTGACCTTTCTTTTATGAAAAGAGTTTTCTTTTGCTGTGAAATTGCTGCAAACTCTTGAAAATTGTGCATATCAAATGTTCAATACAGCCTTCCACATTGAACTTACCTGTTCTCTGAAGATCTTGTGAAGTCCCGGAGTTGGAAAGGTGTTAATCTTTACTGCAGTTATGGACATCTGTGGGTTGATGTGTGTCTAAGTTTGAGCGTGATACCCTTGTCATATTGGCATAATGCCGTGTGATTAATTTTCTGTGTTTTTTCAGCATGTTTTTGTAAACTTAGCAATTACTTGTACAACATCTGTGCTCAAGACAGCTGACTAGAATTATGTAGGAAAGCCTAAATTGGGTATTTCCAACTTTTAAGTACCTGTGGTTTTGACCTTAATAATGTTGCTGTATAACCTTTTATAATGTATAATTGAAACATAAAAAATGTTAGTAGTGAGAGCATGTATGTTGAATAATTCTATGATTGTAGGAAGTATTGATTGAGAGTGATATTTGTACTGTGTTTGTTTTTTTTTCCCCCAGATCTTAGTTTTCAAGCAGCTGCTCAAATTATGGCTTCCCCTGTTTATGATGCCTTAAAGGTAATGAAAGACATAGCTCAGAACTTCCCAATAAAAGCGAGGTATGATATTTAAGCTTGTTTTTTGAATACTGTTTTTATGTTTGGTTTTGAATATGATGACAGTAATACAGATTTATTGCCTAATCCGGCTGTCAGGTATTCATGTTTTACAGCTTGCTGGATGGATCCCAGCTAATTTCATTGAGTAGAAAATAACTCCTGGGAGAGCTAATGATAAGTCATTTAAGTGTTTTCTGTCCGATGCAGGAGATTACATGACGGCATCCTGATCCTGCAGACACACACCTAGTTCCCTCCAGGCTTCTGCTGGAATTTTGTTTTCTGGGTGCAAAATTCTGTTGAATTAATATCAGATCTACTTGCAGTTGGAAGAGGCAGAATTTTATTAATTTTGCAGGGGATTCACACAGATATGTTCTAAGCACATCACTGATAAGATGAGACCCTGGCTGCTGTATGTTAATGTTCTTACCGAGGAAGATCTATCGCCCTTAACAATATATAACAAAAGATCAAGATAAATATTAAATACATGAATAACATTTTCCTCTGTACTAATATTAAAAATTGCTCTTCCTGTAAACTAATTGTATTGTAATTGAGAAATGCTTTTCTTTACAGTTAATAAGCTTGTCATGTAATCCTATCAGCAGTAGTTGCTTGAATTACTGAATTGAATATGATGCTAAATAGGGTTATTAACTTGGTACGTTTTGCATTTTACAACTCTTGTTTAATTACCACATAATGTTTCATTGTCACCTCTGGTATTCTGGTGGAGAAAATCTACACTGTAATGGAAAAACTACGTTTGTAAATTCTTGCTGTGAGGAACAAAAATGACTTTCAAAATGTCTGAAACATAATTATTATGAAATTGTAAGGTACAAGTTTACACTTAGATTAGCAATCAGAAAGTGCAGCTTTTCATTAGAAGGTAGTGGCAATGTACTTAATGTTGAACTGTAAAGCCAGTTCTGTTCTTTAAAGGACAGGAGAAAGGTCAGTTTGAAGCGCTCAAGGTGACGTTTAAATCATTGATTCATTAAAGTCATTAAATTATTACATCCCACTCAGACTCCTGCCGTGTATTTGTGGCATTAGAACACAATTTAGCTCCTCTTCAAACATTTTGTATTTATGGGTAAACATATAGGCAGACTTTAAAATTATTACAAGAGGAACTGCAGTTCCTATCCTGTGTAATTTATTCTAATATGATGATTATTTGACATAAATATTTTATAACATAAGAGATTACAAACGCTTAAACTATTTAAAGTTAGTAGGTCTGCATTGACAACAAACATAAAGAGACATTATGTAAAAACAGTGCACAGAATATATTTCCTTAATAATCTAATCGCAACCTGCTGAGTCAAAAATACGTTTGGAAAAAACCCAAACCTAGAATAAACAGGACATGAAGAGATTGCTTAATCATTTTACATAGATTTACTAATCATTATTGCAGTAGTGTTTTAAAATTGCTTAAATTTCACAGTTTAGGTATGAAAAAAATTTTAGGTATGCAAATTTGGAGCTGAAAAGGCTGTATAAAAATTTTAGAACTATAGTTATAAAATATTGTATGTTCCTTAAAAATGGAATGGGTCCTTAGACCATTAAAAAATTAATATACCATTCCTCTGGTAGTTTCTTTCACTTTCTAGTTTATTACCTGATTTTTTTTGTCAGTATTTCCAGTGGAAAAGGTTAGTCTGAGGTAGATTGTACAAAATGTCATCAGATGTAGACAGTGTAAGAACTGATATATGTCATGGCAGCATTTTCATAATTCATTTTATGTGATATTTCTCATCTTTGATATCTTGCATGTGTCATAAGTATCTGTTATTTAAGAATATAATAACAAGAAGTGTTTTCTGCTGTCATAATTCGTAAATGTTAACATTATGAACATGTAAAAAGTTTCCTTTTTTCCCTTGATATGCAGTACTGTATAGCTGCATGTTCCAGATAAGAGTAAAATATAATATGCATCAGAATATATGATAGAAAATATTACAAGCTGAAGGTCATGGAAGAACATTTCTACATCATGTGGAATGGTCATCAGTATCCATTTACTTTCAGACAGCAGAGTGTTTCTGTTTGAGTCCTTAGCACCGAATATTTACAAAAACATGCATAGAACTTTGAAAGTTTGAACAAATTGAACGATTGACTGATCTCAAAATGAATAAATGTCTTTCACAGGTGCTTTTACACTTGTTACCTCAGATTCCTAGGGTGTCCTTCTCAGCAGTCGCCCATCACACTTTTCTGCTTAAAATCTTGGTAGAGTCCTGTATCTTTAACTGTCCTGCATAGAAAAGGAGATAGTTAATAACTCTTTTAATGTTTTGCTTTCTTATTACCAAAATACTCAGTAAAACAACTTTGGCTGTTAAGTGTTTTACTTCTTTGCTAATGTTGAGCCAGCTTTGTCTTCTCCTTTCCACCTTTTTATTATTTTCACTTTCATTTTTTATGTTTCTGCCTTACTAATCTGAGCTACTTGAAGAGATTTAGGTTGTTCTTTTTATCCATGCAGTTTTTTATCACCTGTGTATGCAGAATGAGGCATTGATTCCAAAAGCTGTAGGTCCTCCTACTATTTATGTTGAGTTTAGTAAGACAGAATTCAGAGCTTTTCATCCCTAAAATGTTTTTTACTTCAGGACTCTCTAAAGCTATTGCTATGAAGTCAGAATGATAGTTGTGGTAGTAATGCCACACATCAAATTTCCAGCTTGCTATGGAGTCCTTCTGTTAAGTAACAGGTAAATTGTCAGTAATAATTCCCATCAATTACAGTTGTTCTTTTAATGAGAAGTTCTTTAGTGTTCCTGAATTATGTCTGTTGCTGGTAGAAGGTCCCTTAATGCAATGTCCTTACACTGTCAACTTTTGAGACTTCTGACTTGATAGTGGGTTTTCCTACTCTTTCTCCTCCTTTTTTCCAAGTTTAAATTTGGCTTCAGATATTCTTTTCTTTCTACGTAAAGTTTTGTATTTTTTAAACCTTAATCATCAATGTTTTTATCCACAGAAATATTTATAGTTTCTTTCTTTCCGCTCTACAATTTTTATTTCAAAACTAGTGAACACAGAAAATAGTACACTATAAGATACATTCACTCAGTATTGAATACCCTTACATTCTCTATGTGCATAGAAAGTAACTAGCAGTCTTATTATGAAGTTTTACGAGAAAGAATTTAGATTAATTGAACAATAATAAGCATGTTAAGCTCATCCTCCAGTGACTGCTGATAACAATACATTTGAACCATGTTGAATGTTTTAGTTGTCTTAGACATCACAACCTTGAGTTACACCTTTCTCATTTTTACAGATCACTGACCAGAGTGGCTGTGGACGAGAAAATGCGAAGTGAAATAGAAGCAAATCAGAAGGTTTGGTTTTATTTATTCAAGTGGATGTTTGACTAATATTATCATACTACTGCTTTGAGAGATTTTTATTATTCATATGGTTTCTATCAGAGAAAAATACCTAATTGTTCTAGATATCTTTTACTAAAAGAATAACATGGAAATACAGAATTGAAATTATTCACGTTTTGCTATTCTTGGTACATTTTCCCTTCACTCTTTTGATTTTACAGAATTAGGCAAGGGCAGACAATTTTTACAGAGCATTATATCCAGTCATACATTGTATGCTGTACAAGCAGAATAGGTATCAGTTAATTTTTCTTGAGCTTTAGTGTTGAATCTAGGCCTGCTGCTTATATTATGGTTGGCACGTGTTAGCTTTGAGCTTTCCACACTCTCAGAATCACGCATGCAACTTTTCTGCATGGTATTTTGAACATTGCCTGTCATGTATGGTTGATTTATATTCATCCTTGATGCCCTGCGTCTCTTCTGTATCACATGAGGAGTCATTTTCATCTGATTTTAACTGATCAGAGATGTATTATAAGATGCCACTTAGTATTTGTAGAGTTTGCCTATTTTCTGTTTCAGCTCAGTGTTTGGATTAAAATTAACTTTTAACCACCATGCTTTAAGGACTGGTCACATGAAATAACATCTATAGCACTGTCCTTAATCTTGATCCTCAGAACATATATTTTCATATGGCGTTAAGACTGACCAGTCGCCATAGTGAAAGGTATTTATTTTGTACTTGTAGCACTGCTATACTTTTGCAACATTTGTCTGTCATTTTGCTTTACATCCATTCCAGCCTTTGCCTCTTGTCTTGTCAGGACTAATATATCCAGTAGTGTGCCTTTCCAGTTTCTTTCACCTTCTGAAACAGTGAAAGCAAACAATGTCCCAATTGCACTGACGCAGCCTTCTCATAAAGAGCTTGCCATCTCCATTGTAGTCAAAATGTCACATAAATGTGTTAGAAGAGCTCTCCTCTATGCAAAACTAATGTAAGGCTTTCCAGCCTTAAGTATTTCCTGCCCAAGTAGTGACACACTCAAATGTTATGTCTTTATAAATGGTTACGCAAACAATTGTATAAGGCTTTTTTTTGTCTATAGGTGATTGCATGTGGGACTGGGGAATTGAGAATGCAATTCACATATCCCAGCAGTTCACCCTGCTGAGCCCTTCAGCTTTTTTGTGTACAGGGTGCGTGTTTAATTCTTGGGTTTTCACAGAGATCTTAGAATGTGCCCAATGTTGTGCAGATCTCGTTTCCTGCACTAGTGAGAAGTGCGGTAGTATTTGTTCAAGGGAGCAAGTCAGTATCTGCACCCCTCTTCATTGCTTTCTGTACGTAGCTGGGATACATGTTTGCCTATATTTCTTTGTTAGGGATGTAGTCAGGATAAAGCAAAACAAATCCCTGATGATCATAGTTTCTCCAGAGTGCAAGTGTTGGTTCTTTCCTTGTTTCTTCATGAAGGCTTTCAGTGTTTTTCTCAACTTGCAGCTCTCTTAACACAAAAATCCAAACAACTTCTTAATCAAAAACTACTACTCTACCCAAAAATGAAAAAAAACCCCACCCATCTTAAAACTGTATCAGGAATTACAATGGCTTTTACTACTAAATATAAGAATTAGGAAAAGTAGTTAAGATTTGGTTTGTAATGAAGATACCTGCATTTGAGCATGTCTCTATGGGCATCTAAACTTCTGTTATAACAATGAAGATGTAGCCGATGGACATCGAAACCAATTTCTCTCACTCAGTGATTCTTTTGTGGGGCGTTACTGAATTGCCTTAACCTGGATTTCTGATGTCATTTGAGATGTCATGAACTTTGCAAGATAGCCACACAATTCTGGTGGATGTGACCACTGGGACATCCATTCCTTTAGGGTTGTCCTGTGCTTTCCAGTCCAAGAAGCCTTGTCCTGAAACCACGCAATGTCTCAAATTACGTTGACTATCAGCTGAATCACTCCTATGGGTACATAAAGTATGTTAAATACATGAACTGTAAGAGAATCTTAGGCAGCTGTCAGGCTAAGGTTAGATTTTATACTACATCCTCCCTGAGGCTTCAGGCCTTTGGACAGCTAAAAGCTAAAATCTGTTGAATAGAAGTGGGGAAACTTCCTGAACGCTGCTGCTAGAGCACAATAAATTGGCATGTGTGTTCTTGAGCTGCAGTACATCCATCTAGCAGCGGGAGAGATATAATCTCATGCTGTGTGTAACTGGATGATTCCCTCTTAAGATAATGAAAGTTGAATAGGAAATGCAACGGGAGGAAATAAAGGTATTAAAAGTTGAAAGGCATGTGATGATTTAGAAGTAATGAATTGATAGCTAATAAAGAAGTAGACAAAGAACTGCTGTAGATAAAAGGACAAATAAAATCTCATTAAAAATGTTACTGCATTCCAGTGCAGTAATGTGCTGACAGTTTAGCAAGAAGATACTATGTATTATCAGCATTAAATTCTAGTCTGGAGTGCCTAAATACTCCTTTCTTCAAAGCTGTTCAGGAAAATGGATGCTTTTCTGAATGATCAGATGCCTGGCATTGGAACTGTATAACAAGTCTGAGCTCTCATTCAGCTCATTTCTTTTCTTGATGCAGTACCGAAGGATTTGAAAACTTTTTAGGTTACCATTTCAATACCCAGTGGCTTATACTTTAGTCATTGTTCTTCCATTCATTTTACTTATTTTTTGTATGATCTACACCAGCCAGTTGCATTTTTACCCTGTATCTGTGCCTACATGAGTATCTGGGCTTGTAGGGATTACTAGTAGGCTTTCAGCAATGGTGAGAGATCTCTTACCCAGAATGCTGATTTTGGTGCTTCAAGGAGAGAGACTCTTCTAGCTCATCTCAAAAGATATGCACAAGAGCCCTGAAAGATGCTGGTAAGATTTCTTGAAATTGGAATCCTCCATATATTTATTATTCACTCATTAAGTCCAGTGGCATTAAGGGGGGGGTTTCTGCAGTCACAGCATTTCATGGCACAAAACTGGCATTAAAACTGGGACCCAAGTTGGATTTACTAAGTACAGAAAAATATCATGTGTACCTAGGGCTCTGGGTGCTTCTCTGTTTGGTGAAGAGTCTCATCGCTGTGTGCCTGGCTGTTTAATTTTGTCCTGTCTGCCTGATTGGGTGCTATCTCAGGATCAAACTCTGTGTAGGTAAAAAGAGTGGAAATTTCACCTGCTGCAATGGCGCTTGGCATTGTCGGGCACTTAGGAATTTTGGCTGCTTAGAAGGGACTTGTGGAGTGAAACCTTGGGACAGTGTGCAATTCTGTGTGAAGCTGTGGTAGGAAAAATGTAAATCTCAAACACCAGCTTCTACTTCTAGTTTTTATTTTAATGGTTGCATGAGGTTTAACAAAGATAAATATGAAGTCCTTCTGAAGTCCTGCACTCCGTCCAGAGTAATCCAAAGCAGCAGTGGTAAAAGAAGATGGAAGTTTTTACTCTTCTGTGTCAGGCTTTGGGACATATCAAAAAAACCCATTTCTGTAACTTCAGTGAGTATAAGATTGGGAATAAACTAAGTTTGACAAATTAGAAAAGTAATTAAATGATACCTTTCTTTTTTTTTCCTTATCTGACCATAGGAAACTTACTGCCATGCTTTTCATTTTCAGAAAGCCCACTGATAACCATTTTTAGATACCTACTAGGATTTTCATGAAAGATAATAACTATTTCTTTTTTTAAAAAAGACTTTCTGGTTGTTTCTTAGCATTAATGAGGTGCACTGCCCCCCCCCCCCCCCCCCCCCCGCCCCCCTCAAATACACTATGTTCTTCACAATATATCTGAGTTTGAATTTATATGTTTAGATACTTCATAACAAACTTAAGAATTATTACTCCTTGGGAAATCTACATACAAAAAAGCAGTGACAGCACTACAAAGATCAGGTTACACCATTAGAATACACTAAAATTACCAATTACAAAAGCTGTTTTTCAAGGTCAAGGACAGGTTTTAGACTTGCCTAAAAGTTCTTTGCGTTTTAGGTTCAGGGTTATCACAGCTGCATTTTTCCTTCTTGGAAAGCCCTGCCTTTCGTACATCCCAATGTACGAAAGTACGTACATCCCAATGTACGAAGTTGGGTGCAACTACATATTTCCATTGTGCTTTAAGTTATGGAGATGTTTATATGTACAAAGGAGTAGAGTACCATTTTGATGAATGATGAGCAATATGTAATATGATGAATGATGAGTAATTGGTGGATTCAAAGCTTCGAGTGCACTGTTCTCATTTATGTAGGGTTGCACTGATAACGCCACAAACCAGCTACTTATATTTAACTCTGTGAAAGTAACCACACTACTTTAAAGGAATAATACCAATTTCAACGTTGTCCCTTTTTTTTCTCTTACTTGTTCAGTGACAGGCTCATAAGTGGAGTAATGTACACAGCCTGGGTTGCTTAATTCTAAGTGTGCTTTTTGTTCACACTTGTTTTGTTCAGCAAGTGGTAGCTAACTGGGGAAAAAAATCATTCTCAGCTTACTTCTTTTCTGCCTATTTTTGGTGCTTTCCATTCCTCTGTTGAGAATTAAGACAGATCTGGAAATCTGACTGCTCCTCAAGGGGTGAGTTGGAATAAACTGCTGCTGTTGCTCCTTTTACTTATCTTGCCATGGCCACTGTAGATTGAACAGTGTGGTGCCTCGCAGCTCTCTGAAATAAAATGGTAAGGCACACTCTGCTTCCTAAATGCTTCCTTCCTCTTGTATTTGTTTAATGTGCTTTTTTTTTTTCTTCTTTGCAAAGCAAGGGTATGCTATCCCTTCTGAATTTTTTTTTTCCAAGGCTTTTGGTCAATGAGACTGTGTTTCTAGTCTGTCTTTGCTGCCTTCACCTAACAACTGTGACTACGTGTTTTTGGAAATATAAAAGATGTGGAGGTCTGAAGAACATGTGTAGGGTCTCCCTTTGATATCTCTATTTGGAAGTGAATGGGTGTGTATGAAAAATATGTTTAGACTAATTTTTCAGAAACTCCTGAGCTGTATTTCTATGTATGTGTGTGTTTTCACTTTCTGTTGGCAGACACTGAGAATATGTTCTTGTCTATACCTTGTACATGTGAGGACGATGTAAGCTGGGGGAGGGATTATCAAATATATTCATTTGTGTTTGTATTAAGCATTCAAAGTGTGCTAAATAGCACTTATAAAAGTATGCTTTCAATATTTTTACCAACAACACTCAGCTGTAAGAAGAACTTATGTGTAAGATATTTGATGTTTTTTGTGTAGAATTGCTTAAAGTGATATATATTAATATATCTGTATGTGTGTTTTGGTGTTGACATATACCTAAGTAAGTTAGCAATACATCTTATTTTTAAGCATTTTCATGAGATACTTGGAATCCAACCTGGAGAAGGACGCTTATTTTTAAATGGCCTTCATATTGACCTGGATTTTCATGATCCATTTAGGTAAGACAGTATATTTTATTTGAAAATTATGGCATTATGACTAATACTGCAGGAGCTGGTGCCCATGGTGATAAGTAATCTCATCTATTCCATTTGGGCACCAGGAAGTGCTCCAGTAAAGCCAACAATGTTTTTCAGGGGTTTAACTTTTAATACGAACATTGTATAAAGTAGTTGAAAACAGTATTTTTTCTTCAAGTGTGTTTTATAATTTGCTTACAATTTTACGACTCATCATGTAAAATTAATTTGGAAATGGAAGAAAATGAATGTGTGTATAAAAAGCACTTGAATATTATAAGTTAATTGCTTTCATGTCCATGTTTCTTGAAAACAATGAAAAAAAAGCTAGGCATGAAATTTAGATACATACTCTGTGGATTATTTTTGGTGTGCTTATGAGTCTGTGTCTGGCCACCATTTATAGTAAGTTCTGTTGATGAACTAATTTGCTTTTTGGTATAAGAAATCTTTATCCAATTATAGTATAATTATTTTGGGTGTGACTTGCCTCTTTCATGCAGCCACCCAAACAGTAAACATTTTCCCTTGCGTTCTTCTGTACAATGGCAGTAGCAGGACAGGCATGACAACTTGAAAATCATCTGTGGTGGCCTGAAAACTGTCAGTAAATCTACTGATGCTAAGGCTGAGGTTTGTTTTTCGTTTTCCATTTTTTAACTCAAAATGTCTTCTTTTCTCCTTCAGGGAGATTCTTAATGTTTCTTGGTTTTATTTATATTTGCAATTTTTACATTATTTTTTCTCAGCCAGAGTTTTGAGATGGAGTCACTTGTGGCTTTGTGATAATCATGCAAATATTAATAGCATTTTTTGATGCTAGTGCTAGATTTAATTTCAATGTGATTTAAAAGAAACTTTTCAGAATAGAGAAAACTCAAAATGAAGCAAGATAATAATAAAAGTGTTTGGAAAATTTTGCTTGCTATGTTCTTCCAGAGGCGCACTTCAGTTTTGTTTCCATTCTCATATTGAATTATCAGATTGCAAAATTTTTAGTCCTGTTAGGTCTTCTGTGAAAAAGTATTCTTTTAGAGGACTAGCTATGTGTTTCCTCCACGCTGTTTTCAGGGTTCCTGCTGTGATGCAGATTTAGGGTGTATCCGTGTCTCCATAGCTTGCTACCTGCTCTACACAATTGGAAAGTCTCTTTGTATGATATGTTATAATTCTATTTTGAAATAATTTTAAGATGCGTACTGTTATTAACTGATTTTGTTTTAAACATTTGCAGAAGAATATAAAAATATTTTTAATACTAAAAATAATCCTTATATTAGGTCTTTGAAATATTTTTTCTTTTTATGTTGTGACAAGAGTTCTATGTAGACATTATGCATTTCTCTTTCTGAAACAGTATCTTAGAGACTCTAAAACTGGAAGGAAAAGTGATGCATGGCCTTCATGAACTTGGAATCAAAGAGAAGACCCTAAGTAAATTCATGAGGTTGCATATACATCCCACAGATGACAGTTATGCGCTAGATATTCGTCACTCTTCAATAATAGTGAGTGATTAAAGTGTTATTTATTTAAATGTTACATATTTTTTGCTATGTGTAAGACAATATATCTTTCTTTGTAGCATAATTAAAATGCTAGGCATAAAACCATATATCAGGAAGCAGTGTAAAATATTTTCGAGGGTGGTATTGGTCCAATATATTTTGGGAGTAATTTTCTCTAGCCTACACCGTATTAAAATTTCAAGAGGTAGGGTATTTAAAAGAAAAGAAGGATGTATCCAAGAGCGATTGCACACTCATAGCTATAGAATTTTACTCTACTGCAGCTGATACATCATGTTGTTATGACCTTTGTATTGTGCAAGTAGTTTGCACATGTGAAAAAATGCTTTTATTCACATCCTTATACAGAGTGCAAAGGGTCTTTTTTTCCTTTTCCATTTATTATTAATTTCATCATGTACTGCAAATAAAATCCAAACAGTTTGATTTAAGGGGAGGAGAAATTATTTTAGAAGGTATTTGCTATTACTATTTCAAAAAGAAGATAAAGCACTTTAATCTTCCCTTGTTTTTCATGTGGTTTAAAATAACTTTATTTACACATACGTATTTTACTCAGGGGTTAATACGTGTTTTCTAAATGACTGGGTTTTCTGTTTTAGTGGGTTAATAACATAGAACAAGATCCCAGCTATAGCACGTGGCCTGCAAGCTATCAGGAACTGCTAAAGCCTGCATTTCCTGGAGTTATACAGCAGATAAGACGCAATTTGTATAATTTGGTAAGTTTGGAGAACTTAATTTTTTTGCATAGCTGGTGTTTTAGTATGTGGAAGGACAATTTATTGAAAAATACTTGTCCTGTGTTCATTTTTAATGTACATTAGAATTTCATGTTTTCTATGTGAGTTTGCTAATAGTACTGAAAATCTTATTGTTCAGTGAGTCATGTGATAATTAATCTTATTTACAGAAGTCGTGTTTCTGTCTTTTATCTGTTGACTGTAACAGATTCATTGTTTGCAATGTTTCCTTACTGACCGAATAGTCCACCCATCAAATCCATGTCTCTCCAATTTAGAGAGAAGGATGTTGTGGGGAACTGTGTTGAAAGCCTTACAGAAGTCCAGACAGATGACATCCGTAGCTCTTCCTTTGTCCACTGATGTAGTTGCTCCAAGTGACATTGAATCATAGAATCATCTGGTTGGAAAAGACCTCCGAGATCATCAAGTCCAGCTATACCTGTCCCCTTGCTAAACCATGTCCCCAAGAAACTCATCTACCCACCTTTTAAACACCTCCAAGAATGATGACTCCACCACCTCCCTGGGCAGCTGTGCCAGTGCCTGACCACCCTTTCATTGAAGAAATTTTTCGTGATGTCTAATCTGAACCTCCCCTGGTGCAGCTTGAGGCCGTTTCCTCTTGTCCTATCACCTGTCACTTGGGGGAAGAGACCAGCACCCACATTGCTACAACCTCCTTTCAAGGAGTTATAGACAGTGGTGAGGTCTCCCCTCAGCCACCAAAGTTCAATATATTAAAAACCGAAATACAAGCAATATGTAATAAAAATGTATGTTTATAGTGAAGCATGAGATGTGTATAGTATGAACTAGATTGCTTTATGTATTCAAAGTTAAATATTGGCATAGGTGTATGTAACAGCTGTATTACAGAAATCTACAACATATCATTTAACTATAATCTGAGGAGGAGGGAGTGTTCAAAACTTTCAAAATTATTCTGCTGCATTTAAACTACTCTAGCAAAATTATCATAAATTCTAAGGGGAGCTGCATTGCAAAGTTGAATAAATAAGGTACCAATGTCATAATTAAATCTGCATAATCTACATATGCAGACAGATCCCAGTTTTGGATTCTGTACATGTCTGAAAAATCTGATTTTAGACTTCAGGCTGCAGTAAGTGAAAGACTGTATATGAAGATATGTGAAATAGGAAGGAAGAATTATTTTCCAGTGCTCCATTTTTTAATTGACGTTTTAAGTCAGTATATTCTCTTTATTTACTTTAGTTTGATTTTCACAACTGAAGAGTGTTGGTTTGAAGAAGTAATACAAAAATCAGCAGAAGATCCGTTTTAATTAAAATATCAGGCTGATGAATAAAAATAAAGTATTGGCACGTGGCCTTTCAAAGGAGAGTAGTGATTTCACTTGGTTTGGAGTTCAATAAATGGTTAAAAAAGTTTTTTTAATATTTGGTCCAAATTCATTAATTTTGAAGTTATTTTCGTTTATATTCTTAATGTTTTCTTACAATGAATGCTCTAGGAAATTGAAAACAGTTGGGGCACACCGCTCCTTGGGAAATCTCTGTTCTTATCTTAGGTAAAAAAAAAAATAAAACCAGACCTCAAGAATTAATTTTGACTGTATAATATGTTTTCACTTCTTAGGTATTTCTTGTTGATCCTGTCCAAGAAGATACAGGTGATTATGTGAAACTGGCAGAATTATTTTATCATCATAATGTACCACTTAGGTAAGGAAAACTGGAAGTCTTGAAGAAAAGTATTAAAAGAGATTGCTCTCCTTTTTTTTTTCTTCATTTTCTCTTCTGCTAGACAAAGACATGAATTCAAATCAAGTCCAATATAACAACATTCTCATAAGACACATGGGTTGCTCATGTGTAAGCTTACTCAGAAAGTCAGTATTCTTAAGCAAGTAAGTTGCAAGTTTTAACATTCCTGAGTGTGTGGAAAATGAACTGCAAGTGTCTAATAAAAAATATCTTGTGAACTAGTCCCACTGGATGCCCATGTGAAGTTGCACTCTAAGCAAAGTGTTCTGTAAGTAAAACATGATTTGAGGGCGTTTTTTAATTTTGTTCTTTCAATTGAGGTGGCTGTACCTAATTTTTTTTTAATATAAATACTTGAAGACCAAAGTGAGATTATCCTCACCAAGTTTTGCATTTCTAAAAATGAGTTGTCTGAAGCTGAACTAATGGTCGCTTGAGAGAGACATTTCTGAGGAAAAATCTGGTTGACCTGAGATGCCTTCTTTAAGGAGAAAATGAATTGCTCTGAGGTGCCTATTTATTTCCACACCTTATAAAAGAGGGCATCCAAACTAGACCTGAGATTCAACAAGATTAGTTCCCTGTTAAATATTTTAAATCCTCCTGTGAAATGGCTTTTTGCTTCCTCAATAAATTACAAGAAAATTTTTCTTTGCTTCTGAGGGCTTCATGCTTACCAAATTCCAGGTAACTGGTATAATCCACCTTACTGGTCTTCCTCTCATAATGGAGGCAAACTGTGTTCATGAGTAGGCCTGTATTTCTCCTTTGGGGAATCTGTATGTTCTGGCTGTGGGTGTACACCTGTGCTGTCACTTGCGACTGGAAAATTTTCCTTAGAAAATTTTGTGCTCTTGCTGCTCCTACCCTACTGCTTGTGACATGGCATGCAAGATGGAGCTTGTCTACTCTCTTTCCTTCCGTTCACTGTCAGAAACTGGCCTAGTGTTTTCTGGTCCAGGTGAGTTTTCCAGTCCTGGGAGTCCTCAGTGGAAGGATCTCGTTTGTCCTTTTCCTATACTAGCTGGGATGGAACTGACTGTAATGATCAGAAGCACTTTCAAATAGGGTAGAGACCAGAAGGTTCCTTATGTGTTCTCAGCAGGAAACATAACTTCAAGTATCTTCAGCTTTAAACCTCCTGGGTCTTCAGTCTGTGAAAGACCTCATCCTTTAATCATAGTGCCGCTATTCGCAATATGTTTGACCAGATTGTCCCATTGCTCAAAGCTTTTGTTTCTTGAAGAAACAGGATCTTCACATCATATCTTGGACTTTTGAGCTTTCTAGAGTGTGTGCCAGACCTTTCAGTAACATCTTCATGAGTTTCATATGCAAATGATGATGCTCAATTTAACCCAGCTCTTTTGTGTAGGTTAGGTTTGAATTTTCCCCTGCTATTGTGGAATACCAAATCTCTGTTATGCTTCATGCTGCAAATATAGTATGTCCTCAACCATCCATGTTTTCTTCATGAAAACTGTTTCAAAATACCACCTCAAAATGCCTCAACACTTCAAGTTGTTTTTTTTTTCTCTCAGGTATCTTATTTCTAGTGCTTTTTTCATTTAATGGAAATGTAGGGAGTTGCAGTAGATGTATTTAAAATTGCTGTGAATGGAGAATGGATGGCAAGGAGGAGGGTGGGGAAGACCCAGAAGGTAAAAAAGTCAAGAGAAGGACTCATAAGAATGTCACATATTGATGACAGGACAACAAGACCCCAGCACATCCACATGCGGCTACTTAAGGCACTCATTTCAGGAAAAATAAAAAGCAGATTATATTCAGACCAAAAAATTACTCAGGGTTAAGAGGTCATGGCAGGAATATAAACAGTGCCAGAAACTTTAATCAGATAAGGGAAGAAAGAGCTGTGAGTAAATCCCAATGACTCCTAGAAATCTTAATTGCTGTCATCGTTTGTGCGTATGTGCTGGTCAGCTTACTTGAGTGCAAATATCTTGTTCTTTCCTGTTGGTGTTAGAATGTGTGTGAAACTGATATTGTTTTAAAATGTGTGATCTCTTTGGTTTTTTTATAGAATTGGATTTGTTTTCATTTTAAGTACGAAAGAAGAAATAGATGGGAGTGAAGACGCTGGAGTAGCTCTTTGGAGAACTTTTAATTACATTGCAGAAGAATCTGACACCTTTCAAGCCTTTACCTCGATAATTAATGTTAGTTCTTTTGCAAAAAATCACCTTTTTTTTTAACTTTTAACTTTTCCAGATAGTTAGGATTTTGCTACCTTGTGACAAGATAATACATTCACGTTTGCTTTACCTGGAAACAAAGTACAAAAAACATGTATAGCATTAATATGCTATAGAATGATTTGCAGAAATATTTTCCTCCGCCAAATCAACCTGTTCGCATCATTTTACCTATCTACAAACTTTCTTCAAGAATGTAAAAAGATAGATGCACATTGCAGCTTTTGGTATATGCTTTTGGAAAATTATTATTTATTATTTATGTTAACGTGATGTGCCTGTCTGTGTTCTGTATCTCTTGGAGTACAGGCATTTTATTATCACTTTGGCAGTTCTACAAGCTTTGAAAAACTCTTGATTGTTCTCTAGTGTAGAAAGTGAAACAGAGTAAGAGTTCTTTTTTTGGTCATGTTGGAGCTGTTCATAGGTGTAGAAAACAAAATGTTGCTTAATGAAGGAGCCGGGTGTTCTGTGTGGGAAAATGCAGGTTCATGTAAAGACAGGAATTTCAGAGACGAGGGATGAAAGGAGGGAAGTAAGGTGAGCAGTCTATGTGAAGACTGCAGGCAAAATTATATCAGAGAATATGGTATTCATACATACCTTTTTTTCTTTACTTTTGTTTTCTGTTATTCTGTTTAGTGCTAGAAGCTAACATTATGGACAAACTCAGAGAGCTTAAGATGAAAGGAATTGAAGTAACTAGGAGTAGCTTGGAGGAGAAATAGAAATCCATAAGTCTTAGGAGCTCTTAGGAGCTGACGCATGCGTGACCATTATCCACAACCAGATCACAAAATATCAATTTACAGTGTTACTTTTAAAATGTGTGTTCCTCTGTTTACTTTGTTTCGTAATGCATAAAGGAGGGGATGATAAATGTAATTAAAAGATAACAAAAATAGAATCAATAAAAGCTTTGAGATATTCAGGGCCATAGAGAGAAATGTACTATTCTTCATTTGAAAAGAAATTAATTGAATAATTTTCACTTCAAATTTCTTTTGGATTTTTGATGAAAGTAATAAAATCTTATGCTATGAAACAAAATAGCATTTAGACTAAAGGTATAATAATAGATTAATGAGAATGAAAAATTGTGCAAATGTGCAATGGCGATAATTACTAAAGCATTGTAAAAACTGCAATAAAAACAATATAAAACTGCAATAGTGATATAAAAATTACTACAGCATTACAAAAACATTATTTTTATTGTTTACTTACTTTTATTATGGTTTTAAAATTATGATTGAAAAATTATTACATTTTGCTTTACTCTGTTACAATTTTTTGCAGATGTACCATGGAGTCAGAGATGGAGATGTTCTAACAGTAAATCATGTGAAAGATGTTCTCAGAAGCGAATACCCCCACGCTGATGTTGAGAGTGTACTAGGTGTTCATTCTGAATACGACGAAGGGAGGAAGGTATGTTGAGAGAAAAGTGTTGAGAAATATTGCAGTACCCAATCCTTTGCATTTGCTAAGAGGAAAGATTACTAGATGTTAAAGGATGTAAATAGCATATCTTGGAGTTAAATTTCTCTTCGGTCCCCTCTCAGGCATTTGCAGATATGTTTAAAGGGTTTCTGCATTACTACTCTCGCTATTAAAATTTACTGTTGCCTGGTGCTTTCAGGAGCACAAGTGCTTGGCTTCAGAATATAAAAGCCTTTTTTGAGGATTTTGGGGGTGCTGTCTTTGGGGAAAAGGTCCAGGTTGATCCGCAGAGTCACAAAATGGTTGGGGTTGGAAGTGACCTCTGAAGATCATCTGATCCAACCCACTCCTAAAGTAGGTTCACCTACAGCAGGCTACAGGAACATGTCCAGGTGGGTTTCAAATATCTCCAGAGAAGGAGACTCCACAACCAGCCTGAGCAGACTGTTCCAGTGCTCTGCCAGCCTCACAGTAAAGAAGTTGTTCCTCATGTTCCTTGTCTTTCTTGAACTGATGAGTCTGGAACAGGACACACTACTCCAGATGCAGCCTCACTAGGGCAGAATAGAGGGGGAGAATAACCTCCCTCAGCCTTCTGACCACACTCTTCTTGATGCACCCCAGGATACCATTGGCTTTCTTGGCCAAGGGCACATTGCTAGCTCATAGTTAGCTCGTTATCCACCAGGACTCCCAGTTCCTTCTCTGCAGAGCTGCTTTCCAGCAGGTGAACCCCTAACCTGTACTGGTGCAGGTTATTCCTCCCTAGGTGCAGAACCCTACACTTGCCTTTGTTAAACTTCATTAGGGTCTTCTCTGCCCAAGTCTCTGGCCTGTCCAGGTCTCACTGAATGGTAGCACAGCTTTCCAGTGTATCAACCACTCCTCTCAGTTTTGTGTCATCAGCAAACTCGCTGAGGGTGCGCTGTGTCCCCTCATGCAAGTCACTGATAGAGGTGTTCAATAAGACTGGGCTGAGTACTGACTCCTGCTGTAACTGTCTCAAGTTCGTTCTCGAATGTTATTTGCTTAATATTTTTCGCTAAGAATTAAGCAAAATAAAATGTTTCTCAGCAAGATGTTATAGTGACTTTTTAAAACATCGTATATAGATCTATAATTTCATTTGCCATTGTATTTGATAAATGGGTTATGTGTCTTGTTTGGTTTCCAGATATTTCCTGTTCTGTCCCTGCTTCTTCTGAGTAGGTGTGACAAGTGAAGAGTGGTTGGAGATTAGAGTTCATTGTCTCTTGATATTAGTTTCATTTTTTGCTAGTCAGCCACAGTCTGTTTAATCCTGTGATATTTCTGATATGATCAGGCAGGAGCAACCTTTTATAAAAAGACTGGCCTGGGTCCGTTGCCTCAAGCTCTCTTTAATGGCGTGCCCTTTAACAGAGAAGAGATGGATGCTGCAGAGTTAGAGACAGTTATTCTTCAGAGGATTATTGATGCCACCGGGTTCTTCCAGAGGGCAGTTTTCATGGTATGTTTAACATTTCCAAATGAACACAAGATGAAGTATTTGATAGTAGATTGTTTGATTCATGTTTATATATTATTTTTTTATAATGAGATGGCTTGAAATTAGTAATATGACAACCAAAATTACATTATTACATTAGTTTGTGGCCATGGCTTTAAAAAAGTGTATTTAGATTGTACAAAATTGAAGGATCAACTAAGCATATAGCAATCATATGGAATTTTTCAGTCAGAAGCTGGGCATATGCTGCAGTTTTTCATTGAAAAAAATGTGCATCTGATATTTTGAAATAGTATCTGTATGATATTTATACGTTTTCAACTTTACATTGTCCATAATTTGGTGTAAATAGAAGTTTTAAGCTTAGTTGAAAGGTTGAACAAACAGTTGGGGTTTTGTTTGCCTTACATTAAATCTCGACTTTTTATATAGTTTTTTTTTTCTCTTACAACAGGGTGTGTTAAATGATCATATAAACGCAATCGATTTTCTTATGGATCAGCACAATGTGGTTTCCCGTATGAACCCCACTATTCTTGGACCAGAAAGAAGATACATACATTTCAGATCCACAAATGGTAACTACTTTTCTCAGACTGGCTGTTGTTATGATTTTCCTTTCTTAAGTCTAACATGTTGCATTTTACATTTTGCAGTTCCATTTGATGTGGAAGACTTCTCTACTTTCTCGTTTTTGGACTCACAAGATAAAAGTGCTGTAATTTCAGACAACATGAAGTATTTAACCAAAAAGGGTATATTAATTTTGTATATGGGCTATATATATACATGTGGGTATTAAAAAGTTGTTGAAATTTCCCAGTAAAATACTCCAAGTAAGTAAGTATCCTAAGAATCCCATGTAAATAAATACCTTTACCCATAACCCAGTATCTTCTTTCAGAAGTCAGATCATATCTCGCTGTTGTAAGCATAATAACAGGACAGGTACTTGGGATTGTGTGGTTTTGAGATGGAATGGATATCTTGCCTAGTTGTTTTTTGTTTTACAGGTATGAAGTTAAAAAACTTTGCAAATACAGACTTGGTTTTTATAGTAATATGATTTTACTTAAGGATATTTAAAAAAGTATATTCACTTTTCAAGTGACTCTTACTTGCAGCATTATCAAGTGAAGAATGTGTCGTCTTTATAATATCTGTTATCAAAATTAGGCATTTCTACAATTTGAAGAATAACTGATTTTTTTTCTTCTTTATTAGCATTCAGTGACTCTATTTTTCCTCTAGTTAATTTTGGTGTCTGAATCTTTGTCTTTCTGTCGAACAGAAAAAAAATCTGATGTATTATTACTCATTTATAGATTTTATCTTGCTAAAGCTCACACTTTTTTGCAAATTTGAAATGTTTTTTTAAGTAAAATATTCTTATTGTGTACACAACTACTTTCCCTTCAAGTTATAAATTATAATTGCAGCAATGGGGCCATAATACTGCATGGAATTTTGCAGTAGTCTGTACCTTGTTAACTTCTCGGAGCAGACAGTTAACGACTGCTCATTTAGATCAGTCCATCAAGGGACAGAATAATCCCCTTAAAAATGCTGTTCTTTTAGTAATTAATATGCAATTTTAACATAATTTTACTTATTCTTTTATTAGAACAAAATGCCATATAATTGCATGTCTTTAGTGTAAAATTATTTGACTCTCTGATTCTCTGTCACAACCACAGGGATATCACAACTAGCTGTCAGATGATGACTGGCGTTCAATCTCTAGGCTCATTGCAAAGATTCAGGTCTCTCGTGTAAAACCCATAACCTTTAAGGCAGAATCTACATTTCAAATCTCTGTCCCCAGTGTTATTCTCTACACCCCAACAATGCTTAATCATAACTTCTTCTTAGAATCTTATCAAAACCTTGTAAAATTGCTTTCTCTTTATGTATTACCTTTTAGGGGACATATGATAGGCCTGGTTGGACTGACATTCTTCTACAGATAATTTTGCAGAATTTTTCATGCACTGTAGCCCTTCTATGAAGAATAAAGAGCCAGAATGTAATAGACTGGGAAAAAGGGGAAAATTTCTAAGTGTACACCTATACTATAGTTTACTTACTCTGGGCTGTGTTTGGCATAGTCCCATTTGTATCCAGAAATGGTGAATTTTACCCAGCTTTTGGTGGACGGACTCTCCTCTGCGGCTGGGAAAAGTGAAATGTCTAACTCATGCATTCTTGCAACTACATAATTCTTTTGAAGTCTCACTACACGATCAATCTCCATTAAATGTTCACAAGAAACCTCTGGTAAAGAAAATCTTGTTAATTGGAGCTAGCTTATTATTTAGGGCTGTCACGTTTCAGTGGTACAGCAACAGATCAGCTACTTATTAACATGGCTCATATTAATATGATGAAGTACCCCATAATAATTTTGTTTCAGTTCAGAGGGCAAAAGGTTCTAATGTGGCGAAGATTAGTCTTAAGGTTGAAGTTAGCAGTCATACATACACACAGACTTCAAAATCTCAAACAGAATTAATTCATTATTCATTACTCATGAGAAGATTCTCCAGAATGAAAGCAGGGTTATCATTCATTTTCAGGTGAAGATGCGTTGTATGCTGTTACTATCTGGATTATTGCTGATTTCGATAAGCCAGCTGGAAGACAACTGCTTGCTAATGCCCTGAAACACCTGGTGAGTTTCTAACAGTTTTTATTAAAATGATTGTTATGAATATGTACTTAACACTGTGCATATTCAGATGTTATGTTCTTAGAGGTGTAACAATGTTATTTTGTGAGTCAGGTGCAGACTTATCAGAGTGTGCTTTCATTTTGCTCTACTATCCTGCAGTGCTGGCATCTTAGGCCTGTAAATGATGATCTGGTTCTTGCACTCCTGATAATAAACAATGATGCCGTGTATTAAGGTGAACTTCTTCCCAACTACAGACCTTCTCCTGGGAAGTAACCTAGCTTGTTACCTGGCTCAGGGAAGTTAGGATAATGCCTGTTCATGTAAAGCAATATGCAGTCTTCTACAGTATTGTGTGACATAAGTGTGGCCATGATGTGACCATTTTTCCATGTGCTGTTTGTATACTTCTGGGACAGATTACATTTTTTTTTTTTTGTATTTCAATATGCTAGGATACTCGTTTTTTATGAGTCTGCTTATTTTTTACTTATTTATATTAATAATACAATTTAAAGTAAGCAAGTAAATGTCATGTGAATGTAAATGACAAAAAAATTCATTGTGAGGTGTTTAAAAGAGTAACTAGACTGAAATTGGGAAAACATCTGGATTTAATAATCAGGAATTAAATAGGAACCATCGTAAGGGCATTATGGTACCAAACATGTCCTCAGAAGAGGCTTAAAAACTGCAAGGAGGTGTAAGCAGTACAAGTCCTTGTTAGAGGTAAAAGCATTTCATTTATCTGACTGCTAGATCTGTGACCCAAGCTGGACAGATATGTTCCTGCTTTAGTTTCATTATTTCCACCCTTCAGTGAGGAAAACATGCTATAGTCCTTTTGTCTGTTGGGTCAGGGTGTAGTAGAATTTCTGATGGGTGCGGAACTGGCACAGACACCTCTTCTGTATGTGACTTGCCATTAGCCTTTGAAGGAAATCGTGCAAGAATATGAGAGTGTAAGGGGCTGGAGGGAGCTAAATCACTTAACTATTCCAGCTAATATATAATATTTTGAAAACTACTTCATTTGAAAAAAAAAAAACCTAGAGATGTCTTCGCTGGAAAAGACCTCTGGAGGCCATCTAGTTCAGTGTCGCACTCGGGGTTGGGATTGTTGCCATCATTAGATCAGGTCAACTTTATGTTTGTCTGAAGGAGTCCTGAAAGTCTGCAAGGAGGCAACAATGTCCCATCCCTTGAGAAGGCACAGCCTTCCTAGTGTGATTTTTCCTGCTACGTCAATTACTCCTTAGTATTCTCTTTGCCACTGCCAACAAGGGTTTGGCCTTGTCATGTTTTTCACTGCCCCTTCAGTGGTTGTTGGTTGCTGTTAGGTTCTCCTTCGTATCCTCTTTGCCAGACTGAACAAACACATCTTCTTTAATGCTCCCTATAGGCCTCTGACCATCTTGGTAGCCCTTTGCTGAAGCCTTTCCAGCATCTCAACATGCTTAGCGTACTTGTGGAAACCAAAACCACGCACAGCAGTGCAAATACATCCTCACAAATACTGAGTAGAGGAGAATAAGAGCTTCTTGATCAGCTTGCTGTGTGTCTCCTAATGCAGCCTACTGTGCCACCTGTCTTCTTTCCAGCAAGAGCACACTTAACAGATTTTCAAGCTTTTCAAATAAGTGTTTCAACAAAACTTTTCTCAAGGGCTGAATTTAAAGTTTGATGGTTGAGTATGTTGAATACCAGTGATTTCATTCCTTATTTTTGTGTTATTCACTTCACAATAGAGTCCATTTACCTTTTCTTCAGTTAGTGATGCTGTTTGATCCTACTTTAGAATCGTTGCTGTCTCTAGTAGAATTTAAGTGGCATCACTGATATTAGCAAGTGAAAGGTCTTAGATTTTCCTGCTGATTAAGATTAAAGTGATAAGTGAATAAATTTTCTTGTATTTATTTTATGTTTAGTTTGTTAGTTTTTTTAAAAAATAGAACTGTACAAAACCAGTTCTGAAGTCTGTAAATGAACATTGTGTATGTCCATTGTGGAAAAAAACTACTTCTTCAGAATGCTCAGAGACAATTGTTCTATCAAAAAAAAATCTTCTACTTAAAATATGTGTTACAGGATAGTTAAATCCTTACTAATAACATTTTTACTCCCATTTGAAGTTCTGAATTAGGCATTGATGTGTGTTGTCTAAAGGCAAATAGCATTTCACAGAGTTGCAATAGATATGAATACATTAGGTAACAGCAGATGGAACTGTAAAATTGTGTATTATTTTGTATTTTTCTTTGCAGAAAACAAGCAGTCATACACGAGTTGGGATTTTGAACAATCCTTCATCACAAATAAAGGAAGATAACACAGCCATTTCAAGAGCAATTTTGGCCGCTTTTCTAACCCAAAAGAACAGCAACATAAAAAATTTCCTAGGTAAACTCAGTAAGGAAGAGACAGCGAAATCCCTTGCTGCTGGAACTAAAATCACTAAATTGCTCATCCCGGTGAGTGCAAAATAAATTAGACTACTTACATTTTCCTTTTACATATATTGTATTGTAAGGAGGTGTTGTAGACAGTTACAGTGTTTGGCCAAATAATGTGAAGCTTGTAACGCTTATACAGTTTCTGCTCAAGCAAATTTGGATTTCTGACAGCTTTTTGTGTGATAGAAGAATAGAGTATTTCTTTCAATGAAGAAAATACAAGGGTACTAAAAAATACAGAGTACAGATACTGGATTATTGAAACCCAAAGAGTTTAATTTTTAATAATTTTTTTAATAGTGCTGTCTCAATTAAAATTACAGTATTAATATTTGTCAAGAATTAAGACTTAAGAAGTAACTGTCTTTACCTTGCTGCTGGTCTTGAACACCTCCAAGGAAGGGGCATCCACAGCTTCTCTGGGCAACCTGTGCCAGTGTCCCACCACTGTCACTTGATTCTGATTTCTGGAAAGAAATCTTTGCTTACCTCAGCTCTTACACAATTTTGTTGAATCGTTACATCATCTCATAATTTGCCTTTGCTTTAGGGAATGGATGACAATACTTTTGAGAAGAAATACAACACTCTAGGCCTGGATGTAATTAAAACCCACCAGATGTTCTGCCAGGAAGTTCTTAAGCTGCTTCCTGGGCAAATGGCTATTATGAGCAATGGGAGGGTAAGAAAGAAATTAATTAATCTCTGTGTTTTTGTATGTATCTTTTAGTTCCTGGAACTTCAGTTTCAAGCTAAAAAAAAAGACATTGTATCAATTTCCCACTTTTTCATCCTGTTCATAGAGTGGTGTTAATATGTGAATGTTTGTATTGTCTTTTATTTTGTTTCTTACCAATTTGTTTAATTGCTCCATTTCATTGAAGCTACTATGTACTTAGGTCCCACAGCTATTTACAAGATAGTCTGATGAAACAATAGACACAATTCTCTAAATATGTTAATGTTTCCTGTATTATTAATGATATTTAAGAATAAATTCTGAAATCACTTCTATGTTATATATTCAAAATATCACATTGACTATGGTGGTATTTCAAGCTCCTTTCTTTTTAGGAAAAAAACCCAAATTGTTCCTAAGTATTATGTTGTTCTATAGTATTAATTCTTAAAAATTAAATAAGACTATAATAGTTTTGCTGTTTTAATTTCTTGTATGTATATTCTGAAACCAATAGCCTTTATTACAGTGTGGCTATAGATGAACAATTATTAAAAAATACTGAGTTGGGTTCAATATTTAGTAATTGTTTATGACAGTCAGTACCTTACATTGCAAATGCAATTTATACAAACTTCCCTTTCAGTTAAGTCTTTTCTATTTATTGCCATTAAAAAGAAATAGTGATGCTACATTGTCATCTAATTACCAGAAGCTCTCTTGAAATTGTGTTCTTAGTTTACTCTTGTGCATCCTGAACGGCTTCTGAGATACAACTGAAATGCCACTAACAAACCCACAGAAAGCATCTTTGTTTATGAAGAAAAAAAGAATGTTTGGTTAACAAAGAAACCCATAACTAAATATGCAATTTTATTTTAGAAATGGTTATTATTGTTTTCCATGTCTCAAATAATACTAATATATTAAGCTTTAAGGAAAAGCTTTTCTTATAAATGCTTGGATAAATTTGATAATACTCATTGATCTGAAAGTGTGTTTTCACTTTAAGAGATGACTTTAAAAAGCATGGGCTATCCATCATTTCTATCCTTGCTATTTCAGCACTGAAATTGTGTTTTTATGAGCAAATATTTTTTTGTTCTAATTATGCCTTCTGCAAAAGTAGCCTGGTATTTCATAATTACATTATGATTTGCTCTAGCTTATGCATCATTAATACTAGTAAAACATTCAGAAGTGGAAGTGAGATGACTTCTCATTTCTAGGAAGCAGCTGAATTTTGAAAGGCACATGCAGCACCAAACTTGTATCCAGACAGTCTACATCCACTGAGCCATGTAGGCTCCTGAAGTTGACTGGGGACAGTTTAGCCCAGTGAACTATGAGTAGGAAAACCAAGCAATATCCTGAAAGCTATTTCCTGGCACTTCAAGGCTCCTTCTTTTCTTTCAGACACCAAAAATGAAGTAATAGTTCTGTTTCTTATCTCTGGATGTCTTGCATTTCTTACCCTGCATGCTTGCCTTTTTTTTAGTATACGTTCTGCTTCATCTGAGAAGCTTTGCGAAGTTAGGATTGTGTTCACAGAATTAACTGAAGAGTGCAATAGGCAGATAGTAATTCAAATTTCAGTTTAAAATAATCTACCCAACAGACCCTGTTCTTAAAATTAGAATTGTTATTTCTAAGTAGTGTCCTATAGGTGTGTATAATGAAAAATATCATGGATATTTCCATTGTAACTGCTCTTTTGGCTGATAATTAATTGTAATTACCTAACTGTAAAAAAACTAATCCTGTATAGTCAGTATACAATTTAGGACTATGTAATTAATAATATTGATGTATATAGGGGTAGGGGTTACATGTTGAATATTATGCATTAATTTAAAATATTAGTATATTTTTGCTTACATAAGCAACATTACTGGGACACTCTACACTTCCAGTAACATTTTTTCTCTGTCTAAGGTACTGGGTCCTTTAGACGAAAATGAATTCTATGCTGAAGACTTTAATTTGTTGGAAAAAATAACATACAGTACCTCAGCGGAGAAGATTAAATCCATTGTCAAAGAGATGGGAAACAGTAGTAAAAGGTAATTCTTTTGCAGTTTGAAGCTTTATGATATACTGCTTTGTTTATTGCCTGTGACTAATAATCTTTTTGCATGGTGTCCTGATTTCATTGAAATAGAGTTAACTTTCTTCTTAGTAGCTAACACAGTGCTGTCTTTTGGATTTAGTATAAGAATAATGTTGATGATAACACACTGATATTTTAGTTGCTACGTAGTGCTTGTGCTAAGGCAAGGACTTTTTAGCTTCTCATGCCCTGCCAGTGAGAATTGCGTGGGAAGTTGGGAGGGGTCACAACCAGGACCCAAACTGGCCAGAGGGTTATTTCATAGCGTATGATGTCATGCTCAGCATATAAACTGGGGAGAATTGGCTAGGGTGGCAATTACTGCTTGGGAACAGACTGGGTATAGGTCGGCAGGTGGTGAGCAATTGTTTTTCATTTGCATCACTTGTTTTGGGGGACGTTTATTTCTCTCTTTTGTATTTTCCTTTTTATTATTAATATTATCAAGATAATAGAAAAATGACTTTATTATCATGTCATCTTTCATTTGGTTGGTTTTTATTTCAAGCATTAAACTGTTCTTATCGCAACCCACAAGTCTTTCTCACTTTTACCCTTCCTGTTCTCTCCCCCATCCCACCAGGGCTTAGTTGCTGACTGGGATTAAACTATATCACGTGGGAAATATGAACAAAGGTTCAAATGTATAGTCATGGTACTCTTCATACTATGTACGCATTTATACACACTCTACATGCACTTGGTGAAAATACTTGTTTGTGTGCTGTGTATTTGCTCTCCTCTTACTCTAGCATCTGAGTACTTCTACATAGTTTAATTGTCCCTCATTTCTTTTTAGCATTTCTGTGACAGAGTTAGTATACTTACCTACTGAAACACTTGTCCTGTTTTCTAGAAGAAATGGCACATCTGCTAAATTTTGTGTCACTTTTATGCTTGGCTAATTATGCTATTTAACATAGTTTTCCACGCTATATATAAACTGCATATGCTAGGTTTCAGCTGCACATTTATGCTGCTGCTTCCAGCCTATTTGGGACTGCTTTGTTAAAGCACAGAGCAGAAAAAAAGGCAGCTTGTGTTATTGAAGAGACGTGCTCTTTTACATGCTGCCTTTTATCTCATCGTGTGATGAGACTAAGGCATAACAGATCACTGCTTAGCCAAGGAATCATGTCCTTTCCAACTTGCCTGATAAAATGTGCAGCTTTAAGTTACTCCAAATAGTTTATCTACTTCCACTACACTTAGAACCAAGAGACAAGTACGGCTAATTAAATTTCTACTAGATTTTGTTTACTTAAAAATGACTATAAAGAATAATAATAAGCATGATAAAATATAGTGCATCTGAAAACCACAGTAACATCAGAGTACTGATATTTGAGGTAAAAGTGCATTGAGAGTCATTAAAAAGGGAACCTGTAGAGGCATGCACAGATGTGTGCTCTGACACCCTGCTAGACAACATTCACGCATCTGTTAATTGAAGAAGCATAAAGGTGAGTTCTAGCCAGTTTTAATCTAAGGATCCAGTTTGTGTACAAAAAGAGAGCAAAATTGTATTATTTTTACAATATCTGTTGCCTTTCTGTATCTGAGTATCTTAGATTCACAGAATCATAGATTGGTTTAGGTTGGAACGGACCATAAAGGTCATCCAGTTCCAACCCCCCTGCCATGGGCAGGGACACCTCCCACCACACCAGGCTGCTCAAGGCCCCATCCAACCTGGCCTTGAACACTTCCAGGGAGGGGGCATCCACAGCTTCCCTGGGCAACCTGTGTCAGTGCCTCACCACCCTCAGCGTGAAGAATTTCTTCCTAATGTCCAATCTAAATCTCCCCTCTTCCAGTTTAGAGCCATTAAACTACAGTACCAATTCTGTTACTTGGAAGGACTGCCACAACTAAGAGAATGACTACCAGAAAAAAAAAATCAAGAAGAGGTAGAACTATCAAGGAGATAAGCAGTGAGAGGCAAAATATATTTAATCAAATATAAAGATTTACTGACACTGAAATAGAACCAGTAAGGTTCGTAAGTTATTTCTAGTAAGAAAAAAAAAAGACACAACCAAGTAAACTTGAAACTTTTTTCATTTATGTCTGTTCCAACATGTTAGAAACCAAAAAAAAAATTGCAAAAAACCATAATGAAGGACTATAAATATCAACAGATTGTTCTGTGCAAACTGTGAGGCTGAATCATAATTCTGCTGTTTCTGCATTGCTTAATTTTCAGAAGCACACAGTTCACAAGTTCTAACGCAGTAGTGCTTCTTGGGCATTGCTTTCTATAGATTTTACTTCAAGCTATGAATCTTGAGGTGATAATCTTTTTAAAGAGTTCAGTATGTGGGCTTTAAAATACCCCTTACGTAGGCAGATATGCTATGAAATGTGGATGTTTTATTCCTTTTCTAATGAAAAAAAAAATTCTGTGTGCCTTATTTAATACAGTGGCAGTGATTTGATTATGAAAATAGATGCCCTACTGTCATCTTTGCCTAAAACAGAGATAAGACAAGATATCGAGTTACTCAAAGAACAGTACAGGTAAGTTCTGTCTGCCATAACAAGGCACTTACAGTGCTTTCATATTAAAATCAGAATGTACTGATTACTACAGGTCTTCTGAATTAATGAATGTTTCAATAAGCATTCCAGCTTTAAAAGAAGTTGATTATATGGTTCTATGAAGAACCTATTTATCTGCCCTAGTGTAATGAATCTTCACCTCTCTCTTAATAAATTACTTAGTAATACATTATGATTTTCCAGCCTTAATCTTTACTGAAAAAAAGAGTGATTACAAATGGTGTGAACAGAAGTGATGATCTGGAGTTAGAAAACTTGGAGTCCATACATAAAGGCTAGAAGTAATTTCTTATATCAGAGCTCAAAGAAGTCTCCGCTAATTTTTATTAATGTGGAAAAACTCAGCCTGACTTTTTCTCTTTGTGGATCCTGAGTGCTGTTGTCAAGGCTAATATGCATAAGTTCACATTGTGTAGTGTTTAGCAGTCTCCTCTTGACCATAACTCCTGCGCTCAACTTCAGCTTGACCCTAAAATACAGTTAGATTAGACTCTAAAAAAAAAACTAGATTACATTCAAATGCAAACAGATGGCACACATTGACAATTCCTTAAGAAAAACTGAGCAAACTATCTTCAGTTAACACATTTACACTTGGTGAGCTCATATTTGTGTCACTACTGTATTTACTTGTATGTTGGCTCCTTGTGTTTCTGATCCTAGATTTAGAAAGTACATATACTGCAAGCATTGTCTTTTGTTATCATTGTTAATTAATGATTAAAGAATCACCACATCTGTGTATGTACCTTCTTTGTAATGGGATACTAATGGTAGTGGGTTTTAATTTAAGCTTTGATGGGGCAAACTTTCTGGAGCAAAGACAGGTACATTTTTAAAAGAACATATATGGTCAAAATAAATTTATTTAATGCTATTTCCAAATCTTCACTTGTTTTTATGGGTAAAGTTGCTAAGGTGTGTTGTGCTTATGTGCTGGCCCTGTTGTTGCAAATATGTGGAGCAAAGTCAGTAGCCTGTGGTTAACACCTGTTCCAAAGTTACACTGATAACAAGGAGTACTCTGCTATTCTCATATTGGAGGGAGTTTGATTCACTAATGGTACTCACATTTCTAGGTACATTTTTTGTGGAGAACAAATTCAGATAGACAATTTTTTTCCTTTAAAGTGAGGTTTATTAACATTTCCTTCCTATAGATCCAGAGTACTTTAACTGGGATCCCCTTGAGTTAACCTAATCAAGTTTATCAAAATAAATTATTTTCTGGAATGCACAAAGCTAATCCTTTCTATCAAGTTTCACACTTCTCAGTTGCCTTCTTTCCCCACTGTTATTTTAAAATTGTGTTACTGCCGTCACTTGTTAAATCAGATGACTCTAGGTATTGGTAAAGGAAACTGTAGATCAGTGACAGGCCATTTAAAAATGTTGTTCTGCATTTTCCTTTTATTTTATTGATTTTGTAATGGGGCATGTATTTAATGCCTAACTACTGTGGAACTAGGTAGGTTAATGCTAAGTTTTAATTGCTGTTCATATTTAGCCTTTCCAGTGATATCACAGGCATTGTTGATGATTAATGCTTAAAATGAGGGAAACATCTTCACAAGCATTAAAATCTAAAGTGGTTCTGATATTACAAATCTGTACCTAAAAATGTGTCTTTCCACAAATTCAGTTTAGAGTTTTCATGCCACTTATATATTACTTTGTTTTTTAATAGCGTAGTAAAAGTTGATCCCCAACAGAATGAACCGTTCTATGATGTTGTTGCTATTGTGGATCCATTGACAAGAGAAGCACAGAAGATGGCTCACTTATTGATTGTAAGATGTTGGTCATTTCTTTTAATTTGCATGTTTGTAGTTTAATTTTTTACTAAAATTCTTATTTCTGTAAACAGTGTAGTAAAGGGGTAATCAAAATATAGGTATTTTTTTTAAATATATATATTTGGTTATTAAATTTCTTGTTAAAATGTTGAGGATTATCTAATTCATCATTGAAAGTACCTTATTTGCAATTAAAATTCAGATGCCCAAGAACCAGTCATCTTAAAAGTGAGTTCATAAATGCTCTTTATAGTCAATAGAAGGAAAGGAGGAGATTGTCTGCATAATATAGAAGAAAAGGTTCTTCCATCTCAAGATATTAAGAGGAATATGCTTCTTTCCATTAAACCAAATCACCTTAGTTATCCAAGATACCTAAATGAAGTGGTCTAACTCTGACCTGTAGTATCATCATAAGATTGGACTGTAAACCTTTCAGCTCTTGGAAAGGTGTTTCTCAATTGATTAACGCTACCTAGTGTATCTAGAAGTCTTCCATTGTGTGTAGCTATTGATCATCTGAAGAGAGACTGTCCTAAAAACCTAGCTCCTACAATGATTTCCTTTTTTTTTCACTAGCTGCAGAGTATTATTCTGCCTCAGGTTCCTTTATCGTTTCCCCATAAAAATGTAAATTTTGCAATGTAAATTTTGTTGTCTTATGGTCCGTTACAATTCTGAGCCCTGTAACTTCATTTTTGCTGCACCCTGTTTTATCTTTTTCTCTGCAGTAATTGTGAAAGTTTCATAATTTTTTACATTGCATTTCCCCTCCCATTTCCATACCTTTATGCCTTTTGTGTTAAATGTTGAGGCACCCACTTGCTCTTCATACAAAATAGTGAAACAAAGTAAAACTTTTAAAGATTTTGGGAAAATTCTCTTATTTCAAGACTGAAGTCCTGGATTTTCTCTAGTACTAGATTTTCTCTAGAGCCAGGTCTTTCATGTCACCATTCTCAGTTAAAATGAAAGCTTGATACTATCAAATGAAAGTATTTTTGTTTTGAAGTTGACTGGAAGCTCTCTCCGTTCAGCAGTAAAATTATGGTAAGCTGCATCAGGGACCTTTTAGCTCAAATCAAAAGCCTCCATTCCTCCTAGCACAAGAGGCTCCGGCATGACCGCATCTTCACTAATGCATACCGAGACAAACGACCCCCAGGGTGTACCAGGCTGTTCAGCCATCGTAGATCCTACGTGATTTATAGGAGCTGTAGTCTTATGCAAGAAGGTAGCACTTAGGAGAGAATAACGAAATGCTGTTGAAATTAGTCAGCAATATTTTTTTAATGGAGATGGAAGTTATTTTCCTTTTTTATTACTTTTTAATGAAAAATAAAATAACATGAAAATTAAAAATATATATATTTCTTTATTATAGAAAGCCACCTCCTCCTGATGTGGAGACAAAACTTGCATACATATGCAGCAAGACTGAAATTTAAAATTCCTAAATGGATGCCTTTCTGATTATCTTGTTATGTGAAGGTGACTTAAATACTGTAAACTTTAAGCACTGATATGTGTTTATATTTATGTTGAATTAGTGTCCACTGTATTCAGATAGTAGCTATTCATTGTGCAAAATTTGTGAAATAACTACCACAGCAAAGCACACGATTCTTGCCCCACTCCATCTTGAATGCATCCACGTTATGATTTCTTTTTTACCCTGGTGAAAGCATGCTATTATACTACTTTGTGTCACTTAATAGCCACTTCAGGGAAATCTTTGGGCATTTTTTTTTAATATAAACAGAAAGGAATTGAAACTGAGAAGATGTAAACAGGTATAGCAAAAGTGTTTACTGCTCAGTCTGAGGGAATGGCAATTTAAGCACAGAGGCAAGGTGTGAGTCAGAGCATGAACAGAAGCAGAGCCAAGGTTTTTTGCTTTTAAAATATATGCTGGATAGTATCATGAGAACTGCCCTATATCCTCTCCAGAGCCAGGCAGGTAGAACTTTCCGTATAAACCACATTTTCCCTTTTTCAAATATTTTTGTCATAGACTTCAGCATCAAATATTTCCAGACAAGACAACAGTCACTGTCTAAAGTAGATCTTTAAATACTAGGCTTAGCTTGACTGGGATTGGACCACATCAGTTCTCAGCAGAATGGAACAGCTAACTAGTCATGGATTTATGGAGGTGGTCTCTAAGGTGATGTGAAAAAAAGTAGCAATTTCTTTGTCTGAGGAAAAAAATGAAGAGTTGAGTTTTTTTCTCATGGTTCACCAAAATTAGATGAAAAAATATTACACATTGTACCACTGAATAAAATACGTGTCACCTAGCCTAACTACTTTAGTCCAGCAGCATGTAACTCAAGATCATCTCCTTTTTCTTGTTCCAGTAACTGTCAAGCAACTCAAAAATTCCTGTCGGTTACCTTTGTGATTTTTCTTTGTTCATCCTGTCTTCATGGAAAAGCTCTTATTCCATCTGTAAAGTGAGGAGAAATTTCTGAAGGAGCCTCTTTTGATAATCTAGTCTTATTTCCTATATAACACAGGTCATAGGACTTCTTTTATCAATTAGCATTTGAAGTAGAAATCCTTTTTTTATCCTAATTTAAATATTATCAAGTGGTTGAATACAGATCATGGCTCCTACTGAGCTTCTCCAGTGGCTAATTAACCCCACTGTTTAATTCAGACTCAGAATTGCAGATTTTTATTTAGCTCCATGCTGGAAGCATTTACTTCTCATAATTTTACCAGTTTTGTTGAAGATTCTAAGAGTTTGTTTTCAGAGAACATGCTTTGTATTATGGTATTTGTATGGTGATATTGACACAATTCAAAGTGGTTGGTTTAATAGTCATGGTTTAGTCAGTTAATGCTTTTCAGATAAGTTGTGGTAGCTTACAGTAAGAGTTTTGCAAAATAAAACTTAGGCTTGAAAATTATTTAAGAATAAGTAAACTGAAATATTTCACCTATTTGTTTCACTTTCACTTTGAAATACTCCGTGACTGAAATCTCCATACTCTTCTTTGGAATTTCTTAATTAAAGTAAACAGAATGAACTCTTCAATCACCCTGCTCTAAAAGAGACTTTCCAATTTTGTAGCCATTTTCATGTGTTGGTTTGAATGCCCTGGCTTTGGTGTCCTTATAAGCCCTAAGTAACAGAACTGAATTCATCATTTCCAAATTTGCATTGTTGGAAAACATGGAGATAAAGCATTCTTGTCTTCTTTGTCATTTCCCATTTGAATTTAGTAGATGATGCCAGTTAGCAGTAATTAAAAGTGCATTTTATTCTGAGTGATAGACAAGTAGATAGATACCAGAGTCACTTTGACCTCCGTTTAGATTTTGATGGTCTTCAACCCACATCACGTTATACTTTCCCTTCTTATGCTTTCAGTGCTGTTTAGGTCCTCGTTTCCTGCTTCTTCACTTGTTGCCACCTTAGGCCATTCCCTAATCTTTATTTCTTGCTCAGTAGTTTTTCAGTGATGGTTTTCAGGTGACACCAGAAGTTGAGGATGAGAAGCTACAAGCAGAACAGGTCCTGAGGACTATGTTGAGTTGTAGTGCTATGGTAAAGAGTATGTGTAGCCATGAGTTGAACCAAGGAAAGAAACAAAAAGGGTTACAATAAAAGAGATATTTAAGCATGACCATTTTGTTGCTTTGTTTCCGATTTACTTGCCATTTTAGATTTTAACCTTAGTTGTATCAATGTTTTAACTTAGCTCTAATATCTTATTTGCTTTTCTAATAATATCCATAAAGGTAGACAAAGCTACTTTACGCTTTCAAATAAGCACTTTGAATCAGCAACCACAGAAATTAAGACAACTTGGTGAAAGTTTTTAAGAGACCTTTAAAGAAATTAATAACTTTATTAGCTTTAAACAAAATAGATTACGCACAAAAATAAGAAAAAAATACTGTGCCAATATACTGTTCCTATATAACAGCTTCCAGAAATTCAATATTTTTTAAATGAACAGATGAAGAAACTGAGAAAGAAGCAGGAATATTTTAACTTACTGGAATGTTATGAAGTTGATTGAATAGTTTTACACATCATTAGTCTGTTGCTGACATTTAAAGTTATTAAGTAATTAAGTAATAAAACAATTATCTGAGCTTTATTATATCCAATAATTTACTGTATACAGCAATTTTAATGAGTGAAAGCCATTATTTTAAGAATGGTTGTTGAATAAAAGGCACGTGTTGTACTTACAGACTTTAAAGTGCTTTAAAATCTTCTAGAAAACTCACTATAAGAAAGATGATATAATTTACTCAAGCACTGGAACATGGGGATAGCTGCTCTTTAAAAAACAGCATCAGTAGGGGAAAACAATGTTTTGACTATTGAGAATATCATGTGCTAAATCATGCAGTTTTAGAAAAGGTCAAATCTTTATTTGGAATATCTGACAGCATCCTGTAATATACAGATATATTTAGAACTGTGAGTTTTCTGCTGAAGCCTGACAAATAACAGGATGTTGCAAGGATAACTTTCGGCTGTTTTCAAAGTTTGATTATTAGCAAGAACCATTTTTTACACTTTTTTTTTTTCCTGTAGGTCCTCAAAAACATTGTCAATCTGAAACTCAGGTTGTTTCTGAACTGCAGATCTAAGCTGTCAGAAGCACCGCTGAAGAGGTAGGTAGTTTATAGCTTTTCTTACAAATATATGATCTCACTTGCTTTGGAAAAAACAGCCTTAGCAGCTTTTATTCCCTTAAAAAATGAACAGTGGTTTGTACTTCTAGATTCTTTTGTTGCATTAGTTTTCTTTCATTGCCTGAAAGGAGTTTGTAGCGAAGTAGATGCTGGTCTCTTCTCGCAAGTGACAAGCGCTAGGACTAGGAAAGAGGAAAAGGCCATAAGTTGCACCAGGGGAAGTTCAGACTAGACATCAGAAAAAATTTCTTCACTGAGAGGGTGGTCAGGCACTGCCACAGCTGCCCAGGGAGGTGGTGAAGTTACCATCCCTGGAAGTGTTTAAAAGGTGGGTAGATGAGTTTCTGAGGGACGTGGTTTAGTAAGGAGACAGGTACGATTGGACTTGGTGATCTCGGAGGTCTTTTCCAACCAGATGATTCTATAATTCTTAGTGGAGTGTTACTGAAGCAGTTTGCATTTGTCTAGAGAAAAATTGTAATTCTGAGATGCCAAGCATGAGATCACAGAAAACTGGTCTAGTCCTCTCCTAAATAATCTGTAGAGAAGTCAATGGAGAGTCTTCCATGCCTGTGAAAACTTGCAGAGGGAGGTTGTCTGCCCAACTTGGTCACTCCTTAGGGCCACTTAACTGTGTAATGAATTTTACAGATCAAGTTCACTGAAATTCATCTGAGTAAACGTACAGTCTGCATTTGAGATCTCACTGTAACTCGTTAAGAATGTTATACCCTGAAAGTATCTGCCTTAAATGGAAGTTTCTTTTAACTGTGCATAAGGATCAGGGTTTGCTAATTCAGTTATAGACATTTACACTGAAGTGAACTCCGCAGAGAGGATTCCTTTCCCTGTAAGAGAAAGGTTTAAGCACTGCCTTCTCTTTCACAGTTACTGTACCTACAATCTTATTATGAGAGAGAGCTGGTAGTCTGCATTTTGCAAGTAGCGGTGCCTGGTGCTTTCCCTGTGCTTGGGAAAGGTGAAAGGAAGAAGTTTGCTGGCATCATTTAGAGAAGTTGCAGATGCCCCATCCCTGGAAGTGTTCAAGGTCAGGTCGAATGGAGCTTTGAGAAACCTGATCTAGTGGAAGATGTCCCTTCTGTGGCAAGGGGGTTGGACTAGATGATCTTTAAGGATCCCTTCCTACCTAAACCATTCCATGATTCTATGGTCTGCCCTGCAGAAAGGTATTTTTCTTACAGCGATGGTTTCATATACTAGCGCGAATACTTCATAGGAATTGTGTTCCTCTTGATGGGTACAGGAGGAACTTTTCATGGTAATTAAATTTTCTTCTACCTGCTTCACTCCCTTCCCTACGTGAAGCATTCTGCTGCTTTTACTCTTTCAGTCTTCAGGGCTCTTCCTTCTCTGTTCTGATTCTTGGCATTTTGTTGAACATCAGTGGAGGACAGAAGAAAATAATCATGATTTTATTGTTGCAAGTGTCTTACCTGTGGAATAAATGGAGCAAGCACTGAAGAGGAATAGAGAGACCTATTCTTTCCTCTGCTCTCTGTCTTTGCTGCTCTTAGTGTCAGGAGCTGTTCCCAAGGAGTCTTCTTCAAGCAGAGATTAGTCCTGCTTAGTTTAGTGATATAGATTCTGAGAATTCAGGGCACTCCACAGTCAAGATGTTTAGATGTGTCTCTTGGGGTATTCACCTTCCCAGCGATTAAGAAAGTTAATAGGAACTATACATTTTCATAGCAAAAAACTTATCAGAAATGAATAAATGTGTGTGTATCTACCAGCCTGTTTCAGATGCTGTAGGTACTATCTGATGGTATTCCAAAAGAACAGGGAGCTACTCTGCCTCCAAACGTCATTAAGTTGGTACGCAGTCACTATATTTTAAAATATTTTAGAAGAACTTTGTGCTTGAAACTTTATGCTTCTGTAAATGTTATTCTTTTTAACTTCTTTTTCAACAGTTTCTATCGTTTTGTTCTGGAACCAGAATTAAATTATGGGGTGGATAAGCACCTTCCTTCTGATCCAGTAGCAAAATTCCTAGAACTACCAGAATCCCCTCTTTTGACCCTAAACATGATCACTCCTGAAAGCTGGTTGGTTGAAGCAGTAAACAGTTCCTGTGATCTCGATAATATTCATTTACAGGATGTAAGTAAAAGTTTTAAACGTTGTAAAACTCGTGTTGGACCTTCCACCTCAAGATGGAAGTGGAAATCTTGTGGAATTTTTGCCTCTTGTTTTCCAGAAATGCTTTCTGTGGTGCTTGAGTAGTTGGTATTTTGCCATTGTTATTTTCAGCATATTTTTTACATTTTTCTTTATTTAAAAACAAAAAAAGTCCTAAAAGATAGCAGTGATACGGAAAAAAAATGAGAATGCAGAATACAAATAAGAGCAATTTAATACCTGTCTTGAGCTTCATAATGTTTATGGAAATATGCTTTTTATAGATAAAAGTAAAGAATCGAGGGAGTCTGTGTGCTAGCTTTCTCTTTATTTTGTATATTTTGGTGGTAATAAGTTAAAGCTAGGTAAATCTTCAAATAAAGCTGGATATATTGCTGTTTATTAATTTATATTAAAATTTATTTGACCCTTTTTTAGTTCACAGTTTTTTAAATTACATTTTTAATCCCTCAGCTCCAAAATCACTGGACTTCTTTCAGTCACTAAACCTGTGCAAAGTATTGAGGGTGTTTGATCCATCAAAGCTGTGTGTTTGGAAGGTGTATTGTGAAAGTAAAGACCGGGATTTACTTTACAAATTTGAGATGCCTCAGCTTCCTCGGTATTAAATGGGCATAAAGTCTCTCCAGACAACAATTCATCCTCTTTACCTTGGATACCTATTTTAAAATTGAGTGAAGTTCCTTCTGGAAGGGACTTTCTCTGTTTTGTTTGGGGTTTGTTTTTTTTTTTTGACAGTTGAAATTAGGTGAGGTAAATCCCACACATTTGTCATTATAATATGTTGCCCTTTATGTAATTAAATGTCAGAAGTTATTGATGAAATTGTTCCTTCCACAGATAAAAGGGACGGTTATAGCAGATTATGAACTAGAATACGTATTGCTTGAAGGACATTGCTTTGATGTAACAACTGGACAACCTCCTCGAGGGTTACAGTTCACTCTGGGCACAAAGAAGAATCCTGTCATGGTTGATACTATTGTGATGGCAAATCTGGTAAGTATTAAATACAGATAGTCATTACAATTGCACATTCTTCATCAGGATCCTTTATGAGCTTCTTATTCCTTAAATCCATTTCTCTGTGTTGCAAGCTTAGTAACGTTAAAAGTAACAGGAGGATCCTGGAGTTGAGACCATCTACAAAAAAAGATACATCTCTCTAGTTAGCTGAATTTTCCCAGTCTCTCCTCTTCTGATCCAATGTAGATTTGGATATAGCCTAATTTTAGATCCTTATGTGAAGTACCTAAACTGGCAGTCTGATTGCCTTAAGTAGGTGATAGGGGAGAGAGAGAGAGAGAGAGATAGATAGATAGATTTATTTTCAGGTGGAGATTCCACCAACAAATGTAAGGTTGTGAGTCGCATTCTCATTAAATTAACCATTTTTGTTACACAATGATCCAGGAAAAAGCAAATTCCTAGTTTAGGTGCTTTAGTTAAGTGCTCAAAGCATCTATGGGACAAATCCACATTTGAGAATTCCTTTGGACTTTTAGCAGGCTTTAGAGCAGAAGATGTGATTTCTGAGGCAAAAGATTTTTTTTTTATATTGGATGAAGTAATTTGGTAAGGAAAGATTGATTTTGATGTCTAAGATTGGATATCTATCTGCTATTCTCTATTCTGTATAAATGTTGATTCAAGAATAAAACTCTTAAACTGTGGATCTTTGATTTTTACTTAACAATAGATGATGTTCAAGATAATGAAACTTCTAATGATTCTTCACATTCCAAAGCTTCCTGCATGTGGCTTTCACATAGTGATAGCTGTATGTAATGTTCCTAAATTGGAAAGGACTTGGAAAGTTGTTCCAGACAGAACTTCCAAAAAACCTAAGTTTCGACAAAGCTTTTCAGTTTAGTGTTATTTTAACAACTTATTTCTTTACTGTGCATTTACTTACTGCTTTGGGTAGAGATTTTGTGCACAAGTCAAATTAAGCTAGAAACAAATGAAGCATTGGAAGTCATTAATATGAACATACTGGAAAGGTGATATTTGGTTTCATCACTGCCATGTACTTTCAGGGCTAGTTTGACAGTAGGTAGTGGTTACTAGCCTTGACTGCGGTACCCCATGTTGCATAACTGATGTTTTTATGTGTATTTGGTTGATTCCAAAATGTTGCCAGAATAAGTGACCCTCTTTCCTTTTTTCTTCTTAGGGGTATTTTCAGCTGAAAGCAAATCCAGGTGCTTGGACACTGCGATTGCGTGAAGGAAGATCCAAAGAGATCTATCAGGTTTTTTCGTAAGTATTAATCCGTCTTTTGGAAACATAAAGTTATCTGAAAGTGCAACTTGATTTGAGAGGAGCTGACAGTACTGAACGAAAAAGAGCAAAAGTAATGTGAAGAAAATAGAACAAGAAGCAGATGATGATTTATAGTTTGAGATGCCTCGTTTCCTGATAGTGTAAGTTGTTGATTGCACCATGTGGTCTTGAAAGTTAACACATAGTAAGCCTAAGTGGTTCAGCTAGACCTGATGCTGGCAAAGTCTCTTGCTGCACAGCTACCAAGCACTTTCCCTGTCAGTTCCAAGCATGGTTATTGTTGCCCTGCAACTGTTTGCACCAAATACTGTAGAAATGTCATTTATGGTTTTCTTGATTAATATTTTAGCATTCCCAACAGACTTAACATGCAGTTCCAAGAATATGTCTCATGAAGCATTGCTAGCTCACCAGCAGAGTCTTGATCTGGAAGAAATGCCATGAATTTCCTTCTCATAATTTTTCAGCCCTGAGGATGCCTTTGAATGCAGTGTTACTGATGATTACCATCTTTTTTTTTTTAACTGGAACATTATAGTCATTTCAACTCTAGGCTTTTTTCTTCAATTAACTCTGTTTCTTAGTCATCTAAGAATCACAGTGGTTTTACCTTCTCTTTAGGATATAGAAACACCCTTCAGTTCTGTACCCTGGCTGCATGTTGACTGCACCACATTTCCCTCTCTTGGGAGAAACCCCTGTGCATGGAATGAAGTCATGTTGTACTCCAATAACGGAGATTTAGCTGCCAATTGTATAGCTTGTAGATCTGTAATTTCCACGCTCGATTTTCACGTGAGGAACAATCATTCCAACTGGTCTTTGGAATAATCATCTTTTTTCTCATATTTTATGTAACAGCATATAGATCTGTAGCATCTGAGGGCTTCCTCTTGAAGCTTTGGATCCAGTCCCTTCTCAAGGAGCAGTATAGTTTTATTTTATTTCAGCTTTAGTTTTTCCTTCCCTCCTGCCACCTGCCTTGCCCCATAATTCTGCAGGCTGAAACAGGTCTATTTCTTCTAAAGTATTACCTAGAGTTCAGGAACACATAGTTCCATATGATGTGTAATCATCAGCTGCTATTAAAAGATGGAAAAATTGATTAACATCTTTGCTGTTTTTAGTATTTAGTTAATGCATCAATTTCAGAGTAACAGGAAGAAATGTTAGCAGTGTTATAGGTTCATTCTATTTGTTTGTGATTTTCAGGGTTTTTTTCCAGAAACTACTTGCAATTCATTGAAAAAGTAGAAAAATATAATCTTTATCCTAAGAAGTTACTTAATCTCCACCAGCTGTAGTGATATAATTTGTCTAATGTAACATTCGATTCTTAAGATATATATAAGGTGATTTATGAAATATTTGATGGTTAAAAGAATAATATAACGAGCTGTAGCTGAATTAAAAAATGGAACAAAACCACTTATAACTGTGTAGGCTGGATCAAAGGAAGGTTAAATCATCTACCATTTTTTAAGATGACTGATTTTTGCTAAGAAGTAATACAAATGAGCTTAATTGTGCTCAGTTAAGTTATGTGAAATTAAAACTTGATGAGGACTCCAAACAATAATGTTTCTTTCATTTAATTATTACAACCATAGGCTTAGAGAACAGCAGCTAAAGTATGTTTGGGAGGCTGTACCAGGATGTTTGATATTACCTTTACTGATATCAGTGTTAATAGTATTGAATTGCTATCAGAACTCAAGCAATTATTTGTCAGGATGGAATTTTGCCAAGAGACAGTGGGTATTATCCATCCTCGTACACTAGTCATATCCTCTCCTGTTGAACTGTGAGATAACCTGTTTCCTTTGAGGCTCAGGCCCATACATTAGAATAGGAGTTTTAGGAGGATAAAGGATTTTTAAGTTACAGCTTGTTCTACACCCTCATAGTAGCATCTAATAAACATCTGAGTAATTTATTTTTACTTTTTGTAAATACACAGTTTTTGAATTAAGCTATCTTTTTTCCCCTTGAACACTGCTTCTAACAAGGATCATTATTTTGAAGCAGTCACACTTGTAAATCAATTTGTTATTAATAAATTACCATGAATATTAGGAACATAAAAATTGGTGTACTCGCCAGCAGTCTGAGTACAGTTTATTACTGAAACTTTGAGTTTGTGATGTTGGTAGGAAAACGAATAGGTATTGCAAGATAAGGCTGCAGAAAATAGTTTTCCATAGATAGATAGATAGATAGAAGCTCCTGCTGAATATTTCATCTTTTAAACAGTCAGGTATATATAATTTATTACATGTTGTTGGTAGGCAGATTGCCTAAATGGAAGTAGAATCTTATAATTCAGACAAGGAGTTTTTGTTTGTTTCTTTGTTTGGAGATTTTAAAGGTCTCCATTTGGCGAAGTTGAACTTGGCTTTTGTTCTGCATATGGAAAATTATAATTTATATTATATTTATACTTATTTTTATTTATATTAAAAGTGTATAGGTGTTGTGAAATATTTTAAAGCTGTGACATGAATAGTCTGCAGGACATGTTTAGTTTTGTTCTACAATTATATAATAATAAAGGAGTTGGTAAATATTTAATAGTGCTGTAAGTATTAAAGACATTTTGCTTAGATTTAGAAAAGAAGTTGTGCTTGCTTTCAGTGAGTTTATAAACTAAGTAACTCTTACAGAATTCAGTACCTTTTGGGCAAAACACAAAATCCTTATTTGTTCTGTTAAGGAAGATTATAAATCATGATCCCAGTTCTTCCAAACCCCAGGTCGCATTCAGAACTTTATTCACATGATCATTCATTTGAAATGTGCATCTGTTACTTGAATAAAATTACCACGTGCTGAGTAGCGTATGCACAGAAACAGAGAAAGGACGAGAGGTCCTGTGTAAGTTTAAGCACACTGCATTAAAATTAGAGAACAGAATGATGAACTCAGATTTCTTTCAGAGAGATACATACCTAAAACCAAGTGAATATCCTGGTCAGTGAGTAACCATTGAGCGTGTAGTTGGATGTCAGGAAAAGAAATAACCATCATATTAATAGTAGGAAGTATACAAAGATGTGAATGGAGAAACAGATAAGTAGGATCTTGAAACGAGCTTTAATGTCCAAAGTAACTAATGGTGACTATTTTCAGTACATTATTCATACTGGGACAATAATTCATCACACTGAGTGCTCTGCAGAGTAAAGTAATCGGCATTTGGTAAAGATGGAACAGACTAGTGAGGGATTCATGGAAGAGATTTAGGGAGACAAAGCAATCTTATTAAATTTACAGCCAAACCAAACACTTTGAGAATATTGTAAAGACTGTGGTAAATCATCTTCATCAGTAGAGCTGTAGTGCTCGCTACAGAATTCATAACACAGATATTTTCAGTTAACTGAGTGAATAACAGAAAATTTTGCTTGTGTAAAACCTGAAGGCAAAAATGGGAACACTGGCTCAGATGCTGCTGTCTGCTATCAGCAGTTTGTGTTTAGTTCTACTGTTCTAGATCTTTCTTTAATAATACATTTTATTTAAAATGGCAGTCTATACCCTTTTATGTTGATTCCTGTACCCTATGATAAAAAAACCCAGTTCTTGCCTGAGTGTTCTTATATGCAATATTTGTAAGTCTGAAAATGAAACTAAATCAGAGAGCAGTCAAGATAATCCTGAGTATTGTTTTGTGCCAGAATCAGCTCTCTCTAAGAAACTTAGTAATCACAAGCCCTTTTTGTAGAACTATATTAAATAGAAAACATGTGCTTTGTCATTTTTAGATGAGTAACAGGAAACAGATTGAAACCAGATTTAAATGTTTCTGTTTGATAGGCTAAAAAAAAAGCCTAGACCAAGGGGTAGTAGATTACTTTCTTAAACCAATATTTTGTGTTCATAGACTTAGGAAAAGGAAACCACGTAATTAGCCACAGGAAAGAAAAAAACGCGTTTGCTTAAATCTGAATATTCCACTTTTTACAGTAGTAACTGTATAGTGAATATAAGAAAGGAAGGATTGAAAGAAAAATATATGGGCTTTTGAGGTATAAAAGCTATAAAATTTGAGAATTATGTTATTACACTGTGTTGCAGAGTGGTAGCAATATTTTTCATGTTTGCTACTCAGTGGAATGCAGTACAGTTTCAAGATGTCTAAATGACTCTAAACTTATGTTCACTAGGGCAAATGTTCAATGTGGTGCATTGCACAGCCCTGTCTTTAGGGGTACAGTTACCAAAACCAACCAGATAAAAGCCAATCTTTATTATCTCAACCCTGTGATGAAGCTTGCCCTAGGCTTTTTAAAGCAGTTTTATTTTAAAAGTGCCTTTAATGGAATCACACAGGAGTTTCTAAGATATGGTTTCCATATTTGAAAAATATAGTCTAACATTTTAATGTAATATATACAATATAATATATTATTATGTATATTATTATGATTGTTGCATTTGATAAAATCTCCTGTAAAAAAAAAAAAAAAAAACCACTAATTAAAAAGAACTGTGACTCTGGATGGTACCCAGTTATGAATAAAACTCCAAGTTTCTGAGGTTAAGATACAATTGGATATGAATTGAAGTAATGGGTATTAGAAATGAAGAAATTTTGTTTATATAAGTATCAGCAATCCTAGACCTTATCCTGTAGTTAAACATAAGTAGTAATGCTTGTTTTAATGAGACAGTACATTTGCATGGGTTGTTTTTTTTTTCCTGCTTACAGCCATGAAGGAACTGATTCTGTAGCTGATCTGACAGATGTTATCGTGGTATTAAGCAACTTCAGAAGCAAAATTATCAAAGTCCAAGTAAGAGATACGGTTTTGTCTGCACTATTTCTTTATTTGAAATATAACTGATGTTTACATTTTTTAGTTTATATTCAATTGAAAGGTGTGTACTGGAATATATAATTTAGATTTTGTATAATTAAATCATAGAGTCGTAGAATCACTTGGTTGGAAAAGACCTTTGAGATCATCAAGTCCAACCATACCTGTCCAGTACTAAACGATATCCCTAAGTACTTAATCTATCTGTCTTTTAAATACCTCCAGGGATGGTGACTCCACCACCTCCCTGGGCAGCTGTGCCAGTGCCTGAATAGAGAAAGATGTGCAAATTAATGTAGTTAATTTGATTCAGTCAGGTTGTATTAAGTGCCTGGGAGATTGTGAAATAGCTGTTAAATCCTGTGTATGTTACCCACATGGATGTATTATTTTATCTCATCTAGCTTAAGGTTTCTAAGAGTGTAGTTTAGGTGCCGTGAGCTCCCTCTCTGCTTAGTGTAATAAGAAAGATAGTCCAAAAGACTACGCTTCTCAGGTCACCTATGTGTTTAAACCGTGGGTATGATCACCTCTCGAGGCATCCAGTTCTCTCCTGTGACTGAGGAGAGATTTTACATGAAATCCAGGTAACAGAGTGCAAATTTAAGTTAGATATATCAAATTCTCTCTACAGAGGGCTTGAACGTGCAGTTTATTAATCATAATTTAATTTTTTGTAATTGATTACTTTTCTTATTACAGTAAGTTCTGTGCATAGTTTAAAAGTATGAAATGTAATTTTTACTCTTCAGTTTAACACAGTTCATTAAGTATTTTGAAGAAACAGAAATTGGTAAGCTCTAGCCAGTAAGTACACCATTGCTAGATATCACAAGTGAAGTAGTAAATATTATCAGCTAACTTCCCAAATTACACAAGTTCATTTTTTTAATAACTAGGTACAGAAAAAGCCTGATAAAATTAATGAAGAGCTCCTTACTGATGGAACAACAGGAAAAAAAGGAAATCGGGAATCAGTTACAAGGTAGTGAATAACTTGCTTATACTTTAACCGTGCCAGGACATGTTTATTATTACTCAGCATAAATGTTTCTTAGTTGGTAATGATAAAATATGTAAAAAGGTTCAATGTTGCCCCAAGGGATAAATAATATAAATAAAAGGAGGGGAAATTATAAGCTATAATGTCTTGTACATCTCAATATTTATTTCCTTCTTAATTCCCCTTTTCGATTTGTATTTCCTGTTCATTTTCTGTATTTTGTCTCTGCCAGTAATGTGGTACTTGGAAGTATCAAATTGAACATCAAAAAGCAGACTATGATGCTGCTTGTCAGCTGCTAGACATCATTTATGAAACCTCAAGAAGTGTTTTTGTATTTGTCAATAAAATACCTGTTCTTTTAAAGCTTACCTTTTATAAATAAATATCAGAAACATGTCAAACATTACGTTTGAGACTAATAACGTAGCATTTCTAGTTTGCCATATACTGTTGTAAAATTTTGGGTTCAGTTGCTAATAATTATGGTGTCTGTGGATGGTGTGTGGTTCAAGCAGATTTTCTATTAATTGTAATTTAGTTTTTATTAATAAGATATAAATTCCTGTGAAGTTGTCAAATAGCCTTCCTCTTTGACATCCCAGAATGAAAACTATATCCTGCCAGCAGTGCACTCTTTGTAACAGGAGTCATTGTGTGCTCTGACATGGACACTTATGTATCACATCACTCAAATCTTTTATAACTGAGCCAGCCTTCCCAAAGGACTGCTTTTCACATATGACCTTATAGGTCAATCCAGCCATGTTCAGAGCAGCTTGTTCCATTTTGAAGATCTCTGCCTTCTGTATTGATTTGCATAATCAATATTTTTAAGATCTTCAAAAATTGTTTTCTTTTTTCATGTCTGTCTTTGTAATCACACGTGATGGTGATTGTATTATAAAGAGCTTGACGTTCTTTCAGTCCTGTTATCAGGAAATGGAACAGAATGTCAGAAAACCAGAAGACAGACTGGTTGCGACTGTGAACTGCAGCCTATTTAGCCTGTGAGAACTTAGTGCTACTTGAGGGGTCATCTTCTTCAGGGATGTCACACCATGCATGTGGTGCTGCTCCAGTGATGTCCCTTTCTTTTGTGTTTGCTGTAGTCCTGATCGGGTAGGACTGTGCTATCTCCTCTTACCATTGCTGAGTGAGAACAGCGTGGGTTTCTCAAAAGATTATTCACACCACTTACACACATCACAGCCTTCCGAGATTTCAGCTTTGAGTTAGTGAAGTGATGTGAATTCTTTTATATATGTTGGAGATCTGAGACTTGTCTCATTTGTTCTTAACGATTGAGGCATACTTACTTTTATACTTTTTAAAGTATATTTTTGAAAGGAACCTAATCAGAAGTAAAATTCATAGGAGTGACTCACACAACCTAAGTTTGTGAGAAGTGTCTCACCTCTAAAAGAAGATTGTTGAGGTGAATGTTTAACAATACCAAGCCATACTGTGACCAATTTGGCTAAGGAAACCTTTACAGTTCAGAGATCTGCAAAACAGTGCTCTGAGAAGAGACTGCAGGCACCATCCCTTAGCTGTGTAGGTACTGTTAAGCATATGTGATTAAAAACAATCCTGGTAAACTTTGGTATTCAAAGCCAGCTAAGAATGCTGTGCAGAAGAAACAGGAAACTGCTGGACAATGTACCTCAAAGATCAAGAATAGCTATGGGGAGAGTAATTGGGTGAATTTAAGGAAGAATTCAGCAGTATGATGAAAACACTCGGGAAATCCCATCACCGCAGATCACTGAATGTTATGAGAGTATTCTGAAAGGGGCTACTACTCCTCAGCCTTGCTGTTGGTAAAGTACTGGAATAAGTATGTGTTTGACCTGGCATGGCCATCTTTGTGTTCAGTCTGTATGTTAGAGTATATATTCAGCTTAACCACCTCTGGGGCTGTGCAGACATCCCTCACCTCGAGAACATGCATTGGTTCTTCTGATATAGAATGCACCTGAATGAAGCTTGAAAAATAACTGTTACTGATTTTAAAAATAACTGATTCTCAAGATGTTTTGGCTATGTATATTTCCGAGTTTTGCTTTGATAAAATGTTGAGTTCTTGCCAAATGTGAGTTGTATTTGTTTGAAAGTATTGCAGACTGTGGTTTTGGCGTTGCTTGTCCTGAGTGCCTGAGTATGAGGTGTTGCTCCCAAAAGATGGTGCTATCATAAATATGTGCAGTGAGAGTAGAATGCAAGTGCATTCAGTTACTATGGGATGAGTATTCTTTGGTGTATTTTCTTACTTTTGATTCTTTCCAAGCTTAATGGTAATGTAGTAGTATTTTCTTTCTGCTGAATATTTATTTTATATAATAATTTTGGTGGGTTTTTTTCTTAGGCTTTTAGAAGAAAGTCCAACAGAAGAGAAGGAAAAGAAAAGTGATATTCTTAACATTTTTTCAGTTGCTTCAGGCCATTTGTATGAACGTTTTTTAAGGTAAAGAAAGTTAAAAGGGAATTTCATAGCAATACTGTAAACATTCATCCTAAAACTAGGCAGCTTAAAGAAACTTTTTTAACAAGGTGTAAAGAATTGTCAAAAAACATACAGTGAGCGCTAAATTGATTTTTGTTTGAGAACAAAGCGATTCAATGTGTATATGTTCAGAACCACCATTATTCTTTGAAAAAAGAAAAATGGCCTCCCTGTGTTTCATAAGTGCACGTGCCAAGTGCGAACAGAAGAGATGAAGTTCAGCCGCCCTTTATAAAGGCAAAACAGAAGTGACTTCATTGGAGTTGTATCTATTTATATTTGGTCCAAACTATGGATACTACTACAAGAGTGCATGGCCTTGCTTATCCAGTGATAATTCCATCAGCAATGATTACTTTTAAGGAATTCTTACAGTACGGCCTAATCTGTTCACAACCATCTCTGTTACTTTTCTGATTTGAATACTTGTCTACATTTGTCAGATTTAGTGGTTTTCCTGTCCTAAAATGGAATTTCACAGTTCTTTCATACATATGTGTTTGGAAAGTAGTATTTTATATGTATTGATTTTTATTTCATAATAGTCTGAAGCAATTTGAACATCTGCATTTTTTTCCTTCAGCTTACAACTACCTTCACAAAGGGAAAGACTTGTTTATTTTAAAGAAGAAAAAAAACCCTAAAACATCCTACATGCTTCTTCATTTTAAAGTTTATTATTTATTGATTTGTAAGGCAGACTTGACCTCTTACAAGGTCGTAAGGTGTTGCTTATCTGTTTGATTACACCGAACAAATGTAAAGATATTGAAAAAAAATGGAGCTCAAAATAGTGATTCTTAGTTTTCAAGGGTTTTCTGAAGAGGATCTTAACTTGAACCATGCTGTCCCTTTCCCAGTGTTTTTCTTTTCAGCAACCTATTAAACTCAACCAATATATTTCTAAAATAAGTTATCTCAGTGGCCAAGTTAATATAAAGTATTAATCGTTACTGTGAAATTTGTCAGGGTCCTCTCGTAGAATAAAACTTGTTAACAGATCCACTTTTGAAATTGTTCCTTCTAATATTGCTTAGCCAGTCTGGATCAAGTACATCCATCTCAAAGTGGTCGCGAACACATGATCTTTAAAACTTTTAATGAGAATTAGACAGCAATTTCTGCTTGAACTGGGTTAAAGGAAATTATGCTTGGAAAGTTATAGCACCTTTTAGGTGCAAATGAAATTTAATGACTTGTGTGTATTTGTTTGTTTATTATAGACTTGTATTTCCACAGAATTATGATGCTTTCTGTCCTGCGTCATACAAAAACACCAGTTAAATTCTGGTTTCTGAAAAACTACCTCTCCCCAACATTTAAGGTAGGAGAAGTATCTTCCTTTCATTGTTTTTTCTTTAAAAAATTTTAAGTAGTTTTTTTTAAAAAAAATTGAGTAGTTATGTAGTTCAAATGAAATTTTCACAGTAGGAAATTATCTCTGTATACCAATAGTTTTAAAAAATCTCATATGTAAGGTTCTTTTCTGGAGCCAAAAGCTCAGTGATGTATTTTAATATCCACATTATATTTAATATATTTCAAGCTCCAAGAGGCTGAAATGCTTTTTTGTGTATCTGAGGATACTGCTAGAACTAAAGAAGCATTTTAAAATAATAAATTATGTAGTCAGTAAGGCCAACATGGCTCCAACTGTGCTGCAACATTCCCTCCTTTTCATTTTGAGTCCTTGTGTGTCGCATACATGTACAACTAATAGTTTTTTGGTTCTTCTTCTAGGATGTTATTCCTCACATGGCTAAAAAGTATGATTTCCAGTATGAGTTAGTACAGTATAAGTGGCCCCGCTGGCTTTATCAACAGACAGAAAAACAAAGAATTATCTGGGGCTACAAAATTCTTTTTTTGGATGTTCTTTTCCCTTTGGCTGTGGATAAAATAATATTTGTTGATGCTGACCAGGTAAGAAAAAATAGTGCTGTGTGAATGTATGAGGAATTCATTTTGGCTTAGACTTGATCCAGTTTCTTTCTCTGTGGCCAGTTCATTCAGATGTTGGTCTTGTAAACTTATTGCAGTTTTAGAGCAGGACCAGTGATATTGCTGACCATGAAATGCAATAATTTCACTTGTCTTTAGTCATGCAGAAATTGAGTCCTTACCACACTGAATTGCCCTAAATTGCCTGTGAAGAGAGAAAGGCACCTGGAGAGGTGTGTGTGATCTTCTCAGGGAGATGGTTTAGTAGTGGACAGGTACGGTTGGACTTGAAGGTATCAAAGGTCTTTTCCGACCAGGTGATTCTATGATTCTGTGATTCACCTAAGGCATATTTGAGTGATTCAGTCTCTGAGCTGATAGTGAGAAGACTCCTTCACTATGGAAGGAGACTGAGGTTATTAATTTAGACTATTTGAAGAAGTTCTAGATGGCTGAAATTTTTCAAAGTTAATCCAGTCTCTGTTTTTCTTAAATTTGTATTCAGTCTTTCAGTCAGAAATGAATGTTGTGTAATATACTGAAAGGTAACTGCTGTCTCAAACAGATGAGGCATTTAAGAGTCTATCACGTGGTTATTAAAGACCTCAGAACAATTATTACATATTTTGGACTTTTTCCAAAGCTTAAGAGTATATCAAATTTAGATGTAGCAATGCAGACTGCAACTCTCTGCAATTTCATATGGAAACAGTTGATGTTGCAGATATTGTCTGTCTGTCCTGACTGTTGTAAGGATTCTTCTGCACTCCAAAAGAGTGAAAATTTCTTTTTACCAATGAAAAATTGCATTAGTGGGGTTTGATGAAAGAATAATTGATAAGTAAATAAAGGGCATTTTACAAATGTACTTGCAGCCTATTTTTAAACATGCTTTTTTACTAGATACAAAGATTTTTCAAATGATTCAATAATTTCAGAGTACCCAGTTATGTAATGAATAGGAAAGATTTTTTTTTTTTAGAAGGGAGAGGCTCAGTAGATTTTTAAAGTTACACTAAGTTTCTTCATGCAGAGTATTGGGCAACCAGAAACATTGATCTAAGAATTAAAAATATTTTGCTTGTTTTACTTAATTTACTTATTAAAAGTGTTACACAGCTGGTCACCGAATAAACACATGCTTTTTCTCCTTGAACAATAATTTGTTAAATATCATTTCAGTGGATTACTTTATCTATACTCCACTGTTATAGTGTCTCAGTTTTTTTTATATTAAAATTAAGCTTTGGGAAGCTTTCTGCAGTAAATTCTTTAATCTGCATGCCTTACAAACAGTATTAAATTATAAAAGTAAGTATATTCTTATCCAGATTGTGAGAAGTGACTTAAAAGAACTGAGAGATCTAGATCTCAATGGAGCTCCCTATGGATACACACCTTTCTGTGACAGCCGTAAAGAGATGGATGGATACCGTTTCTGGAAATCGGGATACTGGGCATCACATCTTGGGAAAAGGAAATACCATATTAGGTAGGATAACTCCTCGCGTAATTCTGTGCAGTTTGTGAACTCAGTTAAAATCTGAGTCTGAGTATTGATCACTGAGGCATTCAAAGGCAATTGCCCTATGGTTACGAAGAGATGAATAAGGCATGAATTCTATGACATATTGATTTCACTTTTTTATTGTAGTATCAGCCAGTTAATTAAAGCCAAAATTCCTTTAGGATGGAAACACTTTCTTGTTACTTAATGTTATCAAAAACAAGGTGAAACTCCACAAATCACTTTATTTATGTTTTTAGTGCCTTATATGTTGTGGATCTTAAGAAGTTCAGAAAGATTGCAGCAGGAGATAGGCTTCGGGGCCAGTACCAGGCTCTTAGCCAAGATCCAAACAGTCTGTCAAATCTAGATCAGGTATGTATGGCTTTAAGCAATTTGGGGTTGATTTTCTTTATCTTTCTCAATATGTATGGAATTACTTTGCATCTCAGTGTATATGTTACGTAATTCATAATCTATTTGCCATTTACTGCTGGTTTAGAACGTTTTCAGGTGTGTATATGAGCACAGTTCAGAAAACTGAACACTGAATGATAGTTCCTTTTAATAAATTTTTAATTTTAATAATTTTTTATTTTAAATTTTAATAATTTTTAATAATTTCTTTAATATGAAGAAGAAGAGGAAAAACAGCACAGAGAACTGCTGTCCTTTATTTGCAGTTATTCTTTATGCATTCGTGTTTTCCCAATGATAACCCTATATTCTGATAATGGTAATTACATCCTTATTTAGCAAGATCTTTTTCCTTCTCCTTTTTCCATTGATGTAAATTTAATTTTTGTAAGCTAACTGCTAATGCACTGGAGTGGTCGTTGTATACGGTCACTCTAGGGTAACTGTGCTCTTCTTTCCTGTAACTCCATCAATTTTTAAAGTACATAATGTACTGAAATTTATTATTTTCTTCTGTAGCAGTGGTTCTTCACCTCAGTAGAAAATTAATAATACAGCTCATCCAATTTATGCTTGAGTAAATAATACTTTTTATTTATTTCTCTCTGTGGGTGAACTTCAGAAGGCTTCATTAGTGAGATTTTCCCAGCTTTTTTAATTATCCTTGTGGAATTACTAAAGCGCAAAAGGTTTTTAACCTGCCTGTAACAGTAAAGGGATCCCACAGTAGCAAAGCCCACATCTCTCATTGCCTGCATTCCACCTCCTTACTCTGCAATCAAGTCTCTCTCTCTCTTATTAAATATATTATTGCCACTTGCATTTTTTCCATAAATAAAACTAAAAAAATGAAAATAGCAGTTCTTATGATAGGAGACAGAAAAGTGGAAATACAGCTGCACTAGGAACTCAAACCAGACTGGACACGGAGTTGGAGCAGCCTTGAGCTGTAACTGAAGAGCAAAAGACTGATAAAAAAAACAGCAGTCAGATTTTTACCTCTCTTTTTTTGGACAATGGAATGAATTATTGGCCCTGTATCACGCACTTGGAGTCCTAATATGATATCGCTGTCTGTTTTTTCAAACATGGTCTTAGCTGTGTGTACGAGGTGTCTTTCAGAAAGACCTTTAAGATTCAGAAGCCAGTTACAGCACTTCCACTGTAATGGTGCTTTTCAGAAACAGCAGTTAGTTTTATCTAATGTTCTCAAAATATTAGTAATCTATATCTTTTCTTTTCAAGCTTGTTATATTTTCAATTACAGTCTTAATCCATGGTGGCATAGATCTCTTAGAAGTCAAATCAAAAGCACCTCAGTGCTGAGAGCAGATGTTAAGGTAGCTAAATCTTGGCAGAATGAAATTGGAATTACTTTGGAAAGGGGAATATTTCAAAGTAATACTTTCATAGTGATCTGCTTTCTGGTTGTGTTGATAGGAATCACTTTTTGTCTTCATTGCTGCGACTTACACCAAATACAGCAACATTCCTAGAAAAACAAACCACATCGCAATATGTTCCAAAAATAATCCCAGAGAGCTTTTGTCTGCTGATAAGGATGCATTATGATCATTTTCTTGCTTTTTGTTTTTTATTTTAAACACGTGACTGGAGCACTCAGTGCCCTTCTCAAAGAAGCTGCAATCTCAGTTCTTTGTTACACTGCCAGCACCGCTGCCTTCCCAGGTTATAGTTAAGGTTATGCTAATATAAACCATAAAATAGAAGTAGAAAGAGTGGAAAAAAAATTCATTTTAAATGCCAAGGAGAGTAAGTAAAGAGCTCCTAGGGAGAAAAATTACACATGATAAAAACTAGATTTCCAGTGCAGTGTATTTAATTATCCTTTTTTGATGAGAAGCGAGAAAATGTCTATATATAGGTGACAAAAAAAAAACTTGACAAATCTTTATATTAATAGCAATTTATTAACATATAGATAATGATCCATCTTTTTCTTTACTTAAAGAAAGGAATGTAAGTCTCTTTCATTAAGAGGCAATGTTTTTATATTTTTAATTTAAGCTTTTACTTTCTGATAAAAATGCTGCTGTAGAGGATTCCCCCTTTAAAACTGTGTGGCTTATCTGGCTAAATGTGAAAACAATTGAACTGTAAATCAAATTGAAGATCAACTTCTACATGTCCTTTGTGAAAATCTAGAAGACTTCCATTTCATCAGTTTAAATATTTTGAATGGACAAGGATTTTGACACAGTAAAGCCGATCTGTTCTTACCCTTGTTCATTTATTTTTCTGATTCATTAATATATCCTCCTTGATCTTCTAGATGTGTATTAGTGTTTTGGAGGATATATCACCTTAATCTGAAGAGATAAGCAACTTCTTCTTTGGGATTTCTTTTTTAAAAAAAAATTGTTATGTTTTCTTTTAAGTCCTGGCACTACAAACTGTCTTTCTATTTTCTATTTCATGTAGCAATTTGTAAATTCACTTCTTTGAGAGTTACTGTGGTGACTCAGGAATCATTATTTCATTTAGAAAGTCAGAGAGGCACAACAGGAAACCAGTCTCTCTTCTCTTGAAATTGAGATGACGATCATAGAATCATAGAATGGTTTGGGTTGGAAGGGACCTTAAAAGATCATCCAGTTCCAACCCCCCGTGCCATGGGCAGGGACACCTCCCACCAGACCAGGCTGCTCAAGGCCCCATCCAACCTGGCCTTGAACACTTCCAGGGAGGGGGCATCCACAGCTTCCCTGGGCAACCTGTGCCAGTGTCTCACCACCCTCAGCGTGAAGAATTTCTTCCTAATGTCCAATCTAAATCTCCCCTCTTTCAGCTTAAAACTCTTCCCCTCATCCTATCATAGATAAACAACTTATCTTTCAAACATTCATGTAATTGAAGTCTTTCAAACAATTTAAATTAATGGTGAATGTCTTGACTCTCAGAATACTTATATTTGATGTAATTTTCCTGCACTAATGTCTATATTTTGATTAAATTATATGCCTTTCATAATGCAGCTGTATGTGCTATTTTATTCTGTCACATTTAGCAGTGTGAATTGGCAGAATAGGACGTGACTGATACTTACTTGAATACTAACATTTATTTTTTTATATATAATGTAGTTGTTGCACATGTGAAAGAGCTTACAAATGGCTCTACCAGTGTAACTGGTAGATGACTGGAACTTATGACAGCCTGGGTTTTTTGTCATCTGTGAATGCTGTTCCCTACATTCAGCAAGATACTGGTTGGAGTTTTCACCGTGAGAGTACCTGACTACGTAATAAGGATTGAAAAAAGAAAAAAAAAGACATTTAAGTAAAATAAGGAAGACAACCAGAACAGAAGTTTGAGCTTTTCCTTTTCGCACTCCTCTTTCTGGAATCCATTTTCTTAGAGGTCTAAATTTACAGTAGTGGTGTAATCCTAGATTATGTGCTTTTGAGCTCTTTTTTGCAAATTTGAGGAATGGAAAGATGGTTAAGTTTCACTTTAGTAATTTCACACAGTCTAATTCTGCTTCTAGGATTTATCACATGAGTGCTCAGGGATGTGGTTTAGTAGTGGGCCGGTATGGCTGCACTCAACGATCTCAAAGGTCTTTTCCAACCAAGTGATTCCATGATTCTGTGACTATCAGACGGTGGTATTGCTTATGTTAAGCTAAGGAAGGACAGCCACAAATACAGGAAACAAGAATGCTTCAGAAATTAAAGGTGGACTCGGTCATCAAAATGAGCATGACAAAGTTTTGAGTCTATTTGAAAAAGAACTGAGTATTTAGGTGGAAATGTAAGAACAATTTTCAGAAATGGTAATAGGCAAATATATTGTACTTTTAGGTAGTTGCTTGATAACCAGTTACATTAATTTCAATGCTAATTTCTGATTTTGCACAATTTGTTCAGGACCTTCCCAATAATATGATTCATCAAGTAGCTATCAAGTCTCTCCCTCAGGAATGGCTTTGGTGTGAAACCTGGTGTGACGATGAATCCAAGAAAAAGGCTAAGACAATAGACTTGGTGAGTTGATTTTGAGTTGAATTGTTTTATAGGTTCAAAACTTTGCTGTGTTTTTTGTGGCTTTCGAGATAAACATATGTGATGTCAGGGAGGCAGCCTTGCTGGAAGGCACTGGAACACTACTGCCTTTTTCCTACAACACAGCAATTTCTCCTTTCCTCTGCAACCTATCCTGATTGCTCTATAACGGATTTATTTATTTTAAAGCTGAAGACTGTACCCAAAAATTCAGTGTTGCTGTCTGGACAGGATTGGGGTTTTTCACACCTGTACATGTGTTTTCCTTATTTTTTTTTTTCCGTAGTCAGCCGTGTTAGTGGAACTCTGATGAAATACTGTTATCTGTTCAAGTAGTATGTGCTGCTATTGCACTTCCAACAAAGAAAGTTCCTCCACAGGCTGCTGTGCGTAGGGCTTAATATTATCTTGGTTTTCTCTGTCCATTTGACCACTATAACTGGGAGACAAAGCAGAGCTAAAAACGTTTAATGCTGAGGAGACTATTCCTATTTAGAAAGGAGAAAGTGTCTTTCTTTGGAAAATGAGATAGAGACAGAAAATATTTTTCCCTCTCATTGTTCTCCCCATCCTATTAATCCCCCCATTCTCATTTTTTGACAGCCTCCACTCTACTAAGTATTACTTCAGAGACAAAGTTATGACTGCAAATATTCAGTATGCAAATAGTTTGGGGTTTTTGTGTCTTTACAATTGTTAAAATAAACTTTTTTGTGCACTACAGATGGATGCTCTCTGTTAAAGAAAGACTGAAATTATGTTACTAGACCTTCTTTCATAGGATCATAGAAAGGTTTGGGTTGGAAGGGACTTTGAAGATCATCCAGTTCCAACCCCCCTGGGACACCTCCCACCAGACCAGGCTGACCAAGGCCCCATCCAACCTGGCCTTGAACACCTCCAGGGAGGGGGCATCCACAGCTTCCCTGGGCAACCTGTGCCACTGCCTCAGCATCCTCAGCATGAAGAATTTCTTCCTAATGTCTAATCTAAACCTTCCCCCTTCCAATTTGAAGCCATTCCCCCTTGTCCTATCACTACATGCCCTTATAAACAGTCCATCCCCTGGTTTTCCTGTAGCCCCCTTCAAATACAGGAAGGCTGCTAGTCAGGAGGGCATGGGAATATAAAAGTATTTACAATAAAACATTTTAGAGTTATTTAAACAGGGTTTATTTACAATTGGTTTGTGTGATTTTTTTATTTTTTTTTTTTATTAATACCAAGGTAACTGACCTCTTGTGCTGCTCCCTAAATGAAATTGTAAATGCTGATGAAATTATTTTAGGTGAGTTCCTTGGAGTGTTGATATTTTCCCATTTGCTTTGTTTACATCTGCTTCATTTTAAACTTTCAGTGCAACAATCCTCAAACCAAAGAACCAAAATTAAAGGCTGCTGCCCGGATCGTTCCTGAATGGGTTGACTATGACTCTGAGATACAGAAGTTAATACAGCAAATTCAAAAAGAGAAGAAAAATCTAACATCAGTCTTTCAAAAAGGTAATTTACGTGTATATTCATAGAATCATACAATGGTTTAGGTTGGAAGGGGCCTTTTTAGGCCATCTGGTCCAACCCTGAGCCCCCTGTTAGCTTTTAAAAAATAAATATTTGTGTAGTTGAAATTAAGATTTGTAGGCACAAATACTGTACTCGTGTCATCTTAACTGCTCTTAGAGAATTTATGTGGGTTTTATGAGTCACCTGATGCTTCTTTACTTAGGAGTTACAGTAAGAGGATGAACTCTTTTGTTTCATGCCAAAATCTGAGAAAACTTAATAGTGTCCCGTTCTTGGACCTCGAACACAACCAACTGTTCCACATCATTTGAGCTGCAAATGTTAAATAAAGCACATTTGCTTAGACCTCACTTACAGAATCTAAAGCTAATGTCTATTAATCAGTAGGTAACTGAGTCTCTGTTAATTTGTCTTTGCATCTCTCACTCTGGGCTTATCTATGTGGGTTTTTTTTTGCATCAGACTAAATGTTGGTTTAGTTTACAGATAGATTTTAGATTATTTCTTTACTAAAATTGTCTTAAACTGAGTTAGTTAAATAGTACGAGGAAAAAACCCACTCTTGCACAACCTCCAGTAAGATTTGACTTGAAGTACTGTGGAATAAAAAGAAAAAGTGATCTTGGCCCTTGAAGTTGAAGAAAAAAACTTAGCAAATAAATATTTAAAAGTCCTGAGTCAGAGAACAAATTCACTTTTTGTTATAAAAAATCTTAGCAGTTTTTACTTTTAGTAAAAGCTTATGGTCAACTTCAAAAATGAAGTCCGTGTTGCTGAGTCGACTGACAAACAGAAAACAGAAAGGAAAGGGTTTTCCCCACATTTAACAAAACAAGTCACTAAATATAACTGGTTTACCTGATTTTTTTCTTTCCTTTGGTTTCAGGCCTTAACCACGATGAACTTTAGCTCAGCCTGTAAACAGCAACGGTGACAGCTCAGTCATCTTCTGGGAAAGACTAAATGGAAGTTAAGGAATGTTACCTTGGCACTATTTATTTGTAACATTCTTTCATGTGAAGTCATGTATTTGTAACTTAAAGTGTTATTTAAAATGTTTCAAATGAAACACAAAAACAGAAAAGAAATCCAGAGGTACTTATTTTTTTTTTTTCACCAGTGTAGAGCAGCTTTCCTAATTCCTTTGGTTTTCTTTTCCTACACTAAAAGACTGTTTGCCCAGAGAATTTTAGAATACAAAGAACTAAGTATTCAACTTTCCAAAGATATATTTTGTCAGTCTAGGGGAGGATACACATTAAATATGTACACGAAATCTGTTCTGTGCATATTACATACATAAAACTAATGCAAAAGAAAAATATCTTGTGTAATTTAAGCCACACAAATCTATGTGTTATCTTTGTTACACTGAGATTTCTTTTCTTGTGACCACAGCATTTCTACAGGGACAAAACTAGACATGTAAGCAAAATCCTTTACATTTACAAACCACAACATATTTAAATGTAAAGGATATTTTTAAGTCATCTGGGAAGCTTGGTAAAGCAGGGAAAGCCACTTCTCAGTTAACATTGCAGGATTGCTGCTGTCTTATTAATTTAAAAAAAATAATTTTTGATTCTTGGGCTCCTTTTGGTAACTTAAGTAGCACATCATAAAATTCTATTATGTTTTTTGGTTAAGGTGGTTTTCCAACCATCAGAAGATCTCTGCCTGAAAGCTGTTTCCACTCAGTTTGGATTATCAACATCCTGTTCAGAACTGAAAACAAAATAATAGAACACATGAGTAGTTTTGACTATCAAATCAGTGGTGTCTCCTGTAATTTTCTAAATATGTACAAAACCATTGCTTTAATGTCCCACTGACATATTGATCCCACAAAAATTGCAGTGCAAAGTTATTGAAAATAGGGAATTTATTTCTTAACCAGAAATCTGGTGCCTTAAACACAGACTCTGTTGTTTGGCTTGTGCTGGTTTCAAAATAGATGGGATATGACCACAAATTCTCATAAGAACAGCTTAATGCAGCCTCTCTTTCAGTCTAAATGCTTGAAATTCTAAAAGACAAGATAATTTGCACTAAGGGGGTGAATCCACAATGAGTTGTGTAATATTTCCATACCAGCAAAGAAATAATAAGACCAATGAGGCGCATTTTGTATGCAGTCATTGTCCTCAGGTGTTGGTTATTTCAAATTTGTTACTGTAAGAGCGAGTATATAAAAGCTTGCTTTGCTGATACTTTTTCCAGTCTTATTAATGAGACATGCAATTTTTTTCACAGCTTTTTATATTTTTCTTTGTGTTCTCTTTATGCATTTTGAACAGTTGTAACACGTCACATATGGGTTTTAAAAGGTCTGTTGAGGGCATTTTCTGTTATATGAAGTTTCCAAGGAAGTGTTTCCTGCAGCAATAATCAGTAAGTCTAATATCTGTTCTCTTTAGTGATCCCATTTCACTGCAATATCTGGTTGGTTCATGATTTTTCTCTAACGTATTAATTACTCAGGCTGTCAGGCAGCAGGTCAAACATATTTGAACATAGAACTTGTAAGTTGATATTTTTGTACCATGTACATGGAGTTGTAATTGACCCAGCAGATGCATGGGCACTGTTACTATAAATTCAACATGTAACAAGGGAACAACTGGATATCAGAGAAAAAAAAAAACATTATTCAGCTGCTTGCTGCCTTCCCCCCACTTTTTTTTCTTTTTTAAGCATATATTTCCATCCTTATGCTACTCTTCAGCAGTATTTGACATTGATCGGCCTTGGAATTTCATGCTTGGACAGTACATAGTAAAACTTTCTCTTTTTAAGCCAGAAGTTAAAGGTTCTTTATTTTTAAGAAGCCTTCATTCTGTTTAATTATGATTTTCTGTGTGGGAAATTTCTGTTACGCAGTTTAAAAAGTAGATAATTTATGCGCTGATTTCTTGTTTGTTTTATCTGTAGCATCCTGTTGTCTTTAAAATTGGATTACTTCTACAGGCTTTAAAAAAAGAGCTCTTTAAATAATATTTCCTTGAGATTAACTTAAATGATTAGAATGTAATTTTTAGAAATCTAATTTCCTTGAGATATTTTGAAGATTTTTAGGTGAGTTTCATGCCATTTTCTACATTGTTGTTTATATTTGTAAAAATATGGTTTACAGCATTTTTTTTTCCTGCATAAGAGTACTTTCAAGGAGACCTTGGTTTTGACATATATTTTGGTTTATAAAGCCAAGAGGGTCCAGCAAATATATTCACTACTTTTCAAAGATGTCTTTAAAGCAGCACTTTGAATCAATATCGTATTGTTCTATTTTTTAATACCAAACCAATGGATTCTGTATGTTATACAAACTATTAAAAGGTTTCACTGGAGAAAACACCTTTATATTCTCTTCTCCTATTTTGTGTTAAGAAGTAACTGTTAAATACTTGGTTAATAAATCCAAGGCAAAAATAATGCAGCAAGTTCTCAAATGTCTTTCTTTAATCTGAAGAAACTGCTGGTGCTGGGAAGCAAGAGCAGTGATTCAAACTAGGAATCTGCTGTAGGGTTAGAACTTTGGGATGTAGAGAGCTGATTTCTGGTTCCAGTCTGTGCTCTCTGCCCTGTGACAGGGAAGAAAACACAACCTGGATGGTGGGAGTGTTACTGAAGCTTGGCTCAAATCAGTAAATATTTGAGCTGTTCACATGAAACAATTTATACAATTTCTGTTATCATGCACGAAGGATGGGATGCCATCCTGAGGGCCCTGGACAACCTGGAGAAGTGGGCTTGGGTGAACCTCATAAGGTGCAAGGTCCTACACCTGTGTCAGGGCAACCCCAGATATCAGTACAGGATGGGGGATGTGTTTGAGAGCAGCCCCCTGGAGGACTCGGGGGTGCGGATTGGTGCGAAGCTTGATACGAGCCAGCAATGTGCACTCACAGCCCGGAAGGCCAACGGTGTCCTAGGCTGCATCAAAAGCAGCGTGAACAGCAGGGCAAGAGAGGGGATACTTTCCCTCTGCTCTAGTGAGACCCCACCTGGAGTACTGTGTCCAGTTCTGGAATCCCCAACCTAAAATGGATATGGAACTGCTGGAAGGGGTCCAGAGGAGGGCTCTGAGGATGATCAGAGGGCTGGAGCACCTGTGCTGTGAGGACAGGCTGAGAGAGTTGAGGTTGTTCAGCCTGGAGAAGGCTCCAGGGAGACCTTATTGCAGCCTTCCAGCACCTGAAGAGGGGGGCTACAGATTGGATGGGGCCTTGAGCAGCCTGGTCTGGTGGGAGGTGTCCCTGCCCAGGCAGGGGGGTTGGAACTGGATGATCTTCAAGATCATTACAGTGTCTTTTCCAGGTCTTACTCCTGTTAATGTTAACTTACAATTTTAACAAAAAATGAACAAACCAGGCATTACTGATGAGCCAGAGCTTTAGTATTGGAAATATTTCTCAGCAAGGTTCCTTTTAACCTTTTTTCCTAAATCAAGCATTTGCCTTCATGCCAAGAATTTTCCTTTCCAAGCTGGGTAAATGATTTCTTCTTTCTTGCTCATACTTTGTTGTTATGATTTATTCCTTTTTAAAGTCTGGGTTTTAACCTACAGAAGAAAATCTGAATGCAAGTACTGAAACTCATTGATTGTGTAATGGTATCTTTTATTATTTTAGATTGAATTCTGCATTGGTTCAATCCAGCACCATGTCTGTCGTACACCGCATAGTGCTGTGCATGGGATAACCTGCTTCCCAGCATGTGGTGCCACCCAGCATGCATGGTATTTATTGTTTAGCTGCTACTGTTAAAATGACATTGACTCTTCTGTTGCCATGATGAGAACACTCCTTGTATCCATGCTGGAGTCTGGTCTTGGCTCCCAAGTCACTTCAAGTGTTTGCTCCAGTGACTTTTAAACAGTGATGAAACAGCAAGGAGTCTGGGCCCTGGTCCTCTTAAGGAAGGGCTTCTTCAGGGAGCAGGAGGCTCAAAGCCACTCCCATTTGCTTACACTTATGCACTGATTTGGTAAATATCACTTTTTTGTTCCAGCCTTCTACTGAGCCACTCGTACGATTGTGTGGATTCAGGTCCCTGTGAAGCAGAGGGGTTGAGGGACCCTGGATCTCCCACTGCCTCAGTGGGTGTGCTCACAGCAAGGCTGTTGTGCAGGAGGACAGGCTCAACCTGTCACTCAACTATGATTTCACTCCATGTCAGACACATCCCAGCAGCTCCATCTGATGCTTCGCAGCCAACTGCACAGTCAAAGGCTGAAGATGGATTGTTATTTCTGCCCCTGAATGTGGGAGTCACACAGTTACAGCCACAATCAGTAGTGCTGAACCTGTCATTACTGATGGAAGATGTTGGTTCTTTTACTTTGGAATCTTCTTCCTTGGGGGACTTACAAGAATGCTGTGGAGAGGGCAGGGATACGACAAGGGGTAAAATTTTAAGCTGAAAGAGGGGAGATTCAGGTTAGATATTAGGAAGAAATTCTTCACGCTGAGGGTGGTGAGGTAGTGGAATAGGTTGCCCAGAGAAGTCATAGATGACCCCTTTCTGTGGAAGTGTTCAAGGCCAGGTTGGATGGGACTTTGAGAAATGTGATCCAGTGGTCAAGGCCAGGTTGGATGGGACTTTGAGAAATGTGATCCAGTGGTCAAGGCCAGGTTGGATGGGACTTTGAGAAATGTGATCCAGTGGTCAAGGCCAGGTTGGATGGGACTTTGAGAAATGTGATCCAGTGGTCAAGGCCAGGTTGGATGGGACTTTGAGAAATGTGATCCAGTGGTCAAGGCCAGGTTGGATGGGACTTTGAGAAATGTGATCCAGTGGTCAAGGCCAGGTTGGATGGGACTTTGAGAAATGTGATCCAGTGGTCAAGGCCAGGTTGGATGGGACTTTGAGAAATGTGATCCAGTGGTCAAGGCCAGGTTGGATGGGACTTTGAGAAATGTGATCCAGTGGTCAAGGCCAGGTTGGATGGGACTTTGAGAAATGTGATCCAGTGGTCAAGGCCAGGTTGGATGGGACTTTGAGAAATGTGATCCAGTGGTCAAGGCCAGGTTGGATGGGACTTTGAGAAATGTGATCCAGTGGTCAAGGCCAGGTTGGATGGGACTTTGAGAAATGTGATCCAGTGGAAGGTGTCCTGCCCTTGGAACTGGATGATTTTTAAGGTGCCTTCCAACACCAACCCTTTTATGACTCAAACTTGGAGAACAGGGTGAGGAAAGAAGGGCAAGCCAACACATGGCTGTGCTTTCTTGTCATCATAAATATCTTTATTGTGAAAAATACCATAAAATAATTCCCACAGTTCTAGAAAAAAAACAGTTCTCGCTTTTTAGATTCATGACCTTTATATAAAGACATTTTACAAGTTGAAACATTTGATAAAATCTCTGGCTAGCTTTACTTATCCTTCTCAAGACTTAAAACTGCTACTTTCAAATTTGCTGAGGGCAAATACAATTATTCTCCCATTTATTTTTTTATTATTTTACGGATAAAAGTATTATTACAGAGCAAACAAACACTACCTTATAGTAAGGCACTTTTAAATACAACTAACCTGTGATGCTGCTATCCTGGCTCACTCCCAGCAAAGCTCCTAAATCACAGCCCTAAACAGAAGGATAATTCTTAAATTCCATGCCCTTTCTCTGAAAACTGAAATGAAAACAAGCTTTTATTGTTTAAAAAAAGTTGAAGCTCACACTTTTTTTCTGCTTATGTCACAAGTTTGAGCTGAGTTTAAAATTCACTTTGAATCTGGTTTAATACTGAGTTATTAACACATCAGTATTAAGCACATATCAAGTAAAATACGCTCCCCTCCCACCTTCATTTTAAAACAAGTCAGAAACTGGTTTGTTAAAACTCTTGAGACGTTTTGCACTTACATGGAGGTCAATCCTTGTAACAATGCTTTGTGTACATCTCAGGGGTTTACAAAATACCAAGACATTTATTTCAACGCTCAGTTATTCAACACTATTGCACTACAGCCATTCACAAATAAATACAAAGGCGAGTTCCGCCCCCTGGTGCATCATCGCCCGCCCCACTAACACTCTGGGTGGCACCAGCACTTCATTTTCTAAAGCCCCATCAGGAAACACATCGCTGCATCCAGAGATCCTTGAAATGCAAGGATTTTTGTTCTTTTTTTAACACAATTTTGCCTTTCTATATTTTCAGAAGTTCCTCAGAGCTAAAAGCCAGCATCTGCTCCCTTAAAACCAGTGCTGGAATGGTAACACTTCTTGTAATCAGCAGCTGCGAGGCATCAGAAAGCCTTGTTCTCCACTGTCATTTTTGTTGTCAAGACACTGTCTCCCACAGAAGGAATCTACAAACACCATTCACACATTAATCATCATCATCATTCATTCATACTTTCACATCATACTTTCTTCTTTCCTCTGTGGGAGGTGTCCCTGCCCACAGCAGGGGGGTTGGAACTGGATGATCTTTAAGGTCCCTTCCAACCTAAACTATTCTACGGTTCTATGATCTTTCTTCTGCTGACTATATCCAGGCCTTTTTTTCCTTAATATGCAATTTTTCCCTTTCTCATTCATTCCCAAAGCAAACAATCCTTTTCTGTTCATGCCTGCTTACAGCAGAACTGCCTATTCTTTCCCTTAGAGAAACAAACAGGCACTGCTCTAACAGTGCCTTGTATCAATAATTCACCTATGAGTGGCCATCGTATTCCTTTCTGTTGAAATAAACTAACGAAATAAAACCCAGGAAACAATTTTCTCAGCTCTTCTAGAAGGAATGGAGAGGGATGAGAATAAAAACACTGAACAAGAGAGTAGTCCTTTACAAGAAGATGTATCCTTTCCAGCACTTCCCTAGCATGCAAATGCCACTGTCTGTGCTATTTACTGTGACTCCCTGGCACTGGACACCACTCCCATCTGAGCAAAATGTGACGTATTGCTTACCCTGTTCATTCAATATTAAAAACAGCCCTCCTGCAGCAAATGAGGTGATATGAAAGTGTTCAGACAGAGCAACGGCTGGCACACAAACACAAACAGCAGCAGGCGCGGTCGGGTCTCACTCACTCGCGGTCAGCGGGCTGATGACAGCCAAGAGAGGCTGCTGTGCAGGAAAGCTGCCTCAGCCATCGTCTGCGCGCTGTGAGCGCAAAGCACATGCGTGGGGAACGAGAGCCATCTGCATCGGTGGGTGCCACGGGGGAACGGGGTATCCGTTGTGGTGCCAGTTCCTATGTCTGAGCCACAGAGGTCCTACAAGAACCACGGCAGCCAACAGTGTCCTAAGCATCTTCTACAGAGTTTAAACAAAAAGCTTTGACAGGTCAGGAGTCAAACTTCAGGGAAGTCATTCAACTTGGAAAATATCCAACACTGGAGTTTAAGAGGCTGCTGGGCTCTTTTCATACCATCAACTGTTAGAAATCACCACTACGCTCTTCAGCTTGAAGATAAATTTCTTGTGCTGAACAAACACCAGCCTTTAAACTGCTGCTGAAAAACATTTTGCCAAGCCACACAGCCTCACAATTACACTTGTAAAGCACTTGAACCAGGAGACGAGGGTAGGCTTCAACAGCAACTCTGCTTATGGTGATAAAACCCCCACTTTTGGACTGCAAACCTTATTTGCTAATTTCACATGTTTCACTGAGCCTGCTTATGCTTTCAAATGGCATGAGCTGAAGTGAGACAAGATTCCTATCAACTGATTATTGTTTTCCAGTTAAATCCAATCAAGAAACCACTGATGAACTGTAATTCCTGTCCTCTAAGAAAACAGCTGCTGCTGAAACTCATCAGTAATTGTGATGCACTCTGATACAGACTGAGAAGACCACTCACTCACAGCCCTGGTAACACCTCACATCGCAGTCATGCGGTCCAATCAATGCACTAAACCAATTTTAGCTCCCTGCGTATTGAAAAAGCCAATCAGGCTCTGGGCTAATGCAAACTTAGTCCTTTTTGTGCACAGGCAGCCAGTGTTGCAGTTCTGCAGCTGTTGCATAAAATTACCTCCAACGATTTCAACCATGATTAACTCACCCAACAGAAGAGAAGTTGCACCCCAGGGGAAGAGCTAAAGTTAACACCTCATTCCTACAGCGCGCAGTGCACGCACCTCATCACCTGTGTCAGTTCCAAGTTTACATACAGAGAAGCCACAAATTGCTGCATAGTTGGGAAAACATCATTTTTTGCTCAAACCTCAAGCAGGTATTTTGTTAAAGTGCAAACTACTCAAAAGTGATACCTAAACATCCCAAATCACGCTCAGAAATAGTCTTTAAAAACATCAGGTAAATATATAGGTTTCTTTTTTACTTCCAGCATTGACAATTATGGCCAAGGAAATTGTCCCAATTCATTTCATGTTAACAAAGAAGGTGATTAGACATTTTCAAACACAATTACTTACACGCAATGTCCTTTTGGAGCGACTGTTCAGACTCATTCCGAAGGCAGCCTCTTCTCCCTGCCTATGGCACTGCTGACAGTAATACAGCACACGGGCACTAGGGTTTCCTTTTAAGAACACTGAGAGATGGATCATTCTGCTGAGCACAATGACTAAGGATTTGTTAACTTGGAGACTATCGTATCTACCCTTTCCACATCTATTAGGCTCCGATTCCAAAAAATATATACATGCATTTTTTACCTTTAAGCATATACTCTGAGTCCTAAACTTATGTTTTAAGTGTTGTCCCAAGTAGCCTCTTAATGCTTTTTTTCCATCCGTAGGAATAAGCATGTCCTGCGTATCCACAACAAATACATAGGTGGTAACACCCCCCAAGCCAGAATGAGCTTGTCATCTTCACCACAAAGCAAACCCTCTGAATACTGGAAGAAAGGAGTTTTATTCTTCTGCAGTAAGACTCTGAGTTAAGGACAACATTAGAAATTAAGATTTTTGGGGTCTTGAGCTGAGAGACTTTTTATTATTCAACCAATTAAGTAAAAAACAGCAGCAGCCAGCAGAAACAGTCTTGGCTCTTAACTGAAGTGAAATTTGAATGTAAATGGTCCTCCTCCAGAACCAAAGGGGTTGAATCCTTGCCACGTGTTCCAGTTCCTATGGAAAGGGTTGCCTCCACCCTGCTGACTCTCTGCATCCAGTGGGTCCTCTCCTGCATCAAACTTCCGCCTCATTTCTGAAGGAAACAAAAAACAACATGGAATCACAGCAGGGTAATTAGGACAGTAACACCACACTTCTTTGATGACCAATGACCAACTGAGAACCTCTCCAGGCCACAGAGCTGCAATTACTACTTGTAGTGGCAACATCTGTAGAACCTAATTACTCTGAGTTTTTCAAAGCCATCCAGGAGACCAGCAGAGAAGAGACAAACTCTGTGGAACACTAGAAAAACCTTGAACGAGTCATCTAGTTTAAACATAAGGCAAGTCAGTACCTGGGGGTCCAACAGGACAGGTATGTTTGACAACTGGCTGAATATGAGCCAGCAGCGTGCCCGAGCAGCCAAGAAGGCCAATGGCATCTTGGCCTGTATCAGAAACAGTGTGGCCAGCAGGACCAGGGCAGTGATTGTGCCCCTGTACTCAGCACTGGTGAGGCCACACCTCGAGTGCTGTGTGCGGTTCTGGGCCCCTCACTACAAGAAGGACATTGAGGTGTTGGAGCGCATCCAGAGCAGGGTAAGGAAGCTCGCAAAGGGGCTGGAGAGCAAGTCCTACGAGGATTGACTGAGGGAACTGGGGTTGTTTAGCTTGGAAAAGAGGAGGCTGAAGGGACCTCATATCACTGTTCACAACTGCCTGAAAGGAGGTTGTAGCGAGGTGAGTGTTGGTCTCTTCTCCCAAGTGACAGGTGATAGGACGAGAGGAAATGGCATCAAGTTGCACCAGGGGAGGTTCAAGACTAGACATGACAAAAAAATTCTTCACTGAAAGGGTTGTCAGGCACTGGAACAGCTGCCCAGGGAGGTGGGTTGAGACCCGTCCTTGGAGGTGTTTGAAAGTTGGGTAGATGAGTTTCTCAGGGATATAGTTTAGTAGTAGGCAGATACAGTTGGACTCAGTGATCTCAAAGGTCTTTTCCAAGCAGTCAATTCTATGATTCTATGAATTTCAACAGGGACCAATTGTGTCCCACAAACAACTGGGACTTTTTGTCCTTGATGAGTTTATTGGACCTATTCACACATCTGCACTCGTGCGGGATGGTCCGAGGACACACCGTGCTTTATCCTGCCAGTTCTTTGTAACCAATCAATTCCAACACTGATCACTCAGCAACAGCATGGAAGTCAGCATGCAGAGCCCCAAAACGTTCTCATTCTCCACAGAACTGCCCAGGGGACAGCGGTTTAGAGGTACAGTACTCCTTCTTTAAGCACTATTGTCCAGTGGAGACAAAGTTTAAAGCCTTCCCCAAGACACACAGACAATCACCTGTACACCACTGCTCTGTTATTTACACCCTCACACAACTTTCAAGTAGCCTGCAAGCACCACAAAGTTTTACATCACCCAACACTTTTCCAGGACACTTGTCTTGTCAAAGCAGAGAAGGGAAACAAAGGAGTGAGTTAGGGGGAATCATGAGACTGCATTGGGGAGGAAGGGGGAAGATGGCCTCAAAGTACACCAGAGCCCTATGATACGCAGCTTGCTAATCAAAGCTCCGAGATTCAGAGGTCCACTGGCTTCAAAGTTTTTCTTGACATAACCAACGTGGTCACTAGAGCCAGAAAATGACCTGGGAAAAATACATGGATGAAAGGACAGAATGTCAGTGCAGTAAGGAGAAACAGAAAGCAATAAGGATGGTATTACAAGTACGATTGGTGTTACTTTTCCTGCCCATCTGGTTTGACAGCAATGATAAAATAGTGTCAAAGAGAAAGTAGATGAACCCATCCTGGAGGTGCTGACAGGACAAACAGTGTCTCAAATGCTTCCAGGGTATAAATCTCCTAATTTGCTTTCATAATTATGAACAAATATCACATCAACACAGAAAAAGAGTTTGTGCCCAAAAGTGCCTGTGATGCAGTTCATCACACTCAGATCCTTTTCCCCAGAAAAGTCTCAGCCCATCTGTCCTATCACCACTTAGAGCAGGGGTGTCAAACTCACAGCTATCACCGTTCTGCTCCTGCAGAGTAACATGACCAGTGCTGGCAGGAGCATAGGGGCAACGAGCTGGTGCTGCCACCAGGTAGAAACAAGGTTCCAGGATGGATGAAACAAGGTGGGGGGCCAGACACCCCCATCTTACATGATCCTGAACAGCTGAAGACAGAAACAGGAGCCTCTGATTTGTGTGTCTTTTCTGTGCTTCTCCTTACAGTGACCATACAGGAACAGGTTAAAGATAAGAACTTTACAGATGGCTCTGGCTGAGGGCTTTTTTAATGGCTGTGTTTCGGTTGGGTTTGGGTTTTTTTGGGGTGTGTGTGCTTATTGCATTTGTTTGTTCGTTTTAAAGGAGGCAAGATAACCCCATCACCCTCTTTTTTATACCACTCTTGAGACTAAATGTTCCAGCCCCTTCTGTTCATCTCTTGACAACACAGACATAAGATCTCCAAGTCAACACACCACAGGGTCTCCCAGGACAGTGTCCGTACTCTTCACTTTCTTCCCCTCCTCCAGGGCTGACCAGCAGACAGACAGACCTGACACGCCTCTTCACCAGCAGGGAGAGCACCCTCTTCCTCAGATCAAGTGGAATGGAGAACTCCAACCCCTCCCCTTGGGGAAATGCTGTTTGCAGAGCATCTGTTGGCAGAATGCATCCAGGGTCTGATACATGCAAAAAGGGCCAATTTTGAGGGCCTCCCCAGAGCGTTTCAGGTGTTGTTATAATCTAAACGCAATTTGCAATAGAACAAGAGACAGCCACATCCCTGAAGTAAACATCTCTAGAGCTAAGAAATTCTGGAAATCTCTGCAAGACGGTATCCTAAAAAAAGAGACTCTGAAGTAGCCATTTTTAATTTTAAGCAGAAGTCACTGAAATACAATAATTCCAGGTTTACAGTTGACTTCATGCCACAGACTGGATACAAGTTTTGCTTTCTCAAGATGGATAAGGGGAGAAAGGGCAAAGGGAAGCTGCAATGCTTGTTATGACTTAACACTTGCTGCATTTTTACATTACCATAAAAAAGTAATTAAAAAACTGAAATCATTGCATAAGAACAATCATTACCTGGGTCAGTGAGGACTTCTTTAGCAGCTGCTATATCAATGAATTTTTTCTCTGCTTTCTTCTTTTCTTCCTCACTCTGGAAGTTATCAGGGTGCCACTGGGATGCCAGTTTTCTGTAAGCTTTTATGATTTCTTGCTTCCGAGCATTTCTGGATGGATAAAATTACAGTTAAATTTTTTCTAATTGTTCATATGCCCCACTAGTAAATCTGCAGCTTTATTTTAAACACTCAGACAGTAATTGAGGGCATTAGGAAACGTCTGAGGTGCTAGTTCCCCTTCTGCAGGTGGCACTGATGATTCTTCTTCACATGAGAAACAGAGGAAGAAGGTTGCAACCTTAAACAAAGATTACTCACTCCTTCCTTCACCAGCTATTTACTTTACCTGCCAGCTACTACGCAGAATACACTTCCCAGTCTGAAGAATTTACAACAGTTAAGTAACAAAAAGCACAGAGTAGGGATCAAATTAGTTCATGTTGGGAAGGATGACCAATGTTAGTTCAGAACTGGACATTTGTTTGGACCTCATTAGAAACAGAGTTGTGCCAGGGGAGATTTAGGTTGGATATTAGGAGGAATTTCTCAACTGAAAGGGTTGTCAAGCATTGGAACAGGCTGCCCAGGGATGTGGTTAAGTCACCATCCCTGGAGGTGTTTAAAAGAAAAGTAGTTGTCATACCTGGGGAAATGGTCTACTAGAGATCTTAACAGGGCTGGATCAATGTTAGGACTCAATGATTTCAAAGATCTCTCCCAACTGAAACCACTCTGCAATTTTCAAGGTTAATGGCAGAAGTATTTTAGATACCTTTCAGTTAGTCCTTTCAAACTCTTCCAATTTATCACATTATCTGCCACCATTTTACTTTTCCTTGCTTTCAGTAGTTCTTCCCAGTACTCATTTCTTCCCTAACTCATCCACCTGACTCTTGATCAGTCATACTAAGAAATTCTCACCAAGGGATTTAGTTCCTTCCTCCCCGATGTTTTCTTTCCCCAAAGGAACTGTAAACAAATGCTACTTAGAAGCTGAACACTACTACACCAGTACAGTAGGAAAGTGAAGGCAGCAAGACACAGGAACAAAACCAAACAATCAGCAGAATAAATTCAAGTCATCAGCCCTAGGTGTGCTCATTCAATAATGAAGTTTCACATTATCATCTCAGATATTAATATATCTCACCTTTTTACTCCTAAGATTTTATAGTAATCCCTCTTCTGCGATTGCTTCAGCATCCTCTGGGCACGTTCCAGCCCCTCCCGAATCTGCTGGTCATTTTCGCTATTGGCTTGAGCAGTCTCATAGTCTTTAATAGCTTTTATAAAAAATATGAATGAAAAAAAGGGTTACACATCTGTTTACAAACTTCAATTTAAAGAACTAAAACACTCACCAAAACTGAGGGCTTGCTGTTACCATACTTAAACAGCAAAACTTGTATTTCAACTTGCCATGTTGGGTTTTTTTTTTTCCAAGTCTGAAAACCTGGGAGTAGAAGATTCATTTTCACATATAAATAAGCAATTTTCTTTAAGTTAATTACACTTTTTGGAAAGGAAGGAGAAAGGAGGTTAGGAGTAGTAAGTCAGAGCGCGCTCTAGATCTTACGACAGTCATATGGATGAACATAACCAGCACCTAGAACTGGGATGGAACTGAAGGCAAGGAGCATTTTATCAACAAGTACTTGAAGAGCCCACTGCACAGTGTTAGTTCCACATTGCTGTGCAACTGAAGGATACCTTATACAGAGTCTTTAAATCAATATTGCTGCTTCTCCCACATTCTGCACTCAATCAACAAGATAGAAAGCCTCTTCCCTCTTTAATGACAATAAAGATGGATTTCAGATTACCAGCAAGTCCATACTGTTAGCAGAAGACAAATGTTTGTTTTTTACACCTCTGCATAATATGGAGACAGTTCTATTGTAAGGGTTTTTCTTCCAAAGGCACACTCCTGCTTTTATTTCAAGAGCCACATTTCTCAGGAATGAAAGCAAAAGAGGTGCTATAATGAATTCTAAAGAAATTCTAAGTCTACACTTTTCTTTTTTTGAACTAAACTACATTACTACTGTAAGTGGTAGCTGAATACCTAAGATACCGCGTTTAAATATTCTTTGATATAAAGATTTATTGAGGGAAGCAACTGTTGAAGTCTTTAATGAGACTGCTCTTCTTTCATTGTTATAATCCTCAAAGTCTCATTTGCAGATCCAAGTCTCCTAGGTTTCTCAAGTTAGACAAAGTACTCACATCATATTCTTTTCAAACAGATGCTCTTTCTCAGCAGGTGTTACATTTGTTTTTTGCTGTTTCTGAGCAAAACAGCAGGAAGTGCTAATGAATTTGTATTACGTGGACATCTCATACCACTGCAATCTTGTTTTGGTTATTGAAAAACAAGACCCAAAAAGTATTTCCAGTGCCCCAATGACTTCATATGCCATTACAAACAAAAAATCTCTATTCATTTTCACATCACTAGACACTGTCATTTGCTGCTTGAACAAAGCATTTTGGCTTCTGCTGATATTTTTAATCATTTGTCTAGTGATTTAAAAAACAAACGAGAGTTTACGCTAATGCCTGTGCCAAATACGTGCTGTCAAAACTGATAAGAATGATGAAAATGCAGGGATTTCATTATGCTGCTTTACCACTCCAGTAAGTTTAAGCATCAGTGTACTTAACCTGCTTCGTGTACTAACAGGAGGTCCCATCACAATGTCCTGCCAAATGCAGATCAGATCACCCAGCTTCACCGAGCACCACATCATCTACAGTGCGCACCGTTGCCCAAACCAAGCTGCTCAGGGGCCCACTATTTGCAGTGACAGTATGAGATTTTTTCTTATTTTGAAACTGACTCCCTTATTTAAAGGCTGCAAGCGTAAAGCATATGGGAAGGTATGTTTTTCAGTGCCACACACTACAGAGGGAATGTACCCAGCACACCTGACAGCAAGTATATTTTGTTCTTTCTCTCAGTTGGGAAAGACTCCAACTTTGATGGAACTTTCTCCATGAAGGAATTTTCTTCTTTGAGAGCTAATGGCTCTCCCCACCTGAGGCATGAGGGTTGGAAGCACACGACAGCTGCCTGACTGCAAAAGGTTTGCTGTGAAACCAGGAGACTTATTACTACACCACAGTACGTCAAGTGAGATATTCAATCAATTCTTCACCTTGAATGCTTCTAGAAGCAATAGCACCTCATAAACCAACACCAGAATCACTGCTGCTTCTTACTGGCCTGCTATTTCAGAGAACTTCCTTTCTTCTTTTCATACTGTCCCATGACATAAAAGAAACAACCAGTTTCCAGTACTACTTTCAATTTAAACACTTTACTCAAATCTAACTCCTTCTTTCAATACTGGAGCCTTCACAAGCTCTCACACAGTAATCACAGTGTATCTCTAAACACCTTAGCTGGCTTTCCTACCTTTCCTGTACCTTTATAACAGAGTGACCAAGACTGATCATTATTCCATAGAATCATAGAATGGTTTGGGTTGGAACGGACCTTAAAGATTATCCAGTTTCAGACCCACTGCCACGTGCAGGGACACCTCCAACCAGACCAGGCTGCTCAAGGCCCCATCCAACCTGGCCACGAACACTTTCAGGGAGGGGGCATCCACAACTCCCCTGGGCAACCTGTGACAGTGTCTCACCACCCTCACCGTGAAGAATTTCCTCCTAAAGTCTAATCTAAATCTTCCCCCTTCCAGTTTAAAGCCATTCCACCCTCATCCTACCACTACTTGGCCTTGTATGCAGAATTAATTTCCAAACAAACATAAGTAAGTGTAGGCAACCTACATCCATGCCACCTGTGTTAGAGCAATAAGCAAACTAGTTGTGCTCTTAGTGAAAGAAGGGCTGCTTTCTTTACAGTAGTAGGGTGGGGAAGAAAAAAAAGGATGTCCTGACCAATTTCGAAACAGGAAGGCATTTTTATTTCTTCTTTGACAAAATTTATGCTCTCTACTTTAGACAAATAGACTCCCGATTTTATGAGGTAAGCCAGAAAGGGAGTCATTACACATCTGTCTCTGTAGACAAGCCCTGGATCCCATGCGATTGTAAAGTAATTAAAACTGTTTGATGGGGAACAGAACTCGGCTATACATACTGAAGTGCATCTTGAACATTTAACAATCACCTTCAAAGTTCTGAATTACAAGTACTTTAAAATTTCCTTCTTTAAACAGGAAAATAGGCGCCTCCAGCTTGCAATTTTCTTGAGGAAAGAATGAGGAGCAGTTTGCCCCTTTAAATATGAGACTACAATTTTAATTGCTTTACAGAAATTCTGTACAGCTGAGAGAAATTTGCCATAGTTTTACAGCAATTAAAGCTGAAGGGTAAGTGACAACACCTTCCAGCAGGCAAGCATCAATGAACTATAATACTGTTTATGGAGACTGCTGGAAGGCTGAGCATAACCACAGCCATGTCACTGCTATCAAGAGCAGGAGGAAGGCAAGCGATTTGCTAAACAACAGGGATTTGCAAGATCACAGTTCCACTCTACCATGGTCGCCCACTCAGAACCAGGCTAGGCAAAATCCACCAGGCTCCAGCCTAGGAAACAAGTTCTCCTGGATCCCAGATGTGTCCTCTCTGTGTTTCCTTATATCCCACAACAGAGAGGCATTTGCTCCAGCACAAGACCAAGCGGGCTCTGTAGACTTGTGCAGGAGATTGTTACAAAACTTCCCCCCCCCCCTTTAATCCACAAGAGTTGCCAGATTCGCTCAACCTAGAGGAACCAGAAATAGATGAGGATTTAATAGAAGACAGTGTTAGACAAATACACACTGAGATTCATCAGTTCCAAGAAAACACACAGATCAATTCTGCCCACTAGTGAGACACAAAACGAACATCTAAGAGGACTCACAGCAGGGCTTGTTCAACCTGCCCCTCTCTGTACAGTCCTCTGAGCTGAAGATTCAAACACCTTGAGAGGAAAAAAAAAATCTTAAATATTTTTTGATTCTCCTTTTGCTGATATCCTTTCAAATCAAAAACCTTTTTGCAAGCTGCAATCTATGGAGATTTATATTCTGTACTTTCAACTATTTTCAGGAAAGTGGGGCTTTTTTATTCATTTGTAAATTTACTTTTCCCAGAACTGACCAAGCTTACTTCCACCATAATGAAGCACAGAAAAAGACATGGAAATGCCCAAAGGGAGCCTCATTGCTGAAAAATCTTCCTAAGCCTTACTTTTAGGTTCATGTTAAGTATTCTGGGCTGCAACAAAAGAAACGCGGCCAGCAGGTCGAGGGAGGCGATTCTCCCCCTCTGCTCTGCTCTCTTTAGACCCCAGCTGGAGCACTGTGTCCAGTTCTGGTACCTTCAACATAAGGATATGGAACTGTTGGAAGGAGTCTACAGGAGGGCTCTGAGGCTGATCAGAGGGCTGGAGCACCTCTGCTATGAGGACAGGCTTGTTCAGCCTAGAGAAGACAAGGCTCCAGGGAGACCTTATTGCAACCTTCTAATATCTGAAGGGGCAGGGGCTACAGGAAAGCTGGGGAGGGACTTTTTAGAAGGGCAAGGGGTGACAGGATGAGGGGGAATGGCTTTAAACTGGTAGGGGGAAGATTTAGATTAGACATTAGGAAGAAATTCTTCACAATGAGGGTGGTGAGGCACTGGCACAGACTGCCCAGGGAAGCTGTGGATGCTCCCTCCCTGGAGGTGCTCAAGGCCAGGATAGGGTCTTGTCTGGTGGGACGTGTCCTCCCTCCCATGGCAGGGAAGTTGGAACTGGATGGTCTTTAAGGCGCCTTCCAACCCAAACCATTCTATGATTCTATGCTGCTGTTCTAAACAATCAAAGCATTAAAAAACATTTGTCCTTAGAAAAACCCAGAAAGATGATTTTTTTTCTCATCCTGTGGTTTCTATAAGTAATCCCTTTGTACAAAGGCCATCACATCTCCAAAAAACTGTTTTCTTCCACCCTTTTTCCTATAAGAAGGAAAAAGGTTTTTCAGTCTTAGCAAAGACAGATTAGTACTAGGTCTAAGAAGTATAAAGTCTACAGAGCCAATGAAAGGACCGCTTGAAACCACACCAACCTCTTTTCATTTCAGTCAAGGAGGCCTAAAAGAAAAGAACAAAACAGATATCTTGTTTTTGAAGTGAGCTTCAAGAGTAAGCAGTAACATCACTCAGTGATTAATTTCTCAAAAAGACAAAAAAAACGTGAGTGTGCTATTAGTGAGAACAGCTGCCTCATGAATGTTTAAATCAAAAAGACTTTTTGTGCAATTGTAAAGCAAAATATCCAGTACCAGAACACAGAAAAGAAAAATTTTCTGTGAGTACTAGAATTAATGGAACTATTTTTCTGCAGATTTAAAGCCTACAAGTCCTTTCCTTCGTCACATGTGACTGGAACAGTCCAACACTTCAAAAAAAAACCTGCTGCATGACTGAGAATAAGGTTGGGACAGACCCTCTTAAGCCTGGTTTCTTGTGGAAATGGGATTCACTAAATTAAATTTTTAGGATTTTTTTTTTTTTATAACATGTTAGCACTTAGTACGCTTAAAGAAGATATGTAACAATATAATGGTGTACTCTGAGACACCCACTGCTCAATCCCTGCTTTCCAAGGCTGTAGATGGGACCATGTATCAGTATGAATTTTATGGAAACTCCATATGAAAAAATCATACAGTCGTAGAATGGTGTGGATTGGAAGGGAACACGAAGGTCATCCAGTCCAACCCCCCTGCAGGGAGCAGGGACATCTTCAACTCGATCAGGTTCCTCAGAGCCCAATCCAACCTGATCTTGAATGTTTCCAGGGATAGGGCATCTACCACCTCTCTGGGCAACCTATTCCAGTACCTCACCATGCTCAGCAAAAAAGAATTCTTCCTAATATCTAATCTAAGCTTCTTCTCTTTTAGTTTAAAACCTTACCCCATTGTCCAACTGCTACAGGCCCTGCTAAAAAGCTTTTCCCCATCTGTCTTATAAGCCCCCTTTAAGTATCAAGTATCTGCATCCTCAGGAGCAGAATCTGCTTACTGCTCTTACCAGCACTACAGAGATCCACAGATGTGAAGCAATAGTCGTTATCTTTATCTGCCCTCAACATTTGCTAAGGGATAGAACAGTATTGTTTTATGCTGCCAGCTAAAGACATTAAAATGGAGTTCCTAAAATAAAAATTACCTTTTATCTCTAAATGCAATTGTCTGACATTGCTGATGATATAAATTTGTGTTTGAGCAAACTGTACAGTATCATAAAACAGCCTGAACACAGCCCACTGTTGTAAAGACAACTCCACTGTAGATAAAACAAGCACATCCCCCTTATACTCATCAAGACAAAATTACCAGCAGGTATTTTTGTAAATCTCCAACTACCAGTGCTGATTAGCAATAATGACACAGCATAGAGTCACAGTGCATGTTAACTTTTTTTTTTTTAAAACACTGACTGCTTTTAAAACACCCACAAGAAAAAAAAAAGTACGTGCAAACTGCATACAACTGTACCTTCTTCATACAGGTCTTCCAGCAAGTAAGCTTCAGCTCTGTCTTTCAGGGCATTCACATTGGTTGGTTCCAGTTGCAGAACTTCAGTACAGACTTCTATGGCTTCAGTAGCTTGCTGATTCTAGAGAGGAGAAAGGAAAATAAAATTCATGTAGTTGTGGGTTTTTTTGGGGGGAGGGTTTGTTTGCTTTAAAGAAATTTACAGCAGGAGATAAGCAAATCACCTTTGATAAACAGTGGCAGATCCTTTCTTTGGCACGAGTAGCATAAACTGGGACATTTGGCTCAGTCTTCATTACAGAATCATATTTATTGATAGCATCTTCATACCTGTTTAAATCATAAAGATAAGCACAATATTATGAAATGCCACGGCTATTTCAGGGAGTTGCAATTAATTTAGAAATCTAGAAGTCTTAAAATTCACAGATTCTCACATCCTTCCAGCTTAACTTTAATAGTCTTAAACGTGTGGGGTGAGGCAACAGCATGAAGAAAAATGTCAGCCAATTCAAGAATTACACTACTGTTCCCCTTTCTGTGCAGTGAGACAGAAGAGTGGGTACTACACTTGGCACGCTTTTGCAGAAGATAGCGACTGCCATCCCTCAGTGTGCACAGACAACAGCCTTTAGATTTGCCTCCTATCCAACAGTCCACTCTGCACTAGGAAAAAAGCATCTCCTTCTCTGGTATCTGAGATGGGCTAAATCTGGAGTCTCACTGCGAGCACTGTACTATTTGCATTTCTTGGTACAAAAAAGAAAAAAGCTCTTTATGCCAGCTTGAATAGGGCAGTTGTTTCCTCCCTTCCTTCCTTCTTCTCTGGAAGCCACACAGTAAAATCTATTTTTGTTATGAAGGTGTCAGAGATGGTAAAGTTCCACAATTTGAGTAAGAAATGCATTAGAACATTCAATGAAAAACGCAAGTGTGTGATTGAACCCATGGGTTTCTACACACTCTGAGACATTCAAGCTCTGAGAAGTCTCCCTGAAAATGTGCTGATACTGGATAAAACAGAAGACTAAACTGAAGAGAGTCCAAACAGACTGCTGATTTAATAAAAGCATCTTCAGTTGTGCTGATTCATGTTCCTTATGTACTCCATTTTAAAAACCCACCTGGATAATGTTAAATCACTTGCTAGGTGTCCTCAATGTTGGATGTCATGTGCTTGGAAACACATAAAACTGAAATAAAGCAAGAAGCAGACAGTGCCTCTGTTTTCTACTATCATTTAGCAATGTGCATAAAAGCAGCCCATCAGTCAGATCCATTTTTGCTATCAAGGTGGTTTTAGTCTAAAGATGTGGTCCACAGAATGGCTGAGTTTGGAAGGGACTTCTGGAGGTCACCTGGTCCAAATCCCCTGCTCAAGCAGAGCCATTTAGAGGTAGCTGCCCAGGACTGCCTCCAAACAGATTTTGAGTACATTCACAGCGGGGAGACTCCACAACCTCTCTGGGCAACCTGCACTAGTGGAAAGGGGGGGGTGGTAGGAAGCATTTCCCTATGTTCAAACGGAATTTCTGATTTCAGTTTGAGCCCATTTGCCTTTGGTCCTCTCACTGGGCACCACGGAAAGGAGTCAGATTCTGCCCTCTGTATCCTCCCTTCAGGTATTTACAGACATTGATGCAATCACACTGTAGCAGAGAAGATCTGGGGGGCAGTCCCAGCTACCTCAGCCCTTCCTCACAGGAGAGATGCTCCAGTCCCTCCATCATCTTAGTGACAATTTGCTGGAATTTCTCTCTCAGTAGCTTCATCTCTCTTGTACTGGGGAGCCCAGCACTCCAGGTATGGCCTCATCAGTGCCCAGTAATGATACATGAGAGCTGACAAGCATTATCCCTATCTTGGTCTTACTCCCTGCTTCACAAGGAAGTTAAGTATGCAAAGAGATGACAGTGGCATCGGAAGGAATCAGAATAGGATTGTCACTATGCAAGTCAATATTTATTTTAATTGTAATTTGAGAACTGTGCTTAGTTATCCACTTCAACTGATAGATGCAAAAAGCATCATTTAACTACTCAATCAATAATAAGCTGGTGTCTCAGTAGTGATTTCTTTTTTTAATATAGCAGTGAACACTTACCTGCCTTCTCTGATGAATTCCTCTGCAGACTCGATCTGCTTATTGAGCTTCTTCACTTGCTTATAAAGAGAGAAGCACTGCTTATGGTCTTGATCCAATTTCAGACACTCACGGACTTCACTTTTCATGGGGAAGTAGGGAGGGGGAAAAAAAAAAAACAAACCAATACAGAAAGACATCACCACACATTATCAAATTTAACTTAGAGAAACAATGCAGCATCTCTAAGGTGTCCAGAAAAATATCTGACTTTACATAATCTCTCCCTTCATCCAAAAATGAATTCAAAGTGAGACAAAAGAAGTATTCCAGAGCGTGCATGGATATTTGTCTGGTTTTGGTTTTAACTATTTTGTACTGCCAAATACACTAAGACTGAGAGGTGCTACATTAATAACTGACTGAACAGTAGAAGAAAAATTCTTTCCCTGGGAAAGAAATTATATTCAGCAGTGATCAGATACAATTGATCATAAGTGGAAGTGTATTTTCTGCTGCTTGAATTAACAAAGCTCAGCTAGCACCCAAATCTCTTCTTGATGGATTTTCAGCCAAGCTTGAGCCTGACTTTTTACTGTAAAATCTGTTTAATTAGATTCTGAGTAAAGCAGATGCATCTTGGAATAGTCAAATCTTTCAAAAAAAACTCCAGAACACAATCATAGAATGATTTAGATTGGAAGAGCCCATAAATACCATCCAGTTCCAAACCCCCTCCCACGGACAGGGACATCTTCCACTAAGTCAGGTTTCTTATAGCCGCATCCAGTCATGTGAAAGAATTAAAGTTCTGTATCATATAGAGTTATCATAGCACAACAAAGCTGTTATTTTCAGAAAGAGATTATAAAATATTGGTTTGTACCTAAGCATAGACAAAAACACCTATTATTTGAAAATCACTAAGCCTGTTTAAGGTAAGAGCAAGCAAGTAAGGGTTGGACAAGACTAAGCACCCAGTAAGTCCAAGAGTTATAGAATTCTTTCTTAGTATGTCTTAATGATTTAAAAAAATAGTATCGGAGAAGAACAGAGAAAAGAAGCTTCTCCCTTCATTCGGATACTGTTCTGCTCTCTCAGTTGTACTAAGATTTGATTATTAACAGAAAAAGTCCATCTGTGGATTTCAGAGACAAAAAAAATACCACTATTCTTGAAATCAGTAGGCTCAGTGACGGCCAGCTACCAAACGTCACCAGAGAAGTGATCTCTGAGCTCCAGAGATGAAGCATACTCTGGAAGAGGATCTCTAATGCAAACCAATTCATCTTGGTGTTTACTTTTGCCCAGCTATAAAACTAATTTCTGCAATTATAATCACATGCAGTTTCCATCCAACGGTCTTTGTCATACTCTGGCAAGAAAAGAAACTCAGGCTTTTTCAGCTCCCTTCACCTCTTACTGAGCGGATTCTGTGGCAGAAACCATATTGGAAGGAGCCTGGAGATGCAGGTAGCACATCTGAGATGATGAGCTGCACAGAAACCACTTGTGTGCAAAAAGAAGGATTATATCATCTGTCCAGGTGAGCACAGAGTACGGAGTTAACAGTCTGGATTGGGCAAGGGCAGTTACCTGCAGCAATGACTAGGGATGTATGGGAATAACATCTTAAACTTAACTGAGTATGAACAAAAGGGTAGTACGTTACAAAAAAAATCACCCAAAATACGGGACATTGTTTGAAAGAATAAAAGATTGACAGCTCTGGATCTCCAGCTCCCCGTACCTGGATGCTTGTGTACTTTTTATTTATTATTAAGCTTGCAACCTTTCACTTCCACTCTTGAAAATAAAAATCTAGCCCTAAGACTTAACTCATACTTTTTTTTTGTTTGCATTGTAAACTTAACTTGAATGGAGGTTCAAGGTTAAAAAAAAGCTCCAGCAAGGCAAGGTGAGAGAAGCACTTTCATCTAGGATCAAGAAATACAATAAAAACAGTAAGTGTAAGCAGCTCTGACAGACCTGCACTATGGCTTCTACTTAGGGAAACAAGATGATAGAAAGCATCAATGGCGCATACACCAAGAATAAACCTGGTGTCTTCACTGCCAGTTCTTCACTTCTGGAAAGGAGCTTGCTTTATCAGATCCAGACCAGAGCTACTACTCCACCCAAAAAACAGACAATGTAGGTATTTCATGGTTGACCATGACCTATATCAGCACATTTTCTGTCTCAATCATAATGAATACAGCAAACAGTAAAGTTACCTGAGTGATAATTCATGGTCCCCCAGCTGATAATATATTTTGCTGATTTTATAGAAGGCTTCAGTATTATCATTCTTTAATTTGGCAGCAGCTTTCAGGTCACTAATGGCTTTGCTTGGTTCTCCCTCCTTTATATAACACTCAGCTCGAAGTTCTCGTAGCTCTGCATCCCAAACACAAACCTTGAGAAATCAAAATTAAAGCTTGGTTTTGGTCCATTACACTTCTTTTTCTCCCCAACAAAAGAAAACCCCGGTTAATTTCACTTCACCAACTGCAACAGCATAAGGTTATGCTGCACGCAGAGTACATGAAATTAGCATCTCTGCTTCCTGGTGGATGCTGTGATGCACCTGCCCAACGAGAAAAAATAAGGCCTGAAAAACTGTGATTTACTGAGCTCATGCAGGGAGATGAATGAAATCTACTGGCACTGCTTAAACTGGGACAGTCTGTTGAGCCTCCAGGGAAGGATATCAGAACCATAAATTATTATATCTCCCCAAAAGAATAGGAGTAATGAACAGCAAGGACTAAGCTGTCAGTTGTCCTCTAGAAAGAAGCCTGTGGGTAAGACGTAAGACTCAGCTACAAAAAATTTGACCTTAGTATCTGGATTTTGAAGATATATATAAAGAGAGAAGTAAGACCACCACAGTATGGCAAGAATAATTAAAAGAATCTGCCCATTATAATTTGTTTTAGAAAATCTATTCTGGGTCTTATCATTTGTTTGTAAACAAATGAGGTTCATTTTAGAGAATGAGGTTTTTCTGCTTTTCCATATTCCTTCCCCATAATAAAGCTTCCACACTTTGGCAGATCCTTCACCAAGAGCGAGAATGTTGCAAATTCCAAGTCAGCAGTGTTAAGGTTTATGTGAAGAACCATAGCAGTTAACTGTCTTTTAATATATATTTCCAGATGACACACAAAATGCCCATGATTGCTTAATACTGTCAGACTAACTATACCAATTAAGATTCACCAAATACAAGTATCAAAGGAACAAGATGAAAATCTAGAAAGCTACATACATTTTTAACTTCAAGACTTTCTTGATCTTTTGTCACTTAATTTTCTCAAGATAAATCAACTTGCATCTAGGCAACAAAATCTCTAGACGAAAAAACCACACCTCCTATATTTGGCAAAACTTCATCAGTTTGAGAGTAACTTTTTTCCCAGCTTCCTGAAGAAAACTGAACTGTGAAAAAACAGGAAAGTGTAATCAAGAAAGTTATTTGTAACAGAAATTTGGCTGAAGTTGCATCTTTAACCCTAACTACAATTTATTATGTTGACTTATTTGCAACTAGTGCTCAGCATTCTCCATTCGCCAACTTCTTTATGGACTCATGGTGCTCAGCAAAACTGAGCTAATTACACCAAGTGTTTCTGCATCAGTGAAGAAGTTATTAAACAAAAATATACAGATATCAGACAGAAGCTTTTACTTTCCTTTCACAGTACCATTTTACTTAACACTTACTGCCAAGATTTCATCAAGAAGAGAGATAGCAGCTTCGTAATCCTCTTGCTCGTAGGCAGATAGTGCTTGTGAATGCAAGCGCTGTAGCTCATCAGATTTTGTCAGCTGAGTCTGGGCTTCTTTTTCCTCATTATTGCTAGGATTGGATTTGAGCTGCAAACATTAACAAGGAGAGAGACTTGAAATGCATGTTCAAGGTTCTCTTTTTGTCCCATTAATAATCACATCATGGGAAATCGACTAATGCTGCAAATAAAGCAGAATTTCCACTGGAAACGTTTCCAACTCCAAACTTCAGAAAAAGAAAGACATTTCTAGTTTCAAGACAAGCTGTCAGAAGTCATAAATATCTAATTCTTCCCCCACCACGCTTGATCATTTACCATTGGATGCATCATACACCACAGTCCTTGTCCCCCAGTCACTGGCTGGAAGTCACGGACCTCTCAATTGCAGCCTAGTTAATTCACCTCTCCACAGATGGCTATTAAACAGTAGGAAGTATATCTACATGGTATAATCATGTATCTCACTATAAGCACAATACACATTTATACAATCAGGACAGAAACAAAAGCTATGTCACAGACAGTATTACTAAAAAGCAGTGTTTTTCACATCTTTCCCAGAAAAGAGTAGTTACAGGAGCAAGATAAGATGCTACAGATAGAGGAAATGCTTAACTGGGATCAGCTGGGAATTTATGCACTTTGCTTCACATGTAGTTTTAAACAAGTCATTTGTAACATTAGTGTAGTTTGAATAAGGCACCAGGTACAGACTTGTTGCTGATCAGAACAACTTCCAAAGTTTTAAGAGGGGCAGATGAGCAGGACTTGAATCATTTTTTAAATTACTGTTGTTTTAAAAATCTAAACTTGCACTACATTGCATTTTCTATACAGAATGTTGACTGAAGTTACTGAGTTCTCAAAGTCATCTAGTACTTTTTATTTCTTCCCTTATGTCAAAGTGGTCCTTTCCCTTTTCTTAATCAGCGAGTTCTTCAAACACACATATTTTGCACTTAGGTCTCTAATGTAATTCAACATCAGCCCTCAGAACTCTTTTTAACAATATTTCCTCTGGTTCTAACACTTAAGTATATGAAAGGAAAAAACCTAAAAGCAACATTAAAAGCATGCACAGGTCCTACGTGTCTTAGACTCTTTACTTAAATCTTTTTGAACCTTATGCAGTTGTTTCATTTCACTCTCATAAAAATCAAGTTGTACTGAGACCTGAAAATTTTCCTTTATACCCTAACACTGTCTTTCAGCAAGAGGTGAGGAATGTGATGAAAGAGTTTTCTTCTTTTTAGGCCGATTCCCCATATATGTTTCAAAAAGCTTTTCTTCTGGTAAGAACAGAAACCCTGCCTATAAACCCCTGATGCTGTGCATCCTCTTTCTGCCCAAAATCTGGAGCTTGTAGTAGCGGCAAATTTCTGCACTTGTATTTTAAAAGCTCCAAGACTACAAAACTCTCTGAAGTTGCGAACTCTTCGGTTCCAGCTGACTTGCTTAATTTCTCAGCATTTTCCTCTCTTAAAAATCTAGAGCTTTTGCTATGGTCAAGCTTCACACTTCCATGATAACACTGCACTCCAGAGACACACAGTATGTTTCTTGTAATTTATTTGGAGCAAAATGTCAGTGGAATACGAAAAGCAATGTTACAATCATACAGACAAGTCCAATAGTAAAGACCATTTGAGTGAAACATCCTAGGTAATTTTAGGCAGTAAAAACTGTCTAGTTAAAAGGGAAATTTTTCAAATTATCATTCAAACTAAAGCCACCAAGCACTTATGTGCTACAGTATACACTCAGAAGCTCTTAATAAGTAGTGCATTGCTATGATGCTTCAATCATTAATGTTAACTAAAGCAAAACCAAAACCTGTTCATTCAGCTCTCAGAAAAAAGCTGGAAACATGACTTTGTCATATGATACTCTCATTTTGGTTTACTACCCAATTTTTCTTCTGTCTTTCTGCCCTGTTTTGAGGTTTACTACATTCGGATTAGAACACTAAATTAGCTGCAGTAACAAGAGGCAGCCATCTGTTAACAGCAGCTTTCATCCACTACGACCTCCACCTGCCAAACCTGGCCCTAATTCCTTTACAGAAGACAAAGGCGAGTATACAGAAACGGCTTTCTTACTGTAAGTAATCCTCTAGCACAGATTTACTACTATAGATTCTGCTTTATCCTATAGCCTAGTCTCAATACAAGGGTGAAAGGCACCCTAGGGTAAGCAAAACCCCACTTCCCCCCTCGAAAGAAGCAAGATTGAAGGGAAAAAAAATCATCACCTCCCCTTAAAGCTGATCTTTAAAAGCATTCACATGTGTACCTGTCTTTCTCCACTCTCAGTGAAGAAGCTGCTTTCTTCCAGAACTTTATCTCAAGGACTTGACTCAAAACTTCGCAACATTACCCAGGACAGTGGGGAAAGGTATTAGTAGTTCACTTCATCAAACCCAGCATCATCTTTGCATATAGAAAGTGCTTGGATCACTTCTATTCAAACGAACAGGAGCCTTGGAATGGCTGTCTTTCATTTGCAGTTGAACATCAAGCATTTAAAAGTTTTCTGATGGGATCAGCATTTCAAACTAAACAATTCATGCTGGTTTCCAAGGAGCAACATAGGCCATCCCCCACCTCCAAATCTGTCATACTTTGATTGTGTTCCACGCGTCCGTGGATATGACTTTCTAACCACACGCAGAAGTCACACCAGCCACACACAAGGCTACATGAAAAATAAAATCATAGAATGGTTTAGCTAGGAAGGGACCTTAAAGATCATCCACTTCCAACCCTCCTGCCATGGACAGGGACACCTCCCACCAGACCAGGCTGCTCAAGGCCCCATCCAACATGGCCTTAAACACAATATAGCATTACTTAAGAAAAATATTGTTAATAAGAGGCCAGCCATACAGCCAAACTGGTGTATCAGCAGCAACCAAACACTGAAGCAAGACCAATGTTAAATCACACAGGATCCATTTGCATTTTCCGTGCAGATGCAGCTATCCTGAAGATGCCATGTGCCAGTTTGACTTAATGAATATATCTCAGTGTGTTGCACCTACATGTAGTTTACAGTTACGCTTTCTGGATCAGCAAAATACATTTTATTTAACAAAGCTTCACAGCACTGTTGGTATGCTAAAAAAAAGTATTCCCAAATACAGAGCACTTTTACAGGACTGGAACAGAACTGGAAATTGCAAACATGGAACAATTTAAGTCCTGCCTATAAAGTTTAGTAAGGACTTTTCCCTTCAGGATGTTTTTTCATAAGTATAGGGAAGAGTTACAGAACATGACTGAACTAATTCAACAGCTTACCACAACCGGTCAAACTTTCCACCTACCTAGTCCCACATCTTCCTTTGCAATCACTCATCAACAATACAAGGTTGGGCATTTAGTACAGGAATCCTAACAGTTACAGCTGCCTTGAGAAAAAAAATCCCAAAACCCACATCTTCAAAGAGTTTAGATTAAAAGATATGCAGGGCATTCATGTGTAGCATTTGAGCATCCTAGTATGTATTATAAACAGACTATCAACTTGAAAAACTCTTACATACTGTTGTTTAAAAAACAAAATATTGTTAAATACCCCGAAATGTTACAGACACTCTGCTTCCATGCCTTGCATGCACTGGTCCAGTACGACTAACACAGGCAAACACCTACACATTACAAAGCTGAGGTTGTTTAGCCTGGAGGAGGCTCACGGGAGACCTTACTGCTATCTAAAACTACCTAACAGGAGGTTGTAGGCAGATGGGGGTTGGTCTCTTCTCTCAGGTGACCAGTGACAGACCAAGAGGACATGGTCTCAAGCTTCATCAGGGGAGATTTAGGCTTGATATTAGGAAAAAATTTTTCACTGAAAGGGTGATTGGCCATTGGAATGCATTGCCCAGGGAGGTGGTGGAGTCATCATCCCTGAAGGTGTTTAAAAACAGATTGGATGAGGCGCTTAGTGCCATGCTTTAAACGAAGAATAGGTGTTGGTGTTGGGTCATAGGTTGGACTAGATGATCTCAGAGGTCTTTTCCAACCTTGTGATACTGTGATATTTTCCCATTTTGCACACGTATATACACAATGAAAAGAAATTGATTAGGTTTGTGAAAAACATTCTGATGGGAACTTGGTTTGTGTTATCTAAATGAAGATATAGAATTATTTGGTTTGAAAAGACTCTTGAGACCGAGTCCATTCATCCACTTGAGAATAGAGCACAAAGGAAAGTTGTGCCTTGGCACAGCAATACATTAAGTAACACAACTATGATGTTATACAGATGGAAAAAAAGCAAGGAAAATACCTTTCATTCTTTACCCAGGAAGCTACAGAGGATCACAGTAACACAGAGGAAAAGTATTATTTTGATCTGGTTAAGAGAGCTTAAGTAGTCAATCCAAGCTTGACTAGTAATTTACTTAAATCTAACTTACAGTCCACCTACATCCAAACCAGTATTATTATACAAATCAACCAACCATAGAAAGCAACTGTATTTTGCAACAGTGGAGGGCTTCTCTAGATAAAGAACTCTCTGCAGGTGTACAGTGCTCAGTCACTTGGGCTTGGCTGACATCTAGTGGTGCTGAGAGCAGCACCTTCCCTTACCAGCTTCTAAGAGTTTGTACTTCCAGGGGAGACAGAATTGCCTACTTAAAACACCTCAATTTACATTATTTATTGCAACAAACTGCAACTCAGTCTAAAAAAATGAAAATAACTTAAGAAATATAACAACTTGGTCTTTTCCATACTTTCCAACAGATTAGGCAAAAAATCTGTCCTATTTTTGTGCCTTCTACAGAACTCGGCAACTCAAATGCTTGTTATTTCCTCTAGGTCACAAGCAGGGTTACAGACAATATTACAAAGCAAATGCAAAAGACTGCCAGGGTTTGCAATGCCTTTCTCACCTTTTCAGAAGGACTCCCCATCAAGCAAAGTATGTCAATACTCCTTTTATTTTTCACTAAAAATCACATACTTAAAGACAAAACAAATATTCCAGGGGGCCTTAGATTGAGGCCTGATGTGCCCACAGATCCATCCTGCTGAGTTCTGTTTTGGTTAGTAGTTTCCAAATAATCGAAGAAACTTGATATTAAAGCATGTAAACACTTGTGGTGCAGTTCTATCCCCCATGCTAGGCATACAGACAATTTTAGGTCACTTAGCACAACTTCTAACTCATTATTGAACACCTTCCCCACCTCTCTGGCCCATTTGCTGATTCAGTGGAAAGGAGGGTTGTGTTAATAGAGCTTTGTAGGGGAGAACTCCCATTGTATAGAGGCAGTCACTCAAGACCCCAGGGCATTTCCTTGGCCTATCCGATACTGCTGTGCTTGGGTAAAAGACTCCCTTATCACCTGAAGAACAGGATGGCTAATTGGTCATCTTAACCAGGCACACTGAGGAGAGAATACCCATTATCACAATCCAGTGATCCAGAGCACCTGAGCATCCCCTTAATATTCCTGTTCTTAAACTTCAAAGATCCTGTGTGCCTGGGAAAAGACCCCCTCATTGCCTGAGAAAGAGATTGACCGCTAGTCACCCCCTTACAGCCTAATATACCTGACACCTGGTCAAGGCTCAAGAGAGGTGGTCTCCTATGACTGGTAAAAGTTGCCAGAACTACATCTTCCAAGTTGCAGCCAAAATGAATATTAAAACATTGAAATCAATATTCAAGTATCTGACAAAAGTCAATTATTCCACAATCCTCTAAGTAAGTGATCATATGGAAGGCCCTTTGGGCTCTTCTGGATGGCAGGAGACTGGGACCAGGAATCTATCATTGAGCTGGGATGTTGCTCAGGTGTAGCACGCAATCTTGTTTGCTAACACACCAAACAAAAAGTCCTTTTGTGAACTAATCCCCCTTGAGGGGTGACCATTGCCTGCCAGAAATGCTGACGCACTGTACATGAGTAGTCTCACCACCTCAAGAGGGAAATTTGGCAAATAGTCTATCTATATCTATCTACCTGTATTCTTAAATATACTTATATACCTTTGTAACTGTGGTTGTTCATACTATGCTTAAATATTAACATATCTTTGTGTACAGATATTCCTATATTTCTGTACTTGTATATATACTTATTATACCACGTAGTAAATAGTGAATCACATCATTTTCAAATCAATAATTAAGTCACTGTTTTGATTATAATAAATCATATATACAATCACCTTGTTAAATACTAAATTGGTTTATGATTCAGTACTGCTAAAGATCCAACTGCTTGATCTACCTTAAATTATCAATAAATTCTAAATTACTGCTAAATCATAAGTGTAAAATATTTCCATCTGTGACAACACTCAAAAGTTAGAGCAGAGAAATAAATACTATTCATATACTGTGAGAAATGACTTTCTGAAGTCACCTAAGGACTTCTGCTTAATCCCTTTTCCAGCCTGAGTACTCTGAACACAAGAATTAGATCCGTCTGATGACATCTGTTCAAAGTTTTATTATCCTTTAGGTCCTAGATTTCCAAACTGGTAGCTAAGTTGCAAATGAAAAAGCAAAAGAGCTTCTAAAGATTAACGAGTTGTCATTCTGTATGGCTAGAGAGAAAAAAAACCTGGCCCATGTCATGAACTTCAGCATGAAGTTCAGCTTGTCAGCCAAAAGGAGAGGATTCTAGAAATATAGTATTGCTTAACACACTAAGGCATAAGTCTGAATCACATCTTCCAGCCAACAAGGAAATACAGATGTGGAAAAAAGAAAAAGCAATCTGAAAATAAGGCATGAAGCCTGGGGTTTCAAAAGATTCTGCTCCTGAAAGAAGCACTCCCATCGTTCCCACTGCCTGCTCTCATACTGACACTCCTCACAAGACAGCCAGTACCAATACACCACAGGGGGTAGAAACATCCAGACAGAGAAACTGCTCTGCTTCGCAATCACAGAACTCTACAGTGGTTTAGGGTGCTCAGGAAATTTCCCACATACTACAAAACTGCGTAGGAAGATTCTGAGAGTATGTTGCCTTTTTTTTTTTCCCTCTTTCTGTAAGTATACACTAAAGAATAGTTTTACTACAGTTAAACAAAACTGCTGCTGTTATAAATTAGGAGAGTTTACCTGTTATCTTCCCCTCTGTTCACATAGCTGTGATTTTTCTTATCTTTCTCTCTCTCAAAAATGACTGCATCCCCTAAACTGCCAAGATCCCTCTCGAGGAGTGTAACTCCCAAGACAGAATGGAGGAGGGATAGGAAGAAAAAAAAAAGCTTTTCATAGTCTCTGCTGGGATGTCACAAACAAGGAATATTTTAAAATCTGATCCACTCCCCTGAAGTCAACACATGACTCAAGCAAACAATCTCTCATGTGAAACCACACAAGAGAGAGCACATTTACTATCATTCAAGGGCGTACTATCTATTATAAAAAAAGGCTGACATACAGCTTAAATACAGCACTTCTACCCCATCCGTCCACAATACAGGACTTATGCAGACTCGAAACATATGACCAGGCTGCTGCATGCCTTACAGTAACTGTTTGCAGTTTTAGAGCCTCTACACTGCTGACTGTTTTCTTCAATTTTGCCCCAGATATGGACACCAAAGTTTGCTAATATGCTATACACTACTCAGAATGAGAGCACCCTAGTCAGCTGAAGACCAGAATCATAGATTACACACTCTGCTCACAAGTGAACCGTGCAATTTTAAGTATCCAATTCCACAACTAAATTCTAGCCTAAAAGTTATGGAGATCCCACTGGCATTTCTGCCATATCTGCCCTAATATTAGAAGGAACTTTGATTTCAAGGTACAACTTATTCCTTCTGGCTTCTTGACAACTGACTTAAAATACTGGTCAAAGCTTCCTAGTGTCTACTATTTACCTTTCCCCTGCCAGTTTTGGTAGCAAAGACAGAGTCTGGATTTAAAAGTCTTGAAATCATTTTGAAAGATATGCAATTCCAAACAGCCTTCCTCCTTCTCTTCCCTCCTCTCACATATATAAAAAAAACCAGAATGTTAATACATTTCACAGTATTGTGACTCTGACTTCCTTTATCTTGAGATTAAATGCAATTTCATGTTTAGATGCAAACATACTGCCAGAGTAAACTAGGTATTTAGGACACACAGAGAACTGCTAGAATAATCAGACTGACTATCTGAAAGATTCAGAAGAAAGGGAAATCTCTCAAATATATAGTTATTCTACTTAAGAGTCAGAGCATGTAGAACAACTTAATCCTTCCTCCCTATGAATAAATTAACCTATTAAAAAAGGATTACTTTAATGTTGGCTTATTTTGCTTGAACATACTGTCCTTAAGTGAAAACTGTGTTCTTCAAGAGAGACTGCTTGCCATATTCTCTAAGTACATAAATAACATAGTTCACAGAACCAAGGAAACTGGAAGTAAGATTTAGCACCAATATCTTCATACCTGTTGAGATGAAACTGGCTTACTTCAGATTTAAAACTTGACTGAAGACTGAAACTACCTGATTGACTAAAGGCAGCAATCTAAATTTTTGCAGCTGGTTTGGAAAAAAGGCACTTGACAAAGTTACTTGACAGTTGACTGAAGAAGCATTTCCATATGAAGAATCAAGCAATACTCCAAGAAACAGAAACTGCAAAGAGATGCCCACGCAAACTGAGAATCAGCACTGACATCACGTAAGTGCTGTTGTGGCAACTAGGTTCCTCAGTTAATCAGAGCTGAATAACATTTTCCCACATTCACAAACAGCACTGCATTCACACGTGCAGCTGCAGACCATGCACTCTTAAGGAAGTCACGAGGAAGCAGCAGCAGCCAGAGGAGCCATTGCTACATTAATTTCAGAATAAGCTACTCCAGTTTTGCTACTCAAACACTGTCTGGTGCATTTATATCTGCAAGAGCCATTCCTCTCAGCTGCCCTGCAGAGCATACAGTATAACCGCTCTGTTCTTGTCGAACACACTCACTAGAAAGATTTTTATTAACCATCTGTAACCTGCAATACAGAATTGCTTTCTCTGTCATGCTCTTCAAAGAAACCCAACAAGACAGCATCAGTCACACCTGAAAATTCTACTTATTTTGACATAAGGGACATGCAAGCTGTTCATATTAGCAGCTCTTCAACTGTAAGCAAGCACGAGTCTTACTTATTCTCATGCTTACAAAAACCTTACACCGAGTTTCACATATTCTCTGAGGAATTTTATTCTGGGGTTAGATCAATTTATTTTAGCAACATGAGGCCAAAATGCACAAAATACCCATTGAAAGAAAAAAAAACAAACCCAAGTGAATTTTAGGTGCATAATATCCAATTGTGTTTGTATGGAAACTCTGGGCACTTCCTGACCAAGTAGAAAAAGTATTGTCTACACATTCCCAAAAGATGGAGAACTCTGCAGATGAGAAGACATGCAGAGGCATGCCCCTAAAATTCATTAATTTTAACAGCCTAGTGACTAAATTAAGAGCCCAGGATCCTTCTACAGCCAATGAAGAGAGATAGGAACTGTTAAAGGTTGATCCATGAGGGCCCTAGTGATTTTCCAGGGTGACCTGAATAAAGTGACATAAATACATACTTTGAGTCTCATTTCAATTACCCTTTCTTTCTGAATGAAGATTACTCCCCAGTGTAGGTGGCATCAAGCAGAGATCATGAAGCACCAGACACACAAGAAAGAGTGACTTTTCAAACTACTGCTACTTCATGCAACACCTTCTGATTTCATCTTCATCACTGCAGTGTAACTTTATCAGTCTTGTATGAATAAAAGGTAGCTTAGCTACAGTACCTTTAAAGAACAGGAAAGACACACAGGTACATATACATACATGCTCTAGAGTATCAGAGCTGAGGTGAGATCTTGGCTATGAACCCAACCTTAAAAGCAGTAATGTACTTCAACTTAAGCCTCCAACTTACCACATTTTTAAAGTCATCCTCTGCTTCATCAAATTTTCCTTGCTTGAGCAATAAGTGTCCTCTCTGTAATCTTGCCTGAAAAGAAATATAATTTCATTTGATTTACAAATTGTAATTCAGCAAATTATGAAAATAAGCTTGTTTCCTTTAGCAGCAAGAAAAAAGTTTCATTTTACTACAGTGAACAAGCTGAAACAGAGATCAGAACACCCATTCTCTGCCTTCTCAGTTTGAAAATGTTCTTATGAGGCCTCTGATGGTAAAGGATCACTCTGCCCAGAACTGAAGGACAAAAAGTAGCCACAGTTTGAGTAGCTGCAACTCACAAAAACTCATCTGAAGAGTTGCATAAAACAAAGGGAATGTTTACGTTACGCCACTTTACTCATTATAACTGCTTATAGATTTTAAGAGATAAGCAGAAATAATAAACAATCCCACACTTAATTCTTCCCCATAACTTTCAGAAAAGCTATGTAAAAACACGTTAATGATTTAGAAGATTTTATGATAAGAATATTTTCATATAACGATGTTATATGTTTGCTTCTTCATTTTAAGCTATACAGACCATGCCACTGTCCATGGAAAAGGGAGACTAGACAATCAGATGTAGAGGATTCCAGCATCAGCCTCCAACTAGCGAGGCAGTCTCGACATACAGTAAGTGGAAATGAGCAAAGGCAAGCAACTCAGAGCTTGTAATGATCCTATAGGAAAACAGTGAGATTAGGACAGTTCCTGGGGAGAAGATATGCCTCAAATTCAATGCTGATTAAGACATAAGAAAAACAGAGGCATCTTGTGCACTCTCTTCCTCCCCTTGCTCTCAGAGGGCACAGCTTTGGTGACCGAGAGAACCACCACAAATGAGCGAAGGAAAGTATTTAGCACAAACCTATGAGGGACATTAACTTAATAAAACTACTATTAGTTGTTAGAATCACTGTTTAGACTATACTCAGCATAGTTGCAAATTCAAGTGCATACACCACCGCTATTATTTTATTTAAAGTCTTCTGAGTTAATATACTTCCTATTTCTGTTCAGCAAAATCCGAAAAGACAACCTTGTAAACACAGGAGGAAGGTTTATGCTTGAACAATTTTTAATTCCAGTAATACTTACTGATGTGAAGTCTTGCTTTAATTCAACCACTTTACTTAAATCACGAATTGCTGCTTTAGATTTGCCCATGGCTAAGTACACTGTGGCTCTTCGGTAATAAGCAATGTAATTTTCAGAGTCTCCATCTGCAAGTGAACAAAAAGGAATCAGAAGGCTATCTCAAAGCATCTGGAACTTTGGGTACAGTGAAACTGTGATGACTAAAAATATACTACCCAAGTTTTAATCCACTGGGAAAAAACGGCATTCATGAATAGAACATAATATTTCTAACATTATCCAAGCTGTATTTTCTATGCTTTTATTATTTAACAATAAAGAATACATAAACACAGCAAATGTCAAATAATTAAGAGTACAGAATTTGAAACATGTCCATGCTTCAGCTTTGTACAGGAAAACAGCTGTTTTTAAAGGGCTACATACTAGCCCTTTACCTCCAACTGCAGGTCTACATTTGAAAGCATGTTAATTTCATTATTCTCCATCCCAACCTCTGTCCATGATACAGGATGTAATCCCAAAGCAACCGATACGTCAGCCCAATGTTGTCACTGATGCATAAACCCTTTACACCATGCACTGACATATCAGCAACTTCTTTAATATTCAAGCGCGCACCAACTCTCCTCAATAGCAGACAAATGCACACACATTATCAAAACCTGAAGGCTAATCTCAAGGTCTATACATTCCATACCTGCTGGTCAAACTTCCAAGATCCAGCAATTTTAACACTCTCCAGGCCATCACACATATGTACACCCTTACAGAATACAAACATCACTCTCTGAAACCAAGAAGAATTTTAATTTCTTAATACTCTCTTCTGCACAGTATTTCAAAGAAACAGACAACAGTTACTGCGGGCTGTCAAGGAAAGGTAACTTAGACCACTCACGCAGTAGAAGACAGTAAACATTCTACTGTGCTATACAAAGAATGAGCATCAAGTCAGATTTTGTAGACAAGAACAACCATATCTGAGGAACAAAACAAGTATTTCTCTTCCTCAGGTCATCTGAGGTTAAAGCTGATTTTTAAAATAAATGGAACAAACGGCATCACCAAAACTCACATGGTTGGTAACAGTTTCATAGCTGGCCACCTCCATTGCCAAAACACAAGTTCGGTTCTCACAGGAAAAGGTCTCTGCACTCTTTCCCTACAATGTCTTGGCCTTGGAAATGCTAACGTCCAGCACTGAAATTTGATATTAACTTCCATGCTTGTATGCCAGCATTAGGGACATCAAGCAAATTCAAATAATACTCCCTTTTTTTAAAAGACTTCTGCATACAACTGTGCAGAGTAGGCACAAATCAATAGCTGAAATTAAGGAACTTTATTAACACACAAAGTACAAAAGATAGGAAAGAGCTAGCCCAGAAAGCACATTCCAGCACCAGATGATGAACTTTATGACAGTCAGAATACAGTTTTACCTAAGCTCTTCAGCAACAGTAATGAACAGCAACCAACATGTACCCAGAGAGAAGGTACGAGCCATCAACTTGACGGGATTGAAGAGAGAAAATCTAACTGGAGAGAGAGAAAATAGACAGTAGTTTTCTTGTAATCTAGATGGTCACAAAAAAGAAAAGCAGGCCATCTGAGGCAAGACAAAAAGATCTTTTCACCTCACAGTCTACAATGATGCAGTACAGGCAAAAAACAACTATGGAAAATTTATTCTGCCCTCCTGCACAAACACAGCAGACAAATCGTGCTTAAAATCTTTTCAAAAAGGCAAAATACAAAGAAGAAAGAGAAGTCTGATGAAGTTTTAGGCCATCAGGCTCAAACGAACAACCAATTAAGAATGCCATCAAGGTCACAATGGAGGTGGTCACATCGGAGTTCCGACAGCTGCTCAAGCACAGCTGGCAAAGTAGAGGGTTTCACCCCGTGCAGGTATCTCACTGCTCACCCCAACTCACACCACTGCCGCCTTTGCACCACCGCCAGCATTTGCATGGCCACAGACTGAACTAGACTTTTCATCAAACCCAAGCTAAAGCTTGCCAACCAATAACAAAGGAGTAAACCATGTTGTAGCACTCTGCTTGGATAGACAAGTAAATAAAAGTAACAGACGATCTCTTGGTGGAACAAGGAGCTTCCTTAGCACAGAAAAAGAGGAAGCTCCCCACCACACACACTCCCCTTATAAAAGGAAATTCAATTAGGAGAACTTACAGAAAATATTAATATCTCAGAAACAGCAGATATTTCATGTACATACCCTATTAGACCAAGGCATAAATAGCAGTCTCAACAGTATGACTCATTCCTGTAGAACACCTTAGTATTATTCTTCTCAGAGACAATTAAGCACTTGCATGCAAAGTCCAACAACTTAAAAAAAAACTCCATGCAATTGAGCAATAGTAGTAGTAATGGATATTGCCCTTTGCTGGCTCTGTCTATCTCTACGCTTCAATTCAAGGATTTTAACCAGCAAAGTTCCTTTAAAACTTATAAAAGCAAACATTTAACTCCTCAGTATATTGAAAATGCAGAACACCAGAACAAGAACTCACTCCCTAGTTGAGAATGAGAGGGATAGTTGATACACTCTTCGCTACCAGTTCAGTGTCTCAGACTTGAAGCATCAGTTTCTGAGGTATCATTCACTTCTAAGACTTAATTAAAAAAAAAAGCAGCTATTTTAAATGCTGAATTTTTTACAGTGCTGTAGAGAAGAAAGCATGAATAAACTCAGTCTTTCAAAGATATACTTTAAAAAACTTCATAAAGGTAAAACTTTATCTTGATGGGACTAGATACAGGGAATACCACTGTCAATTATAAACGGTTTCATACAGCTGGCTTGCTTAACAGCAGTGACTTGTACTCACATATCACTTAGTAAATTTAAGTTTCTCTTGTCAAGCAAAGCATAAATATTCTACTGCATCTCTGTTGGGTCCCATCCAAACTGCAGCATAAAGATGCCCCGATTTCTACAACTCACAGAATGTAATTTGCAAGAAAGCGGGATACTTAATAAAGCAAAGAGTAGGAAAAAAAACCCTCACCCAAAGGTATTTAAGTGCAAGAGTCCTGAGATACCTACCTATAGCGGCATGGAAGTGAGACAAAGCATCTGCTAGTTGTCCAGCAGCCAATAACTTCTTTCCCATTTCAAGTTGTTTTTCTACTTCTGCATTTATTCCACATTCAGCTCCTTAAAGAAAAACAAAGTCCAAGGTTTTGAATGACCAGTTTGTTATATGTGTTATATTATCACTCCATACATTTGGTATAATCACATAATTATTGATATAGGGGCAAAAGTCGCTCCTTCACATACCAGAAAACCCTGCAGTCTAATAAACATGTAGCATGTATTCCCTAACCCAAAAAGGTGGCCAAAGTAAATAAACACTGTAAAGCACTGCATTGTGAAAAGGCACAAAACACGCATTTCTGTCCCTGTGTATACTCAGTAACATACTTCTGCACATCAAGGTTTACATCAACTATAAAAACAGTTTAACAAACTATATTACTATGCAGACTTTCAGTTTCAAAAGAATATAGAAAAACACTCACAGCACACACAGAGCAAATATAAAAAGTCTTTACATTGAATTTCATGATCCTACTGATAGCTTAGGACTCAATCGAGGATTGCAAGCTACTGCAAAGATTGGCTTCTCATCGACTGCACTTGTGTCTCATCTTTACAATTTCTGAGGCAAACTGTTTCCAGAGCACAAGTTTCGATACAAACACTTAATATTCTCAGTCCCTTTTTATTTAACCAGTAATGTGAGAGTCACATCAGAGCAGTACGCTTCCAAACCACCAGTTTTAGTTTAAAGCTTGTAAACTGCTGCTGCTCAACCAACAGGGAAAGGCTACTGCTGCAAAGAAATGAGCAGCCAAGTGCAAGCACATGCCATATGCACAATAATTCAGCCACAAAGATTTTTCACTTGTACTGCTTCCAGCATTCTTCCAATCAGGACAGATTTTCACTACAATTTAACAGTGCATGACTATTAAAGTTTTGGCACTATAAATAGTTCTCTTTTACTCAGAGCATACCCTATGCATAAATTTAGGTAAGATATTATATTTAAACCCCAAACAAATAAGCCATATTTGAAAACAATGAAGTACAACTACTGGGAATCAATTACTCAGTTTTTTTATCACGCTAATTCGGATAGACACTTGAATTAATCTTAAAAACAAAAATGCAGCTGCATTTCAGTAATTTCTTGGATTATCTACACAGACTGAAGTATATCAAAATTTCTCACATTGAAAGGTGATTAAACAACAAAGTATTTGTAATGAAAGAACAATAATTTCTGATCACCAGGTCATCAAGATTTCAGACCTAGGAGCTCTCATCATCTCAAATCTAATTTTATCTTTCCTTTCTTACTCATTAATATGGTTCATAATTCTTTTAATCCTCCATTATAAGAAAATCATTGAGCTGCCTATAAGAAAATGAACACAATGCCCTCTGTATCCCTGGAAAAAAAGCTTGATCTGCAAAAAGATCTACAATAATTCAGAGAACTGGATTCAAGGTTTTCAATTCAATTACTTGCTACAGAACAACGTCAGCAAACAAATTCCTTTTTTTTTTAATTAATGGAAATTACTTTATAAAATAAGCCCCAATTTCCAGTCAGTAATCTTTTTTGTTTAAATAGATGAAGTTAAAATAGTAATCACTTATCATATAGTCAATTTGGGGATCTTATTAGCGATGTATTATAAAACCCATTCTAACTCCATACAGCTCTGAATAAAATATAAATAGCTCCACTGACAGTGGAGAAGTATTTAATAATAGTAATTTTTCACACACAGTTTTCTACTTCAAGGTAGCTTTTATGTGCATGTCCAATTTTCAGAAAAACAGATATTACTCTTTGACATTTTGCTTCTTCTCTAGCTTAAAGCTTTCACTGCTGAGAAGTCAGTCTCCTCTAAAATTGTAAAGCAAGCACTGAAGAGAAAAAAACAAAACCATGTAAACAACCCCCCAAAACTGGGTTAAAAAAAACACAAATCTCCCTGGCTTTGGAAGCATACTAGCAGCAAGTCAGATATCAAGCCATAAACAGACTGAAGTATTTAACATAAGCCAAAACAAACAAATTCTCATTTCATTCCTCCCATCTCTTTCCCCACATGAACATCTGAAATCTTTCCAAATGTGTTAGTCTGGAGTGGTATTCTAGAAGTGGGCTTCAAATTACTCTTCAATGAACCTCCCATCCACCTAAACATAGCACTCAATTTTCACACTCTAAGCATCTGAAGGAGTGCCCTCATTTCACATTTAGTCACATCAGGAGAGCTCCAAGAACAGATTTTCCACAATTCAGATGTACCTATACCATTCAGTGCCTTTCATACCCATTGTGTTCAGTACAGCTTTACAGTTATATAACGCTTTAGGCAGGAGAGCCATCTTCTTCCTTGAAAATACTGAAGATAAAAAATGAAGGAATTGAAAAAGGTGGCCGTTAATATTAAACAAGTAATTTAAAAAAAGGCTTATTTCTCCATCCGTGTTGATCCTGCTAACTGTGAAGGACTAAGCTCCCCATAGAAAAAGACTAATTACACTTAACATACATTAAAACTTCGCTCTGCAAGTGGCTGAACACCGTAAATTGATGTGGGCATCTCCAGAAGTAGCCTATATAGTCAGTGCAACCATAATTAAATGCGACAATTACCATAACTACTCAGGAACACTGTACACTGACCTCAGAGCTGTGCTGTTTATTCATAGAAACTTATTGCTTATTCATTTTCTGGCCATTGGCAAACAATTGCTCTAAACAAACCACCTCACAGCAGACATCTGAAAGCTGTTAATACAGACAGAGGAGTCAAGGGAGTCAAATTCTACGCAGTCTGTTTGGGTACCTATTCATTCTTTGGTCTGGGAATGAACATAAGGACTCAAGTTCAACCAGAGGAAAAAAACAAACCGACCCCAGACAGATCTTTCCAACAGACAGGCAGTCATTATTGCCCGAACACTGAGGGCCCAGCACTACTGCTGAAGATGCCATGTATGCTCCAGCAAGAAACTAAATTTATGCAAGAGATCGGCAAGTATACTATTTATTTTTAAAACTTCCAAGTATTTTAATTTGAATGTCATTTGTAAAGCCTGCCTAACTGGTTTCTATTCATCAATGACCTCAGACAACTATACACAAAAGCCTCAGCTGTCAAATTGAGTCAGATATTCCGGGATAAATTGAGTCTGCAGTCTGACTGACGCAAGAGGGGAAGAGTAAAAGAAAGCAAAAAACTGTTACCAGCCATGACAACTCAAAGAAAGTCAGTCAGAAGACATAACAAAGGTAAGCAGGTGCAGCTAACCTGTTTTTCCAGTTAAACGCACCCACTTCAAGTAAATTACAACCTCCTGGCAGGTTTTTATTTTATTAGGAATCACTAGTGCTAATACGTGGGTACCTAAGTGCATGAACATCAACTTTATCCTTATACAATTAGTCCCATCCACAGAGTAAAAAGCTTAAGGAAGCTCTGGCAGCAAAACAGTTTCAAGATTTTACATTTGTCTACACAATCCTTTTTTTCCCCTGTAGAATTTCCACCTACTTCTTTTTATATACCTTGTCTCCATGCTGAGAAATGGGACTATGAAAATAAACAGAATTTGTTCCAACTGTGTACCAGAAACACACGTGTCACTATTCTTAATTGCAATGATCTAAAGACTTTTTTTTTGACATAGAAGACCTTGATGATGGTTGCATCATGTGTGTGCAAGATTCTGCTTTCGGGGTGTTTTTTGATAAGAATGACTCTGTTTAGTATAATAACTCTTCATTGAGATGCTATTTTTAAACAGGTTTGGGCTTTGCTTTTATGTGTATCTGCAAGTGCGTTTTTCAAGAACAATACTGAATAAAATAAGAAGTGGCCAAACAAATCAGTTTTGGAGCAATGTGAAAAGGCTCACAAGCAGCCTCAGAGCATCCAGGGGAGTCATCTCTAACTTGCATCCGTCAAGTTTTTACTCCCTCCGGTTGCAAAGAAAGTTGGTAAATACAACTAAGATTAACAAACCAAAAAGTCATCCTTCCTGGCCACCAGAAATCTAGAGGCTTTTTTTCAAAAAACTCTGCTTTGCAATTTGGGGTGAGATAAGAAAAGCCTCCCAAATTCAGGACAGAAACATGGTGTGGGGGGTTGTGAGAAGATAAACAAGGCTAGTGGTCTGACAACAACTAACCAAGCCCTATATACTTAAAGCCTGTTTCTTCTTCCCCTTATTACATTCTCTTTCTTTTACTACTAGGAAGAAGAAGGGGAAGAGGAAGAATACTCCTCTATCCTTCTCGGTTGCCTCTTTTTGTTGTGGTTAGTGCATACAGCCATGAAGGATGAAACTTCCCAAGAGGCGATTTGTGTCAAATGGCAGCTTATTCAGCACAAGTCAGGGCATCCAAAGAAAAGTAATTGAGTAAACGCTACAGCAAGGGGTGAACTGCAGCCTGAAACACTCATCAAAACCTTCAGAGTGAACTCATTTACCAGCCAGATATGTTTATATTCACAGATATTGACTGTGTTACACAGTCAATACAGGCTGACTACTCCACCGATTCATGAATCAGATGGCACAAGGCAGACCTCTACAATCAAGACATCAAGATGAAAATTTAAACGTGAATATTAATGCCTTTGAGTTCAAAGACCAGTAACACTGCCAGGATTACGGAGTGTGGTGTGGAAATACACATACTTAACTAACATAAACCCATCAAATACCCCAACTACATAATCTGGAAAACAAACTCATGAACTAAGAGGTTAGTAAGCTCAGTAAATAAGATTCAGAACTATCACTGTTCATCCTATTATTCTATTCAAAACATTTTTATTGATAGAAGTTAAAAAAGCATACCAAATTAGGCAATGTGGCGTTGGTACATCCACATAGCCATGTAACCATATACTTGAAACAACCTGGCAACTCCAAATAAAGAATCCTCAGCAGAAGCAACTGCTACAGTCCTAGGGTGAAGAAGTATACTTTGACCACAATTACTGTTTTTCTGCTAACACTACCAAAAAACACATCCAAAAAAAACAAGTCAGCAACACAGGATGGAGCCTTAAGACTACAGAGCATCTCTGCCACACTACGCTCCTGTTGTCAGCTGAAACTCATTAGTTTAGTATATCAACTGAGTTATTAATATCAAGCCCAGGTCAGTCTTATGTCCACAGCCTTATTCTGACTAATGAGAGCTTCAGTTTCACCTCAGTCTGCCAGTGACAGTTGAAGAGCGTTCCTCAGGTGAAATTCTGACTATGTGCACAACTGTATAACCAAGTTATACATTTAACAGAAGCATGTGAATAAAAGTTTGACCACACATGTGTTGCTGACAGTGTACTGAAAGCAAACAGGGTATGCAAAGGGCAGATAAACTTCTCTGCTGAACTCCAAATACTAAAGGTGAGAGGGGAAAAAAAAAATAACAAGCCACCACAACAAATAAAAATCATTAACAAGCGTAACACAACTGCCAAGTCTCAGCAAATTTTGAAGTTTGTCACTAATAATGGCTGGTTTGGGTAAGAAGGGACCTTAAAGATCATCTAGATCCACAACATCTGCCATGGGCAGGGACACTTCCCACTAAACCAGGCTGCTCAAGGCCCCATCCAGCCGGGCTTTGAACACTTCCAGGGAGGGGGCCATCCATGAGTTCTCCGGACAACTTGTTCCAGTGCCTCACCACCTTCACAGTAAAAAAATTCTTCCTAATCTCCAACCTAAATCTCCCCTCTTTCAGCTTAAAAAAGTTCCATCTTGTCCTATCGCTGCACTCCCTGATAAAGAGCCCCTCCTCAGCTTTCCTGTAGCCCCCTCTCAGTACTGCAAGGCTGCAATAAGGTCTCCCCGGAGCCTCTCTTCTCCAGGCTGAATAACTCCAACCCTCTCAGCCTGCCCTCATATGGGAGGGACTCCAGCCCTCTGATCATCTTCGTGGCCGCCTCTGGACACACTCCAATAGATCCATGTCCTTCTTGTTTTGAAAAAGCCACTGAATTTGGAAACTACGCACAATTGCTACAGAAGTGAGAAATTTACAGCCGGCAGGGAAGGAGCCAAGACTGCCACACAGTCACACTCCAGGATACCACAACGTTTTTCCAGACCTCGCAGCAGCTGGCACCACATCAGCAAAGCGATGGAAAACGAACCTTAAGCACCACTGCCAGCAAACTCGGATAAAACCCAGCAATTTACAAACAGCGAACGTGGCCTCGTTACACAGCCCCGATGAGGTGGCGGCTCCCTACCCCCTCCTTCCACACACCCTTTCCCGAAGCATTCCCAAGCCCGGGCCGTCCCTTGGGGGCTGCCCTGATCTCTCCCACTCGGGCTAGAGGCGGGTGGGGTGGGGGCTGTGCCAGCTGCCCCACGCCCCGGGCGGGCACCCCAACACCCCGACAACCGCTGGGCAGAACAGCCACCAGCTCCTCTCAGCCAGGCATCGCTCTGGGTCCGGCAGCAGCTCCTCCCGGGTGCCGGTAGCCCCAGTGCCACTCGCGCCGTGCCGCAGCTCCCTTTCCCCCCTGCTCCTCACCCTGGTACTGGAGGTCGCACAGTACGAGCAGGAAGGGCAGCGCGGAGCCCAGGCGGCCGGCGGAGGCCGCGGGAGACACCATCTCCTCCTCCCGACGACAGCAGCGACGGCGAAGGCCCCGACTCCTTCCGGGTTGGGTCGTGGGCGCCGCTGATTGGCCGCGCCGGGCGGACGAGGAAGCGGAAGCGACGTAAGGGCCATTCTGGTCTGCGCAGCGCCGGAGGGGGGTGGGAGGGCGCTGGCAAGGAGGGGGAGCGCGCGGCTGCGCGTGCGCGGAAGCGTGCGCGTAAGCGTGGTGCGGAGCCTCTGCAGCGCGAGCGTCGCGATGGACATGGGGGAAGGGGGTGCGGGGTCACAGAGTCACAGACCCACAGAATGACCTGAGTTGGAAGAGACACCCAAGGGCCATCGATTCCAACTCCTGTCCCTGCACAGGACAACCCCAACACTCACACCACCTGTCTGAATGCTTTGTCCAAATGCTTCTTGAATGCTGTCAGGCTTGGCGCCGTGACTGCTTCCCTGGGGAGCTGTTCCAGAGCTCCACCACCCTCTGGGTGAAGCACCTCCTAATGTTCAGCCTAAACCTCCCCTGGCACATTCTACTGTCATTCCATTGGTCCCCAGACCAAGGTCACCACAAAGAAGAGATCAGTGCCTCTTCCTCCTTCCCTTTCAAGGAAAGAGTAAACTGTGATCAGGTCCCCCCACAGTCTCCAGGCTTGAGTCCCTGACTGCTAGCAGGAAGATTATAGAGTTGTAGAAATGCTCTGAGTTGGAACCCACAGGGATCATACTGTCCACTTCCTTACTCCACACAGGGCAAACTAAAATTTAAACCATATGTTTAAGAGCATTGTTCAAACACTTCCTGAACACCAACAAACCCTGTGTGTCCCCATCTAGCTCTGTGTTGTATCCTGTGTCCCCATTTCCCTCTATGTTCTATGCCACATCTCTTTGGTTGGACTTAGGATCTTAGAGGTCCTTTCCAACCTTAATTCCATGAGTCTATGATTCCTTGCTTACCCCCTCCTATGGCATCCAGGCCTCTCCTGGAACAAGAAAGGGTTTATTCCAGGCCTGGGTTTAAGCCCCTTAAGAGGCTGGCAGGTCTGGCTCGGAGTGGAATGGCTGGAATTTGGCTCAATGGAGCAAGTTTGACACTGACAATATAAAGGGCCACATTTATATTCGTAAATTCATAAAATCGCTTTGTTGGAAAAGACCTTTGAGATCATCAAGTCCAACCGTACCTGTCCACTACTAAACCATACCCCTAAGCACTTAATCTACCCGTATTTTAAATATCTTCAGGGATGGCAACTCAACCATTTCCCTGGGCAGCTGTGCCACCTGACAACCCTTTTAGTGAAGAAATTTTTCCTGATATCTAATCTGAACCTCCCCTGCATTAGCAGTTCTATGATTCTTTGCCCACCTCCTCCTACTGTAGCCAGGCTTCTCTTAGAAATAGGAGGGTTGTGTTCCAGGCCGGCCCAGGTTTAACCTGTGTGAAAGGTCTCTGCAGATGCTGGCACACCTGAAGAAGGATGTGGGCTGCTTGTGCTGAGCCAGCTGGGAGTGAAATGGCTGACATGGGCATCAGTGGAGTGAGTTTGACACTGTTGATATGAAGGGCCACCTTTTGAATCATAGAATCGTTTGGCTGGAAAAGACCTATGAGATCATTGAGTCTAACCACACCTGTCCACTACTAAACCACATTGCAGAGCATCTCCTCTGCCTTTCTTTTAAATAGCTCCAGGGATGATGACTCAACCACTTCCCTGGACAGCTGTGCGAGTGCCTGATGACCCTTTCAGTGAAGAAATTTTTCCTGATATCTGATCTGAACCTCCCCTGTTGCAACTTGAGGCCATTTCCTCTTATCATTTTGGAGTGTGGCGGTTGCTGTTATCCTTTGTTCTTTGAGGTTAGTATATCTGGACTACTCAAAAAAAATGGGCAGTAATTGACAGGCTGAGAGAGTTGAGATTGTTTAGTCTAGAGAAGAGAATGCTCTGACAAGACCTTATAGCAGCCTTCCAGTACTTAAAGAGTGCCTACAAGAAAGCTGGGAATGGGGTCTTTATCAGGGAGTGCAGTAACAGGATGAGAGGTAGTGGTTTTAAGCTGATTTAGATTAGATATTAAGAAGAAAATTTTTACTGTGAGGGTGATGAGGCACTGGAACAGGTTGCCCAGAGAAGTCATGGATGTCCCCTCCCTGGAGTTGTTCCAGGCCACGCTGGATGAGGCTTTGAGCAACCTGATCTAGTGGAAGACGTCCCTGCCTGTGGCAGGGGTTGTGGATCTAGATGATCTTTAAGGTCTCTTCCTACCCAAACCATTCTATGATTCACAAATAAGTTGATCCTGTTTTTTTTAATTTGTTGCTGTGTCTAACCTAGCCATAGAGTGGAGAAAGGCATGTCCAATTTCACAGTGCTTGATTGTCCCCAGAACACAATCCTTTTTTCCACTGAGAGCAAAGCCAAAATAGTCAGCACGGCCTTGACTGTACGCTGACCTCCAGGCATGCCAAAAAAGTACTGAGGAATTTACCATATTGTAGAGAAATTGGTGATACTCTTTAACAGAGAACAGTATTTTCACACTAAAAGTTTATATTGGATCTGTAAATTGAAAGCAAAGTCTGTGTAAGATAGCCTGCAATCCAACGGATATTTTGGAGATCTCTTTTCCTTTTTTTTTGTAATGAAAATACAATCTATTCTTAGCTACCACAGAATAACTAGCTTATCTGTGGCTAGTTGTTTATTATTTCAAATCATCTGCCTCATGTTGTTGGAAAAACACTTCATATTAGAAGTGTATTATATATCATACTCCATCAATGTAAAAAAAAAAAAACTTGTTCTCAGGGGAAATTAGCCAGGAAAGTGAAAAACTTGACAGAAAATCAGAAAACTTAATAGAAAGTCTGATTTGGCAACTATTTAAAATTATTTTTTCATTCTGAAGGTATAGTTGCATTACCTTTCTCACCCTTGATGATATAATTCACAAGCTTTCTTGAAAGATCAGACTGAAATAAAGAAAAGTTATTCCTCTTCAGCATTTCATTTGGAAGATGATGCTTCAAAGGTGTCATCACCTTGAAATTTGACCTGCAGAAGATATTCAGAAATAAGAACTTGAAATTATATAAGAAGTCATAGATTTGAAATGAATAATTGATGACATTCTAAAGTTGTCATCGTGAGGAAGAACATGACAACTCTATAGTGCTATAGATAACACAAAATATGAAAGCGTAAAACTGAACTGAGCAGAATGGCAATCACTGTTACAGTAAATTAATTCCTTTGATTTTACCTGAGGAAAAAATATTAGACAAGAGGCAGATAAAATGAATGCGAAGGAGGAATTCACACCTCCAACCCCATAAGATGACTGAAAATAACACTAAGGATGATGAAATACTTAATGGAACCTTATGATGAGGACAAAACTGGAGAAAACTCAGTACCTCATACTGCAACATCAATCCTAAAAGTCTGAGCATCAAATCCCTTAGAAAAAGGTAAAAGTAGTATGATTGAAGTGTCAAGTATCATTTTGAGTAGATACTTGGGAAGCCCTTGGTCCTTGGCCCTGAAATACTGAGTCAAGGTCAATATTGCAGCCTGGTACAGTAGTGTAAAGGACAGTGTGTAATACCAATACTACAAAATTATCTTCTCAGAGGAAGGATTTAGCGTTGCCACTCTGTGCTGGAAAAGCCACCAGGTACACAGCAATTCTTGAAGGAGACCATAAACCCTGAAGAACCATTCTTGATTATCACAGATCTCCAAACATATATTATTTTTATATCAAATATAAACCTGGGAAAAAAGCTCTTTAGCACGTATTCCCTTGTGCAATTTCAGAAGCAGAAGAGGAGAAAGACTTGAAAGAACAGATGCATATGACATGCCAACATTATATTTTGGAATTATAAAAATAGCAAAGCAATAGAGTTGTAATGCAAGAAGTCTTTTAAAGGGACTCATAAAAATTAGACTGGTATCAAAACCAAGTTGGTTTGGTAGTCTTGAGTTTTGGAGTGAAAGGGTGGATGGCGAAGACTGCACTAATGCTTGAAGTGCTCAAAAGACAGAATATCAAGGAATTTTCTCCAAGTTACTGCTAGTAATATATATAGTAACAGGAGAGGGCGGCAATTAGCAAGGAATGACTCAAAGACACTCCTTGTTTCTAATGGCAACAGTGAACTGAATATGACACATGGTGGTTATACCTGTAATTTCTATTTATTAACTGAGAAACCTTCTCAGATATAATACAGTAAGAAGTCTGGATTAGACAAGGCAACACACAGGGTCCTGGAAGCATTTTCCTCTCTTTTCTCTTTTTTGATCAGATTGCCCTTGTGTGCCGTATGACTGAGGTTATCATAGATGGTGGCTCTTTTTCCTTATTTTCTTGCCCGTGAAAATTATTGTGTCCTAGTCTGTGTAAATCTGCAATGTAGTTGCTAGAAAAAGAACAAATGTCTTGTGTATGCCATTAAAAATTAACCTAGAGGTTGCTAAGTGCTAAAAACTAAGTCCTTGATTCAGGTTCAGTGACTTTCCTATTGTTCCATTTATATAAATGATTTCTAAATACAAAAAAAAAAAGAGCTAAACACCACATGTGTCAGACAGTGGACAGTGGATGTTTTTGTGAGTGCAAACCTTTCCTAAGCTTGGCTGGATGGAGCTCACTGGGTGAATCCAATGGGTTGGAAGAGGGATATCTACCCTTCCTGGAGCTGCAGACCACCTGGAAGGAGTGCAAATATAGTTCCTCTTTCAGCACTGCATCCCAAGCTCAACAACAGGGCTCTGGGGTATACAGACTGCTGAGTTATGGCAGACAATGAGGCAGACTGAGGCTAACAGTGGTCTGAGTGGTCTGCCAAGCATCCGCAGACACTCCTGGTCAAATTCTGCTTGGCAAAGGAATGGCTGAAGCACAAGGGAATTCCAGTCATCCTGGTTGGAGACCTGCCTGCAGCCTTCCCTCTCCTCATCACATAGAGGTACATAGTCCATGCCCAAGACTCTTGGCCTTATGAAAATTATGACAGGTCAAGAAAGGGGTTGAATAGTCAAGAAAGTATCCCTGTGCTAAAACTGTGGTACCTGTAGTTACTTTGTTGTTCACATACTGGGAAAGAAGTTAATAAGAAGGCAAAAAGTCATCAGAAATGAGATAGACGTTTCAGGTTACACTCACCCAAGAAGTGAAAAAGCTTCATGATGCTATTCTTGGTATCTGACTTAAGTGACCACAAATAAGACAGATGAGATACTATTACGATAATATCTATGTGTAAAATAGATGAATCTTGAATTTGGTAAGTTTATAGACATTTCTTTAGAGTTAAGTTGAATTCCCTCCATTTTTTTGAAGAAAGGAAGATAAATTAACTGTGTGGCTATCTCAGTGAAATCTAGCTAGACTCATTACGTGAAGACAAACCATTAAAAGAAACTGTTTATTTGAAGGAAAGAAGGTTTAGTTGGAGAAGAGTCTGAAGTACCCAGAGTTGAAATTTGTTAAACTACATTGCACAGAATCTCTTCAAACTGGTTAATCACAGCTGGTAGTGTGTGTTGGAATGTGGGAGGTGACACAGAGGATACAGGACAGTAGATCGTCCTAATTTTATTTCAAATGCTTTGCTTTCTTGTGATAAAAATATACATTTAAATAATTTCCTCTGGTAATCTAAGTGGTGGAAAGACTGAATTAATGGAAGGCATTAAAACTGAAAAAAATGTGCAATGAAGGGACTTGGCAGGAAGGAAAAGATTAAATAAACTGAAAATCTGGCTAGAATCATTATTATACCTGTACTGTTCTACTCAAGTCAACTTTCCACCAGACTTAACGATTACTGGTATGCGTCACTCTGAAAATGCTGTAGGAGAAAGATTACTGAAGAGTTTTTTTCTCAGTCCAACATTAAAACAACTTGCAAGTCATATATGGCATCCTCCTCCATTCCACAACACATGCAGATAATTTTTTCATTTAAGGCATTGCATCAGGTCACCGAGGGCACTGCCAAGCCTGGCTGTCCCTGCCTGCCTCCCTCCACCTGCCCAGGGCCCAGGGCCCAGCCTGGCTGCTGGATCCTGCCCTGCCACCCCATGGGGAGCAGCCTGCTCATGCTGTGCCCTGACACCTTCCACAGCTACTCACAGCTACATTTCCCAAATAGCTATCATATTTCAACCCACAATCAGCATAATCTCCCCTTTTTTTGTGTTCTCCAGTTGCAGGTACCCACCATAAGCCTCACAAATACCTTTCTCCAATCACAACATAGTAGATTTACTTCTTGCACTTTAAGTCGCTTTTTTTATCTCATTTTATTTCTTTAATTATTGGCTTTCCTCACCAGCATCCCATGAAAATCTTTCTAGTTACTAGAAACCTCTAGTATTCCCTGCTTGTTTATAGAGTCACAGAATCATTAAGCTTTGAAAAGACCTCTAAGATCATTAAGTTCAACTGTCAGCCCAACACCACCATGCCTGCTAAACTTTGTTCCAAAGTGCCACATCTACAAGTTTTTTAATAACTCCAGGGAAGGAGTCTCCACCGCTTCCCTGGGAAGCCTCTTCCAGTGGTTCACCACTCTTTCAGTAAAGAAATTTTTTCTAATATCCAACCTAAACCTCCCCTGTTGCAACTTGAGTTCTTTTCCTTTCATCCTATCAATACTTGAGAGACAAGCCCAGCACCCACCTCACTACAACCTCATTTCAGGAAGTTGTAGAGAACAATTAAGTCTCCCCACAATTTCCTCTTCTCCAGGCTAAACAACCTCAGGTCCCTCAGCAGCTCCTCATAAGACTTGTTCTCCAGACCCTTCACTGGCTTTATTGCCCTCCTCTGGACAAGCTCCAGTGAGTGGATGTGTTTCTTGTAGTGAGAGGCTCAAAACTGAACACAGTATTTAAGATGCAGTCTCCTCAGCACCAAGTACAGGGGTATGATCACTTCCCTACTTCTGCAGGCCAAGCCATTTTCAATACAAGCCAGAATGCTGTTAATTAATTCTACCAAGAAAAAATATACTCAGCATTTCACTGTGTCAAAAGAACATGGAAAATCCTTCTAGAATAGCAGATAATACAAAATAGTTTCATAAAACCATCATGCACACAACCAAAAGCATTACCAGCATGTACGTTAAGTAGAGGACTTAAATGTAACAGGATTGTAGACTTAACATTATTTGATAAGCTTGAACCACAGATTGGGAATGGTCTTTATTTAAACCATTCACTGTACTAGGCAGATATGTGGAAAACAACATTTTAGTGAGCAATAATGAGACCAGAATAGGAAAAAAAGGGGAAAATTTGGTGTGTGAAAGCACTGGGTAAAAAGATGGGAATAAAACATTGCAAAGGGAAGAAAAGGTTTTGAGTTTGGACACTGGAAAGTCCTAAATGTCTCAGCCTGAATTTTAGCTTCCCAAAATTGCCAGAAGAATTTTGGAGAAGCTAGAATTTCACTCTCTTATAGTTTATATAATTTTGTCAGAAAATTCCCAAAGAACTATGGAACTATGTCTTCAAGAAATGCGCTGCTGAGAGTCTTTTTCAGTGCTTCATGTTGCACACAAGGTGGGCATAACCTTAAGCTGTTTCACCAGAGGAGCATATCACACATGTTCCCACAGTACATCTGTTAGGTGTACTGATTAGTGAATTTCAGAAGAGGACTGGTGGAGAAAGTTAACGACCTCTCAAGGCATCAATTCAGAGGGTGCATCACATGTGCAACTAGGTATCAACCAAAACCTTCCAGGCAGATATCGGTGCAAGTTGGATTTATGGTGGTTGCACATCGCTGTCTGTTTGAGCCCAAACAGTAACCACCTGTCTGCTGTAGCCAGTTGTCCTAAACCTCTTGCATCAAGACATGCTGAGAAAAGCTAAAATGCTCTTAGTCTTTTCCTAGTAAATCCGTGCATGTTTTAGTAGTGTATTTTTGTCACAAAGCTATGTGATACAAGGTGAGGACTGAGGAACCAGGCACTGAAGTACGTTAAAGAATACCCACTTTTGCCAAGTGAGGCTGTACTGCTTGCAGCAAGTAATTAAAGATTAATCAAGCTCTGGAAGAAAGAGGGAAAGAATGAAACTGTCTTGTAGATGTGGTGATGGCTCTCCCCTCACAGAATAGAAAACTAGTCCTTGTTCCAAGGGCTGCTTGTGTATTTTATATTAAACAGATACTGCAATAAGCGACAAAGATCTACGTGTTTCTGCACACTTCATACACACGTCCCCTCATCAGCTGATGAGATACTCCAACATTTTCTCACTCGGTTAGCATTTACTTTGATATTAAAACCAGCTTCAGCCATAGATCCTTAGACGGCACGCTGAACAGATTATGGTGTTGATGTTAGGACATTTTGGGAAGGGCATGGGGTATAAAACATTTTGGGCGCGGGAGGGACTCCACCATTGCATCTTATTTTTGAAGTCAGTGCTTCAACCATTCACATAATGTGCTAATCAACTCATATTGCATATTTACCTCTAGGCCTGACCAAAGAGGCTGTGAACTGTCTCATTGCTCTTCTCTTTATTAGTGTTAATTAAGGTTTACAACACTAAAGCCTTGATATCCCTATCTTCCTCTGGTAATGCCTGCTTTAGTAGCTCAGCAGCAGATCTGCAGAAGCAAAAGTCAGTACTGAAAACCTGAGGTTTTCCTTGAGACTAGCTCTAGCCTGATCCTATGGATTGAACACCCATTGGAGGCTACAGCACACTGAGGTATCCTTAGGACTCTAAAAACTAGAACATTCAAATAATTACCTATTTTTTTAAGATCTGGGGTATGCATCACTTGTGCCCACATCAACATGGTTGCAACAGAATTTCATAGTTGAGGAAAGAAATTTGGCATCTTAGTAAGTCTCTGAGCATGCATGTAGAGAGCTAAAAGTTTTCCAGAGGCTATTGCCTATATACTTTGGACAAAAATGGTGTCTCCCTGACTGAATGGAGCTCCTCAATGGAGATTAGATGTTGTAATGTGCAATGGTCATCTCCTCTGCTGAATCTGCTGGCATATTTTACACTAAATACAAATGACTGGAAAATTTCCTCCTTGCCACAAAGGCTGTACAGCATTTATTTGGGAAAACATACAATTCAAAACCTTGCAGGAAAGAGTAAGACAGTTAGGAGCGTCTGATATGACCCATAGCTGTTGTACTGATTCCACATGCATGATAGGCTGTATATTTTATCATAGAATCATATCATAGAATAGTTTGGGCAGAAAGGACCTTAAAGACCATCCAATTCCAACCCCCTGCCATGAGCTGGGACACCTTCCACTAGACCAGGCCGCTCAAATCCCCATCCAATGTGGCCTTGAACACCTCTAGGGATGGGGCATCCATGAGTTCTCTGGACAACCAGTTCCAGTGCCTCACTGTCATCACAGAAAAAAAATTCTTCCTAATACCTAATCTAAATCTCCCTTCTTTCAGCTTAAAACCATTACCCATTTGTCTCGCACTCCCTGATAAAGAGCTCCTATAGTCCCCCTTTCAGTACTGGAAGGCTGCTCTAAGGTCTCTCTAGCGCTTTCTCTTCTCTACGCTGAACAACCCAAAGTCTCAACCTTTCCTTGAGTGGGAGGTGCTCCAGCCCTCTGATCATCTTAGTATCCCTCCTCTGGACTCACTCCAGCAGACCCATGTATTTCCTGTGCTGAGGACTCCAGAGCTGGATGCAGTACTCCAGGTGGGGACTCGTGAGAGTGCATGCAACTTTTGATGCACCCTAGGATTTTCATTTAACCCGATCTCTTCACCTAAGATACTTTCAGGAATGCATCCTCCCACACTCTCACTGGAACTTGGTGTTCTCTTGCATAAAGATACTCAGGACAGAGCCACCCCTGCCACAGAAGCTGAATCCCGCTGTGTTGTCACTCTGTCCCTGTGGGCAGGTGGAGTCCAGCCGCCTCCGTTGTCTACTTGGGTCCACTGCCCACATTGCCGTGACCAGGGCTCCTGTTCTCCCTACTGGGTATGCTCCTTGACTCATTAAATGCCTTGTTCTCGGTGACTGTGTGGCAGAAAGTGCTTTTAATTTCAAGAGTAAACCTTTTCCAAAACTTCTTTTAACTTCCCTTATATTAAGAAGTGAGATGTTCCAGGGGAGGGTTAGATTGGATATTAGGAAAAGGTTCTTCACCAAGATGGTGTTGGAGCACTGTAACAGCTTCCCAGGGAAGCAGTAGTGCCACCAAGCCTGACAATATTCAAGAAGCATTCAGACAATGCCCTCAGAAACATGTTGTGAATGTTGCAGTTGTCCTATGCAGGGACAGCAGTTGGATTTGATGATCCTTGTGGTTCCCTTCCAACTCAGGATATTCTATGAAAAAAAAAAAAAAAGCTGCTTCTTGTCAGAGAGGCTCAGGATGCCACTCCTGGGCTAGGGCCGAGACAACATCCTGCCTGGACATAATAAGAGCAAGTAGTGGTAGGATGAGGAATGGCTTTAAATTGCAAGGGGGAAGATTGAGATTAGACATTAGGAAGAAATTCTTCACGATGAGGGTGGTGAGACACTGGCACAGGTTGCCCAGGGAAGCTGTGGATGCCCCTTCCCTAGAAGTGTTCCAGGCCAGCTTGGATGTGGTCTCGAGCAGCCTGGTCTGATGGGAGGTGTCCCTGCCCATGGCAGGGGAGTTGGAACTGGGCGGTATTTAAAGTCCCTTCCAACCCAAACCGTACTATGATTCTGTGATTCTATGCTACCCATCTGCTGGGCAGATCAAGGTGAGCAGCTATGAGCATCACTTGCCTGCACCCTGCAGCACCAGCCCTGTCCCCCAGCTCAACTGCCTCTGCAGCCGCTGCTGCCCAGACCAATCCTCTGTGGCCCTAAGGCAGCTTCAGGCGCATGGTGATGGGTGGTACAGAAAATGCAGGCAAATAAACTCTCTGAGACTCGTTTTGGAGTTTTAGCAAGCCAAGCATCCTTTATTTCAGTGCTGGATGCATGAGGGAATGTTTTCCATCAATCACGAGACAAGAGCTGGGGGCAGGATATATTTCCCACTTACATGCATATGTATACATTTCCCCAGGAATCTTATGCATATTCTATTACATTCCAAAGACTAATTTTAATGTTATTATGAAATTCACAACAGCCAAATCTCTGCAAATTGGAGCTTTGGAGCCACCTCTCTGTCTGATATTGCATTTTAGATAGGAAAAGGCCACAAACAGAGGTGGTTATGGAAGGAGACAGATGTGTTCATCACTCTTAACACAAGAGGTTATCATTTCTCTCTAAACAGTGCCTGGAAAAACCCTGTTTGAAAAAAAACAACACATGCTACAAAGAAAACGTGCTGTCAGAAGGACATTCTGTCTAACTTTCAAAAATTACAGTTGCTTAGATGAAAATTAGTTCTACTTCAGCTTAAACCAAAATGTTCCACTTTTTGTAACAGTAACTACTTCTTGTATCATAGGAACAGCGAGAAGGAGGAGGAGAAGAAAGAGGAGGAGGCGGGGAGCGGGCTCGCTCTGCACCAGTAACCGCCCAGGTCGGGGGCGGGGAAAGGGGCTGTAAGGGGGATCGAACCAGGGTGCCCAACTGTACCGCCACCCGCCCCTGCCGGAGCAGCAGCCTGAGGTAAGCAGGGGTCCTACCTTCTCTCCCCTTCCCGTATCTCCCCTTCTCCTCCCCTCTTCCCCCTAATATCCTCTCTTCACCGCCCTCATCCCGCCTTCTACCCCCTCCCCGTATTCCCCCTTCCCCGATACCCCCCGTATCCCTCTTTCTCGCCCCTCCTCGTATCCCCTCTTCTCCCCGCTTCTCCCCCTTTCTCCCCCACTCCCCGTATCCTCCCTTCTCCCCCCTTATATCTTCCTTTCATCCCCCTCATCCCCCTTTCTCCCCCTTTCTGCCTCCCCTTCCCCGTATCCCGCCTTCTCCCTCCTTCCTCGGATCCCTCCTTCTCCCTCCTTCCCCGGATCCCTCCTTCTCCCTCCTTCCCCGTATCCCCCCTTCTCCCCATTCCCCATATGCCCCCTTCTCCCCGCCCTATATCCTCCTCCCACCCCCCTTCTTCCCCCCATATCTTCCTTCTCCACTCCTCCCCGTATCCCTCTCTGTATCCCCCCTGCATCTCGCCTTCTCCTCCCCTCCCCGTATCTCCTCCCACGCCCCTTTCCCCAGCCCCCAATCCCCGCTGCTCCCCGCTCCCGGCTGGGGCTCGGAGGGGAGCGCTCGGCGGGGAAGGCGGGAGGGAGGCGGAGGGTTTGGCTGGGAGAGAGGCCCGGCCCTGCTCCCGCCGAGATTCCTGCCGTTCTCCCGCCGAGCCTGGGCCTGGACTGCGGGCACAGCCGGGGTCAAACGCAAGTTTCCTTGTGCCACCCATCGCGGTGGGAAGGGGTGTCCGGGGTGACAGCTTTCTCCTCCGCTGCCAGACCGAGGGGGCTGGTGCGGGCATGGAATCGCAGAACTATAGAATAGTCTGGGTTGTAAGGGACCTTAAAGCCCATCCAGTTCCAACCAACGCCCCCCTGCCACGGGCAGGGACACCTCCCACCAGACCAGGCTGCTCTAGACCCCATCCATCCTGACACCTCCAGGGAGGGGACATCTGCAACTTTCCCGGGGAACCTTGACTGCTGCACGGATGCATCTCCAAGGATGGAATCAGGCTGATGTATAGAAAGGAAGAACAAAAGTGATCAAAAAGGGCTGTCTCAGCCCATGTGTGCTCTTTCTGCCTCCATTGAAGCTACCTGGGCAGCTTGTCCCTCAGCTTTGGGATGCACAACTGCTGGGTAACATTCTGTTAAAGCAGGTTTAGTTGGAGCAGTATAAAACTCTATATGGCTATGGCTATGGATGGAATGGAATGGAAGCGGGCTCAGGTTGCACTGAGGGAAGGTTTATATCGAATATTAGGAAAAATTTTTTTACTGGAAAAGTCATGAAACGTTAGAAGAGGCTGTCCGGGGAAGTGGTGGAGTCACCATTCCTGGAGGTGTTCAAAAAGCACATTCAGGACACAGTTTAGTAGGCATGGAGGTGTTGAGCTGATGATTGGACTGTATGATCTTAGAGGTCTTTTCCAACTTTAATGATTCTGTGATATTCCTGGCTGAATACGCTGGTCAAGGAGAATAGGCGCATCCATGGATTTGGTTTAACTTTGCTGGCTTCAAATAATACTTCTTTCAATTAAACCTATGCATCTGTGAGTTAAAGACACTTTTTGCATGTATGCTTTTTCACGCTCCTGCTTGACATGGTTTTCAAACTTCACATATTTGCTATGTAAAGAAATCTCTCCTATGCCAAATAGATAGAACATGTCTTAGGCTGAGATCTCTGGGAGAAAGATGTCCAAATATGTTTTCAAAGTGTTTTGAGCAATTCAGGGCATGAAGATTTGTGGTCTGTATTTGGGCATTTTTTTCAAAATCTAGCTGCTACATAAATAAGTGTGTTTATACATTGTAAATGGAAGGGAGCCTGCAGCATATTAGAAACAACTCTAGATGAGATGAGTGGTATAGAATCATAGAATGGTTTGAGTCAAATGGACCTTTAGGATCATCCAGTTCCAACCCCCCTGCCATGGGCAGGGACACCTTCCACTAAACCGGGTTGCTCAAGGCCCCATCCAACCTGTCCTTTAACACCTCCAGGGAGGGGGCATCCACAACTTCCCTGGGCAACCTGTTCCACCCTCACAGTAAAACATTTCTTCCTAATATCTAATCATAGAATCATAGAATTGTTAAGGTTGGAAAAGACCTTTAAGATCATTGAGTCCAATCATCAACATGATACCAATGTGCCCACTAAACCATGTATTGTAGCGCTACATCAACACGTTTTTTGAACACCTCCAGGGGTGATGACTCCACCACTGCCCTGGGAAGCTTGTTCCGGTGTTTCACCACTTTTTCGGTAAAGAAATTTTTCCTAATCTACAATATAAACGTCTCCTGGCAGAACTTGAGGCCATTAATGATCTGTTTAAACCTGGCATTTCTAAAGCAACAGGTTTTACCATAGTCCTTGAGACTACGTAGGAGCATGTTTGAGCTGCTCCCACAAACCTCTAGGTAAAAGAACTCCCTGGGGAGAGCGAACAGTGCCCATCACCACCCCAGGCCAGGAGACCCAAGCCCTAATCTAAATCTCCCCTATTTCAGTTTAAAACCATTACCCCTTATCCCATCAATGCACTGCCTAATAAAGAGTAGTATATATTCTTTCTACTTAAGGAGTCAGAGCTGTGCCAAGTTCTGTGGTCAACAAGGCAGATCTATATTTGATATCTGTCAAAAATGTTAAATAGATTTATTTGAAGGCAGTAATTACTGGAGTCCCTGTTCTTGGAAAATGAAGTAGCAAAAATAGACACCACACAATGTCTTTCTAAATTAAAAAAATGTCGTAGCAAGAGATAGGAGAATCTGAATGTAAAATGGACTGAATCGTAGGTATTGTGGTAAGCATGGCCAGTAGGCTTAAGGTTAAACGTCTGAAATGGAAGTTGTCGTACCGAGTACTTTGGAAGATAGCCTTCCAGTGCAGCTGGAGCCAACAGGCTTGTTGTCCTGTGTTCGTGTTGGTAACTTCTCTGTTTGAACTTCAGTGCGTTGAAGCTAATATTGTAGATTAACGAAACCCTGTGCTGGGCCTTGGTGTGTCCTTGGAAAGGTTGATTTTCAGCCTTTTTTACAGAAGTAGGGAAGTCAGAAGGGTGTAACATTTGTATGTGTATATAAAGTAAGAGAGAAGCTTTTGTGGTTCCCTAGGGGTATGAAAAGAAAGGGATTTCCTCCAGCTTTCCATTTGTGTAGTGGGGGGGTCAGGTGCGAGTGTGAAGAGTGAGACTGGCTTTTTTACAGAAATAGGTAAGACAGAAGGATGTCATTTTTCTTTGGGTGGATAAAGTAAGAAAGAAGTCCTCATGGTTCCCTCTGGATATGAAAAGACAGGCATTTCCTCCAGCTTTTCCTTGGTTCGGGGAATGGGCAGATGTGGGTGTGGAGAGTGGGAAAGGCTGGCTTTTTTATGGGAGTGGGGAAGACAAAGGTGAAACGTATTATATGTATGGATAAAGTTAGAGAGAAGTCCTTGTGATTCTCTGTGTGTATGAAAAAATAGGCATTTCCCTTTGTGCCGGGTCAGGTATGGGTGTGAAGAGTGGGAGAGGCTGGCTTTTTTACAGGAGTGAGGAAGACAGAAGGGTGTAAATTTTCTGTTAGTGGATAAAATAAGACAGAAGTCCTTGTGGTTCCCTGTGGGTATGAAAAGACAGGGATTTCCTCCAGCTGGGGAGGGAATTTCTTTGGGGCAGATGTGGGTGTGAAGAGTGGGAGAGACTGGTTTTCTTACAGAAGTAGGGAAGACAAAAGGGTGTAACTTTTCTATGTGTGTATAAACTAAGAGAGAAGCCCTTGTGGTTCCCTGTGGGTATGAAAAGATGGGCATTTCCTTCAGCTTTCCCTTGGTGTCAGGATAGATGTTGGTGTCAACAGCGAGCAGAGTTGGACGCTGCGCTGCTGAATTCTGCCCAGCCCTCCCTGCACGCACTACCGAGGAAGCAAGCGAAGGGGGTTAGGGCGGATCCATGGGGATTAGGGCGGAGCAGGGAGCTGGTGGGAGGGATGTGTCGGGAAGCAGCCGGGCTTCACTCCCGCCTACCAGCCCCTCCGCGCAGGTCGCGGCTGCCATAGCGACGCACAGGACGCCGGTTCGCAGCGCATCCCGCGGGAAGGAAGGTAGCGAGGAAGGACGGAGACCGGGCATGGTGAGCAGGGCAGGGCAGGGCGGTGGGGTGGGGTGGTTGCCGGCTGGGGCTGATCCTCGTGTCTCTGTGTCCCCTTAGCCCTTCACGGAGCGTGCCTATTTCCCGCCGGCGGTGGGGGGAGCAGCTACCGGCGTGGGGCCGGTGATCTTTCCCGCTTTCCAGTTCCGCGCACGCCACGAAGCCCCGGACTGGAGACGCCTAAGCGCCGTGGACGTGGCCCGGGTGTCGCGGGAAGGGGACGTGGCAGTCCTGCAGGAGCACCTGGAGCACGTCACCTTCTGCAGCGCCGAGCAGGAGCTGTGCCCGAACTGCCAGGCGCCCGCAGACCCGCTGCTGCTCAAGCTGCTGCACCTCGCTCAGCTCTGCACAGAGTACCTGCTGCATTCCCAGGAATATCTCAGCGCCCAGCTCGGCAGCCTGGAGGAGGCCCTGAGGACATCCCAAGCCCAGCGAGACCGGCTGGACAAAGAGGTGGCCCGCTACGTGCAGGAGGTCAAGGCACTGAAGGAGGAATGTCGACGGAGGAAGAAGATGATCAGCACCCAGCAGATGATGCTGGAAGCCCGAGCCAGCTACCACCAGGTGAGAGGAGAGGCCCTGGAGGACCAGTCATCCACACCTTGCCAGCTGTGAGCCTGCTTGCTTTCTTACAGGAGTGGAGAAGAGAGAAGGGTATAACTTATTCTATGGGTGGATAAAGTAAGAGAGACGTCCTTGTGGTTCCTTGTGGGCATGGAAAGATAGGGATTTCCTCCAGTTTTCCCTTTGTGCAGAGAGACAGGTGTGGGTGTGAGGAATGGGAGAGGCTGGCTTTCTTGCAGGAGTGGAGAAGGCAGAAAGGTGTAACTAATTCTATACGTGGATAAAGTAAGAGAGACATCCTTGTGGTTCCCTGTGGCTATGAAAAGACAGGGATTTCACAGAATCATAGAATCACTTGGTTGGAAAAGACCTTTGAGATCATCGAGTCCAACTGTACCTGTCTACTACCAAACCATATCCCTAAGCACTTAATCTACCTGTCTTTTAAATACCTCCAGGGATGGTGACTCAGCCACCTCCCTGGGCAACTGTTCCATGCCTGACAACCCTTTCAGTGAAGAAATTTTTCCTAAAGTCTAATCTGAACGTCCAGCTTTCCCTTTGTGCAGGCAGGCAGGTTTGGGTGTGAAGCATGAGAGGTTGGCTTACAGGAGTGGGGAAGATGGAACGGTGTAATTATTCTTTGGGTAGGTAAAGTAAGGAAGAAGTTCTTGTGGTTCTCTATATGGATAAGAAAAGACAGGGATTTATTCCAGCTTTCTGTTTCTGTGGGAAGGCAGGTAGGGATGTGAAGAGTGGGAGAGGCTGGCTTTCTTACCCGCTCCCAGCCTGCAGGGGACAGGTGACAGAGCAGCCCCGCTCTGCCAGGGCACCGTCACTTGTGGGGCAAGGGTCTGGAGCTGCATGGACCAGTGACCCTGCAGAGAGGGAATGCATCCCTTTGCTGGTGGCTTGCTTCCCCGTCTGTGTTTCATAGATGTTTGGCTGGTATCACAGCTGTTTGGCGAGAGCCACATAATCTTTAACAAATCCTCTTTTACTAACAAATGGTCTTTACTATTGGATTTGCTTTTGATGCATCTGAAATGTCAGATGCACACTCACATAAAACGTGTTGATAGTCGTGTTACTGCTTTCTGTTGCTGTGTCTCCTTGCCTATCAGCAGGGCAAGTGCATCAGAACTGGTGCTTAAGCATTAACCTACCTGACTGCGAGTCCTCACTTTCCTGCAGTAACATTCTCCAGGCACAAGTTTCTACTTGTGTGTGTATGACTCAGAAGTGACTCAGGCACGATGGAAAAGAATCCCAGCGAGGTAGCTCAACCCTAACTCCACAGCAATTCGTTCTTTAAAAGTCTTTCCTAAGAGCCTTAGTACATCACTGTTCTGAGTCTCTGGCTTGGCACTGTTTTGGGGGGAAGGTAATTTTGTGTTCTGGGTTGGATTTAAAGATTTTTCAGTTTCAGTATTTTTCAACAGGTTTCAGGAATGCAGATTGCAGCTTCCAATTTGGTCTGAAATCTAGAGACTACACTTGACATAGACCTGACATGATTTCAGGCTAGGTCTTTGTGTCAAAATGTTATAGTTTTCTTTTTACATATATTCTTGGGATGCTAACTGTCGTTATTGTTGAAGTTCTCCTTAATTATGGAACAGTTTTCTTATAGTTATGTACTTGTATTTTGCAATACGGTTTTTCTTATACTATGTGAAATCTTATCCCACAGCATAATACCAATTTCAGCAGGCTAGCAAAGTTTAATTTTTTAAGACTCAAGTAAGTTGACTCAAGTGTTTTTGTAAGGAGAAAAATACCTGATGCCCCAAGAATAGAGGTATGCATATGGTAGGCTTCATGAGAACCTTGTCTCAATGCATTCAAATGTTAGTCTTCAGGACAAGCTGCTGCTGTGGTGTCATTTTGAAAAGCCTTTATTCGATTTACGGAGCAGTTCCTGTCCTGTGTTGTGAAAGAGAACTGATTGCATGCACCATTTTATGTGTAAACTTAAATAATTCTCATAGTGTTATTGATAAATATTATCAAGTTTTCCTGGAATATTTGTAGAATACTACTGTCTCAGTGGAAGCTGAAGAACATGGGAGTGAAGTTGGCTCGTGGTTAATCTTCTGTTCAGTGGCATTTACAATGAAGTAGAGATGGAAAGCTGTTTTTTAATTTAATTTCATATAAAGTAAATGTCTGCCCCCCTGCCTTTTTTTTTTCCCTCTCTGTTAGTAGATTCTTGTTTCCAGAATTTATTTAAGTTCACATGTGAGCTCAGGGAGTGACACTGAACAATTTCTGCCCATTTCTACAGCATTTCTAGGATTCTGAGTGTGACTGCTAGAGATAAATTAAACACTGCCTAGGGTTTGTAAATGCAAAGCAGCAGTGTGATCAGTAAACAATAATTGTACATTGTTTATCTGTGCTGTGATTTTGGCTGATCTGCAGTGCCAGGTAATCAGGATTTTGCTGGTGTCCTGGAGAGGGTAGTTCAGATTTCATCCCCACAAAGTCTTGGTTGTTTTGCAAACAAGCCTGTAAATAGTTAGTTGTCTTTTTTTTAGTGGAGGAACCCTTTATGTCTAATGTAACCATGCTTTGGAATTCAGATTTAATGCCTTTAATGTACTGCCAATCTAAGTTCAACCATGAAATACTGCTATAAATTGGTACTGGTGCCTACAAATTATAAATTTGAGTCAATACCTTCATCTGAGTAGGTTTAAATAATAATTTTTCATTTTTTTGATAGTTCTTAAAGTATTTTGTGTTCTCATGCACAATGTAGGCATAAAGTGCACATTGTGTCTAACATTGTGAAAGTAGTTACAAGAGTAGTGTTACATAATTCAAAACCTTAATATTCCCTGAGTTAATCCTGCCTCCTGCAGTAGGAGCTTTTCTTTCACTCCCACTCAGTCAAACTGACATGAAGTTTGTGCTTGAATGGATAACATTATTTCACAGCCAATTTCATTCCATAAATCGTGTGCGATCTGTTACACTGTAAGCTCCGTCTTGGCTGGCAGCAATGCTTTGCTACCTTACTGTATTTCTTTGTTTTTTCACTAGTGCTTTTTTTAAAATGTGTCCAACAAGATTTGTCTTATTAGTTCGCAGCTTTAGTGTTTGCTGAAAAATAATTATATTTGACAGGATATCTGCCTATCAGAGACTGTATTTAAATACCAGATGAAATCTGGGAATTTGATTGTCATGGTGACAAGATCTTGAATCTGTTATGTCAGTCTCTTACAGTCATATCATACCAATGAGGAAAAAGGACTCAGATGAGTATTTGTGGTTTATTAATATATATTTATTTGAAAAAAAAAAGGTATGACAAAGAGGTTAATGAGCAACCTACCTAAAGCAATTAGGGACCTTGGTTCACAGCCTTACCACTACGTTGCAGAACCTGTAGATGTAGCTTATGTCCTTGTGATACCCATTTGTTTCTAATACTCTGAACGTTAGTGGCATCTATTTGAAGGTGAACACAAAAAATATTTTAAAATGGATTGGATCCAAATTTGACTTAAAATATGACTTTAATTTACGTATTTTTAATTTTAAGGAACAGTGATTGAAACAGCTTTATGCTTCAGAAGGATGGTAGGTAGCATACTAATGTGCTTACCTGTTCTTGCCAAATAGTGTACTGTTACCTTAATTTGGTTGAAATGTCTCACCTTTTAGTGTATCTATGGTCCTCCTAGTATTGTCATCTTGCAATTCACTTATCTGTACTCAAACCCATCTTTATGGTTTGTTCCAACTGTATGCTGCTCTCCTTTGCTACGATACAGGGCTCCTAAGGATACCAGAGCTGCTCACTGGCTGGAGTCAGCATGTGTGTTTCTGAATATTGTTGTCTTACTATTTCCTTACACTTCTCTACCAACCTTTATTCATCTCTTATCTGTTGTTTGTAGCTGAATTTGAACTCGCTTGGTCAGAGTCTTTTTGTTCAGAGTTTTTACAGTGCCTAGCACAGTGTGATGCTCGCCCATGACCATCACTGTGAGACATTAACACAAATAACTACAGAAATCAGGCACTGTCAGAATTTTAGTCATTATTCTTGGGAAGTGGATTTTATTGAAGTTACCCACTTTTGATGCCTGGGCAAAATGTAATAACCTATTAAAAACCTTAACTGCTATACTTACCAACCGGAAGCTACTAATAATAACTAAAATGTTCTTATCCGTTCTTTTCATAGTGTCAGTTTTGTGAAAAGGCTTTTATGAACTATTCCTTTTTACAAAGTCACATGCAAAGACGACATCCTGAAGAATCACAGATTGGTATGTACTTTAATGTTATAAAAAAATTGAGATAAACAGTTTAGAAAAGTTTAAGTATGGTGAGAAAGTGCAGTCCATGATTTTGTGTAACTGGAAAGAATGATTTTCACGATCCATTTTTAGGTGGCAGACAGATACCAATTTGTGTGAATGCAGGCTACACCAATGGACAAATTCTATTGAGCAACATATGTTTCAGTCTCTGGAAAATAATAAACAAAATATTGTATGCCATATTTACAGTGCCATTTCAAACTAGCATTCCCACTGAATATTTAGTCAGTAACAGACTTCACAGCACAGTTTCTGTTTAGGCGCGTGTGTTATGAAGGCGTGGATAAACTGAACAAGTTGCATTAAGGCACATTGTGTGAATTATCAGTATAGAAATAATGACATCACCTGAAATTAGTTTGAATAGGATCAGGCTCTCCTGAACTAAGCTGGCTGTCAAATATAGTGAGAAAAAGAAACGGGCAATAATAATCTAATAATCTACTAATAATCTACAATCAGATAATAATCTAATATAATCTAATAATAGGCTAATATAATAGTCTAATAATAATCTAAAATCTGGTATCTATGATGATCTTGGCTGCTATACCACTAACTTTCATACATACTTTTGTCTCTCTTCACTGAAAAATGTTTCGTTTGGAAAACATTGCTCACAAAGTTTGTTTCGGTCATCTCTAAATTCTCTCCTTCCTGTTAGATTGCATGCTAATGATTTATTACTAAGGACTAACAAGTATTGACAAATGGTGGTGATTAGAAATGAATTAGGAAAAAAAGAGCATTTGGAAGGAGAAAGTCTGGGAAGAATCTGGTGAGGTCTGACCTGTAGTTTGTCAGGCAAATAATGTTTTATTCACAGCAAGAGCTGTGAGAGGGGGCTAATGAAGCATCTGAGTAAGCGTCAATATATTGGGAAAAAAAAGGAGCTCTTGTGCACACTATACTTGATAAAACTGATAGTGGAGGATGCTGCAGAACCAGCTGAACTAATTGTCATATAAAGAATTAGTTTGAAATGGCTGTATGAGGAAAATACTCCATGTAGTTATTTTCTGCTCAGGTTCCCAGCTGATGGGCTAGTAAATCCTTGGTAAACTGATAAAATCTTTCAAGATTAAAGATTGTTATAATTTTTGCGTATTTTAGCATGTTTTATTTCAGTGACATTCCCTCTGATTCATTTCAGATAAATAATGAGTTGTATTGCAAATTGACTCCTTACAAAAGTTATTTAGAATAAATTAAACCTAATAGAACTGAATAATTTAGGGTTGCTTTGTTTGTGCATCCTTTTTTGGGGCCTATGTTGCTTAGATTCCTTTGGAGTTAGATTATATGATATTTTTTTCTTGTTAATATTTCATCAACTATTTCACATGTCAGTAATATCAGTATTTTTCAGTCATTGAGGATAATGTTAGCAGTCCAGAGAACATATGTATTTAGAAACATCTTTGGAGAATCATGATAGTGGGAGGAAAAATGGTCTATGTGAATCACGCTTAATGAAGTTGTTACTGAAATGGTACAGAAACACATTTGAGAAATTACAAAAAACTTTTTTTAAAAAAATCTGTGTGTCTTTCAAACAGAACAGAAGAGGAAAGCAAAGACAGACAAATTGCAGGATGAGATTGATAAACTGAAGGAGCAGTTGCAGCTCACCAAGTCCCAGTTAGAGGCTGAACAACAGGCTAATATGGTCAGACTTTCTAAGGTAATAGGTACTAAATAATATGAACCTTTCAAAAGAATTGGTACTTTGGACTGCATTCACTCATTTTTTAACTGGAACAGAACAGAAATGTAGCTACAGCTCATGACAGCTCATGTGCCTGGCAGCAACAGTGCTTGGGCATTACAGCATGTCAGCCCCTCAGCTCCCCCCTCATTTTGAATATCTGCTTTCTCCTTACTTTTGTTTTAGACATACTTTGAATGAATACTGAAGACAGCACTTCTGTTATCACTTGTCAGTTCATAGGACAGATATGACCTGTTACTGAAGCAGATAAAATTGTCTTGCTGTGGTGAAATATAAGCTATTTTTAATATGCTTGCTGGTTGAAGAGAAGCTCAGCATGAGCCAGCAATGTGTGCTTGCAGCCCAGAAGGCCAACCATGTCCTGTGCTGCCTCAAGCAGGCAAGCAAGAGAGATTGAGAAGAAACAAAACGATCTAGGCCATGCATGTTGGTCTTTAAGTGCTTAGAATTTGATTGACCAGAGAGCCAAAGCAGAAAGTAATCTTAGCAACTGCTGTGGGAATAAAAAATATGACAGAATGATTTAAAAGCAGTATTTATCTGTTTGTAGTCACATGCATGTCTTGACTTAGGATGATATTGGGTCTTGCAGTAGTGCTTACTAGCTCATAAAGAGAAAAGAAAGAGTCTTCAAGTTACCCATTTCTGTTTTTTCAAAAGCGTAATAATTTCAGATCTTCTCACATTTTTCAATTCCATTTAAGTACACGCAGTCAGATAATTTGTTGTCAAAATAGAGATGGAAATATTTTTAAAGGTGGGAGGGGCTTTGTGATTTACTAAGCAACAAATTCTTGGCATAAGAGACAAGATGCTTCCAGTGATTTGTTTTGGTGTTGATCTTGGTATTGCGGTTTGTCCTGTGTCATGTTCAAAAGCAGGGTTTTGTGGTTGTTAACATAACCTGTGAGAACCTTGTCTTAACCTATCACAAAATATTCAGAACTTAGTGGAGTTAGAGGACCTTCTAATATAAACCCAACTATTAAATTTGAAAGTAAGCACTACATTTTTAATTTAAATGGAATCAACAGAGGAAAAAAAGGGATTTCTGTAAAACATGCAGTGTTTCTTTTCCTGAACACAGCTGCAGACTCTCCTTTTTTCAGTTCTCCTGTGCCCTTCATCCTGGGACCATTTGGCTTCCTGTTTTTTTCCATTTTCAAAAGTAACTAGATGATCAAATGAAGAGGATGGGTAGAGTTTCACCTAGAAGTGCAAGCAGGGTCAGAATAATGATCATTGGCCCTGTGCGGACATCTGCTAGGTATTCTACTCATTCATTTTGTGCCTCACTTTTGAGAGATACATCTGTAGCATATTTCTCCTGCCCTTGAAGCACTGTTTTTTTTCTTATGAGGTGGATCTTGCAGTATTCGTAACAGTGCAGCATAGATTTTTTGATGCCTTAGGGGCTTATTTTGAAGTCACTTATCTTAGCTGAGGCTCCTACCTACAAGGAGACTGCATGAAATGTCCTCAATGTTACACAACAAGAAGCTTCTGTTTTCCTGGGATGTTGAGGAAGATAGAAGTGTGACTGGTTGCAGTTTGTCTGCCATGACTGATATCCATTGTCCATTAAGGTATCATTATGTTGTTGACCAGAAGATCTTTCCCCTGTGGTTTGTTTTTTTTTTTTTTTTTTTTAGGAGAACCACTACTGGAGGGAATTGGGATAAAAACTGTCATGCTTCCAGCTCTTGGTCCCTTCTACTCCTTTGAGGTGGAAGGATACAGAAAATCCCTTTCTTTAAAAGTGGACAATGATTGCTTGTTATAGGTGATCAGAGAACAAATTCATATGAGCTGGAAAGATGTAGGGGTTGCCTAGGAAGTATGTGTGTCCTGGACAGTGAAATGCAGGGCTTTGAACAAGTTGAGAACTATGCAAAAATGAGTGACTAGGCAGTGGCATTGTAAAAGTAATTTAAGAGATAAAGTGCAGCAAATGTACATGGGGAAAAAGTAATCCTAACTTCATCTACAAAATAATGGGTTCTGAGCCAAGTGTTATTACTGAAGGGCAAGGTCTTAAGGTTGTGATGTGTTGTTTCAGGGAAATGTCAGCCCAGTGGTTAGTAGCAGCCAGCTACTAAATCAAATCATAGATTCATAGAATCATTTGGTTGAAAAAGACCTTTGAGATCATTGAGTCCAACTGTACCTGTCCGCTACTAAACCATATCCCTGAGAAACTCGTTTACCCATCTTTTAAACACCTCCAGGGATGGTGACTCAACCACTGCCCTGGGCAGCTGTGCCAGTGCCTGACCACCCTTTCGGTTAAGAAATTCTTCCTGATGTCTAATCTGAATCCTCCTCTGGTGCAACTTGAGGCCGTTTTGTCTCATCCTATCACCTGTTACTTGGGAGAAGAGACTAATGCTCACCTCACTGCAACCTCCTTTTAGGCAGTTGTAGACAGTCATAAGGTCCTCAGCCTCCTTTCTCTAGGATAAACAACCCTGGTTCCCTCAGCCATCTCTCATACGGCTTGTTCTCCAGCACCTTCACCACCTTCATAGCCCTTCTCTGGATGTGCTCCAGCACCACTTATAGTGAGGGGCCCAGAAATGCACACAGTACTCGAGGTGTGGCCTCACCAGTGCCGAGTACAGGGGTACAATCACATCCCTGGTCCTGCTGGCCACACTGTTTCTGATACAGGCCAAATGCCATTGGCCTTCTTGGCCACCTGGGCGCACTGCTGGCTCATATTCAGCCGGCTATTGACCAACACCCCCAGGTCCTCCACCAGGCAGCTCTCCAGACATTCTTCCTGAAGTCTGTAACGCTGCATGGGGTTGTTGTGTCCCAAGTGCAAAACCTGGCACTTGACCTTGTTGAACATCATCCCACTGGTTGCAATCCATCGGTCCAACCTGTTGAAATTCTACGAATTCTGAAAAGTTCACTGTGCAAGCCACAGCCTCAATACTGTGTATAGGTCCAGTCCCTTCACCTCAGAAAGGATATGGTAGAACTAAATATCCTGGAGGTATTTAAAATGTGTACATATGGCACTTAGGGACGTACTTTAGTAGTGGACTTGGCAGTGTTAGGTTTGTCATTGAACTCGATAATCTTAAAGGTCTTCGCAGACATCAGTATTTTACCATCCCCGTCAATTGTTTTCTCTTTTTCAGACTGGCAGCTCTTAGCATCCTCAACCATTCTAAATACAGACTGCACAGTCATGTGTTACAAAGAGTAAATAGGTATCAGTCATTCACTGTCTTTTCCAGTTCAGGATCTACCATCCATCAAATGAACCTAGCAAGAGCCAGTTTCAAACTGAAAAAGCCTCTTTGTGCAATTTCTAGCAGACCTTGTGGAACTCATGGTTTGCAGTTGCTAAAAGCTGTTGCAGCCACAAGAAATGACTGCAAAAGGATCTGAGGACGAATGTTTCAAAGGTTACTAAGTTTAAAAAACCGTATCAGGCTGAGGGAGCCCTCTGAGCTGAAAACAGATGGCAGCTTGGAGTCTGTTAAGGAAAAGATGAATGTATTCTTGTCTTATTGTTATCCTTTCCCACCTGTAGACTTACGGCCTCTGTGAGAAAAAGGATGGTAAACTAGGTCAATCTTTGATATGACCAAGTAAGATCATTCATGTGTTATTCAATGAAAAATAATGAACTACCAAAACTTCTTGAAGCACCCTTACTCTGCTAGCAAAATGTAGAGTTTGCTACCCCAGAATTCTTCAGAAAACAGTATTTTTTTATTTTTTTTTATATCAGTGTTACCTGTTACCTTTCCACACATAGTTTAGGTGCTTGAATTAGTGTTATGTGTGTAAAAATAACAAATAATGCTTTAAAAATTATTTCAGGAATGTGAACAGCAAAAGTCAAAAGAAGAAGAAATTCTACAGTCATTTCTTAAATGGAAAGAGGAGGAAAAGGAGAAGTTGGCAGATGAAATAAAAAAAGTGAAAGAGATGTTTATGAAAGAGCTTAAGGAGTTATCTTCAAGAAATTCAACGTTAGAAAATGTAAGTGATTTAGGTTTTCCGTGAACATCTTACAGTAGATGGTAGTAAGTGTCACGTAGCTGAAATGTGATGTAATCATCTTAGAGGTCTTCTTACAAAACTTTAAAAATAATGTTAGTAAAAATAATGTTAATGATAGCCATGATTGTATCTTTGTACACTGGTACTTTATTAATGTAATTTCAGTTCATTTTTTTAGTAACGTTGTTTTGGATGAATGAATTATGGCTTCAGCAACTATGTCAGTTTTCAATTACTCCTCAAATTTTGAGTGTCTGCTTACAGATTAGTAGATATTGTTATTATTGCTATTGTTCAGTATCCTTATATTAATGTTGTCATAACTGGCGTGGAGGGGACTAAACTCTGCATTATAGTCCTGGCAGCAGAACTGCATATGTGTTTTCAATACATGCTCTGGAAATGCTTTCCAGAGTTTTGAGTAGAAAGAGAATTGTAAAAGTATTGGTGAGTTGGAAAACAGCTAATTCCTGTGTGTATTTGCAAGATATATTTATGTTAGAGGTATATATTATTACATGAAATTTGATAAATGCTGAACTTATGAAAAATGTGAGAAGTGCATGATGCAATCTCTGTATAGTTATGTGTAAATTAAATTTTGTATTAGATGACAGTTTTATAAAACAAAATCTGTGTACATATTCAGGTCTTCATTTTTCCTCCTGTACCTTTTAGCAACTATTAGAATTACAGAAGACCAATATGCAACAAAAATCCAATTTAGGGATGCTGAAAGACAGCCAAGAATTTACAGAAGAGAAACCTCAGAGTCCTCAGGATTATCACAATGTGGTTAAACTTCTTGAAAAACAGGTAAAACTGTGACTTAAATGTATTGTCTTTTACAGACTTCTTATGTTCTTTTCATTTTTGTACATCTCTGAATAAGATTTTGAATCAATAATTAAAATTCTTATCACTCTCAATGTCTAAAATAGCTGGTTTTAAAGTTTTGCTACTATTTAGTACAATCCCTGTAGTGGAAATCAAGTTATTATCTGTTATTAATAAATTGTTACTTATTTATATGTTCTTATTCTTTTTTATTAAATATATGTGGCTTTACCAAGTATGGTTGCAGTTAAGTTCCAGAAGACTCTAATAAACCATTTATGTCTGCTGATCTGTGAGGCTACTTATGGAAAAATGGAATTTTCCGTATTCAAAGATGAAAATAAAAAATTTTAGGAAACTTTCTGACAGGATTTGTCAACCTGTGTGTGGCTTTTTGAGCCATATGAAGTGCTTGAGCTTGTCAAGTGCAACTTTTATACCAGAACGATAACATCTGACCAGCACAGATGCTGGTGCTAGTGGGAATCTGTTGGACAGCCCAAAGTCTCACCTAAAGAACGACCGAGTTAGACAGGGCCATTGAAGCCAATGTAATTGCATTGCTCTGAGATGCACCTGCATCTGAGTTGTTCCTATTAAAAAAAAAAAAAAAATCAGTTGTGAGGGCTTTGGAAATACCCACAAAACTTTTTACTCTTTTTCTTTGACACTTTGAGGCACACAATGAGTTTTGTGGTTCTTCTGATGTGAAAGTCTTTATATACTGCTGATACGATCCAGAAGTTTGATCACTTCTGCTCAAAGATGTGGAAATTTAGTCAGTTTTACTTTATGTTTTTATTTAATCAAAAATTGGTTCACTCAAACTGATATATTGGTACTGTTTTTTATCATAATTATGAAAAATACATTTTTAATGAGTACTTGAAGTGATATTATTTTGGGAAATAAACAAGCTCTTACTACTGTTATTGTTAATAGAGATGTATGAAAATACTTACGTATTTCTAGCTTGCAGTCACTACATATACAAACCAAGGAGCAAATACGTAGTTTCTGTAGTGATTAGTAAGAAAACCACACTCAGACGTAAAAAACATACTGATAGCTGTTCTAGGCCTTAAATAGGGAGTTACTCAAGTTTCATATAATCAATAATCTTTTCAATATTTATGCTTTTTTTAGAAAAAGAACGTTGTGTGTATCAAAATAAATGGTAATGTGTTATTAACAGGAATTAGTATTGATTTCCTTTATGCAGGAAAGTAAGTGGGCATCTAGAATACAAGCCCTTCATCATGACCATGAGACAGAAAAGTCCCTGGTAAGTAGCACAGCAAACGACTTAAACTAAAAGCAGGGGGTTTTTTTCTTAGTTTTGTACCCTTTCAATAATTCTTGATATGCTATAATACATCTGTTGCATTAGGAAGCCTAGATCTCAAGAGTTTTTAAGAGTGCCTCCTCTTAGATGTATTTATTATCACTATGTTTCGGTTACGCTAGGATCCTGACATTTCAGTTAAGGCCAAGGTTGAAACAGAATTTATGACTTAAGAATCTGACAGACACCTGAAACTGTATCTCTCTTTTGAAGAGCTCACAACTAATTCTGCGAGCACTGTGCTACACAGTGTTACATGGATATGCTGGATAATTGAGAGATAACTTGCTAATGCGTAGCTTTCATCTTCCCTGTATCTTCTGCTACCATAGACCTATGGCATATGTCTCAATCTTTTTTTTTTGTCTTTTCTGTCACTTCTCTGCTGCTTTTTCTATTACAGCTTTCTAATGCAGAATATGCTCAGCTTTTCCAGGAAAAAAACACCATGGCATTTTATTTTGCATCAGTTTATGCATTTTACTATATAAAGCTTTATTCCTCAGATTTTTTTTATGTCTGCATTTCTTTTTAATCTCTTTCCTGCTTTGTTTCTCTTGCTTCTTTTCCTTTCATTTTCCTTTCATCTGCGTGGCCATGTAAGAACTAAGCAGATCATAGTGGTCTGACCAATGCTTCTCCTCCTCTGGCAAGAAAGCAATGGGGAGGAACCATGGAACATTCCCCTAAAAGGATGTAGTTAATGATATATCCACATACAGTGCAAGAATAGAATGAGGGAGGAGTAATGTAAGTATTACTTTTGGGATGGTACACCTACAATATTGTTCCCTTTCTTCTACATTCAGAGCTAATATATTAGGTTTATCATGCAAACTCATATCTCATCTCTTTAAAATATGACGATTTGACACTATTTATAACTGAAAAATTTTATAGAGTCGTATGCTTTTTGCTGCAATCTTATTTTTAGGGAATCTCGGCAATGTGTTTGTATGTCCCTTTCTTTGTATTGATAATTAGGTGGCCTTCCTTGTGTAAATAAAAAGTGATCTAGATAACTATTCCATAATATATGAAAATCCCAGTGAAATAGCAGGAAACATTATGGTTTTGCTGAAAAAAAGAGTGTTAAAAATATTTAAGCATGACATTGCTTGTTTAAACTTTATAGCATTATAATGTTTTTTATAATGTTAGTATTAAACTACTTTTCTTCTTATCACTTTCTAGCTGCTGTCACAGATTGAGAAGCTTAAATTGTCAGTGAGAGAAGACCTGAATAAAAATAACACCTTTTACAAGAGGAGGATAGAAGAATTGGGGCAGAGGCTTCAGGAACAGAATGAACTGATTATTAATCAGAAGAAGCAGGTCTGGTTTGAGAAGCACTCTATGTTGCAGAGAGCAAGGGACACAGAGAAACGTTTTGCTAGCATTTGGTCTGTGGTATCTCTCCGGTTGCATTGTTAGTGTTTCCAATTTGTAGTAATATTGCTATAGTATTTTTGTTATACTTCGGAAATTACATTGTTATATAAGAATTGGTCTGGAAAACAGACACAGGAATGTACACTGGGAATTAAAGCACAATTTAGAAAGAAAGGATTGATGAACGATATGTTCTTCATAGGTACAGCACAAAGGTAAAAGATTACTAGGTTGCAGTCACCAAAGACCACACTTTCTGATAGTAAACAGGATTTAATCTGCCACAAAATAATCCTAATGAAATCTAGTGTTTGAAAATATATGACTTCTCACACTAAAAATAAAGTATCATATTTATCACTGTGAGAATAATTAATTAAATTATTACCGTATGAATTTTAACAAGAGCAAGTGCTGAATTCTCTACGTGGGACAGGGTAATCCTAGTTATTCGTACAGACTGGGGGATGAGAGGCTCTAGAGATATGCAGCAGTGAGACATCTGAGGGTTTGGGTTGATGGCAGGTTGAGTAGGAGTTAGCAGTGTGCCCTGGCAGCCAAAAGGGCCAGCTGTATCCTGGGTTGCATCAAGCACAGCATCGCTAGATGATTGAGGGAGTTTATCGTGCATGGCAGTGGTGTGGTCCCACCTCAAGTACTGTGTGCAGTTTTGGGCCCCTCAATATAAGAAGGACATCAAACTATTAGGGTGTGTCCAGAGGAGGGTGACCAAGATGATGGAAAGTCTTGAGGGCAAGACTTGACAAGGAGCGGGTGAGGTTTTGTTCAGCTTGGAGAAGAGAAGGCTGAGGGGTGACTTCATCGCAGGCAACAACTTTGTCAACGTGGACAATGGAGGGTGAGGTGCTGACCAGCGATAGGACACAAGAAATGGAATGAAGCTACATCAGGGGAAGTTCAGATTGGACACAGGAAAAAGTTCTTCACTGAGAGAGCGTTCAGTCACTGGAACAAGCTCCTCAGGGAACGGGTCACGGCACCAATCCTGTCAGAGTTGAACGAGCATCTGGATTAGTCATATGATTTAGTTTTAGGTAGTCCTATGAGGAGCAGGGTGTTGGACTTGATAATCCTCATGGGTCCCTTCCAACTTGAGATATATCATCTATGATTCCATGAAATTATTTTTTTTGAAATTAATTGCTTTTTTCTTAAAAATACACTTTTTTCAAATATAACTATAGATTTTTTTGAGGTGATCAGTGGATGAAAATCTGTGTGGTTTGGAGTTTAGACTGTCACATGATTATGTGGTCCTTTGAATCTATTTTTCTGTTAGATGGAGCATCCTCTACAAATCAACATCTGATTTTACACATTTTTCTTGAGATTAGTGTCAAATCTATATTTAAGTGCTTAAAGAACTGGAAAGACAAATAATAGTTTTTGCATCTCCACCTTAACAAATTTGATAGCTAACACAATAGAGGGCTTAATCCTGGACAAATTATTTGCAGTAAAGTGTCCTTTTAAAACAAAACAGTGTGATCACAAGTGTAAAATAGGTTCAGAGGGATCCGACTTTGGTGTTTGTGAAATACAGTTGTGAAGATCTACATTGTCAATATCTGGAAACTGAAAGAGCTTGAGATTTTGTAGAGGCCAAACTGAATTTTTGTTTTAGAATAGTACTGAAACTAGGTGTTTTGTACCAAATGCTCATTTGTAGATATTGATCATTTGTAACTATTCACGTATCTGTCTTTTCTATTTTAGATAAAAGAGTTGTCCACAAGATCTGTTGCAAGCATCAAACCATACGACAGTAAGTACAAACTGTAAGAAAATGCAGGTTTTGGGTTTGATTTCAGCAGCTTGGCTGAAACAAATGTTACAATTTCTGCCAAGTGACAGGTGATAGGACAAGACAAAATGGCCACAAGTTGTGCCAGGGGAGGTTCAGACTATACATTAGGAAAGATTTCTTCACTGAAAGAATGGTCAGGCACTGGAAGAAGCTGCCCAGGGTGGTAGTGGAGTCCCAATTCCTGGAGGTGTTTAAAAGACAAGTAGATGAGGTGCTCAGGGATATGGTTTGGTAGTGGACAGGTACGGTTGGACTCAATGATCTCAAAGGTCTTTTCCAACCACGCAATTCTATGATTGTAATTCATTAAAAAATATAGCCATCAACTTTACTAACTAAATATTGAAATCAAATAAGTACTGGCAATTTATTTGTGTTTCACAGGGCGCCTACCTGTTTCCATGCCATGATTTTCAGAGTTAATGTTCTGCTGCCATAAGGATTTCTAATGTACAAAGTTGATTGCTTGAGTAGTGAAGAGATGTGAAATATCAAAACTCTAGTTTATATTGTTTAAAAAACCTTTAGCTTTGCTTTATGAAGTGCAGTTTTAATTGTTTGTTCATGCTTGACTGTCCTTAGGCTGCAGAACTCAGAAAAGTGAAAATACTGAAACAGTAGAAAGAATTGATTAATTTTTCAGTTAAGATAGAAGTTCAAAGAATTTTAAGAACTCTGATATTTTTGTCTGTGCAGTGCTTTAACATCTGGAGTCCATTACTAATAGCAAAACCTGATAATAGTGTTTTAGGATGTAGTCCTGCACCACAAACACTGGTAAAGTTGATGCTGCGTTGACTCGTAATAGGTTTATTGCAATGGATAGTAACAGCTGGATTAATTCTAATCTGAGACTGGAAACCATCTTGCTTTATTAGTAGGATATTGGCTTGAACTGAATCTAACAGCAGGGAGAAGGTTAGTTTGAGGAGAGCACAATAATAATGTGGCTGGATGGTTTCTCAGCTGCAGCTGGACATATTCACTGAAGCACAGACAAGCAGAAGAACATGGCACACAAGTGAGTTTGGTCCTAGGCCCCAAGCTGATCTCAAGAATGTGGACTCGATGTCATAATTCACCCCAAGGCTACATTCTATACATGATACAGATAGGATTTGTGCTAGTTGATAGGAAGTGCAGATTCAGCAGACCCTCTTTTCAGCAGATCCTCAAGTCCTAGACTTGACTAAATAGATTTGGGCCATGTCTTCTTCCCTGAGACACAAAGAGAGTGTCAGACGTGATCGAAGAGGTGACCTGACTAGAGCAGGTTTGAATTCCAGTTCAATGACAATTTAGTTACTAGTTTCTTTTCCTGGTTCTAGAAGTGTTAAAAATGTTAAGCATATCCAGAGAGGTATTTTTATGCTGTGAAGGACCATTTTTTACTTTCTAAACTGTTTATTTTTTCCCCCATTAAAGCCAAAATTTGCATAATTTCGAAATGTGATTAAGTATTGCTACATTTATGAATCTGTATTTATCTTTTATTGTTTACTATGAGACATTTACATTGCTCTTGACTTTTATACTGTTTTAGCACACAGTACTGTAGAACGTCTTGAAGAATCTAAACGAAATCTACCAGCGATGCATGGTAAGTTTTTTTTGACAGATCCAGATCCGGTACTTACAAATTTAACACTCTGTCATCTCAAATGTGTTGCTTGTAGGAGTAGTTATATTGAAAGAGCGTTATTTGAGTTGCTTTGCTGTATGTCAGCATTGTGAATTCCCATGAATTAATTGGAAAGATGCACTATTGAAAAGAACAAATGGAAAGCAAAATGAAGTAATTTGAGGATATTTCCTAGCATGTGTGGAGTTCTGGAGCACTTTAAGGTAAACAAAGCTAAATGAGGGAAAAAAATATGTTTTCTTCCAGTAAATGTGATTATTTTCTGGTGTTTGCATATACTGGGTAGGTATATGCATATAATGGAATTCCTATAGAGAAAAATGTGGAGATGTTTGTGTATAAATCTTGGAATTGTATTTTTCATGTGACTTCTCATGTCAGGGAGGAAGAATACAGAAAACCTAATCAAAATAGACAGTCATCCCGTCTCGATAGTTTTTCCAGAGTATATCTAGAAGTTATACATAATATATCTGAGTCTAAATATAGATATTCCAGAGTATATCTGTAGTTGCATATAGATTGTTATTTAGTTATTTTAACTAGTGGCATTGTGGCACTGTTTAGTAGTGGGTGGAAGCGATGAACTTGATATTGTTTGATGCTTTGTGAAAATACTTTCCACTTTTTTCTCCGTATGCAAAGTAATGGAGTATCGTTATCGTACCAATATTCTGTGATCAATTAATTATGTACTTTCATTTCAAGTAGGAAAGTAATAGGAAAAAAGTGAACTTTGAGCAAGTAAAATATGTAAATGTTAAACTGATTTTATAAATTATTTGAGTTATTGAACTACAATTAAATAATGTTTTCTTAATTAATATTTCTCTTAGTTTTAAAACCTCACAGGGGCAGAGGAAATGGAATTTGTCTAAGAAAAATGTACAGAATTTTTTTTTTGAGCAAATTCAGAAAGTTCTGAAAAGGCATATGGGGAGAAGGAGCAGTATAAAACAGAAGCTTTAGATAACTCAATGAGGAGTGAAAAACTTCTGAATATGAAGTGTTGATTTAAAAACATTTGTTGTGTCCACATTTACTAAACTAAGGAAAAGAGTTTTTTATTATATGGTAAAATTATTTTAATTATTATTTAATTAGTTTAAGAGGTTTCTTGCTAATTTATGCAACATCACTGCTCATTTCTAGAAGCTTTTTAAGTGAAACTGTATGGATGAAATGTGTGGAAAGAAGTAATAATATTTTGAATATAGATCATTAATAGTAGTATTTTAAATAATCCAATTATTTTTCATTCAAACCAGCTCCGTTGCACCAACACAGTAGTGCTGGTTCTAGCTAAAAGATCTCACAGCAAGTAGCCTAGCTATTGCTCTGAGTTTGGGAAATTAGTTTTATGAGTAGTATTCCTGCTAAGGGCTTATACATCGAGCTTGTCAAGCATTGCTTTCTTAGTGCATTTTCTTTCATTTGAACTGAGGAGGAAAACAGTTCTGTGAACATCAGTATTTTCTGTATTCTGACTATTTGTATTAGCTCATTCAGATCTTTCCTGGTTTCTTTCTGCTCCAAATACGAAGTTTGTGACACCTTATGAAACATCTCAAGATAGAAAAGGCTGTTCCTGCCATTGCTATACTTAAGATTCACTATCAGTCTATTATGAAACCTCAAAGAAGGTGTTTCCTTCAGATTCCTTTGCTGATGATTATTTTATTTATCTCTACAGGTCTCTCTATTTGTCCCTTTTCTTCCCTTCTGGATTTTTTTTTTAAACTTACCATACTTAATTTCTGGATATAAAGGTTAGCAGAAATTATAGTGTCTTTCCAAAATTTTGACAGCTCCTAAAGAGATTGACTTAGACACTGAATTAAGACATCACGGCTGCATCTCGTGCCATTATGAAAATGAAAGTGCTTGCTGGCCACCTCTGTACAGAAGTTTGTTTAGCATAGAGCATCTCTGAAATCACAAGAGATACATTTCCTACCAAACGATTGCCTGCATATGGAACCTCTTCTTTTTCTTTCCTTTTTTTTCTATTTGAAAGAAAAATAATTCCACAAAATGGTCTGTTATGTGAACTTTAGTACAATTTTCAAAGTTTCGTAGAAGCTTTTGCATCCTAAGATTAGTTCTGCACATCTTACATCTGTGCTGTGAAAAGATACCCAGATTAGAAATGAGGTATCTTAGGTGTAATGTAGTGGAATAGCTTTGTGACCCTGGTGCTTTTGTACTCACTTTCCTGATTTCTTGGGAGAGCTACTAATCTGCCTTGAATGCCATCCTGGCTGACCATTCTTCTCTGTTTCTGAGCTAGCTGTAGGGTTTTGTGCAGATGTAACTTCAGTCTTATCTTTGAAGATTACTTAAGTCTCACAGAAATGGCTTAGTATTGATTTTTTTTAATTCGTATTTTAAAATCAGACTTGGCCTCCTATATTACTTTTGAAACGTCGATATTTGTTCAGTATTTGATCTTTCTTAGGTCAATAATAGTAGGTGGAATTGAAGAGAGTAGTTAAAAAGTAAATATACTCAGTAGATTGTCCATTAAAACCCCTGACTCAGTCTTCAAATATGGTGTGGACTAAGGCCCCGCTATTGTTAGGGACATAACTGAAGCATCTGAGGAAAATTTAGTCAAAGTAGTCTTCCTAGACACTTAATAGAGAAAAGGGCCACCTTCAGAGTTTGGTTGAGCTGAACTAAGATCTGAATTGCTCTTTGAAGTTGCCTGTGTCTCTTCGTTGACTGTAGAAGGAGTCTGAGATGACTAGGCTCCAGACTTAGAGGCCTCAGGTAAGTGTCAAAAATATATTGCATTTGAGAACATTGGTTTAAAATTATCATTTATGCTGCTTACGTGCAGTACATGGCTTCCCATTGATTAGTTAGAAGAAAAATACATGAAGTGCATTGGTTCAAAGATAACAAGTATCACAGATTAAGTCTAGCAGCTCTTCGGAGCTGAAATTTGAGTATAAATCAAAGTAGATAATGACTACAGCAATGACTTACATTCTTTACATCTTTAAAAAGTGCTGCAATTTACAGCAAAGTTGTATGTTTCATCCTTGGTTTTCATATTGCAAGTGCAAAGTGCGTACTGTAAATGATACTCCACTATAGGTGATTGTAACTCTTCTGTTCAGGCTAAAAGTACTTTAGCATTTCATATTCCAGAGTAAACAGACAGGATTTCTCCTTTAAATGTTGTCCAGAAGACTGCTTTTCTGATAGTACTGTCGGAATATTGGATTCCTTTAAACTAGTAGATCAGAATGGACAAATAACATATGATATGCTTGAAATATACGCAGCCTGAATTCTTGTTAGGTATGATTTCCTATTCCACCTGCATAGAAATTATCTTCAAATAGTATTTGAAACTGATATTTAATGACTTGTCAATCTATACCAGGCACAGAATTTTTCAGTAGTACAGTTACCCAATTTTGATACATCTCATCTATGTCTCCACACATTAGCCAGCAAAAGAGATATTCTGGGAGATGTGGGATGACACACACATCTTTGTGGGGGTCATCTTAAGCTTGTTGACCTTAATGATGGCTAGTATTAATATGGCTGGATTTAGGCCAGTGAGGTATGAATACGGCCTTCGGCTGGTGTTATTAGCTACCATTTAGCCCAAAGCAGATGATCTGCTGGACCACATCATGCCTCCTGCCTTGCTTCGGCCTCCTGGGATCCACTTCCAGTAAGGCAAGGACACAGTCTGGGTGTTCTGGAACAGGGAACAGAGAAGTGACTAGGAGCAAGTAATTTATATGTAGGTGCGAGTCCGAAAGGGAAGATAGCAGTCTGTTAAGGTTCAATGCCCAGGCCAGGATGGAAGCTCCAAGTAAGAACCTGACCAGCAAGGTCTGATGTTCAAGATGTTGATGTAGAGCAGCATCTGCTAGCATCAAGTGAACTAGATTTAAAGGAACTGGCTCTACCTAAATCACAAGTTCTAGTAATTACTTGTTTAAGGGCAATGTTGGATTGTGACTTGGTAAGGTTTTGGGCAAAAAGTAACCTTCTCTAGTTCATCAAACCAATAATTCAGAGTAATTAGAAATTCAGTCTGCCTAATCAGGATTGTTTTATATATGAAGTTAGCAAAGACTACTTTGTACAAATTTGAGCTTTAGCTGGATATTTAGGCTTAAATGATTCCTAAAAATAATCTTGCTAATATTTAGATGCTACTGCTTTCAAAGCTGTGCACTAAGGTAAGAGCTGAGACGTGCAGTCGGGTACCTAGAAGCAGCACATCTCTGGTAAAACTAAGGAGAGGTCTCCTTAGGGGGGGTGATCTCCACACCTTTCTCTAAAACAGAGCAGTGGTGAACCAAGCTGCTTTTTCTTACATGGATTCCAAGGTGTTGTGTAGTAAATACGTATTTGAATAAATATACAGTAAAGAAAAAGAAAAGGCCCACTGACACAGGAGAAGTTGGTGTTTCCAGCTGTTGCCCTACCCCGTGTCTTAGCATTTAACCTCTGTTATCATGCAGTGAACAACAGTATACCTTTTGGGTTTGCTCTAGCAATTGTTCTTTTACTGTTTTTAACTTCTTCTGTTTCTAATACATTGAGGAAGAGAAGCATGTACCTTTATGGCAGATCAGCAGAATATTTTCAGGTCTGAGTTCTGGGCACTGGGGTTTTCCTGTTAAATTAAGTTACTCGACAAGGGCTTTTGCAGAGATGAGTCAGCTCCTTTAAGCGGATTGCATTTGAGTAAACTGTATAGTTAAAACAAGTATAGGTTAAATCCAATTTATCATCAACTGGCTAACAGTCTGGTAGGCCCAGCCAAGAAACTCAGAGGCCTCAATGCAGTGCATCTAAATTAAATCCCCTCTAGAACATCCTTCATCAGTGCTTAAGGCTCTTTCCTCCAAAATGGGCTCACTATAGGCTTTTGGGAATGGTCCCAAAGTGTGCCTGAACGTTGTTTTGAAGGATGTTAGTTGGTGCAGGGCAACAGTGTGCCAGTTACAGCTCTAGGATTTCAATAGTGTGGAGGGTCATATTCCGGTGCCCAGGAATGCTCTGGCCACTGCTAGATTTTACAACCTTAGGGATGGAAAGACCAGAACCCTATGTGTCTGTCGGTCTCTCAATTTTGCTTTAAAGTGTTTCAATAAAATATATTTGCATTTTGTTAGCATCTTGTGATGGTGTAAGAAGCATTTTTTTAAAAACTTCTTATTTAGCCCAAATTATTTGACAGCAAATCTTAAGTCTTGTAACTTACTTGGAAAAGCAAGTGAGAAGCTGAATAGAACCTCAAGTATGGAAAGAATGGGGAGAGCAGCAGCCATACACAAGCATTTCCAGCCCTAGTTTTAGTTCCCTTCACATGGGGAATATTGGAGATGTGACAGTAAGTGTCATTTATCTTCACATGCTCATTTCGTTGTGATTACCTGTGACAGTGCATCCGTATTTGTACCTAAGTGTATGAGAAGTGCTGAAGAGTAGGCGTCTTTACCGCAATGTCACTTGCTGTCCTTCTGCTCGCACAGTGTCAAATTTATGACCAATATTTATAAATGACCAATTTGTAGTGTCAGAGGTTTCTTGCTAAGGCTGAGGCAAATATATCTTGGCCCAGAATATTGGCCAATAAGCTATCTTTTCCTGTACTGCCAGTAGTAGTTGAGTGCTGAAAGTACAGTTTGCATATTTATATGTTTTTAGTCATGGGCTTATGATTAAATAAACTAAACTAGAATAAACTAAAATTCTCATTTTCATTGAAATTATTTATGGAAGGTGAATATTAACATTTTAAAAACTTGAATTTTTAATAGTCTGCATATAAGCATTCTCATGTATCTCTAATATCTTAAGTCTATAAAGTTGTAAATAAACTGTACGCTGGCTTCATTTATACAAAGCAAATTGTACCCGATAGCTTAAGAATGGCAATTTCAATGTGTTTAGGAAGCTGCTTTCAGCAAGAGGATATTTCAAGATTGTTTTAAAGTGCATCATAATACTGAATCTCACTATATTAAAGTGTTTGAAGATTTTTTAAATTGGTTTTATTGTAAATTATATATATGTATAAAATATGGCTTGCACATATGGACTTAGTACTTAATTCTCTTCAATAATGAGTTAACATTTTTCTCCATATATATCTGAGGATTTCTATGTCTGTCCATTTTACTTTTAGTATCAAATTACAAATATTTTAAAATAAATCTAAAACTTAAAAAGCCTCTTTTGAGAAATGAGTGCCAGTATTCGTTTATTTAATCCTAGGTGCCCTTGTCATCGTAGATGCCTAAAAACATCCCACTCAGCATCTGGGTGCCATTCTAGATGGGCACAGATTTTTCTGTAATTGTGTGGCTCATCAGCCAACCCTATGCCCATGGCTTAAAACTCTGATATGCCTGAGATGACACTACACACCCATGTTTGGGCAACTGAATCACTCCTGAAGTGACTGTTGTATTATGGTCTCCTCTACAAAAATGTACCACCAAGGCAGTGAAGAGTCACATTGCATTGGGTTTGTGATTGTTAAGCAGGTGGTCAGCAATCTGGAAAATTGACATTAGTGTGTTTTTTGCCTGACTTTCCCACTCTGGACCTTGACCTTCTTCTGTCCTGATTGTCTGGTGTTCCTGTTCTTCCTTGTTACTAGAGCAGGCACCCTTGGTACATATGCTGGAGCCCATAGAGGAGCTTTCAGAAGAGGAAAAAGGTAATGGTTCATTCGGATCAAAATATGCTGGCAAGTGTTTCTTGAAAATAAAAAGTAAGCACTGTTTGATACCTAAAGCATTTTTCATCGTATTTCAGCATGTTCATTTGATTTGGGTGGGAACATTCCTTTTTTTTTGTGTCAGTCTCCTGTTTGCTATTGGAGCTTGTAAGTATTATGATTTCCTTATCCAAGATCAATGTTTTTATGAATATCTGGCTGACTCTTAAAGCAGGCATTTTCCATATGTCTAAAGGCACTTGAGCTTAACAGAGCAAAAATTCTTGATGAGCCCTTTACTAGGAAATTCTTGGTGTTGAAGAATTCTTCTTGCAACATATGCTCACTCTTTTTCAAATTCTGTGTAAGAGGAGAAGGAGTTCAGATAGAAGAAGGGGGTTGGTAGTGAATGTTGACATTGCCTGCTTTCATCAAAGATACTTCTGCAAGTAATCTAATTTGGATTTACCTCAAAGCAGTCACAGCTTCAGCCAAAGTTGTGCAGTTCTGAATGAAATTACGTAGCTGATGTTGGCAGCTGTTTTTCTGCTTCATCTGAGGAAAACTTGGAGAAGACCATATTTACAGTGACAGAAGAGAAATGTTGGTTCACCCTGCATGGTATTCTTCTCATGAAGAAGGCTAACAGTGCTTTAGATGAAACACAAAGTAGCTGAATAGTATAATAATCTGTACTGTGTGCTAAAAATCAAACTCAGTCTTGAACCTTATGACCAATGAATTTGAATTTTGAAGGAATAATGCTGTTTTGAAAACAAAACTGTCATCTGAATATATCTGTGTGTGAGAGGTTTCCCCAGGGAAAATCCAGTGACTCAACTATCTGAAATAAAGACTGCTTGCATTTTTGCCGTTCTTTCTGCTATTTCTCTTGCTTGCCATCTTCTCTTGATGGATTGCCTTTGATTCTTCTGCTGTGCCTAAAGGCATGGCCTGCAGTACAAAAGAGGGAAAGAAAGAATGCAGTCTGAAAAGACAGGCCAAGATTTTTTTGTTTTCAGTGACAGCCTTTTGTAAGGGAGAGTGTGAAAATTCTTGACTTGGCAATTATTTCATGGGATTATGTAGGAGCTGAGACAGCGCACCAGAGTTAAGGTCCCTTGTCTACGAAGTTGTCAAATCTAGTGTTTAAGGGCTTTTTAAAAAAGCAAACTAAACCAACCCAAATATGAATAGGGGAACAGTTACTGAAATAGTTGGCTATGGCAAAGAAGATTTGGCTTGAGTTAATTAGCAAGGATTAATATTTTCATTAATTAAGATAATGCTGAATGGTCTTGTTACTCCTGTTAGTGTGTAATAATTATGAATCTAAAAGCGATTTTAGATGGATCTATTTTACTGTGAGGATTAACTTCTGAAAAGGACAGGATTTTCAGAAGGCTCCCTGGAGCCTTCCACTTTAAAATGTCCCATATCTGCATTTCTGGGAGGATTCCATACTAGATAATGCACCTTTTCCTAACTGAGGATAGTCTGATAACCCTGTGTTTCCACACTGACCAGTAGTTTGCCTCTTCTAGGACACAGGTCTTCAGCCAAATCACTTTCAGTCCCTGACAGAGGTGGAATTAAGTTGTCCACACAGTTCCCAAAGCCAGTCCTTTTCAACACAGGTCTCTTATCATTGTGTCTGGTCTCTTCTTCAGTTTTCATTACTTATAGTTCTTTCTGGGATTCATTGGAAGCCAATTCCACAAAGCAAACTAAATATCATGTATCTTAAGGCTGATTTGGGTCCTCTTCAGGATGCTTTTCTTTCCCTTAAAGAGAAACGAATACTAAACGGAACTGCTTTTTAAACCATCATCGTTTAAAAAATAGGAAAAAAGGCACCTTTCTTTTGAAAAAAAATATATGAAATCTGCAATATAGAATTATTCCTTCATTTATATACCCTTGTCCGTGGGCTGGCAAATGACTCTGCTGCCAGTGTGAGTCATAGTGGAAAGAGACAAACTCCTTCCCCAGATTTATGTTCTATTTCAGGAGGCAAAGTTGGGAGTGTGGTTTACAGCACACTTTCCTGGGATCTCGCATACCACTCTATGTACGCTTTGCCAGCTTTGCTGACCACTGCCAGACAGAAACAGCTACCCTGGTCCCACAGATTAGTGGTTCTCTTGGTCTAAGTGTCATTAAGAAAACTTTTGTCTTGCCAGAGATACTTCATAAGCAGGTTCCAAATCAGTATGTTTTACTTCTTTACTCCCTGTATGACCCTATAATACTTTGACCTAACTTAAATGTCAATCTTTAATTTAGATGGAAGAATCTGTCTAGGTGGTTATTTCTTGCATAAGAGTTCATGTCATTACTGACATTTAAAGCAAGAGAAGGAAACAGAAACTTCTTTGCCTGCTTATAAGTATGTATGATGCCATAGACCTGCATTGAAGAACACAAGACACTGAACTTTGTCCTTGAAAGAGTTTTGAAGATAAATATTATCCACCATGTATTTTCTGTGAAAGAGTCTGCCTCAGATTAAGGTTTTACCTTTACCAAGGCTTTTGAAAGTGTTAGGACTTTAGAAAGTTTTAGAAAGTTTTTTAGAACTTTCTGAAGGTTTTATTTCAATAGGTGCTTTGTATGAGAGAACGTTACAATATTTGAAGCTTTTTCATCATATTTCTGTTTTAATTCCTGCTGGAGTTGAGCTTTGATTTGAAATACCACCTACAGAGAACTTAAGTACCAGAAAATAGTCTTTCTTTACCAGAAGTTTCTAAGTACAGTTCTAAAACTAAAGATCATTGTTACTAAATATTCAGGCAATTGTCTTTATAGTGATTCTGTAAATACTTATGATGGAGAATATGAGGTGCTGAGTTATAGATTGCAAGGGAGCTGACTGTCATAAGCTAGGCCAAGATTTTAAAAAGAATACAACTCCATGTAGACAAAAAGTGTTCACGTGTGTGTATGGTGTTTCCAGAAAAACGCATGCTTCAGTGCAGTTTTTAATTGTCTCGTGTACTGCGAGTTTTTCTAATGTCTCTTAAACGCATTTTCTCTTCTTATTTCAGAAATTGAGAAAGTGGATCATAAAACAGCTAGAAGTAACCACTATTTAATCAGTGCTTTGAAGATTAATCCTTCTTTAACTGAAGAATTACGAGTTGCTTTGGAACAAATGCTGGAGGAGAAGCTGGAAAAATGGGAAATCAAAGCAGTAAGATTATTTTGAGTTATTTAAAAGAGAGATAAACTACATTGCACTTTTGCTATTCTCTTTCACTCTTGTACCACAATCCTCAACCTATGAAATCCAAAGCTAAATTTCAATATGTTATAAAGAAGAGTAATTCATTACCCTGAGAGGATGTCCATTGAATTACATCTGTGGAGGAAATGGCTAACTTGTGAGCAGTGTTATCAGTTTTTGTGTTTTTTCTACAAGCTTTGTGTTATTTGAAGTTTAAAAAAGTGTATGTGATTATAGGATAAAAAAAACTAGAAATAATAGCCCTTGTGTTTACAATACAATTTGTTTCCTTAGGGTGTTCGCGGTATCCCAAATGATCACTTAAATAAAATCTTGCGTATTATTGAACCTGATAGAGAAAGTAAATGGAAGCAAAAGCCGGACATTCAGCAAATTCGAGAGCATCTTGAACGCCAAGTTACTGCTCGGGTTGAAGAGAAATTATCATCTTGTAATAGACGTGTTTCCTGTTCTCAACGTCCTTCAGAAGGTTAAAATATTTGGTTTTTTTGGTTTGTTTTTTTTTTGTTTCATTCTCTTACAATTTATAACTGCTGTTTAAGGTTTAATTTAGCAACATTTTTGTATAGCCGCTTTCTTAATTTTTCATATAAATATTTTATGTAGTTATGGCCAACTAATGAGTTTGCTTTAAAGGGTTCTTGACATCTTGACATTGTGTTTAGCTGCAGAAATCTTAGCTCCTATATTGGCAAGAAAAGTGGCAAATCTGAGCTGCTTTGAAGGAAAAAAATAACCTTTTTTCCTTTTTTTTAACCATAATCTGCAGCAGAGATGTCTTTAATTTTAGAAATTAAGCATAAAAGGAACCAAACATTGTTTCTAATAATGCGATGGATAACTTCTCTTGTAGATAAACAGAAGTTCAGTCAATTGGGAATTTCCTCATCTGCCCTGCTACGAAAACCAGTAAAACGGTCTTTAACAGCTGTCCGCCCAGCTGAACAAAGAACAGCCATCACTGCAAATACATCTACACCAAAGTAAGAGAGGTTGTTCTCATAGTACTCATCTCGGGTAACAATCCTGTGGGTTTGGGTTTTTCTGACAGTTGTGAACATTCCCTGCTAATATTATAAGAAATGAACAAAGAATTCACACTATTTCTATATAAATTTTATACTTAGTTAACTGTAAGTCTTGAAATGACTTCTCTTGTTATTTTTAGATCCAGGAAAGTTTTTGGAAATGAAGTTCCCCAAAAGACATCCAGTGTCACGTATGTTTTGTTCCCTTGTATTTTTGAAGAAAGCGTTTTTGGTGACTGACTAATCACATGCTTGCCACACAAAATCTATTATTAAGCAGAAATTATAAACACTTTCCAGACTGCATATTTCATGTTTTGTTTTAAAGTACTGCTTCATTTGAGTCTGTTGTAGTATCTGAAATGAAAGATAGTATGTTCTCCTTTCAGCACATGTATTCTTTATTGTGAACCAGAGAAGGGATGCTCAATAAAATCAAGTAGTACCCTTAATTTTTGTTCTCAGATGATTTTTCTGAGCCAATTAAAAGCATTTAAAGACTTTGGTGACCTTATTTTTTCAGTTTGTTGATATTTTCATACTGCGACCAAAGTTAAATACAATGTGCCAGATTCCACTCACATCAGGCATGTTGCTTTGTAATTTCTTGCACTGAAAAATTCCTAAATTATTTTCATCTAGCAGAATATTAGAACAGACCTTCTGTGGTACAGATTCCTTGACCCTGAATATTTCTGTTCCTGCTGATCCATGAAAGCCTATCTTTGTTTGCCTGGCAAGACTTGTTATATAGAATCATAGAATGGTTTGGACTGGAAGGGACCTTAAAGATCATCCAGTACCACCCCCATGCCATGGGCAGGGACACCTCCCACCAGGCCAGGCTGCTCAAGGCTCCATCCAATCTGGCCTTGAACACCTCCAGGGAGGGGGCATCCACAGCTTCCCTGGGCAACCTGTGACAGTGTCTCATCACCCTCATTGTGAAGAATTTCTTCCTAATGTCTAATCTAAATCTTCCCCCTTCCAGTTTAAAGCCATTCCCCTTCATCCTGTATTAGTCTGTTGTTTTCTAAAGCTCATTACATAGGTGGAAATAATCATATCTATAAAAGAGATAATTTTATGATAACTTTCTGAGTGTATTTATCATCATGATTTCTTTTAGATAGTTTTGTGAATAATTAGAATTTAGGAGAGCTCTTGTTTTTTTAACATAGGAAAAATGCACAGTACTGGAAAGAAAAATACTGTACAAGGAATGTAAAGTATACGTCAGTGCAGTCGCTGAAACCCAGTAAGTCCTCGGATTGTATGTGTTTTTCCTTAGAACTCCACCATTCAGTTCCGAGGAAGACGAAGATGAAGACAATATCAAGCAGTCTTACATGCCACAGGACTTATCACAAAAGCAGTCAAAACCATCAAGCACCAAAGTCACTGCTTTTCAGAAGGTTTCTGGCAAAAGCAATATGGATGGGATGGAGGAAAGTCAGATTGAAGAAACTGGAACAACTGCAAAAACTAACAAAGGTTTTTCACTACTTTTGTATATGCATGTTGTAAGAGCTGTGCATGATTTTGCATTTCCTGTTAATATTTCTGTTTTAGAAAATGTAATGAAGGCACAGTATCTTGTCTTGAGTGTATGCATGTTTGTGTGAGCTTTATGTTGTTCCTGATGTGCTTATATTAATGCAGTACTTAGAGATGTCAGTTCAAATTAGATGCGTATCATGCTGGTTTATATAAATGCAGAAAAAGTGACAGTCAGTGCCTCAGAGAGATTTCTGTCTAAAATAGTGTTTCTCAGCCTTTTATTTATTTTTACCTTTTGGAATATTTCTAGGGGGCTTACAGTAAAGCCTTGTGAATGGAAACTGTCAATATAATTTTTTAATAAATTTTAGGAGCAATTATACAAAAACTGACCGAACAAGTTGGAAAGAGTCTTTCTAACCACGGAAATAAGAACAAACCTGCTGGAGGGATTAATGTTACACAGGCATTTATTAAGAAAGAAGAGGTGCAAGAACTGAAGGTATCATTTTTAATAACCATTATTATTTCATGAAGTAATTGAACTATATATATATATATATATTTTTTTATGCTGAAACCATCTTGATGCATTGAAGAGCTTACTTCTCAAAACGGTTTTGGAATTGCAGCTGAGTAGTCTTTTTGGGTGCATTTGTACTGGTATATAGAAAACTGCCAGCGAGTGAGCTGTGGCAAGTGACCTCTACATACACACTGCTTATTAGCTCATACCATGGCTGTTATGGATCACTACAACTAGCCCAAAGTTTGGGCATGGTTGATGTAATTTTTTACCTCTTATTCTAGCAGCATAGAGAAAGCCCATCTTTACTTGCTTTCCTAGTACTTTGTTTTGATGGAGGAAAAAATTAATTTACTTATCTAATATTTAAAAATATTTTTATTTCTAGAGCTGATACGGAATTTTTAAGGGGGCAGATTACATTTCTGAGTATAGTCTTTGTTCTGTTGCATCTATTTACAATCATATACTGCTTTCAGACTGCATCAGCTCTGTCACTGGTCTGTCTATTGAGCATGCCATGTGTTCACAATCATAATATTAAAACAGCTCATTCTTTACCTCTCTGACTCTTAAGGTCCCAGTCTGCCCCACAGTTTAGTGTTTTATAACTAGTAAGCCACTTTGATGCAAATTGATCTTTGCCTGAACAATTTTTTTAAGAAGAACCCAAGTTACTCCAAATCAGAGTTCAACAGCAGGTAGTGCTCTACTTGTTTCAGTTTCAGTAGTTATTATTATATTGCAATACACAGCCAGATACTAGTTCTAGCATTCAAGAAAATATTTTTTCACTCAATAAACAAATAGTAATTATTGAAAATCCTGTTATCCATAATAAAGCTGATAACCACCCTGTGGTTTCGTGACTAACAGTTAAATCGGAAATTTGTCACCTCTCACAGGAACAGTGACACTTGTATTGCAGTTTCCAAAAAGGGGTGATTATCTTAATCAATTTAGCTGTAATAGCAGGATAATCACATTTAGCCTGTGTGCTTTTAATTGCTTCTGGTGGCACCTGGCTTGTCCGTAGACTGTGTGGGAACTGCAAATGACTCCAGACTCAAAATTACCAACTCAGACATGACAGTGTAATTTTCTGTCCAAATGTTACTTCAGTATTCTCTGCAGATGATACAAGACTGAAAATGTTGACATTTGAATTTAGGGGATGGTACATTTTGTAAAGATCTACAGATGGTTGGCCACCGTGTGTAGGAATTTCAGCTTCAAGAGCAAAAAGCTATAGCAAAATAAGTTCTCCAAATCCATGTTTTAACAATGCCATAGTTTTCACTGGTAACCTCTCTCCTCGCATGTCTTAAGTCCCAGGAGGGACCTTAAGGCAGGAACTAGGGGAATGAAGTCCCTCCCATCATGGGAGAAGATCACGTTTGAGACCCTGAGAGGAAGTTGAACAAAAGTAAATCCATGGGACCTGGTGAGGTATCGTCCAGGGTCCTAAAGTGTTGACTGATGTTGTGGCCAGGCCTCTCCATCATATTTAAAAATTCATGGCAGTCGGACGAAGTCCCTGACTGAAAGAAAAGGAAATATCAAACCCGCTTTTAAAACGGATAAAAGAGTAGCCTTGTGGAGAAGGACTTGGAGGTACCGGTGGATAAAAAACTGGACAGAAACCAGCACTGTATGCTTGCAGACCAGAAAGCCAACTGTATCCAGGCCTGTATCAAAAGAAGTGTGGCCAGCAGGTCAAGGGAGGTGATTCTGCCCCTCTACTCTGCTCTCATGAGACCTCCACCTGGAGTACTGCCTTCAGTTCTGAGGTCCCCAGTACAAGAAAGACATGGACCCGTTAGAGTGGATCCAGAGGAGGACCACAAAAGTGGTCAGAGGGCTGGAGCACCTCTCTTATGAGGACAGGTTGAGAGAGTTGGGATTGTTCAGTCTGGAGGAGAGATGGCTCTGGGGAGACCTGACTGTGGCCTTTCAGAACGTAAAGGGGGTTTATAAGAAAGATGGAGACAGACTTTTTAGCAAGGCTTATAGTGACAGGAGAAGGGGCAGTGGTTTTAAACCAAGAGTAAGTTTCGATTGAATATAAGAAGGAATTTTTTTTATTGATGAAGGTGGTGAGACTCTGGAACAGGTTGCCCAGAGAAGTTGTTCCCCATCACTGGAAGTGTTCAAAGTCAGGTTGGACAGGGTTTGAGCAGTCTCATCTAGTGAAAGATGTGTAGCAGGGAGGTTGGACTAAATGATGTTTTGAGGTCCCTTCCAATTCAAGCCATTCCATGAAAAATATTTTTGCTATGATTGATTTAGAATGCACTGTGTCTCTGATGAATTAACACAGGGGCATGTTGTTGTATGGACCTGATGAGTCTGAGATGAGTTTATGAATCCAGGAAAGGCATTGATACTGCTTGTGGAATCTTTACAGAACAGCACACCATCTTGTATTGGTGGTGGAGTGTTTTTCTGTTTTCGTAGGAAAAAATTCTTCACAATGAGGGTGGTGAGACACTGACACAGGTTGCCCAGGGAAGCTGTGAATGCCCCCTCCCTGGAGGTGTTCAAGACCAAGCTGGATGGGGCCTCAAGCAGCCTGGTCTGGTGGGAGGTGACTCTGCCCATGGCAGGGGGAGTTGGAACTGGATGATATTTATGGTCCCTTCCAACCCAAACCATTCTATGATTCTGTGGTATTCTTTGCTAATTATATATAAATGTTCGTCTATTCATGTCCACATTTGTATGTTTAAATGTAGGCATATAGTTCAAGTTAGGTGGATTTTTCAAACGTGCCCAAAGACAGAGGAAGCACAAAATGCCATTGGAATGATGGTTTCTCTGAAATTTTTCTTTTAATTAGTTTAAATTAGTTCTTTTAAATTAGTTTAAATACTAATGGCTTAAATACTTGTAGCTGCTAATGATCGCTCTCAAAGCCCACAATACCATAAAACCTTTAAAAGGCATCCTATTGTCATATGTTTTTGAAAGGTCATGTTTTACAGAAGTTGCTTCAGAAACACTTTAGAGAAAAATAATTTTGTGCTTACTTAGAGCTATATTACCTGAGCTCACGTGTACCAGGTGTTGTGTGGATTATGGTATTGCTTTAGAGCAGGAGTGTCAAACTCATGGCTCCTGCCATGCTCCTGCTCCTGCACACGTGACCAGTGCTGGCAGGAGTGTAGGGACAAGGAGCTTGGTGCTGCCATCGGGTACAAAAAAGGTGCTGGGCCCAATAAAACAAGGTGGGGGCCAGATTCAGCCCATGGCCCATGAGTTTGATACCTCTGCTTTAGAGTCAGTCTTCGAGAAAATAAAACCGCGTAGCAGTTTCAATTGGTGCTGTGTGATTACACTTCTCTCTGTTTTGTACTTTAAAAATCACTTGGGACTTAGCGACTGTTTGAGGAAACTCTTCCTCCAGTATTTCTTAATGTTATGTGACCCTGACTTTCCCATTACCACACCCTCCAAACGCAGATAGTTTAAACCAGCAAAATATTGACTCCTGGTATGTTAATAATACAGCACACTGAGCAGATCTGTCAGCTTTTGAAAAACAGTTTGAAATGTTAAAATTGAATTATGTTGCAAGGTAGAGCATTACTGCAGTGTCTTCCTTTCTTTCGAGACACACGACACGTTCATATTTGTTGATTTTTCTCTAGTATGTACATACCTTTCGTTGTTTTCTAATAGCGTCTGAATCTTTGTGCAAGTGAGGTGCATTCTGTGTCTTACTGAAATGTTGTGAGACTCCTGTGAAACAAGGTTTTAGCTTTGTGGGAAACCATCTTTCACTTTCCCCAGCTAAGCTCTCTGGTAATGGCTCGATTCCATTGAACCACATTTGACTGACAAATAGGGAAACGCTATAGCTCTTCTTTCAAAAGCTGAATGCAGATGTTTAGTTCTCAGGCAAGTGAGATAAGAAAAAGCATGGACTCACTGCGTTCAGGTTCATCTGTTTGACTTGCCTGTCGTTTTGGGAACTCATTAGACAAATGCATATTTTTACCTTCGAGCACCATGTGATTTTTTTTTTAAGTTTCATTATTTAATTTTCCCTTTAAATAAATTAGTTTTAAATTGAAAAGGCCTTTATGACAATGCTAAATTTTTCTAGTGTGAATACAGAATGCTTATATAGCAACCCAAACTGATAGCTTGCATGATAATGTCCTCTGTTTATTTTCATGTATGTAATATACATTCTAATGCTTAAAGGACTTTCCATCTCATTTGAACAGCTAATATCCCAGAAAGAAAAATCCTTTTTTTAAGTTAGACATGTAATATCTGAAAAGAGGTTTCTGCCAGTTATGAAACTGGTGGAAATTTTTTTTGTAGTTCTTGACTTCAAAAAACAAAAAACAAAAACCAACCAAAAAAACCCCACCAAAACCAAAACACTTTTAGCTTTGGAACTGTAATAGTGAATTGATATAATTTAGGTAATTGAATTATATGGATTTTAAACCCATGGTGTTAGATGTTCTACAGGCCATGTGCCAGTGCATTTTTATCTAGCAGCTTCACATTGTTGAGTTTATATAAGATCTCAGAACAACGTGAGTGGACATGGGGAAAAATGCATGTTTTTTTCCTCCCTTTTAGTTCACGGAAGCTGATGAAGATGATTGGGATATATCATCAATAGAAGAAGACATTTTACCAGTGAAAGATGATAAAGGTCAGAAGGCATTGGCAGTTCAGAAGAACGAGTCAAATGCTGCATCTGTCATACAAGCTTGGGGTCTTCCGAAGAGAAATACACCTAAGGAGGAAGGTAACATATTCATCCTTCTACGTTATAAGCTTTAAGTGTCTGAGGAGGACTTAAGGAGGACGTAGAGGAGGACTTAAGCATAGTGTACTACACGTTGTAATTCAATATATGGTATTTTGTAAGAAAGGCACGAATAAGAAAACCTGTGTGCTTGGTTTTATGTCACAGAAATCATAGAAATATCATTTATGATATTTGTGATACAAACTGATATGTAAACAACACACATCTAAATACAGAGGTGCCAAGAAACTTATATTTGAGATTTTAAGACATACAATTCCATCAGGCTTCAGCCTCATCTTAAAAATTAATTATCCGGGAATTTTTTTTAATCCCTTTCCAAATTTATAGGAGAAGGGAAACATTCTTAATTTGTCTTGAGAATAAAAATAAAATTCCAGATTTATTCAAAGTATCTAAGTGACCTACCAGGCTGAGATAAATATTTGAGCTACTGGTAAAATAATAGCCTCGATCTCACATAGAACTTCATAGAATCACAGAATGGTTTGGGTTGGAAGGGACTTTTAAGATCATCCGGTTCCATCCCCTCCTGCCATGGGCAGGGACACCTCCCACCAGACCAGGCTGCTCGAGACCCCATCCAACACTTCCTGGGAGAGAACACTTCCAGGGAGGAGGCATCCACGGCTTCCCTGGGCAACCTGTGTCAATGCCTCACCACCCTCAGCGTGAAGAATTTCTTCCTAATGTCTAATCTAAATCTTCCCCCTTCCAGTTTAAAGCCATTATATAATAGTTTCTAGCCCTTGCATTCCGATATACTTAAAGGTTAAAGCTGTGTCACTCATATAAAGGTACTTCAAGCTATTGTTAAAGGGAAAGTAATGTGACACTGACAGCTTGTATTGTGCATTGTATTCTGTGACAGTAACAGCCTTCGTATTATCAACACTTGTAATTTCCTCACTGGCTGAAATTCTGGACTTCCTGAAGTCCACAAGTGTTTGCTCACGTAGCATGTAATTTCATCTCATAGACAAGTATTAAGTAGAAATACCCCCAAAATATTATTAATAATTGGTAATATTTCTGTGTTATTTTAACAGGCCTTCACAAAGCTGATAATTCAAGCTCATTAAAAAGCAGCTTGGTCACTGTAACAGACTGGAGCGATTCTTCAGATATCTGATTGTTACATTCCTGAAGGGAGGCACTGCCATCCGGTTCTGTTGGTGTAGAAAATGTAGTTGAAAACATTGTTTCCTATTCATTTCTCATATTGTTCAAGGAATATCAAAGAATATTGTTTACAGAGCTCTTGTGTCTTTCAGTCCTGAATGTGAAACAAGAATGTTCATTGACACATTACTGGCCATGTCTGTCTGGAAACTGAGAGTGAGTTCTTCTTTCTTGTGAGCTCAGTAGTGAAAATCTCTTTGATTTCACTGAGGTGAAGATTTGCCTCCAATGTTTACATCAGGTGTGTCAAACTTACGGCCCGCTGAATCCGTCCCTCCACCTTGTTTTATTGGGCCCAGCATCTTGTTTCTCCCCAGCAGCAGCACCGAGCTCCTTGTCCCTACGCTGCTGCCAGTGCTGGTCACGTGTGCAGTGACTGACACGCGTTACGCTGCAGGAGCAGGAGAGCAGTGGGAGCCATAAGTTTGACACCCTAGTTTACATTAAAGATTGAAACTGGTCTTGCAAGAAAGCCTGCTAACCAACCAGTACTCCAGACTATTACTTTATAAAATTTTTAAATGCTTATTTTCGTCATTTTTTATCATAAACTTTTTATGAAATTGTGAACATTTTAAATAAAATGTTTCCATGTATTAAAATGTTAAGTTTCTAACATGGTTTACAATAAACACCAAATGAAAGAAAAAAAAGCCTCATCTATAAAACTGGTTATTATTAAATGCCTCCTATTTTGGGAAGTTGATTTTTTTAATTATAGTCAAGTCTTAGTTAACGTAAAGTACAAAAATTGGAAAAAAATCCACACATGAAGGTAAGGTGAGGAAAGTACTGACCTGCCACTGCACAAGTACTTTCATATTTCTGTTTTGTCTGTATTTGGGAGCCTTCTTGAAAGAACACAATGGTGTTTTGACTTAAATGAAACACAAAAATGAAGTAAAATCGAAAGAAGCTTGAGGGGCTTTGTAGTTCTGATGTATTTTAGATGGTACCAGATGCAAAATCTTTTCTATCATACTCTGCCATTTAATAAATAGGACTATTCATCTTTTATATTTACATCTTTATCCCAAAATAACCAATGTATTGAAACTCCAAGAGCCCATCAGTTCAAACCTCAAGACTAAGGCGCATGCGTGTCTAATTTTCAGGTCTCAATCTAGAAAGCATTTTGTGGTTATTCATAAGCTTTGATCTCATTCATTGACTCATTGTACAAATATTCCCTCAAAAGCCATCATATTTCTATGGACAGGTTGAAAAAAAAAAACAGTGCAAGTTTAAGATTTGAACAGTTGTAACGGATTCGGGATTATCTAAAAAGCGCTGTTAGGTATCGCCCACTTTTATTTGGTCAGCGTTTCAGGAATGTCTTTGGCAGAGCAGGCCAGCTCCAATTGCCTGGGTTTTTACCTCTCTTTCCTAGCCCAGTGGCTTGAAGCCATTCTGGCACTGAAGGCGTCCCGGCACTCTGCCCAATGGGAGGGAATGGAAACAACCCATGGGAAATGACTTGTCACCACAAGTGGGGTGAGTGCTGAGGAGGGCAGGAGTCCAGTGGCACAGAGCAGGTGCACAATGTAGGAACTGTCTCTGAGTTTTTTCTTGCCTGCCCTGAAACTCCACAGGCTGCAGCCTCAGTCTTTCTCTCCCTGCCACACACATGAACGCTCCCAATCCCACATGCATTCTTCTTCTCAGGCACGCATTCTTCCTAGACCTTGAAAGACCCTCTCTAGTGGCTGTTTTCATAACAACTGACCCTGACTCTCCTTGGTGCCCACATATTCTGTGCTGATCCTGCCTCCCCAAATCCCATACTTCATCCCATCTCTTCCTCTTCATATTCCTATAGCACCGAATTGACCAAGTTGCACGTTCCTCCACCCCGGCAATGTGATGAGGAGGTAAAAGCCTGCTATTTCCCACCAATTTGTCATCGTCTGGTGCTGCAGTTATGATGTGCTGTGCAATTCCAAGGTCACTGCTAATCAGTGATGAGATACATCACATATTAACCTGCACAGAGCACGGCTGTTTCATCCAGTACTGAACCCATTTCAGAAGCACTTGCAGTGACACAGTATGATGAGCGTGATGCAATTCCCATAAGCCATGGGTGGCAAACACAAGGCCTGTGGGCTGAACCTGGCCCTCCTCCTTGTTCTGTCCATCCCGGCACCTTGTTTCTTCCCAGCAGCAGCACCGAGCTCCTCGTCCCTACGGTGCTGCCAGCACTGGTCACGTGTGCAGAGAGTGACGCGCGTTACGCTGCAGGAGCAGGCTGATGTGGCTCCCCGTGAAAATGAGTTTGACATCCCTGTCATAAGCAATTGAGATACTGAGTTGGTAAATATCTCATTTATTTTTTCTTCAAGAAAGCAACATCAGCTCATGATTTCCAGGTATAAACTTTACAATACCAACATCAATCTTAAAATATTACATAATAAAATTTACATCAATATGTAAAAAGCTGCAAGTTAATGTTTTAAAAAGTCATTGTCTTAGTGGTAATTACATTGGGGTTGGGGGAAAATCACTCTGCATGAAACATACAAACTCATTTTTTAATAATGCTTCAAATCTTCCAACAGTACAGTTAAACATAAGCGTTCTTGTCAAAGTGCTTTGGTGAGGTTTTGTCTGGGACAGTGTTGTGGACTTTTGTACGAGACGACATCACAGATGTGGCTCCATTGTATGTGTACCCCCTCCTGAAAAGGAAGGAGAATCAACCATTTACAGCTCATCCCACAGCCACGTAACATCTCTATATCCAAGTACTATAGGAACATAAAACTAAAAGAAATGTATAGGAACGTAGCCATAAATTTCAGAGGAGGGGACACTTTCCTTGCCTCTGTGATATTCTAGTTTGACATTTCCCCTATAGCATCTCTCTTTGCAGTACACGTCTATATAAACTCATATCCCTCATTCACAGCCAAGTAAGTTTGGGCCTTATCATGAAATATTGAGGCTGTGACAGATCCTAGGTGAACAGTTTTGTCTCCAGCTTTGTCTCTTCATTATTGCCCCTCTTCTGCTGCTGAAGTTCCCACTGCCACCACCACCATCCTTCACCTCTCTCACTTCTGATCTGATGATTTGTGATTAAACAAACTTGTTCACATCTGTAAGGTGACCTGACCACATTTCCTACATCAGGGAATGCATTATTTTTCCAGCTGTAGTAAATTTATCAAGTATATATAACACAAATATTTGTACTGAGTCAGTAGCTTTTCTTAAGTACCATTAATGATGAGCAGAGCATTCCCAATCCCATTATTTTCTTTCACCCACACAGTCCTTTTCTGAACCTCACTACGAAGTGTTCTGGGAAAGCAAGTCTTCTTGCATATGCTCAGCTTAACTTCTGGAATTTTCCAACTGTGTATGAATAATTGAGTCTGTTGACCTTTAATTAACACATTGCTTTCCCCCCTACCTGCTTAATAATTCTCTTTAAGAATGTATGTGTGTGTTTATTATATTTCACAGGAAAGAAAAGCAAAGCAGAACATTTCTCCTATTAAATAAAAAAATGTCAGCCTAATGATGTTTTAAAGGTAAAGTGTTTATCCATAGTGTACTAGATTTACAGTGTTCTGTAAACAGAGCAGGTACAAATGTGCTGATATTGATTTCTTTCAACAAGTACAACTTGTGTTTTACCTCAGAGTGTTACTGTTTTCAGCTATTGAGAAGCAGAATATACTGCCACCAATTATGCAGAGTGAAGCTCCAGCCCATCCAATGAATAAAGCTGCTCCTAATTCATACCTAAAGGAAGTTAATAAAAGGGTTTAACAAAAGACAGCATGAATTTAACAGCTTTTCAGAATAAAAGACTAAATATTATTTTTTTCCTGAATATCTTACCATTGACATGAATGTTATTCATTGCAAAATCAGAAGCTCTGCCATTCACCCATGTTCTCCTCATTATATCCCTCTTACTCCAGAGACAAACTCTGTCCCTGTGGTGCACTTGGGCAATTCTTATCTTCCCATGCAGCCAGCTGGAATGCCTGGCTTTTCCACACATCCTCTTGCATTGCTTGGTTACATGGTTCTTTGATGCGTTTACAGCACACAGCTCCTGTCCCCCTGGACCATTCCAGGTTTGTCCCTGCCAGCTGCCAAGCTGGACTGGGCTTTCACTGAGCTGCTGCCTAGTGCTGCTGCCTACAACACTCCTTAATTTTCCCCTCTCCCTCTCAGGATCTCCTTCCCTATCAACACTCCAGCCTCCTTGAAACATGAGGCTTTTATACATGTGTACTGCACACATGCAATACATGCATATACAGACATGCACATCCATGCACGCATGTACAGATGCACCTGTGTGTGCAAACACATGCTGGAAACTTTCTCTAGTTCCTCTGGCTGGATTCAGGCTTTAAGATACCACTCGCCTTGAAGCCCTTGGGCACAGCTCCAGGTCACCAGCAATGGTTCCCTCAGCCACCATTTGTTTGCAGCCAGAACTTGCTCAGTTTGCCTCCAAGAGGAGATGGTGGTCCTTTAAGAGCATTATCACACAAAGATAATTCCAAGTTTCTAAAGCAACAGCAGTAAATGAAGGAAAAGAAGGGCATGGGGAAGACATTGCTTTCCTTCCCCAGCTTGAGCTTAAGAGCCCATAACCTGAGCTCTGGAGCTTCAAAGTGAGTAGCAAACAATGGCTACTACTTGTCTTCTCCTTCCCCAGCTTTTTGCCCAAGATGCCACTATTCAAAGCACTTTCAATATGACCTGCATTTAGACTGCAGGCCCAACAGTCTCCAGAGTCTCATATTCCTCACTATTAGGACAGACTGTATGTGTCCTGCGCCTTCCTTTTACCCGAGAGAAGAAGAGGCTGAGGGGAGACCTCACCACTGTCTACAACTACCTGAAAGGAGGCTGTAGAGAGATGAGTGTTGGTCTCTTCTCCCAAGTGACAGGTGATAGGACAAGAATAAAATGGCCACAAGTTGCACCGGGGGAGGTTCAGATTAGACATCAGGAAAAATTTCTTCACTGAAAGGGTTGTCAGGCACTGGAACAGCTGCCCAGGGAGGTGGCTGAGTCACCATTCCTGGAGGTACTTAGAAAATGGGTAGATGAGTGCTCAGGGATATGGTTTAGTAGTGGACAGGTATGGTTGGACTCCATGATCTCAAAGGTCTTTTCCAACTGGGTGATTCTGATCCTTCCCAGTTCCAGTTCCTCCTTAAGGAAACCTTTATCTCCTCCTGACTCTTGGGGTCCTGCATTGAAAACATAGGCCCCTATCCCCCATCCAGGTGCAGTTATCAGTCAGGTGGCTGTGTTGTTCAGGCCTTTGTTAGTAAGTTTGTTTATTCATCACAAGCTCTGGTGAGGCAGGCAAATGAAAGCCTCTACCTGACAGCCTGCCTGTAGAGCTGAAAGACTGCAGCTGATCAATTTGAACAGATACTAATTTAACATTAGCTGAAAGATATAGCAACTTTTATAATAGGTCACAAAGGGGCAAACATTGGATGCAGAACAAAAAAAAAGGCTATTTCATGTTTTCTTGAGATTCCACCAGAGGTAAAGCATAGACCTTTAAAAAGAAAAAGTCATACAGGGAGAAAAAGGCACACCTGGGATACCAGAGCTAGATGCTGTGAACACCCAAGTTCAAGTAATTTCTGACTCAGAGACTTCTTGCCAAAAACAGATGGAGCCACTAGAGCTCAGAGACAGGACACTTTGTGAGGGCTTGCACCTGATTCTTCATGGCCTCACTATTGCTCAAACTTCTAGGCTTCTTTTTCATTTTCCGTTCATCCTAAGCAGAAATTTTATCAGTACTTGCTAAAAAAGGATCAGATTTGCCCAAACGTTTTCTATATCCAGTGTGGGACTTTTGTGCCCAATCCCCAAACTAAACTGCTGGAAACCATCACTCAGCTGCCTTTCACCTTGGAAAACACTTGCACCCAGCCCCATTTGACCACAAAATCTGCCAAAATGTGAAGCTTTAATGCTAATTCACATTTCCAACCATGTGCTACAGTCTTCACAAGCCTTGAGCAGATTTCTGTCTGTTCAAGGACAAGGGGTTCTCTGATGAGGAGATACCTACATCAGAGCTCATCACCTAGGATCCCACTATAGTCAACACACAAGAAATACACACTAAGTACACTTCCAAAACACGAATGCAAGGTGCCTCTTTAACGAGCTACAAAGGTAGATAAAAGTGATTGATGTGAAGTGCCATGAGGTAAGCCCCGCTGCGGTGATCCCTCCATCTCTGCAGGTACTGCCAGAGCAGGCCTAAGGGATGTGGATGCCTACAGAAGTCAGTGCAGACCACATGGAGAACACAGCTGGACTAAGACCCAGGAAGGCTGTTGTAACAATTTGCTGCAATTTGTCCAGAAAGTGGGAAGCACGCACTGGTTTGCAAATTTCCATCTAACAACATTAAAAAGTTAGCCAGAGGCGGATGTGAGAGAGATAGGAGAGCAACTGCCATCTCCCCTTCTGAAGCTCTTCAGTTTCACAGAAAAGAAATATCAGGATTATATTGGGTTTAACTGAGTAGAAAAGGGTTACCTGGCTGTTGCCTACTCATCGGGAAAGAAGTTGCAGGGTCCAGTCTGTGTTCTTCGGATTGGTTGTATTTTTAAATAACATTTGTTATTATAACATGTATAAACAGATCGTATACATGGACTATATATGGGTGAATGCCACACTGTTAGGTTAATGAGTTGCAGAGCTGGCCTAATTGGTCTTTCCTCCACATAAATAGATAAAAGATATTTTGATTTACATTGATGTTTATGAGGAAAACGCAAAATTTTCAATTGCTTATCAACCTGTGTATGGCTCCCTGGTTTTTATCCAATTCGTCTTTTCAGTATTAAAGAAGCCAACCCGAAGCTCCCACCAAAATCCAGTATATGAGAAAACTTTACAATATCATAAAACTCTTACATACATTGGCACCTCCAGAAAAAAAGGGAAGAATAAAAGGACAAATGTCTTTTTAAAATAAATTTCTGCACTCATTGTTTTGCCTCTTCCCTCTTTATCATCATAGTGCAGGAAATACACTATTCTGTTCTTATAATTCTTGGTTGGAAGAACTAAAGCAATCAGTCTCCAAAGTCTGTGGGCGCATATCCACTGCCTCTGATCAGTGAAACAAATCTGCTGAAGGATCACTTAGAGATTGCTGGCAGCTTGGTGGGCACGGGACATTGATGAAGAGGTGAGAGGTGATGACAGCTGGAGACTAAGAGAACTCAACTGCAGTGAACTGAAAGCTACCTTTAACTACACTGGTCAAGAAGGCTAAGAGCAGATTTTTTTTTTACTATAATTCAAGGAGGCAGAATTCAGTAAAATGGAAAAAATATAGTATCAGTACAGAAGAAAAATGTTCTAGTTGTTACATAGGTTATGACCATGAAGCAAACTCCCAAGTAAACTCAGTGGAAGCTTCATTAGCCAACTGGATGTTGGTATATGTAAAGGATATACCTACCTACCTACAGACTCTGTGGCAGAACCTAGGGTTTGAACTTTCTCTAACACTACCTACTCAATGAATCTACCCAAGGGAAATACATATTTTTAATACATATTTTTAAAGTCTAATTTTTATGATTCTTGAAAAACGAAAAATAGATTCAAATGTCACAGTGGAACAGTGGAAAGGGCCTGTGTGAACTAAGCATGATACATTCAGGGACAAGAAAGATGAAGGAAAACAATTCGCTATAAAAAAAAGATGGGAAGTTAGATAATTTGGATGAACTAATCCCACTCTTTGGTAATAATGTCTATGATTATGGAGTTCAAACTGTGGCAAGGTACAAAAAGGATTGACTATAAGAGAAGGGCTTTTTAAATTAAAAGTAGTAAAGTGCAAAACTATTTTCTTAAGAGAAGCTGTGGGAGCAACATTAGCAAGACGGCAAAGCAGAAACACAGGTTTCTTCCTACATGAGCTGTCTGAAGAAAAATGAAATCCATCTTGGCTGCAAGAACCAAGGCATCCCCTGCTGTCCACAAGATTCTGCACTTGTTCTTATGTAGGGTCAAACAGTTCCTTTGGAGCTGTTCCATATTGGCAATGCAAACTGTTGCATCTCAGGCATCCAGTCTAAGATCTCTTTCTAAGTAAGGCAGGTTTCAGAGTATCCCTGTGGTGCCTGCCATTCCTCAGTTAAGTACACAAATTCAAACCAGAAATCTCTTGAGCAACAGCTTTAAGCAGGTCTCCAATTCCTCCTGCATCCGTACATATTCAGGGTGTCTCTTCCAAATGCAGAAGGCTGGAGGGAAATTTTGATGGCTGAGGTGACGCTAAACATCTTGTGTCATTTACTTCCTGCTAACAGTATCTCAAGCCTGTCTTTGACAGTGCCAGAGTAATTTCAAGGTAGAAACCCAAAGCAGCACCCTCTCTCAGTGAAGAGCCAACGCCAAATTTCCACAATGTGCCCGCAAAGCACATTAAATGCTCCTGCAATGCACATCAAAGTAACAGTTCAGAGAAGGCAATGAAATTCATGACTTTAACATATTTTACAGTGGTTGAGAGAGAAAGGAGTCGAATGCCACCTATAGCTTAATCTGACACAAGGTCATTGCATGAGCTAAACCGTGTGTAACTCAAATTACAACTCCTGGTCCCCTCTCTGCCTTTATCTTTGCAGTCGCGATTATGTGTGTATGCAATTGAACCATGCTGAATTGCTGGTTATCCAGAAAAAAAAAGGTAATTTCTGCAAAGGATTTTTTTACTACCCTTATTTCAATATTTAAATTGAACTTTTTTGCTCGTGGTAAAACTCCACTGTGAGATCTGCCTGCTCTTTTGCAGAAGAACAGCATAGGAATACGGTGTAAGAAAGTGACTTCTGGCAACAACTGTGGTATTTTTCACTAGGAACAGTAAGTCTGATGAATAATTAACTTCTGGCTATACAGACAGGCTCCATTTTCTTCACAGTACCTCACATACTTGTTTCTTCTGGAGGCCTCTGGATACTGTCCTCACCATATCAAACAAGCCACAACTACAGCAAAATTATGGAGGAAACTAATATGAACTTGTTTTCAAGACAGAAGAAGCAGTGTCAGCGCTATCGCAAATGCGGATCCAGTTAACATTATTCAGCCAGACTATTTTCTTTCTGTCAAGAAGAAATGGAAAGGCTCAGGGTTCCTTACTGAGCCCTTACTTGGGTCTCAGGGAAATTTATACCCAATGCTTGACGTATTCCGGAATCATCACCAAGAAATCTTTGAAATTCTTGCCTTTAAAGAAAACTTTACATTACATAAGAAACCAAATCAAGAAAGTCTATGATGGTATAATTTACAGACAATGTTTTCAGACTTCATGGGTAAGATATGAATCCAAAATCCAAGCACTGGTTTGTGAATTCCTGCCTTTGTAGGTCCTGATAACTTCCACAGCTTTTAAGCGTATCTTTAGGGATGCTCATTATTTCTGGTATGGACTCTGCAGTTCTATAAACACTCACTCCCTTGAATTTAATTACGTGTATAGTCAAAATGTTAGTACTTATATGACTGGGTATTACAATAAGGTTTATGATCCAAATCTCAGTCATCTGGATTTCACGATCTGTCAGCAAAAAGTCTACAGAGCCTACAAAAACCTCTCTTCAAGAGGAGTCAAGATTGCACCTTTATGGAAACCACCTGGTGTCAAAAGCTTAAGGAAATAATTTTCTTCCTTTCCTATCAAATGATGTGCCTAATGAGTGCCTCTGTTTTGTGAAATTCTTTTGCTGCATCTCTGACAAAGGCAAGCTTCACTCCTGATTAACGCCATTTGCTCTGCAAGTAAGTGGGGCAGAACCCTGTCAAGCTGTGATAAGTCTGGCCACAAAGATTACAGAGCAATCACTGTATGGGAAGGTGTTCATTCGTTAAATTTCAGCACACGATTACTAGAGTTGGAAAACACAATTAAATAAAACTGAAGCCCGCTCTCCTTCTCTGGGCAATAGAAGAAGCACCTGCTCTCTGTTTAAATGGGGGCTGGTGCACAGTATGAAACTTAAGGTGTACTTCTGTGAAAGATTTATGGGTATAGGAAAGTACTTACTTTTGTGCAACAAAAGAAGGATCAAAGAACTCAGACGTAATCCTGTTTGCATACAGGGAACAACTAGTCATAGAGCACAACCCTGAAAAGCATAAGACAAACCATTCAGTGGAGCCAGCAGAAGAGCTTTGGGCCTGACCCTGAAGCCAATGAAGTCACGGAGAACTGTGCGCGGATTTCTGCGGAAAAGAAGCAGCTCTGTTATGACTTCCAATACCCAAACTTAGAGAAATAAGGTATATTTACCAGAGAGAATGAAAATCAGTCCAGCTAAACAAGCTATTTTTGCTTTAGTCTGGTCGGAGCCTCCGACTTTCGTACACTTCATCCCAACCAGTCCAAAAACGGCACCGAAGAAGCCCAGGCAGACGGCGGAGATCATTAGTCCTCTGCAGGCTTGGATGTAACCTGCAGAGAGAAAGAGTAAGGCCAATGTGAGAACCAGGACCACAAAGTTCACTGTAGCTCATCTCCCTCTGACCAACGTTAGGCATTCACTGTTGCAAATCAAATCAGACCTTGGCTGGATTAATGTCACCTTACCATTGAGAGCATTCTCCTAGGTGATGTTTGCCCTGAGCCCAGCTCATAATAAAAATACTATTGTATTCAGGACTGCAAAAAATAATCACGTGGCACTGGGTATAGTATCTGCAAGAGTTTGTACCCATGAGATTTTGAAGAGCAACTCCACGTGGTCTATGCAGCAGCTGTCACAGGTTGCAGATCCATTCTTTGCACACAAAGCAAGTCTTGACACATCAGTCTTGTGCATGTTGTGTCGCAGAAGCAATATGACTGGCAGAAGATTGGCAGCATTGACCTTAGCTTGGGTCTTGTACCTGCCTGGACATGCCACCAATTTCATCTGGAGCCAAGAAGGCCCTCATTCTGCACTGAAGTCAAACACGTGCTCAACTTCATGGACAGCAGTAACTGTCTGAGATAAAATGACCTACTGCCACACTTAATCCTGGACAAATGCGGCTGGTTTTATCCACACACAGTTTTGCTGTGCTGGCTGAGGCTGTTCTGAGCCTACCAGGGGCAGAGCCTTTCAGCACGACAACAGGTTGCTTGGCGTCTTCTCCCTTATGAGAATATCTTGTAATAGAAAGACTGTGATAATCACTGTTTACAGGGTGGAACACTGCAATCTTACACAGCTGAATAACCATCACAAGATGTTTTTCTTCATAACCTGTTGTCACGTCTCATTTAAAAGGAAAATGTACTTCCACTATTAAGGTATTCAATCTTTTCACTTTGATCTCCAGTGGGTGGAAATGTTGAGAGCTAAACCACATTTTCATTGCCTATTATACCAAATTTTGCATAGCAACAAATAATAAAAAAAAGAACCCTGTATAGAAGTCTTTAATGTATAGGAAATTATTATATTAGAACAGAAACCAGAGGACACCTAATGAAAGCAGTAGACAGCAGATTCAAAACAAAAAGTGTACTTGTTCATATAACAAAGTTGTGGAACTTCTTTCCACAGGATATGCTAAAGGTTTACAGAGATTCAAAAAGAATCTCCTTAAAGAGAAATCTATGCCTGGCTGGCAGGTCCCTGAGCTGAAGATGGCTATCACTGATGCTTGGTTGCTTTCCGCTCTCCTCACTGCTACCCACTTTGGCCACTGCTGGAGGCATACCAGCTCCAGGACGACCACTCCGTGCTCGAACAATATTTTTAAAAACCCCATTGATTCACAGGTTTGAGCAACAAGCAGCACACAAGAAGAAATTTGTACCACATAACACCCCATTTTACCAGTCCTACCAAAGACAAGTGCTCTGCTGCATATCTGTGAACACAACCTACTGCCATTTCTCTACATCTGTCGGCATGCATGTAGACTTCTTTCATTTGCAAGATGCTTCTGTAACCCATCTGCTAAAGAAATACAATAGTCAATGAAATAACTGTAACTGTTGTATGCCTCTTAAGTCGGAATATAAGAGAGAATTTTTGTGCCTATTGAAATGTCGGTGGTTATAATTAGGTATCTTAAGTCTGACCTATAAGGTAGTCTCAATGGCAGAAGGATGAGCTGCCCTCTAGAGAAACCTCCTTTTCTCCATACATGATAAATAAAGCAGAGAGCCTCAGGTGACTCACAGTGAACAGCCAGATTGCAGTTATCTAAAATCAGGCGAGACAACCACCTTTCTCATCCAACTGGGCAGAGTGAAATTTCCTCAACAGTGACATAAAACCATACTCCCCAACAGCTCAGTTCAAACTCGAGTGGCAAGTCCACCTCAGCTTTTGAGTTATATTCCCTGTTTTTAATCCTTTTTCTTCACACGGGCAAAACCCAAAGGATGTCAGTAGGAAAAGGGCTTCATGAAGATTTCAAAAGGTGGTTCTTAGATTGTAATACTCTGGTCAGAAGAAAACAGTCTTGCTTTGTTAATTTTTGCTATAGGCATGGAAAAGTTGGCTTTTACTGCTTTTGATGGTGCATAATGTATTTCTTGCAGCACACAGGTTAAGTGGGAGATGACGGCTGGCAAGGAAGCTGTTCTTTTTGACAGGTCCAATTTATTGACACTGTTAGTAGCTAATTGACACATTAAAGTGCTGAACCATGAACATATTTACCCAGAGGTCTTCTAAACTTTTATTTATGTCTGAACTTCCTAGGAGAAACAGTAAATATTCACCCCAACCAAAATAACCAGCATATGCTAGGAACCACACGGTTGAAATTCAGCTGTTCCTGAAGGTCAATACACAGTTTTAGAATAGGTAGAGGGTAGTGAGACAGCAAGAAATAATTAACTCACTCACTCAGAAATCATTTTCAATTATAAACAGCATGAGCTGGAGGACTACTCAGATCTGCTGAATGAATAACCTTCCTCACTAAATATTTCACCAAATAGGGCGGTGGGACTTGTTTCAGTTCACCACAGCAACCATTGAACTGGCACACATTTTTAAAACAATATACATGAAAAAAATCACAATCTGCATCAGTAGAAGAGCAGAAGACTATGTTAGTCCAACTAGGCTGACTTGAGCATTAGGAAGCATGAAAGGGTAAAATGAACCTTTTCATCCAAATCCAGCCTCCTATTGCTTGGACCCTATGTTAAAACTATGTCTAGCATTCGGCTGTTAAGAGTAATTGAACTTGTTCTTCACTTCCTAGAAAGCAAGAACATTACATTGCTTACCAAGGTTTATAATGCAGAGAAGTGTTAAGAAGAAGCTGCCTATTTCTTTGCACCCCTCCACTCAAGACCAAAGACTGCCCCCTTCCCAAATATTAACTGTCTATTTCCACCAGCTTCTGCAGGAGGCTTGCCATGTACACGTTGACCACCCTAATGAAGCTCCCAAGCAACAAAAAGCCATATGTTTTAAACAGACAAGCAGCCAAACATGCATTACTCATGAAGTCATGTTTAGCAGCATTCCAAGAGAAACCTATTTCAGGGTGTTGCTTTTTTTCCTAAACAAATGTGTTTTGTCTTGCATTCAAATTAATCTTGTTAGATCTTCAGCTTGCTTGGCTCACTGCTCTCATGCTCATCTCTCCTGCTCACAAAGATTTAGGAGGACTTCATATATTCATATCATACGACACTCAGAAAAAAAAAAAACATATGCAAATGTCTGGTGACTGTCACTTTCACAATAAATGCTTCTGATGGCATCTTGCAGTCTGTATCAGGTGAAGTATAACAGGTTGCCTTACAGATACAGCACAGATTATTTCTAAAAGTACACACCCACTGCATTTGTATGTTTTTCTAAGATCTAATACTCTTTTATAGCTCATAAGTAAATTTTTGTTCTGCTCTATTCTTTCAAAAGGTCATTGATACACTGTTGGAAACACGGTAGCTGATATGTCCTCTTTTAGGAAGGTGGTTTCATCACCAAGTTTCCACCTACGACCTGTAGAGCGAAAAAGTTAATCCTAAATTTAAAGCCCACAGACAGCAAGAACAGTTCTGCTTGCATACAGAATGTGGGGCTGAGCCCTTAACAAGGGCTGGGCAAACTGATTACTTTTACAGGAATGAATAAAGGTAGACATGTATCACATGTTAGGTGTCACATCTGTTGGTTGCTTATGCGGAGTGATGGCCTGAGAGCCATGAGGGTCCCGCTGCTCTGCCACCCTGCAGCAATCTGGGAAGCATAGTGCCAAGACCACTCCGTGATGCAAACCGAAACAAGAGCAACAGGGAACCATATCTGGATCACTCCTGACCCAAACTCCAACACAGCTTCTGAAAAAGGAAGGATTTCTCCTGCACTCTACACTCACATCCCACAACTGGTATGGTGATACTCAGATTTCTTCCCCCCTCATTTTTGCCTCTGATACTCTGGAAGACATGAGCAGTCTCTGTGGATAAGAAGCCCAGCAAAACTCAGAGGTTTTCAATTTGGCAAAAAAACATTTCTATAGAAAAGGAGCCGCTCTGTGAGGCAAATTCTCCAACTCTGTGAGGAAGGAGTGGAGCAGAGCCACCTTTCCCTGAGACAACAAATTATTTCTAGTAATTTCCCAGTCCTGCCCTACCATTTTGAGAAAGCAACACATAATCACTACATGTATCTCCATACACTCACAAACACTTCATGGAGAAACAGGAAGCCAGATCTGCCCTTTTTTTGTGTCTTCTCAGTCCCTCACCTGAGGATGGAGTGAGGAAGTCCCATGTTCCCAATCACGGGGAATAATAGTCTGTGCAAAGATAAAGAAGAGGGAAGGTAGAGGCTACTTAAGGGTCAAGACAGATTCGACTTCATGTTGACATACAAATTTTTCTACGCTATGTGTGATGCACTGCAACTCCAAAGTACACTCCTGCATTGGGGAAGGAATAGGGTGAAAAAGGGGACACACACTCTCAGGCACTAACAGGTTCCCAGCAGAGCCCATAACTAAGAGGAGGGGAGTCTGGTCTAGGCTAGTTACTGAAAGCACCTCTGACTCTGGTGGCTGCCTCTACACCTCACCCCAGCTTGCCTGGCATGTGCTGTGGGGGTTGCGTTACTCTCTCTCCACCTTGCCTTTCTTTCACATTGTGCCTTGGCCCCAGGACCTGTCCCCACAGTATTCAGAGATGCTATTGAGAAACACTGAAACCAAGAACCTTCCACTATTGATAAACAGTCAGGCCAGAATATGGAATAAGGGCAGTCCAGATGTGCACTGCGGATTTGGTTCTGCCCCAAAATGAATTAGTGCTCTGATGATTGCTTCATTGTGCAGAAGGTGCCTCAGAAACAAATTCCTTTGGCAAGTGGAACGTGTTACCCAGTGCAGAAGGTTTCAATGCACGAGAGTTTGGAAGGGGCGGTAAGGACTTTGCCGTCAAGTTTCTTCTTCTTTTTGGACTTTTAAGTGTTTCCAATTCAGCACACTATGTTTGTAATTACGCTTTTCTTACTCTGAAAACAGATTAACCCAGAACTAAAAGAACAGCTAAACAACAGATTCAGTGGATCCAAAAGGTTACGCGCTGGCAATCACACCATGCCCACCTGCACACAGACCACACACAGCTCCTTGCCCAGCCTGGAAACCATGACCTCAGCTGCTACACTTGGCCATAACATGACTGACACCAACAGAAGCCAAGCCAACTTTCCCACCCCTCTGGAGGAACTGGCAAACCCCTCTACCACCACAGCGCTGGGTCAAAAGAAGGTCTGAGGAACGGTACTTCTCAATCCAAGGGGAGTATCCTGCAATTGTGATGCTTAAGGGTTGCCTGTGTTACCTCTTTTCAGTGTCTTGACCTCTTACATCCCTTTGTACACACAGAGGTTAAAGGTTTTCTGATGTTCGTGTTAATTATCTTCAGGATAACATTAATCTTGGTTATGATAATATCAATATCTGTTAGTGATCTGATTAACAGACTTTCTTTTCCTTTTAAACAAACCTTTCACACCAAAATCTGCCCCCTGACTCCAGTGCAAAGGTAATGTCTGGCCACACTGTGGACAGCAGACATGATTTTTTTGAGAGTATCAATGCCACTGGGACCTTGTATGGTTTTATCACTTATGAACATAAAAACTCAGAAAAGGTAATATCATTTTAAAAGCTTTTCTTCCCTTCCTTCACTCTAAAGGATATAAACTGATGCCATTCGTGTTTTCCCTGTTTCTAACAGCCATAATCAGTATAGACTTATCAACTCAAAGTTTAGTTGTAAAGATTTCCTGCAGTGACCCAGTTTCCCAGTCAGGCTTCCTTAAAGGGCAAAAATGTTTCTCCTTAACAGGGCAAGAAAAGCAGCACCAAGTCAGTCTCTGGTTTCAGGCACCATAGCAAAACTCTCAGCTCTGCTTCAGAATTACACCGCCCTAAAACCACGCTGAGCTATGCATTGCTTTTGCATACCTGCCCACCCCTCACTGCCCCAAGCTTTTACACTGTCATTTATCAATGAAGCAATTACACCTGAGTTAATAAGCGCCCAGCAGAAAGAACCAGCGGAACATTAATTAAAAAGAAGTAACTCCAAGGCTTGTTCTTCTCCACCGACCGTTGCACGGCTGGCAAAACCATACAAAAGAGGAATGGCACAACAGTCCGACAATAAATTGACAAGAAAAATTAACTTGCATTCTTCTTGTGTTAAATCCACACACACACAGTCTTCTGATGGGGGAATAAAAAAGCTGGCACTGACAGCGACAGGGATCAAACCAGGCATTTAGGCACCAAATATAACCTCAAAAGGTGGGTTTTGGGGAAAACACACGCTCTCATGCGTGTGCATAAGCAGCACAGTGTCACCTGCTAGGTGACACAAGGGGACTTGTCCATGGGCTTGTTGTGAGAGCCACCTCTGTTGGGGTCCCCTCTGTCCCCCAGCCCCGCCTGGTGTGCCCTGACCCCCTCCACTGCCCGGTAGCCCTGTCGAGGGGCATTGCCCACCCCTCCTGGCTACGGGTCCATCCCAGGAGGAGCCCCGGAGCCCTCGACTCCCACAGACCGGCAAGGGGCGTGATGATGGGAACGGGATAGGGGTGGGATGGGGGCCAGCGGGAGCCTGACCGTCCAGTGCCAGCATGGATGGAAAGTCCTTGCAGTTGGAGACACCGGTGGAGTCGGTCACGCAGGTCTTCCAGAGGTTGGCCCAGAAGGTGGCGGTGGTGATGACCGTGCCGTCGATGGTGGACACCTTCCAGTAGTCGGTGGGCAGCGTAGAGGACACCAGCACCCAGCCCGAGATGGTCAGCAGGAAGGCGATGATCTCCGCCGACGTGCTCGCCATGGGCCCGGCAGCGGGGCGAGCGGCAGCGGCGCGGAGCCGCGAAGCCACCGGCAGCCCGGGAGCGTCGCAGTCCCGGGAGCCGCGAGGCCACCGGAGTCCCGGGGCCGACGGCAGCGGGCGGGGCGCGGCGGGCGGGGGCGGGGGCCCCGGGCAGCGCGGTCCAATCAGCGGCGGGAGCGCCCTGGGGTCCCGGCGGGGAGCGGGGCGGTGCCCCCGGGAGGGTGACTCCGGACCCTCAGAGCCTCCCTGGGGTCCAGAGGCGCTGCGCGGGTAGAGATCCCGGACCCCTGGTGTCTCCCTGGGGTACCCGGGCGCTGCCCTCGGGGGGGACCCCGGTCCCTCTTGTCGTCCGGGAGGGGGAGCAGGGAGCTGCTCCCGGAGGGGATGCTGGCCCCTAGTGTCTTCCCGGGGCTCCAGTGGGAAGTGGGACGCTGTCCACAGGGGAGACTCCGGATCCTTCTTGGGGTCCCGGCGGGGAGCAGGGCTCTGCCCCCGAAGGGTACCCCGACCTTTCGTATTGTCCCGAGAGGTCCCGGCGCTGCCCCCAGCGGGGAACTCGGACCCTGGTGTCGTCTCTATGGGGGAGAAGGGCTCTGCCCCCGCGGGGCAACCTTGCCCCCCGGAGACTCCGTGGGGTCAGAGTGGGAAGTGGGGCGCTGCCCTCGAAGGGGGCTTTGCCCCCCTCTTGTCTCCCTGGGGTCGCGGCGTTGCAGGGGGAGGCTGGGGGATGAGACGCTCCCCGGGGCAGCAGTGAAAAAGAAACCCGAAAACAACAATCAACCAACCAACCAACTGTGCGAGTTGTAGTTAGGCTGAGAGAGAGAAGGCTCCGCAGAGATCTCATAGTAGCTTTCCAGTACCTGAAGGGGCTACAGGAAAGCTGGGAAGGGGCTTTTTACAAGGGCTTGTAGTGGTAGGATGAAGGAGAATAAATTTAAATTGGAAGGGGAAAGATACAGATTAGACATTAGGAAGAAACTCTTCACGATGAGGGTGGTGAGGTGCTGGCACAGGTTGCCCAGGGAAGTTGCGGATGCCCCCTCCCTGTAAGGCCAGGTTGGATGGGACCTTGAGCAGCCTGGTCTGCTGGGAGGTGTCCCTGTGCATGGCAAGGGGGTTGGAACTGCATGATCTTTAAGTTCCCTTCCAAACCAAACCGTTCTATGATTCTATCATCTCTTACCCCTGCAGGTGTGCATTACAGGGCATGGGAGAAGGTGGCAGCAACTTGGCAGGTGCTTCCTTAGCATTCTTCTCAGTAGTTTCAGGCTTGTGTCTCTTTCAACATGCAGACACCTCCCTGTCCCCCAAAAATAGCTTTGCCAGGTTGGTAGTTTTGAGCAATGCTTGTAGAATACAGGTGTGCCAGCCATATCAAGTGGTCTGTATTCATACAAGGAGGTAAGGTTTTGGATTACATGGCAAGGTTTTTTAATCCTCTGAATTACAGCTGGCCTCCTGTTATTACCCGACCACAGATGATACAGCTTTTAAAAGTTGGTTTTGCAATGTAAGGTGATGAACTCGGGGTTTTCTGCCTCAGTCTTAATGCACTGGCATTTAAGCCCACAGCTCACAGGTGTAAAGTTATCCACTGCGGCTTCTCCTCTTGATTGAAGCTGTTTGCTTTCCACATCAGTAGTATATTTACTATTGATGTGGAAAGTACACTGCCGGTCTTTACTTTCCTCCCACTTATTTCAAAACTATTGTTACATTTTCTAAAGCTTTTTGCCAGACAGGCAATCACTGGAGGATAAGAAGCCACATTTACCTCATAATTCTTTTGATGAATGCTCTTTGGTTTTGCCGTGAGGACACAAACCCGGATGCAATCACCTTATAGACATTAGAAAAAAAAGAGAAAGGAAAAAACACAGCTAGAGGTAGGTTGTACCCTTGGATGTATGTCAGAACTCAATGGGAGCAGACTGTTTATTGATCTGTTAATGCCCCAGCAGGATAAAATGGGGTCCACTGATGCAGTGCCTCTCTGCCCACTGTCTGCCTCTTTGGTATCCTCCGACTTGAAGGTGACCACACAGAGGCACTGGCAGGGAAGAGGGAAAGGGGGAAGCAAGCATTAGGCTTCTTTGCACTTCAGCATTGGGAATGGAGTATGCTACAGCTCTCATTCAACCTCTGTGCCAAGATGTTCTCTCCTCGGGAGGGAAAAGAGAAAAGAGAATGAGTCTGGATGTAGATGAACCACACTCTGCTATGGTGCCAGTCTGTAGCCAGAGCTCACTTTGGGACTCAGAGAAGTGCTTTTTTTTGTCAAGGAATAGGGGCATGACCGTACATCCAAGTCTCATTTACATGACTTTATGATCTGTTTATTGTAGGGCATGGCAGCAGAAAGGAAGAAAAGGGGTTTGAATATTTTTCCCCCATCACAGAACTTTGAGGTCTGCAGACTGGATTTCTCTTTGTGGTGGAAAGCTAGGTCAATCCAAGTAGCTATCAGCTGGGATCTAATTCAGTCTGAAGAAGGAGACTTGAGGCCAAGCCTAGGTCATTGTGTTTTCTTGGCATGGGGAGCTCACCGGTTCTTTTTTGATAATGCTGCTTTGGTTGGTGTAAAGCTTGTTAAATCCAGGGACAATGCCTGGGCAAGTTTTGGCCAGGGCCTATCAGAAGTTTTCAGTGTGCTGCCACACCATAACCAGAAGGCTGGAGTGGGTGTTGAAGGATAGCAGCACAGCCTGGGGACTTCTAGGTCTGAGTCTAAGCCCTGGGGAAGAAGAGGAAAAGGACTTTTCTGAGAAGCACAGGCAGCCCTTCCCAGAGCGACTGAGGAAGGGACAGGCTGGGTAGGTGACCCTGCTGAGGATGGGTAACCCTGCTGAAGCTGTTCTTTTCTGTACATTTGTCAGATCATTGCATTAACACAGTTTTGTGTTGGGTCATTTGAATGAGTGTGGGTTTATTCCCTTGGACTGGGAAAGAAAGATGCTCACACCTCTTTGGAAAAAAAAGCAACCCTTGTTTTTTGTGGCAAATCTCATTGGCTCTCCCGCATAAAAATGGCATTGGGGAAAATTAATAATTTTTTTAGAATAGACTGTTTCAGTTGGAAAGCTCCTACAATGATCATGTAGTCCAACTGCCTGACCAGTTCATGTCTGTTGCAGCTTTGAACCATTTCCATGTCTTATCACTGGATACCAGGAAGAAGAGATCAGCACCTCTGTCTCCACTTCTTCTCAGAAAATGGTAGAGAGTGATGAGGTCACCCCTTAACCTTCTTTTTTTCCAAACTAAACAAGCCCAAAGTCCTTAAGAGCTCTACATAAGACATTCCTTCCAGCCCTTGCACCAGCTTTATTGCCCTCCTGTGGATGCATGAAGGACCTTCACATTCTTCTTAAACTGAAGGGCCCAGAACTGCACACAGAACTTGAGGTGAGGCAACCCCAATACTGAATAAAGCAGAATCTTCACCTCTTCTGACCTGCTGGTTATGCTGTGCTTGATGCACCCCAGGATGTAGCTTGCCCTCTTGGCTGCCAGAGCACACTGCTGGCTTATATGGAGCCTGCTGTTGACCAGTACCCTCAGATCCCTTTCTGCAGGGCTGCTATCCAGCATTCAACTCCTGTATCCAGATCACTCATAAATGTATTGAATAGCAGTGGCCGTAGAATTGAATCCTGAGGAACACCACTGGTGACTGGTCACCAGCCAGATATAGCCCCATTCACTACAACTCTCTGAGCCCTGCCTTTCAGCTGGTTCTTCACCCAGCTCACCTGTGCATCCCACAGTTGGACAACTTGTCCAAAAGGATGCTGTGAGGGATGGTATCAAGAGTCTTACTAAAATCCAGAAAAAACACACCCACCACCTTCCCTTCATCTACTAGGCAGGTGACCTTATCATAGAAGGATATCAAATTACTTAAACAGAACTTTCCCTTTGTGAACCCGTGTTGACTGTGCCTGATGATTGCATTATGTTTTAAATGCCTTTCAACAGCACTCAGTATAATCTTCTCCATAATTATTCCAGGAACTGAGGTTACACTAACAGGTCTGTAGTTTTCCTGGTCTGCCCTCATGCCCTTCTTGTGAATTGGAATGACATTGGCTAGCTTTCAGTCTGCAAGGACCTCCCTAGGCTCCCAGGATTTTTAAACTACATATACTTGAAAAATCAGAATGGGCTATTATTCAATAGTTTGATTTTTATAATGTACAGAAGTTTATCATGCTATCATGTACCAAAGACTCCTTCAGAAATGGTTTTGCTCTCAGGTCTGAAATAAAGGATATTATCTTAGCTCTTGCAGAATCAAAATCATAGACAATCGTTATTGCCTCACAAGTTAAACACCGGATGACAAGAGCGTTTGTTCTGCAGCCAGGATAAGCAAGCTAGGGTTGTCATGGCTTTGTCCCAGAGTAATTTTTCTTGTAATTTTACCATGTATAGGTTGGGCAGCTTGAAACTGTTTCCTGCCTCTGCCATGTTACAATTTCCAAGGTGCAGAGAGCACTTGTGCAAAACAAGAAAAAAACCAACTTTATTTTTCAGAGGCTGAAGAACAACTTCCTTGTTTGCTAGGATTTCCCTGAGAATTTGAATATTGGAAAGGTAAAGGAGACATGTGGGGAATATAGACAGGCTTGTAGGAGTGTCATCACCTGGGCAAGGTCAGGTCTGCTCTCAGTGAGAATACACCTCAAACTGGCGTGCGCATTGGAGGAGATTAACACAGCTGTGAAATGAGGAGCCTTGCAGTGTCCTGCATTGAGCAGAACAAAAAGTGCCACCTGAAAAATGAGCAACCAGATTCTCTTCTCCAAAGAAAAGTAGCGAAAGGAATGTTTCTGTCACCTAAAAAAAAATAATCCATCAGAGTGGGAACATCAGTTAATAATCACCAGTCCTTGCTGGGGTCGCCGCAGTTGTTTTTCTTAAGCTATTAGAAATGGAATCAAATTAAATTACTGCATTTTTTTTTTGGTGAACTGCCAGGACAAGAATGATTTTAAGCTATGCAGTTCATATATTACATAACAAAACATAGAAAATTAATAGGAAGTAACAGCCTAGAGTGTTTTAAAGGAGTAGTGAAAAATTGCATTCCACAAGTCAATAAACTTTCCCTTCTCCCATTCTGCAGAGCATGTTTAGACATTACAGACTTTGTTTCTTGACACTGACATTTGTACATTATTTCTCTTTTTTTTTACCTCAGCTTAATTTTGTCAAAAAAAACAGTGTTGTTCCCTGAAAGTGTGTAATACAATGCTTTTAAAAATAGATATAACCTGTTTAACAAACTCAGCAGGAAATGTGAAGAAGTGCATCTCCTACTTTACTGGAGGTGCATTCCACCTGACCAACAGCACAGGTGCAGCTCTTGGCATTCAGAAGTTGCCTCCACATCAAATTAAGTTTTGCTAAACCCAGGCAAGTCACAGTGGAAAGGAGGGAAACTTTTGGATTGATTTTTAGAACATGTGGCCCTATGTAAACAGATTTAGAAAGTTTGCAGAATGAAAGAATACTGTATCTAATGGAATTTGAAAGGGTTTAAGCACAGTGGGAAGGCAGATAAGCAAATGTCTTTCCAAAGCAGCCAAACTTCAGAAATGATGCTTGCAGTGAGCCATAAAGGGGAGACCGAGTCCTGACCCGTGGCTGAGCTGCAGTCCACAGTTGAGACCTTGGTGTTCCTGAAGTAAGAACCCTTTTCCACCAAGCGTGTACTCTGCCCTTGTGTGCCCCAGTTGGTCTCTGCCATTTCCTGAACACTGGCACAAGGAGTCTGTCATCTTTTATGGGCACCAGGAGAGCTCCTGGTTGGAGGATTCGGAGAAGCTGGAGCCAACCCTCTGGAAGGAGCACAGCAACAGGACAAGGGGCCTAAGTTGAAACATCAGAGATTCCCATCAGCTATTGGAAAAAAAATTTTTGACCATGAAGATTGTCAAGCACTGTAGCAAGCTGCCCAGAGAGGCTGTGGGATCTCCCTCCATAGAGATTGTTCAAGACCTAGAAGGGCAAGGTCCTGAACAAGCCCATCTGATTAAACATGTTTTGGGCAAAATGACCTCTGGTGCTCCCTTCTAACCTGAATTATGCTATTACTTTATGATTCTGAAGCAAATAGAGTAGTACTGGGATGCGTTTGTCTTGTTAGATCTAGAAGCGGTGCACCAATGCACTAATGATTGCATATGGTATATTATGCTCAAAACATGACTGCATGTGATCCCAGCTGCTCTATTATTTAGCCCACTTGCTGAAATCTTAATTTCAGAGATATGCGTATTTCAGTTCATAACAGCAGTACGTGGCACAGAGGCCTTTAGCTCTGTCAGTGTAACACCCTTCCTCAGACAGCAGAGCGGGAATGAGAAGAAGAGAGAAGAACTTCTGAAGAGAGGAACTGATTTCTAGAGTGGGTGCAAGGAGCAAAGATGAGAGATGTGTTCTTCAGGTAAAGGGGTAGTGGCAGCAGCTGAAGGCAGTGGTGGAGGAGGTGACACAGTGTGAGGTGACTGATGGGCATGACAAAGGCCCCGAAGGAGCCAGAAATAAGTCATGGGAGATCATGGGCAAGAAGTGACTATTTACACTGTGTTCTTTGTACCTACCCCTGCTTGGGTACCACCTAAACCTCAGTGAAAATTTGTCCCAGTTTCCAGTTGGGAAGAAAAAGAGACAGGTGAAGGTGAGTGTCTGCATTATGCCTTCCCAGCAGTGTCTCTATCTGCAAGGGAACTCTTCCTCATGCCCTCCTCTGGTTCCTCTCCCCGATTCCCACAGCAGCTCAATATTTACTCAGAGAAGGGTTGTATCAAGAAGAGGGTACTGTGGTTTACCGCCTCCGGCCCCACTGCTTATCAGGCATCAGTTTTCCCAGATGGTGACATAGAAAGATTTCATTTAACTGAGACTGTGAAAACCACAACCTGGAGCAAAGCACCTTCTGTAACATGACTTAATCTGAGAGCAAATGGACTGGGATCAAAAAAGGTCACAGTGACAAAGCAGCGTCAAAATCTGACTTAGATCAACATGCTCAAGCACCTCAGAAACAAAGGGAATAAGGAAATGACTTTTTTTTTTTTTTTGATCAATACAGGTTAACAAAATGATAAACTGAGGTTGAAATGAACATGCATTCAATCCATCAGTGGTACTGCTTCCTTTGGTCCTACTAATTTTATTTGGTTTCTAAAGTGGTGGGTGTATTTGAAATAGGAGTGATAGCCAGACTGGAATGGGTAAAACCCTCTGGCAAAAAGGGGGGCAGCCTGCAGAAACAGAAGCTCTTGGATAAAGAGGATAGCTTTAAAATCAGATTGAAACTTCCTGAGCTTAAAGAACCGCAAATAAAACTGCCAATAATGAGATCTGAGGAGAAAAACTTTTAGAACTCAGACACCAATGGTAGCACGCACACGCTCAGGTCAGGTTCCCTCTTTCTGTCCTCTGAGAACACTGCCTTGTCAAAAATCAAATGGATCAAATGCTCTCAGAAGATTTTCAGTGTACCAGGCTGTGCTTTGGCTCATTTTGTGTGCAATTTGTGTGCAGTACAGGATCTTCCTCTTCCTCGGTGCAATGTTGTGCTCCCACACCAACTCTGAAGAAACAGTCTGTCAGTGTCTACTGCATGAAGTAGTGTATTAGCTAGGAGAAAATTAATTTGGACTGATTATTTTTGCTGGGTCACAGTCCAGAGTAGCCAACAAGACGTGCCAAGGGCAGGACACAATGTGCTCTGCCTGTTATGTTAATGCTTTCAAGTTCTCATACTGAAAATAGTTTTCTTTCATTACATTGCAGTAGTTTTGCTTTGCTATTGCCCTTAGAAAGAAATAAAGTGTTTTCCACTGATAATAGAGGTTCAGGTATGCACTGTGTTTTTCTGTTTTTCTCTTTGTTCAAGTGTCTTTTCTCAGCTATTTATTTCGGTAGCTCATTTAGATGTTCATTCTAGATTTTTAATTCATTTTAGCTGCAAGCCCGGTGAAGAAGGGGAGAATCAGTTTCAAGAATTTAGCCTTAAAGCTATGTAAAGTCTTTTTCCATATCAGAAATGCATTTGAACTTTTAGAAAAGAAGAAATTCTTAAACAATTTTGATTCATGTCCAATCTGTAAGGAAAGTTTGCAGCACTGAATGATGCCTCATGCACATGGTCAATGTTTCTGATTTTGATGATAAGGTTTTTATGTGGATTTAAATATTGCACTGCACGTTTTTTCAATAAGCAGAGTTATACAGTGGGAAGCAATGTGTTTACTTTGTGTCAGCTATGGGACAATTTGGTTTCTTTATTCTCCCTTTCTTTCTGGTGTTGCATATAGGTAGGAATCAGAAAACCTTCCAACAGCAAATTCATGAATTCAGAAGACTCCATGTGACAAAGTGGTGGCTTTTGATTGTAAATTGTTTGAAAAATACCAACGATCTAAAATTTCCAGTGGATACCAAACTGAGATTGGAGACACCAATGCTTATCATAGTGACTATTGTTTGTTTTTCTACAAATGGTGCACTATTGACAAAAATGACTTGCAGTGATGCCTGAGGATTAAGAGTTTATTTGGAAAGATGGCCCAGAGCATTTTTTTCATGTGGTGTTCTGGGAAGTGTTAACTTTTCTATGCCCTTACGGGAAAAACCTGATTTAGGTAAGAAAGAGTTAGGACATATACTGGCATGCAAAAGCTACAGGTTTGCTGTATCCATTAAAGAATCTAGCAGAAATGTTAAAATTCAGCTAGAGGAAGTGTTTGTGTTGTTGCTGGATATTCTGCTAATGCAAAATACTGTACTTTAGTATGAGATGCAAAACAATCATCCATGAAATCCAATTCCCAGTCATAATTCCTGCTCCACCCCCCACCTCCCCCATCCCATTAAACACAGGTTATCTCTGGAAGATGTGCAGATTTACGAGAGGGATTTTCTTGCCTGTAAAGGAAAGCTAAAGGGACAGCCTTAGGTGTAGGCATCAGCTTACAGATACCCGTGCACGGGCTGGTCAGTGGCAGAGCACACTAGAGCCTTGTGGAGCTGCGGGACTGTGCCAGCCATTGTCCTCATCGGGCACTTTCCGGTGACACGTCACATGCCCTGAGCTGTGAAAATATTGATTTTGGGATCACATGCCTGAACCCGTTTCAATTTTCCTCCCATCCCAAACAGGAGCTAGCCTCAAGCTAACATCATCATTAAGCAATGTAATGCCTTGGAGGTTGCTCCAAGCCATTCTGCTGCCTGTACTTTGCAGGAGGTTTTACCCACCACTGTCACAACTGTTTCCCAGCTCTGGCAGCACAAGCCCCAGTGCCAGACACCTCTGCAGGCTGAGCTTTCCTTAAGCATGTCCGAGGGTGCACATCCCTCTTGTCTGCTTGCTGTCCCTCTCTGCAGAGCCTCGTAGCAGCTCTGTTTCAGGCCAATGCTTCTGGGGGGATGGTGGTCGAAGATCACCAGTCTCAGGCAGGCATTATGCCTTGGGTGACCAGAGAAAAGAAAGAAATGGTGGTTTAGAGAACTGAGTTTAAGGTACAGAAAGGAAAATGTACAATTAAAACAAAAGCAAAAGTGTAGTCCTCCCCTATGTTCAACGAAAGTTATTTTCTTGTATTTTTCTAGCAAGCCTCACTACTGGAGTACCAGCTGAAGAGCCTCCACCCACCTACTCTGCCAGCACAATATTGTCCTCCTAGGCTCTTCCTGGCTTCCCACCTAATTGTACACATGTCCTGCCTGCTCTCTCCTGATGAGTTGCAGCCTGAGTGGCTCAGCAAATGGGCATCCTCAAGTTTTGAACTCTCGTCCCTCTGCCCCTCTCACATCTCCAACAGTTGTTCCCACATGCAAGCGTCTCATGCAAGCAGAAACTACCCAGTTACCTGATGAACCTCATGGCCACTGGTGTGTTTCTTGGCATTTGGCAGGGACCATCGGCATCCTTGGATGCACATCTAGCAGTTGATAGGCTCTTCGCCCAGCTGCATTTCAGTCATTAACCTGCTACCTCTGTCTGTCAGCTTGAAGGTTTCTACACCACACCAGAAAGACTGGAAAGTTAAAGATTTGCTTGAACTCTCTGGAGCTGAAATGGTGCCCCAAGGGTGGGCATCCATCTGGATATTCAGCTAGATACCTGCTGCATTGTCAATGGAAAACGGACAGCTATAATAAAGCCCATTACAGCTCGTGTTGCAGTCCTTGCTCTTCAAGCAAGGCTTGGAGGAGCCAATGGGCTGTGTTTTCCAAGGCAGGACTGTAAGATGTCACTCTCCTGTTTGTGCTGACCTTGAATTCAAGTCTCTCTTCTGTGAAACGGTTCTCAGCATGCCCATATCTGTTGGCTTGTGGGAAGGGCTCCTGCCAAGTTCTTCAGGCGTGGAGTAGATCGTTCCCTTCTTATTTTCAAAGTGTCGTGGTTAATTTCTAATGAGAAGTGCCTTTGAACTTCTGAACTTTATACTTAGTGGAAGAAGCCCTCCCTTGAGTACATCAAAACCTGTAACTGTGCTTAGGGGAATGACTCATGCCACATACTCATCATACCGAGAAATTATCCCTAGCCCTTTATGTGGCACATGCATCATTAAATATATAATATACATGAGTAGATAAAATAAAGCCATGAAACTAGGATGCACCTCCCTGAGAGCAGAATTTGCTGTGCAGATTATCATATGGGCTGAAATACCAGTCACTGATCCTTCACAAAGAAAATCTCAGAACAAAGCAAACAAGCATGCTCGTGTATATATATTTGTATGTATTGAAAGAATGTGATACAAAGACTTCTTTATATCCCTGCCTCATATTACATCTAAGAATAGGAAACAGAGATCAGGTTCATATCAAAACTGCTATTTCCTCAATACAGAAGCAAAATTATTAGCCAACAACCCTACCAACCACTTTTTCATCTCTTCTTAACAAAATTAAATGCCTATACAGCTTAGTAAGTAAGCATTGCTGCCACAAACTGATGAAGCCAATTCATAAAGTAGCAAGAGAGAAAGAAAGATTTAGGAAAAGTAGAGAAGACTAGAGTAAGCCCATTCCTCTTTTGGAGATAAAAATATTCTTTTCCCTTTCTTTACAGAGGAAATGTGCGATTAGAAAGCAGAAATCGCATCGGATCACAAGGCTTCTCCTCATTGACACAATTACTCATGCATTAGATATTCCTACATACTAATAATTATCACCTGTGTATCTCTAGGTTTTTTCATTATTAGAAGTGGGATAGGAATGTAATAATTCCAGCAGTTCATTAGCCTTATTGGGAATTACCAGTTTTTACTTGCAAGACACAGAGGTACTTCCTTTGTATTTTTGCCTTGAAGTTAACTGGCCTAAAAATGCCCATTAGGACGTGAATTTCTTTAGGATTCTTCTTTTCCCACTTTCCCCCCAATGCACTCACAATTTATGTTCTTGCTAGTAAGGACTTGCTTTAATGTGTTTAAACCATTAGAGAAGATATCCCGAATGAGCCAGTTGTGAATCGCAGGTCGTTGCCTTTCATCAGCTCCACTCAAACAGTGGGTTATGACAAGGTATGACATTCTGGCTCCGTTTGTTTGTGTAACAGCTGGAATTTTCGTAATGGGGAAGTAAGGTACTTGAGCAATCTGTTAGTTTTCAATAGGGCTGCAGTAGCCTTGAATGGAGAGGTGTTTCTGAGGTTCTTTGCTTGTTGATTTCCAGCATTTGATGCCGATTTCACTTTTATGTGACTCCTTTTATGACAGGAGTCATGCCTGCTAGATAAACTATGTCATGCACTTCCTGAGACTCAGGTGGACAGCAAGGATAGTGCTCAGCATGCCCACAGAAATGTTGTACAGTTGCCTTGTAGCATTTTTCAATTGAGGGTCCCATCACCTTCAGTGACTTTAGTTCTGCTGTCCCAATATATTCGCAAGCTTGGGACTACCCAGAGCTCTGATGGTGGCCCTGCACAATCACTCTCTCATGCATGTGATGTTGGAGTATTTTGTACCCATCAGTGGATTTTGCGTTAAAAGGATTAAGTTGACAGCTCATGTAAATTTGCTGTAGTCCTTCCTTGTCTAGCACCCTCCTTCAGGACAGCCAGATGTTGGTTTGTGCGATTACTTCTGCACTGTGCACCCAGCGACTTAGGGTCTTATTTGAATGATTTCATGACCAACTCACTAAATAGTTCACATCCAAAACTAATTGCCAATGATTCTTTCTTCATTATGAGCCAGATCCTGATGGGTTTTATTATTGGAAGCAGTGAGGGATCAACACCATAAGAGGCAAGTCGATGATACATTTACTTTGTCATTATGTTAATATCAGAATATTTTAATATATGTGTAAAACAACTGTGAATGCCATGTTTCCAGTTCCCAAACACTTTTCTGATGCCCATTTCAGGAAGGATCTCTACATTGTGATAGTGTTGACCTTGTCTTATGTATTAGCCATGGTTCCATGGGTGAGGTTAAAATGCGTTTACGCCTGGGAACAAATATTCAGATGAAAAACCCCAGTGAAACACAAAATTTTCCCCACCTCTGTAGGCTTAGACAACATGAGGGCACACTGTGTAAACCTCTCCATTTAGCTGGACAGCTAGAAATGTGATGCTTGCTTTGCACCTGAGTATGCAGAGACACCTTAACAGAAGTAGTTTTGTTTGATGGACTGCTGTATATATGCTTAAGGGGAAGGGCTGCTGAAAGCAACTCTGAAAGCAACTCTTTGTGAATACATAAATCACAGAAGGGCTGTGTTTGAAGATTGTATCATATCCAGTGGAGGTGATACAATCTACACAGCCTGTACATCTCTGAAATGAGTCATTATTTTGAATAATGGTCCACACTTGTTCATTTACTTGTGAGCAGTTATGAGGAAGGCTTAGCAAGAAGGACTTAACGACTTAACTTCGAGATTTCAACCCCTCCTCGAGATCTGCCAGTTTGCACAGTTTAAAGAGCACTGACAAAAGCCATGCAAAATGGTAACAGGGATTAATGACACTTGGATAAACAGAGCTATTGATCTGCGTGACAGCTGGCATAAATGTGTGGTCTAACCACAGTGATGTTCCTCTTCCTCTCTCTTACCTTGCCAGCCATTTCATCCTGATTTCTTTAGTGTCTCTGCAAGGAGTCCTCCATCCTAGACTCTGTTGCAATGTTGATAACAACCCCACAAACCAAGTAATAAGAACTTTCCATAAGTTCACTTACAATGACTATGATATAATATGCCAGCTGGTGGTTGGCAATAAGCACAGTATGGGTAGCCCTGTCCCAGATCGTCACTGCAGAGTACCACCTAGCAAATGCAAGAGGTGAGATTCTCTCTAACTTAGATGTTCAAAGTTTAGATAACCACATCTGGCCTAGTCACCCTTGTCTCTGTCTAAAATAGGTCAAGTGAATCCTGCCCCAGAGGTAGGATTAAGTTCCAGGTTGTAGACACCTGCATTTAGACATCTAGTTTTCAGATATCCCCGTGTTAGATCGATGTCCAGGCTCCACAGTGATCATCAGAGTTCCAAGCAATGTTGTCAAAAGAGTCTGAACAGCCACTCAGCTGATGAAATATAGGGTGAAATAGGATGAACTAACTGTGTCATGTTTTGTTTTACTGACTGTAAAAAGAACCAAGACTGACAAATTCTTGTGCAGTCATCTATAGTACAAATGTCATGGGGTGGGATTTTAACTGTGTTTAATGTTGTTCCATATTTACAAATGGAGATAGAAACAGTCTGAAAAGTTTTCTGCATGCACAAATACAGACCGGCAGCAATGGAGATAAATTTTGTGCCCTCTTCTGGAAAAAAAAATGTTTGGCACATTGATGATGTAATAAAAAATATTTAAAAAGAAGACAAGTGAAGGAAATGGTTAGTGACCTGCTACAACACTTAGATACACACAAGTCTGTGGGGGCTCTATGGGATCATCCCAAGGGTACCGAGGGAGCTGACGGAAGTGCTCATCAGGCCACTTTAATTTATCAGGCCCAGACTTGATCTCTTTCTATGACAAGGTAACCCACTTATTTGATAAAAGAAAGCCTGTGGGTTTCGTCAACATAGACTTTAGTAAAGCCTTTGACACTGTTTTCACACCATTCTCCTGGGGAAGCTGACTGCTCATGGCTTGGACAGGTATACTCTTCACTGGATAAGAAACTGGCTGGATATCCAGGCCCAAAGAGGTGAATGGAGTTGAATCCAGTCGGTGGTCAGTCACAAGAAGCATTCTCCAGGGCTCAATGTTGGCACTATTTCTATTTAATATCTTTATCAATGGTCTGGACAAGGGGACTCACGCTCAGTGAGCTTGCAGATGACATCAAGTTGTTAAGGAAGTATTGATCTGCTTGAGGGTAGGAAGGCTCTACAGAGGGATCTGGACAGGCTGGACCAATGGCCAAGGCCTGTTGTGTGAGGTTCAAAAAGCCACATGCTGGGTCCTGCACTTGGGCCACAACAACCCCATGCAATGCTACAGGCTTGGGGAAGAGCTGCTGGAAATCTACCTGGTGGAAAAGGACCTGGGGGTGCTAGTTGACAACTGAATGAATATGAGCCACAAGCATGCTCAGGTGGCCAAGAAGGCCAGTGGCATCCTAGCTTGTGTCAGAAATAGTGAGGCCAGCAGGACCAGAGAAGTGATCTGTTGACTTAATAAGAATTCTCCACTGGAAATTCCCATCTATCTTCACTTATTCCAAAAGTTTAAGTTAATTACCTTGGACATACCTTTTGGACTGCTAAAGTCAGTGAGGTGCGTCCCACCTCCTAAGCATAGCTCAGCTCAACTTTTGAAATGAGTGGCTGCGTCTGTGCGCCTGTGGAAGAGCAACTCTCTGGACCGGTGATAAACTGCTCATACTGCCCACAGTTTGGTGCCAGTCAGCATCATCTCCTGTATGTGGACAGAGCCTGTGGTGACTCTTGGGAAGGATTTGTCTCCTCTTAGGGGATGTCTGCTCCAGCTGTGGTTGGATGAGCCTGGCCATTGACTGATATGGTACAGACAGAACATAAAAATCTGCTTTCAACGTAACAGGTGGGTTGGCTTTTATGCATGTGGAAAGGTATAGCCTCAAACTACAGTGGAACCAAGGTAGGGTACTGCAGATAGTTGGAATACAGCAAAAAGGTCATATGGGGAAAGGAGAAGGAATAGATCTTTGTTCGTTGTCTGCCCATGACGTGCTGGTATTTATGTAATTCACTGTCTGTGTGTGCCCTGGCTGCCAAAGTATGTAGCTTTTGAAACATCTTTCTTTACACAGACAGCAGGTGGGATCAGCAGGCGACACAGGCATCCGCACAGCCGAAATCCCTCCAATATGCCTTTCAGGGGTAAAAAACGGAGATGCTACAGTTCCTCCACGTCTTCTCCTTAGGGAGAATGATGTTTCTGACCACTACCTTGGGATATACAACGTTCACATTTACGGTGCTATTTATGATAGGGGAAAAATTTCACCGATGTTGCAAGTCATATGGAATGTGTTTGCCTCAACATGTCCCCTTGCTGCCCTCAGCTGAATTACAACCGTCTCTCCAGGTATCTATTCATGTAGATCTTGTTCATTGAGTCATCACTACCGCTGGGAGGAAGACATGGCAGCCTGCTGCTGGTGAATCCTTCTGGTGCTCCATGGGAGGTGAGGGAAGGAGGCAAGCGAGAGCTTAACCACTGGTGCTTGCAGAATTGGGATCTGATTAACTTATACCTCTAAGATGCCCACTGGGAGTAGCTCTGGACTTGTTCTTGCTACTTGTTAGAAGACCACTACGTTTTTTTGGTGTGGAATAGGAGGAGTAGATGGGAGTTTTTGGAACAAATGTGTTCCATGCAGAGTGATCTGTATGGTATTGTCCAGGTTTTCTCTATTCTTTGGCATTTGGCAGGGTAGAAAAGAAACTTCAGTGTGAATGTTTTTGTCCCAAAAAAATGGTTTTGTCCTTAAAAAAATGCTTTTAACATGTAAAAGCTACTGCAGACTTTGCTGTGTGAGTATGTTAGAGAGTTTGTTAGCCAAACCGTGATAATGCTCTTCAGCTAAGTTTTTGCACTTTACAGCATCTCTGTGAAGGAGGAAACAGCATTTCACCTGCTTCCTTTCCTACCTGAAATCCTTTGCTACATTTGCACTCTTCTGTCCTCACTTTTGATTTTCTTGTATATTTCTTTTTCCCCTTTCTCAACCCTAATCCAAGGATATGGATTACTTCTTCCCACTGTACTCACTTGTTCAACTTTACCCCTCCTAGTTACTTTTTTTTTTTTCTCTTTCAGATGCCTCGGCTATCTTTGTGTTGTGTTGAAGGGTTTCAGATGTTACAGGGCAGATTATATGTCCACTATGATCTATGATAGCGAACATTGTATTTTAAGGAACACTGGTTTTTGCCCTTGAGGGTTCATGTGGAGAGACCTGTGTATGCAGGAAATGTTCCACTGCTTCCCCCTGCTGTTCTGAGAAGCTGAGCTGTCGTGGTATTGATTTGTTACACTTGCTCATTTTTCCCCATATATTTGTCTGATCCTCTTGATGGTACTTCTGTTATTTAGAATTGGTTCCTTTTATTGTTTGGAATTCGTGAATGAGTCTGCTTGGTCTCCCTGGCATCCGTTCTCCACATATTATTACATTTCAACCTTTCAGTAGAATTAAAACTAAATCATAATAAGTGACCAGGTTGGTGGTCCTTTTGAACACACAAAAACATTAATTTTCCTCATACTATATAATTTTGTTTCTCACATTTGAGCCTTACAGTATTTGAAACACAATTCTGTATCTTTTCTCAATAGCTTCTGTATTTATTTTTTTTTTCTTATGAGTAGATCTTTCAGTTGCCCCCATATACTATATTTTCCCTTTCTAAAACCTTCCGTAAATTTATCTAGGAATTGAAACCAATAGACAATACATAACAGGCTGGGTTTGAGGATCTACAAGAATCCCAAGTTTGACCATCTCAGCAACAGTACATAGAGCTACTCCCACCTTCTGCTCAGCCCTTGTGATAGGTGGTCTCTGTAAGCACCAGGGGGAACAAGGCAAAGCTGCAGAGCAGTGCAAGCCTTTAATACCTGGAGTTCAAATCTGGGGTGGTGCTATAAATTCATTTCTCTATCTCACGGAGACACTCCTGTAAGGAACACTTAAACTTTTATATAAACTCAAACTTTCTCCTGAGGTGATGGGGGGGAGCCTCACTAGTGAGACCTATTTGTGGCCCCGTGCTATCTAAAGGTGAGGCTGTCTTGGCTGAGGCAAGGGTCTTGATGGCTCTGACTTGGTGGTGCTTCAGCAACTCTCAACTGAGACACTTAGAGATGTTTTGAGTGACTGATCTAGTATCAACTGCTCTTAACATAACAAACTGTGCCTCTGTGAAGTTTCTCATCAGATTTATCATACTTTTTTATTAATTTCTGGTTTGAGTGCGTGCCCTTTACTCCTTGGAAACCCTTAATACAGTAGAATTAGACTTCGCAACTCCTTTGTATTTCACGCTCGTGAGATTGCGAAATGTCTGGGAACATAGCATACAAAATATACAGTTGGTGTTTTCTTATTATTGTCTACAGCTACCTGAAAGGAGGTTGTGTTGAGGTGGGTGCTGGTCTCTTCTTGCAAGTGACAAGTAATAGGATAAGAGGAAATGGCCATAAGTTGTACCAGGGCAGGTTCAGACTAGACACTAGGAAAAATTTCTTCACTGAAAGAGTGGTCAGGTACCGGCACAGCTGCCCAGGGAGGTGGCTGAGTCAGCCTCCCTGGAGGTGTTTAAAAGATGGGTAGATGAGTTTCCAAGGGACAAGAGCGGGAGAGGATATCACATCCAAAAATAGCTGTCTGAGATAGGCAGTGTGAGTTGCCTATTTCTGTTTCTTGACAGTAGGAAGACCAGAAATTTATTTAATTCTTATTGGTTTTGAGTCCATTTTTCGGATGTTAGAGGACTTCTATCTTCAGCTGTGACAACCTGATATCTCAAATCATACAGTATTTGAAAGATGGTAATATCTTTTTCTTTGCATTTACGGAATAGTGATCTACCTGATTGGGAAGAAATAGAATTCAGTTATATGCACTTTCTGCATACTTATGTGGATCGGCTGATTGGTGAGGTTTCAGTGATCTTAAGGTCTGTCATATATCTTTAAATATCTTTGAGACCAGTTTTCCTCCAAGTCAGCCATACTTTGAACAGTGCTTTTTAATGAATCTAACTCCTAATCTGTTTATCTCCTTATTTACTGGATTGAGCTACTGCTGTGGGCTGCTTTGGGTCCACAAATGATAAAATCTTCCTTGTTTTATGCAGCTTCTTTCTATGAACAACTTCCTGGTAAAATATACGTCTTATATCCTTTCCCATTTTAGCACCTCTTTGTGCCCCCATCACCTGCTGAAAAACATAATATTTTCTGTAAGCATTACTTAACTGTGTTCAGGATATCTCATTTTACTGTATATTGTTCTCTGTTCTCACAAAAGTCTCTCACAGAGATTTGGACTCTGCAGATATTCTGGAAGCAGTTCTTGCCAAACTGGTTATGTCTAATGTTTTGTAGCTGTTCCAAAACACCTTCGGCACTATCTGCTTTCTCATCTATTTTAACAGTTTCTCATTTATTAAGTTTGAACTTTCTGTTGCTTGCATGGCCTTTATGTTTTTGAGCTAACCTCAGAAAGTGATAGGCATGTGGCAGTATATTTGTTAACAATGGGAGTTAAGTGCAGAAGACTGCAGGGTGGGCTGCATGGATGCATAAAGCAAAGATGAGCATTCTTAAGATGGACTGAAACTGGGTTCAGGATCAGCTAAAGGAACAAAGGAGATGATGCACCTCACAAAATGATACAGTAGTTCAGGATTGAGATCTAGTTCAAAGTACTTAACCCACCACAATGACTTAGTTTTTTATTTGTTCCATCTGATTTGAAGAGAGTAAATATCTGCAGAGGATTTCCTTTGCAATGCCTTTGCAACTACTACCTTCAGCTGGTCCCCAATGCAAATAGTTCGCTATTGACAGAGAGTGGTGGTGTGAGCTGCAGTCAGTTGGGCTGCCCACCATGAACATAGTGTTTATGCACACCATTGGTGCCTTCCTAAAGGCGTAAGAACTACAGGCTGCCTCTGAATAGCTAAAGGCACTCGTGGTGGTGAGACAGTGCTCTCAGGCCAAAATTGCAGGGTGGCTTATAACTTCCAACTATCCCTAAAGCGAACTGCCCAGGATCTCATTGCATATTGTTTGGTTTGGATCTCTTCCAGATCCTAAATGATGACTCTAAGACATAATTATGAATTTTAAGGTAGGGTTTTTTTAGTGTTTTTGTATCATTAAACTGAATTTAAAGTTTTCATATGCCAATATAACATGTTGGCATGTGTGGGAGAAGATGTTGCCTATTGGTAAAGCAAATGTATGCAGTCTGCTGTCCTCACAATTACATGCTAGTTTATGTTTTGGTCAAATAAATCAGTTATCTCCAAAGGAGATCCTGGAACTAAATCACTTAGTGTGGACAATAATGATGAGGATGATGAAGGGCCTGGTGAAGACCCAGTAGCAGTGTGGCCAGCTCTGCACCCGGAGACTTCAGTCTCTAAGAACAGGATACCAAAGAGCCAGGAACTTCCCAGAGTCAAAACATTGCATGTGGTGGGGGTTAAACACTAGTAAGCAACCCTACTGCTGCTCCCTCACACTGGGGCAGGGTGCAGTTCAGCCACCTTTAGCTAGGAAATTTACCCCAGATTTGTCATGCAGATTCTTATAGCGCAGAGATAGAAAGCAGCAATCCCAAATGACAGTTTGTTCTCTGGTTAGGGTAATTACATTAGACAAAATGTCCCATCCCTGAAGGCATTCAAGGTCAGGCTGGATGAGGCTTTGAACAACCTAATCCAGTGGAAGGTGTCCCTGCCCATGGCAGGGTGGTTGGGACTAAATGATCTTTAAGGCCCCTTCCAGCCCAAACCATTCCATGATTCACCTTTTGAGATAAGACACAGTCTGCCCAAACTCTGCTACACCAGAAAGTCTCTTACCTGGGGCCACAATGAAACTGCATCAGTTCTGCAGCTTTGCCCGATAGGTCGAGCAACCTAGCATATTTGAAGAGAAGCACTTACTCCTCTGGGCACAGGACTGGGAGCAAGGGTGACCTGATCCTGATTTCTGCCTAGGACAAGCCAGTTCAATCTTGTGATTAACTTTCCTGAACAGTAAGGTACTTCTTCAAGAGCATTTATACTCAGTTTTAGATAAAATTTTATCATGAAAACCTCTGCTTGCTGATAAAATCTCAGCCTGTACTTAAACGTTATTTCTTCTAAGCTGACTTACAACAAGAAGTAACCCTTAAAATATTTATTCCTCTCTTCCATAGAGCTCAAACACCTCTCTAGATAAGGAATACGTCTGAGAACTGATTTCGCACATTCAGGGCAATACCATAATTCACCGAACGGCCTTTAGAGGGAAGCAGACCCAAAGAATCCATGGAGACAGCAAGAGACAAGCATATTGCAAGGACAGGCTGCCAGAACAGCAAACAAAACGCGGAGCTAAGACATTTGGTTTGTTATCTATGTCCCCATGTAGTGCTGGGTGAGATTTGAACATCCGTTACATTATTCTAGTCTGGAAGCTCTCCCAGGACAAAGGAAGCTAGGGCTAAATTATCTTAATGTGCTAGTGTCAAGAGACCTTGCTGATTTGTTATCTTGGGATTCTTCCTTCAGCTTTCAAAAGCTTCCTTTAGAGTAGGCGTTGTGAGTGATAGAGAACCACAGGAGCATCCAGGGAACTATGCAAGTGGTACTCATCAAGTCTGGAAATACATACCTTCCTGTCCAACATTATAAGGCATGATTTGAAGTAAAGCTATGACCTGAAGCTTCCTGAATTTTGACTGCTCTCCTGCAAGCGATCAGGCAAAAAATGTTATTGAAATATACCTAGATACAGACCTAGAGCAAAAATCATAATGGGTGATTTTAAAATACTACATCCATGAAGGGCTGCCATATGCATGACTTTGTAATTCTTCCTGTTTGAAGCATTCCTTTTACACTAAAAAGTGTTTTAAAGACAGAAGACTACTTTAAAGATCTTTAAAGATCAGAAGTGGCAGTAAAATATCTATAGGTTCTCTGCTCTTGCTATGTCCTCATTATGTCTCAGTGGCCAATTGATAGGCCAGGAATTCCCCGGTGAGCGTCCAACTAGGGCAATGCACCTGTGTGCCACACTTCTGGCAGACCAGAGGTGTTGTTTTATGGGGAGAAGGCAGGTATCCTATGCACAGCCTGGAATGAGATAATGAATTTGAAGCAGTCTTAGAGAAGTTAATGTAATTTTCGTATATGCATACTTCTCCATAAAGAAGGTCCAAACAATGAGCTCTGGCATTGAACCTCAGCTGCCAGATGTACAACTTTATGGTTTAGTTTGGGCCAGACTAATTGGTTTTCCTCAAGACAAGTCTGCTCTGGAGTGTGCCCTGACCAATTCTGAACACCAGTCCAGCCTGTTTCATTTTATACCATAGTCGGAGCCTCCACAGGCTTATGGAGGCTCTGTAAATGACAGAAGTATAGAAAAGGACAAACAGTGCCAAACTTAAAAAAAACTACAGCAGAAACACCAGGGATTTAGAAACTCATACACCTAATATCAATTGTTGAAATTTTTTCTTGGAACAGATAGTGAAAGGAACTCTTTGTAAGTACCTGTAAAACAATGAAGAGATGTGTAACAGCCAGTACAGATTAGCCATGTCAAATCAATCTAATTTCTTTCCTGATAAAGTAGAATGCCTTCGAGGTAGGAAGGTGTACTGAAATGTTGTGTACCCTGAGGTTTTTTCACTCAATAAAAGCAATATGAAGTTTCCTGAAATCACCCTAAAGCAGAGACCCCACACCCCTGTTGAATCATCACTAGCTTTCTGTCCATGATGCCCTCAGAAGGGGTCTGCAGGGATCCGAGCTGAGCCTGCTGCTTTTCAGTCATCCATTAGCATAGTTAGCAAATAGAAACTCTGTTATTGTGGGCAGAGATACAGTGCAAGCTATTGAAACTACATGCATGTAAATTAAAGTATTCCCAATGCTGTCACACTATTTGCAAGATTATTTTTAGGCTTACACCTAGCTCCTTGGCAGCCCTTGCCCTCTCAGTGCGAGTGGTGCCCTAGCTGACACAGGACACTGCTCCCAGCTAAGGCTCCTCTAGAATTCTCAGGCTTATGAAAGGACTTGCTAGTCCCATTTTAATGAGAAATCATGCCCCATCCTTACATAAACCCAGGTTAATTGCATCAGCTTTAGTGTATAGTTTTTCACTGACATTGCTGAGGGAAGCTATAAGCAGATTAACAAGTGCTGGGTGTATGTCTAAACTTTAATTACATATGTTAACATCCAAAGGTTGTGCAAGACAGCATTTCAAATGAAATGTGTAAAGAACATTTGGTAGTATTTTACATCCTGTGGAAACAGCATGTATACAGGTTTGTATAGTCTTACACATCCTAGTCACCTTTGGACTGAACATCCTAACAGACGGATAGGGAATATTAAGTGAGACTATAACATAACTTAACAAGAGGATCCCAAAGTCAAATTTTCAGACATGTTTATCCCAGAGGATAAACCAAACATTTTTAATTTTGCACTAAAGCCAATTCAATTACATAAAGTTCTTCCCCTGATTATTGTTTCTTGGAACCTAGTCTCAGCTGTAAAAGGTCATATAAGGGCTTCAGCCATATACATGTTAATGGACAATGATAAATGAATTATTACCGCAAAAACAAGGCACAAACTTATAGAAATCTTCTATTTCTTTTCAGGTGTTTCACAGAGGCTTGTCTAAGTGGCCACCTCATTCCTGCTCAGGTGGTTAGGGTCAGACTGATGCCTATATCAAAACCCGCTTCCTGTGCTTGCAGATTAATTTCTTCCAACATGTAAAAAAAGAGCAAAATATGAGATACATAATCTGTACTGAAGGGGAAAATCCAAATTGATTTATGAGATAAAGGTTTCAAATTCTGCAATGAAGAGTACATTATTGATGAGGACTGCTTTCTTTATCTTTTCTTATCAGCTGACAAACTCCTCAGTTATTTTGTAAGGACAGCATGGGGAATCCCACCACTGAGACTTTTTGCCTCCGTGACGGTTACTGAGAATCTGTATTGCCAAGACATCAGATCTTATCCAGTTATATAAATGCTCCCCACACAGATATGTTGCTTGAATAAAGTAAAAGTTAGAGACATCTTTCTCCCAGGAAATCTCTATTGTGTTGTGTTATGTTCTTTCCTCAAAAAATTCTAATTATTTTAAGCCAACCCTCCTCTTTAAAATCATTGTCTGTGTAAAATAGATTGGAGCAAAACAGTCAGACCCTTTATGTGTTTATGTTATTTCTTCCTTGGTAAACAGGTAAATTAATTTAAAATGTGACTTGTCTGAGATGGTGAGTGGAGGTATTATTTGAATCTTTCTTGTACTGGCATCAGAAAACTGGTTTGGTACTATCTCCAACTCAGAAGTCATAAAACAATTTGAGGATGTGGCTACTGGGTTTCAGAGCTGAGTTATTCTCTCTTTCATAATTAGTCCCTTTTTCACACTTTTCTCTATTTACAATATCAACCAACCACCCAAACCCGCCCTCTCGTCATACAGAATACGTGTGGACCTAAGATGCACACTATATATGAAACTCAAGAGGACTGGATCCAGTTTCCCTTCACTAATGCTCTGCCGTTCATGGGCTGGCCACCTGCATGGTCCAACAGAGGGAAGTGCCCTCTGCAGTTCCGTGGGCGCCACAAAACAACCACGGACACGGTTTCCTATGTGTCACTCATGCTGCAGTGGATGGGTCTGACTCCTGTTTCATTTCTGGTGCAGTCTGACTGGACATTTTGAACCTTTTCTTCAAGACACTGAGGAACTATAGAACATTGCAAAAGGAGAGCCAGGGTGCTATACCTTCTCGATTTTGACAGAAAAGATTCCAAGCTGAAAGACACAGCAGTGGCTGGTGGAGTTACTGCCAGAACCCTGGAGGACCAGCCTTACAAAAAGCCTACAACCCCACCAATCTAAAGGATATTTTCCTTTTATTTTATTGTGAAGCGGTGTGAGCAAACAAGCTTGATCTTCTTCTTCCATCTCCTTCTTCCTCCTCCTTCATGACGTAAACCTACATGCTTCTTTTGAAGTTCGCTCCCTAGATTATAAACGCTTTGGGACAGGGCTGTCCTTTGTGTTCTGTGTTTGCACAATGACAATTGCAAGATGTAATCCTAGAAGCCAGTAATAATAATAAATAATAAACATTTGTTCTGATTTCAGTGGTTCTTGATAAGTGCAAACAGAGCACAACGCCTGTGTTTGGTTCCTTTGCGCTGCACTGCATGAGAGAGATGTAATCCCCAAAATATGTGAATATGACCATCAACAGAGCAGTGGAAACATCTCATGAAGCAGAAGCAGATTCACAACTGCTGTAAGCACCCTACAGAGCAATATTTTCCTTCTAGTCCTGGACAGTTCTAAAATCTGTGTGGTTTATGGTACTAATGAAACCATCTTTCCAAATACAGTACTGATTTCAGCTTGGTACTTCAAGAAAAAGAATGCATCCTCTATGCACAAGGCCAGTTCATCTGCTTACTAATCTGAAATTAGGCACCCGAAGCATAATATTTTGGGCTGAGATAGCAGCTATTAGGAAACAAAAACTAACTAGATAAAAAAAACTTCCTCACAACACTTCTAACTTTCTAAACCCATTTAAAAGCAGTGCTATTTCCCTCCCACAAGTTGCTGCATGTTCACACTGCTACAACCAGTAGTCTATTTCACATGTCCTGCTTCTCCTTTCCTAGGACTTGGGTACTTTGCCAGACTGAAAGGCATCCCAAGGAGTGGGGTAAGGACACTGATAAAAGAAGTAGCTTTTAAAAAGTATTTTAGAACAATACATGAGTTAAACATAAAGATGACTGGAATAATTATAAAAGTATCATTGTTATTGTTTTTTTTTATTTTAGGACAAGAAAAATTTAAAATATTTCAGATTGTTTGTGCATTTTTAAAGGTCTAGTAAGGTAGATTACTTAAGGAAACATGTTTGGGCAAGGCAGCTGTGTTGCCTTATCCCATTAGAATCATAGAATGGTTTGGGTTGGAAGGGACCGTAAAGATGATCCAGTTCCAACCTCCCTGCCACGGGCAGAGACACCTCCCACTAGATCAGGTTGCTCAAAGCTCATCCAGCCTGACCTTGAACACCTCCAGGGATGGGGCATCTATGACTTCTCTGGGCAACCTGTTCCAGTGCCTCACCACCCTCACAGGAAAAAAATTCTTCCTCATATCTAAACATCTAACTTATGTTGCCATGTGCTACACATCTCCCAAATTTTATTGTTCCTGTTGTAGAATGTAATTTCTGTAAACTTACTGCAACAGTTTCTTTTAAAAATATTTGACAACACATTTTTAACAGGACTGACTTCTGTTGGCCTGGTTCAGTCTGAATCTCATAAATTCCATCAAATCTGTGGAGTTTCCCTGGCGTCAAAACTGCAGTAATTTAGGAATGACTCAGGCTTTGAATTTCTTGGATTTTGCCAGCAGGAACTTGAAACATGCAATTCAAAAATTACTTTTAATCGCATCCGGAGATCCCCATTTACTTTCAAAGATCCAGTCTTCATCGTCACATACTCTGGAATAGCAGCACACTTGGATTAATGTTTAGAAGCTTAATTATGCATCAATTACATGGGGGAATTTTAAATAAGATTTGCTGATCCTTTTGTTTCGTGGATTTGACTAAAACATTCTGTTTATTTTGGTATCAGTCTCATAGTTGGCATGACTGATTTATCTGATGACTACTTTATTTTACTCCAGCCAGAGATATACTGCCAAAATTTCAACAAAGGGCTCTTTTGGAAAGGGTTTATATTGTCTCAGTGCGTTCTAACTATTAGACACTTTATGAAAATGTCCATTGATTCCCAAAAGCTGCCTAGGAATGATATAAACTTAAGCAACTGAGCTTAACCAGCCCTTCTTCTTGATTTGCCTTTTCATCCACTGTAACTACTTGTCCACTATCCTGGTATTGGTGAAGTGTCTTTCAAGAAGGACAGTGTTATTTCTGCACAAGGGAAATGAGGGATGGTTTGACTCTGTGTGCACACGTGTGTGCACAGAGCATGTTTTATGTAAAAGCTCACTCAAAAGAATAAATGGCAGGCTTAGTTTTTGAAATAGCTGGTATTACCTCTTGCATGAGTGATATCCTGGCTGTCAGCAAATGCCTATCAGAAGGTCGTTTTCAGTGCTCATGCACTATGGCTAAAGAAGAAAGTGGATTTCCTTGAGGCATCCAAGCTATGGGGAAAGAGAGAGCAATAGGGCTTTGCACATCAAGGCCAGTCTGAGACCTGGACAACTAGAAGTCTATTCAATGAAGATTTACTAATGTGGGATAGAGATGGGCTCTTCAATCCAAGGTGACATTTTAAGGGCTACAGTTCTCTATCCCTGCAGCAGCTTTTGATGAAAATGTTGCTCCCTTCAGGCACAGACTGGGAGAAGGGAGACATGTAAAATATGGGAAAATTGCCTGCAGGTGGAAAAGAAGTAAATTGCTTTCAATGTGCACCCTGGTTTAGATTGAAAATTATGGGTATAAATTACATCCAACTTATATGAGTCATGGTAGGATTCACCTGCAGGTATCTGCTGAGTCGGAGTGGGATTCAGTATGTCCATACCTTCACTAATCATCCATCTGCTTTACTATCAGTTGCTGTGTCTAGACTGCTCCTCTGTCTTGGTGTAGGTGTCTCCCAGGGATAGGATGGATTCTGTCCTAAAAGGGGACAGGATCCTCTGTCCCTATTGACTATAAGGGGATGACAGAGTGACTAGTTCACACACAGCATCTTACATCACAGATGTCTGAAGTGGTCTGGGATACATCCCAAGCCTACGTGTAAGATCCAGCACAATAATTTTAGCACCTCATCTGTGCTCAATTTCAGGTGCCTGGTGAAGCAGGACAACATCTCCTAGGTAGGAAGAAAAACCCATGGGACCCACACGATTAGGGATTATTAATGTGAAAGACTCTGTTCTGTACACAAGATTATGATTTCATCATAAATTTCAGCTGTTATAGAGGACATCAATCTTACTCAAAACATTGCCTCTCCCGGCCAGCATCACTTGACTCTTCCCTGAACTGGCCATTAACTGAATGTTTTGTGTCTAAATGCTGTTTATATTTGATACAAGGAAGATAGTGTGCAGCTTGAGCACTCAAAGCATTTTGGCCTGTATTGTCTCCCCTCCTCTTCTGTTTTGGGCTGTTGCAGCTATGTTAGGAGAGTATTGTTTGGCAGTGAAAACAGCACAGAGAAGCGAAATAGGATGAATGTGAGACTTTGCTCAGGGCTGTAGATCTCTCAGCAACATGTAGGTCAAATCATGGGCATCAAACCTCTTATACAGAGCTATGTACTCTGCAAGCACAGAGCAAAACACCCTCTCCAAATACAGATAAAAAGCAGGAAATATATATATAATAAAACACAAGAACGTTTAATACCAATGAAACTTTGCAGACCAAAAGTCCACTAAAAGGCCTTAGTAGACCAAAGGTTACTAACAAGTTGATCTGAGATACTTTGTAAATTATATTTTTTGAATTACAACTTTCCACCTAAGTAGGCTGCAAGGGGGAGTCTGAGAGAGCAGAGGTGAGGATATCAAAGGACACATTTAACTTCCAGCAGCTAGAAATGACCTAGGGATATAAGGTTGAGATGATTCAGGTAAACACGGAGTAAAACTACTACAAAATAACAAAATCAAGCTAGGGTTTAGAGATAAATTGTCCACAGACAGACGAAAAAGGACAGTTGCTTTCAGGGTAAAGCTAGAATTGCTAGTAGCCTTTGTGGTAATCCAGGCTCACCATTTCCTGTGGGGTTGCCACTGGACATGGAGAACTGATCATGTTTTTCGTGTTTGCAGCCACTTTTTATGTATTTGAAGGCTATTTTCTAGTCTACAGTCAGTATGCTCTTATTTACACTAAAAAGTCTTAACTCTTCTAGTCTTTCCTTATAGGTCATTTTCATAAACTTGAGAGATTCTGGTTGCTTTTATCTATGAGCTCTTTCCAAATGCTCTGCGTTTTCCTTCAAGTGTAGTACCCACACTGGACACAGTACTGCAGCAGAGGCTTTCCTTGGGCCAACCAGAAGCCTTCTCAGGTCTTGCAGATAAGTCATTTTCCATAAGGACTTGCAGGTTTTTTTTACAACCCAGTACAATCTATATGTCATAAATTGCCTGGTCCCAGCTGAGGAGCATCCTGCATAGTGGATTGATCCCTGCTGGTCTATCTGCACAGACCTGATGGCTGACCAGGAGCTTGTGGGAATGTTTTTCTGTTGGGTTTCCAGTAAGTTGTTTAGAAAGGACAAAGTAGATATTTTGAAGCAAAGGAAGGAATAGATTATAAAAACTTAAAGTTGCTTGAGCAACAGTACAGGGTCAGACATAGCACTGAATTAATTTATTATCCTGTCTCTGCCAGGGGCATGAAGGAGACAGTAAGGCTGCAAAGATGTTGAGAGAAAAGAAAAAGAAAAGAAATAAATCCATTTAGAAAATATTGCTGTTGGTAGAATTGAGTGAAAGCAGATGTAACCCAGTGAACTTCAGACCTTGAAGTAATGTTATTTCTTTTGCTTACTGAGAAAAGTGAGCAATGCTAGTGAAAAAACTCTGGCTCGAAAAACCATTTTGTATGACTCATGTATAATGAGTCTTTTTGGAAACAGACTTGTCCTCATCATTCCTTCTTCTTTTGAAGAGGTACTCAGCAGTCTTGTACACTTAAGATGATACATTTCTTTGCTTCCTAGTTCCTTTCCCTTGTTCAGTAGAGCTTTCCCTTCCTTTAGTATTATGAACTACAACCAAGCAGTCGCTGCAAGGCTGTGTGAGCAAGTGGGCACAACATGGAACTATGTTGCTGGACACACATTTTTATTCCAAATTATCCAAGGTGGTAAAATTGTAAAGAACAGGTGGCTAAAAGCACTCAGATTCCTTAAATAAGTGCTTCCACTCATACTTTTGACTGTAACGCTAGTAGTTTTTTTGGAAATTATGTAATTTCCCCCAGTTGAGTGGTTAGCCTTCACTGAAATTCCAGAGAACTTGGGCCCATTCCCTCTTGTACTGAAAGTGGTGGCCTAATTAGCACCACCAGGTCGAGGCAGAGCCTTGTACCTCGCATATTCATTTTCTGCTTTCCTAATGCTTTCCTTCCACCAAGCTGTCTGACATATTTTGGGTGGCTGTGGCTGATGTGTTTTGTCAGGAGCTCTCTCCCTGCCCCATGACCCAGCTGTTGTACACCAGGTTTGCTTTCCTTGGCTGCAAGTGTTTTGCCTTCTTGCAAACTGTTCCTGGTAAACAAGAGTACAAGTAAAAGCCATTCCTATCTCCCTGACTCTGCTTTCATTGGGGCGCTTCTGAGACTTGCACACTTAAGTATTGCTGATTGAGTGTAAATCCTACCAGCTGGCCCAGACAATAAGTCGTGTCTTAGTCTGCCCTGAGCTTGTCCCTAGGTCTCTGCACTAATTGCCACCCTGCAGCACACGAGCAAGTGACCTTAGGAAGCACTCAAACATTTGCATATTATTGCAAATATAAAAATAATAATAAAAATCTGTGGGATATGGGGTTGTGTAGAGTATCTCTTATCAACAGGCTACACAAAAGCTCATTCTTTTGTTTATAAGGAACTACAGACCAGAGATGCCTGGATTTGCAGACAGGAAGGGTGAGGGGGGAAAACACCCCCACTTGTTTTCTCCTTTGAGCAACAACATTTCTCTTAACCTTAACCAAAGAAGGTAGTGAAGCCATTTGGCAAACAGACTTGTGTTAACTACCTTAGCTGGAAATGTTTATTCTTGTTCCTGTTAACATACACAATGCTCTGCTCCCTGCGTGCCAAGAGAATGGAGTGAAAGGACCCACCACTCCACACAGCCATCCACATCGCAGCCCATCGTACCCCTGCACTGTGCATCTGGGCAGGACGATGCCTGCAGATGGTAACTGCTACCTGCAGGGAGGGATACTGCCTTTGGCTGACATCTCTCCTCCTACCCCTGTCCTAGGTTGTGTCAAGAATAACCACTCAAGAGGGACCACCACCGCCAGCCATGGCAGGAGCGATTTGTTGCTTGGAAGAAACTTAGCTGAGCTATGGGTCGGGAGTGTCTGCACCCCCAGTGAAGCCCAGGACAAGGTATGCTTATAGTAATGCAGGACATCTAGATGCAGATTTTCTACCAGCCATTGATTCTCTGAGAGTGAGCCCTGCACCATAGTCTGGAAAGCAGCCGAGAGGCACTGAGCTGGACAAGCACAACCCCTTTGCTCCCTGCTCTACCCCTGCACCAGACCTCACCAACTCCAGCCACACTGCATCTCATTTACTTTAGGCGAGGATGGCTTTACCATATGTGGCCTCCCACTCCCTTGGGGATATTTCCAGCTGTATGTAATTGCTTTGACTATCTCACCTTGTACCTCAGCTGAGTTCCCTGTGCCTCCTGAAAGGATGTACCCATCTCAAATACCTACACAGAGGCAGCAGCAAAGTGATGGCCCCTCTGCAGCCTGTGCTGTCTGACCCCACTGTCAGCCAGAAACACAAGAGAAGACCTGCGGTGGTGGCCTCAGCTGGACATGCCCTTGGGAGAAGAGGGCTGAGGGAGAAAAACAAAGAAGGTGAAGGCCATGGGATTGGAAAGAGTTGTGCAGAAGAGCTGTGCTGTGGGGAAGTGCTGGTGTTTGCATCACCATGGTCACCTCTCTAGCAGAGCTCAGCAAGCAGTGCCAGCCTGCAGTGCTTGCTCAGCCCCTGGGACTGCAGGGTGAGAAGCCCTGGCTGCCATCAGCTGGCTAGGATGGCAGTGAGTCTTTCTGACTCAGCAGGAATTGACCTAAATCCCTGTCAGGGAGGAAAACAAATTTTCTGCCTTCTGCTCATATGCTGTCCCTGTCTGTGGTGGGTACCCTTGTTTTGAAAGCTGAGGTCCAGGGCTCTGACTAGGATGCTGGGTGACTTCTCAGCTGGTGGAACTTTTTGGCCAGGTTACATCCCCTTGGAATTTCAGCAAATCTCACCCCATTGGTACAGCTGATGTGAAGATTTCGTAGCCTAACAAGATGATACCTAGCTCATCAGGAAAGCTGGAGAAGCTTTGGCTCTTGCACTGAAAGGATATCTTCAATCAGAACAGGATTGCACTCATGAGGATCAAAACCCCTCCACCAAGCCAGGAAAACAGGTCTGTTCGAAGGGGACCTGAACCTTGCTGGCACAAAGAGGCACAAGGGTTGCTGACACTCTAAAATGCTGAATTTCTGTGAAAACTAAAGGCAGACCACTATGTTTCCAGAGATAACATGAAATAATCATGCTATTGGAGGTTTTATAATAGTCACTGAGCAAAGAGAAACTACTTGCTGCATGAAGATGTTGAAAGGTGTAAATTAAAGTTATCTATTACATTGTTTTTGCTGGAATATAATGTTGTTATCTGTTTTGTAAGGTGGAACATTTCCATTAAAATATGCTAGGGGAAAGCCAGAAACCTTTAATAATTATTTAGTTAATTAAGTCACCTCTTTTCTCCACTTCGTGAGAAAACAACTTCTGTTATTAACAAAATATGGCTGAATCATGGCCCAGTATGTGGTGTCAATGCTTACTTGGAATGGGATGCCAGCCTGGGGCAGCAGCTCAGGCTCATGGTGAGCTTGCAGTGGAGAAGCTGTTTATACCTTTGGAGAGTCCTGTTGTCCTGGCTGGCTGACTAAACTCTGTACTGAGACACAGCTAGTGAGTCACTTTCACTATTTCTTGATGGCTGGGGTTTGGTTTCTGCTTTTTGCTGCTTACAGGATGAAATATCAATAGGAAGGCTTTTATGTGACATTCTGTGTTATTGTTTAGAAATTCATTTGTGAAGAAGGAAAAGGCAGTCTCCAAATAACAGAAGATTTTGGCAGATCTCCATCCGCAGCGGAAATTTAGAACTTCTGAGCATTCATTTCCTTTGGAAATATGTATCAGTGTGCGTTGCCCTGATTATGAGCCTGAGACACATCTTTGTGACTGCCTGGTAACTGCAGAAGAGTAGCCTCACATCTGATATGGATACAAAAATAAATAGAAAGTATAGAAATTGGTAAAGAGGACCTGGTAGAAAACCAGTGTGTATTATTGTGAAAGCAAACTTGTGAGAATTTACAGATAGTCAGTTTTACTTCTCGTTTTGGCTGTCAGGTCAATTGTACTCTTTCAAATAGCAGTAGAGTGTGTGTAACTAACTTTTGGAAAAATTAGGAGCTAGAAGGGAAATTCTGGATTTTAACCTAAAATAATCTTAATAAAATAAGGTTAATGACATATCCAATTGATGTTGCACAGTATTAAAATATACCACGTGGAAGTCTTGATTTATGGAAAACTGTTCAGTAGTACAACATAAATCTTAACTCAGTACATGGAATTTTAGAATTCTGTCTTTAAGCAGGTTAATTCTGAGGATGTGTTTTACTAGATATTGGTTAATTACCTCCGGACTAAAATACATTTTGTTTAGAAAAGTTAACACAGTAGAAAAGAAATATAACTGTAAAATGATCACAGAACCATGGAATCATAGAATGTCCTGAGTTGGAAGGGACCCACAAGGATCATCAAGTCCAGCTCCTGTGCCTGCATAGAATAACCCCAACATTCATGCCACGTCAGTAGACTGTTGGGCATAGTCTTTAGAAGTCTTCAGTGCTTCCAGTTTATTTACTATTTCAGATCCTTTTTTTAGAAATTTAAAGGGCGAATGTCTGGTTGACCAGTAAAATGTACTTAAAGTGAGAGATGAACAAAATGTTCTCAGGAGATTTTGCATGTGCCTGAATTTTGAGAAGTACTTCACCAAATTAAGGCCATAAATGTTTAAGTTCCATATTTTGCAGTATTTGGGCAGGCAATAGCATCCCACAAAAGGTCACTGTAAGAGCAGAACAAGAATATGGCTTTCCAGCTTTATCTCCAGGCCGGAAAATTCACTCATCCCCTGTCAGTCCTCCACCTGTCACAAAGTAGATACTAGACTGTCTTGTTCTATGGGTCCATCTCATTTAGCCATTCTTATTCTTGAGTGACCTCAGCTAGCTAAATGCCAGTTCATAGAGTCTATGCTAACAGATTTTGGTGGATATCTGCTCAGTGTTTTTTTTGTTACCAGTGTCACTTCATCAAGTGACTCTTTTTAACATCTCTTGTTCTGTTTCCTTTGACTTTGATTTCCTGCATTTCCATTCATTTCTTTCCAACAGAAAGTATGTCTTGAAACAGAAAGACTTTGCTGGTTTATTATTAACAGTGAAACTAATGAAGATTTGAATGTTTGGCTTTGTGACTAAAATTTTATTTTGAATACATGTGTGTTTTTAAAAAAAGCAACAAAATCAAGCAAGATTTTAATAACACAAACCCATTATTAAATCCTGAGTACTATCAAAAGGGAAGTCTCACTTCTTCACTTCAATAGTAAAACATCCTCATATGTGCCCCTTTCCTTGTCAAGTACTCGCTGCCAGGCCTGTCCATCTCATACATTCAGCTTGAGAACCTTCTCAGCTGCCCAGCTTCCAGGCCTCTTGCCTCACCTCCCACATTTCTGGCTGTGCACCCAATGCTAAGATCATTGGTCAGCAGGTCCATGAGCTGCTGCTTGGCTGTTCTGGGCATATGAGGCCATAGACTGAGAGGCATGGAGTGGGAAAAGAAAGTGTCGTTGCAGATAATGAAGCCCTCCTTTAAGGCACAGCCATCCGAGCAGCTGTGCTCTCCCCATTGTTGGGAAATGCCTCCTTGGAGAGGAAAGCCATGCAGGAGCCCTGGACTTCATTATCCAGTCTGTAGACAGAATACTGACTGGATTGCAGGCATCTGCTGGGCACAGCCAGAGGTCCCTCACAGTACTGGCACCAGGGCTAAGTCAAGGAATAAGTGCCCTGAAAAAGTGGGAATCTGAAGCCCTCAGTAATACCCCTGGAAAGACCTCTGCTCCAAGCATTTGATTTTACTTGAATCAGTGAAACACCCAAGCGGATACAACAACCAGGCTCTAAAGCACCAGAGAGTCCCATTGCACCCATTCCAGGGAAGGCTTACAAGGATAACCAGATGCTGTAGATCTTGAGGCATGTGGGATATGGAGAGGAGTCCCATGTGCACAACTCTGTTAAAATGGCTGTGCATATCTGGAATCTTGCTCGACATTGCAAAACTATGTGTAAGCACCATGAGACATAAAATAACACCTGTGTTGAGGGATTTACCACCCTTATTGTCTGTGCAGCAATTTATTGTCTCTGCCAAACTGGTACTTAATTCTTCATGGTATCCACAGCAGAGATTTTTATGTATATATATTTTTTCCTCTACAATTCCTCATCTCATGACCATTTGCTAACTAGTTCCCCATTACCCACTCGTAGGCTATTTGACGCTCAGCCTCTCTCCTCCCTCTTGCACTGTTCCCTGAAAATGTCACATACCCTTGAAGGCTAAAGATTTATAATCTTAAATCTCAGCAGTGTGAATTCCAAAATAATCAAATTTAACGATTTGCACTTTGGTGTCTTTCTCTCACCCATCCGCCTACCATGGGTGGTTTTTCCAGGTCTCTTCTCCTGCTGCAGGGACTTGTAAAAATGAAATGGATTTTATCTCCATAACTTTGAATGAAGTTCTGGTTGTAGCACAGCAGCTGAAAGGATTAGAAGAGGTATATTGGCCTTAGGATCCGCAGTGTACACTACAGGGAAGTTCCCGTCCCCCACCTCAGTGCTTACAAGGTAGCAAACCTGTTTGAACAGAGGTATTTTAAGACTTTGGCTGCATACCAGTTACTGCTGAGTCCTATTCATTTTGCAGTACACTCGCTGCAGCTATGTGGGAATAATCAAAGAAAGCTAAAAGCAAAGCAGAGATAACAATCTATCCTGGCACAAGTATTAAAAGATGAAAGAGCTTTGTTATTAGTACCCCAATAACAAGCTTTGCATTCCCATCCTTGCACCAATTGTACGGAAACCACAATAGCAAATCACAGCATTTTGCCCCTTTCCTCACTGATTTTCTGCAAATAAAGACCACCTCTGGGGGCCTGTCCACCAGGAAAAATCTGTAAGGGTGATGGAAGAGAAGCACAAGCAGCATTATTCTTGTTGAAATCATGACGTTAGTGAAAAAAATTTCAGCACCATAACATCTGCCCTTGTACTGAGATGGGAAGACAGAAGGCTTATAGCACAAAAAGAGGATTACAGAGATGCCATCATATTGACAGGTGTAAATTAAACAAGAGTTAAAAGGAGGTCTGACCTTCAATGCCTTATGATTTCCTGGATTCCTGCAAATTTTAAAGCAGCGCCAGAGACTGTCCTTTGTAACCTGCCATCAGATTCTCCTCCAAAACCGGCAGCTGGCTGCGAAGCCTCCACCCTTGGTGTTTTCCAGCTGGCCCTGTATAGTCTAGGCCTGCAATTCTTGGACTCCCTTTGTGTATCTTTGTGGCTGCAGACCTCCCAGTAGGCACACCTCTTTCCAGTCTGCCCCATAGCTCTGAACTATTATGGTTCAAGTAATTGGCCAGAGCCAGACAGTCTTCATAGTAAATAGCAATAAATATAGCGATTCATTGTGGTTTACATTCATGAATTTTCAGAGCTTATAGATAAAAATCTTAGAAACAAAGAGCTCAAACAGAAAAAAAAATTTGGCAGCAAAGTGAGCCACTTTCCTTGTGGGAGAGGTGACTGTTGGAGGATGCCTGGGGCACAGTGATCATGAGATGGTAGAATTGTCAGTTCTTGGAGGAGTAAGGAGGGGGTCAGCAGACCTGCCACCTTGGACTTCCAGAGGGCAGATTTTGAGCTATTTGGAAGACTGCTTGATAAAGTTCCTTGGGAGGCAGTTCTAAATGACAAAGGAGCCCAAGAGGGCTGGATGCTCCTTAAGAAAGAAATCCTGCCGGTGCAGAGCAGGCCATCCCCGTGTGAATGAGTCGTCGGGGAAGAAAACTGGCTTGGCCGAGTAGAGAGGTTTATATTGAACTCAGGATGAAGAGGAAAGTTTATGAGCTTTGGAAGAGGGGGCAGGCATCCCAGGAGGACTGCAAGGGTGGTGTTAGATCATGTAGAGAAAAAAATTAGAAGAGCTAAAGTCCAACTGGAACTTCAACTGGCCAGTTCAGTGAAAGACAATAAAAAAATCTTTCTTCAAGTATATTAACAACAACAGGAGGACCAAGGAGAATCTCCCTCCTCTACTGGATGCAGGAGGTACAGTAGTGATGAAGGATGAGGATAAGGCAGAGGTACTTAATGCCTTCTTTGCCTCAGTCTTTAATAGTAAGGTGAGATGTTCTTGGGATACTCAGCCCTCTGAGCCAGAAGGCGGTGAGAATGAAGGTCCAACGATCCAGGAGGATTTGTTTACGGATCTGCTTGGACAATTAGACATACACAAGTCTGTGGGACCAGATGGGATACACCCAAGGGTATCAAGGGAACTGGCAGAAGTCCTCTCCAAACCCTTTTCGCTCATATACTATCAGTCCTGGCTGACTGGGGAAGTGCCACTTGACTGGAAACTGGCAAATGTAACTCCCATTTACAAGAAGGGTAGGAGGGAGGATCTGGGGAATTACAAGGCTGTGAGTCTGACCTCGGTAGCAGGGAAGGTCATGGAGCAGATCATACTGAATGCTATTACATAACACATGCAGGACAATCAGGTGATCAGACCCAGTCAACATGGGTTTATGAAAGGCAGGTCCTGCCAGACCAACCTGATCTCCTTCTATGACAAGGTTACCCGGTTAATGGACAAGGGAAAGGCTGTGGATGTGGTGTACCTGGACTTTTGAAAAGCCTTTGACACCATTTCTCACAGCATTCTGCTTGAGAAACTGGCTGCCATTGGCCTGGACAGGCACACCATCTGCTGGGTGAAAAACTGGCTGGATGGCTGGGCCCAGAGGGTGGTGGTAAATGGAGTTAAATCCAGTTGGAGGCCGGTCATGAGTGGTGTTCCCCAGGGTTCAGTGCTGGGCCCAGTCCTGTTCAATATCTTTATTAATGATCTGGATGAAGGGATCAAGTGCACCTTTAGCAAGTTTGCAGATGACACCAAGCTGGGTGGCAGTGTTGATCTGCTTGAAAGAAGAAAGGCTCTGCAAAGGGATCTGGACAGGTTGGATTGATGGGGTGAGACCAACAGGATGAGGGTTAACAAGACCAAGTGCCGAGTCCTACACCTGGAACACAACAACCCCGTGCAGCGTTACAGGCTTGGGGAAGCATGACTGAAGACCTGCCTGGAGGAGAAGGACCTGGGGGTGTTTGTTGACAACTGGCTGAATGTGAACCAGCAGTGTGCCCAGGTGGCCAAGAAGGCCAATGGCATCTTGGCCTGTATCAGAAACTGTGGTCAGCAGATCAAGGGAGGTTATTGTTCTCCTGTACTCAGCACTGGTGAGGCCACACCTCGAGTCCTGTGTTCAGTTCTGGGCCCCTCACTACAGGAAGGACATTGAGGTGTTGGAGCGCGTCCAGAGAAAGGCGATGAGGCTGGTGAAGTCCTCTGAGGAGTGGCTGAGGGAACTGGGGCTGTTTAGCCTAGAGAAGAGGAGCCTGCAGGGAGACCTTATCACTGTCTACAACTGCCTGAAAGGAGTTTGTAGTGAGGTGGGTGTTGGTCTCTTCTTGCAAGTGACAGGTGATAGGATGAGAGAAAATGGCTGTAAGTTGCGCCAGGGGAGGTTCAGATTAGACATCAGGAAACATTTCTTTACTGAAAGGGTGGTCAGGCACTGGAACAGTTTCCCAGGGAGGTGGTTGAATCACCATTCCTGGAGGTGTTTAAAGGTGGGTAGATGAGTTTCTGAGGGACATGGCTTAATAAGGGGAAAGGTAAGATTGTACTTGATGGTCTCAGAGGTCTTTTCCAACCAGATCATTCTTTGATTCTATGATTCTATGAAAACTGCTAACCTGTATTTCAGCTCTGAGATCCAAAAATCCACACTTCATAGACTTGTCTTGCCTCTTGGGGGACTCCTGGGCTCTGAATGCTTCCTCTGGAACTTTCCACAGCCGTGGAAGCCCCGGTTTTGCTCTGCATCTACTGCAAAGCTGCTGCTGGAACTCCCTGAGGAAAATCTCTTAGATACTTGAGAGTCAGACCCCTCTTTCAGTTCATATCTATTCTGTCAGAGGTTACTAGGTCAAACATGGCTCTCTGCCTATGTGAATGGCTCTACTGTCTATGAACCAATTCCTTCTCTAACTTGAAACCACCCTAATAAGACCAGTTATGTCTCAGTTTAATTCCTACCTAGGCTGAACAGTTTTATTTATTTTCTTCTTTCACTTTTGGGCATGAGGAGAAGGTGGCCAATAATATAAAATATATAACAGATTCCAAAAACATTTGTTGTATATTGTCGTGATATCTCCTGACCTGTAGTGCATTACCAACTTTGTCTTAGGGATCAAATCTGTCTGAGGCTATCTACTTTGAGCAGTGAGCAGACGTGGTCATCCAATGTCAGAACAGAGGACATAAGCTTGAAAAGAGGTTTGCTACAATGGAGAGGCAAACTGTGAGAGCAGAAAACCTTCTGTTATCAAGATTTAACACCCTATCTCTCTGCATGCACAGAAGTCCAGGTGCTGGAATCAGCATTGCATTCAGTCCAGACAGTGACTCTTCTGCCTGCTGAAAAATGGAGAGTGCTTTGGAATTAAGCCATAAAACTCTGCAAGGAATCCTGCCATGTCTCATGGTCATCATTCCTAAATTTGCAGTATTGCTTGTAGTATATATTTCTTTATATATTGATGCAACTTTGCCAGTGCTGTTCTGATTTTGTCTTTCTAAATCAGCAAATGGGTATTGTACACACTGGGCAGAAAAATTTAACTGAGAGGTGGCTTGGTCTGTCAAACACAAATCAACCATACTTCCATTCAGTTAGCATTTTTCCTAGAAGGATTCATTTGCTGCAGGAAAGCTCTTGGACACAGTTATCCTTTAACCTCAGTAACAGACCTTGTGACCTTTGACTACCCTGACTACCCTTTGACTACCTGGAGTATCCCTCAACAGAGTCCTCTGTGGCTGACCACCAGTCTAATAAAACCCTCCCCAATGGGTTTCTCCCTTCCTGCTGATAGCTGTGACCATTTTCCCCTGGCACCTTTCGACTCTTTTTTCCTGGAAGTGTTCAAGGCCAGGCTGGATGGGGCCTTGAGCAGCCTGGTCTGGTGGGAGGTGTCCCTGCCCATGGCAGAGGGGCTGGAACTGAATGGGCTTTAAGGTCCCTTCCAACATAAACCATTCTATGATTCTATGATTTCGCAAAAGTGCTCTGCTGCAGCTTTACCATGGCTCTCGGTAAGGTTAAATCACTCCTCTACCGTGGCAGTTGACCCTGGGGAAGCCTGGGGTGAGATACACTGCTTTTTCAGGATGAGAGGGACCTTGTTACTCCATCCTGGGTGGCTTCCCTTGCAGCACCATGGAGAGAGGAGTGACTGCCTCCCGCGGGCTGGAGTGGGAAGAGGGCAGGGAGCGAGCAGGGAGTGGGCAGGGAGTGGGCAGTGAGCACGTGAGGATCAGGCAGGGCATGAGGATGTGGCAGGCAGCTGGGAGCAGGAGCACAATTTCAGCCTTCACTCAGCTTGCCCTTCCATGTAACCCCATTTGTGATGAGTACAGAGCAGTGGTGTTGGCTGCTGGGGGATTTAGCGCTATGTTCCCTCCTTATAGGCTCAGGAGAAGCCTGGTCTTGGCTGTCCCTCGGGCTCACTGTCAACTAGCAGTAATTGAATGGATAGTGTGTTTTCCCTGGCGGGAAGTTTCTGTCCAGTGAGGGAAACGCTCATGTCAGTCCTTTCCAGTTCTAGGCTGAACTTTTGTGCAGGTTCCTGAGAAGGCTGCTAGTGTCAACCTGAAACACGGCTGGAATTGCCCTCCATGGTCAGATAAACTCAAATGTTGTTCAGACAAGCAAGGCTGCTTTGGGTGCAGGTGTTGCAATACTTGTTGCCTTGTTTCAGCTTCCTTCCACCTTTTAGCTGCATTGCAACCACAGCAGCAATAAATCTGTTGGCCAATGTGACCCAGAACTCCTGGGCATTGCAATTTGTGTATTGGCTACCATCAGGATAGCACCACTTGCCCCACCTTGCTCCGTCAAAACAGGCACTGGCAAGGCTAAGAGATGCCAGTGGAAGATCTGAGGCTCAAACAAGCAAAGGTGCAAGGAAGTACATTTCTTCTGCTTTCTTGTACACCTCCCTGACTGCATGGCATGGAAAATCAGAGTGCAGGGGAGTCATGAAACAGCAGTATGGGCTGGGTATGCCAGCTGCTGAGCTAATTGTTTGAAGAAGCCTAGCGTCTGTCTTGACAGACTAGGGAAGCCTCATAGGAAAAGGAGGTGGCATAATTCCATTTTGCTAGTTACACTTCTGTATTTGATGTGAAAGAAACAGCAGAACTCTGTAGCAAAACTATTTAAATAAAGCATCTGAGAAATGCTAGACAACTGAAAGCTGGTTCTTGTCAAATCTGGATAATTCTGGGATTGTGAGATCTCAGGATGATAAAAATGGGAGGAATGAGAACAGAGTAACTACCGCCTGTGTAGCACTGAGGGTTTAGCAGGAGACAAGTAGGTGGAAGATCCACCATAAAACGTCAATATCTTTCTGGAGTCCAAAACACCTCTGACTCCAAAGGAGTTAGGAGTTTTGGTTCCCAGGCTCACCTTTTGATGTTTTTTTTTTTTGTCTTTCTTACTGATAGGGACTGAGAGGTTAATCAGAGGTTAACAGTTTTGTTAAAAAATATTGTCTCTTTGCTAGCTTTAATTCCTAACATTTATTGACTGTGTGAGTTTATGCCTGTGTGTAATGATCCCTTGGTTTTGATCATATAATTTCCATGAGTATATGTAGTGCACTAATAATTGTAACCAAGTTAACTGAAGAGACAGTATTCCCAGATAATATTTAGCTTGAAGTTTGCTGCGTTTGTGTCAGATCTAATGAATAACTTTGTTGTGTTCTTCTCCCAAAGGTGCTGATTTAAGGAAAGACATTGCTTCTTCCCACAAGTATTGGCTTAAATGATTGTAGCTACAACACTATTACCGTTCGTACTACAGTAAATACATTGTACTCCTCCAGGGCCTTTCATCTGAATGTTTCAGTCACTGTAGCGAGGTACACTGGGGCTGTACATGAATGTTCATGTGCTTTTGGCAACAGCTCAGCTAGCATGGATACTATTAGCAGTGTGGCCGTGCTAACCCAGATTTCCAGAAACATGAAATCTTCAGGATCTGTAGGTGAGCTGGGTTGTAGAAGCTGAATTTTTATTGCCTTGGCTATGCTTCTATCAGAACAACTAGTCCTTCAGTTGAAAGTGCATTCTGGTATATACCTACCTACTGCCTAAGAACGCAGGGTAATCCTGCTAAAGACAGATCTCTGGAGTCCGTGTCTTTTTATTAATGTGATTTAAATAGGAAAAATGTTTATAAAATTTAATAGAGCCTATGTAGAACACCAGCCCCCTACCCCACAAAGTCCTTTCCGAAAGTGCAATCAAAACTTCAACGACCAAATGAATTTGCTTTGTAGTAGAAGTGATTTATGTTATTTACTGCTAATACTTTTTGTGAGGTAACCTGAAGATAGATAGGTAGGCATTGATTAAGAAGCTTGTGCAACAGAGTTTTCTTTGGCTATACGACAAATTACAGATTCCATGAAGCCATAAATGTGCAGAAGAAAAGGCTATATTGCCAGCCCACCCTGACATTGGCATGCCAAGAACGATGATATATTGAAGCTCTGAGGACAGAGATGGCAGCTCGTTATTTCTTTAATCTGAATGTTTTATTATTTTACAATGTAGGACAGAGTGAGAGTGCAAAGCTCTCTCCCTGTTAAACTCTTGTTTTCCTTAGATTATCAGGAGTTTATGTTTAGCAGGTTTTCCAAACAAAATACCTCACTCTTTCCCGGTAGTGTTTATCTTACATGTAACATTACCCTTTGCTGGTGTCTGCACTTGCAGGTTAAAATTAGATTTTCTAAATGTCAGTACAGCAGCTTGCTACACTCTAACAGGAGCATTCTACTTTAATTTGTTGTGAGTTTCTTGTCTGTGTTACTCTAAACAGCAACTAAGCACAATCTCACTCAGACACTTAAGTTTATATTTAAAGGATGCACACATAATGATGTGTATTTTGTTTATTCAAGTTTCAATCTGTCAGTGATCAAAGTAACAATACAAAGTGGCAAATGGATTACAGCTGACTATTCTGAAAGCAGCTTTCGTACTACTAATAATAGCAATAACGATAGTTTCTAGTTATTGATGTACTTGACATTGCTTTGAAAAAAATGATCGAAGTGCATGAGAAGGCTTCCTTCTTTTCCTTAAATCTTGACAGAAATAATGCATAAATAGTCGTTTTCAAAGATATAACATTCACTTTTAAGGTGTATGTGTGAATTTCTATGCCTTTTAAGTCATTTATTATGAACGGCATTCTTTAAAAGAAGTAAAAGTTTTCTTATCCATTCACATCACTTTAATAATTTATGATGGTTTTGAGCAGGGCATGATAAAACGCGTACAAAAATGACCCTGAGTTTTGTCTCAAGACTCTCTGTACATTCAAGAGTCAACCTGTATGTCCCAGCATGCAGTCTGATGTGGCAGAGGCATGAGAGGCAAGAAAAGGTATGGATTTGTAGCATCCTTGCATATCCATGTTTCCATGTGTGTGTGAGGTGTATGTGTATGACCCCATTTATGCAATATGGTAATACCCATGCAACAGTACATTTTATATCTTGTTCAGCCCCTCACTGTTAATGTCTTATAATAGTGCTTTTTCTGGTCTCATTAAAGCTTAGGAAAGCTCATTCTGCCTAGCCTGGATTTCTTTTCTTTTTCCCTAAAATGCCAGTGTCTTAGCCCATTTTTCTTTCTACTTTTCTGACTCTGTCTTGCTATGTGCTGCTCACATTCTGCAGATCAGTCCCTCTGCCCTTGCCCTTGTGTGTACTTGCACACAGTTTCACTGAAAACACTGCCTGTTCTACTGTGTCAAGACTTAACAACAAATACAAAAGAAATGTCTTCATTGATTGCTTTATACACACAGCAAAACAGAAATTACATTGTGTAGTACACTTTTAGATAGTCCCTGTCTCTGAGAAAACTTGTTCCTTGTATAAGGCAAGAAGATTCCATTTGTTTTTACGCTCTGATAGACGGCTTCCAATTCCAACACTTTCTATTAAAAAGGACATTCTGAAACAGCAAACATTTGATCTTTAAAGTTAAAATATTAGCCTGTGATACAGCAGGTATATAGATGTGCACTTAACTTTCCAGCATGTGAATATTTGCATAGCATTCTTGGACGCAGTTCTTCACTATCTAATTTCCTTAGATACTAAGAAGAGTACCGATAGCCGTCACAGACCCTGATATATCTTTCCTCCTTTCCCCATCTGGCAAGTAGGATGCTTATTTTTGCACGGAAATTAGAGCTGGAAGTCAGTTTAGTCCATCTCTGTGCGAACACAGGTTTGTTACTGATAGTGTGTTTACTGGAACTTTATCCAGAACATTTATCACATATTACCAAGCACAGAGTAGAGCTTACTGTCTTTCTTGGAATACGTATCATTCCTACAGAGTTGTTTCTGATATTCTGCCTACAATATCCTTTGCTTATACTCATGACAGTGCTTTAATCATAATCTCTTGCACAAGCCAAAATAATCTTTTTCTCCTCAGGCTCACATCTTGCAATGCACATAGCTTTCCACATGTTCCAGTGAAATTACACTTACTTACCTTCTACTTTGAAGATAGTAAGGTGAGGTCTGCAATGAAAAGCACCCAGTGCGTTGCCGGCACAGTTCATCCAAAGACCCTGGAAAACCCAGGTTGCGGTGATAACAGATGATGCTCGACTAGTGACTTTCCACTCATTTGATGCAGTAGCAGCAATAGCAGCTCCTAGCCCACAGAAACAAAATATGAAAGCTATAATCTGTATTCCTAGCATGTTTCTCTGCAACCCAGGGACTCAGTAATGCCACTGCGTGAAGAGAAAAGTACTTTAGTCATGTGAGTAAGCAAAAAGGCATAACATAAGCAAATTATACTTGAACAAGTTCAGTAACACTTGCTACGGAAAGTTAATGTGCCTGAAAGAAATTGTCATGGATGAGTGAGTTAGGAAAGGCTGTAGGCATTACAAATGTTAAGAAAGACAGACAAGGTACAACTTCATGGGAGCTAATTACTAGTACTTACTTACTAATTTCTAATTGTATAAATTAATTGAAATGTTTTCATATTTTTTTTCAATTAAGGTATTCCAGTTAATGCTTAATTTTTAGTTAATTGGAAACTTACAACCATTGCATCTAGCAAAATAAGTTCAGAGTCCAAACTGTACAGTGCTATTTAACAGATTACCATAACATTTCAGAAGAATCACACAACACTTGAAAAATAAATTTTTTAAAGGCTGTGAAATTAATTCAGCCATAACAACATACAAGCAGCTCTAAACCAGTAGCATCTTACAGGCAGTATCTGTGGATGTATTTGTAGAATAGGAAATCTAGGTCAATTACAGAAACAGCAAGTGGTCCCCAGGCAGTGATGCAGCAGTCAGCAGAATAACCATAATGCAGCCCCCATTGAGACCTGTTCTCTGGTCAGCATAGAAAATTTACTGCATCTTCTGGTATGTCTACTGTGTACAACGAACATACCGCAGAAACATCTGTCCCACCACTTTTTACTGAGCTCCTGCAACCTCATGACATGAGAAATCTTCAAAGAATATCACTGATTTAACAGAAAGTCATCCTTTTGAGTGGAAGACACTGACTCTTAGCAGAGCTAATAAGTTTGGGTGCAACACTACACTGGAACAGCCGTTCTATAATACTTCCAGTTCTTCAGTAAATTTTCAGTAAAATTGTGGGCCCTACGCAAGATTTTGCAAATATATGGAGCCTCTGGTCTTTCAATATGCCAATTTCTAACTTTATTCATGCCTGTCCTCATGCTCCAGTCCTTTTGGCCTCCTTTTTGAAGAATGAGCATGTCTCTCCTCTCTTTGGTGCTTCTAAATGCCACTTGATGACATGAGATCACCCTGGAGATCACTTTTGACAATGAGAGTAGTCTATTTTTTTTCCGTTTGCATGCTTCTAGTGTTACTTCTCCCTGTCACAGCTGCGATAAACACCACACTGAATTTTGGCATCTGAATGTTTCTGTAAACATCCCAAAGCTCAAGGAGCAGTAATCATTGATATCTTATGTAAAGACCAAGAGGAGTTTTGCTGAGACTGTCCTGTTGAGCCATTTCCTCATACGTCTACTTTAACCTCAGCAATAAGAAGTAAAACCCCAAAGTAGGATTATTCAGGCTTCAGAGAATTACACTACAAGGAAGAATTTCTTTTCAGAATAATTAGTCGTCTCCCATCCCAGACATCAAGGGCAAATAGAAAGCTTTTTATTAACACAGCCGGCTTGAGAGACATGGGAAGTGGTTTTGCTACAAGAGCAACAGTGTATATAGCAGGTTGTTTTAATGATGAGGACAATATTACATAGACAGGAAGCAATTTTCCTTGCTGTCAAATAATGCAGTGACATACTTTTCTTATGGCAAGGGTCAACCTTCATGTAATCCCTCATATATCTTTTCACTAAATTTGAAAGAGTATTGAGGAGAATACAGAAATGTGTCTATCTTTGAAGCAGATTCCTGAGTGTTAGTAATCTCTTTTGTTCTGCCTCTGCCATACAAAGTGTGTATTTGTGAGGGGTTGTTTTAGTTCGTAGAGGAGACTGAGAAGAGGTACCTTTCTTTTTTTTTCAAATCTGCCCGGTGACAGTGACAGCTCAGAGAAGCTCAAATGCACGTTTTACATTTGATGCTAAATTCAGGCCTTGTTCTGGACTTTCCTTGTTCTCCTTACTGATCTGGGAAAAAATATGAGAAGCTGCTCATTTGGGCTGGAAAAGCAAAGGTAACTGGATGCATTCCTCTCTGCTCTGCTTTTGGCTATACATGGCAGGTATGCCTTATCAACATAGCTTATGAGGAGCTACCCAGGCTCAGCAGGACAGGACTACCTGCTTGCTTCTTAGTGATGTAGGCCAAAGGCAGCAATGCCTCTTGAGTAAGATCTGGGTCTCTTAAACTGGAATCATGGTACAAAAGGGATTCACATTTCTCGTTCTAGATAAACTGCAGTACAAATTCCTAAGTCATTTCTTCTTCTCACTCTTAGATGATAATATACAGAGCTCCCACTCAGTATGAATTTTCTCATGACTGTCCTGCTAGTGGGACCCTGAAAGTCACTTAATTTAGTGGAAACCGCCTGTGGGCACCACTTAAGCTGTAGACTACACTTCTTGGGCTTAAGAAGTATCTAGTGGTTTCTTGGCCTTCATCTTGATTCTGCTCTAGTGCATGACTTTGTGGAATTTATGGTTACAAGCACTTCACCCTGCATTTTTTCTAGGCAGTTACTGTGTGAGTGATGAATAAATTAAACAGATACTTAAGTGATAAGAAAGAAGTAAGCAGTCCTGTTTACAACCCTCATTTCTTCTATAAACTGTCAGGAAGTAAGTTAATCAGTCATTTAAGAAGTTCAAGGCAAAGTTGAAAGTTAACCTGTTAATGGCATTTTCCATTATAGAAAAACTTCTCTGTTACTGAACAGACAAAAGTTGGAATACAACTGGGAGCTCGAGGAGTGTTTAAACATAGAGTTGGAAAAGGGGAGAAACATTGCTACAGACCTTTGTTGAACTATTTTCCCAAAATTCCACAAATACAGTGGCTGATCATGTGACATATTGCTGACTCTGTTTCATTGCATACAAGTAATATTTCTATTACTACTGATATGCTCTATTTAAATCAGTCCAATGACAGTTTTTAAACACAGCCGACACTTTGCAGCAGGGCAAGAATGTTTACCCAGGTAAGCTGTAGCCTTCAGTCTGTGGTTTCTACTTCAGCCTATGTTACTCGTTGTAACCTACAAGCCAGAGGAGTTCCCAAAGCTAGTATGTTGGCTGATACAGATATGACTGCTGACAATGTTTCTCTTGTGAAGACATACACACTTAACTGAACTGAAGTAGGTATAGTAAAAGTTATGGTAAAAAATAAAAAAAAAAAGTGCAAATCAATCCTGATATTATCTCGATAAAATGAAGAGTGCTCTGCAAAGGAGGTAGCTACAGTAACATAGAGACAATGTGACAGAAAAGTAATGAGTAATGACAAATATATCCCCCTGCAGAGTGGATGATAACTGAAATTGATTGTAAACAGTGTGGAAGAACTTATGAGAGGCCTAAACAACCATGGAGAAGTTGGACAAGCAGTGAAACTAGTTACAGAAGTTACAGAGACTTGAGTAATTGACTCAAGACTTCTGGAGAAGTTGAAAAAGTGGAAGTATAGTGTAAAGTGGTGCAGTAGTAAAAGCATGGGAACATCTCCATCATCACTGGGAAGGACTAATATGGCGATATGACTGGGCCAATAACACAAACACAAGAAGGGTTCCTGAGAACTGGCAGTGAAGTGTGAGATGGTGTTGCAAGTACGAAGGGTGTATTCCAGTTGCTTGCCAAATCCTGCCATCTCGCAACCTAGATACTCTGGGTAAATGGGAGCAGACATAGGCTGAAGGTGTACCACCTAGAGAGGAATTTCAAGGAGCAATTAAATCACTGGAAATGGGAAAGTTGGGGGAAAAGACAATTTCACAGTTTGCTATAGCAAAAGGACGTGCCCTGGCCAGTGAGGCTCTGTCGCCCCCATGGCAATCTTCCACCACCTTATATGGTGGCATAATGCAGTTGTGATCTGAGAAGTCTGCTGCTCACTTTGTTGCTCACAAAGTGCTGGGTGACATACACAGAGAAGGTAATTGCACAGTCTTACGCTTACTCCAAATCTGTTGCTTTTTATTGAGCACTACAGTAACAATACAATAATACGATTATAATATTAGTTTTACATACTATAGTATAATCCCATTATTAGCAGTACAGTGCTGTAGAACAGAAAGGGAAACTTCATATACTCATCACTAGGAGAATGGCTTTGAGAATATACAGATGCAGCAGGCAGCCCACTTCAGGATTTACACTAACTGCACCCAAGCTAGGTATAGGTGTGTTTTAAGAATATACATGAATCATTAAATTAAAATATGCATGTATTTAACATCTATATAGACATAAGCTATATTTTATTACATTTTTAAGCATTTTATGTTAGTTGTTTAATAGGTGAACTACTTAAGTGCGTTAATTACATGAGCACTTTTTGAACATTTCCTTAAGAACAGGTGGGATTTTGAACAAATGGTTCAAATCAGTGTTTTATGGGAGAATAAAATAAACAGGATTAACCCTGCTTTTTTTTTTCCATCATGTTGCTTAACTGGACATTAAGGATAAGAGACGGATTTGAAAATGTTACTTTTGGATGATCTAGCATTAGACTCTTTAATTTATGCTATTGACACTTGATACTAGCAAATACATTTATATTAAAGGCATTTGCTATTATTAAGTGTATTGTTATTGTTGGTACACTCTGCGTAGACTTTCAGTAAGTGGTAGAAATCCAAAATATTTGCATCTACATAAAACTAAAAAATGTAAAACAGTAACATGTTGGGAGTTGAAATGGTAGGGCAAGTCATACGTTTGATCAATGCTGAAAGCTGCGGTGAAATTCAAGGTCATTGTGCTCTGCAGAGAGCTTCTGAACAGATGTTGATGAGGTGATGGGCTCATGTTTTTTACAGAGTGATCTCATCAAACTCAGACACTATTAGAATTAGCCTATGCCACAGTGTACTGATAGCATTACTGGAAGCAGTAGTATTAGACACAAACAAGCACCAGGGTGCTGTGGAAAGAAGAGTTAAATGCTTTGAAATGTAGTAGATACAAAGTGAAATGATTGCAACGCAGATAAAGAAGGAAGGAAGCTGGGAAACAGGCAAAGAGGGTAGTCACAGAAATATCGTGATGCAAATGCTACAGATAGATAAACATAAATACCAAAGATAAACCTCATGATGCTGAAAAAAACCCATTAATCTGCAGTCCAAGTGAAGTCAACCTTGATAAAGCCTGCGTAAGGACTCCGAGTGTGTCTGCCCCCCTTGGAGGTTCGTCTGCCAGGGGTCAGGGCCAATTTACAAACAGTGCAGCCTTTTCTCTGTAGATGTGGGGAGGGGCTCCCAGTCAGCATAGTGCTGCAGGGAAGCCATGGCCAATGTCCCTCTGCACCCCATGGGATCTGTTTTTAAGCTGAGCATCCAGAGCTTTGCCTTGCCAGAGCTACAGCACCCGTTGCCTGAGAGCCCAGCCTGTGCTGGGCTACGAGCTGATGGTTTGGAGCTGGACCCTGTCCCTGACCTGCCAACTCCACTTCCTAGCTTGACCTTGGACTCACCTCATTGCTATGGACCTTCATGACTATCGCTGGGCTGTGTCTGACCCTGGTCACTGACACCATGGACTGCTGCTCCCTGGGCTGGCACGCATCCTCACTGGTGTGGTGGGACGTGCCCTGGCCAGTGAGGCTCTGCCACCCCCATGGCAAGCTTCCACCACCTCATAGCCATCTCGGGCCAAGCTGAGACCTTTGCTGAGCATGAAGGTACTTGGCTCCTCTGCTCCTCACAGGCTGAGAGCCATGCGTCTGTCCTGAGGCTCCCCATAGCTCCCACTCTCAACACAGCTTCAAGCCCTCTAAAACCCCTGGCCCAGACCTTGGTGGCACCTGAACCTCTCTGCACAGACCTGATGCCCCTTGGGAGCAACTTCAACTGCCCCCACAATCCCAGGTCTCTTCAGGGATGGCCTGTCCCCCTCACCCTACTGCCTGATCTGGACCCTATAATAGCACCCCCAAGGAACCATGCCCTGAGAAGCCATTATCCAAATGCCTGGGCGTTACTGGCAGAAGCCATTGTAGAATCACGGAATCAAAATCCTCTTTATGTATAATTCACGTTATCTGATTGTGTCAGTAGTTTTGAACAAGTATATTTAAAAGTAACTGCAAATAACCCTTCCTGAGTACTGCATTGTGCTATTGAGTACAGAGACAGAGAGAAAAAAGAAAAACTTAACATGAAGGATATACATGAAATGATATTCTTAATTCTGAAGAAAGCCAATATTGTTCTGATAGCCTTTCTAAAGGTCTGTGTCCACTGAGCCAATGCCACCAAGCTCGCCAAGAGCAGTGAGGTAGCTATATAGATCTGTCTTACACCTCCAAACAGACCAGGTGGAGAGCATATGTGAGGAGCTCGAGGACTGGCACAGCTCTTTGTTGGCTAGCGTGTTCCTAGCTTACCACCCAAGTGGACTTAGGTCCAGCAGCTACAGCCCTTTTCTTAAATCCAGCCTTGCTGCTAATTAAATACACACCCAGGCAGTCCATCATCCATGACTCACACACCTGACTGAGAACTGCTAACCACGTTAATGTCTTTCAAAGCTGTCAGGAGCCAGTAAAGCATGATCACAGCCCTCCATGGGTTCAACCCAGCTTCCCCTGTCTTGTGAAAACCAGCAGATGAATGCAGTACTGAGAGCAGCCAGGAGGGTGTTCAGTGAGGTCTGGCCCCTCCTCAGCTCGCTGTTCACAGCAGGGCAAGGACTGAATAGGAGGGGAATTGCAATGCTGTGTCGTGCTCATCTCTCACTAACTGACTCTCATATGGATTACTGGCTCTTGATACTGCAGCACCTGCAGCAAGAAGGAACCCTTATTTTCCATCTTTCTGTATGTCACAACATGGATTAGAGTGCAACAAATCTTTTCACTGAGGCTGGTCTGACTAAAGTCTATCCTTGGAGAAGGCATTTGCTTCCGATTTAATGGACGACAATGTCAACAGGAATGTGTTACTGAGCAGTTTGCTCCAATGACAGATTGTTCAATACCTTAAATGCCTCTTCATCATTGAGTGTCTCTTCTTTTGCTTTATTAAACTACCTTTTAATATTGGCTACTCTGGAAATGGGCCAGGTTGGTTGAGATGATTTTTTTGAGGTCCCTTCCAACCTGAGGTGTTCTATGAAACAATTTGTACTGAAATTAATGTAAAATTGACTCTCAATTACAGTTTCATAAACTAAGCACTTTGAGCTCTTTCAGTCTTGCATTAAACGTTTTCTTGAATTTCCAGATACTTTATGGGATTTTTTCTGCATCTTTTCCAATTTTTCAACTTTCTTGTCAAATTATGGGCACTAAAATGGAAAATTATAGTCTAGGATTGCCAGATCCAATGCCAAATTTAATTTTTTTTACCCAAAATAATCTGATTAACTTTATTTTCCACAGTACTGCATTGGAAACTCATGTTCAATAATGACTCTTGATTGTTTTCTAAAAGCATGATTTTCCAGAACTGGAAACGTAACAAATTATTCTGTTAAAAGAAAATAATATTTGATGTCATCTATGTTAAAGAAAGGCTTGCTCATTTACTGTCCTAAATGAAAGATAATAATGTTTTTTTTTTAATTACAAGAAAAGTCCTGGTAAAAGTAATAGTCCTTGGAAACTAAGAAACAAGGCCATCTTAGACAGCTGCTGAACAGCTGCTTTGGCAGAGTAAAACCAGTCCAGCTGGAAAACAAGTAGTTCAATGAACTTTCAATATTAAAACATATCCTTCCTAAAAGTTTTAAACCCTGGAACCATGCCAGAGGTAACTTTTTAGATTTACTGACCATCCTTTCCCATTCTGTGATCTGCTTAACTTCACATAATTAGCCAAATGTCATGCATGGTGCTTGGAAATCAAGCCATTGTCATGGTGTTGCAGTTTATGATGGGAAATACATTACTGACCCACTTCGATTTTGCAGTGCTCTTTGTGGTGCTTTCTTGTAAACAGTGTTTTTCACACCTCTGCATTTGCACTTTATCATGTCCCAACAATGTTTGCATATTTGCCTAGAGAAGTTCTCAGACTGAAAAGCCAAACTCCTGCATACTTCAGGACAAGGATTAATGCAATTATTCCCGCAATTTCAAAACAGAAATGGTGATGTCTGAAGAAAAACTTTGCCATTTCTTATAGTAGTGTCGGGTCTTCAGGCCCAGAGACTAAAGGAATTTCATTAGCCTGATGATGATATTTATACATGGTTATACACTGGGCTAATGTTTGTAGTTTATTGTTGTTTCATTTGGCTTGGGAAGGGAAGGGTGGGAGTAGGAAGGGGGAACGGTATCAGTCAGAAGCTGGAACAGCTGGGAAGTGATAGCTATGTTTTTCAGAGGCTGGGCTTTGGCAGGAATGAGTACTTTGTATGTGGAGCTCACTTCTCAGGTATCCAAAAGCAGAGTACAAGGGAGAAGAGCTGTGCCTTCTCCCCTCTGGTCCTTGGCCCTGGGCTGAGGGAACTTCTTGTCCTCTCATTTTCCCCACCTCCTCCCTCCTTAAAGACAAGCTGATGGCAGAGCCAGGAGAGATGAAAGGGAAGAGAAATGAGGGTAGGATAGGGTAAGGGATGGGAGGAATCTGCAATCAGCCGCATTTACTGGCTTGTGTTGATCCACTCCTGAATATGAATGCACATAGATATGCTCAGTGGGACAATATCTAGGTCTGAAATCCATGCTTAACACACAGTGGGATCAATAGCCTCTCTGTTATGTCCCAAAAGCATACCTCCCGCGTTTATTGTTCCTGGACATCCTGAACCAAACCTTGAATCTCATCCTGGGTGACTGAGCTGATCATCGCTACAGTTTTGAGCCTGATGGGGCAAAATCACAGGGAAGAGCTTTGAAAACATTCGTATCGTCTGAGTCAACATCACCTTCTTGTCTCAATCATCTTTCATCTTGTGCGTATAAATTGTCTTTTTTGTCTTTCTTTAACATTGAGTTCTTTATTCACACCCAGGAGATAATTCAGTTAGGAAGATTTTCCATTTTTTGAGGATGGGCTATAAAAGATTCTCTAAAAGAGACTGTGTGTGTCCAGAGGTTAGTCAAAATAAGGCTGTTGACCTGACTTTAGTGAGCACAGAACAAAAAATACTTTTTCATTTCAGCTGGCAACTGCAATCTTTCTGAAAGTTCCGTATCTCCTTGGCACTGCCAAACTCATTAGCTATCATTTGCTTTTTGGAATTGGCCAAATACCAGAAAAGCAAATGGTTCTCAGCAATTTGGAAAGAACTAAGTAAAAACATCTTCTGCAACAGGTATTTTGCAGCTCTCTGAGTGATACCATGCCAAAGCCTCTATCCTGTTACACACGCATTCAAAATGTCTCAGTGTTTCTCCCTCTGCCTTTCAACAGATTTGCAGTGGGCTCAAAAAGTAGAGAACTTCGATTTAGACAACTGTAATCATATGTCATCACAATTTCATGTTTTCTATCAACAGCATGTACAGTTTAGTAGTGGTGACAAACATGATCTTTGCATTTCACATTTTTTATTTCCTTTCATATTTTCTACACACTTCAGGTGGCTGAATGCTAACCCTGCTTCTTGAACATAGGTAGATAGATAATGTTTTGAAAGTTATGCTTACAAAATACAACTTCTATATCCTTTAAATGAAAGCACGGATTTTGCATCTTTGCCATGGGTTACTTTCCTCTGATAAAACTAAGCTAAGGATATGACTACACATACAAACCCATATCATTAATATGATATGCATATGACTAATGTGATGATATTGCAAAAAATAAGGAAGGAAAATGTGGCTACAAGAAACTATCTAGGGCAAAGTGCCTTAAAGGATGACCTACTCAGGTAACACTGGTGAAGACCACCTAGCTCAATTTTGCAGAGGAACTCAAGCCTTAGCAATTGTATCAAAAAGGTAAATAGCTCTGATTATTTGGAATCACTCTGGTGGAATGTAACTTTCTGGCATTCAAAAAGAACATGCTGTTTTGGCAACAAATTCCTTTGTGTTTTCTGTCTGTTCTTGTAATCAAGAATCTTTTCTTCCTATCTATGTTCTTTGCTGATCCCGTTGTGCCAGCTCTCCTTGTTTCTTGACCAGTCCTTTACTACTTGTCCATTCTGTAGTGAAGAAACCTTGGCAGACATAGATAGATGTCATCTCAAAATATTAGCTACCTCAGCTGTTTTACTTCTCCTCAAGCTCACAAACTTTCTAGATAAATATTGAAAATGTGCATTTCCTGCTCCCTTAGTAACAGTAGACCATTTTATTTCTGACTGTGAGCGATGATGGGTTCTTCTCTGAATACTAATTTAAATATCATGAATTGATACAATTTTAAATTTGCTTTTGAAATGTGTGTTAATGGTTCTGGGGTAAAATTTTCATTCAAGTGGTCACGAGGTGGTTCAATTTAAGATAAAGGGAGAAATGAAGGTAGTTTTGCAACTAAGCTCCCAGATCTTGAAAGCAGAGTTGGTGGTGAATTCATAGGACTCATCAATAATATCAACTGCATTTAGTTCAGAGACTTGAATGTAGAGGAAGTCTGTAACCTGCAGTTACACAAAAAAAGAAAAAAACAGCTTCAACCCCACTGGCTGAATAGGAAAAAGTGAGTAACAGAGACAATTTTAGCCTGCTGATCTACTTATCTGTAGTTCAGAATACAATGGGATAGCAGTAGGATGCTGAAAATCAAACTGGCTGAAAATTCACAGTCAACTTCAAAGTAAATGACAAAATGACTTGACATATACAAAGTAAGAGAGAAATAAAGAAAGAAAATGTGTATGGAAAGAAGGAAGTGAATATTAATGCTATTCTGACATGAACCCACAGAAAGGGTTGTATTTAAGGAGGGTTATGTGTTGTGCTACAGCCAGCAACCAGTGGATGCCTAAGTCTGTTATGCATTAACTGAGGTGAAGTAAGCTCTATGAAAGGAGTTTATAGCTCCCAGTGACTACAGAATTAAAGCATATGTGAAATTTAATAGAGTACCACACTGTCTGTCTCCTGGATTTCAGCTTCCTATTAAGGGCTACAGGAAGTGGCCCAGGGGGACCTGGATCAGTTCTGTGCTTAGTACTTACATTAAACTTTGGGACGTAGATGACTATCTCATGGCCTCCTTAGCAAAAACGGGGAAGATGAATAAATGGAAAAAGGCAGCAATAAATTTGGAAGAGTAAAAAATTAAAACATTCAGCAAAGAAGTGGGAGTCCCATTCCTCAACTTGTCTAAATCCAGATCCCCAAACCCTAGGTGAATCCTGCAGACTACATGACCAGTGTATTATGGAGCAAGTGGGATTGAGACATTCATCAGCCCCTGCACTAGGCAGTCACACAGCTGCCAATGCAAGATTCATGATTCAAACCAAGATATCAGACCTGAATCTGGGGCCTAGAGCATAAGGGATGTAGTCAGATAGGTCTACACACAACATTGTTGGACTGATGATTGGACTGAATGATCTTAGAGGTCTTTCCAACCTTAATGATTTTATGATCATCTCAACCTTCATTTTTTATGCATTTTACATTATCCAGTGTAGCAGGATAAAAAGCTGAAATAATTTTGGTGTGAGGGACCATCTAAACAGGTTGGTGTAGAGAGCCTAAGCTTGTGTATTTTTTATCTCCCAAAATCAGAAAAGCAGAAATGCTTCCATCTGGTTTGTTGTCCCTTCCTAAATGATATCAACACTTAATGGGACACAAACTCCTTCCACAGCGTGCAAAACTTTTAGAGATTCTTCAGGGCAATATTAAAGCAAACATGAAACAACATGTTTATAATTTCCACATGAGTGAGGAAATCAATACCTCCTGCCACACAGTGCAGAAGCAATCTGTGCAGGGTTTGCTTTCTGGATGCAGATTTGGGCTCCTTTTCCTGTAGCAATGCTTCAGTGCTTCTGCATCCTTCAGCTTCAAAAAGGTGCCCGCAGCATTGCCATGCCGCTGGAACCACTTCTTTCTACAAAGGTCTTATGGGAGTCATTGTCACTAGGCCAGTTTTACAAATTAAAAATTCCTGCATCTCTAATGACTGGATCATCTGCAAAATCTTTTAACCTAATTTCCAAATGTTCCAAAGTAACAGAAGTCCCATTCTTTATTGCAAAAAAGGAACAGCAGGTCTACCAGTTGCCCTGCTTCTTGGATAGTTTGAATAGGAGAAAAGCTTTTACCTTCCTCAGGAGAAAATCTTAAATCTTTCATTTACCGCAGGGTTCAGATGGAGTAAAATCAACACATTTGTGAAGATGTTTGACCCTACCTGTGTTTTGAAACTCAGTTTTGGAGTTCATGTAGACTATGTCTACTTTAAAATCTCTAGCTCATGCTTTCCATGCAGTGCTTTATATTGATAGGCATTAGTACTATTCTCTATTTAAAATGCAAACTAAACTATACCTTTACAAAGCCCATTTCTTCTTTAAAACTCTCTTATGGTGATTATGGTTGAAAAATCTCTAATGGTTGAAAAATCTCTAATGGAATAATAAGAAAAATTTCTTATGGTTGAAAAATCTCTAATGAATGTGCCACAGATTGGGCCTGTGGAGGATAACATATTAGTACTTAATTATCCTGTAGTCACTCACGAGGATATGTACTAAGATCCTAATCCTGCAAGAGCAAACTGATTTATTTTTGCAATAGTTTTGCAGTGATGTCAAATGGATTGCCTCAAGGTGCAAGTAATGTTGATCGTCGTTGCTCGTGTTCGCAAAGCCCACAGACTTAGTCATGCAGATACTTACATCATCTGAACTAAGGTGGGGCCCAACCATATACATACCCCTGCCCGTCTGAAATCTGGGGCCACTTCCTACTACAGTGCTCCTAGGAATACCTTCAAGGCCAACATCCTGTGAAATCACATGCAATGAGGAGAATTAAGCTTATTTTGAACATATTAATGTTAAAAGCAGGAGCAAATAAAACAGAAAAAAACCCCAAATATCCAATTCAGACACAAACATAGTACAGTGAAGCAGAACTGAGTGATGACCTCACTACAGTGTGTACTAGTCACTGCTGTTAGACTGATGTAACTTTTAATGCAACAGCTGTATTATATTCTTAGGTCTTGTTTGCTTGGACATGATCTCCCTTCCCTTATTTCTTCAGCCGGTAGCAAGCGGCTCAGCATAGACATGACAGTAAACACCAGAACCGTCCAAAGAAAAGTCCAACATTCCCCATATTTCATGGCCTTTGCTGTCCCTTCCCATCACCTTTAACTAATCTGCATCTCAAAAGTCTCAAAGCCTGACTCTGCCCTCATCTTCTCCAAAAACTGCAGCGGTAACACAGTTCTGAGAGACAAGATAACGTAAGATGCCCCACATTAGCTGTCTAACTAGATTTTAGCTATATCTGACACCCAAGAAAGAACACCATTCGGTGTAATCTGTGTCACCTAGATGACAGCCTAAAACTCTGTCCTCGGCACTGCTTAGTTTACTAGTACAGTAGTGGTGTTACTCTGCCAAAGACATCCCAAGCAGAATGGCATTAGCAAACAAGGCTTTCAGCGTTGCCTGGTTGTCCTGCCATTCCTCTGCAGAGATGCAGCCACCCCCTCATTTTAGCCTGCTTGATCTTGGGGAGGGAAAAATACTTTCCAGAACTGTTAGAAATGCACACAGCGTGCCAGAGCTGGCAATGTAGAAAGGCACCATCTCTGACAGAAAAGAGCCTTTGCTCTCCTGTGTCTGAGAAATAAGTCTTCACACCTGCAAGAGTGCCAAAGCCTGGTTTTGGCAGGGGGCTGTGCCTCCAACAGACTAAGCTCCTTCTGCAATAAGGGTGAAAACCAAGAATGGGCCTTGAGGCATTGCAGAGAGCTTACATATCTTGTTTTATCCTTGGGGCACTCTCATTAGATAATTATGTGTTGTTCTAACCACAATAGCTGGCTGAGTTGCCTGGGCTGTGTTGGCTGAAGCTGAAAGATATAGGCAAGGAGCACATTTAGTTCAGGAGTCTTCCGTGAAAGGAATAGCCCAGAAGATTTCACCTGATGTTGCAGAGTCTTTCAGACCTCTGGCATTTAAAGCCCACCTATCCAATGCCAAATTTCTGAGTTTTCTATGGTGGTCTCAGAGCAGCAGTCCCTGTGTTAAGCTGCCTTGGGAGGCCCACAGGGAGCATGGGATTGCTAGGTTTTAGGTGTCAGTTTGTAAGGGTCTACTTTTGCCCACAAGCTTTGTGAGCAGAATGAAAATGATCTCTCCTGGATATCAGCAATGGAGCTGTTTTTTGTTGGATTTCAAATACTTCTTTTTTTGCAGATAGGTCTTGCTGCTCAAAGTCCTCCCTTCTCATGGCTTCAACATTGTCCTTCAAAAGGATGTGCCTTTGTACCCTCCTTTAGCCTTAGCTCTTCTGATTCTGGAACACTCAAAACAAGTGGGATATCTAGGTGTCTAGGAAAAAGCCAAGGATGTAGGGAAGCACATGTCTTACCATGAGATGGGCTGGGGCTGTTCCATTCCAATGTTTAGGCAGGCCAGGCCTGCAGGAATCAGTCCAGGTCAGTGAACCTAGCAGGGCTTTCAGGAAAACCTTTGGTGGACAATATGGAAAGCTTTTAGCCTGGATGGCTGGTTTTTGATTTGTATCTCTCTTTTTGCTTTTAGGCCCTGATGGATAAAGGCACGAGGCAGCTGTGTGACATGGCCAGTGGGTTCATATGGAACACACAGGGAGTGTATGGTACAGGCACTACTTAGGAGTAGTGAGGATATGATGTTCCACCTTTGAGTCCCTTCATTGTGGCAACTCTGCAGCATACACAGTGCTCTCCCAGGGAAATCAGTCTAACTGAATAGCACTTCTTTTTTTTAAAAACTGGTGGTTGGAGAAGGTGTTATTGGTGCTGCTCATCTTTCATACCATGGTTAAAGCACTTGTGTATGAAGTGTGTATTTAATGCTTAAGATGGCATAGCTAGGTAGAAACTGCTTCTTCTAAAGCACGTCCCCATGGATGTTGTGGTATCCATTAAAATCAGACCGTTGGTAATAAAGTTCTACATAAAGGCACAGGAGGGATAAGTGGCTTCTTATTTCTTTGTAGTTTTCAAAAAAGTGTGTTCGTGTTTAAATATTTAAGGCTTGGTTTTGTCTGCTGTAATCTTTCATATATCAGCTCTGTTTCTGGGCAGGAGAGGAGACCAACTGGGTTGAGACAGTTGTGATAGCTATTAGGAAAGCGGTTATGTCTATGCTTTTGATCTTGATTGCATCTTCTGACTAATAGAGAAATTCATCTTTGTAATCATAAAAATCTGCTTATAATAAAAATTAAAAGGTTAATTATTCCAGTGTCTGTGCAGATATTACTGATAATGCCTTTTATGTGAAACAACATGAACAAAGCAGACCTCTAACATGCAAAGAAACAAAAGAAAAACCCCAATCTTGTGCCAAATTTTAGAAAGAGAAACTCAAGTGCAAGAAAAATTGAAAGTTTGAGAGTGCAGAGTGAAAAAGCAAGTATGAAAAATGGTGAAAAATCTTTTCACTACCACATTCATTAGAAAAATTTTATTCCAAGTACCCTTTGTAAAATATCAAAGCTTTATATCCCACCAACAAATAAGAAATGTAAATGAAACTAGGAAGGCTGAATTACATTATATAATTCTTCAGTTAAGTCTTCAGTTACTTGTGTCCTCAGCCAATAAAATGCACTAATTCTAGAAGATAAGATCAGTATTTTATAGGATCATAAGAGCAGAAACCTTTAACCCAGATACTGCCTAAATCCAGTAATAAATCCGACATTCTTGGTTTGACAAGCCACCACCCTGTTTGACACTTTACCTTCCGTTTCCTCCATGGTTGCTAAGAGCCTTTCTCTTTTGCTTGTGGTCCTACTTAGCACAGCAATTCACAGAAGGTTTCATGCAATAAGAGGCGTGAGCCTGGCAAGAGCCAGTGGCCTGGCTAGTGACCCTGGAGCTGAGGGGCAGAACTGCTATGTTATAGACCTATGAGTGTAAATCAGGAATATCTGTCATGCACCATCCAAATTAACTCAGAAAAAAACCCCTCATGTCCCATGTACCACAAGTTTTAGAAATGTCGGTTTGAAGTCAGTTTTAAAAGAACACATGAACTACTAGAGGAGCCAAAAAACAATGCCTGTTACTCATGGAAAGGGGATGTTGATAAAAAGTCAACTAGTGATAAATTTAAATGTAGACACGGAGAAAATAAATGCAGTGAGAAATAGCTTCAGGCCTAATCAAAATCTAAATTAAAATTCCGGGTCTAAAAAATTCTGAACTTAATTTTTATGTGGGGAAAGGTAAAGGAGCATTATGTCTATTGCTGAATCAGCACAAAAAGAAAGCTGGGGAGTGGGGTATCCAAGGGTTAAGATATGCCAAATAGAAAAAAAAAAAAAGAGTTCTCTGAAGCTACATTGGATCATAGTTTCTTGAAATGCACTGCAAAATGTTTGGTAGTCTTTTATGGAAAAAAAAGTAATTCTGGCAAGACAATTTGTTCTGGATTCACTGAATTGTGTCAAAACTTTCCAAACAGAGAATCACAGCAAAAGAAAAGTATTAATTTTTATGTTAAATAAAAAGTTTATATTCTTCTATTTGAAATTACTTGTTCAGTCTGGTATTTCTTTTAAGATTAAAAATGTAAAGTGCTCAGATTCACAGACCGAATAAAAACTTCTTCAACCTGAAATTAACCTTTTCTGCGAAATTACTATGAAATAACAATTAAAAAAGTATCATTCATGTAGGTTCATCCACCCATCTAACCACCAAAAGAGCATCCTTTTTCTGCTTTTGTTACTGCTTTGACTCTCTATCTTCTGTCATTTAGCATAATTTAATTGCACTGCCATTCAACCAAGCCAGAGTTGAACTGTGCTAGCTGCTGCATCATTAGGTAGCAATACCTGTAAATTGAGTGTTTCACTAAAGAAACCTTTTACATTAGAGATATAAATAAAAAGGAGTTAATAGAATATTTATCGTGGTGCAGCCAACCAGAAAAAAAAATAGTTTCCATGGCAGCTAAATTTTCTCTATATGAGGGTTGTGAGCTGTAATAGTTCACTGATCAAGCCACAAACTTGGGAGCTCCAGCTACTACAGATTTCTTCTTCAACTGTCAGAATGTAGCATAGCCCTCTCTCTGCTTTCTTCACTACTTGTTCAGCTGCCAACAAATCTCAGAGTAGCGTTTTTTATTAATTGCAGTCTGCTAAAGAATACTTATTTTTGTGCACTCTGTATTGGTCCCTTGTTAATCATACAAATTATGTCCCTACTAAACATGCTTTGGTAATGATGCTTTTAGCATTGTGTCCCATTGGGAAGATAAGGATGCACCTAGCCTAAGCATTTTGCTTTATGATAGTGTAATAGTTCTCAGCTTGATGTAAAATTTTCACTGGTTACTCTAAGGCAGCATCAGCAGAAACCAAAATTCAGGCTTATATCAGTTAGATATTTATGGAATGAAGCACTTTTTATCTGATCTGGAAACCCAGCAACCTAAACCTTTCTGAGTAACTAAGAGCAGCAGGAATGCTTAGGGATATATTTTTTACTTGGACTCACCTTAGGGGTTGTGCAAAGAATGGGAACAGGTTTTGGAGCCTCATGGGATCTCATTGGAATGTTAGTTTTGTTTTTATTTCCAAAGGTCCTATTTATACCTATTTACCTATTTGGATGCTCTCACTCTAATTTAAGTGCAGATATGTCCGACAAAAAGGCTGAGTATATTGAGTCACTCCCGCTGAATAGAAACTTGGCAGGAGGAAGTGGAGAGCACTTACCCAGTTCACTTACTTACAAGTGTTCCAATGAAGAAATTTCAAATGCTGTGGTAGTTTTATTCTGGGAGGGCCTACTCCCTTCAATGAACGACCTTCCTATGAAGAAATATCATTCTTACAAAATTACTAAAGGAAAAGGTTAAATGACTCATTGAAAGGGTCATTATTTAATTTGTAGAACAAAACCTGCCAAGATTATTCTTATTCTTATTCTGTTATAATTTAGCTCTTGAGAATCCTACTCCTGAAGCAGAAGCACTATGCCAGTAGCAGACAATCAAAGAATGAAAAGGAGATCAGCATCGAGGTATGAAGAAAGTGATTTATTCAGTCCTTCTGAAAACTCTTCATTATAAAGGTTACCTAGTAGGAAAACAACCGTTGGAGTTCACTAAGGTTTTTTACTCTCCTCTTCCCTCTGTTCATGAGAAGGGCTGGGAAGGAAGAGCCATCAGCACAGGTGCCAAGCACCAGGGAGGGCTAAAAAAGATCCCAAATACATTGCTAGCAGCATAGCAGGTTTGTAGAAAATCAACTCAGTCAGAGCCTTCTGTTGGGAAAGGATAATCCTGATGCTGCCTGTATACTTACAAGGTGGGAAGCTTTTGTGTTTCCTTTAAGTTGCTGCCAGAGAGAGGGGTGGTACCTCAATGCAACCCCTTTATGGATGGTCATATCCTTTGAAGATGATTCGGAAAAGAAAGGAATGCATCTGATGGCACCATCTTTCTGTATCAGGAGGGATGATGGTAAAACATTTTGCTGCTGTGGACTGTGTTTTGAAGGGTATGAAATACATTTACTTACAGGAAGTATGATTACTGATGTAGCCTAAAGCTATCCCATGCACAGCAGTATCAGCCTGCAAATATATTCATGAACTTATCTCACCTAATACTTGCCTGCCTCTGGTCACAATTGAGGGAATTTGTAAAAGAGTTTCCCCTCTATCAGTTTGGTCTTGTATTTTAGTTGTCAGGACCTGATGCATTTGCTTTGCTCAATGGACAAGGCAGTTATGCCACACTTCACCATCTGCTGGTCATCTTAGTACCTGACACAACTATCTTTCTTCTCTGTGCCCCTTTCATGGCTGACCTCATCTCTCTTACTTTTATCATGCTGTCTTCTATCCTTCTACCTTATTTTCCTTGCTTCTCCCTCTACGAAACCATAGAATCATAGAATCATAGATTTACCCGAGTTGGAAGGGACCCAAAAGGATCATTGAGTCCAACTCTTATCTCTACACAGGACACTCCCAACATTCACACCATGTGGCTGAGGGCATTGTCCAAATACTTCTTGAATGCTGGCAGATTCGGTGCCATGACTGCTTCCCTGGGGAGCTGTTCCAGTGCTCCACCACCCACTAGCGGAAGAACCTCTTCCTAATATCCAGTCTAAACCTCCACAGCACATCTTCCTGCCAATTACCTCTAGTCCTGTTACAGGTCACAAGAGAGATCAGCACCTGTTTCAGCTCCCTTGTGAGAAGGCAGTAAACAGCTACGAGATCCCCTCTCAGTCTCCTCTTCTCCAGGCTGAACAGACCAAGTAACTTCCTCATATGACTTCCCCTCTAAACCCTTCACCAGCCTTGCGGCCTCCTCTGGACACTTTCCAGTAGTTTAATGTCCTTTTTATACTGTGGGGCCCAAAACTGAACACAGTACTTGAGCTGGGGCCACCAGTTTGGACTCACATTCTCCCTAAGACTTGTAGAATACTTATCTCCATTCCTTTTTCTGTTCTTCTTCTCTGTGGTTCACCTAACAGTCCTTGCTGCCACAGCTGTTGTTCTTATGCTGACATTTCTAACTTCATGGCTAATTCTCTTTGTTCTGTGCCTGTAAATACCACTCATCTTCTGAAAACACCCACAGCATTTTTTATATCTTTCTGGCCCAGAGTATAAAGATTGAAAGGCCATCACAATAAATATGCAGGCAGACGATTTGATCAGAGAGATAAGAATTGTTTGGCAAGGACTGAGGGCACTAACAAAGAAAAAAAATTAAATGCAATGAATGCAAAACATGGCCACAGGATTCCCAGGAATGCTCTGAAGCTTATAAGCAAGAGCAAAAGGTGCATATTTTTGAGTTTACACCTGGCCAGTTCAAGTCATGGCATGAGGGTGCACCCACACATCTCATCAATGCTAACCTTTTGCATATTAGCAAATATGAGTATCTCTTATCTCCCACAGAACAGGAGACTGTGACTTAGTTTGGTGTGACGCATGTGGAACCATGGAATTCTTTCTTTTTTACATGTACACACCCTGCCTATTCCATCTGGACTACACTCACTCCATACACTTGGACATGAAGCCCTCAGCCCTTAGGAAATTCTCTGAGGTGCAGAATACAAGGTGTGCTTTCCCGAGGCAACACATATCTGTGGTCTGTTTTCTGCTTTTCTCTCCATAAACAATCATTAAATGCACAAGATCTCAGCTCTTACCCACGAAGGGCACTGTTGTTTGTTCTCTAAGATGCCTAAACAACCAAGGTAAACAACTTTCCACCACAGAGGAAGTAGAATATCCCTCTGTAAGAGCAAGCAAGTGTAGGAGACGAAATTTTCCACCTTGGTTTGTCTGAGGCTGGGAAACACATAGTCATGGCATGGGAGAACTAAGGAAGAGCTGCCTTCTGCTCTAACAGCAATACGTATTGCTTCAATCTTTTTTCCTCTCACCTAAAAAGAGCTGTGGGCATATTAGCCTGAAGTTGCATTAAACCAAAACAGACTGAGAGCAAGCATGAACAACAACTTATTAGTCATGGTACTTAATGTGTTGCTAGAAGATACTTAGATGCAAGAGTGATTGAGATGTTGTAAGAATCTACACACAGAAATACATTGGGTACATAAATTACCTTGGTGCCTGAGTCAATATGTATAGCCTTTTGTAATATTCATGTTTAAATTTATGATTTTAAAGTAAACCAAATAAATAAAGAATTTAGCACAAATATGGTAAAATAATTACATTACAAATATGACAATGTAAATTCTGACAAAATGCATGCACTTCAGAAAAAGTTTCCTATTTTCTTGGTATCATCTAGTCCATCTTTGCTTGCAATACCCAATGCTGGTGTCAGGCTGCCAAGAAAGAATTAAGGAGGAAGAAGAGCGTTGCCCAGTAGTGTGTGGTTATATGAGGAGGATATGTGGGCCAAGGATCTGTGGATAAAAAGCTGCCTTTTAGGAGCTCTGTGTTGACAGGTAACTGGTGGTCTGCTGAGAGCTGTGCCCAGAAGTGTCAGAGAAACTTCTATTTATTGTCCAACTATGGATGCCTTAGAAAAGGTGCAAATTCTGTGTGACCCAGTCAAAAAGTCAGGGTATGGACCCACATGTGCTCTACGCTGGTGAAGTAGCTGAGAGCTGAAGAAGGCAAAGTGCTAACAGTGTTGACAGGTTGTGCTGGCCAAGGCTGATGTCTGCAGTCTTCTAACACTGTTTGTGTTCTGATTTGGCTGTCTATACGTGATGGTAAGTGCCTCATTATCCAGGTTAGATGTGACATATTTTGAAGATGGCTCTGCTGTCCTTAGCTTATTTCTATTAGGACAGAATTGTCTTTTCTCCTCTCCATCTGTCATCAGTCAAGTATTGAGAACCAAGTAAACCATCCTCTCCTTTCTCAGCAGAAAAATGGAAAGAATAATTGTAAATTTTTTTTTTATTTTTTTTATATTTTTTATTATTATTTTACTTCCTGCCCTTAGCATCACACTAGAATTGCTGGTCACCTTTTGTGCCTTCTGTCATCTAAAGCTAATGGTGCACGCACACACAACTCTATTTGACTTTGCCTTGTGTGCTTCTTATTTAAGGTAGAAATCAAGTTCTCAGTGCGCAGTGTGAGTGTGGTTCATTTCCTATTAAAACTTGTGCGAGTGCTTAATTTTGTGACCTCTAAATATTATTGAACTTGGCAATATTCCATTTTTTTCTGTCTTTGTCCATGTTACTAGATGATATTACACTTTTTCTCAGTCCATTGATGGCAGCAAATACTATCAAGGTGTCTCAGTAAAAGTGAAAAACAGATACCATATTTTTAGGTTCATCATTATTTGAAAAAAGTGTATAGACTGAAGATCTCTGCTGGCACCATCTGTAGTGTCTATTTTGATGTTAGAAGTAATGTCTTATAACAAAAGAAATTATTTTAATTGTGTCCAACATGGCACCATTGTTGGCACCCCCATTAGGGCAAAAGTCACACTGTGCCACTCAATTTAAGCAAGCTTTGCTGTGGTGTTATGATACAGAAGGAAAAACCTCAGATCTGTGTATGAACTTGCCCATGTTGTCTTCTGTCACCTTGCTATTGCCAAAAATAACTTCCTTAAACTTAAGTCTGGCAATGCCAAATGAAATACGATGAGGATCCAGATGATCTTGATGGCGACGTTTCATTCTGAAAAGTGACTTATGTGCCTTCTCTTCTGACCTTGATTATTTCTGTCATTACTTGAGGGAAAGGAATTCTTCTGGGAAGAAAAGCAGTTTTGTTTGACCATCTGTACAATGCCTATTTTTCTGATTTTAGCATGCAAGCAGAGTGGCTTCAAGAACAACCAGAAACATCTGGCCCGCAAAGGTGAACCGGCTGACTGATTTGCCATGTGGCTTGAAATGCATGAGTGCTTGCCATTTGTGTTTTCCTTCCTTTTTCACTGCCTTGGAAGGGAGAACTTCCATGCTTCCACTTTTGATCTCTCTCCTCTTCCTCTTGCCTATTTAGGTTGAAACCAGAAGAAATCATGCAACGGAAACCACATTCATGTAAATAAATGTGGAAAATGCACAGGAATGCTGTAATCAAGCTTTGAAAGAAGCACAGGTTTTACTAACTGAAGAGGAAGCTGCTTATTTGCTGTAAGCTTGTTACATATTTTCTTAGCCCCTTTTGAAAAATAAAGCTTTCTAACCAAAGCCACTTGAATTCTGTGTTTCTCAGTGTTGTATGTCCTAAGCACCACTTTAAAAAATCAAGACGAAACTTGCATGCATAAGTTCCACATCCATACAGCAAGAGCACAGCATCACTGAAAATGGACTTAGATGACCTGATATGGATACCTACCATTCACTTCCAGGCTCTGAGAAGAGATTTTAAAAAATAATTTTCCCTTTTGTTGTATGGAATTCATGGCAATACCCTGGGAAAGTTGCATAGTCAAATGAGTCCATGGACACTGGCATTCACAGAAAACGCAGGTGTCAAGAGGTCAGCTAATCCACTTCTTATCCTTGGACTAGGTTGCCCGTGTTGATCAGACATCATGAGAGAGTTTAATCCAATCTGTTTTTTAAATGTCAGGGATGGGAAGTCTTTATTTCCCTAAGCCATCAGTCACAGTCTGCACAATAATCACAGAAGTTTGTTATCTGTTTGCTGACTCACACTTGCTCTGAAACTAGTTCAGTTTAATTTTTCTGTCACTTAATTCACCCTTGCTTGGAGATGATCCTGGGCTGTTCTGGCTACTGTTAAGCTAGAAAAAGCAAGAGATCAGGATAGGAAGAAGGCAAATAAATTTCAAGATTTTCTGTAAAGTATCAGTTGACAGAAAATGTAAAGAATTACTTTGGTCTTCAGACGATTTCTTACCAGTGTTAGAAATGTGGGTTAAAAAACAGAAGACTTGAAACTGTAACGAATAGGAGCAGAAAGTTCAATGTCTATTACCTGGTGAGACTGCTTAGAAATGGATGAGAGGGCTATATAGCTCAGGAGAGGCAATATTGTAAATACACATGAATCAGTGTTTTAACTAATAGTCCAGGAAGCTGCTACGGAAGGCCTGCTGTAAGCTCATCAAATCATCCTACAGCAGTGTCAGTCTCCAAGTACCTGTGCATACAGAGGTGAAATTCCTAGGGGGAACCAAACAGGTTGTAGCTGTGTCATTTTTAACTTTTAGCATATCATTTTCTGATACTATTCTACTGTAACAAATACTTAATAGAAAGTAACTGGTCTGAACCTTACCTTGGCAGATAATCAATAGAAAGTATTTGCTATGGATAAATGATTTTAATATAGTTTTGTGTAAAGAAAATAAATGGGCATCCAAACAAGAAAAGAACTAAACTATGAAAGGTAACACAAATATTGTGTGTGCATGTATGCGTGTGTGAAATTTAGATAGAAAACTGTGAATGGAAACTAAAAAGATCTTTAGGAAGAATAATATTGGCCGAAATAACCTTAATGAAGCAGTCAAAGACAGAGAGGACTTTGATTTAAAACTGAGACGATTTAGTATTGATGATATTAAGGTTACACATAGATACCTACTGTCACTTATAAGGCACTAGAGTCATCAGCATGGGACTGGCAAATATAATAAAATTAATGGAAAACCTGAAATTTTCTATAGTGGTAGCCTGTGGCCAGGTGGAATACCCTATCATGTCTAAAACGGAAGAAGGCACCTATAGTTTGGCATCTGAATTATACCAGAATTAGAGAAGAATGAATAAGTCAACTAGCACAAATAAGAAACTATAGCATGTAGGAAATTGACCTGAGAAGTAGCAAAGCACATAGGAAAAACAGATATAGCTAGTGCAGTAACACTAGCATCCAAGAAGGAGCATCCAAGAAAGACCGCTGGTATTATACTGAAAATCAGATTGAATTTCAAAATTTTTTACAGCTTGGCTCTGGAGCATTGACATTTCTGTTCTGCAGCTGAACAAGAGTAAGCTGATATATCTGGATTGCAGAAGAATGAGAAACTATTTTTCAGTGGATACGTCAGCAAGATGATGAGTCAGGCCACTGGATAGTGACAAGCTGGGCTCACAGCCAGTGGGACAGACTGCTTTCCTGCCTGTGGCACAGAGGGAAACAAGGCGGTCTGTTTGGTTTGTCAGACAGGCATATGGTCTGTCTTTCTGCCTGGCTTCAATGAAAACTACTAAACTCAAACAATGTAAAGCCTTCACGTTGTGCTATCATAGCCTGTCTTTGGGAAACAACTCCCTCTGATATCTTTCAAACAGTTTTGAATCTGATTCTGTCCCTAGTACTGCCTCAGAGATAGCACTTAGTGCTCAGATGATCTTTTATCTAGGCTTTTCAGGCACACTCACGCACATGTCTTCTTGGTTTTGCAGGTACTATTCTCAAGGCCCTAGAGTATGATATGGAGAAACTGTTCAACTCTGAAATCGATGGCTGCTCGCCTGAAAGGTTATAGTGCTGCATCCTCTGAAAGACTAAGCTTTAGGTTCCTATTGCATAATTGGAATCAGTGGCTCTATTTCACCATAAGTTCAAACATGTTTTATTCACCATCTGGTAATAAGTCAAAACTGCCCAATTATCTTCTAAGCATTGAGAATAGCAGATGTTTGTAGACTCCTCATACTCTAGCCACAAAATGCCATAGAAAATGCACATGAAGAAACTTGTCAGTCTGACTGTATTCAGAATGAGAAGAAACTGGAGCAAAGACCGCTTAAGGCCACCTATCATACAGATGCTCATTTAATGACTATTGGCTTTATTGTGCACTGAATAAATAGAGAATATTGTGTGCTTTAATGTTTGTGACACCCTCTATGATCTTCTAATAGGTTTCCCTAGCACAATCTCTATGCATAGTGGGTTTAATTCAGATGTCATTGGCTTAATTTTGACATTAACCTATTTGAGTAGTTGGCTTTGCTAGACTGCTATCCATATTACAGAATTACTAAATCGTATTTTGATTAGTTTGTTGCATATCTTTCTCTCTGTGAATATACTCTTTGTGAATATACTTTTACATATATATAAAATATATGTTATATGTTACAAAGGTAATGTTTCATGAACAGAAGTGAGTTTTTAAGATTTACATCTTCCTTTCTCCCACTGCCTGACCCATTTTTTTTTGGTATTTTGGGACTTGCACTGGGCTGTCATACCTTTTAATTCTCTTATGATTATCTAGTTAGCCAAATTTGCTCCACAGAAATCTAAACCTGTCAGATTTTGCTGATGGGTAGAGCTTTTCTTTATACATTTTGGGAGATGATTTAAATTAATTATTCAGGTTCTGTAATACATAAGCACTATTTCATTAAAGCCTGTCCTTTCAAACCACTGCACCATTTCCTTAAGTGTATTTCCTTGTTTTAATCTGGAAGGATCTACAGGTAATTGTTGACAAGCGTACTACTTGCAAAATTCTGTGGCACATTGTCTATGCTCAAGCAGTGCGTATTGTTGCCAGCCTCATCAGTGTTGATTGACAGCAAGCTTAAGCTGGATTTGTCTGACTTACAGTTATGACATTCTTGTGAGCACGAACTGATGCTGTTTCTTCAATGACACAGTGTAGCCCATACCCTACCTCTATCTTATCTCAACAATGTGTAAACTCTGATGCCTACAATGAAAGTCAGATGCCAGACCTGTTAATAAGATGAATAAACAGAACATAAGAATGATGTCTGTGTCGCAGATGGCTCAGCTGGAGGGTGAAGCTGTCCAGGAGTTGTAACTGGTTGCATGGTCTTGGAGGCCAGTAACTAGCAGCGCACACCAGGGGTCAACGTGGGCTCCAAAACCATTCAACATCTTTGTTAACAATCTGGATGATGGGGCAGAGTGCACCCTCAGCAAGTTTACTGATGGTACAGAACCGCATCAGGAGTTGCTGATATACAGGTTGGACAGCCATCCAGAGAGAGAGGCTGAAGAAATGCCAGACATGACATAACCTCAAGCTGAAAAATGGGAAGCACAAAGCCCTGCACCTGCAGAGGAACAACTCCAGGCACCAGTACAGGCTCGTGTCTGTCCTGCAGCTTAGCAAAGTACATGGGGGTCCTGGTGGACATCAAGTTTAACATGAGCCATCGATATGTCCTTGAGTAAATAGTATCCTGGACTGCATCAGGTGTGTTAGCAGCAGGTCGAGAGAGTGATCCTTCCCCTATACTCAGCACTGATGAGGCCACGCCTGGAGTCCTACGTCCAGTTCTGGGCTTTTGAGAACTGCTTCAAGGACCTGGGTCAGGGCACTCCTGAGAACAAATACAGGCTGGGTAGAGAATGGAATGAGAGCAGCGCTGAAGTGAAGGACTTAGGGGTACTGGTGGATCAGAAGCTCAACTTGAACTGGCAATGTGTGCCTGCAGCCCAGGAAGCCAACAGTATCCTGGGCTGCATCAAAAGAAGTATGACCAGCAGGTGAAAGGAGGTGATCCTTCCCCCTCTTCTCTACTCTTGTGAGACCTCATCTGGAGTACTGTGTTCAGTTCTGGAGTCCTCAGCAAAGGAAGGACACAGATCTATTAAAGTGAGTCCAAAGGAGGGCCACGAAGATGATTAGAAGGCCGGAGCATCTTTACTAAGAGGACAGGCTGAGAGAGTTTGGTTTGTTCAATCTAGAGAAGAGAAGGCTCCAGTGAGGCCTTACAGCAGCCCTCCAGTACTTAAAAGCGGCCTACAGGAATGATGGAGAGGGGCTCTTTATCAAGGAGTTTAGGGATAGGATGAGGTGTAATGGTTTTATGTTGAAAAAGGGGAGATGTAGGTTACATATGAGGAAGATTTTTTCCTGTGAGAGTGGTAATGGGTTGTCCAGAGAAGTTGTGGATGCCTCATCTCTGGAAGTGTTTAAGGCCAGGCTGGATGAGGCTTTGAGCAACCTGACATAGCAATCTGACCATGGCAGGGGGGTTGGAACCAGAACATCTTTAAGGTCCCTTCTAACCCAAACCACTCTGTGATCTCTGTGATGCCCCATCTCCTGGAATTAAGTAACTACTTTACTTTATATTACCAAAGTCTCCTAAACATTGCTATCCTCAGCTACAGATCGCACTGACGGTCTGTGAACTCAGATGCATCCCATTCCTAAGCTGGAAATGTGACAAGGAGTCTTCAATAGAACTATCCACAACATCTAGGACGGACAGGTGACAGCAAGCGCTTCTTGCAGGGCTTGGTCCTATTACAACAACACTGAGGTGCTGGTACATGCCCAGAGAAATGGCCAACAAAGCTGGTGAAGGGGCTGGAGAACAAGTCTCATGAGGAGCAGCTGAGGGAACTGGGGTTGTTTAGCCTAGAGAAAAGGAGGCTCAGGGGAGACCTTATCACTCTCTACAACTGCCTGAAAGGAGGTTGTAGCGAAGATGGGTGCTGGTCTCTTCTCCTAAGTAACTAGAATCATAGAATTGCTTGGTAGGAAAAGACCTTTGAGATCATTGAGTACAACCATACCTATCCACTGGTAAACCATATCCCTAGGCGCTTCATCTACCCCTCTTTTAAACACCTCCAGAGGTGGTGCCTCAACCACCTCTCTGGGCAGCTGTGCCAGTGCCTGATAACGCTTCCGGTGAAGAAATTTTTTCTGATGTTTAGTCTGAACCTCCTCTGGAACAATTTGAGGCCATTATGTCTTGTCATACTGACAAGAGACCAACATCCACTTCACTATAACCTCCTTTCAGGTAGTTGTAGACAGTGACAAGGTCTCAATGGAAAGTTTGAAGCCATTACCCCTGGCCTCAAGTTGCGCAAGGGGAGATTCAGATTAGATTTCAGGAAAAATTTCTTCACCAAAAGGGTTGTCAGCCACTGGAACAGCTGCCCAGGGAGGTGGGTTGAGTCACCATCCGTGAAGGTGTTTAAAAAATGGGCAGATGATGTGCTCAGGGATATGGTTTAGCAATGGACAGGTGCGGTTGGATTCGATGATCTCAAAGGTCTTTTCCAACCAAGCGGTTCTATGATTCTAGGACAAACATCGTTTTCCTGAGCTACAGATCGCACTGGATTCAGACCCATCCCACTCCCAAGCTGGAAAGGCGACGAGGAGTCTTCAATAGAACTATCCACAACATCTAGGACGGAGAAGTGACACAAGGGTTTCTGGCCGGGCCTGCCCCTGACTCGGTGCTGCATGCGCTGAGGAGACGCTTCCCAGCAGCGAGGGGCACATCCCGGCGAGAAAACAGGGACGGGAATAGCACAAGAGCCCCGAGACCCCGTCCCTCCCGGGGACCGCGCAGCCCGTGCTGCTGCTCGGGCGCCGGGGAGGGCGCTCTGCGGGAACCGGGCCGGCAGGAGGCGCCCTGCGGCGGGCGGGACGAGGGACGGAGGAGGCGGTGGAGGGAAGGAGGAGGCGGGGGGTGCCGGCTCTCCCGGAAACCGCGCCGGCCGGCGGCAAAGCGGGTGGGAAAGTCGCCTTCTAGGTCCTCGCGCCCTCTCTCGCCGCCGGTGCAGGCGGGCGGCGATGGAACCGGTGCCCCGGGAGGAGAAACCTAACCCACTGCAGGATGCCAACCTCTGCTCCCGGCTTTTCTTCTGGTGAGCGCCCGGCAGGGGGAAGGGAAGGGGAGCGGTGCCGGGAACGTGGAGGGGGAGGGCAGCGAGGTGCGGCTGCTGGGCAGGCATGGCAGGGCGAGGGCTTTAGCGGCGCTCGCCCCGCCTGAGTGCTGGGATGTGGGGCACGGAGGGGATGCTGAGCCCCGGCTCTGGACCGCCCGGCTCGCGTGGCGCTCGGGAATGGAAGATGGGAGGCGGTGACCGGCGGTGACTGTGCAGCCACAGCTCAGAGTAACAGAATGACTTGAGTTAGAAGACAAGGATCATCGAGTCCACCTCCTGTCCCTGCATAGGACAACCCTAACATTCACACCATGCGTTTGAGGGCATTGTCCAAATGCTTCTTGAATATTGTCAGGTTTGATGCCGTCACTGCTTCCCTAGGCAGCTGTTTCAGTTCTCCACCACCCTCTGGGTGAAGAACCTTTTCCTAATATCCAAACCTAAACCTCCCCTGGCACGTCTGCGTGCCATTCCCTGGGGTTCTATCATTGATCACCAGAGAGAAGCGCGAAGCGCCTGCTCCTGCTCCTCCTCCCCCTGTGAGGAAGCTGTAAAGTGCTATGAGTCTCCTGCAGACTGAACAGACCAAGTGACTTCAGCCACTCCTCATGCTGCTTCCCCTCTCGATCCTTCATAAACTTTATGTCCCTCCTCTGGACCCTCTCCAGTAGCTTTATATCCTTTTTATACTGCAGAGCCCAAAACTGCGCACAGCAGAGCTGCGCCAGTGCGGAGTAGGGGTCCCGACCTCCGCCGCCCGCCCCCGCGGTGCCAGCGCCGCCGCCCGGGGCAGCCCCTTGCACGCAGGTGGCTGCGAGGAGCGCGGCGAGGTCCCCTGAGGTCAACCCGGGCGGTAATCCCCGCTCTGGGGACAGCCCAGCCGGGAGCCTGGCAATCCTGAGCCGGGCGAGCAGCGTCTCCTCCCCCGCCCCATCCCTTTCCTGTCCCCTCCTCGCCTTTTCGTCCCCCCACCCCGGGTCCCTTTCTTTGTCTCCCCACCTTCGTCCCCCCTGGACCCCTTCATGACCCTCTTCCCTCGTCCTCCCTCCTTGTCCAACTTCGTCCCACTTTGTCCCCCCCATCCCGTCCCTTTTGTGTGTCCCCGTGTCCCCTGTCTCTTCGTCTTCCCCCCTCCCAGTCCCCTTCGATCCTCTTGGTCCTCCTCCCCGCATCCGCCCTCGCCCCTCGTCCCCCTCCGTCCCCCCGCTCCGTCCCCTCGGAGCACGTGTTCGATGTCCCCGGTAGCAGCGTGGAGCTGGGGGGGAGAGGGGGAGCGTCCCCTGCCTTCTCACCCGGGTCCCCGCTGCCCAGGACCAGGTGCATGGTTGCTCCTTGGCCATTGTCCTGCTTCCCGGTTTGCGTAACGGATCGCGGTCAGGTATTATTCATCTCGTCAAGGCTTGCTAATCTTGGCTTTCGGTGTGGAGCTTTCCCCCTCTGTGAATGAGGTGGTTTCTGAGCTGCACAGCTGCGTGGGAGTTTCCCGGCGTAGGGAATGGCTAGGAAGCATCCTAGGCTTCCTAGTGTGGCTGCTCTCATCCACTCGAGGAATCATTTAGGTTGGAAAAGACCTTTAAGACCACCCTTTAGCTGCAGTCGGCTGCTTTGAGTCACCTCCACAAAGCCAGTGAAGGGTCTTATGAGGAGCATAGTCTTATGAGGAGCAGCTGAGGAAACTGGGGTTGTTTTGCCTGGGGAAGAGGAGGCTGAGGGGGGAGACCTCATCACTCTCTACAACTACTGGAAAGGAGATTGTAGCGAGGTGGGTGCTGATTTCCTTTCCCCAAGTAGCGATAAGATGAGAGAAAAAGGCCTCAAGTTGTGTCAGGGGAGGTTCAGATTGGATGTTAGAAAAAATTTCTTTTCTGAAAGAGTGGTCAAGCATTAGAACAGGCTGCCCAGGGAAGTGGTGGGGTCTCCTTCCCTGGGGGTATTAAAAAAGTTGTTGTGGTACTTTGGGAAATGGTTTTGAAAGTGTGGTGTTGTTGGGCCAATGGATGCACTTGATGATCTTAAGAGGTCTTTTCCAACGTTTATGATTCTGTGACACTGGGAGCGTTTATGGTATCACAGAGCAAAGTGGGAGTGTTACCCCATTTGCACAAACTTCTAGGGGACTAGGTGACTACTAGTGTAAAGTCAATGCTTGTCCTCTTATTCCTTGGTGTGAGTATATATAGCTACTGAAAGCAGTGAGAGATTACAGCTCAACAGTTTAGTTGCTATGAAGTATAATGGGAAAAGACATGCAAATTGAAATAGGAGGGCATCAGGCTCATCCATCCTAGCAGATCCCCTTTGGATGAAAACGATTATGGAGGTAGCACTCTTATTCTGCTTCACTTAGTGCAGCTGGAGCCAGGATGCACATGCTGTGTTATGTGGTGGAGAAGGGGGAAGGAAGAGATGACATGGCTTGTGAGGCTCTTTTTTTTGGACGCCTCTGACACAAGAGTAAAAACTCCTTAGTCCTATAACCAACTGTGAGCAGGTGAAAGAATGCCCTTTGGAAAGTAGGAGGACTGTAAAAGCCCCAGTGCATTTTACCTAAACAAATTCTCTGTCAAGGATATGTCCTCAAATGCACTCTGTGCAAAAGGAAAGAAAGGAGAGAAAAAAAGAAGGAGGTTGTAAGTTTTCACAGCTTTCTCTGTGTGTTCAGCATTTAGATGTGTAATTTCTTCTTTGACACCAGGATTTCCTGTATTGGAAACAGCTTTGCTAGGAAATCCAGATAGAATGGGATGAACCTCAGCTGGCCGTGTAGCATTCCAAGGCTTCTTCTGGTCTGATCCCTTTCCCTTGCTGGGATCTTGTGGTTTTACTGGTAGTTCTGCCAAAAACAACCCAGAGAGATGTGAAAAAAGAAGTGTGCAGTGCTCATAGCTAGTTTTTGCCTATTCATATCATCCTAATTTTAAGCCTTTAATATCATTCTCCATGTATTGCAGTGAAGTGTTTAACAGTAATAACGAAGTACCTTAAACTGCCCAAGTTTTAGGCAATTGCCTGAAAGGTTCGTTTTACCCAGACATGTTTGTGAGTTTTCATTGTGCTAAGGAAAGAGTAGGTGGAAGCCTGTGCTTGTGAGATGACAGGCCTGGTGGAAGTCTAGGGGTCGGTGGGGGCTTCGTGCTTTGCAGTTGGATGGTAGCATGCAGCTGTAGGGCTGGTGGTTTGATAAAAGAGTTTAGCAGAGTATGATAATCTGCAGAAGTTGCCCTATCTACTGTTTGTCAGGTTTTCATAGCAGTATAATTCACAGCAGTGGAAATACCCCGTTAAAGTATCTTCTCTTACCTGTGCTGCACATGATCATTAAAAATACCAGTATATCCTTGTTATTTACTAGTCAGAAAACTTTAGTATTTTCTTAGTGAAAATTTCAGCTGAAATGATGTCCACAATGGCTTAAATTGATTAAGCAGGGTCTGTAGCTTTTGGGCAAGTTAACACTTTTACATAAAATCAAGGAAGTATCAAAAACCCCTTAAATAGCTATAAGGCTAACTTCAAGGATAGCTTTAAGAGTTGTTCTTCGTTTCTGCAAAGTGTGTAGCATTTGACGGACAGCTGTGTGAGTACTGCTTTGGCACTGCTTCATTTTAACTGCTGTCTCACACAGGATGTTCTGAGATGTTTTCAGTTCGAGAACTGGAAAAACAGTACTTGAAGAGGGCCATCCTGGGAGTAGTGGCAACCACTACCATGCACTTGCTTAAGTGCGCCTGCTGTGCTCTCTGAATCCCAGGTGTTGGCTGCTTATTTTCAATGAGAGCAAAAAACAGGGCATTGCAGGTAGCTGGGCAAGGCTCCATCTTATTTTTATTTAATTTATATTTTGCTTCAAAAGTGCAATTACACCATTGTAAGGAAGCACCCTCTCATTTGTTGCCAGTGGTGCAGAAGAAAAGCTGCAATTATTGCCTGGCAGAAACAGGATCAGACTCATAGGAGAAAAGAAGTCATGTTTTCATTGAGTTGTAAAAGTAAGGTAATGTGTGTAGGCTGAAGACGCATTCTTCTCCCATTGTTTAAAGCTTGTCTTCTTGCTCGTGGGTTGTGACTCTGACAAGTATGAACTTGATGAACACTAAACGCTCTAGTAGTGCCTTCATGGGAAAGAGGAGCATCTGTAATGTTAGTCTGGATGTTTCAAGCATAAAAAGCTATTTATGACAGTATGAAGATCAGGGCAGTTGCTAAATATTATTGTTTTCTGTATCTCTCACTGGGTTATCTATATTAACATAGGATTATTAAAGCCCAAATTGTTGTTCTGAATGTTCCAGATATTAACTATACTGACCTTCAGAGTCACCAGTTCCCACGCTCACCAAACTTTGCTAAGCTCTGTTTGGTAGTTCAGTTACAGAGTTAGCAGCACTTAAGTGTATTTCTGGTTTACTTTTTCTGTGATTTTTGGTTGGTTGGTTTTGGTTTTAACTGGTGGCTCAGCTTGCTGGTGAGAATGAGGGATGTGAAAGATGGAAAGGAGGATTAATTTTCTTTTTCAAGTCCATCCAAGAAAGAGAGAATTGAGTCCGGTGTTTTTAATGTTTAAACAGCTATACCATTGTAGAAAGTGTTTTGAGTTTAAAACACCTAATACTCCATGCTTTACGCAGTTGAGAATAGCATTTTTCCCATATTTTTTTCGTTCTATGGGGGTGCAGATTATTAAATTAATACACAGTGAGAGTATTTATCTTTTTTAACTATTAACCCATCTTTAAGCTTTCTTGTTCAATAAGTAGCAGGTGTATTTTTATTTGCTTATAGCATTTACTGTATTGATTTATTGAAGGTGTTCTAGCTGTACAACAGTTGAATTTTTATGCATTCAGTTGTTCAACCATTGAATCCACTTCACTGGAAAGTTACAAACCATGTGCTATGATTGAAGTTTTAAAAGACTGGATAACTTTTCGCTCATCAATAACATGAGGAGGAGGGCAGCACCCTGGCAGTAGTATCTGGTCTTTTTGTTCAGAGAAGTAAAAGAAATTAAAGTCCTGCTAAATTTCATATATTTGTTATTTATTTTTAATAATAATATTAATTACTTATTTGTCACAGACTCACTGGGCCTATAACAAGTTTTTGGCTCCTTAGGAGCACTGGACACTATCAGCATTCTAAGGCTGAGTGCCTTCTTATGTCATCACTTGACATGTCTGCAGATGACACTAAGCTGAGTAGTGGAGTTATGCCAGAAGAACGGGGTGTCATCTAGAGGGACCTGGACAAGCTGGAGAAGTGGGCCTCTGTGAACCTCACGAGGTTCAACAAGGCCAAGGGCAAGGTCCTGCATCTGGGTTGGGGCAATCCACAGTTTCAATACAGACTGGGGGAACAATGTGATTGAGAACAGCCCTTGGAGAACGTCTTGAGGGTGCTGATTGATGAAAAGCTTGATGTGAGCTGGCAATGTGCATTCACAGCCCAGAAGGCCAACTGTGTTCTGGGCTGCATCAAAAACGTGGCCAGCAGGTTGAGGGAGATGATTCTCCCCCTCTGCTCCACTTTTATGAGACCCCATTTGGAGTATTGTGTTCAGTTCTGGAATTCCCAACATAAGAAGGACATGGAACTGTTGGAATGGGTCCAGAGGAGGGCCATGAAGATGGTCGGAGGGCTGGAGCATCTCTGCTATGAGGACAGGCTAAGAGAGTTGGAGTTGTTCAGTCTGGAGAAGAGAAGGCTCTGGGGAGACCTTATAGAGGCCTTCCAGTACCTGAAGGGGTTACGAGAAAGCTATGGGGAGGGACTTTTTTGAAGGGCATGAAGTAAGCACAGACATGTAAGTTGCGAGATTTTCAGTGATGACTACACCTTATGTAGCTGTTTGTCTGACCAAATGTAGTCATGTCAATGTACCTCTCTTGTAGCAGTATCAATAATTACTTGCTTTCCTTAACTTCTTCCTCCTCTCTCACCCCATAGCTCAAAATCGGAAGGACCACTGACTGATTTAGTTACACTTCTGAGTAGGCCTAAGCATCACCTGCATTTTAGTTCTGTTGCTCGGTCCTCTTCAAAAGCATGTCTTGTCATGCATTGAGAGAAGTTAGGCAAAGAATTTATCTGCTTTCTTGGAAGTTCCAGCTGGAGTCTAGCAGTGCCATTGTTACAGTGTTCCTTACTGTGCCAGTGAATAGACTTGCCTTTGAGGATTTTGCATTTACTTCAGATAACAAACACAAATACCAAGCAGCTCTGTGATGTGCCTCGGATCTTGCCTGATACCTAGTGAATTCCTACTGGCAATGCCTGAAATTGGTGATGGTGATGACTCCTAACAGATACTACCTTTTAAAGATCTCCGAGGTAGCAAATTTTTATTTCCTTTATTGACTTATTGATGCAGGATGATTATGGTGCTGTAAGAAACTCCAAAGAAATATGTAAGCATCTTCAGTATAGATAAACAGAAAATCTATTTCAGTAGCTGAGGAATGAAATCACACTTGCTTTTTCTTTTCGTCTTGATTGAAAGAAGACCAAGGATCATGCATACGGGTTTTTAAAAGATAATGCTTTGTTTGTTCATTGGTCAAATATTTAATATCCTGTAGTCAGTTTGAATCATTCAGTCTCTTGAACTGCTCCATTTATTTGTAAATTTTCCTTGTTTTATTGCAAGGTAGCTGTGTTATGCAGAAGAAAATATTGTTTGAAAATCATCATTTATGAGCTAGTGAAGTTAAAATACGTGGTTAAAGAGTGCTAAATAGATAATATCGATTACAGCAAGTGTGTGTAAACTATCAGAATGTTAGCATTTGCTATCTACAGTGAATACCTGTGCTTAGATATGCAATTAGATGAACTGTTTGAGTGTAACAAAACACTGAGACTATTTGGCTTTGGAATGCCCTACATAGAGCATGCTGTATCATTTGAGAAAAAAATGGCCCTCTTATAATTCCTGCTAAACTTCAAAATTAGGAGAATGCTGTGCTGTTGTTTTTTTCTTCTTTTTTTCCAAGAATCACTTTTTTTCTCCCACTTATAGGAAATTCTTCAAGGCATTAAGAAGAGTGGAAGAGGAAGATAAGACAATTAGATTTTGGGACTGGAAGGTTTAAAAGACTAATTGTCTCTTTTTTTTTTTTTTTTTTTTTTTTTAGTATCCCTGGAACCCAACCACTTGTAATACCAGTGTGAATTCACAGGTGTTTTTAGTTCTTCCTACTTCTGTTACTTGACAAAGGAAGTTAATACAGATATTGCTACTGTTAGGTTTCAGCATTTGCTTTTCCTTTGGAAATTGAAATCAGAGGCCGTTACTAGACAGACGAACTATCAGAGACCAATTAGACTTTCTGTGAAACTTCGGTGTCAGGGTTTGAGCCTTTTTTTCCCTTGGTGGTTGCTTTCTTCTATTAAACATATATACGAGCTATAACATGGTTTTTAGATGCATTCTTTCAAGTGATGAAGGAACTACTCTTTCCAACTAAGTTATTTCAATAGTTATCTAACCCGAGATTAGAAACTTCTTTGGGTGACCAATTCTGTTCTGCGAAGTTGAATACTGTCTTCCCTTTGCTGTATGTAACTACCTAGGCCTGACTTCAAGAAATGCTTGTAGAAGATTTATTGTTTTAAGGCATAATATTAAGACCTTTGCACCAAATCTTTGGTATATTGGATATGATTCTTCACATGAGGATGCTGGGTTTGGAATCAGTATTTTAATAATAGACTTTGGAATACCAATGGTACAAGTAATGTCGCTCTTCTGTTCTTTGATTCCCTGCTTCCAGGCTCTGTGGAATATGTTAGCTGAAGTATAGTTTTTTTCCTCGCTGTTTATACCTCTTCTTGCCATCTGGAACATCAGGAAGTATTTAGAGTAATCAGATATTTCATACCTGGCTGATGCAGTGTAGATGAACATCATGAAAACAGCTTGCAGTAAGTGTAATCAAATACCATTTGAGTTACCACCAGCATCAGAAAGTGGATGTTCAGCAACTTAGCTGCTTACACTGTGCTCTGAAAAAGTGACAGCGTGGAGGTTGAGATGAAGCTGAGTATCAAAGGTTAATACAGTCATTGGAACTGGAAGCCTGAAGAGTGTTTTTGAGTTAACATGGCTTTGAAGTAATTTCATTGTATTCCTATTTTTTCCTACTGTAAGCAATGACAATATCTACTGCTTAAGCCACAGTAAACCAGGAAGGGAAGATGCATTCAAAAGATCAGTGAAGAAATATCAGAACTTATTCTGCTGGCTTTATTAATTGTAGATGACTGCCTTGGTAAGGTGAAGTGGGAAAAGGCAGGTAACTGAACAGAATGGCTGAGCATATGAAATAGAGATTGGTTTAAAAAAACATCATGTGATGACTACAAACCATTGAAGTGATATTTGTGAATTCTTGCAAAATAACACTGAAGACTGTCAGTATGTGCCCATCCTATCCCAGCAAGCACATAGCAGCATTGATTTTGTGCTGTTTGTGTAGAACTTCAAGGCATGAATAATGAACAGTACAACAAAGCAGGTACACTCCTGAGGTAAATTATGGAGAATAAGCAATAAGGATTTATAATCAAAAAGTCTTGTGAGGAAACCTTGTTTATTTTACAAAAAACACCCCAAGCCCAGCTCCAAAGTAGGTGATTGAAGAGAAAGAAATGCGTGTTACTTAGCAGCTTAGTAGTTGAAGTAGTGTTTCCAAGCTGCTCAAGGAGATGAAATCCTAGTGTTATGGAAGCATTTGAGTAAACAAAGACCCTCCTGTGCAACTGTTGAAAAATAACTGGACATTGATTGTGAACAGATGATGTTTGTAATGTAATGCACAAATAGGCTTAAGAGGAATGGGGAAAATGCAGTTTGTAAATCACTTCCTTAAAGAATTAGTTGATGAGAGTGTGCAGGATGCGGCTTTGACTTGGTGCTGTAAAATTACTCAGAAGTAAAACTTCTGTCTATAATTACAAATAAGCTATGAAGACATGCTGAGAGACTTCAGGTTGTTCTGCCTGGAGAATAGAAGGCGTCAGCGAAACCTTACAAGCAGCCTTCCAGTACTGAAAGGGGAGTGCAGGGAGGAGCTCTTTATCAGGGGCTGCAAGGATAAGACAAGGGGAAACGGTTTTAAGCTGAAAGAGGTGAGATTTAGATAAGGTATTAGGAAGAAATTCTTAAATGTGAGGTTAGTGAGACACTGATGCAGGTTTTTCAGAGAAGTCATGGATGCCTCATCCCTGGAGGTGTTCCAGACCAGGCTGGATGGGGCTTTGAGCACCTTGGTGTAGTGGAAGGTGTCCCTGCCCATGTCAGAGTGGTTGGGACTGTATCATCTTTAAGGTCCCTTCCAACCCAAACCATTCTGTGATTCTATGAAAAAGAGAATATTTTTTTAATTAGAAAGGTAGTCACAGTATCACAGTAACACAAGGTTGGAAAGGACCTCTGAGATCATCAAGTCCAACCTATAACCCAACACTAACACCAACACTAACACCAACCATCATCTAAACCATGGCACTCAGTGCCTCATCCAGTCTCCCCTTAAACACCTCCAGGGTCGACGACTCCACCACCTTCCTGGGCAGCCCATTCCAATGGCCAATCACCCTTTCAGTGAAGAACTTTTTCCTCACATCAAGCCTAAACTTTCCCTGACAAAGCTTAAGTCCATGCCCTCTAGTTCTGCCACTGGTCACCTGAGAGAAGAGACCAACCCCTGCCCGACTACAACCTCCTTTTAGGTAGTTGTAGAGAGCAATGAGGTCTCCCCTGAGCCTCCTCTTCTCTAGACTAAACAGCCCCAACTCCTCATAGGGCTTGTGCTCCAGCCCCTTCACCATCTTTGTTGCCCTCCTCTGAACACATTCCAGTATCCTAACATCTTTCCCAAACTGGGGGGCCCAGAACTGGATACAATATTCAAGATGAGGCCTGACCAGTGCCGAGTACAGGGGGACGATAACTTCTCTGGTCCTGCTCACCACACTATTCCTGATGCAGGCCAGAATGCCATTGGCCTTCTTGGCCACCTGGGCACACTGCTGGCTCATGTTGAGCTTCCTGTCAACCAGCACTCCCAGGTCCTTTTCTGCCTGACTACTCTCCAGCCACTCTGTCCCCAGTCTAGAGCTCTGCATGGGATTGTTGTGTCCAAAATGAAGTACCCGACATTTGGACTTATTAAACATCATCCCATTAGAATCAGCCCATCTCTCCAATCTGTCCAGGTCCCTCTGTAGGGCCATCCTACTCTCTAACAGATCAACCCTTCCTCCCAGCTTGGTATCATCTGCAAATTTGCTGATAATGGACTCAATCCCCTCATCCAGATCATCAATAAAGATATTAAACAGGACTGGACCCAATACCGATCCCTGGGGGATACCACTGGTGACCGGCCACCAACTGGATGAGACACCATTCACCACCACTCTTTGGGCTCGGCCATCCAGCCAATTCCTAACTCAGCACAGAGTGCTCCCATCTAAGCCACGGGCTGCCAGCTTCCCTAGGAGTCTACTGTGGGAGACAGTGTCAAAGGCCTTACTGAAGTCCAGGTATACCACATCCACAGCCTTCCTCTCATCCACCAGGCGAGTCACGTGGTCATAAAAGGAGATCAGGTTGGTCAGGCAGGACCTACCCCTCCTAAACCCATGCTGGCTGGGCCTGATCTCTTGACCGTTCTGCAAGTGCCGCATGATTTCACCCAGGATTATCTGCTCCATGATTTTACCTGGGACCGAGGTCAGGCTGACAGGTCTGTAATTACCTGGATCATCCTTACGGCCCTTCTTATGGATGGGTGTCACATTGGCCAACTTCCAATCTTCCGGGACCTCTCCAGAGAGCCAGGACTGCTGAAAGATGATGGAGAGCTTAGCAAGCTCATTCGCCAGCTCTCTCAGCACCCTAGGATGGATCCCATCCGGCCCCATAGACTTATGAGGGTCCAAGTGGCTCAGCAGGTCTCTAACATCCTCCTCATGGATTGCAGGAGGGCCATATTTCACCCTGCCCCCATCAACCACTTCAGAGGGCCAACTGTCAAGCGAGCTGACATCCTTGCTGTTAAAAACTGAGGCAAAGAAGGCATTAAGTACCTTCTCTGCATCTTTGGTTACTATATTTCCCTCCACATCCAACAAGGAGTGGAGGTCACTGCCGCCCTTCCTTCTACCATTGATATATTTATAAAAACTCTTCTTATTATCCTTAAGAGAAGTGGCCAATTTGAGCTCCAGCTGGGCTTTTGCTTTCCTGATTTTCCTCCTACATGACTTAACAACATCCTTGAACATGACGTGGCTTACGTCCCCTTCTTTCCATTGACGATACATCCTCTTTTTCTTACTTAGTTCCTTCAGAAGTTCCCTACTCATCCAGGCCGGCCGTCCACCCCTATGACTCTTCTTACAACACATGGGGACAGCCCGCTCCTGCGCCTTCAAGATTTCATTCTTGAAGTGCATCCAGCCTTCCTGGACCCCCTTGCCACTAAGAACTATTTCCCAGGGTACTTTCCTGACCAGTTCCTTAAATAATCCAAAATCTGCCCGCCAAAAGTCCAGCATCAATGTTCTGTTCCTGGCTTTTCTTATTACATTGTTTAGAGACAACTCAATTATCTCATGATCACTACACCTCAGACAGCCTCTGACAACAACATCACTCACCAGCCCTTCTTTGTTCATAAACAGCAGGTCAAGAAGAGCCTCACCCCTGGTGGGCTCACTCACCACCTGTGACAGAAAGCAGTCCTCAGAACCTCCTGGACTGCCTCCTCTCAGCAGTGTTAAATTTCCAGCAGATATCTGGAAGGTTAAAGTCTCCTAAAAGAACAAGGGCAGCCGATCTAGAGGCAGCCTCCAGCTGCTTAAACAATAGAAGATCCAAATCCTCCTCCTGGTCGGACGATCTGTAACACACTCCAACCAGGAGGTCAGACCTGACTGCCCCTCTGACTCTTACCCATAGACACTCAACCTGGTCATCACCGATCTCGACTTCAACAGGGTTTCCCTAGTGTAGAGGGCCACCCCTCCACCCCTCTTCTCACGCCTGTCTCTCCTGAAGAGCCTGTAGCCTTCCATGGCAGCACTCCAGTTATGACAGTCGTTCCACCACGTTTCCGTGATGGCAACTATATCATAGCTCTCCCGCTGGACCAGGACTTCCAGCTCCTCCTGTTTGTTTCCCATACTGCGTGCGTTTGTGTACATGCACTTCAGTTGGGTTACTGACAACCCCCTTTGAGATGGCTCATCCTCCACGGGGACATCTTTGGTGAGCCTAGTAACTCCCCCCTCCCCCTTCATGCCTGGTTTAAAGCCCTCTCAACAAGTCCTGCCAGCTCCTGGGCTAGAATCCTCTTACCCTTTGGAGTTAGACGAGACCCACCTGGGTCAAGCAGGCCGGGTGCCGTAAAGGTTTCCCCATGATCAAAGAACCCAAAATTCCTCTGCCGGCACCAGCCCCTAAGCCATTTATTAACTGCATATATTCTCCTATTCCTGTCTGTATACATCCCTGCCACCGGAGGAACTGAGCAGAACACCACCTGTGCTCCTGCCCTATCTATTGACCATCCCAGCTCCTGGAGTTCCTTTTTAACTACCCTTGACCCTCTTTTCGCTAGTTGATCACTACCAGCCTGTACCACCAGAAGCGGGTAATAATCAGAGGGTTTAATTAGGTCTGGGAGTCTCTTGGCGATATTGTGTACCCGGGCTTGGGGAAGGCAGCAGACTTCCCTATGAGTTGGGTCCATCCTACAAATAGGGCCCTCAGTCCCTTTCAGAAGGGAGTCTCCCACTACAATGACCCTCCGTTTCTTTTTCTTACTTGAAGTCCTGACCTGTCTGATGGGCAATGTGAGGTTAACAGCCTCCTCGGGTGAGTTCTCTGCCATACTATCCTCCACCTGAGCATCAAATTCCAACACCCCAAACCTGTTTTGTAGGGGCAGCTGGAAAGGTGGCATTTGAAAGGGAGGTCTATAACCCCCACAGAGCAGACCTGCTCCCAGTCCTCCTCACCAACCAGGTCACTCCCCTTGTCCTGTTGATGAGGAATATGGCATTCCTCAGCCTCCTGGGGAGGATTACTGGGAGGAGAGAGGGTTCTACTCCACCAGTCTATCTCCCTTTCACTTTCACGAATACTTCCCAATCTTTCCACCTGATCCTTAAGATCTGCAACCATAAGGAGCAGATCCTGAATCTGTTTGCACCTCAGACAAGCATTTTTGGTATGGTCCTCAGGAACCACCAGTAGGCTGAGACACTCCCTGCAGTCTCGAGTCTGGGCAGCTGCGTCCCGTAATACTGCTTCCGTTTGGATGCCTACACTCCTGGTGGCAGAGGCTTTACCACGCCTGGTCACCATTGCTGCAGGGGGGTGGGAAGTCAATCACCTGTCAGAGAGTGCCTGCTTGCCCTGCCTGCGCGAACTGCCCATACCGTGACCCTGTACACTGTGACCCTGTTCGCCCGCTCCTGTTAACTGCCGCGCGAACTGCCTATACTGTGACCCTGGTCGCCGCGCTCCCAGGGAGATGCTTAAATGCCCCGCGGCTTCTTCCGGGACCACCCTACCACGCGGTCGGCCCACGTGACAGTTGCCGCTTCTGGGGTTCAGAGAGAGTCGCCCTGTAGTTTGATTTTTCTGACTTGGCCAGGGTATTTGTGAACCTGTGTGACAGTGAAATTTTGTACGTGCACAGAGGAAGATACTGTAATATCACTATATTACACCAACTATATTAGTGTAACTGTTGTGGAGCTGGTCAAGGCAATTGAAGCCTGTGGGTGTGCCCAGGGCCCTGACAGACACATCCTTTGATCTTGGGATGGCTTTGTTTTTTCTAATTTGTGTCAGCTGATGTTTTGTGACAGACTTTCTCAGTTCATGAATAACTTGCAGTATATGCATGTGTTTCTAGAAAACTCTGCAAGCCAGCACTGCAAGAATAATACTTTTTTAAGCATTTGCAAGCAGGACTTGATATAAATCCAGAGGTACGTAAGATCCCATCCCTGGATTAACAAACCGGTTGAGCTATACACAGCTATTAGTTTAATGCATCTATCAGTAATGTATTTTTTCCTTGGCTGAAAGGAAAGTCTTTTGAGGTACTAGGAAACCTAATTTAAAAGCTTTCTCATTTGGGAAATTTTATTTTGTGTATGACACAGAGTAGCATGACTAGTCTGATTGCATAATGGCCCTGCCTTCTGTATAGCAGGGTCTGGTTCTCTTACATGTTGTCTGTGTGAAGACGGGGGTGGCTTGAGACCTCCTGTTGAGGTCTCGCTTCTCTTAAGAGGGTAAGAAAACAGCGTTTCTTAGCTTTTTCTTCAGACTTAGAGGCTTTTCAAAATCCTGGTGGAGTTGCTCTAATCAAAGTTGGTAAAAATTGCACTTCCCTGAACAACCAAGTGAATTGTGGCTGTTTGGCTGTATTGTAATGTTACAGGGTGTGTAATGTCAGGAGTAGGGACATGCAGGAAGTGAATGTTTATATTGTGGTCTTTGTGTATCTGCTGGTTCAGAAATGAATCACTTTCTTTTTTTATCAGTGCCTAAGGTACTGCTGTAGAGATGGAAAGCTTTTTGGGGTCATAGCAGTGACGTACTGTTTTGTAGTTGGCTGTCTCTCTGTTTGCACCAGGTTACAGAGTTATCTTTTAATTTATTTTTTAATCTTTGTTCCTAGTGACATCAGTATTTCGGCAGTAACAGGGACTAATTCTGGGCTTTTTTCCAGGCTGATGTCTTTGATCAGCTAATCGCCTTGATAGAACAGAGGCATTCCCAGCAGAACAGAAGGTACTCAGGATTGTTCCAGATACTCTCATTTTTATGTGTAGTTCATGCTAGCAAAAATTGGGGCTAAGCTCTTTGAAAGGCATCATGTGAATCCTGTGTTTTGAAAGAGTGACTAAAATGAGGTGACATGTAAGAACAATGTAATTATTTGGAATTCTTAACAGGAAGGTGTCTGGGGAAAGAGAAGGCAATGACTAAGAGGTCCTATTTTTATTTAAGTTGATCAGCTTCTTTAGAAACAGAACAGCTTCAGAAATATAGGAATAAAGTGTGAGTCTTTCTTCCGAGCCATATTGCATCTCTCTTTGGAGTCCATCCTTGGAGTAAGAGGGGTAGTTTTCATCACTGTCTATGTATTATCTCCATTACTTTATGTTGTCTTTAATTTTGTTTATTATTTTAGCTTTTTTTATTAGAGAATAATGTAGCTTGCACTGTATCTGTGCTCATAACAAATGTGACTTTTCTGTGGACCTTTTTTTATCTCCCCCTTGAAGAGATCAGTTTTAGCTCATTTCTGTTTGGACAGAAGACAGTAAACCAATCCAACAGGTAGTCTTTCCTTTACGGCTAAGTTGAGGTTTCAGGGATATTCTTTATGTAGGCCATTGTCTTATTTGCCAGCTTCCTTTAACAGTCCTCTTGCAGCACTCTGATTTAAATGAGCCTTCAGGCAAGACAAGGGCTTGGTTTATTTGCTTGTAACTCAAGTAAAAGCAGGCTGTGTGAAATAATTGTGCTCTAAATGCAGAGAATTCCACGGGGGCGTGATCTGCATGTGGCATCATGGTAGAAATTTTTACTTTAAAGACTGAATAGGATCAACATCTAAGTCTCCTTAGAAAGCAGAACTTCCAGCCTGAAGTTCAGGATGCATAAGGGGGAAACTTGAACTGCTCTTGCTGTGCTGGAAATTGGCAGTGGGCAAATACAAGACCTTATTCTTGATCTGAAAGGTCTTCAAGGTCTAAAGCATAATTTGACAGGAAAAATTTTTAACCTTCTAAAGATCTTCGAGTATAGTCTATATAGTAACACAACATAGTGTTAAAAGCTTTTGTACTCTTAAGACCACTATAGTACTAACTCTTGAAGATCAGTATTTTAGTGGAAAGTAGCCAGAAAGCTCAATAATGGGTGATTTTAATTTTTTTTTGTTTTTTTATGTGTTTTTTTACCCTAATCCTACAGAAACATATGCACTTACACTGGGTCTTTGCCATATTGTCTGTTATAATTAGAGTCATAAAATTAATTACTACAGTTTTCTGCATATTCTGGGTTGCTTTTCCTTGTCTTTAATGTTAACGTAGAGATTGTAGTGCTATATAGTACTGATTTAAAAATTATGGTTTTAACTAATGGAAGAACGTGAGAAGCCCTGAATTTGTGCTAGGTTTCACTGGAAATAATAGTCGAAATTCTTGAGATTTTTGGCAGGTTTTACCCTGTACTGTTATCTCCATCTGCTACATAATTTGGGAATTCAATCTTATAGTATATATAGTACTTGACTGGTGTGAAGATGTGGGGGAGATAGAAAGGATTTGCTATAAACCATAAGTACTCGGTTGAGGTGGGTGTATCCTCAGTAAGTTTTGTTTTCTGAGAGTTTATGGCTACAGGATAAGCTAGATGACTCTAGCAATCCTATAAATTCGAGACCATTATCTTTCATCTGATTACTTTGCAAGTGAACTACACTATGGCTGTCGTCAACACTTTCTGCTGCAGTTGACTGTGGTGCTGAGTCAAACGGACATCAGGATAGAGCAGGCACCCTCAACAGAAGCATTGTTCTTCCTGGTGCCACGTTGTATTTTTTCACCATGTTTTGAAAAGTATAAGGAAAGGAATGGTGTTCTACAGAGTAACTTTAAGCGCGTTGTTTTATCTTTTAAAAGTGAATATTTAAGTATATATTTAAAGGGCCTTTTAATCTACTACATGCCAGTACAGTCAGTGATATTCAGCACTGGTGAGGCCACACCTGGAATACTGTGTCTAGCTCTGGGCTCCTCAGTAAAAGAGAAACAGGGACGTACTGGAGAGTCCCACAAAGGGCCACATGGGTAATGAAGGGTCTGGAGCATCTCTCCTGAGGGGAAAGGGTGAGAGAGTTTAGACTGTTCAACCCAAAGAAGAGAAGGCTCAGGGGGATCTCATCAAGGTATATAAACACCTAAAGGGAGGGTGCAAAGGGGAGGAAGCCAGGCTCGTCTCAGTGGTGCCCAGTGACAGGACCAGAGGCAACAGTACAACCTCAAGCACAGGAGGTTCTCTCGGAGCATCAGGAAACAGTTTTTCACTGTGAGGGTGACTGGCACAGGTTGCTCAGAGAGATTGTGAGTCTCCATTCTCTGAGATCTTCAAAAGCTGTCTGGACGTGATGCTGGGCAGCTAGTTGTAGGTTGTTCTGCTTGAGCAGGACTTTGGACTAGATGACATCCAGAGGTCCCTTCTAACCAGCCTCAGCCATTCTACGATTCTATAATAAGTATCCTGTTTATGCTCCTTGTTAAATATCAGAATGATTTTTGTTTTCACCACCTTGGCAGCAGTAAGAGGTGGAATCTCACATAGATCTGTGAAGGATTTATCTCTGTATTTTCCTTAAAGGGCTGCCTCAGCCTGATTCCGTGGTAAAGGAGTTGTGGAAGATAACTGTTCTCTAACCTCCTGGGTCAGAAAGGAGATCTGTGACTTTTTTATGAAAAATATGGTAGGCTAATACTGATGTTGCAAGAGGAGGAACACTTGGTATTGGCCACATGAGTCAACTGAAATTTGCAGATCTTTCCCATAACTTTGTATCCTGGAGCAAACAGCCTTTCATCCAGCAAGCAGAAATTGAATGGTCTTGCAGTTATTTGCCTCATGTCTGCTTCTTACCTGTGGTTGGCAGCAAGAACTGAGGCTGAAGAAGAATTGTTTCAATGGAGTAGATTCGCTGGGTCAAACCAGGCAGAAGCTCTTCTGCTGGTTGGAGCAGTTGATCTTGGGAGAGCTTTCTCAAGAGCTCGAGGGAAATTGTGGCAGTGATTTGGACCTGGATGCTGTTTGACCATGCAGTCCAAGCGACAGACTTGTCTGACTACTTTCTGTTTCTAATTGTACCTTGAGGACTTAACAACTCACACATAGGGATCTTCAGTACTTGCTCCAAGAGCTTAAAAAGGGCTGTTAGGCATCAAAGATGCCACTCTGAGGACAGAGACTTAATCTTTGAATGAGTCACACAAACACAGTGCTAACATGCTAAGTAATAAAGGAAAAACACTATTAATCCCATTTGTTACATTCAGTTGTGCAGTAGAGAGTGAAAAAGGTTTTTTCAATGGTTCTATCTTCAAGAAACTCTTAGCCCTGACTTCTAAGAGGGCTCAGCCTGCTTCTGCACCCTCTCTTAAATTAATCAACAAACTTCAGTTTATACAAAATTTAATTGGAGCATGCCCAAGCAAGAAATGCAAAGCTATTTGATGCGTATTCATAATGACTCTTGTGGTTGTGAATAAATAAATGCCCTCATTGTAAACCATCCCAGTTTTGAATTCTCACATGTAGGCCTTCTAGAAAATAATATACTTCATCTACTGCACCAGGTGCTCTGTAAAAAGCTGTTGGTGAAGTCAAGGAATAATTAAGCATCAGTAGCTCAACAGCAGTTATGAACTTTCACAGGCAATTGACATCAGCCAAACACTTTGCCCTGAGTGCAAGAATATTTTTTCCGAAACAAGTCTGTACCTGACCTCTTGATTCTGATCGTTTTGACCATCTGAGAAAGTACTTGAGGAAAACGAGCCTGGGAGCCACAATCCATGTTTCTCCTGGAATCTAAATATCATGGATTCAGTAGAGAGACAAAACTAAGCAGCAGACTCCTCTGTTCCCGCAAAACCATGCCTGTTTCAGAGGTGCCATTCACTTTTGCTTTGTCTGTTGAGCAACTTGGTCACTTTTGTGCTTTCTGCCATGATCAGAGGGCTGGAGCACCTCTATGATGAGGACAGGCTGAGAGAGTTGGGCTTGTTCAGCCTGGAGAAGAGAAGGCTGTGGAGGAACCTCATAGCGACCTTCCAGTACCTGAAGGGGCTGCAGAAAAGCTGGGGAGGGACTTTTTACAAGGACTTGTAGTGATAGAACAGGGGAGAATGGCTTTAAATTGGAAGGGGGAAGATTTAGATTAGATGTTAGGAAGAAATTCTTCCCAATGAGGGTGGTGAGTCACTGGCACGGGTTGCCCAAGGAAGCTGTCAATGCCCCCTTCCTGGAAGTGTTCAAGGCCAGGTTGGATGGGGCCTTGAGCAGCCTGGTCTGGTGGGAGGTGTCCCTGCACATGGCAGGGAGGTTGGAACTGGGTGATCTTTAAGGTCCTTTCCAACCCAAACCATTCTATGATTCTGTTGTGTATCTGTGTCTGCTCTGTGGAGCACAACTGCAACTGTTAGGACATCCTTGACCTGTGTTTCAGGCTTGAAAAAGGATCTACGTGCGTAAAAGCAAGTCTTATTGTTCCCTGACAGTATTGTTTGATCTAACAAAATATTTTCCAACAAACCTGCGGTAGCACTATTGCAATTTGTTTTTAAAGTGCTCTCAAAAAATACTGACCTCTTAAAAACCTGCCTGCTAAGGAAGCTGAGCTGTTAGACAGTGTTTTCCTTTTTTGAACCTACACAATCTGACATTGTAGTTTTTGTTTATATTTCCAAACGTGAAAGATCTGTTCTAGTACTAATTCATTATTTACCCATTTTTACATTTGAGTGACTGTCTTTAAATTACTGATCTTTAATATTTGTCAAGATGGCCGTTGAGCAGCAGTTAGTTTTTTCCTCATGTAAATAGTCACACTAGTTACAAAAAAAGTCTTCGCTATGTATTGTAATTTTATTTTCAACTTTTATTTTAATAGTTGAATTAAGTTCTGTTTTTTCCTAAATATTTAAAGGAATGCTAATTTTCCTTAAATATAAGGAAGCACTTGCCTTAAGGCCAAGGGGAGTAGTACTGGGTGTCTGGATGGCGGGGAGTAAGGTGCTATGGGGATTAAACAGCTTTAGGAAATGGAAAATGCCTTCTTATTTTTTAAATGGGGATGACTTATTACTTAGGTAAGAGAATAGTGCAGTAAAATGTGTGGATGTTGAATGACACAGGAGAAAAGGAGGGAAGAAAGAGATAAAATAATTAAATTAACAGGTAAGGAAATTACTCTTTTGGTCTGCTGATTAATTTATTAATAATTTGTATTTAAATAGGTGGTTGAATCCCTTATTTATTATTGGCCATAAACGAAAGCTTGAAGAAGATGATATGTATAAAGTGCTGCCAGAAGATTCCTCAGAGAAGCTTGGAGAGGAATTGCAGTGGTAAGGAGAAAAATAATTGTTCTCTTTCATTGTATTTCTGCTGACGTACATGAGAGTCTTATTCCTATTCTAAAATTAAAAGAGGTTGTTGTAAAGTCTGACAAGATCTCCAGTTAAAAACGCCGAAGAACTAAGAGTAATATTTAGAACTTGTTTGCCATGGAAGCATTTCAATTTTTTCAAGTTATACATAATGAAAATGCATTAGAGTATTGCCATTGTGTCATTTATAATTAATTTGTCACTTTGCAGATTGCTTGGAAAAGAAAAGGTTTCATCAGCTGTTACTGCTGTAATCGTAATAAATTAATGTGAGATTTCTGGCTTGTGGTAGCATCGCTATGGAAACTTTTAAAATGTCTCTGTATAAAAGTGGGGACAAAGTTTTAGTTTTTTTTCTTTGTTGTTTTTGGTTTTCAGCACAAAGTGAAATAAGTGACAGCTGTGTACCCTTTATGTATGTGTGTGTATAAATACAGGTATGTTGAAAAAATGCCATTTTACCAAAAAGTAGATAAAAGTGCCTTGGACATCTAAAAGCTTGTGTCTAGGTGTTTTTATTTTGTTATAAATGCTCGTTCGTTGGCTGTGTACTAATTCATGTGGTCATGGTCCAGGAGGGATCTATCTTTTTCTTTCAATAATGAAATATTTTCCAAGCATAACATGTAAATTGTTTTGAACCTTGCAATAAAGAAGGTTTCTATCTTCAAATAATCTTTTGTTAAATATAATTAGAGAAAGAGATGTCTCCTACTGAAATGTGACCTCTGTGTTGTAGTGTGGTCTTGCTCTTTCTTGCCTTTACATTGAAGTCAAAACAAATAAATTTTCCTAATAGATTTGCTTGGGGTGAGAGATTCCTCAAGAAGTAGAAAGAATCCAGAAATGAAAGGTTATGACCAGCTCTTACCTTATGCTGCTCTGTATGGCATAACTGAAAAAAAGGGTCAGTGATAAACTTATGGGAGTGCAGTTTTAACATCTTTAGAGCTGGAGGGCTTTGCCGAATTCTAAGGTTGTGTCTTGAAAGAGTTAGGGAGTTGTGGAGGAAGATGGACTGCTTCCAGTGACTCTTACAGTAAAAGCACAAGCTTTCTGTGAGTCAGGAAATGGTAGAAAATACAGCGTGCAAAAAATAGAGTGTTTTTTAATTCTTTAGAGTAATTGGCCAAGAAACAGAGAATGCAATTCATAAATAGCTGCCTAAGGAAGTAGCCTTTTCTCTTGAGTCAACAAACCCCACGGAATCTGCAGTTTCAATTCTGATTCTGAAGCATTTAGACAATGACTCTGTAATCCTTGTAACCAAAAAAAGAAGGTAACATTAAAAAATGGTTTCTTATCCATATTGTATGCTTCAAACTTGTGTGCTTTGTTGCAAAATAATTCGACTTTCATGCCTTAGACTCAGTCTTCAAAGCAGCAAGCTCAGAGGCTCTGGCAGAAAAAATTTAACGTATGGAAGCAAGGGGGAGTTTCTTGTCTGACAACGGTGTGCTTTAAGAAGTCTGCTTAAGTTCTGATACATTCTTATTCAAATTACGCTTGTTATTATTGTCTTTGATTTTAATGTGAACAGATTGTGTCCTGCTTGTGGGCAGACACCTGGTCTTTGGTCAAAGGTCTTTGCCACTGTGCGTCTGTAATCCTTGCCTTAAGAGAGAGATGTGGAGTGTTAAGTGACCAGACTGCTGCAGACAATTCCCTCTGCTCTCATTTCATATCTGCTTATCCTCATTGAAGCATGTGGTGGAAAAAAGAAAGAGCCAGACATGAGAAAGGACTGAGCATAACAACCTTTCTGGGGAAGTGCGGAGTTTATAAGATAAAGACACTCCATGCTGCCTCAGTTTATCGTGTAGTCAGGGGATCACATGATAGTAGGCTCTTACCTAAGGTGAGTGACTCTCTGAACTGAGAGGAAAAGAATGGAGTTCCTCATCTGCCAATATGTCAAAGGCGTAGTAGTCAACAGTGGTGAATTGCCTGTGATTGTACAATAGCAAATAGGCTTGTAGTACTCAGTGTTTGTGTGAGTGAGAAAACATGACCATCTGTTAACGACCTTTTTGTTTTTGTTGTAGTTGTATAAAAGTGATCATGGCAATCTGAAAGTATTTTATTCCAGGTAGTTGCTTTCTGATTTTACTTCTGTCCTCCAGCACATTTGTGTTTTGTTTGTCAGGTACTGGGATAAAGAGGTGCAAAAAGCAAAAAAGAGGGGAAAAACACCGCATTTAACAAAAGCCATTATTCTTTGTTACTGGAAATCCTATTTAGTTTTTGGAATTTTCACAATGATTGAGGTAAGTGGTGTCACACAACACACTTCTTGGCCAACAGCAATGTGAAACTTGGCCTCTTACATTGTCTAATGACACTGATGACTTCACGGTGGCTGTTCAGAGAATCTGTAATGTTCATGTACTCTCTCAAAAAAATCAAACAGAGCTACAGCCCTGTAGAGACTGAAAAATTGAGTTGTAACTGCGGGATTTGGATGTCAAGAAGAAACCTGATTTCAGCGCAATATTTTTGAGACAATACAAACCATTGACTTACGTTGCTGTATTTTAGGTTTCTGAGTGGGGTGCCTCATAGAAAAAGGTGGTTTTGCTATATGTAAATGGCTATAAAGGATACAAAATCATCTCTAAAAGTGGTAGTGTGATACATATTCATGCATTTATATGCAAAAGTTTTTATTGGTAATGGAGAGAGTTCTGTATTAAACGTTCAGCTAAATTTTAACGTGGAACGTATTTATTTTGGGTTACGAATTGATAAAAATTGGCTTGACATTTTAGAGTGCAAAAAAGACAAAGTAATAGGGCATGTGACTTGCGGCAGTACTTGGCTCTTGTTTGCCTGGTTACAAACTTGGGCACCGTGGTATGCTGTGTAATTTTTAATAATTTTTCCCTTTTCTTTTCTTTCAGGAAACCCTCAAAATAATTCAGCCAATATTTTTGGGGAAAATTATTAATTATTTTGAAAACTATGATTCCTCAGATGAGGTAGCTTTGAATTTTGCGTATTGCTACGCAGCTGCTCTGTCTGTGTGCACGCTTGTTCTAGCTATAATGCACCACTTGTACTTCTATCACGTACAGCGGGCTGGCATGAAGCTGAGGGTAGCTATGTGTCATATGATTTATCGGAAGGTAAGCAAACCTGCCTGCAGGTATATTTGGCATTTGAGAGCTATTTCATTAGAGGAGTTTGAAAATACGGTTGTTATGTTTATGTTTGCGATTTCACTGAAGTTATTATTTTGTGGAAATGGAAATACAATGCATGCTAATATGTATGAGACCTGAAATGTATTTATGTGCTTTTGCTCTTGGTGTCTGAATGATAACTTTGGTCCTCCTAGTGAAGGTGGGGAATTAAATAACCCTAAAGCCTAGAAAGAGCTGCTAGTACTGTCAAAGAGGAGTCCCTCCATTGTTAGTGGAAGGGTTGTGTGCTGGAGCAGTAAGAAGCCGTCAGGATACAGCAGGAGAGGAGCTTGCACTGATGGTAGCAGTGCATCTAAGTAAGCAGGGCTAAGTAAGCCCTGCAAGTTCATCCCCAGGAAGGCTGTTATGCTTGGCTGTCACCATCTGCACTCTCAGTTGTATGGAGCTACAAGAGTTGCCTCTTTCACAGGTCCAAGAGGCTCCCCTTCTCTCAGGGCATCCATCCATCAGGTTAGCTCAGGGAGAGGCAGCAGTACTGTGGTACTGCTCCTGCCCCCTCCAGGTGGGTGAGAGTACTTGACCTCTTCACAGACACGTCTCTTGTGTATCCCTCCTACTTGGGGGGAAGGAGAGAGGGGAATGGGCAGAGGAGAGATGGTTCAGAATCAAGTTGGAAAAGATACAGTTTTAGCATCAGTTACTGATTTTACTGTGGGAGCGCTGGAGTCCTTCACTAAAGCCAATGAAGTGTGAGAAGGGATGTATGTTCAGTAAGCTGTTGTTTTGTTGTTGTCTGTGTGTTCTCATAAAAAAAAAAACAGCTGTCCTTGACTACAGACAGAGCAGAGGGTGCTGTCAGAGAGAAAGTGCAACACGAGGAGTTATGGCTATTACCTACAGGAAGGAGCTGAGCATTGTCCAGGATGAAATGCTGGCCTAGGTGTACGCTGAGGAGCAAGCAACCCAGTTGTAAATGTCTGCTTCCCTCTTCTGAAGCTGTTGCCAATACTCGAACCACTCAGCCTGTCTCCACTTCCAAGCAGGAAGTTCTCCTGGGGATGCTGGAGGGGAAAATGCCTTATCTTTCTAGCCTTAGTGACCTGCCAGTTCTTACCTCAGCAAAGAAGTTTAATTGAAGGATAAGAATTGTGAAGTTTCTTCAGAATGTAAAGAAATCCATGTTAGTTTGACCATTAACCATTTAACCACCCACTTAAGGCAAACACTTGTACTACTGGTATAGGTCATATGAAGGTTTTAGGCAAAACAATAAAGTAAGGAGAGTAAAAATAGCCCCATTGAAAGCTTTGATTGCTTTTCATGCACATATTTATTCTCCTCCCTCTTCTGATACCTTGGAAATTATCCTCTGGGAACTCATCTCTAACATGGCACACTGCCTTCTTGTACATAAACATCTCTCTAAGGTATTCATTTACTAAACTGATTATCATAACAGTTTGAAATTCATGAAATATGTATATAACGATGTTGTTTGTTGCTGGGTTGATATTAGCTTAGAAGCTTGGAAAAGATATGTCCATAATATGCACCCTTATTTCTAGAGATGCAATTAAGTGGGAAATTAAGCTCCCCTCATCTCATAAATGTTTACTCCCGAGGGTGAAGGCTGAGGTCACAGCAGAACATCGATAAACCTTTCTAATAATTTGTCTTCATTACGTGAGGCTTATAGATAGATCACACTTTTTTTTTGTCCTCCTATATGCTTTTGAAAGAATCTGGATGCTAATTTACCAGCGCTTTTGTGGTGTTGGTTATTGCTGTAGTGAATAAAATCCTGAATTTGCAAGGATGAGTAGGTTGGATGAGAGAGCATCCTTAACAGAGAACTTCAAATGTTCATAATTCTTAAGTTTTAGACCCATTTTAATTTCCTGGAAAGTTAAAATCTCATTTGCAAAAGGCCTATATTAAAACTCCAAGGTGTTTTGTGGTTAGTAAGAAGTATTAGTGAAACATGCAGGAAGCTTGTAACAGAAATGAAAATGGAATCTGTCTTATGACTCACAATCTCATGTTTTAAAACCAAAGGCTGATTATTATTTTTTTTTTAAGACTTAACTTTTAGAAGTTCCTTGAAGTTCGGAATAAACTCTAAAGCCGTTTAAGCTGTGGAGCACTTGTTTAAGACAAAAAAAACAGCCAGAAATGTGTCAAGAGTTATTTGACTGAACAGTTGTATTATTCCTTTCTATGGTCATTTCTCCCTCTTTAATGTGCTTCTGAATTAATTGTTTGGGGCAGGGAGAGATTAAAACTCCAAGATGGGAATACAGAAGGCAAATAATGGTTAAAGAATTGAAATTAGACCTGTGTAATTACATCAGGGAGAGGGAGGGGAGTTTAACCTAAGACAAGCATGCAAACCTACTGTCAGTTCATATAAGTAAAACTTATTTTCCTTGAGAAAGGGTACTTACTGGAAAATACATCTGTATCGACAATTCATAGAAAATCAAACAGATCCTTGGGCTGAAAACAGACAAATAGTTGGCAAATATAAAATAAAATATAAATTCAAATTACAGTTGCTTTTTAAAAAAACGAGTGGGTCTGGATAATCTTCAGTAGTATTCCTTACGTATAGTGTGAATTTGTAACTGTTATGATCAAAGCAGTATTTAACACTACAGTGGCTTTGGCTGTGATAGAGTTAATTTTCTTCTTAGCAGCTCGTATGGTTTTGTGTTTTGGATTTAGTGGAAAAGAAAAGTACCAAAATGGGACTTTTTGCTGGAAATCAGTTCTATAAGTGAAACTATTGCTTTGTGTCCACTGTTTCCATTTCCTTCCATATATTTCGTGGTCCAGACAGGTCCATTCAGCCAGGAAAATGTACGGCTTGTTTCACTTTAAACAAAGAAACAAATATATACCCCAAAACCCAGTGCTCCTTCAAAAGTAGTTTGAAGCAGGGTGGGAAGACTAACATTTCATTGCCACTGAGAATGGGAATGGTTGTCTGTTCCCTGAAAAGGGAATGAAGCAATGAGTTTCTCAAATAATTAAATCTTGTATCCTAGATTCATTATTGGAATATCTGAGGAATTTCTTTGTGGAGTTTTAAATGTTCTGAATGCTGATTTCAATGAAGTTAGGGTTGGGATTCTCTCTGTGATCAGTGTCTTTGTAACCCAACAGCAAGGTGTCAAAAACGTAAGGTGCTTTGTTTGAAATGATGCTTCGAGTGGCACTTTGATGCCTTGTGTTCATGTACCTGAAATTTAAAAACTGGAACAATATTTTTGAAACAATTAGGGCTTTTCATGTTAGATTATTGATCAAAAAGGAATTTTAATAATAACTGTGAAGAGGGAGAAGTAGATGTGCGCCACCTAAAAATGTGAAGTGTTTGTGAGAAGTGAACTATTCCTGTTACAGAAAAATGCATAACAATTTTTGGGTATTTTTTTTTACTTGTGCTGAAAAACTGTATTTTCTTTCTACCAAGTGCAGAAGGAAGCAGGATCTGCTGTCTGCATATTTGAGCTATTTAGGTTTGGATCTTTGCAGTAGTGTTCAGACTGCGTATTGCCAGATGTGTTTTTTTGTTGGGTATTTTATAATCACGTACTCTATTCTAGTGTTTAACTTATTTATTATCTATAGAAATTTTTGATATTTAATCTTGTTGCTTTTCATAGCATTTGCTAAACTTCATTCAATATAATTCAGAAATCTTACTATTTTACAAGGGCTATTAACAAGGGTAGTATTAGTTTGTAAAGGGATTTTAACTGATTTGCAAAGACAAGGAGCACTGTTTGAAATGTTAGCAAGAACTGATGTGTAAAATGAATAACTTGTCTTTTTTTGCCTTCTGTCAAGAATCTTATTCAAAACAGAATTCTTTCAATTGGCCAAACATTGTTCTGATTTTAGTTTGGTCTTCAAGTAGACTTTTCTGTTCCTGTTTTGCGTAGGTGCTTATAATGGGGAAGAGCAATGCAATTGAAAAGTTATGGGCTCTTTTGTTTGGTTTTGATAACTTACTATGTTGATATTTTCCCATTTTTGATCACTTCAGACATGAAGATAGCTATGGAACTTTTGTTCTCACAGTTCTTCCCTAGACTTTTTCTTTTAATAGTTCTTTCAGAATACGTATACCTTCTTTCAGAATATTTATACATGTTGTCTAAGGTTCTTGAACTGTGCCCAGATATTCTCAGGGAGAAGCTGAGATGTGCCTTCAGCTTTTGCCTGGTGTTGTATTTGTGTATCGAGTATTCACTTTATAGGTGTATTGTGCTCAATAGGCTATGACAGTATTGATCTGTTCTGACTATTTTAGGCACTTCGTCTCAGTAATGTAGCTATGGCAAAAACTACCACTGGTCAAATAGTAAATCTTCTGTCAAATGATGTGAACAAATTTGATCAGGTAAGAAGCTTTACATATCTTTCTCAGGAAATTGTGGGGTTTGAGTTAAGACTTTTTTGTTTATGTGTGATGATTGTTTCTTCTGAACATTTTTTCTAGTTGTTTCTCAAACATAGGAACAGAAATAATCTCATGGTACTATTTTTTCCCCCTTACGCATTTTTTTTCTGTTTTCCTAAGCTCAGAGGAACATTGGTTTGAAGATACAACAGAATCAATGTGGTAATTTGCTTAATTTCTGGAGGTTAGGCACCTCCATGTATATTTAGGTCTCTGAATCTGGTGCAGAATTCTCACTGGATGCCACAGTGCCTGCCACAGGAAAAGGTGCTTCCTCAACTTTGAGTTATTAGGGTTTAATTTTTTTAGCTAGTGTTCCAAGGCTAATTTTTGTTTCTGAACTATTTGCCTAGGTAACGATTTTCTTGCACTTCTTGTGGGCTGGACCAATTCAAGCTGTAGCAGTAACAGTACTTCTCTGGATGGAGATCGGCCCATCGTGTCTTGCAGGAATGGCAGTGCTGATTATTCTTCTTCCTGTACAGACCTGCATTGGGAGGCTTTTTTCTTCCCTAAGGTAAGGTGTGTGTCGGGTTGTAGATGTTTTCTTTCCTGGGTTTTAAAATATGCGTGCTGGATGGAGGTGGACTACTGCTCTGAGATTAGCTTCTGTCTGGTGAGTTTTTTTGCTTTGACTTTTAGCTTTGTTGATATTTTTCATAGTTGTTAGTGTGAGATTTCTGAATTCCTGTTTAGAGATTGAAAGTGATCTGTCTTCCAGACATGCTGAGAATATGTGATACTTATTGGCTGTCCAGTGGGTGAAAAGCGTTGGGCTACTTCTGTAGGTACCTTGCTGTAGATTTTGAATAGAATTGTGTAATTGCTTGAGCTTTGCGTTCCTGAATTCGTGCCTAGAGAGTGGTTATAACAAAGGCAGTACTCTCAGTCCTGCCATGAGTTTAACCTACTGGGGTGTTAGAGGAGTTGCAGCAGAAAGTTCTGAAGGTTTCATGTTCAAGTTGCTCTCTCCAAGATAGAGATGCGGAGAGGAAAAAGGGGAAGGAACTGAGAAAGGAAGAACAAAATTTTAATGGTGATTTTGATGCCAGCTGTGAGGTTTCTAACTGTAAGGTTCTAGGCAATATAAAACAAGTTTGCAGTAATTTTCCATTGCCAGACAAATTTAATTTTTTGGTAATTTCCTCCTAAAAAAAAAAAAAAGGCTTGCCTCAAGTAGAAATATTGAATTTATCTTCAATATTGTTGCTTTCTGACTTTTTTTCTTGTGTAATTATTTGTGTTCTACTAACATCATGAGTTTATAAATGGCTTTTGCATCTAAACGGAAATATTTTTGTGTTCCTTTACTGTGTACGTGTATCCTTAGTGGTGTTATGCTTCGTCATTGCACTTGTATTCAGGGTGAATGGGTTCCTTCTAGCTCTTTGGATAAGTAAAACTTTTTGGTGAGTTGCTTTTGTTTTCGAGTGGTGTTTTAATGAAGGGTTTTTTAGAGACATCGAGAATGGCATTGCCATTGCATGGCTAGGTATGAAGAGAGCTGATAATTGCAAAATAAGACCGACTGAAAGACTTCCTTCTATTTGTAACCAGTAGTCTTCAGTTATTATGCTGATGTGCTGTTTCTCAAATAATGAGCCATTAAATTTTCTCTGTCAAATTTATAGGTTTTTGTATGATAAAACCTGTTTGTGGAGCACTTCCAATATATTCTTACATGTGCATTTTCACTGCATGTGTAATATGCTTGCAGTAAGTATCAAGCTACTTCACTGTTGGGTATTTTGAGTTTTAAGTTTTTGAGGTTTTGAGCTTTGAGTCAATCCTTAAAACACTTAGCACTTAAGTAGTGCCTTATCAATGGTGGTAAGCATTATTATCCCCATTTTACAGATGGGAAACTGAGGCACAAAGAGATTAAGAGACTTGTCCAGGGTCAGACAACAAGGTGACAAAAATATCTTCTTGAAGGTATGTATTTTAAAAGTTAATCAGTGGCAACGTAATGCTGTTTGGGGTTTCCCCCCATTCATTAACAGCCACTTGTTTGGATGCAGTGCAGGGGAAAGAATTTGTTAACTAGAAAAACTTTCGCTTGTCTACATGTGCCCAGGTCTTTGTATACGTGAGTAGAAATGTTCAGTGAAAAGAAAGAGTTAAGGGAAAAACTGAAGTGGATTCCAGCTCCATAATGATGAGTGTGTTCACATGGCAATTTCTGGGAAACTGCATGGATTTAAGGAAATCAGCCTATGAAGAAGTAATTTAAGGATTAAAGCTTTTGCTAAATCCAGGCATGCTCAGTGTGACAGCTAATTTGTGGTATCATTCAGAATTGTGCTAGAAGTTTTCCAAAATGCACATGACCTAGGATATTGTTTGAGAAATACTTCAGTTATTGGACTGAAGACCATTTTATATGTATGTTTATTCACAAGAGCTCAGCCCTTCCACTGCTTAGCCATGCAAATGCAAAATTCTGATTTAAATCCTTTTTAATTTTTTTTTTTTAAAGAGAAGAGCTTAGTGGAACTGTTGTGTCAGACGTGATTAAAATCCACCAAATATACCTCATGAAAGCAGAAAGTGATTTTGCAGCTTGCTTAACTCAGAATTGTTATTAGTATCATACAGGTGACTTTTCAGTCATTTGGAGAATTTTCAGTTCCTTTCCTGTTGCGTTCTTAAGTGTGCTGTGTGAGCATGTGTTTCCCAGTTGTCCTGATCTATTATAAATTTAATTATTTAATATTATATTATTATTATAAATTTATAAAACTGTGGACAAATCTTCCTCTGCTGTAAATTGTGATCGGGGCACTCAAGTCCGTATACTTTAAGCCTTTATATAATCTTTCTGAGACTGTTGCTTCTATTATGTATGGACAAAATGTGCTCTTTGCAAGGAAGAGTATATCTTAAACAAAGAAAAATACCCCCTCCCCAACATCTTGAACATTTTAAAAGCAATTTGAAAGAGGCTGGTAACTATGATAACATTTCAGCAGAAAAACTGAAAACCTGATGTATGAAAACTATAGCATTTTTGATTCAAACCGTTTAAAATAGAAACCTCTGTTTAACTTTGAATAATCCTCCACCTTCTGTTACCTGGAGAACAGGCCTCAAAGTTGTATCTGAAAGGTAATTGTTTCAAAAGATTGTAGGTGAGATTTGTTGTTTGCTGCTGCAGAGCCACGAACAGCACATCCTAAATCTTGCATTTTGCAGTGACATTGTGTGTGTGTGGCGAAGAAAGGATGATCTCTCACGTTCTTTGAGAAATTGTTTTTCTTTTACTGTTTCTTTTTGAAAAAGGAAAAGTGGACTTAGCAACGATAATGCCCTTCCTTGTCAGTACGGTTGGTTTTAGGCTAAGCCATTTTCCTCAGTCTTAGTGAGAACACTTGATTGTGTTAGGGCTGAGTTCCTACATTTCTTTTGTCAATTTACTTGTATAAATACTTCTTATACCCTGTTTCAACCATCCCAGTATTTATGGAATTCTAGTCCTGACAAGTTTTTTAAAAATGACGAGCAGGCACCTGAACTTCTTTCTACCTAAGTGATTTAAACATGACTATTTCTTCCAGAGCATCGGAGAAATCTTACAAGGGACAGTTTAAGCTGACAAAACCTAGCCACCCGTTCTAAAAAAACCCTTTGTTTTAAAAAAATATGATCTCTGAATCATAACTTTGATTGGTATATACAAAAATAAGTAATTTAGCAGGGAAAGGTATGTTTTATCAAAGTAAAGCCTACCATAGCTCACTATGTGCAAAGTATGTTTGTCTACATGAATGAATTCAGAATCGTAATAGGCTTTATTAGCATGGTTTATGCATTCATTACATGGCTTCTAAATTTCAGTGCTTTTTTTCCTAATTAGAACTGTGACTTTATTATTTAATTATATATATTTTCCAGGTTGTTCATCAGTGCAAACATAATGTGGGACTAAAATAGGTATATTTACTTTAGTGTTAATTACAATTCATGCTTAAATAATATTTATTAAATAGAACCATATCTAGGTTAGCTCTCTTCAATTATAGCTTATGCACTGAGGTAAGTAATCTTTTCCAACTAGTGGTAATCTTAAAAAGATGCAAGTGGAGGCTAATTTCTTTAACAACATCAAAAGACCCTTATGAGAAGGGTTGTTATTTTGGCATTTCACAGCCATTTTTAAAAGTAATTTTCTGATTTTTGTTTGGGTCTAAATTTAGTAGTTGTACTTTATTTTTTTTTTATTTGAACAGTTTTTCTATGCAAATGTTTTGTTTATGAAATACCATGTGTTTGCACGAGCTGACATATAGTTCTGAACATTGAATCAACTCACAGTTCCCTGAGAACACGAAATACCAGGAATACCAAATCCGTTTGCTGTTGGTCAGCTTTAGGATACTGTTTTAGGAAGACTTGTTAATGCAATTACAATTATATGAATCCTCTTTACAATTAATAGCAAAAATTTCATTAATATGAGCATGTTAGGCGATCATAAAGTCTCTCTTCTTTTGAGAATCTGAGAATCTTTACTTTGTGCTGTTTACAGGAGCAAGACAGCAACCTTAACAGATGTCAGGATTAGGACCATGAATGAAGTCATAAGTGGTATGAAGATAATAAAGATGTATGCTTGGGAAAAATCATTTGCAGAACTTGTGAATGGTTTAAGAAGGTAATCCTGGAAAGATACAGCTTCGTATATATTCTGTACCTGTTTCCAAATTTTTTACGTGTCAGGAAGTGCATTATTTTGTGCTTTAAAGTGCAGTTTATTCAAACTTCTTTGACCTTTTTTTTTTTATAGCTGGAGCGAAGGAATGAAAATCGCAAGGGGGCAGAAAATAGAAAAAAACTTTTAATATTTATAAATTCTGGGGGGTTTTATGCTTCGTTTTATGGTTGTATTTAAAAACAGCAGCTAATAAACTGCGGTAGTTGTAATTGAACAATTTCATTCTCACAGTTCTGTAAACTAATAGCAAGGAACCAATAAGCAGACATTTCCCTTCTGTGAAATATATGGAATCTGACTTTCTGTCCTAAATGATAGCACCCTAGGTAGTACTCTGCTTCCCTTTCTGCATTTTGACATATTGCTTAAGCCATCTGGGAAGGGAGGAAGGCAGAAAGACAGAAGCTCAGAAATTCCCTAGTTTTCAGGGCATTTCAGACCTCATTTCAGAGGTCTGTCAGCATCTGATTAAAACTCATAAATTTGATTTTCAATCAATATTAGCACTTTCACATGACAGTATAAGAGCATTCATTGCTAAAGGATACTGTAGGAGTTTAGGTACATATTTCCCATAATTTAATTTTCTGTTAGGTTCCTCTCCAGCATATGAGTAGAAGGTTGTTTTACTGTAGATTCTCTGAGTTATTTTTTTTTAATTTGTTGTATTTGGAATTCCTTTTTTTTAAAGGATTTTTTTTCTTTTACATCCATGTGTAGGCTTGCAAACTTGCTAATGTTCCCTGAGTTGTTTCTTCCCACACACATAGTCCTTTCCTCTTTCAGATTACAGGATCCTGTGCTGATTGAACGTCCTTTATTGACTGAAGTCTTTGCTGTCTTGCATGGAGCCAGAGAGAATGTTTCTTTATTGAAAGCTTTCTCAATGGGCATATTTGCATCACTAAACTTTAGATTTCCAAGTTCAACACCTCATTAGGATTAGAGGCTTCCTTTTTAATGATGAAGGGAAATAAGCTCTTCCAAAACACACCTTGAGTGCTCTGTATTTTCTTCAATTGTGCTGTAGAAAACTGTGGTTAAAAATCTTAAATTCAGCCAGGTGATTTATTGCCTGGTATTTCCTCAGTGGCCCTTGACAGTTGCTAAGGCGACATCTGAACTTCTCAGTTGCTCTTTTTTCCTGTGGTTGTCTGTATTAGTTTCCTTTGATATAACCGGGTGCCTTAAGACAGTGTAGTGTATTATACACAGCCTGTGGATAGTCTGTAATTTATCTGATATTTGTGGAGAGTAGCGTGAAGAACTTGCTGATTATTAGGGATTATTAGAGGGTGGGAAAAGAGTTTCATCCAGGATTGTAGAAGTAATTGAATTAGACCCAATTCACATAGTTGACATACAAATGTTTTTTCACTGTACTCTGGAGCAGATCGGAGATTGTGAGCCCTTAAGCTGAAAAAATAAGGTTTTGAATCTCGTTGAAAGTTTGTCAATTCAGCCAATTTGGCAAGGATAGTGGGAAAGTTGCTTAACTAGTTTTCCAGTAGTGCATCCTTCATCCTTCTCTCTGCTAAGTGAGGATTAAGTTTATTTCAAACTGTGTAATCATAACTTGAGTTCCTAATCTTAGTATGTAGATCTGAATGGAAGTTAATGAAAAAGATCAATATTTTCCCTTAAAATTGCCAGGATATTTGGGAAGAGGAATTTCAGGATTTTGTATTCTATATTATTTCAAGCAGATACAATTAGAATTTATGGGGAAGAAGTTGTTATGGCTCTTGATAAAAACAAACTATTCCTTTAATAAGAAGTTAAGCCTGATGGCACCCACACTGTAGATAGTGCAATAACATTTTGAGGGTTGGACTTGAGTCATTTAGAAGTAGAAACTGAAATTTAACAAGTAGAAATTGAGACCATACACATCAGCAGCTTTTCAGTTGCTGGAGGGAGACTTTGTGTCTGTGTAGCACTTCAGTTGCTATTTAGCTTGGGTAATGGCTGGCACAACAATTGGCCTCATAGATCAGTGTTTTCTGAATTATGAACCAGAATTCCTAGAGCAAGAGAAGCCAGAAGCAGGATCCAAGTTGTGAAGGGTTTAGGCTGAGATCAAAGAAAATACTGCAAATCCCGTGATCCAGCTTGCGGAGCAGCAGCTGAATAATGGCAATACTTGGGGCATGGATCAACTCTTGATCTTTTAGAAACTGCCCTGTTTTGTCAACTGCAGAGTATGCGTTGATCTTATCAAGAGTTTTGTGACTGAACTCTACAAGGATTTTGATATTGGAAGGATAAGGAGCCTTTACATGACTCTATATAGAGAGTTTTTTTCATCTTTGCTCTTGTATGCAACCCAGAAAGATTTCAAGCAGATTAGAATCTGAATTAAAATAATAGTTTGACCAAAGCAGAAAAAAAGAGTATTTTGGTTTTGTCTCTCTGAAAAATAATTATTTTCTATAACTACTAAGGTATTAAATGTAATCATTTCCCCCCCATGACTTTCTAAGCTTTTTACATTCTCTTTTGTTATTTAGCCTTCAACATTATTTTATTATTTTTGAGTACAGTTATTTATGTATGAGTTGGGGTAGTGCAAGGGGAGAAGAAAGGGTATAAAAGTAAAATCTTGAGAGTGCGTTTCCCTTATCCTACTGTTGAGAGCAACTTTAATGAGAAAGTTTGATGTGATTGTTTATATTTTGCATTTTTAGGAAGGAGATCGCCATGGTTCTGAAAAGCTCCTACCTTCGAGGGCTGAACTTAGCCTCTTTCTTTGTGGCAAGCAAAATAACAGTGTTCATGACTTTCATGGCATATGTGCTCCTTGGCAATGTTATCACTGCAAGTCGAGTGTTTGTTGCGGTGTCCCTCTATGGTGCAGTGAGACTGACAGTAACTCTGTTCTTCCCTGCGGCTGTTGAGAGAGTATCAGAGGCAGTGGTTAGCATACGACGAATCAAGGTACGGTTATTGGTTTGAATTGTATGTTGATTTCTTCTCTTATTCTAACATGGGTTTAACATCACTGAGAAAAGCAGCCTTATTTTAGTTTTGCAGAGTTTGGTGTTTTTAATAAAATAACCTATTTTGAAAACTGAACATGTCACTGTGTAAGCATGTGGAAAAACATGGAATGTACTTCAAGGCAGGCTGAAATGTAGGGGCAAAGTGTATGTGGAAAGAGGTGTTGTAGACATTCTTGAAGTAAGAGGAACATATGTGCAGATACATTGGGATTGGGAGCTGGAGGACAAAGACGGCAGATGGGAGCTTAAGATTCTTGTGCACTGCGCTACTCTATCAGCTCTGGAGAACAAGTGTAAACTCTAGCTGGTGTCTTGTGGCTGGAGTGAAGATTCAAATTCAGCCAGGATGAACATCAGTAATGCCGCTTTTCTGCTTGGGAGCAGAGGGAGTCAAACAATTGTAAGGTTTGTCAGTGGTTCAAGGAAAAGACAGGGCAGGTTCTTCAGGCCTGTTTGCTTTAGGAATTCTGTTTTGATTGAATAGGTGCTCGTTAAGAGTCCTGTAGTATCTTTATGCTATTAAGTCTGCACTTTTGTTTTTGGAGGGCTCAGCTGCCTTGTTACAGGTACCCTTGAAGGAGTTGTACCTTGTTTTGGAAATGTAATTTCTTTATCAGCTTGTGGTTATTTTTTTTTCTCCCCATAATTAATATTCTGTATGCTCCTTCCAAAAACACGTGCCTGGGTTCCTTTCCTATTCTTGGTCTCACATTAGGCAATATCCTGTGCCTCTTTTTTTATTGCAGAACTTTCTGATGCTTGATGAGGTCTCGCACTTCAAGGCACCACTGCACAGTAATAATGAGAATATCATTCTTCATGTTCAGGATTTGACTTGCTATTGGGATAAGGTAAATTTACGTATACTGAATGTGAAGCATATTGGTGCTCAGGTCATTTTCAGTCTAAAAAGCATTGTATATATATATATATATATAGTGTGTTGGTGGTTTGTATTCCATCTTTTGTGTATGGAAATCCTTTTCATATGTTAACTCTGTAGAATAGTACTGAAAACGCTATCATGTGCATCTTAAAAGTAGCTATTTCTGAATATTATACTAAGTGAAAATCTCTGCATTTCAACCTGAAAATAGCTCTTTTTATTAAACGGAACTGTATTGTAGCAGAGATGTTTAAATTGGAATGAAGGAGAGACAGCACAGTAGGATGGGCCTTCGTGTATGGTTGGGGGTTTTTTTTGTGAACTGGTTGCTGATCAGTACATTAGTCTAGAACCAGCACAATGTTGTACTTCTGGTAACAGATTTGAAAGCTTTAGAAACTAGTCTGCATGTGTTTGTTACTCTTTATATTTTAATTGAGACTGTTCAGCTACAAATTGTTCTCTGCTTAGAATGCACCAAACCTGCCAAAATGTCTAGAGAAAGGGAGAAAACACAGGTGACAAATGTATTATGTATCCTTTTATGTAAGAAAGGCAAAGATTGACTGTTTCTGTTTCAAAACTGCAGTTGCTATGGTAAGCAGTGATTTGTGATGAATTATTGGAGCTGTTACGAGTTACCAGTGTTCTTGTGCAAGGAAAGCTTCAGTCTCCATGAGAAATTCTGGAAACTCTGAAAGTGGATTTTGCATATCAATGTAATACCAATAAGATGTCACGTATTTACCTTTATATACCCTCTTTCCCTACATATACTGTGTACCAAGGAAAATAAAGTGTGAAAATACATGAGGATCTACCTACTACTGCTACTCAGCTTCAAAAGAAAATTGCTGCAGTATTCTGCTGTACTTTCTCAGGGCTGTCCCTGAGACAAATTCTTTCCGAGACATTGAACAAACTTTTAACGGATATGAAAAACTTAATAGTTAATACATTCTAATGCAAAATAGAAAGTATTACTTCGTCTGTCTTCTTCCCATACTGACATCAGTACCACTGTAAACAATTTATGGGAAATGGCTGCATAATATGCCCATAAAGTACTTTCGTGAGCTTTTTATATTGCATAAAGAGGGCAGTATGACTGGAATTACTTGGTTTCCTTTTGATTTTAAAGAAACCCAAACCAATAAACCACAGAACTGTTAATGTAATTTTCATTTTTATATTTAATTGCAATGTGCATGGGATAAGAATAGTTCTCCCCAAACTATTAAAAGCAGCTCAAAATTTCTCTTATATGCTCTTACAGTGATGCAAAATTATTTTACAGAATTGCTCACTGAAAAAATGACGAGTTCTGAGAGAGAGGAATTATAAAAGGAATAATATAAATGTTATCCTTTGTCACGTAGCTGACTTAGCTTGCTAACCTCACTAGGTTTCTCATGACTCTTTGGATCTCATAGACACTGTATAACTGGATGATAATTTTTTATTTTTAAAGATTGTGAGACAAAAGAGATACTAAAAAACCCCAACAACACACAAATCCAAAATCACTGGATGTAAAAAAGGGATTATTAGCTAGACTTTTAGGAAAACAACCTAACATGGTGTATTACGGTTTATCAAAAGATAAACAAAACCAATTAATTCATGGGTCACACTCCTGTTTCACTAAGGCAAGTATTATTTGAATCCCACAGGCTAGTCTGATACCAGCATGGAACTAGGAATTCTTCGATATGGGTTTTTACTGATATGCCTTGAGTTTACTGAAGAGTCTGTCGGCTCAACTGAACAACTTTGGATTTGAAATTCAAGAATTTGAGCAGAGGCCAAATTTATCCCTTATAATTTTACTCACTGAAATGAGGAGCTTAATTAGTATAGTACTTCTGTGCAATGTATGATCTCTATATCCCTTAGATGGGATGAATTGCTTCTTTCTCTTGACTTTACGATGTGTAAGGTCTGCCCACACTCACCTAAGGAGTTGCTGCCTGTGAAGGGATCGTTCTTATGCCCTTCTGTCTTCACACTGTTATCTCGGTTCCCTCCCTTGTGCTGAAGTTAATGTGTATGACCCTGTGGTGCACCAGTTCAGAGGGAAAAGCAATAGAAAATGAGTAATTTCAAGTGTGATTTTTGTTTTCTGATAGCTGAGTCCCATGGACAATCTGTCTGCAAGGTTAGGCAAGAACCAGTGGCAGCAGAAGGGAGGTGAAAGACATGGATAGTTGACTGGGCGTAGGAGAGCTCAGATATTTGGTGATAATGAGCTGTCAGATGAACTTAGCTGTACTGTTAGTCTGTGCTCTGGTTTAAGTGTCTCAGTTTACTGCCTAAAAATAGGTGTGATGAATTCAGGACAAATTATTTTTAATTATAAAAATACCATACCCCTTAGGTGTTTGTGGCCATGCTGTTTGCTTACATTGCTTCTTTTGGATAGATTCTGTGATGTCTTGGAATGCTGCTTTAATATATAATATTTGGGTAGTGTTGTAAAAACTTTTCTGAAATTTTCTGTAATGATTTTAGGCTCTGATGATATATTGTTTTGAAAACCTGAGTGTGGGTAGTAATATCTTTGCATTTTTGAGAATACAGAAGCACAGCCTCCAGAGGTCTGAAGAAGGGCCTGTGTGTCTGAAAACTTATTTACTTTCTCTGTATGGACTGGTTAATTTAATATGAGATAGTTTCTCATCCTGTAGACCTTGCATTAAAAGAAAAAAGCCTTCACTACCACAAGTTGGTAGAGTTCCCCTGACCTTAGCACTGGCTGAGCATTTGAACTGCGTAGTCTGGACCAAGAAGTGAAATTCCTTGTAAAGTGCTGACTGAGGGTGTGGGGGTGTGGAGAAAAGGGAAAAAAGCCTCGTTGATGCCACCTTGTGGAAATTAATAGTAACAAAAGTAGTCTTGCAGAGTTGTGCAATGTGCGCAAGTTTTGTGTTCTCACAAAGTGACTCTGATTTCATGTGAACCCCACAGTGCTTCTTTAAGGTGGGAGCTGTGCTGGGCCACATGCACCTTTGAGCTCGGGGTACACTGTTGCCTGAATCTTTCTTCTGGCATGAGTGGACATGTGCATGCTAGCGCCACTCTCGCCAGCTGTCATAGGTGTGGATGATGCTGTACCCGTGTCTCCCAAATAATTTGAAATGAGTTGCAAGTTTCCCCTTTTTGCAGGCCCAGAACTCGGTCATGCTGCATCTTTTGTGCGGGGTTAGATGATTCTTCAGCCTCGCGAGCTTCAAAAGGTGGCTGGAGATTTTAAGCAGTCTGAAAGTTATTAAGGAGTATTCTTCAACTTACTCTTCTTTCTTGAAGCATAAGGGTGGGTTTTTGTTTTCCCTTTTAATAGAAGTGCTAGCACGTTCCAGCTTCTTTTTTCATATATTTTCCTGTTTTCCTTTTAGTGTCAGTCATGCTTAGCAAGATCTAAGATACATGTAAAGGCAGATCCTATTCCAAGGGTGTTTTGCTTGGGAGATGCACAAGGCCCTTAGGAACTGCGGTTTAGAGTAGCTGTTAAGACATGAGCATCTTTTCTTTTCACAAGAAGAAGGTGGGTTTAGAACTTCGATAGGAAAGGTGCAAAAATGTTGTGAATTAAGCTTTCATCAGTAGTGTAACATAAAGGATAGGCGTGCTAAAAAGAAATATTAAATAAACAATGCTACGGTAGTATATTTTCACACAAATAACCCACTATGTTATCTGTGCAATGTCTCTGAGAATGTATGATATACTAGATGAAGCTGTGTAACATGTAACAGTTTTTTTCTTTTTTCACTTTGGGGAGAGCTTTGACAGACCTGGCTTTCCTGGGACTCCAAGAGAGCTTCAACCCTCTCTTTTTCCAGCGTTTTCCCAACTACTTGTAGTTGCTGGATGAGCTATGTGGGGCTGTGAGTGATGGTCTGATGGCCAGCAGAGAGCTCCTGTTTCCTAGACTGCAGCCCCAGCCTTGTGCTGAGCTGCAGTGAGGATGCGTGGGCTTGAAGGAAGCACTGCTTCTACTGCCTTTGGGTTCCTTATTCTTTGAGCACTGTTTTGTCTGTGTTAGTTGTTAGTGGTGAAGTGTCGGGGTCTTTCAAAAGTGTGTGTGAATTCCTGAAGAGCCAAACTATGCCTGAAAATATAGTGGGCATATGAGTTACTAATTTATAGTGATTTTTGTGCGTTGTTCTGAGGAGTTGTTATGATATTGTATTTGATTATGGAGGAAGCCTAACTTTTTCTCCTATTTATAGAGTTTGGAAATCCCAGCACTTCAACAACTTTCATTTACTGTTAGACGAGGAGAATTATTGGCTGTGATCGGTCCTGTAGGAGCTGGTAAAGTAAGTGATAATGTTTACTGTATTCTTTAGGGTTTTGATGAGTCTGTTAAACTTGACTAGAAATTTGAAAATGTGGAGTTCCTTTGTGTCTATAATAACACACTTCACATCAAGATACTGGCATTCAAGAAAGGCAGGAGTCCTTCTGGGGCTGGGGAGGAGATGGTTCAAAGTTAAGAAATACTTTGTATGTTGCTTCTAGACTGTGTGGAAAGGGTACTAGCACTCTTCTGCTGTTAGCAGTAATTTGAGTGACAGCGTGAAACAGGCCATTGTGCCAATAAACACTGCTCAGTCTCTGTGATGTCTTCAATGCCATCAATCTTTCCAATTTTTATATCAGTTTTTTTAATCTTTTCCAGTCTTCACTCTTAAGTGCTGTACTTGGTGAGCTACCTAAAGACAAAGGTTTGATAAATGTTACTGGAAGAATTGCCTATGTTTCTCAGCAACCCTGGGTGTTTTCTGGTACAGTAAGAAGTAATATACTGTTTGATAAGGAATATGAGAAAGAAAAATATGAAAAGGTTTTAAAAGTCTGTGCTCTTAAAAAGGTACGATTTTCTCTTTGTATGTCTCATTTTCACTATCTTTATTTTTATCTTAGTGTTCTTTCAGGCTTCTGGTAGATGCTGCAATATATAATGTATAGAATTGATTAGTAGTAGTATGTGAAATATCCCATTGCTTAACAAATATATGTAATTATTTTTGACATCCATGTGTAAGCGTATTCTTGTAATTCATAAAACTTTCACTAGAGGGAGGTGTAGTTTATGTGAAGTACAGACAAATTTGGAAAAAGCTATTCCCAGTTAGTTAATTTCTTAATCGTGTTTAGCCCTATTCACTGGTATTATGGTAGATGTGTGTGTAAATTCAGTAAAAACAAATGATCAAGCTAACGCTATTTGTGACTTCCATTTTGTAAATACTCTATATTCGTTTTTTAAAAAATAAATGTCATGTATATCATGTATTATGCATATCAAAAGAACCTTACTGATATACATTGGAGAACCTGCTGAGCCCAAGTAGTTTTATGAAAAAATATTTTTGGAAGGTCTGTGCGCGAAGGAGTTTGTGACATGAGATATGGAAGAGGATTAAGCCAGATTTGTCAAGAAACAGACATTTTGCTTGGCAACTAAAAAGGTTTTATGCAGCATGTTACGGTATTCCTGTCAGCAGCGACACAGGTGAAAAGCAGATGGTTACTGTGATGAAAATCTTTTTACAAGGTTTTTACACATGGTAGATAAAGTTTTAATATCTCCTGCTGATATTCAGTCATATGCTGTTGTCTAAACTTCAGGTTTTAGTGACTTTAAAAGACAGCAAACTGCATTTAAAAAAACCCACGCACTTCATATTTGATGGTAGATTAGCTTTCATAGTTTTCTTTCAAATTTATGTATTGTGTAAAAACTGAATAAACTTTCAAAATGTGTTATAGCTTAGAGTAAAAGTTCTGTATTTCTGAATAGGAAATGCAGTGATGGAACACTGTGTAATTTCATTCTCTTTCTTGTAGTCCCAAGCCCCATAAATTAACCAGATTTGTGGGATGAATGTTGTTATTTCTCTTGAAAACATTGCAGTGAGAATGTATGTTTTTACATAATTACTTGCTGTTCTTAATGCAGTTCTTAGGGACATTGGCAAATGGAAGATAATTTTCTAGTAATAGTTCAGTTTTATTGTATGAGGTCATTTCGTTCTAGCAAAAATAATTAATTTACTGTTGTACTTCATAATTTTTAATTTGATTTTGCTGAATTGCTAGCAAATATTTTTTATAATACTAAGAATAGTAGTGCACTTCTGTCTGGCAAAGCCGTAGGAAAAACGAACTTTTATCTCACCTATTTTTTATGCTTATCTGCTGTGTGCAGATATTTCATTCGGGATAAATCCTTGTATTATTATTATTTTAGATGGTAAGTTAATACTTTTCAAATAGGCAAATATTACTTTGAAGCAGTTTTGTCAAGTTTTGAAGTTAAAATCAGTAATATAACTAATAAAATCTTGCTGTCTGTTCTTTTGTGTTCACAGGACTTGGAATTGTTAGCAGATGGTGACCTAACAGTAATAGGAGATCGTGGAGCTACACTGAGTGGGGGACAGAAGGCCCGTGTAAATTTGGCCAGGTTAGTGTGTTTTGCTGTTTCTGAAATTTACAAATTGTCAGACATCTGTGACTACAGTAAACAATTGTTAAGATTGTGATACTGACTTTTCTTTAAACCTTTTAGAGCTGTGTATCAGGATGCAGACATCTATCTTCTGGATGATCCACTGAGTGCAGTAGATGCTGAAGTTGGAAGACATTTGTTTGAAAAGTACGTTACTGCTTTATTTTCTTTTAAAGTACAATTGCTATCTTCTAATTCCTTATAGAAAGACTTGAGAAAACGTTTTTGGGGAGATGTATCTCTTCACAAAACTTAATGCATTCGCTTTCAAGCATTTATTTTTCCTCTATTTTATATACTTGAAAGACGTATAGATTTCTTTAATTTTGTTCTTTATTTTTAATAGTCTGGTTTGAAGATATAATGAGAATTATTCTTAAGAGACTACACACCATTTTCTTGATGAAAATGTCAGATTTCAGACATTAATATTGGGGTTTATGAATATTGGGTTTTATGAATATTAGGACTGAGTGAAGAATAATAATGTGGGGTGGGATTTTGTATCACTTCTTAGTTTGCTGCAGTGTTATTTGCATAGTGTGTAAACATTTAATTGAAGTGCCTAAAGAGAAGGACATAACTCTCTTAGATTCTTGAGTGATTTTTCAGTTTGGTTCTGGAGTGGTTGAAATTTCTCTCGGGTAGGTGCAACAGGGAATGGTGGCTTGTGGAGTAGACTGTGGAGAGCAGAAGTAGAGGAAAAGAGAATGTATAATCTTACTATGAAAGAGAGTGATCTTGGACCTTCCTCCATTCCTGAAGAAATAGGAAAGCGTTCGTTGAAAGTCAACTTCCCTTCTCAATAAGTTTCCTCTTCTCCGTCTTTCTCTTCTTTCCAGCTACCTAATCTATGACACATAGCAAGTATGAGAATAATCCAGTTATTCCCAGCCAGCATTTCATCCTTTAATTTTTTTGTGGCTTGCAGAGCTCTCTGTATCAAAAGGTATAATACAGGATTTATTAGAAGTGGAAGGAAAAAATTCCGTAGACTGAACTCAGTAGGCTTTGGTTGAAGCCTTAAATGAGAGTATTTTCTTGAGCATATTTACATCCTTTGGATTCCACGCTCCAGATACATGAATGAATTTGATTCTACTGTTATTCCCTCCTCTTCACCCCTAGACATTCATAAAAACTTGTCTTGCAGAAATGGTTGTAGAATTTGCATCAAATAGCATTGCGTGCGTCTTCTTTTTCCCCATGCAGGGAAGCTTTTAGTATCTAAATGTGAAAATTGTACATCCTATTAACGTCTGCAGTTTCAAATCTGGAGATCCCTCTGAAACCCCATCAACATTTTGTTTTATTTTCTTGATTTCTTCAGATGGCTACTGTTTGCCATGGAGTAAGAGTTTTATGATTCATAGGCTTTGCGTTCATTATTCTGCGCAGGATCACTTTCACCTGCCACGACTGATAGATGGAGTTCATTACTTCTGTAGTGCACATACTCTATCAAATTCCTTTAATGCCTGTTGAAGCTATCTAGGCTTTAGCTGCTGCTTTTCTGTTTCTGCACAAGATCGCTGTACATCTCCAGCATCTGATTGTATCAGTGCCTGAGTTTTGAAAGGGCACTCATCTGAGCTGTTAACGTGTCTCTCCCTTAAGTCTTATGGTCTTTTCACAAGAAGAGAAACAGGGAAGTACAGTAGTGCTTTGCAAAGGAGGTTGGGTTACCTCTTGAATTTGTTCTACGTTTTATGTGAGCAGTGTCATTGGGAGCATCTACATCCTACTGCAAAACTGGAAGTCTGTGTTTTGTACATGTGAAACCATAAAGGAGCTAGAAATCATTGCTCTGCGAGGACAGTGTATGTTTTGCTGATAAATGTGTAGAGGTGAGGAGGAATAAGGAGGTTATCTTGGAGAATTTGAAACTCAGAAAGTTAGCTGGGTTCTTCTTTTACTTTCATTTAGTCTTCTTCCCCAGCTGGAGGTCAGTTTGGGCAAACCAGATAAAAGTAGAATGAAAGTGTTTTGTGGACAAAATGGACTGGGTGGAGTAGCAATGGCAAGGAAGACTGAACGATGCCTCCTTGTTCAAGATCTTAAGGGAGGGCTTTTTTTTGCAAATAGAAGTTGTTTTATGAGGCCTTCATGGCAGCTGTAAAAAGGTGCCAGGGGTAGTGGGGAGTTTTATGTTCAGTAGCTCGCTTTGAAATACAAGGCAGGGCGTGTTCTTTAATGCTTCCTGAATAGCGCTAGAAATGTGGAGAAGAGTGAACACTTGGGCAAGAATGGTTTCTTAGAACATGGTGCTGAGGAATGTACAATACACCACTTCATACAAGCTGCCCCCAGGAGTCCAAACCGCAAGGCGTAAAACAATGGACCACATGGAAGAAACAGGGGATTATTTAATGAGAATCTGACGTGTGTATTGTTCAGTTCGCTTGCGCTTTTTTTCCTTATAATTTTATATTAATGTTTAATTTTTTTACAAGTGTCTGGTCTATGGATTTATATCAGAGATAGGTATGTTCCTAGTAATTCCCTGAAGCTACTGCCTTTGGATGGCTGGTTCATTACATTTGCTCTGCTCAGCTACTGCAGTAAACAGTTTAAAATATATAAATACTTTTCAGATGAGAAAGAATGCGAGTAATACAGCTCCAGTGGGAAAAGAGTCCACAATATTATTAATAAGGGCATGTGTCTCTTAAGAATTTCTCCATAATACAGACCCGTAGTTCCATGGATGATGGAGCAGATAAAGCCAGTTTTCTGATGGATTACTCTCTCCTGGTCAGATTCCCCGGGGCCTAGTAAGTTATAAACTGGAGATTCCCTATTTTTGTGCTATTTGTAGCCTCTTTTTGTGTGAGCTCTCCTGATAGTTAACATCAAGCATGCTTCATCCTTTTCCCAGTGGAGTGGTACCAGTGTAGTTCTGGTTTTGTATATATTTGTGTGTATATCTGAAAATATTCCTATACTTTACATAGAAATACATAGAAAAACTTTTAATTTAATTTTAAGGCATGTGGTATTTTGAGATCTCTAGTTTTGAAATGAGGGACAGCCCTGTATGACAAAGTTTGGAACAGCCTGTAGTGATCTCAGAAAATCATTCAGTCTTGCTTGGATACCAAGAAATTTCCTGCTCTCCCTGTGCATCTTTGTAAGCATATTTATAAAGGTGATATGGTTTCACGTCACCTTTGGATCGAAACTAAATTGTGTCGAATAGTGATACTGATTGAGAAATTGTGTTTTTAAGAGTGAGATGTATATTCCATCAGTCTGTTGAGACATATGCTCTTCTGTAGATATTGTTCTTCCCTTGTATATTTCCCAGTGACAGGAGTTGTGTGCTGGTCTCAGTTAATTATCAACCTGATTTCTTTCTGTTCATCCTGTGTGCTTGCGACAGTAGACAGAGTTGCGGGATGGTTTGAGAGTCTTTTAAAATCAGACCTAAAGTTGTGATGATACTTGAGAGTTGTTTGCACAGATGTATCTTTCCTACTTTCAAACAGAATTCTGCAAATATTTTTTTTTAACTGTTTTGAATGTATGATCATATATCTTTTCTCTCAATTTCTCCTCTGAAACTAGATAAAAGGTACAAAAGAGATCGCTGCATTTGCCACAGCATATTAATGAACTTTAGCGTTTACTGTGATGCAGCACCTTGGTACGGGGCGATGGCCTCCCATGGGAACTCAAGGGACATATAACCATGGGATAACCATATGTTGAGGCTGACTGGACAATCACCTGGAAAGCTGTCCTGAAAGATAAAGTCTCTCTATTGCCGTCTGAAGTAACTTAATATTCCTCTGAGAGAGAGGGAGGGGAGCAGGTGTGGTTTTGTAGCAAAAGTGCCCTTCCTAATTGTAGGAAAGGGCGAGGAAGAACTGAACTGCTGGCAAGGAAGAGTTGGAAATTTCATCATGCAGACTACATGGATTAAGAGATCCTAAATTCCTCGGTGCATTCTTACCTAAGCCCCAGAAGTGCTTCAGGGAAGAAGCAAAATGAAGTAGAGAAAATGGGTAAAAGGACTATTTTTTAAATTAGATACATAGATCTGAATATTTAATTTGGTTGTTTAAATTTAAGTTTTGAACCCTTAGGAATCCATGAATGCTTCCAGTCTCATATGTCTTAAAGTGGCTGGGGTATGCTTGTAGCTCTTCTGTAACGCTGGAACTTTGAAGAAGAAGTGCCACTATGTTGGTGCATGTAATTAAAAGCAAGTGGGGCTCATTAGTCCTGTAAAACTAGGAGATAAAAGCTATCATGACTGATTTCTGTAGAGGGATTAAAGACACAATCAGAGTGTCAGAGGAACCAAGCAAAGATAACCCTGATGTGTACTTGCCAGTGCTTTATCCAAAGGCATATACACTTTACATGCTTTGTTCATGATGACAAGTGTGCAGGGAAGTTGGTGTGTAAATTCAAGGATTTCACTCTGCTCCCTTTCAGGTAGGATCTCTAAATCAAGGATATCTTTAAGGCTTCTCCTTTTGTGTTTCACTTTTGGTCCATGCTCATTATGCCTCTGATACCACTGCAGTGGTTACAGCCCTAGTGAGAAGTACTGGGCAAATTTGAATGCTGTGTACTTGGTTTTTGTATTACAGGTGTTGCTCTTAAAAAGGTACTAGTTATACCTTTACACTTAGATGATAAAATTGAAATTCCTTGAGCTTCATTGTCTTTGTTGTAGGGAATATGTTTAAAAGGTATTAATATGTTGTAGTAATTTTGCTAGTTGGTTTTGGGGTTTGGGGTTGTTTTGTTTTTTTTTTCCAGCAAGTGAAAAACATAAATGTGATCACTGCACATTGTGTGTTTTCAAAAAACTGTAAAATTGTACAGTTTTTATCTCTCTGAAATATGTGTGGGTTTGATTTTGGTTTTTTTTTTTTTAAATCATGCAATATAAAAGCAAAAGAACCCACTTGCAGAACCCCAGTGTAGTTGTGTGCTTTGGTCTGAGGATGCAGTTGCAAAACAGTATTGCGAGTACTAAACCAGAAATTGGAAATTCATGTAGGAAAAGTTCACAAAGTGCTGCTTAAACCCCATGACCTCTGGCACAAAAAGTCATAGAATGGTTTGGGTTGGAAGGGACCATAAAGATCATCCAGTTCCAATCTTGCTGCGATGGGCAGGGACACTTCCCACTAGATCAGGTTGCTCAAGGCCTCATCCAACCTGACCTTGAACGTTTCCAGGGATGGGGCAGCCACAGCTGCCCTGGGCAACCTGTGCCAGTGTCTCACCGCCGTCACAGGAAAAAAATTCTTCCTAGTATCTAATCTAAATCTTCCCTCTTTTAGCTTAAAACCCCTCGTCCTATCCCTGCACTGCCTGATAAAGAGCCCCAGCCCATCTTTCCTTTAGGCCCCCTTTCAATACTGTGAGGCCGCTATAACGTCTCCCTGGAGCCTTCTCCAGGCTGAACAACCTCAGCTCTCTCAGTCTGCCCTCGTATGGGCAGTTCTTCAGCCCTCTTATCATCTTCATGGCCCTCCTCTGGACCTGTTCCAACAGATCCATTTATTTTCTGTGCTGAGGTCTCTAGAACTGAATAGAGTACTCCAGGTGGGGTCTGGTAGGAGTGGAACAGATGGGCAGAATCACCTCCCTCAGCCTGCTGGTGACACTTCTTTTGATGCAGCCCAGGATATGGTTGGCTTTCTGAGCTGCTAGAGCACATTGGTGGCTCATATTGATCTTCTCATCCACCAGCACGCCTAAATCCTTTTCCTCAGGGCTGCTCTCAATCTGTTTTCTGCCAAACCTGCAATTGTGATTAGGATTGCCATGACCAAGGTGTAGGACCTTGCACTTGACCTTGTTGAACCTCAAGAGGTAAACACAGGCCCACCTCTCAAGTCTGTCAGGTTCCTCTGGATGGCATCTCTTCCCTCCAGCATGTGAAACACCCCTCATATTTTGGTGTCACCAGCAAACTTGCTGCGGGTGCCCTCAATCCCACTGTCCATGTCTGTGACGAAGAAGTTAAACAGCAATGGTCCCAATACTGACCCGTGAAGAGCACCGATTATCACTGATCTCCACTTGGAATTGAACTGCTGACCACATAGAGTGGTCACAATAGTTCTTAATATATGGACTCTGAAAGCTGCAAGTGTGCCAAAGGCAACATCGTGATATTTTTGCTTATATGCTTTCTCCAGGCATCCACTGCTGACTAGTGTCTGCGACAGAGCAATGGATTTTGTGGACCAGTTGTCCTTATACATTAGCCCAGTGAAGACTGGGACTTGTCATGAGATGGAGATAAATTGTTAGCAAGATAAGTATAGAAATAGAAACAAAGTAGCAGAAATAATTGTAGGGATATTTTTGTCTGTCAAAAATATTGCAATTTTTTTTTCTAATTTTCTGAAATTTTGGAGACTTCAAAATGTACAGAAACAACTAGGGGATTGTTATCCCTAAACCACTTAAATTTGAAGGGAAAGGAGAGGAAAGCAAATGTTGTAAGTAAACTAATGTAACAAAGGCTTTATGCCTACGAGCATTTCTGCATGTGCTTTACTTTCCTTTCAGTGGTTATTGCCATTGAAAAGAATGTAAGTATTAACTGAAGTAAAAGTTAAACTTGCATGTGAACTTCCAAAAAAGAGAAGCAAAAAGAATGGTGAGGAAGAAAGTGGAATCACTAAAGAACAGACACTTTGCAGAGGTGAAAGAAAGCTGGTTCTCTGAGATAAAAAAACTTAAAAAAAATTAAAGAACAACTTGTCTCGAAGAAAAGAAAACCTGATAGGGAAGGAAGTACAAATGAGGATTCATGTACAGGAAAGCACCAAGGCACTGCCTTTCTGTAGAGGAGCACTATGTTGTTGTAGGTCCTCTTCTGAGTAAGTGTCTTCTGCTGCATGCTCTGCAGTTTCACAGCTTAAGCTAATTTTTCTTTTTAGCTGTATAGAAGTTCACTGTCAAAGTGCAATGGTTTTTTAAAATGGGTGATAGTATACTGTTACTTAGGTTTGTTAACTTAAAATGTTAGTTGTTTGTTTGTTTGTTTGGAACAGTGTAATTTCTGGAGAGCTCTATCCTGAATCTGGTGTTCCTGATGATGAGTGGAAGTCATTGATGCTACATTTTCAGGTGATGGAAAACCAGGCGATGCCTCAGGTTCTGGAGACAGACAGGGATTTGAAAAGTCTTGGTTACAGGATGTGAATTAATGGATGAACGCAACAGGGATAAGAGCAAAGTATTGACTCTGTGAACACACAATGAGCGGGGATCAGTGCAGCAGTTTCATGGAAAAGGAGATGCAGATGGCAGTTGATCACAAATCCAATAGAAGTCAGCAATATCGCGCTCTGGTTAGGGAAACTGCACCCTGACATTTGTTACCAGTACTGGCAGTCCAGGTAATGTACTTTTATTATGGTTTGTACCTGTCAGGTCTCAACTAGCATAATGTTTCAATTTTGTGCTCTTCCAAGCAGCTTCAGACTCCAGTGTAGCCCATGATGAAGATGTCCAGGGCTGGCAGGGACAGGGTGGGGAAAATAAAAGAAAATTTTTTGTGACTTGAAAGAGAGGAGGAAAAAAAAAAAGGTGTCTGTTTGGGGGACTCTTTTTTCTTCTCTGGAGGAGGAAAACTTCATGTATTAAGGGACTGTGTTCACAGGACTAAACTGATCTACTGAAGTTTGGGAATTAGTGAGTAGAATTTGCCTGAAAAGATGTAAACTTGGACTTCAGAGAAAACTTATGTAATGGTGAAGGTAGGTTTCCCCTGGAATACATTTTCAGGGATGTTGAAATTTGTGTTGTTGATCTTAAACATGCAGAACAATGCATCCATGATCTGTCAGAAATGTGTTTAAGTTTAAATTGATTCTTGCTTGGGGAAGAGGTTGCAACTTTCATAGTCCTTTTGCTTGGATTAAAGAAGCTGAAGAACTTTTGGGTCTCCTCTCTCTGGATCTCATCTGACTGTGTTGCATGAGTGTATGTTGTGTCTCTGTGCACTTGTGTATTTAACAAATGTGGCAGTGATGACTGCAGTTAGTGCAGTGACTTGTCCTGTTGTCATGCATTAGATGTGCTTACAGTCTAACTAACAGAGTATGCGTATTAGGAGTGATAGAGAAGCACAAGGAAGGTGAGCTTTTTGGGGTTTTAAACAGCAAGTAAAAAGGTGATTGCAGTTCTGGGCATACTCAGCAGATATCTGACCCCTTGGACCCTGCTGAGGCAGGGTTTCCCTGGATTCTCTTTATCAAAGAAAGAGAGACACTGTCAGATAGTGTTTTCACCTAGAATTGATGATTGCTTTTCTTCAGCTACACAGAGCAGTATTTCTAAAAGTAGATGTGCAATGAAACTAAGTCTTGGTGAATGACTTAAAAATATAAACACTTATAGGCTATTTTTTTTTCGTTTTCAGTTATGAGACAATACCAAGTTTTCACTAATAAGAATTCAGCAAGCTCTCTGAGTTTTGTGCCAGCCCTTTTATCACATTCAGGTTTTTGAACTCTGGCTTCAGTCTTCTGTGGCAGCTGAGGCACTGTACAAACTTAATACTCACTGTGAACTGCAGAATGGATGTTGTCAAGTGGGAGAGAGAATATTAAAAATAAATCAATAAAAGGTTTTAAACATAAACCTCAAGTAGTTTGATGCTTTGAAACAGATGTTAAGTATATGCTTAGTATTTCACTAGTTTTGCAACTTCTGTGCTTCATGATGATACAGTATTTAAAATGGCAAATTTTTCTAGTGAGCCGAGCAGTGAGTTGTTTAACTCAGTAATAGATCTAAGTATGTGCTCTTTGTTGCAATTTTTCCTCCCTGTGCTCATGGCAGTGAATTGTGACAACAATTTTTCTACTCACCAGCTATCAACAAACTATTCAGCTGACTTCTTTCTACCCAGATAGACATCAAATCGAGAGAAAAAAATCTCAGTTCAGTGAACTGATACATCAATGGAAATACAAATTTCCACAGAGGTCATTTTTGCCTTCTCTCCTGAGATCAGGATCACGCAGGATGCTGTGCTGACAGCTCTGACAGTTCTAATTGGTTTGCTCTGATGCTGCGATAACCCATTTTTTTCCTCTTCTTTTTTTTTTTCCCTCTCCAAATGCAAACTTAAGGTGCAGTGGGCTCACCATGACTCAGGATCAAGATTTAAAGCTTTTCAGCCCTCCAGATTTTCTAGTGGCTAGTTCGTTCCAGTAAACTGTTAGGCATACATCTGGCACACAGAAAATTCAGTGATTGAAGTGGAGTTACAGGCTGTGGGACTATGTAAAGGAAAGCTAGTTCTCTTTACGGTGAATACCTGATATGTTCTCTTTTGGCAGCTTTCCTGCTAAGCAATTAAATGTCCTGTAGCCTCTCTAATCTTTGTCCAGTTCTCTGGACAGGTTTTGTTGAAGATTGCGCGTCTTCAGCTGGTGCTCTAGTTGCCGTGTGGCTTGATTCAGTGACTGCTCAGAGAGTGGACAGTAACCATACCAGAATAATACTTCCACAGAGAGCTTGGTGTAGGAATAGGTGCAACTGCTCAAATAGTTATGCTGCTGCAAATACCTTGATTAATTGTTATCTTGGCTGCCTAGGAACAACATCGTGTTTTTATAGTTGCTTCTTGAATGCTGCATAGCAGCAGATCTTTCTCAGGAAGTGTTGTTTTTAACTTAGTTTTACTGCACAGTTTATGTATGTAATTATGCTGACTAGTAGTAGTATTAACCCCTTTTATAGTATTCTACTTCCTACAGTCTTTGTGGGAGTGATAAAATAGATGTTAAGTACTGTGTAGGCAGTTAATTGGATATACGACATGAATATACAAAACACAGTAAGCAACACAATCTCATTGCTGTTAAGATTATGTTATTTCTCTGCCTTACTCCCCTTACTGCTTATTTGCATTTCTACATTGAATTTGTGCTGTTGGATTGCTCTGATTTTTCTTGTGTTTTTTGGAGAATGGAGAGAGAAAATTTGTGTGTTTATGGGGTGTGGGTTGGGGTTTTTTTTTTTTTGTGGGGAGTGCCACCCCTCTATGTCATGTTAGCAAAGGGAAGGTAGCGTGTTAGCAACAATGAGCCAACAGGAGTGGATCTGTGGAGAAAAATGCTCAGTGCCAAGGTCCCTATGCAGTTCAGAGGGCCTTCCGACTTCATTTCTCATCAGCTGAATCTGACGAGGGATGCTATGGAAGTATTTATTCCTGCTTAGTTTTGTCTTTCAGTCCAGTTCACGAGCCCTAATGCCACTCAGCAGTATAAGCAGCAGCAGATTGTATTGAGACAGCTGGGAGATGATCTTCAAAAAGGCACTCTGGATCCAAATGGGACTTGCTAATGTATATGCCTTCACTGGACACTTCGGTTCTAGAGAGTATCAGTTTTCCTTGTTTTTTTAAGACAGCAAGTAGTTGAAAAAGAGGCATCATCTCTAAAGATTTATCTCCCTGCTGTGTTACTGTGGGGATGGAGGCAATGAAAGCGTTGGTAGTGTTGGATCTTAGTTGTGTCTGTGCTGTCCATGTTGTACACGAAGAGCATGCTTGCAGACCTCTTCACTTGTAAACCATTGCTCCACTGCTATGTTTTTGGGGTTTTTTTGGCCCTAGCAGCCTTTCAGGGTTCTGCTGAAAAGATACCAGGTATCTTTTCTGCCAAAACTGTAAGGGATTGAACTGCACTTGCCAGCTGGTTCTGGTGCGCTCAGTCCCTTTGCCAGTTTGCTCTCCAAATCCCAAACTTCTGGGAAGCCTCTAAGGTAAGCAGCTAGGGTCCTGGAGAGGGAGGCAAGCCCTGATTCCTTGGGAAAAGGTCAGAGGTGGTTGAAGGATCTCGCTCCTCTACCTCAATATGTACCAGAATGTAGCCCAAATCAGTAGCACTGTTTACTTCTCCAGCACTCTCACTGTTACAGCTACTCTAAAAGCTCATGTCAAAGAAGTTCCTTTTATTGGCTGTATTTTTCCATAATTGTCCACAGTATGTTGCTCGGCTTTCACCTTCTGTTAGTTTAATTTCTGTAAAATACTGTCTTTATAATCTGACTTATGACATACGTTTGTTAAGAGGACGTTTAAGACAATGAAATGTCCCAAAGGTATTTCCACTTCTTTTATCTCAGACCAGAAATATGGAATTTCTTTCCCTTAGCTTGAAAACTTGCAAAATTAAATAAGGAACATGTTTATTAAGTGTAATTTTTATAGATTTAATAAACCTGGGCATCTTTTTTTCTTAGTTTAGACACTGTATAATTGCATAGAAGATATTTTTCAGAAAGCCAGAATGTTTTAGGACACTTCATTTATTAATTAATTTTTCTGTCTCTTTGCAGATGTATTTGTCAGGCCTTACATCAGAAGATCTCTGTTTTGGTCACTCACCAGCTGCAGTACCTCCGTGCTGCAAATCAGATTCTAATTTTAAAAGATGTAAGTGATTTCAGTGTCTAAACTTGTGTATATTACAAAACTTTAATTATCCTTTTTAATCTAGAATGCAAAAAAAACAGTCAAAGATTTTTATTTTTAGTTTGTAAATATATTTTCTGTCTACTCATGACTGTGTGTGGTTGTAAAGATTTATAGTTATTAATGAAATAAATTGATTTTTCTTAGAGTACCTTCTCTGGAAAACCTGTTTCTGAATTTTATCCTGCATATACATAATCATACATACTAATGTTTATCTTACATATATATAATATATTGTGAGAGAATTACTTATTTTGAGACTATATTAATGCTTTGCTTTTATTCTCGTTTCTTACACTTCTGTTGGAATTAAGAACTATGTTGAATTTTCAACCAGTCCCTTCTTTGAATTAAGGCTGAGAAATGGTCACAGATACCTTTGAGAATGAGAAGACTTTCAGTGAAACTGGTTCCTTCCTTGTACCAAATATTCATGGGTAGAGGGGACTAAATAACTTAAACTGGGGTGTTGTGTGGTTTTGGTTTATTTTTCAGATTGAGTAGTGAAGTACGTGAAAATACTTTTGATGCATCAACAAAAGTGCCGAAAAAGGATACTAGCTATCTTTTTCCTCCCATTCAGATCTCTTTTAAGGTTACATTACCTTTCTAGAAATGGGTTTGTGATAGAACTGTAAGAAGCATGAAAAAAGTCTGTGTTGCTCCTTGTAGAGCTCTGTGAGGTCCAGAAAATTAAAATGATGTTTACCCCTAGCCTGGAGTCATATAAAAAGTCTGATGTTTCTGCATGTTGTTCAACAGCTTGTCCTAAAGCTGCGTGGCTGTCTCCCTCTCCCAGGAGGTAATTTTCACCTGGCTGTAGCTGAGCCTTCTGTCACCCTGCCTGGTTAGCTGCTGGGAAAGGACTGGTTAGAGGGTGAAGAACTTGTTTCTGCTTTTCTAAATGAGGAACTGATAGTTAGAGGCTTCAGGTCAGTTGCTGCAGTGGGATGTGTGCTTGGTAACTGCTGAACCCAAGAGGCAGCAAGGATAGGTCAGAAAAATTGTCCTGTACAGGAAGTGTATAATGAAGATAATCAAAGCTTATATTAATTGTAGGGTAAAATGGTGGGGAAAGGTACCTATTCAGAGTTCCTGAGATCTGGCATCGACTTCGCGTCCCTTTTGAAAAAAGATGAGGAGGTGGAACAGTCATCAGTTCCAGGAACCCCCAACCTGAAATCTGCCCGGAACCGAACCTTCTCAGAGTCCTCTGTCTGGTCCCAAGATTCTTCTGTTCACTCACAGAAAGATGGAGCACTGGAACAACCACCTGTAAGTGCTCAAAGGACAGATGTGTCTGGCTGGTTTTCAACTTAAACTTTGATAAGGGCTTTCCCTGCTGCATTGAAATTTCAGGGATTGTTGGATAGCGTTAGCAGGTGAGAGCTTGCCCACGGTGGATCTGCCTAACACTGTGCCTGCTGGCAGTCCTGCTGCCTGGGCTGCAGAGGGCAGGCATCCCACAGCTCTGCACTGCTCTGTTCAAACCCAGCAGAGTGAGTTTGTTCAGGTTCAGCACCAGCTCTGCTGGATGTGCAAAGCATTCCTATAGGTGCCCCAAGACACTGCACTGTGCTTGCTTCATTCTGTCCTCTGCCAGTGGACAGTACCACTGTATTGGGTGGGTTCTGTCTGTTTGTGCAGTGCAGAGCTCAAATTAATACTTGCCATGGAATCCTGAGCTCTGGGAAGTGCATGCAGAAGCGGTGACTTTACACAAAGTCTGCGTTTGCATGCCTGGCATTAACATACCCTCATGATCTTGAGCTGACCTGAGGAGGTAACCATGAGACACCGCTGTCTTGCTCTCCCCAGACCTTCTGTTGGTGAAAACAGAACACCTTGTATGGTGCCAGCTTTACCCTTCAGGTGTCTTGTTATCTCTTGGTCTTCGCAATGCAAAAGCAGCGGTAAGGTTTCTGTACCAGGGGTGGCTTTCTGCCTGATGTGCTTACATTCACATAGAATAGTACAGGAGCCCTGTAACTCTGCTAGACTTGTGCTAGCACTGCATCCGTGGAACAAATAGAACAAATAACCGGTCAGTTACAGTAACTATTTCTGGCTGTAAATGAAGTGATGTTAGATTCTGTGAGGCAATGCAAAATGAAATATTCATGGTGTCATCTTGCAGAACAGATGTTTCAGTATTACTGCACTAGGATGAATTTTTTTTTCGTCAAAGCTGTAGTTCTGATTTTTAAAGGCTTTATATGCATTATCACTTTATCTCTTTATTTAGTTCTTTGCTGATTATAAACCATGACTTTCAAGTGGCTTAGTCGAAATCTGAAACTGCAGGGTTGATGTTTTTTATTCTGGTTTGTTTCTTTTTTTTTCAGGCTGAAAATGCACTGGCTGCAGTGCCAGAGGAGAGTCGCTCTGAAGGAAAAATAAACTTTAAGATTTACAGAAAATATTTCACTGCAGGAGCAAATTATTTTGTGATTTTTATACTTTTAGTATTCAATATTTTGGCACAGGTAGGTTGTTGGGAGACACAAATAATATTAAATGCTCTTGGAGTTGCCTTTTTTTCCTTTTTATCATTGTGTAACATCGTGCTTGTTACTATGATGTTTGGGAGCATGGTGTTCTTCAATAATTTTGTAGCATTACTCAATCAAATTTTATGTATCAGCACAGAGTTTTGGTACAGTATTGAAAGATCATCTGCTGGTGCTAATTTCAACAGTGTTAATACTTAAGTAAAATAATTATTTTACTAGCAGCATGGCAAAGAAGTTATAAGCTAGGGTAGTTTGGGGAGATAGAGAGCAAAATCATAAGCTATAAAAAGTAGTGTTTAACAAACCTGTGCAGTCATTATGGTTTCAGTTGAGGAGGGCAAATAGATTTACTGGGTATAGAAGGACAGAGTCTGATGGAAGTGTTACAAGAAAAGCTCATCTGCTGGTAGGTGTAGGTTATGAGAAGGGCTAGGAGGAGGGTCACTGCAGAATAAGAAAGCAAGGAAGAGGATGGGCAGATATTTTGCGTAATGCAGACTGCAGCAGGTATGTAAAAGAAATTTTAAACAAGGAAAATGATTTTGAAACTTACTGAAAGAAATGGTGAGCTGAGGAAGCTGCAAGAAGATAGCTTATTGCCTTTTTCTCTGTTTCCTGCTGAGAAGGCTTAAATTCATTTCATGGAAATGATTGGTATTGACTGTAAAAAATAGTCTATATTTGGACATGTTATTTCCTTTTTACTTGTCCTTGAATCTGTTGGAAAGATGGCTGAGCAAGATCAAATCTCTCTAATATGCCGCCTAGAACTTTAAAATTCACATGAATGGAGGTGTATTTTGAGATAAATAATCCTTTTACAAGTTTGTAGTCACCTCTCTGCACAGAAGGAAGGTGGCAGTAGGAGTTTTTCCCTCCCTCTCTTCTCTAATCCTCCTTCAACCCTGTGTCTGGTAATTATCTCCCATAAACACAAATTTCTGGACTGGTAACATCAGAAAGTTTGTTAATCAAAAAGGATTTTGGAATATCTCTAGCAGCAAATTTAGGAACTGACAAAATGAGTTCTTTAATGTGCAATTAACATACATTAGGAAGAGCTACTATATTTTGTTTGCTTAAGTGTATTGCTTTCCTTAAGTTTGCTATCATGTAAGGTAATTTAAGGTAACTTCTTTCTTTGTAGAGGGTTCTAATGCACCTTCTCATGTGCTTTGCAAATTGATGCTGGTCTTGAAAGACTGGGTGGCATGCTTTCCTGAATATGTGATGTTTTCCCAGCGAACATGAAAGAATAGCAAGGAAATTTAATTTTCTAATGTTTTTTTCATTTTGTAAGATAATTCTTGTATTTGCCTCTTTTACTTAAGGTGGCATATGTGCTCCAGGACTGGTGGCTTTCTTACTGGTAAGTTGATGATAATAACTGGTCAGTCATTCCTGCCTTTTCAGTCAAGTGCTGTTTGTCTAATAGAAGTCAGTGTTGTATAGGTGGTGGTGGAGGAGGGAAACCTGTTCTAAGAAACTTTAGAATATGCTTAATCTTCTTCTGATGTCCACTCATTTTATGTGGAGAAAAAAAAAATCAAACTTTATGCTGAAATGCAGCCTGTGATCACTTCTACTCATGATATGATGCATGACAACATGAGTATATGGAATCTTTAGAACTAAGTATTTCAAGAGTTAAATCTAGAAACAGTTAAATGTACTCATGAATATTTGCAGAGTGGGATTTGATGATAAGTATCTTGTGTATGCATTTCCACAGGGCAAATCATCAAGAAAAGTTGAAGAATGTCACAACAAACGGAAATAATGGAGCAAATGAGACTGAACATCTAGACCTTACTTTTTATTTAGGAATTTACGCAGGTAACGACACATGCACGCGTGTGTGTCTAAAGAACTGTTTGTTATCTGACCCATCACGTTAAGCAGTTTTGAGATGTGTGAAGCAACAGCAGTGTGGCAAAATGTGATTTCTAGCAATAACTCAGTAATGTCTTAACAGATTAGAAACCTGAGTCTTGCTTCCTGATTAAATTAATTGGAATGAATAAAATAAAAAAATCTTAACAGAATAAATGGGTTGAATGCAGAGTCTTAATTTACTTTGCCTGGATTTTGGAAAGTAATCTAGGAATTGAGTATTCAGAAAGTCAAATCACTGTAAGGCTGTGGTTATTGTCTATACTAATATTTCATTGAGCTAAATCTTCAGTCATTATATGGATGGGCAAGAGGGATTAGAAATGGATCTTCATTCTGTGCTGTTCTAAATCCTGGCATTGCTTCATTCCTTCTGAAGTGTCATAGCAAAACAACCAGTTTTTAAAAAGCATCCTAAATGGGTATGCAAAGCAGGATGTTAAAAAACATTTCAATATATTTCAATAGATAGCCATGTGCTTCTGAATATCCAGAAAAGGGCATTGATCCGTCTATTTGGGCATCCAAATATCTTGAAATACTGCTCTGAAATGTTGCAAAAATTGGCATAGAAAAATCATATGTAAAAATATTCTCTCGGACACTACTATTTAGAACTTCTAGTGATGTACAGTTTTGTATGGCATGGTAGTTTCTTGATGGAGATGTAAATGATAGGTCTAAGAAAACAAGTGGAATACCAGAAGAATATGCATTGAACGTATTCAGAACCATCTCTCGTGGATGAGAGGATAGGTGGAGGATGTTTTGTTTTGTTTCGTTTTTTTTTTTTCAGGACTCCACATGGTCTCAGTGCTTGACAGAAAAGCTTCTGCTTGGCCTGGGAAGCAACAATTTAGGAGCCAGATAAACTTGGCTCTTATTTTCTCTGTGTAATGTCTTGTTTCATGAGTCGTTCCAGTGGACTGCACAGTATGATTAAGTTTGGCAAACTTGCCTTTCTCTGACCACATTACATAAATTTTTATCCTTTAAGGCAAATTTTGTTCTAGATAGCAGAACAGCAAAAGTTAGCTTTATATTGAAATGTTCAGGTGGCTTAGTGAGATATTTGCAATAGCTTAGCGGACAGCATTGACTTACCTACACAAAACTGTAAGTGAAGTTGAAATAGTTATGAAAAGATAGTACATTTCATATGAAGTACATAATAATCTGGCTTACCTTTTTCTCTAGCCTCTGAAACTGTATAAAATAATTATAACATTTTTATTTCTGATTCTCAATGTTTGGAAGAAGGAAAAAATCACTGATAGTTCCTTCCTAGTCCTTGTTGTTTCTGTGAAATGAAGATTTAGAAGAGTAAAATCTCTGTTAATGGGAAACTCCATTGGCCAGAAATGATGTATCAATTCCACACCGTTTCTGTAATGTGAGCATTCAGACAGTTCTTGTCTCTCTCATACTGAGGTGGTAAATCTTGTAATCAGGTAAAGCAAAAAACTTTGATGTAAGACAGACCAGATGAAGGACTTGAAAATAAATCTCATTCCCCCTCCTTCTTCACAGCCATTCAGACTTTTTAGTTGATTTGTTTGGTGAGGGTCATGCTTGGAAGCTTCCAGTGGCTTCTAAGCCTGAATTAAGTTGTACAGAAATGTGGGGTTCCCAGGACCCGCTCCCTCTCCTCCCATTGCTCCTCCAGACTGCTGTTAAGCGTGAGCTTTGCCACAGCCTTTGCTTAGTACCTCTTCTGATCATGTTTTTCATGACTCAACTTTCCTGTTTGGGTACGTGCAGTTACTCTTGGAAAAGTTGTTTTTTTTTTACCTGGCCGGGAATATGGCAGTTGGGACAAGACAAGCAAGCTGTTATCAGAGCCATGCACTCTTTTCTTAAAGACAGCACCACACAGAACATGGGCAATGAACTGCAAGCAGACAAATGAAATAATGATACCTTTTCTTACATCCGGGGAGGATAAAGCAGCAATCAGGATGGAATAACTGATTGACTTAACCACATCATATAATTTAAAACCTCACTCTTTCCCGCTGTTACTGTAGCAGTGCCTGAATTGCATCCAGTTTTATCCTGCCCTTAGAATAGGTAATGTTTTATGTTGATACTTTGGATCTAACTTAAGGCTGTCCTCAAGGCCTGAGCATCTGGGCTTGTGGTGGCTATGCTTAGTTTCTGAAACAGGATCACCTGGAGCCTGGACACACTGCCAAATGTAAGATTAACACCTTCAATGTTCACCTTCTTTGACTGGGAATTTGGGCAGCCACACTGGAGATTACAAACAGAGCAGCGGCAATCTCATTATTCTTTGTTTCCATCTTTTGCCCTGTAGCACCTCTGTCTTGTAGCTGCAGATATGCCCAGAAGACAGACAAACAACAGTCTGCAGACCAATAGAAGGGCTCTATTTCACAGGACATAAGGGGTGCATCTTACACTGTGTTAAAGAAATACACATAATTTAAATGACTTGATGTAGTTTACAAGGGGAAGAATGGCATGAGTGGTTTGGGCAGACTGAGAATAACTCAAGGCTGTCTCTAAATAGCCATGTGTATATTACTTGGTTACTACCTGCTGGCAAATGTTGAGTCTTCCCAGTGACCTCTGCAAGCCACAATTATACATGCCACTGTGAAATGAATTTCTTTGCAGAGCTATTATGTAGAAGGTTTTAATACAGATTTGTTTCATAGGTTAACATACAGTTCCTACATTCCTATAAAGTACCGATGCTTTCAAACTGAAAAAGAGGAATTGTTCAAATCAATGGTATGATAGTAGCTGAAGCTTGCGACAAATATAAAATATCTATGTTCTGCACTCAGTCTGAGTCCCTAGGCTTAAATTTGGATTCTTGCTATATACAGAAGCCAAAAAAACCCTGTTTCTAGTTCAGTTTTATTTTGAAGTTATTTTTCTTCTGAAAGATCCATATCTGTATGCATTCTCTGTCCATTTTTTTTTAATTTCAGGTTTAACGGTAACTACAATACTGTTTGGCATAATAAGAAGTCTTCTGGTGTTTCAAGTTCTTGTTAATTCTGGTCAGACTTTGCACAACAAAATGTTTCAATCCATTTTGAAAGCTCCTGTCTTATTTTTCGACAGAAATCCTATAGGTAAGTTTAATACTGAAAAAACCCTTAACATTTAATGTACCTCATTTATTATGTTAACTGTACTATTTCTGGGAAATTACAATTTTATAGTGGTTTTGCACATTTGTAGTTTTTTTTTCTTCTTAAAATCTTTAAATTTAACGGTATGGTCTTTTTAAATTTAAAAGTCAGTATGTTGACTGCTTATTGATGATTGATCTTCAAATGCAGTCTACCAAAAAATGTAACTTTGGTGTTGTATGTTGACGTGCTAGTTGCATTGCTGTTCTTATTCTATTTATACAGGAGTGGCTTCCATTTGCTGGATGGATATTGTGCGTTTCTTGTGATTTTCTTTGATAGCTTAACCCCAACAACTATTTGCCCTTTTAAAAAATAATTTTAATCATGTGTGGCAATTCACAATTTTGAGAAACTGTGTAGCTTACTATCCTTTCAAAATGCACAAAAGTGTAAACCATGCAATTTAAATCTGTAATCCAGAGGCTTGTGTTCTTCAAAAGAAGTGAGAGAGAAGCTGGAGAAGAGTGAAGAGACTGGGAAGGTACTGATTTACCAGCCAGTCTTGCATAAGGAACAAAAATCTAATGGTCTTCACTCCCTTGAAGAAAAGGAATGTAGGCTTGTTCTCCTAGTTCCAGAAGCTTTTTAATGGTTGTAAGGGTATATAAGGATGGCTTCATTGTTTCAGAGAAATTAGTAATATTTCCTGGGGAGAAAAAAATACTTACATGGAGGAAAGGTTTATGTCCATGATATGCTGACTGAAACATGTACAATTTGCTCTTTAAAAAAAAAACAAAAACAAAAACCCCAACAACTGCAGAAGTTTAAAGCTGTGTTATATGGTCTACATGTACTGTGCGTCTATGGTAGTATAAATTCAGGGTGTCTGAAAAGGATTAAAAGTGAAGCCATAAGCTCAGGAGACAGGTTAGTGGAGAACTAGTGAGAGCAGATACATCAGAAGAAATCATAGTACTGGTGGGGTTTGTTGTCAGATAGGCAGGGATTTTCCTCTTCTCTCTCATTTTTGTGTGTGCACAGCATTATGCAGTAACTGTATTTTTGAGGGAATGCATAATCATCTTGTAAGAATGTCCATAAACCTGGCTTATCATAATAAACTAAGAACTATAGCGTAAACATCAGGGACAATGTAGAGTAATAAATAACAGTTTGCTTTGTAACGTACTGTGAAGCTCAAATTAGAAGTGCTTTGTAAATGTGACATTCATAAAACCTGCCTATCGCTGGTATTCACACACTATCGTGACTTACAGATGTGCATTTCTACTTATCAGCAGATATTTTATAAGAGAAGATTAGCTTCAGTGTGCATATATTTCATTCCCTTCATCTTTTTTTGGTCATGGTAGCATGCAAAGGTACTGCTGTTCTGATCTATAGATCTTTTGAAAAAGGAAGAAAGGGAAAATATGACATGTGAGACGATGCCCTTGTTCAGAACTGCAGCATGTAGCTACTGAAATTCTGATTTTAACATCTGTATTTCATTGCCTGATTTATGTTTTCTTCACTGTGTTTTTGTCTTTTAGAACTTTGGATGCTATTTTTTGCATTGCAGGGAGATTTAAGTAGAATTCTTGTATTTTTTTTAATATGCCTTTCTATGAAAGGCATACTAAAAAGAAATTGAAATTATTAAAAGCTTCTTTTTCTAGGGTTGGGATTGTAATAGCCAAGCCAAACTGTTAGATATTCACGTCCCATATTAGTAAAGCTAATATTGCAGTGTCAGATCTGTAATTCAAGCATCCAGCATCGTCTTGGTGTGTGTGTGAGGTCTGTAAGACCTCAGCAGAAACAGTTGCTATTTTATTTATCCAAAAATAATCAGCAATTAAAAAATACCACAACCAGTATTTGGACCGCATGGTGATCCATGTTCCAAAGTCGAGGAAGGAAATAAATAGACGTCCCAAGCTCTTGGTAGTTCTTACTGGGGAAACAGACTAATGAGCAGGATCAGGGAGTCAGCATTAGGAAATGGAAATATGTGGTGAATCATGACATGTCTGTCAGCTCCCAACAGTGTAGATCCAATCAGTCATGGTGAATAAATGAAATGACTTATTTCTAAAAAAATTATTCTTTGGGAATCAGTTTAGGCATGAGACTGGGATCTCTCTTTACAGATTGCATTAGGGATATATAGGGAGGGGAAGGTTGTAAAGGAAACAGTAATGGGCATCTTACCCAACTCATATAAGAATTTGAATGTATTTTTGAAGCCTGGATTACATAGCAGAGACCGAAGAGGAAAATGAGGACACCTCTCTTTTCTCTCTACCCACCTAAAAGTACTTGTATGTACACAAATTTCACCGTTCTGTAATTTGGTGTATGTCAAAAACCAGACATTACTGCTTTAGGTATGTTTTGCATTGGAAGAACCTTATTAATAAACTACTGTCTCTTTTTTCTTAAGCACTTAGCTATTGAGCTGATAATTCTAAGCGACTGACGCTTATTTTGTTATCTAGCAGTCAGAAAGAATGATCAGATATTTATAACTGCAGGTCAGATTTTTCAGCAGATATCTGTCTAGGATCACTTAAACAGCTATAGTGAAGGCTTGATGGGAAGTTAGATGTTCAGTGTTCGTATTTTGGGCTTTATCACACCTGACTTGTCTGTGTTTGGCAGAACTTGTTTATTTTTTGGAGTTTAGAATTTGACTCTTGAAACTTCCTTTGCTTTTCTATACATATCCCAGTAAGGGAACTGCATGCATGTCAAGGTATCTGTAACAAGGAAAATGTGGATATTTTATACTTTGTAGTGAATGCTTTATATTCCTTTTCATGTGTCACTTGCAGTAATAAAGGGTTTGATTTATGTGTATGTCTAGCACAAGAGGGCAGCATGACCTGTTTTATCCTAGTCTAGCATTACAACAGCTTATTAGAAGGATGACAATATCTATCTGTTATGTTTTTAGAAATGATGTGAAGAGTGAATTTTCAGCCTCTACACCGAGTAACAGTAATGTGGTTCTGTTCAGTTGTCCTCATTATCTACAAGTATAGTATTTTCTTTTAATCTTTTACAAAGTAAGCTTTTCAGCTTCACATAATACTGAGTTCAGGAACTTTGCTGGTTTTGTAATTAGTGGCCAAAAGTCCAATGACCCTATGAGCCTGATGTTTTGGTCCCGTCAAGGGTACCTTCAGCCTTTATTTCTTCTGATTTCTTTTTCAAGATATTTGTAACATTTCAAAACTAATTTCATAGAAAGCTAGTTAAAAGGGACTGGGACTTCAACAGCAATGACTTGAATTGGGAGTTCTTTCTTTTGAAATTAATTTCTTATTGATAGTTTAGGAGATCCTAGTTCTGACAAGCTTCAGTATTTGATTCAAGATTACTTGCTTAGCTTGAAAATGAATTGTTCTTTTCTGGGATTTGGAGACAGAGATTTCTTTAGAGAAGGGTTGCTAATGTGTAACTGCATTACTTTTGGTAATGGTAGTTTTAGTGGAGATTGTGTATAATTTTGAATTGCATTGAGTTTAGGAAACTGAAACCTGCTGTGGCTGTGTTGATGCGTGCTGTTAGAATGAAAAAATGATATGCATGAATTTGTTCAGATAAAATAGAAAACTCTTCCCTCTCCAGACATCTGTCTAAAATCCACTTTATACTAGAACCACTGCAGAAATGCATATGAAAATCTAGCTCTTTATTTTCTTTTTTTCTTTTCTTTTTTTTTTTTAAATTATCTGTCTCCAAACTCTGGGTTCTGACAGTTCATAGAAAGAGCAGAAATGTTTTGGCAGACATTACAGCTTTTCTGGCCTTCCTAGATATAGAAAGCACTGAATTGTGTGATGGTTGTCCTTTACCTGTTAAATTAGTAGATTTTTTTTCCCCGACAAATGCTTTATGGAAACTATAAATAAACATTGATCCCTTTGGGTGTGTATCCAGACTTTGAGGTTTAACCAGGACAAGGAGAAATATTCTTCTGTCTTGGCAGCCAGGAATGACATGCCAAACTAATAGCTAATAGCAGCATATAAAAACAAACTCCAAATATTAAAAGATAAAAATGTGAAAAAAAAAAGCAGTTGTTATAATGAAGAGTTTGTTTTTCTTTAAGGCATAAGGTTTTTAATTATGGTGTTCATAAATCAAATGTTGAAACACCTATCATTTGACAGAGAAAGTTTCTTTATAGGATTAAAAGCATGTTCGTCGACACACAAGTGCCTATCTGCATTTTATCTGACAGAAGCGTCCATTGGGCAATGTTGTTAAAGTATTTAAACCATATAATATTTGCCGCAAATATGATATTTCAGCAGTCTGAAAATTACAATGCTGATAATGAGGTTGTTAAATTATACTCTATCAGTTGGACAGTGAAACTGCTTCAGCTAGTGTACACTAATGTATGCTTGTTCACACAAGTGATTCTGCTGAACAAGTAGCATGTTTAAACAAGAAATACTGGTCTTAAACCCTGTGATTTACAGTAGGTGGTGTTCTGGCGTATCATGCCGTTAACAAGGCAAAGCTTCATGTTAAAATATTTCGTTTGTAGTCTCATTCATCACTGATATAAATATTCAGTAGCGATGCCAGAAAATGTATTGTATTCCTGTTAGACTCAGTGACTCAATTGCTTTCTTTTTTTTCGGAAACAAGATCTATGCTATCTTCCTGATGCAGTTTTCAGATATTTCCTTGTGGTCAAGATGAATTCTGTGGGATTGTGAAAAACTATACTAGGTCTTTTGACAGCTTTCATGTTCTGTTAAGCTAGTACAAAAAAATACGTTGTCCTTAAAGCAGCAGAGGCTTTGTTTTTTTACTCTCTCTGCCAGGCTCTAAAGCACATTCACGTGTGTGCAGGTTTGCTGGTTTATGTTGAAAGGAAGTCCCTATAGGAAAGCCTTTTGTTGTAAAATAAAAACACAGATTCTCTCTTCAGTGTTGGTAATCACTTGCATTTGTTGTTATTAAGATGACAACACAATGGGTTCCATCAATCATCAAGATCCTTAACAACCACACAATGTTGTAAATATTATGTTTGGGTGTTTGAGTGGAACAGCTTGTCGCTGAAGTAGGTGTGGTAATTAAAACCTGTTAGGTTGCTACATGTGTTAAAAAAACACTAATGTATTTTCATGTAACAATGGTGATATGTACTTTAAACCTTATCAGGGCGTGATTATTAAATGGTATTTTGTGGGAGTTGCTCATTTACTGTTAGTATTATCATGGCTTTTGTTAGGAGTTTAAGTAGTCTTATACTTCCATGTGTTTTATCACCATTATGATTCTGTCAGGAACCTTATAAAGTTGATTGCTATAGGAGTAGTCTTTAAAGTTTGTAAATAGTACTCTGGAGTTATGTTTACGTTTATTATCTATTAGCGTAACTCAATTCGACTCTCTCCCATTTTTTTTTCTGCAATAACAATTGAATGGAACTTGGCCGTAAACTGATGAGACAAGCCCATTACATTTTCAGTTCACCGAGTCAGTGCTCACCCTATTTACGCTTAACACAGGAGATAAAATTAAAAGGTTTACGGAAAAGCTGTTTGTAGGAGGGGACGGGACATTATTTGATAGGGAAATAACATGAAGCTTGTACTGACAGCCACTTCCAAGAGCAGTCTGCTGCTTTCCTGGCACAAGATTTTGTGTTCCTTCACAGAGATTTTCTGTCTTCTTCATATTAAGATTCCCTGGTGAGGAAGAAAGCCTGCTGCGAAACTAATTTCTGACCATATCCTGACCTACCCAGATACTGCAAAGTCTAGTTTTTGTCATTTGCTTAAAAAAAAAAACACAGAGAGATCTGCTCTTACCCCACCTCAGTGAGCAAAAAGGAGGCAGAAGGGGAGTCGACCAAGACAGAGAAACCTAATTAAAAGTATTGCATTTAGAAGACAAGCCATTTAGATATGTATCTTCCTGCAAGTGTGGCAGGAAAGTAAAAATGGAGTTGTGTTTTAGTCTCGTGTAGATGACAGGCTATTTGATGAGATTTGTGATAAGGAGGAAGGAAATGTTGGTTGGAGACACTTGAAAACAGAGGGGGGAGACTGAATAATATCAATGGGAAAACTGCAAGGAGCTTAAAAACAGGCCTAGACAAGGTGGTATGGCTCCCAATAAGCTTTTGGAGATAATCTGAAGGGTGGAGGGTTTGTTGATTTTGGTAACTAGTTTAAATATATACCTTTTATTGCTATTTTTAATCTGCCTAAAAATTGCTGGGTGCTGCTGTGACTGTTGCGGATAGTGCGGACTGAAGGCATCACGTGGATAGGACCTCCTCTCTTGCTGTTCATGGATGCCCGTTCTGTGTGGGAAATGAGCGTTTTTGAGAAATGAGGAAAAGCTTATCAAATCCTCGCTTTCGTTCCGGCTTGGAATAAGGGAGAAACATTTCCAAAGAAGTTATTTTGGGGAAGAGCAGGGAAGTGATAATGAATAGCCAGGTGGTGGGAGCACATATGTGGAACGTGGGGAAGGCAGCCCAGATCTGTTCCCTCACTGATTTCGTATGGGCCTTGTACACATGGCTCCCCCATCCCAGGTGAAAGCCTTACACATCAGGCTTTTGGCTCTTCTTGACTCTTTCCTGTGCTGTAACCTATCATTGCTGTCTCTTATGGACATACAGACACACTTAGGCCGCTGTGGTGCTTGGAGAAAAAAACAGCCCATTTTGGTGTTTTTTTTTTTTTTAATCTGAATGACTGTAAATTAAAATGAAACACAAACTATCACAGTGCAAACTCATCTCATTAGCACTGTTCTGCTTTATACTGCACGGAAGTCTTTCTCCCAGATCATCCCAGGTAATCTGCATTGCAGCATCTGGGTGAATTAATTAGTCCTTTTTTTTTTTTTTTCAGATTGCCAGCATCTTGCAGATTATGCAACAAGTGAAGATTAGTTTGTGCCTATGGTGATCTTGGAGAGTGCTTGGAAACAAAAGGCACTTCTCAATCCAAAATTAAAATTCTAGTGTAGAAAAGAATGGATTTTGTACGTAAGGATAGAAATCAACAGTTAGGGAAGTGGAGGTATTGAATAGAGCTTGAATTTATTGTGCTGTTCCGTTTAAAAAATAGAGACCTGATAGAGTTAATTACTAAGCTATTTCTGAAGAGTACAAGACCTCATTACTTTCTTGCTTCCACCCTGTTTTCCCCAGGTGTTCTTTTTTTCTCTTAAAATCAGTAGGTACTCCATCAGAGGTTTTTTATTATCTATTCAGATGAATACGTATGCAAAACCTGCTTCAGGTTTTCATTTCTGATGTCATTTTATGCAAAATAATGTTATGTTTGGAGCAGGCAGCATTATGACAAGTTGTATACAAGTTGACAGGTACCAGTCTTAAGAGATCTTTACAAAGCATTTTAAAATAGCATCAACATTTTTTTCTTTTACTTGGTACTGGACAATAGTCCTGTAATTAGAATAATACTATGTGATGGACATTAATTATTGCTTGTGTCAACCTTCAGGTAGGTAGCTTGAAACTGGAAACTGCAGGTTCATGGAGGTTTGTTTTAGTGTTCATTTAAATTTTGGTCTCTCGTTGAACATTTTCCTTGGTGGTTCTCATTTGCATATTTTGTTGCCATAGCTTTGTTTTCAGCTTGAGCAGAATATTTAGTTGTGGTGTTCTCCAATGAGAGTCTGTGGAGTGAGGAGATTCACGAAACGTCTGCAGAAGCTGAGACTGCTTTGGCTGTTACTCACCTAATGCTGTGTAGGAAAATCTGTTCTCAGAGCCAGCATATGAAGTAAGCTGACTGGGAGAAAGGTGTCAAATGTTCATTCTCAACTCTTTGATTCAGAGTAGAAATGCATTGTGTACTAAGGAAGTGGTTTTGTTTTCCTGTTGGACTTTTAAATGCTATAGAAGATTCATGAATGACTTCTGACCCTTTTGTCTTTTGGTTGTGGTATTCCTTCATCCTTCCTCATTTTCCAGTTAAAAGAAGGTATATGCAGGTCACTAATACTCCTGAAGCTTTAGATTTTAGCATGAGTTTCTTTTGCAAGACTTATGACATTCATAAACTCCAAGAAAGTTTAACTCCTCATAAGTTAATGCTTTTTCTGTCTGCTGTTGTGTTCCTTGTCAGTTTTCACCCACTGTATAGGTACCTGAATTTATCCTCTGCTTTCTGGGAATGCTACTCTTTAATCTCTTTACGCTGTCTCCTGTGTACGTCCCGTCCTCTTTCAAGCACAAATCTTCACTTGTCGGTGTTAGTGGTGTGGGGCACAGAATACAGAATAGTCTGAAGGTGCATGGAGAACTGAGAAGATGAAGATTTGGAACATGGACATCATTGCTGGCAATTGTAAGGTATAATGGGTGGAGGACAGAAGGCCTAACTCTTATCTTCTTCTGTTTTCTTTTTGTCAGATGTCATGAGATTTCTCTGTGTGTGGTAAACCTCTTTTTTTCTCATTGAAGTTATTGTCTGTTTAATATGCAATTCATGCAATGCAGAATATCACTAATTCATGCATAGGCTTTGTGGTCAGCTTCCCTTCATTGGCGAATACATGCTCCCTTGTCCCTATGTCTCTGCTATGTCCCTCCTATGTCTCAGCATAATTTTGTGTTCATCAGGTTAAATGTTCATAACCCAAAATAGATCAGTCAGAATTTTCAGACGAAGTTCCTAGAGATGTTTTTAAGATGTCATAGGTAGTTTCTCATATAGGAATACTTTTCCTGTCCCATCATTTCTAGGACATGCCCAGAGGACAGTAAGTGATCTGATGCTGGGGGCATTTGCTCAGTCTTGTTTTTTTTCTCCTGTCTGCTTTTTAATATGAACATTTAAAGCTGTAAATAAGCTTTACACTACCTTATTCATCTCCTCTTCCAGTGCACTTATTTTATGTTTATAATTGGTCATACAGGTCTTCAGAGAGAAGGTGGTGAGTGTCTGTCTTCACTTAGAGAAGACTGGGCTTAGAATGGTAAATGTTTTATGTGCGTAATCTTCTCATTACATATGATAATGAACAGTCAGAATTACTTTTGCTGTCTGTCACTCACGTTTGCTTTCTCTTTCCTCTCGCTGAAATGAGAGAATATATCCTTAATGCTGGGCAACTTAATGAAGAACCTCCTATTTTTGTTATGACTTATAAGCATGAATAAATTTGTGCATCACCTAATGAGATAGGAGTCCAACATTCTTTCCGTTTACACAAAGAGAAACTAAAAGCAAACTGAAGTGTTGGGATTCCTATGCCTGTTCAAACTAGAAGTGCTGTGTGATACTTACTTGGTTAAATTATTATTAAGTATAAAGCACAGATAGTGTCTTTGTTATGGTAGGGTTATCCTTCCAGAGATTAAGGGTTCAGTGAGTAGAACATACCATTTTCTGGCATAAAATAATAGAACTTCTTCAAATCCATGATTATTTCTACTTTCTAGTCATTCAGGATTCCTGTTTGAAGAGTGTATAATGAGGAATGACCAGGCAAAGAAGGGTATTTGCAAAGGGTAGCGTTAGCCTAGGTTTACCAGGTATGTGATTAGAGAGGCAGGCTCTTGCAGGGCGTTATTGAGAACACCAATGTTAGACTTTTGCTCTAAATCTTGCTGGAGAAGAGCTACCTTTGCTACCAACTGCACTGTGGGAGTTCAGGGTACCTAGCTGTCCACTTAAGCTGTGTGCTTAAGGATGGGTGTCTTAAATCAGTACTCTAAATTTATTACTGTATTTAAGAGATAGGAATGAACAATAATTTTAATATTTATTTTTATATATATACACATATATAAAAAAGATGTATTAAAAATACATAGATAGATTTATAGAAAACCAATGTACTTTGCCCAATGTTATTATAGTGCTTCTTTCCTTTCTCCCTTCCTTCATTCCAGTCTCCTCTTAGAAGAACAGCTCTCCTTCCCTTCAGTCTCAACAACCAGCCAAAAATAAACAATTACTGTTAGCATTCCAGGCTATTTCTGGTATTTCCTGACTAAATGGTGGTGAAATGGTTTAAGGAAGAGTTAGTTGTAGTTACCTTTAGTCAACTAATGTTCCCTTACTGCTGGAGAGAAAAAAAAATATTCAATGCTTATTTAGGACAAAAGATATATGCAGAAACCTGTGCAAATTGAAAGCACTAGCACTGTAGATCGTTTTAGCTTTAGAAGCGTCATTTTTTTTTCCTATTGAACTAACAATATAGAGGGAACATTTTTTTCCCCCAATATTTTCAACAGAAAACTGGTTATACTAGACTTGTTCTAATATTAAGAAATCTTATCTAAGGAGCGCTTTCAAAATAAACCAAATATGAGAGACAAAAGTGCCTTGAGCGTTTTATAAAGCTGACAAGTTTTAATATTCCAAATATGTAGTGACAATGATCTTTTCTCATAATTAAGTTATGAGTATGATTTAATATTGAATTCAAAGCTATTCACTAAATGCCGCTTACATTTACCCCCCCCAAAATCCCCAAAAGAAAAAATGGAAAAAACAATCCCAACATAATTTGTTTTTTTTAAATTGAGATAAGAAAAAATAAACTCTGCTGCACCTCAATTTAATAGTCAGTGTTGCTCAGCTACTACCGAAGGCTTAAGGAACAGTGTTTAGAAGTGATTGTTCAGAAATAAGTGTTTCTTAAAGATTATGAGGGCTTATACAGATGATTTTGTTCACCTGCTGAGTGTTCGAGAGGAGAAACGTTCAATCTGACACTTTCCAGAAGAGTTTCTTTGCTCAGAAAATAGAAACATTCCTGTGGAAAAATAGGATTTTCATTGTTTTCCCATTTTAGCCACACAATAAAGCAATATTATTATGTGCTTGTAATAAAGGCATGAACATTTTGTAAAATGCAAAATCCCAAGTTTCTGAAATTCTCAGAGATGTTTTTAGCTTAAAATGTAGTGCTGTAAGCACTACTTAATTTGTTAATTTGTGCTCTGCTTCTGTTACTTGTACTTCTTATGAGATGCAAGATGTTCAAATGCTTACTGACTGCTTTTTATTAATTGAAAGGTAGACAGGAGATGTTTTGAATAGAAATTTTATGTATTTCTCAATTAAATGGGCAGAAGAAAAACAAGTTAGTATTTTGGTTCTTGGAAAAACGGAATAATATATGAATTCCTTGACTCCATGAGGAGGACATGCAAAAATGTTATTCCAGTTAGTGATCTCCAGCACTAGAATATACTAGAATTTGCAGACTTCATTGGGTTGTATCTGAATTACTACAAAGTAAGGGTGATGGCTTTTGACACGGAAGAAAAAGGCTTAAAAGGCCTTCACACCCCTTAGATTTCGTGTGCAGCAGTGATTCATACTTGTCTTTCATGTCATCTTTAAAGGGGTCGTGGTTCTTCATAATGGACTTTGACCAGCGGGATAGACAAAGTATGCTGTTGTGTAAGAGGAAGTGTGGTGGGTATAACGCTTGCTCCTTAGACCAAATTTGCCTGTTACTATGTGCCTTTCTGCTGTAAACCAAAGCAATTCAGAGAGGAAACAGAGCAAGGAAGGCAGTTATTTTACTTAGTGAATTCTATCTAGACTATCCTCAAAGGCTCTGATACTTCGATCTAATTCAGTATTCTGATTTTCTGTTGATTCTTCCAAATACTTCAGACTTACTCAGACAAAAGCCTCTTTCTTCACAATTGTCAAATTTCATTGAATCTCAAGTCTTCGTGATAGAGCTTAATTGTCAGCAAAATAAGTCTTGGTTTCTGTAAATTGTTTGATCCTCAATTGGGTTAGAAGTGACAATATACTTTCTTTTACAGGGTTTAGATATTGTTTCCATGTGGCATATGGAGCAAAGTTGGACCAACTAAAGAAATTATTTCAATTGTTTTCTGTCAGGAAGGCTTAGACAAAGAGCTTAGTTGGAGATCCTTTAAAGTTCAAGCATCTGCCACTAGGGGCAAAAATTATTTTCCTGTAGGCATTCATCTATTATTGTAGCTTTACTGTGCTGCTTCACTTGCTTGATAATCTAATTTAAACCTCAGAGATGAGTCATACTTCCTCAATGGGATTCACAACTAGTCTAAATTCTCTGGTGTCAAAACCGTTCAGTTCTTCCAAAATCAATTTCTGAACATAATAGTTCCTTGGGTGCCTGAATGCACTCAGGAGGAAAGAATGTTAACCATACAAGCAGTAATTCCTTAGTCATGTGGTTTACAACATACTTGTTTTTGTTTTCAATATTTATTTGCGTTTTTAGTTCAGGTAGTTTGTGATGGTTGTGATTAGGACCTCTTAATTGAGGTCCTAATCATGCCAAGTGGTCCAATGTGGACACACTTCTGCAGGTAGGAGGGTAGGACCCCAACTCAAATAAGGAACCTTCTGGAAGGTGTAATAGAACTCACTTCATGGATCGTGTGCTGTACTTTTGTTTCATAGGACTAGCATTTTCTATACCAACTGTGATATGATGGTTTTCCAGAAAAAGACTGGATTATGAAAGGGTACAAAAGCCTTGATGTCAAGAGAGATTTCAGTCACCTTTCTTTGGAAAAAATAATCAAACAAAACTTGTCCAGAAAGTCCTAAAAAGTTTTGGAGTGATCCAAACACTTAAAACTTGCTAGTGACCTCTTCTTGAAAGCATGACCACTGTACAGTTGATCACTAAGGACTTAAGAAATTGAATGTTCATATTTGGAATGTGAATTGCTATTTAAGGACTTCCTCTTCAGGACGAGGACAAAATGGACATTCAGAAAGTTAAGAGACACTGTAAATGCTATTCAGCTGTGATGAAAAGTTTATTGGATGCTTTTCATATGCATTCTAAAGTTATGCTACATTTTGAAAACCGTCAGATCCAGTGTTTGTTCTCTAAATATTATGATCAATTATCTTCAGTGCTAAGCTTTTCCGAATTATTATACTGTAATATTAATAGTGTTTGGGTTATGGACACAGTTTTGCCTTCCATGTTGTTTTTTTTGCTTGAAGTTGTACTTTTGTTTCATATGTTTTAACGATGTGTCAACAAATTGATCCAGAACAACATTCTGTGCTCATGTTGTTTTGTGAAGAGGGAAGGTGAAACTCAAGACATTTTTATGCTATTTAATTTCATTGTTATATGTGCATTTTTCCATTTTAATCATCCCTTGTCAGAGATTTGGCTAATGCCTTTTTTTAGGATGGAATAACAGCAAAGCAGTTGTTTTAAAGTAGCCTTTCCCAAACTGTCTGGCATCAGATTACCATCAGTAATTATTTGCAAAATATTTACAAAATATAGCTTATGTTTTAGGTCCATGAGGAAATTTTATAGTGTTTTATATATTGGATTCGAATACCTGAAAGACAGGTACTTTTTCATAGTCTTTGCATTACTCCAGTTCCTTGCAGTCCTGGAACTGTCCCTGCTGTAGTTTCATCAGGGAAACTGCTGACTTAAAGGACAAAAACAAAAAAGAACTGTTGTGAAAATGAATATCAGAGAAACAAAATTAATGCATAAACAAATGAACTGTTAAGACCCCAAAGCAGACATCTTTCTTTTGAAGGAAAAAAAGTAAAACTTTTCTGAGAGTTCCTCTACCTGAAATCTTATTTGGTCTTGTGAAATCCTAAGACCCTACATGAATGAAATTAAGCAAACTGATTAGAGTATACTCTAAATACTATCTAGAGACACAACCGGCTGTTGCTTCTGCAGTTCTGTAGTTAGCAGAGTGAAATGTGCTCCTGTAAGAGTAAAGCAGGAAGTAACTAAAATCCTCTGAATTATTCTCTAAAGGCGGCTGTCTCTGTAGTTAGCAGCGTGTCTTGCCTCATCTGAGTATAACCTTGTGAATAGTCTGTATGTATCAATCACTTATGGTTAGGCAGCGTGTCCTGGATGCAGTTTGCCGTCTCCCTTCAGGTGACAGTGGCCTTTTGACTTCCACAGTTTTAATTTGAGAACTATTTCAGAACCTGAGCTCTCACTTGCTTTCAGGATTTCCCATGTTTTCCCATGGAAAACACCCTTCTGTTTCCTTTACTGCTCATGTCATTATAGTTCCTGTATCTGTTTCTTTTTTGTCACTCTGCATTTTCAGAACATTAATTCAAACAGTCTTCTAGTTTAGGTGTTGTAGTCACCTTCTGTTCACCTTCTGTTCTCACATACTTTTGTCCCATGCTCTTCCATGCTTCCCAGCCTGTGCCTCACCAAGTCAGGTTTCACGCCTTGGTTGTGCGTGGGGTAACATTCTCCCCTCTTTTTCAAGCATGATTACTTGTATTCGGAACTTGTGCCATTCCATGGTGAAGGGGAATGGAAGAAGCAATGTCGAAGGAAGCGGTAGGAGAGGAAATGAGAAGTGGATGTGCAGTGAATGATGCAGAGCGTGAAAGGGAGGGCACATGCAAGCACGCAGACCGCACAAGGCAAAAATTCAAGTCAATATCTACAAAGCTGTCTCCAAGTCCAAACATCCCAAACGCGGCAACTTCTGTGGCTGTTACTACTAGCTTGTCTTTTGACAGTTCTGTCTTGCAGCTCCTCCCCAGGGCCAGATGGAGAAGAGACTTCTTCTTCATCTTATGGCCCTTGTGTACTTTGAGAAAGTCTGCCAGGAGGTGTAGAAAGAATTGTGACCTCGTTTGAACATTAGCCTTCTTCCCATGCAAAGCTTTTGCTGTTTCTGCACCTGGTAACTGTTGGCACATTCCTGTGTTTTTTATTCCCTCTATCATTGTTTTCCAGGCTTATCTTTCATGCTTACATCTCTGTAACTTCCTGCTCTCTGTGCAATAAAGTTCATCCACAGGCTGACTCTTCTTCATCTTAAAATCATCTCTCAAGATACACCAGTACCATTTTAACCACAATATAACTATGAACTGACAGTAGTTAAACATATGGGTGGAGAAACTCGTTAATTCCCTGACCCCTTTGTTTTCCTATACTAAAAAGAAAAAAAAGGCACATATCTTGTCCTGCAGCTTTCTGTTCCAGCTTACTGCTACGTCTTCTCTTTTCTCGTTGTTCCTTTTACAGTCAATTGTGAACTGTAACTGATGCAACAAACTTTTCGGGGCAGGGCATGCTGCTGGCTACGTGATGGTCCAGCATGGATCTCAGTGAGGCTCTGCCTCCCACTTCAGATACATTAATCCTCTTTTGGGTGTCTCTGTTTATGCAAATAACAATCAGCAGCATTCTCAGGAGTCCCTTGTTGTGGGTGACACTCTTCTATTTTTGCCTGTTTATTTATTTAGGAGTTCATGGTGCTGGACAGCTGTAAATCAGAACTTCACTGTGAAGTCTGTCTTTCAATTGAACAAAGACAAAATAGATTGTAAATTGTATTCATTTTTGCTTGAATGACTGTTCAGTGAAGCAATTTTTTTGTCCTTGATGTGTGTGATTTTTCTCTCTGGTTATAGGAAAGTGAAGAAATGTTGCTATTAATGTATTTATGTTTATCATTATAAGTTTCTTTCTTACTATTTAAGAAACATAAAAAAAAGAGAAAATTATAGGGCTATGTTAGAATTTTTTTTAATTTTAGGTAATATGTATGTAAGCATATTCTTTTAAAATAGTTTAACCTCTTAACATTCAAAAATCTAGGAGGATGAATGTAAGATACATTTCTACACGAGCATTAAACGTTCTTTTGATTTCTCCACTACTAGTGTTTTAGTATGGTCGGCAGCTACTTACTCACAGTATGTTTTTCTCTTATTTTTGAGATGGAGTTTTTTAATAGTTGCCCAGTAGAGGGGGTACAGTAAAGTCATGTGCAGTGCAATATAACTTTTCACAATGCTTAGCATTTAATCATTTAATTATTAATTTTTCTTTCTTTTGAAGTAATGAATATAATATACAGTAGAGAAGAAGTCATATTTTGGGGTTTTTCCTCATTTGATTGTATATAATAAGCCATATTTACATTTCAGTGTTGTTAATTATAGTTTAGGCTGTAAAGAAGTTTACATTGTAGTGATATTTTTTCCCCTGGAAGCTGATGGCCCAGAGAAATGCATTGTCACACTGTATCTAGATTCCTTGGACAGCACTTCTTGCTTGAGGAAAATGCTCAGGATGTGGTTGCCTTCAGCTTGTCTGAGACAAAAGATTATTGGTTGTTTCTTAGGCGAGATTTGCAAGTGGAATTTGGTGCCAATCATAAAACCAAAGAGGAGGTGAAGTCATCCCTCTTTACACCCTACAGCCTGTTCCGCAGGAGAGGATCCGTTCTGTACCCTAAATTGGGCCAAAAAAAAAAAGGGATTTGAATCCAGCTGTAGTCCCTCCCAATGCTGATTGCCGTAGCCTTCAGGCACGCACTCATTTGCCTTCTGCTGGTGCCGTACTTATTTACAGATTCATCCAAAGGGAGAACAGCTTCAAGAGCAGAAGTGGAAGGAGGCCTACCGCAGATTGCCTCTAGTAGAGCAATTAACACGTTTGCTGAAGAGGTGGGCAACCCACATTTAGTGCAGGCTGTGTGACTGGTAAAAATAACATGCTGCCTTGTGTCTCTGCCCAGCCCACACCTTTCCTGTGAATGGGCTTAGCTGTACCTTTATAATCAGGACAAGTTTCCCAATATCTACTTTTCTTTCCCGTTTCACGAATAGTACTGAAGTTGTGAATCTAGTTGTTTCCAAATTTTCTGTGGCTTTGCTCTAGCATGTGGTATAAGATGTCCTAAAGTGAAGCAAAATTTTTGATATTATAGAAATCTGTGTCTTTTCTAATGCACAGCAAATTTTCCAAGAAAATGCTTTGATTATTTGCACAGCAAACTAGAAGAGACATAATTCCAATTTTCTCGCAGTTATACCAGAACTGGAGTTCAGTAGTAATGCCATTTCATGTGAAACAGGAAAAGAAACCACTGAAACTTATCCAGTGTCATCCATTGTGAATTCTGGATAGCCAAACCTGTGTTGTTCCAATGGATTTTTTTATAGTATGAGTAGTTAAAAAGGAAAAGGTATTTCAAAAATCATTACAGGGGTACATAATGAATGAAGTTTAGAGAGAATCTGTCCTTCATAAACAATTCACATTTTCCAGAAGAGGAGAGAAAGAAAAAGAAACTGAAGTTAGAGAGAAAGGAATGATCAAATGAAAGCAAAAGGCCAAGCAGAAGATGAGGGTTCATGAAGTCAGGTGAAGACATGAAGTGCCTCTGCTGTTTGAGCTGCCCAAGGGCTTTATCCTCAAAATGAATGTGTGAGGTAGAGGCCAGAAGTCTTGGCTTGGCTTTCACAGCAGTATTTTGTATAGTATTCTCTTCCATGGTTTAAAATGGGACTACCAGGATAATGCTTGTTTTCTGAATGATAACTGTATCAGCCAGTTAGCAGTTTCAATTGAAGATTTCAGGAGGCAAGAGCTTTATATTCCACAATTTCCTACTTGGTTATTGTCGTCTTAGACTGGGATGAAGATTGAGCCTTTCTAACATCAGTGTCTTAAAAAAAGGGAGGGGGGAGAAAAACGTTAAAAAGAAGCAAATAAAGATTCTTATTCAGTCAGTTATCTTTAGGAGATGGATCGGTAACAAATATGAACAGATTTGCAAGAGCTATATTTTCTGAAATACAGCATTTAAAGCCTGTTCTGAATCTTTAATAGTGTAAATAGCACAGGAAGACTCCTTTTTGTTATTGGAAAAACCTTACCAGAAAGTTGACATACATTTCTATTTTTGTTTTAATCCTTGTATGGATGATTATTTATATATAATCCTCCAAATCTGAAAGTAGCTCTAGAAGCTGTTTGTCTTCTCACATGTAAAAATTCCAGCAACAGAATACTCTTCATATATTTCAGTCCATCGTGATTTGTAGTGTTCAGTTTAATTCATTGTAAGTCCCCCCTCCAGCAAAACACTTGGGACATGTTTTCAAAAATCCAAATTGGATTTATAGCAGAAAGGAGAACTAGACTACACAAATGCTCTTTCAGAAGTGGGTGTGTTTGTGGTTAAATAGTTTAGCAAAAACTAATTTCATAATCTTGCTAGTAAAAAACCAATATAGGACTATATTTCATATGTTTCTATTATAGTGATGCTTTGTGTCGTGTTGAGAAGTTGGGGTAGGTGACTTTACATCTGGATAGCAGAAAAAGGTGGTGTAAGTGAACAGAACGTTATGTAGACAGTGGCATCTTTTTAAGAGCCAGTTGATAAGAATTTGCAACTGGTCAAAAATATCTCATTACTTATGTAGTACTATACAGTGGAAATTAAGTTGTGCTGTATTTTGGCAGTACGTTAGAGTTGGTAGCTTGGTTTTATTTTTTTGTCTCTGTTTAAATGTAGATTTTATTCCTTGAACTCAGGATAACTTAAAATAGCTACAATGAATAAAAATGAATTTAAAAAGAAGTAGAAAGGGCATCCAGAGCTTAACTTCTGGAATTGTTAGAACTTGATTCTTGCAGTCTTCATCACAGAATTAGATATGAAAGGTTTAATATTAATCCAGGGATTGGGGAGGGGCAGAGAAGTGTCTACTTTTATTGTCATTCTAACTGTGAAGCAGAGATATAGCTTTGTATTCAGGTTATGGGATAAAATTTTGTTATATAGCCAGAAAATTGTTCTTTTGAATGATTCCAATATTTATTTTGACTATAAAACACAACAGAAAAGAACTGTGAATGTTAATTAGTGGGGAAGGGGGTATTATTGTAGAGATCAATAATTTGAAAGTTGCTAATGAATTTATTGTCCCAGATCTATCATGCTTTTGTAAAAGAGATCATTTCGTAAGCAAGTGGAGTACAGCAGCAAGGTTAAATTCTGTTTTGCAATTTCTGTTACAGCTGAAATTGTGGCCAACTTGGTTAATGGGTAAATGATATATGATATGAAAGGCAGTTACAATGCAGAAGGTATTTCAAGATTTCTCATGAAACCAATTTGAGAAAGAAAGTAAATTCCCCTCCCCTCGATCAAGATATTTTTCTTTGTATGCTTCTGTTTTTAATGAAGACTTTATATATCCTTTCTGCATTGTATTCTAAGTGAAGAGACAGACTTTGGCAGTGGTAACTGATGCTAACACGCATGCTCTTCTGAGCACACCAAGGAAAGAAGATAAATCAACTGTACTACATAATTTAGGAAAAGGCTAAGTCAGCTTTCATGGAGCATTGATCTATTTTGATTTTCTACAGGCAGACTATTTCTGATCAGTAGATCATTAAATTACTGTGTGTTTGTAGCAGACTGGAAAGCTCAAGAAACAACTGTACATTTACGGTCAATGTATTCGTACTAGGTAATATAATTGTCTTCATCAGCAGTAAAAATAGAAATTAATTTCCAAAGAAGTCTGTTTTCCATCCTTATCTTTGTCATAGTTATCTTTCTTAAAAATAAGATCAAACATAATGTTCACGTTTTCTTCTCATTTCCTAACAGTTTTTCTCTTTGACAGAATTCATGTAAAAAGCCCTTTTCAAGTAGTAAATTAATTTGGATAGAAGGCATCCCACCTGAATTCATTACATGCTGGCAGTTTCGATAAATGGATATTATGATCTCAGCATATTTTGGCCCAGCACCGCTGTGCCCATTTGCAAATGCCTAAGAAAGTGATAATATTCCTGTCAGTTTCAGGCTGCTAAAGAAAAAAAAATGGGGTAGAATTTCTTATTTATATTTATAGGATGCCTGTGGGGAAGACAGTAACGCTGTATATGGCAGTTTGTGTGGACATGTGGTGCTAAACATATATTAAAAAAAGATAACAGACGTATTGACGTTTCTTTGTAGAAATATGGAAGAAAAGCCAGAGTAGATCAGTAATTGACAGCTATGCAGGAGATGCATTTCCAGATCTCTTTCTGAAGAAATATTTCACAAACTTACAATTCCTTTCAGAGTCAGTAATCCATCTTTAATTATTTTGTTGATTTCATAGTTGTGTGTTACAAGCTTGATGTAATGTCTGCTTCCTGCCAACATTTGATATGGACAATCCACTTTGTTGCTGCTTTGATGAAATGGAAGGCTGCTTGTAGGTTGTTTTTTTTTTTCCTCCTTTTTTTTTTTCAGCATGTATGTGTGAATGGAGCACGGGTGAAGACTTATCAGCCACTGAATGCCATAGCTTAACAGCGAGATATGTGGGGAGCTGTCGATTTATACCACTGACAGAATGGGAAAACACATTCAATGTAGTTAAATTGATTGTGTTTCGACATACTGAGCTCTGTGCAGCTATTTATTCCTACCTTTGAGTAAGCTTCTAGTACCACATATACATTTCTGAGCATTATTTTACTACCGTGCATACATTTAAAATTACTTTGGTTTTATAAGCTGTGATTTGGACTGTTAAAGTATGTGATATTTCTCTCTTTAGGGTGTCTTTGCACCTCTGCGTACACACAGTGAGGCGTGGTCTGTTGCAGTATGTCCCATGGACCGAGCGTGGTGGTGACACCCTGCCTTGGTGGCCATCCTCACCTGGGTGGTGCCCTGACACCTTGTGCCAACTGAGTGAGGTGTGGGGGGCTTCTCCCCCTCACTGAGGAAAGTAACGTGGTGGGGAGGTATATGTTTTCTATTGTCTAACCTAAGTCCCTCTGAATTAAAGTTGTCTTAGTGCATAAGAGCATCTTTGTGGCAAGACTACCTTCTAGCAAAGTGCAATCCCATTTGAGATTGCTTTCATTTAGTTATGCATGTATGACCAAGTGAGTTCTTGAATCCATTCCTAGCGGTACAAGTTGCTTTCAGACAGGTTTCTGCGACTTTGCAGTAAGGAGCATGAGATAATAGTGTTCGATTTATTACTTCTTAACGGAGGCTGGGCAGTGGGGAAGTTTTCCTGGCTTTTCTGTTGCAAAGTAGATAAAGAGATTTGGAATATTTTTTTTCCCCTGGTAAATGCAATGTAGTTGTACATGAAAATTCATGTTTGGACCAATTGCCATGGAGGAGTTTATGTTGCTGTGCAAAGCAGTATTTATTAATAACATTTGTGATTTCTTCTCTCTTGCAACCTGTGATAGAACTAAAGGTAAGGGCATGAAGATATGCCAGGGAAGGTTTAGACTGGATGCTGGGAAGAGGTTCTTCACCCAGTGGGTGGTGGAGCACTGGAACAGCTCCCCAGGGAAGCAGTCACGGCATCGAGTCTGCCAGCATTCAGGAAGCATTTGGACAATACCCTCAGTCACACGGTGTGAATGTTGGGAGTGTCCTATATGGAGATAAGAGTTGGACTCAATGGTCCTTTCAGGTCTCTTCCAACTCGGGTAATTCAATTATTCTGTTAAACTAAAGTGTAATGCAATTAAGATTCCCTGGATTGAGGATTAGCTTGATCTCTGAAGGGAAAAAAAATTCCAGAAGCATGCACCTGTGCACACACATGCTCACACAGGTGGCAAAAGCTTTCTATCCCTAGAAGGTCCTTCTCTTAAAACCTTTTTCTTTTCCAAATAGGTGAATCAGTGGACTAGAGAGGTATCAACAAAGTATTTCTGCAATGTGTGATGAAGCAAGTGGGTATAAAAGCTTTGTAAACTCTGCAAGGTATAAAATCAATCTGCCCACTCTGTTCTGTTACTCAGGAGCATTTCAGTGAATGCACTGGCCAACAAGCTGTACTAGAAATGCTAACTACATTTAGAAATAATGTACTGCTTCTTTTAGGGTCCTTGATATTTGGAATTTAGGTTGCACAACATTGAATGCTATTGGTGGCATTTGGCTGTTCCAGTGGAGGATCTTGTTTAAAAAAAAAAAAAATCCTTTTCTTTTCTGATGTTTACATCCTAGGTGTTGATTCAGTTTGGATTATATTTCCTTCATCGTGAAGTATGTATAAACATTTTAAATAGGTGTGGCGCACTGTCAAGTGTTTTCATTATTTGGATGATAGGTTTGAACATCTATTCCAAAGTATCAGTAGGCACCTGCAGAAGCAAAGTGGGTATGTAGCACCTGAACGCATTCTGATTCATGCAATTAAAGCAGTTTACAGAGTGAGGAAGAAAAGAATATCACATACTGAGGTTTGATATCTTTTTCATGGGGAACAAAAGAGGTTTGATTCTTTCAATTCAAGTTTAGCCTAACTATTGTATAGTGGAGGACATTTAATGAATCATTGTTTGACTTTGATACTGCCAAGTATTTGACCATTAAATAGTCTGAAATGTGTACATAGCACTTTGGTGACAGACCCTTATTTAACTGTGATTAATTGGCATTACATAGTTATTTAATTGCTTTGGAAGAAATCTAACAACAGTGTGTGTTCTGATTAAGTTATGTGATTTGAAAACAAACATAGGACTGTTGAAGAGAGCACGTTCTCTTTTGCAGCTTGCTACTGACACTGCGCCATGTGGAAGCCTGAGAATGATTAAAACAACAGCTACTATTCACAACTTTGGATACTTTTGTAACATTGACTTACTCGGTTCTTGATTTCTTAAAAGACTTTTTTCTTAGTGGTTTCATTAAATAACCTTTGCCTTACAAATTTTAGATTTAGTGTTTTCTTTTTGCTTTTGAAACCCAGACTGAAATTTGCTGCGATAAGTAAAGGGTGCAAATATTAAATGACTTGAAAATGTTTGTAAATCGAAAATCCTGGACTAGATGTATCTATAACATGTAAGGAATCTGGGTTTTTTGGAAGTATGAAGTATTGTGGGAAGATGATGTTGGTAGTCTGTGATTTTGGGAGTGAAAGATTTTGGAAGTTTTGGAGAGAAAAAGAATATTTTGTGTGTGTGTGTGAGTTGTGCAGGTCCTGCCCTTCTTGAATAGCAAGTGCAACTGTTTCTTTAATACGAAAAACCATCCTCAAAAATTACATTTGCAGATGTTAGTAGAAATTGTAGTCAAAACTGTAAGCAGTTTGTGTCCTGACTCAAGATGGCTGCTTTAACTTTCATATCTGGAATGTTTTCTCTTGCATGCTGAATGCTGCATAAGCAAGCCACTGGTTTACTGGGCTTCCAGTAGGTGGAAAGAGTTGTTTCTTCATACCTTGTGAAATAGACCTTATTTACTTGTAGACATCCTTATAAATGTAGCAATCGCTCTGGATGCAATATCATGATGGCTATGAGGCATTTTGTAGATATTTCCAAAGCATAGCACTTCTGCTTGGAGGTGCATTGCTCCCTCTGGTATATGGTATGGAAACTTGTTTGCTTTAGTAGGTTACTGTAGCTTGCTTCTGCATAGGACGTCCAGTTCAATTCTGTTTGCATGAACAGGATCTGAAGTGCATCTGTAGGCCTGTGCTGTCTCTTACACAGTCACTGGAATATCACCGTTGAAAATCAGTGACTACAAAAATAAGACTAAGGCTTGTGGCTTTGCTGCTTGCTTATAGCAGTAGAAAAGCATGCATGATCACTGGGTTGATGTTATGGGAGTGAGATGTGGACCTCTTAGCAAGGAGCAAGTTATTTTCCTAGACTTACTTCAGGTATCATTTTCCAGAGTTACTATCTGCAAAAGCAAAATAGACTGTAAATTACTTTTTTTACAATGCCTTGAGAATTTAAAAAAAAAAAAAAAAAGTTCTGCTACCAGGGACTGATCCGAGTGTTTATTTGGGAAGCGGCTGATTCGTGTCCCCACTCTTTAAATTGTTTTAATTGTATCAGGTGGACTGTAAAATGTTCCAGTTTTCAAGTCTTCGTTCTTTTGTTTGCTTGTATTTTAGTCCATGTCATTTTACAGAATTGCTGTATTTACATTTTAAAGAGGATTAGGCAGATTAAAAGATGTTTTCATGTTTTATTGATAATGTCAGATTAATTTCCACTTTCCTAGTGGCAGTTCACAGCTCTGTCAAAACAGTCTGTAGAAACACTGCTGTACTTACCAATTTCTTAAGATAATACAAAAATACAGTTTTGTATTATCAAAAATACAGTTTTGGCGATTAATTAGCAGCATCATTACCTGTGGGAACTTGAATCAGTGGTGGTTAGTGGCTACATGGAAGAGACAGTAAGACCAGAGGAGCTGAGGCTGGCTTGAGTGAGCTAAGTTTTCCTTTATGACTGTGTTCCTCAAAGAATTTTGCTGGAAGAGATGTTACTGTGGAGAATATTGTCACAGTCACTCCTGGTCTGCAGGGTGAAGGCAAGTATTCAGCAGCTCTCACTTGTATCTGTGCTAGCTCATTACCCCCAAAAGTGCCAGAACAGATTTGTATTGTGCTTGTAGCCTAAGGCTCTCCTTGTCACAGCACTGAAACTCTCTCAGAAAATGACTGGAGATTGTCACAGCCTCCAAACAATTGCTGAAAACATCCAAAATCCAGACTTATAATCTATAGAAGTTCTCTTTGAGCAACTTTAATGGGTCATTCTTCAGCAGAAGTGAGAACTGAGCTCTGAGATGCTAATAGAACTGAAACTAAAATGACTTGACAGTGAACGTTCTGTAGTGGCTTCTCTTCTTTAGCCCTTAAGGCTTCGTCCTCACCATACAAAATGAGAATAAGCACAGTGTTTTTCCAGGAATGAGTTTGGATGTGCTCTTCCATTTGTGGAATGAGGGAGATCATGAAGGCATTGCTTGATTCTTGGAGGTGCTGGCATTGACCTGACTAAGTAGCCAGCCTTGTGACCTTGCTGCCTCCTGGTAGTGTCACATGGGATGGTCTTTGTGCAATAACTTGTATCAATCTGCAAACACTGCTATTAACTTAGTTGAGGTTAAGAGGCAAAGGGGGATTCTAAGGTTGAATTAAGGTGGGGTTTGCTTCCTGTGGAAATAATCCTTTTTCCCTGCATACAGCTTGCCATTGATGGGTCTCACAGCGTTTCACAGAGGAGCTTAGCACTGTCACCTCTCCTTGCTCTGCTCTTCACTCTGTAAAATGAAGTCACAAAACTGGGAGCAGATTTCTACTACCCTGAGTCCAATCCATTATGCCATCTTGTTTCTGTCATCTGCCCCTCCTGGACAGACCACTAAGGAAAGCCCTGTCAGAAGGAAGCATTTAACCGATTTGAGTGACTTTTGTTTTGGCAGTGGAATCTTGGTTCATTTGCAAATAACCTGGAATGTGATATTTAGGGATATTAAAAAGTCTTAGCTACAGCATGTGTACAATATGTGTGAGATCACTTTTCCATAGCCAGGCTTCGTGTGAGGAAATCACAGGAAAAGGAAACTTTAAAAAGAAATGCCTTGAGTTCATTCTGATGTATTCATCCCAACATGAAATAATTGAAAGCGAACATCCCCACCTGCCATTCCCAGTAGAAACAGATGAAAGAGGTTCTGTTGGCTCTTATGCTACTCTATACCCTTCCTCTCTTTGTGCAAAGCCTAAAAATAGGATGAAGTCTGTTGTCTGCCTTAAGGAGCTGCATTTGGTAGTAACATACTGCAGAACAAGGTGTTTGCAACCAATACCTCTCTTTGGAGTCATGTCTCAGGCCTGAAAAGAGGATGTTTTGCTTATTGCTTGGTGTGGAACATAAATTCCTTTAAAAAAAGAGATCTGTATTATGCAACAAAATTTATAATTCCGAACAGAAAACTAGAATGATGGTTGCTACAGAAGTTACTTCACTATCTCTTATCTTTGAATTACATCTCCAACGCACTCCATGGAAACTTTAAACTTAACTGCTTTCAGTTTAATGAGTTCCTTTGAGGGAGAAAAAAAGGCTTTTGTTGCCAATCCAGTGAATGTGTTTGTACCAGTTAGAAGTAATAATTGAATCAAGATGTATGTAGATAAAGAGGCAATGTGAATGCATGTACGGGCATTACACACCTTAGAAAACATCGGATTCTCATCCTTTGATTAGTTTCTTTCCTGGTGGGTAGAGATATCGATTAATAAAGATACTAATACACTTATGGGTGGCAGTGTTGTGACTTTAATTACTAAACAACTCTTGCTATAACTGATTTTTTCACTCCAGTAGAGCTTGGGAAAATAGAGAAGTGTAAATGCTTCACTGACAGCAGATTAAAAAATGGTTTATTAGCTTTAAAATAGATCAGTATTGTACAAGGTTTTGAATAAGTATAAATGTAAGGCTGCATGAGTGCAAATACATCTCAAATTTTGTTTCAGAAGTGCCTGCAATTTCAATCCTTATATAACTATAGAGGGATGGGAAGAGAAATGCTAAAAAGGATCAGTTAGATCAACTGTGATCTGTCTGGGACATGCAAGCACAAGTGATTTTCAGTGAAGGATAGGAGCAGATTCTGGCTGACGTTATTTGGCAAAACTTGCTTTAAGTTGTCAGAAATGTAAACCTTTACCTGCACGTCTTGAGAATATAAAACATATGTTTCACCTGTTAAATTCTATTGAACTATTATCTTCAAAGCCCATTTTAATTTTTTCCTAGCATTTTGAGTAAAGATTTTATATTTGAGTGAAAGGCATTGGCAAAAAAGTATTCTTCTTCAAAATATATTGCAGTGTTTGTAAAAGATTCCCTTCATGATGATTTCAAAAAATGTTGCTTTATCTTTAGATTCCAGCTGTTTCCTTTTAACTGCTACTTACATGGTGAAACGTGGTGTGTTTAAGGTATTTTGATCTTTTCAGGAATTATATTTACTTTCTTTTCCTTTTTCTTCTCCAATCCTGTTTCTGTAGGAAGAATCTTAAATCGTTTCTCCAAAGATATTGGCCACCTGGATGACTTGCTTCCACTGACGTTTTTGGACTTCGTGCAGGTAATTTAGTTGCTGCTGTCAAAGGAAGACTTCTGCAATGCATTCTGAATTTAGATTCCTGTGTGCTTTGGTGAAGATCAGCTATTTGTCACGGATGTAGCTGAGTTAAATGAAAGTGCTTGTTTGTGAAAGAAAGGTGCGGTTGAAATTTAATGTGTCAGTAAAAAGCTAACATGAGTAATAACTGGCAGGTAGGAGTGGCTCTACACAACTTGCTATTATGTCAAGATTTCAGTTCATAGTAGCTACATGCTTGGTAAATTGCTCCTGATTTGCCTCCAAGCAATCTGGCAAGCTTACTGCTGTTATAAGAAATATGTCCATAGTAAAGAAACAATCATCTCACATGAAAAGATAGCACAGATTAACCTAATTATGTGTCTGTTTCCACAAAGAATCAAATGCTTACCACACCATTTTGGATTAAAATAGGTGTGGCTATTTACAAAGAAAAGATTAGTAGTAATAGGGTGAATATAATAGTCTTAATAGCAACTAGTGAAATAAGTTGCTGCAGACAAGAAAGATGGACAAAGCACTGAGATTTTGATGATGGTGAAAGGATAAAGGTTTATATTTGACATCAAGGTAGTTTTTCTTTTGCAGTTGCTATTAATCCTCCTTGTAAAAGACTGCAGAAGGATAAAACTGCAGACAAGTTGATCATACTGTATCAAAATAACACGAATCAAAGAAAACACAGAATCGTGGAGGCTAGAGAAAGAAAAGACTTAGTGCATCAGACCTGTCATACTTAAGTCAGACATCTTTCTGAAGGCGCTGTTGCTTACTTTGCTTCATCTCTTAGTGATAACTTACTGAGGATCTAAACCTTATTTTGACTTCTTTAAAAATAAGCTAAAGACATTTCAAGTTGAGGAATTTAACCATGTTGTTCATGCTGAACTCTTGAAAGTAGGGAACAAAAAATATCCCAAAGAGTTAGCAAAAACGCTCCTTATGATAAATTCTTTTCCCAAGTTTAGTGAAGTTTTCAATGTTGAGGTGTGTTTTTGTTTTTTGGAGCATTACAGTGTCATTTTGGGGAAGAAAGGAACGTGATTTATTTTACCAAACAATTAAAGCAGCTAGGCTGTTTAATGAGTTAGGAAGTTGCTTATAGTTAATATTAGTATTCTGAATTCACGGGTATTTAAGGCCTTGACAAATTCTTCTCTGGAAGAAATGCAATATAAACATCTTTCTGTAACTTACTACTCTTTTTCTACTCTTTATACAGATTCCAAATGTTCATCAGTCTCGTTAGCTGTCTTATTAGACAGAATATCTTACTTTATTTGATCTCTCTTGGGAAAACGTACACGTGCCTTTCTTTTTGGCTGGAGCTCAGCCTGTCCTGCAATCTTTATCCTCTTCTCTTAGCATAGGACTTATATCCAGGAACTGTCTCTTTTGCATAGTGCTTCTTGGCCATTAAATCAGTCAATGCAGAGGAGTTATTATTTGCTTAGTCTTGTCTCCTTTGCAGCAGACTGTACTGTGTGTGTTCGTACTACATGCTGCTCATGGCCAGAGCATCCACTGATTCCTGTCATCTTGAGATAAAATGATTAACCCTTTTCCTTACTTCCATGCTCTTACAATAATGTGAGAGATGTGTTGCAGCCCACTTGCATGGTGTTTTTATAGCTAAGAAACTGAGTGGGTGTTTTGCGTGCACCAGCATGTGGTTTAAAGGCATGTGGGGTTGTATGAGGATACTAAATTTGCTGGGAAAATGTTAGAGAAGTCTGCATAAGCCAAGGGAGCTAAAATTGGTGTGGTCTGGGCCGTACTTCGTTTTGGGAACAGACTCTGAAGCAGATCATCTTGAGAATTGCACTCTCTTCTTTTTTTTTCTGAGGGAACCAACTGGTATGCCCCAAAAGAAGGTTAAAAAAAAAAGTGGTAGCCTGTATGCATGGCACATACAGAGGACCAAATCATCCACTAGCGAGTTGGAAAACCTAGTTATTTCATCAGTGTATAGATTCCTTAGTTAGTATATGCCTAGCAAAACTTAACTGGTCAGGGATGAAAGAGTGAAGGCTGTTGCTCTAGATGTGATTATTTTCTTCTTTCAAGTTCCTACTGTAAACCACATTTTGTAAACATTTCCCCTGATGTTATTACTTTGTGCATTTCTTTTACATTGGCTATTGAATAAGTTGTTGGATTCTGAAGTTTATATTTCAAGTAAAATGTTTTCCTTTGCAAAAAACTATAGTAAATGTTATGTATCCAGTACACTATTAAAATGATACTATGTTTCATTGTCATTCATTTTCTTTTTGTCCTGACAGAAGTAATTTTAGGAACTCACTGTTGATTAATAACACGCTGCTATCCGTAAGACAAAAACACTTCCTTGGCAGGTTTTATAAAACTTACCTGGTAAGCAGGCTTGTTGGTTACTGGATGCCTTTTGAATTTCAATAACAAAGGTGATATATATTTCTGAAGAAGCAGATTTTTACAAAGGATAAGTGTTATCAATTATGATAGAGATCTTTTGTCACTTGTTTTGTTTGCAGGTGTCTTCTATAAGACTTCTCTAATCCCTTCAGGAAGAAATATTTTCTCCTTTCTAAAAACAGTATTAGCTAAATATAAAAGCTCTGATCCCAGCCATTGTTGTTGATTCTTTGAGAGACATTTCCCAACATTCATTGTTTAAATGGTTGTCAGGAGGCATCAAGTGAAACTTAATAAACAATGCAGTAACTGGTTCATCTTACTTTGTGCGTAGAGGCTTTTCTTGAGAGGATTTGCATTGAAGAAGTGGTCCTCTTTCCGAGTTATTGCTAGGATCATTGTGAAGCATTCCACCCTTTTACGATATTGGCAAAGTGAGTGTATAATTTTTGCACAAATAAACACAATGTGACTGGACATCCAAAAACTACAATATGAGTCCATTTAAATACCTATAAATAAATAAATGAAATTACTGGTTTCAAGAATTTTTAATTACACTGAGTGTGGATTTTAGGGCAATGCTAAAAATTGATAATGTTCTCTTTAGAGTGCCTAATAAGATTTATACACTCCACTACAGTCATAATGAGCATGATTAGTCTAGACAGCTATACTGGATGAAAATTAATTCCTTGAACTAAAAGAGTTGATTTTTTTACATTTTCCATTGAGTCAATGAAGAAGAAACAGTAGTTTCTTTGAGACAGTGGGTATTTTTTGGACACATTTGTTAAAGCAAAAATGGAAGGTATGTGGTAAGCACAAAAATGCAATATAGACCTTGTGTATTCTTCTGAAAACCTGGCTGCATTTTGCAAAACTGTTGCTGCACAATAGCTCCCAAAGTAGCAACTCTCTCTGCCTTTAGTTTCCTGTACTGTTAGCTTAGCCTCAGTTCTGCATCTTGCTTTCTTTTTCCTATTCTGAGTTACGTGGTTTTGGTAGGTGTTTTCCAATTAAGTTACACTCTCCTCAGGTAAAGGACTACTTGTGTGAAGGCCATTACAATGCTTTAAAACTTTCTAAGAGGACTTAAACGTCTACTTCATTTATATATATATATATATATATATATGCTTTATTTATGCGTTTGTCAGTTTAATCAGAAGGTGGGTCTGACAGCAGCCCCAGAGAGCCTCCCAGATGCAAATAAGAAATTCTTTCTTTAGTTGGAATGAACTTGATTATCCTATAAATAAATCCAAAGGGACTTAAAGAAGTCAAGTGTCATTTAAGATGACTGAGATTTTGTTACTTAATATTCTTAGGCTCTTCTGAAATACCAGCTCACTTAGTGTTAGAACAAACTCTGGTACTTTCTCCTGCCTTAAGCTCTGTGGGAGTACAAGGTTCTGTTGATGTGGACTTCCCTGGTAGGTGTGGGGCTTGTAGTTTAAAATGTTGCAGTTAAAATGCATAGTAATGTCTAGCTCAAAGCAGCAATAATAAAACATGCTAATTTGGGAAAACGTCAGAAATTAAGCTTCCAGTACATTTAGGAGTATTTTATGAACATGGGCCAGTTAGGAGTATCTGAGCTAGTATTTAGGATGCTGTATTTTTGAGAGCTTGTCAAAGGCTTGTTTTTAGTACCCGAATCTCACTTTGACTTGATCAACATCTGCAGAGGCTTAAGGTCTTTAAATTGTGGTCTCGGGTGTTTAGGAGGAGTACCCAAACTGATAAACTACTGGTTGAAACATATCTAGAAGCTGATAGAAAACATAGGATGATGAAATGTATTTCAGACTTTCTCTTGGTTTTGTTAATTGTTATAATAAATTTTAAAGGAATGGTTTTCTCTTTAGTTTCTCGCCCTTTTAATTCTTCAGTAATCTTATTACCTGTTAACAGAGTTGTTTTTCTGCTTTAGTTTCTAGTTATTTGAGTAACGTAATGTGATGGCCCCTTCATTTTGATTTCTTACCCTATGGTGGATTGAGGAGCGGGGGGGGGAATCATGATCTTTTTTTTTTTTCTGGAGAACACTGTGAACATGTGAACTATCTGCAGCTGCCCTTGGAAAAGGGCAGTGATTTATTGAAGAAAACTGAATTGCAAAACCTTTTTCCTCCCCAAAATCAACAGCTTGACTGAGTTTAAATAACTGACTTTTCATATCCTTTCATCACACACAAAGACCTAATCCTGAGACTACTTGAGCCACCAATGTAGGCTGTGGCTGAGACCACCACTGAATGTGCCATTCCCTTCTCACCGCACACAAAACACATTGACTGCAGCTTTATGAAGTGAAAATGCTGAAGAAAAGGAAAATGTGAAGGAGGTGTCCACAGTCATTTCTTTTTTTAAAAAAAAAAGAAAGGGAAAAAAAGAAAAGGCAAAAAAAGCTGCTTCATCTGGATATTAGGAACAAAAAGTGCCTCAGACTGGAATAATAGCTTGGGTCACTTGCTTTCATATGTGCACAAGAGTGGAACTGCCGTTCCTTGTTTCAGTACCACTGACCCCTGCATTTTATTGTGTGAAGATGTCAGGGAAAGTGTGTAGAAGGAATTCCAGGATCTTTTAGTTTAACAATGACGTTGTTATTTTGTGATTTCTGTGAGAGATGGAGTTCTGTGGGGTTTGTTGTGTTATTTTATCCAGTTTAGCCAGGTTTTATATGTGTGCATATGAGAGTTTTAAGAGAAAGAACGGTGTTCTGTGTGTTTGCATGTGTGCGTTTGGAATATGATCATAAATACGTTGTGAGAAAATAACCAGTGGTAGGATATGTTAAATGTGAGCATATTTTCTTTAGCTTGGTATGTAGAGCGGACTGGTATCTTGGAGATGCCTTTTGGTTTCCCTTCTGCTGAATCCTGGTAGTTTTGCTTGATGGTTAGATCACAGGATTCTGCAGCTGTGCTAAGGTTTGAATGAAAAATAAATAGATTGTAAAAAACAGTTGCCTAGTGGCACTTGACTACTGAAATCTCATGAGCTTTTTTCTTTGTGGAACTGATGCTCCAATTGTACATTCCCAAGATGGATATTACAGTGTATATTGCTAGTGCATAACGAAAGACCAATTAAATCGTACAGAAAAATGATAGGGATGTATAGTTTTTCATGATAGGGATGTATAGTTTTTCACTGGTTATTTTTGAGCTCTAATTTCAGAAAAGGTTAAAATGATCGTTGTGATAAAAACCTAGTTTTTGGTATAGTCAGTATTTGTATGTGCTTTCAGTTTTGCCATTTTCTTGGAAATAAAAAGGGATTATACACTGTGATGTTAAACAAAACACTGTCCTGTCTGCGCGGTCATCGTCCCACTTCACACACACATACCACTCCTCCCCCCTCCGCCAAAAAATAAGAGGTGGGAGGTTGAGGAGCAGGAAGAGGTTTGGTTTGCACTTGTGTTTCCAAGACCAACATATGTGAGCTTAGAGCAGACACTTGTCTAAATAATGCAGTTCTTTATTGACCTTTCATTCCTCTGTCCTTGAATGCCTTGATTGTTAAATCCCAGTAGCCAATTAGTCTTGTTGATGGTGACCAGCAGTGGAGATAATCTATGCCAAAACTATTGCTGTTCTTTACTCTGTACCTGTCATCACATTCCTTTGAATGTAAGGATGAGTGTCTTGCATCATGCATACTGTGTATTTACTCAGGTTGATGATATGTGTATAGGATAAAACATGTGAAGTCCGGAGTCACTGCTAATAGCTGGTTATCTGTTTATACACAGTTTTCTCATTCTAGAGAAGGCTAAAGGTCTGTTCTGACTATAACAGTCATATGTAATCCAGTGCAGTCCTTTCCCTTACCCTATTTTTTTGTCCTATTTCCGTTAGCGTGTAAATTTTTTGTAGGAATAGATATGCATGTCATTCTCTGTATTTTAGTGTCAAGGTGACAAATATGATTGCTGGAAAAAAACTTAATTTGTGTAGGAACATAATGTGAGTTTTTAAATGTTTTAGGCTTTGTCTTTGCTTAGTATTAGTAAGATTTGAAGATGTAATCCCATGCTAAAGAAGATAAAATAATACTGAAAAATGTGGGTTTGTTTCCTTTTTGTCATCTTATTTCCTTGGGTTTCCTTTCCCATATTTCTGGTTTTCTACTTTTCCTTAACTCTTCCTTTTAGTTTTTATAATTCTCCATTTATATGGCAATTGTAGATAATACTTCTATTACTGGGCTGTTTCTTCCATTTTTGCAATGAAGTGTGGAATACTGATGTTTTGAATATAGTACTTGGAAAAATAAAGCTAGATTTTACTTAGTAGAATTGCATCTAGGCTGTTTCTTTTACTGGAACATATGAGCATTGTGAGATGCAGGCTTCCTCTTCATTTCTCGAACATTAAGTAAATTGTGGCTTAGTAACAGGAAGACAAAAATGTAATTATTGTTTTTGCAGTATTTTGGTATGTTGGACTGAAACCTGTACAAAATTTCATTTGGGTTTATTTCAGCTCTTCTCCAAATCAGCTTCTCTGTTTTATTTATCAGATTACTCTCAATACATTTCCAGCTGCTAGGAAGCAGAATAATCATATGGAATTTCAGCGATGTGCCCCCATTCTGTGTGATTTCATAATTTCTCCCCGTTTTGATTAAGGTGTAATTTGTAACAAAGTTCCAGAGAGATTCTGCTCGTCTGGGGTACCTTGTATATGTTGGAAGGTATTTTCTTGTTTGCTGCTCTTTCTGTGAAAGATGGTAAAGAAATACTCCAGTATAAGCAAACTTATGTTCTGCTGTTTTCTCCTTTGCTTTTTGGTCCATCTTTCTATATATACTGCTGCTGCTTTTTGTTTTTATTATGTATAGGTATTTACCTGACTTTTTAAGCATTATTGCAATCTTCCACATCTGTAGCTCAAACTGTTGATTACTTTTAAGACTTCTGAAGATTATTAATTTTTCTAACACTTCACAGTAGCTAGAAACCTTTTAATTCTGTCAGTCATGGAGTGCAACAATCCTATTCTAAATGGTAATAAGTACAAATCTTCGAGATTGCCTTAAAATACTAATATGCTATAGATAGGACAACATGTCCCTACAAACAAATTAGGTTTTCACTGTTCAGCAAAAGGACTGGAGATTTCACTTTTGATTCAAGAAAGAAGGAGAAACTTGGATGTAATTTGAATTACTTAGCCATATAGTTGGGGGTTGTGTGTGTTTGTTAAATCATTATGTGTATTTATGCCCCAAACAAACATGTAGGACAAGGAATTATCTTTAGCAAAAACAGATTGCATCTCATAGTAATGTTCTGCCAGAGTTACGTGTGCATCTCATGCAGAACATAAGAACTTGGTTTTTTGCTGAGACTGAGATTGTGGTTGCCTGGTGAACTCTGCAGCTGATTTGAAAACTCCAGACAAATTTGTTCCTCAAAAGGTAGAGGCTGCAGATTGGACAGTTTTATACAGCTAAGGATGAGAGTTAGCTGGGAACTGAATGTCACAAGTCTTTGGAAGCCTGTACCTCTTTGTGGTGCATCTACGTTACAGGAAATTTTTTGGATCATGTAAAATTTTATTCACTTGGATTGCACCCTTAAAATAGTAAAAATATGTGTGTTAAGAAAGGCTCTTTCAAGGGCTTAATAATAGCTATTGCTGCACTGTGGAAGGCAACGATGGTGAGTGATTGCATTTTCTTCTACAATCACATCCCTAAAACTTTTTTTGTTCCTTGTTGGTTTTTGAAATCAGTCTGATGTTTAAATAAGCAGAGTTGTCTTACAGTGTAAGTCACTCTTACGCTAAAATAATGTTATTAGATCTTCACTTCTAAAACTGAAAACATGCTGGCTTTAGCACTCGATCCAGTTGTCCATCCTTCTGTTCAACGTAAAATAATATTAAGAAAAATAATATTTCATTTTCCTCAGTGATAGACTGGATTTTGGGGCCAAATCTAGTATCAATTGCTTTGGTGAGTATGTCTTTGTTGATAGCTTGTGACAAACAATCTTCTGTAAAGTCTTTCTGATGGTCTTGGAGCATATTTGTTACAAATTGTGAATGAACATGTTCTTACCATAGTAAATAATGTTTGTTCTCTGCCAAAGAAGTTTCCTTTTACTTCTTTAGATACCACTGGGTTCTGTACCTGCAGAGAATGGTTGGACTGAATGAAACCTGATGTTGATGGTGAGAGGATGGTGTTGGTTAGTTAAAATACAGTTGCTGAAAATGTCAGACTACTGTTAAGCTTCCTGGAGCTGAGTGATCAGAATGTGGTCCTGAAAAATTATGAGTTAAGAGTTTGTCTTGAAAAGGAAAGTAGTATTTTATAGCCCTGTCAGAGTGACAAAGCTCTGGGAGAGTTTGGGAAAAAAAAAAAAGAAAGAGACAGTTTAAAATGCATTTTTTGCATATCTGCTATGAAAGACTGTGACTAGAAGAGAAGGTAATTTTATTTCTTAGGATAGCTCGTGCTGTAGTACTTAATATTTTTCATCATTTTCATTTAACTGGGACAGAGGGGCCACTGTGGATCTTACAGAAATATGGATAGTATTTCTTTCCACCTAAAAATAAATATATGAATAGCATATTTTAAATAGCAAGAACAAACAGTAAAATGCTTAAAAGCTTGTAATTGCTGTAAGGCTGAAGAGCTGTGTTGCTGAAGAACTGATACTCTTTTTAACAGAAGAGCCCGCAGTTCAAATGTAGCACGAAGCTTTTGAAGTTGCTTGAAAGACATAGAATTGACTTCTTGCCAAACAATCAGACTTGGCTGGGCAGAAGAGGTCACACAGTTGAAAGTGAGGTATTCTTTGGGAAGGGCACAGGGATGCTCTGGCATTATGGCCACAAGGGACAGGAGGCCTGAGGCAGGAAACTCCAGATAGCTTAAAGCCAGAGCTTGCAGAACTGCAACATATGGGGTAGCAACATCCGTGGAAAGGAAAATTTTGCAGGTCATTTGGAAGAACTAGGAAAAAATGTGCACAGCATGGCTGAAAACGTTCTGATAAGATCATCATCAGCTCAGAGGATTTCCTCACAGGAACACTGGACAGTATTTTAGCAAATAAATTAAATGGGTTAGATCATAAGAACAGTAGATAATGCCATGCAGGGTAACAGCAGTGGTCCACGTAGGCCAGTGGTCTTTCTCCAGCAGTAGCAATAGGAGATGCTGTTTGGGGAGAACACGAGAACCTGTCTGTTTTCATCGTCCATTCCCTGTTTAGTAGCATAGCATTTACAGTTTTGTACCAGGGGTGTCAAAAAGGCTCTCCTTTCCTACTCCTTTTACTATCCACTTTTTTGCATCGTTTTGTATCAGCTTGTAAGATGTGCCTGCTGCAATTTAATAGCCTGAAATCAGTGAGATATCGATTGATTTTTTTGTTTGATTCTAGATATATGTTCCCGTTCTATGGAAAGAAAGCAATAATTACTGCTGAAAGAAAAAATGCTTTTAGAAGGGTCAGAAGTGGAATAAGACTGAGAACGAATATGGGTGAATTAACCTCTGCTGATAAACATATGAGCAAAGAACAAAGTAGGAAGTACACCATTTGTAGTAGCACTAAAGAGAAAAGTACCCACTGTTAAATTAAATGTTTTGATTTCGTCAAGGTCTATGCTCAGTGGGGTTGTCTTGCTCTTGTATAGCTAGGGATAAGTTTTGGAAATGGCTTCTAAGGGGTAGGAGGGAAGCAGAGGTAGTCAAGCCATTCTTTCTTTTAATTTAAAACTTAACAGTTGTTTGGCAACAGGGACTTCTAGAGGATATATAAAAATGCATGGCTCTGTGAATCTTAAAGCAAGTGGAGCAGCCAACAAAGTGGCCACACTTAACAGTGGTGGGGTGTATTAAGAATAACAAAACTCCTAAATTAATATAATGGAAAGGGTGCTTTCCGCTACCTGAGAAGAGTAACTCTTGGAGGGCTGGGTGGTGCCAGATATTTTTCTGTATTGTTTCAGGCAGGTTCTGGCAAGAACTGTTGAGAAAGCAAAGCATGTGTGTGTGCATGTTCTGCACTCTCTGATTAATGCCATTTCCTCAAGCTACCATGTAAAATTTTACTTGGCATCTGAGGGGTTCCACAGGAAGATATAACATATGTGTCATGGTACAAAGAGCGCTATAGTTTAGGTGAATAGTTTTTGTGTGTGTGCCTTTTTTTGCTTGGGAAAAGAACCGTATAAGAATATACAGTCCCTGTGGATATTTACAGAAGACAACAAACTTAGCACTGCTGAAAAAGAAAACTTACTAACTTTTTGTATCACTTCTATAGGAAGATCAGAGTAATGTGAAAAGGACCTATCACTTGTATATAGGGGCCAACAAGAAAACTTTATGTGGGGGCTTTCTTGAGGCCTACAAGAAAGCTGGGGAGGGACTTTTTACAAGGGTTTGGAGTGATAGGACGAGGGGGAATGGCTTTAAACTGGAAGGGGGGAGATTTAGGTTAGACATTAGGAAGAAATTCTTCACAATGAGAGTGGTGAGATACTGCAACAGGTTGCCCAGGGAAGTTGTGGATGCCCCCTCCCTGGAAGTGTTCAGCGCCAGGTTGGATGGGAGGTGTCCCTGTGGTGGCAAGGGAGGTGGGGCTGGATGATCTTTAAGATCCCTTCCAACCCAAACCATTCTATGATTTTATGATATAGATCCTTGTTACAAAGTTGTGTCTTGCTGCCCAAATGAGAATACTTGTGCAGAAGTGTCTAGTGGGCACAGGGTTGCAATAGAAGAAAATAATTTGAGAAAGTCAAATTAAAGGTCCTCCTTAAGTTTTTATTGCTTATAAAACAAAAAATATACTGTCTAGAGACATTTAAAGGAATGAGTACAGATACTGTATTGATTTCCATATACAGGAGGTATGCATAGAGATGCTTAAGTAGAGACCATAGCTTTGTTTCTGATAAAAGCATGGAAAGTATGTATTAGTTGGAAGTAACTTACTACTGTCACCAAAGGGCCCTGACAACTAACTTCTTACATGAGAGAAGATAGTTTATTATGAAAAGGACAATAATCTGTATATAATGTATTAATGTAATGCTGAGCTTTAAGGAACAAGTATTTTGAGAGTCTGGCAGAATCACAAAGTCCAGAGCTTGATTATGCACCTGTTTCTAAAGCATCAATATCTGAAAGTCCCAGACAATGTATGAACTGAGATTTTTGAGAACTGCTATTGAGATTGAGACCTCTTGGCCAAGGGTGCCCAGAAAGCCTATTTCTAGCCCTTGTTGTAGAGTGAGAGATTATTGAAGATAGGATGCTGTTTAAATATGACAGAATGGTGGCAATGCCAATGTATTAAAGAAAGCGCCATCTTTATTGTGAGGTCACTTGTTAAAGAACAATTGGACACAATTCACCATGGTCTCAAACGATTTTTAAGGCTTCTCACTTAATGGCAAAATATATGCCAAGTCAAACAAATGAGCTTGTTGGTGGCACAGAAAGCATTTGCCCTGAGGAGCTAAGTATATACTTGGTATTTTGGAAAAACAATGATCCAGAGAGACTATCTTATGGAGACAAGAATAAATAGAAGGTACTAGCATTAAGGATGTGATTGGGAATGTTGAATACATTTCTTCGGTATATCAGACAGATGTATTCAGCCCATTTGCTGTGACGTGAATTTAGTTAGGCAACCTCTTGTCAGCTAATAGCAAATAGCAGGATGTAGAGGAGGAGAGAATGTCTCGCAGAAGATAAGACGAGCTTGCTGGTTTTGAAGCTTTTAGGGCTGGCAATATTTAGTTCATTCACTTCTTTCTTTCACTGAGTTTATCTGAAATTACAATTTTAATTTTTTTCCCTGCTCTGCCTTTTTTTCTCCTTTCAGTGCATTAGTTGTCTTGTCTTTATATTCCCTATGTTCTTGTGGATGGACATTTTCCTAAAGCTGAATTAACACTGACTGAGAGCTGTCGTTCCTGTCAAAGATTGCCGCCACTGGTTGCTTCAGAAAAGAATGATGTTTGAGATGTCTTTTAAATATTGGTGTTATGTACAACACTTTCTCCTGTACTCATAAGTCTTCATTAATTTTTTCTCAAGACAAATCTAGAAATCTGTTCCTGAGAGTCTGTTGCAAGCAACAGTATAAAAAGCCATATGTACTTCTTTGTTACCACTTCCAAAAGAAAACCCTTAAATCTTATTAAAAGTTGGTTTAAAGACAAGACTACATGCCTCAACTCAGCACTTTAAGTGAGTAAAATGAAGTAGGGCTGTTTATGTACTAGGAATATGGTACAAAATAAGGAGTTTCTATTTGGATTTTTCTGGATTTTTTTTTGTAATAAGGGGGGAAACCCACAGAAAATCTACGATGTGGTTTGATATGCTGCTCTGGATGCAGCTGAATTGCTTATCACTCTGCTCTTCTCATTGCAATGTCTTCTTCCCAGGGAAGCGTGTCCTCTGGTGAGCTGATGTAACCAGCTGCCCGTGGAGTTGTGCTGTAACAGAGCTGCAGGACAGTCAGTCCAAACAGTCTGGTTTGAAAGAGCATGTTAAGAAAATAACGTGTTCAAGGAAAAGGAAAATGTCAAAACTGGATCAGGGATTGATTGTGCATGCAATTAGTTGGCAGAGCCAATAAGGAAATAATTTTATTTAGGGGGAGGGGAGGAGGAGGAAGGGTGATGATAGGCATGTACGGACAGAGTGGAGTTTTGTAGTTTCTTGACCTGACTTTACTTCAGACAGCGGAGCCTTACTGAGAGTACCCTAAGTTAATACAATTAAGGTTGCACGCTTGAAATCCAGGATATGCACTGTTGCTATTATAAATTAGTATGGCTTCATGGCAATGTCGGTGGGCTAATCTTTGGGAGTGTGTATTGGAGTCCAGGGAGTGGGAGCTGGGAGTGGGGGCAGGGTAGGTATGTTTGACTTCTGCTCAAATATTGGTAAAACCAGTCCTGGAACACTGGAGTTCTTGGGTGGGATTTGACTGCAGATTCAGCAATCAAAATTTAAATACCTTCTTGTCGGGCTTCAGATGCTTCCTTTGTTGTAGTCGGAGGGCATCTAATCAATACACTTAGTGGGTGCTAGAGAAATATTCAACTACAGGTTCACTAGGTACCCACTTAAAAGTTAAATGACTCACTTTCTAAACTAGGACAGGAGTTTCACATGTAGGTCACATGTAGGCTTCCACATTCAGTTTTCTGAGTCTCAAATCCGATCCCTTGGGCTCCATTCCTTCAAAAGATGTTCTACGAGGTCACCAGCTGCAAGTCCAGAATGGTGTGGTTCCTATGGTAGTAGGTCTTTCATCATAGCTGTCAAACTCACGTGCTTAACTTGGCATTGCAAATCACACTAGGAACTTAGACACACAATTGCATGGTATCCTTTATGTGTATATTTTCTAAGAGATGATGAAATACATTGTAAGGTCCGTGAAAATATAAAACAAAAAAAAGCACAAAATTTTTTGAATCATGGAAGAAAACGGCAGACCCCAAAGATCTGATTCTGAGATTGTTACAGAGAAGGCAGAGAGGTGTTTTGTAGGTACTTTCACGAGGAGGTAAAGGACTCAAGTACCCACTGGAGCAAAGTTACAGCAGACCTGAGGGGTTCAAGGTGGAGTTCTACGTGATAGCCAGGTGCCTTTTTCAAAGAAGTACTTAAGCCAAATATGAAATATTGAGCTCAGGGTATAATTGATAGGGAAGGACAGTGATCTGTAGGATGGAAAGGTAGACATTATTATGAGACATCTTGAACTCTAAATTTTGCTTTTGCATTTTTGTCCTATCAGCTTTATTAAAGGACTTGGAATGGCTTACAATTTGTCATAAGATTTCTGACATTGTCTAAGCGATATGGTTTCTGCAACAAAGGAAGGAGCTTATACCTTGCAATATTTGTATGGCTTTTATCTTGTAATTCACATGTGTTTCTAGATTTTTATGTTTTTATTCTTATAGTCTCTTTGCCTCGCATTAAGGGCTTTTGTGTTGTGTGGTTGTGGTACAGAAATACCTTGTTCTTCCTAGATCAAGACCTGTTTGAGATAGAAACTCCAGAATACCAGTTTCAGCACCTGTAAAAATTACGAATATGTAGGTCATCAGAAGATGAAGGAAAAGCACATTTCGCAAGTGAATGTGCTGATCAGAGCATTCACTTCTTCCCCAGAGGGTTATAGGAGGATATGCTTGCTCCAGTAAAACGAGATTTCTTGAGGAGTAATAAGCTGCAGTGAATGGAGTGACTGACCAAAGCATGAAGGAAATGTCTCAGCACTCTTGGAAGCAAGAGGATGACTCCAACAGAAACATCACGTACTTTTCTATACCCTAGAGTTAGAATACGTGCAGTCTGTGAGCAGGAAATTCTTCTTTCTTCAGGGAAACTGAAGCGAATTTGAAAGTGGACATTGAATAGTATGGCGTCATTTGGAAGCAAATTAGATTTCTCTCTCCAGGTGTTTTCAGTCTATGTAGCCTGTGGACCTCTTGCCTTTTGTGTAAAGTGGCCTTGTTTCCAGTACCGTGCAGCTAACTATAAAATGTAATTCATTAGCTCCTACTTTTAAAAATTTGGGTATTGTTTTCTGCCCAGTCATTACAGAAGACTTTTAAATGCTAAAATTATAGAATACAATAAAAGATGCTGGGTTTGTAGGCCAAGTTTATTTTATGCGGGGAAATCTTGCCTGCCTAGCCTTTTGTTGTGATTTTCAATTGCAAGCTGATTCTGCTAGACAAGGTCTAGATATCCAATCCTGAGCATTTCTTGCTGTGCAAACTGAGTACCTAGCTTACTGCTTGTCTCCAGAAAGGAGAGCAGCCAAACTACTCATGTTATCGTTAATCATCAGCCTGCTGATTATCTTGGGTCCTCCAGCTTGCACTCAGTGAATCTGCTACAAATCAGGGCAGTCTCCAGCTGAATAGATTAGTTGTATCCTGGGAAACTCAGGAGCTAGAACCTCTGCCTTACCTCATGTGGTAACTACATGATTACAGTCTGCAAATGGTTATGTCTGGCTTTCAGACTGCTTCATTAAGAGTTAATTTATATGCAAGTTTGGTTTTCCAAAAGAACAACACACATGACTGATCCACCCTATCATAAATTTTTATAATGATAAGGTGGTGCAGGCTCATCTAAAATTCCTTCCAAAGGCGGCGTCAGATTTTTACTTTAGTCACCCTAACCATCTTTTCCTTCCCTGTATTTTTGCTGTAGCAAGGCTTTGTTTACAAGAGCTGGATCCTGCGGTTCTACTCCCACCCCCACTGGCAGTTTGCAACATATTGTAGATTATCATCACTAAAATTTCAGGTTTACTTTTTAAATTTTTATTAAGAAAATTTTTGTTTTCCTCAGAATTCTTTTCCTTGAATCACCTTTCCTCAACACTTCAGGTTTGTGGCTTATGGTATGAGGAGGGAGAAGTGCTTCAGAAACTGCTTTTTTATGACTGTCTAGGAGGTGACAGAGAGGGAAGGGGAAGGCAGCAGGCATATAAAGTAGATTTGGGAGTCATTTGTCAGAAGGAAGGAACAGGCCTTGATCTCCATTTGCTGATGAGGATGGAGGTGATGGAGCCTTTAAAAATTAGCTAGCATGTGTATCACTGATGAGCTTGGCAAAGGTAGTGAGCAGTACTGGGGAAAATGGTGATCCAGATAATCGGAGAAAATTTGGAGTAAGTTAGGAATCTTTATTTTATTTCTCCTCATCGTATGATAAAAACGAAATATGCTTACAGGGTTTTAAAAAATGCCAGAGAAGTAGAGGGTAGAGAAGAGTTGATGGCAGTGCTGGTGAGAAGTCACGGTATTTTGTTTTGCTTTGTGCTGACATAACTGTGTGCATAATTGATCCAAACGAAATACTGTGTACTCTTGCTGCCACCTTACCTTCTTGTGATGAAATCTAGGTAAAACGTTTGCAATCTACTAAGTGTGTCTAGGAGGTCAAACAATATGATGCTGTCAACACCTTAACCCACAGATGAGCAGTGTAGTGGTAATGCAGCTTCCTTCAGAGCTCCAACCTCATACCTACCCTGTAGCTATTTCCCTTAATAGATTTACGAGACCCTATAATGTACTTTCAGGATCTGTGAGACGCAAGGCTCTTACACTGATAAATCTTCTATCACGAGCTAAGATCTTGCCTAGAGCTGACTGTAAAGTTGTGCTGACTCAGGCAGTTGTATTGTGTAAGGTGTGTGGGTTTGCTGTTCAGTCGGGTGAAATTTGGGTCTCAAGAAAAAACAGGTGTAGGGGGAAAGGTTATGTTCAGTTTTGGCTTTAGATTGTATGTGTGTGTGCTACCAGAGGTGCAACAGGAAATGCAGCGTTTCGTAGACATGTCATTGAAAGTGTTTGAAAATCTGGACAGCTCTCTTGTGTCCAGCCTTAGCTGACATTTTGCTTAAATTTTCTAACTCGATGCACAAATAAAGGAGCAGAAGCTTTGGAGGTGATTATTCCCCTGTACTCTGCTCTTGTGAGACCCCACTGGATTGTTGTGTCCAGTTCTGGAATCCCCAACTTAAGAAGGATATGGAGCTGTTGGAGTGGGTCCAGATGAGGGCTACAAAGATATCAAAGTGCTGGAGCACCTCTGCTTATGAGGACAGGCTAAGAGAGTTGGGCTTGATCAGCCTGGAGAAGAAAAGGCTGTGGGGAGACCTCATGGTGGCCTTCCAGTACCTGAAGGGGCTACAGGAAAGCTTGAGAGGGACTTTTTACAAGGGCTTGTTGTGATAGGATGAGGGGGGATAGCTATAAACTGGAAGGGGGAAGATTTAGATTAGACATTAGGCAGAAATTCTTCGTTATGAAAGTAGTGAGACACTGGCACAGGTTGCCCAGGGAAGCTGTCAATGCCCGCTCCCTGGAAGTGTTCAAGCCCAGATTGCATGGGGCCTTGAGTGGTGTGGTCTGGTGGGAGGTGTCCCTGCCCGTGGTGGGGGAGTTGGAACTGGATAGTCTTTAAGGTCCCTTCCAACCCAAACCATTCTATGATTCTGTGACTCATTCTATGATTCTATTTTGCTGCAAGATACCCATTGTTAGGACCCAGTAGTCTCTAATGCAGTTTTGGCATCCAAAAATCAGGCAGCTGGAATCTACTTGTGCGTCATATGTGTTGATGAAGAAGGTGGTTCCTCAACAGTCCGTAATATGGAGGCCTTTTAGAAAATATTGTAATTTCTGAGGAATTTGTATACGAAAATAATACATGAATTTAGTGTTGAGCTAGGATTTCAGTTGTCTGGTTTTTGTACAGAGTGGGTTTCTTTTTGCATGGTCCCCCCTGCTTTTTAAGGAGCAACTGGCCATTCCCTGATTTCAGTATGCCAGGACTCCTGAAATATATACACACATATACAGCTGGTGTTCTGAAAGAAATTTGTGCACAGATAATGCTTTTCATAGTGTATGCAAACTGAAAGTTTAATGTGAGGGATAGATATATCTAGTTTTCTCAGATAAAATCCAGGTTTAGCCCAGCCATTCGTTTCATACTCTGAAGACAACTTTGTAAAACTAGCCTTTTATGACACTTCTTGCAGTGTTTAATGTTTTCTTCTTATTTGTAATATCTTCCAATGCAATCCTTTAGGAAGAGAAAGCTCATTGGAAAAAAGGTTTTTTTAGGAAAGAGTTACAAGCCTGTATTGAAAGTTACTCTTCTAACTCTAAAGTCTTTCAACAGTTTCTTTTTACCTGGAGTGAAAAAAACATCCCTGATTCACCAGATAGCTTGGATTCATTAAAAATTAGTTGTCTGTTTCGTTAAACATCTATTACTTATTACAGCAATCACAGAATAGTCCACAAGAAAGACACTAATGTTCAGTCAACCAGTTTTGTAAAGACATTTCCTAAAGAACAAATAATGCACAATTCGTCAAATTAGGTATTACTGTAAATTATTCAAGTTCCTTAAAAATACGTCGCTTGTGTTATACAATGCATATGCTCTTAAATTTAGTAGTTATGTTTAAATATTTAAATGCTTAAGCAGTGACAAATAGATTTATAGTTGTTCTAAATTAAATTCTTCTGGCAAAGAGTTTTTCATTTTGTTTCTATTGTATTGCAGACTCTCCTACAGATTTTTGGTGTGGTGGCTGTGGCTGTGGCAGTGATTCCTTGGATACTCATTCCCTTAATTCCACTATTTGTTCTTTTCATTTTCCTTCGACGATATTTCTTAGACACTTCAAGAGATATTAAACGTCTAGAATCCACAAGTATGTAGTTTGGCAGGATTAAATTTAGTTTGAACTCTGCTTATTATTATGTGAAATGCTAGAATTGTATAGACAACCTATCAAAGTTGTTTGGTTTTCCTTTTACTATGCAAGTAACTTCCTTACTGCCTTGGTTCTCAACTAGTGAATTACATGCTCAGCTCCTGTTTTGCTTAATGATAGTCAGTTTAACTACCTGGAAGTAGAACTAGTTAAGAACAAGCAAAGTTGCTGCTCTTTGAGACCTTGCGTGCACATACTAATGGTGTTTCTGACCTAATCAGACTTCAGCTTGGCTATGATATGAAATATTAAGCATTATGAATAACAAACATGGATGCCTCATGTCATTAATAAAGCTCGAAGAATTTCTTCAGTGACAGCTATTGTTAAAACATAAGACATGTTTATATAAATTAATCTGCCTGGCTGTCTGAGTCTAATTGACTAAGAGGACTTTGGATAAAGATACTGCATATTTATTCTACGAGGATGCAGTACAGTAACTTGTATGGTTAACTATAAAGTAGTAGGATTAAAGATTAGCGTGGTACAAAAAGAATTAGATGTTGTCATTCAGCTATTGCTAACTTTCTCTCATTTCCCTTTGTAGCTCGAAGTCCAGTATTCTCCCACTTGTCGTCATCCCTCCAGGGGCTTTGGACTATTCGAGCTTTGAAAGCAGAGGAAAGGTTTCAAAAATTATTTGATGCACACCAAGACCTCCACTCAGGTTTGTGATGAAATGATGTGAAAAATCAAATACTTTGCTCTGTAGGAGGGAAATATCTTATGCCCTCAGCGACATGTATATAATGTACATTAAAATCAGTAGGAGCTGTGCATTTGTCTCTTTAGGGTAAGATTTCTCTATTAGAACAAAAAAGTTATTATCTGTCTAGATTTTGAGAGTTTACTTTGGGCTGTAATATAAATTGAGATACCAAAGCATACGTTTTAACAATGTCTAAGATAAACATTTTAAAGTATGCCTGATAAGAATATTTAAAGAATTATTTTTGAATTATTTTCCTGGATTCCATCTTTAAAGAGAGATAGAGAGGGGAAACAAGCTATATTATGAAGAATTTAATATTTAAGTAGTGTTCTAGGAGTGGGCAGAGATAAATCATATTGGAAAAGTTTCATAAATCTCCCTTCTTTTTTACTTTGAGCAGTTTTCAGGGCTCAAATCTAATATATGGTATTAACATGACCAGAAGGTGTAAAATACTAGTATTCTGCAAGTGTAAGTAATGCAGTTCAGATTTGTGCTGTGATTCTTTACCTTTTGTCAATTAAATGTTCTCTGTTATGATATTTTTCAAGATGTAGTAGAATGCAAGTTTGCAATTTTGTTTTTGTTACGTAAGACCTTGATTTCCTCTGTCCTAAGACATACAAGCTTATTCTATGGCTTTTTTGTAATTCATGTATTTCCAAGGTTTCAGACGAGCCCAGATCATCTTTTCTGAAGTACAGTTTATCACAGGCTGTAGAAGCATGTCCAGTGACCTCTGTGTTGATCCCAGTAACTTGTGACTGGGTAAATATATCTTTCAGGGAGGCACCTCTAGCACTGAATTCCCCATTTCTTAAAATTTTCAAGTCACTGGTTACCTGAACGAATCAGTTTTACAGTTGCTGATAATGAGGAGATGCAAAGTTGTTTTTTAAGCTTTTTTAAAAAGTCATCTTTAGTTGATGAACTGCACATAAAAGTTTCACCATACAGAGAGGACTGTGAACTTGTATCTTTTTGTATTTTAAGATCAGATCTAAGGAACATAAACACAGTTTCCCAATGGATTTTATGCATCTCTAACTAAACTGTCAGTAACATTTCTTCTGGGCAGTTCACCTGCCTTTGAAATCAAGCTTCAGTGCTGGTAGTTGCACTCCTTTGTGTACCCACGCACTTCATCTTGGTATACCAGCTTGCTTAGTGTATGTGTGGGTTTTCATCCTCGGAGGGAAGAGGAGCCAGCAGTGGACCTGGGCAGCAAAGGCATGCAACAACGTCTGGGCTGTGTTAACAGGAGCACAGCAGTGGAAGGAGGGAAGCGATGATCCCCCTCAGCACTTGTTAGCCCACCTCTGGAATACTGCATCCAGTTTTGGAACCTCAGATACAGGAAACGCTCATAATGAACTGGACGCTACGATGGCCAAGGGACTAAGAGGAGAGATCTCCCTGTTAGGAGAGGCTGAGGAAGCTGGGCTTCTTTAACTCATGGAAGAGAAGGCTTACAGAGGATTTAATAGTACCTGCAAAGGATGTAACCAAAAAGTCAGGCTCTTCATGGTGGTACGTGGTGGGAGGAACAGGAAAACAGGTATGAGAGGTTTGACCTGGATGCATGGGAAAACTTTTTCACTATGAAGAGAGTCAAGCAGAGGAACAGGTTGCCCAGAGACATTGTGCAGACTCTGTCCGTGTTGATTTTCAAGATTTGAACTGGGTAAATCATGGAGCAACGGGGTCTGACCTCAGAGCTGACTCTGCTTTGAGCAGAGGGTTTAACTAGAGACCTCCTGAGGTTGCTTCCACCTGAATGTTTCTTTGATACTAAATGTGTGTAAGCAATAGCCAATAGGAGAGGATATGTTTCATACTAGCTCACAGAGTCCTGGGTTCTTAAGTCTCCCAAAGAGTTTTAAATCCTTTCCTGCATTGCAGAAGGCTCTCCCAACCAGCAGTGGTTTTGTTTAGTGCTTTTGGCTTGAGTGGTATCTTCCTCTTTATATAGAGAGCCTGGGAAACGGAACTCTTGTAGGGATGCCTATGAATTTGATATTAAATAATGTTTAGATAAAAAAACATCTAAAAGATGCTGAGGTTTGACCAAACCTCTTTACTGCCAGCGCAGCATCTCTATAAGCAACCTCATGAAGCATCAGAAGTTACACTGTGATGAGTCTTTGTTAGTTCCCATAACTACCATATTCCTTCTTGCATGCATGGTGACCCTGGTTACATTAGGAAGTTGCAGAATAACCCATCTGCAGACGGTAGATCAGTGCACCTTCTTGGACAACAGGATCAGTGGAGCAAAACCTTGGAGCTGAAAAATCTACAACCCAAGTATCCTGTTTCCTGGTCTTACAAGTACACTGTAGCACCAAAATGACCTTTCATGTTACCAGGAAGCTGCCATAGGCTGTTTCCAGGGACGCTGAGGTTTCAGAGAGGTACCTAAATAGTGAATTCAGTTTCTGGAACTAGACTTTTAACTTGGTGTGATGCTTTCTTTTCCATATGTCATTCTGTATGCCTGGGTTTATGACTGTCCATAATGTCAAATGTTATATTTAATGAAACCAGCCGCTAAATGTGTGTTCAGGCACGTGCAGTTAGAGTTGATTTAAATGGGGCTAAGAGGTTACCAGCTCCAGACCTTACCTGACTGCTTCTTCTCATCTTTGGTCTGGCTGAATTGTTGGTTTGATCACACCATAATCTGGCTATCCAAAACGATCTGGCTTAAAACCAGAAAACCAGACTTATCTCCTTCCTGTTGTTTTTTTTGTTTTTTTTTTCACAGTAGGGAGAATTTTTTTTAGTTTGAATCTTTCCCAGCGCTGGGCTAAGGAGCATTGAAACAGCACTGATATTTAGCATGGAGTAATGACAAGCAATGCAGAAAGGATTGAAGTGGTGACTCTCTACTATGACTTGGTAGCAGCTGGAACAATTCATCCTAAGCAATAAATAATGCCATACTTCATTATGGTTACTTGACTTCTGGTTTGGGCCCTGAATTGAAACATTTTCCCTTCTGTATTGCAGTGTCTTTTCCTGCTGTCTCCTGTGTCTTGTACTGTAGGCTATCTCTCTGGGATGAAATTTAGCACCAAATTGTGGACACCTGTATGTGAATGCACAGTGGAGATGTCCATCTGTGAGCTTCCCAGAAAGCAGCTACATGCATTTAGTCAATTGAATAGCTCTGTAGCTCCACTGTACTGAGGAGCTCTTACAGGAGTTTAACTGGCTGCAGCTGCCTTCTAAAGACTTAGCTCCTCTGGCAGTTGTGTTGTGATGCCTTCTAGCTAAAAGCTTTTAGACTATAGTCCAGGTGCAGAAAATATAGTTGTACTTTTGCATTTTGTACAAGACTCTCAAGTCCACTAGAGTTAAAAAAATGACTTCTGTTTAAGGGGACCATGTATCAAGCCTTGAGTGTTTTTCTTTTTTTCCTTCCTGTTACTGTTTGTTATACTAGCAGTGATTGCTATTAGAGAGAAAAATAGATTAGACCATTTCAAGAAAATTGAACAGTATTCTCATCATCATCATCAGTCTATACAAATGTGCAGTTGGAGATGGCACAGGGTTTTTTTAACAACCTATAATATCAACAGGAATTAATTTAATAATAATTATACAGCTTATTTTTCTAATAATCCACTGTTGTTATGTCTTTGTAAAATGCACTTTAGAGGCCTGGTTTCTATTTTTGACGACCTCGAGGTGGTTTGCTGTGCGTCTGGATGCCATCTGTGCCATTTTTGTTATAGTGGTTGCTTTTGGTTCCCTGCTTCTCGCCAAGAGTAAGTACAGATGTTAGAAAAAGTTCATCCAGTACTTACCATGTATAGTGATGTCTAATTCTTTTTAATGGTTTACTGTTTCTAATTGTTTAAGGACTGTAATTAAGTTAAATGTTTCTTTCTAGATCATGATCTCTTCCTCAGTCTAGGGCACTGGGGCTGTATCTTTCCTGCAAATACTGGAAGCAGTTAAGACATCTTCCAGGCTTAGGCATGAATCTTCAAATGTGTAAACAAATTTGCAGATCTGTAGACTTCACTTTGAGATTGCTGTGTATCTCAACAAATAAATCTTTTTCCTCTCCTTTGACTTTCTTTTTTGAGCCTACAGAGCTGCTTCTTAACAATTTTTTCCTTTCTATGCATGCCATGGTAGGCCAAAAAACAAGCTAAAATTCTTAGGGGTACTCTCCTAATATCAGGGATCAGCAAGATAGGCCAGTTCCAGAAAAATAATCACCTTGTAATAATGCATTTTATGTTCACTGTCACTCACAAACTGTCATTAGCGTATGCATCATCCAGGGTATAATTGGGTTAGATGTACTAGAATAAGATAGTCATCTAAAATATGATGGAAGAAGTAATTATCTTGGACATGAAAATTAGTGCTAATTTGCTGGTTTTGTTTCTTTTTCCTTTGGATAAGTTCAGTCTATGCATGTGTTTTTTAAAATTTAAACACTGTGCAGCTCTATGCTGAAAATTTTGAGCTAGGTTTGGTGTTATAACAATGCAAAAAGACAAGTCAAGACAATGGTCTTGAATCTTTCCTTGCCTCTGGATAAGGAGTAGCTCTCTTGAAGTCAATAGAGCTACACTAGGATAAAGTTCAAGTCAGAGGACAGTCATGCTTAATATTAGGGCAGACAGTTTATTTTGTCAGAGTGGACCCACTGAACACAATATATGCTTATATAAACAGAGGAAGAAATATTCTATCCTGTTACTTTATCTAATCGCTTACAAGTGTACAAAGTTGATATAAGTGTTTGTAACTGGTTTTGAGTTCATTTTATGCTCTTTTTTTTTTTTTTTGCTTATGTTTAGGGACTAATCTAATTCCCTTAGAAAAAAGTGAAAAATTACTAATGCTCAGCCAGATAGATATGACTCTAACAAGCTATGTAAGTATGGTCTTGAGACTGAACATCAGTTTTTTGATAAAATGCCAGGCCAAAGAGAACTGGCATTATCTTTTCAAATATACAATTTCCAAAATGTACCAAAAAAAAAAAATGCAGGAAGTAGCTGTTCTGCCTGGAGCTGCTCATTGCACAGATGGCAGGTATGGTGTAACCAAACAAAACTCTGCCTGTGATGCTTCCATCATGTAAGTAACCTCATGAAAGTGAAGTTAACTACGATTTTGTGTAATTACCAATGTGTAAATTTGATTCTCTTTTTTTCCTTTGTTCTGCAGCCTTGAATGCAGGGCAGGTTGGTTTGGCACTATCCTATGCAATCACCCTCATGGGAACATTTCAGTGGGGTGTTAGGCAGAGTGCTGAAGTTGAAAACCTGGTAATGTTTATTTCTTTCTTTTCACCTCTTGGTTCCTTTTCGTGTTTGTGATATGAGACCTTAAGTAAGGGATTCTTTGTAATTAACTTAGGAAGTAAATACCTTAGCAAGTGATTGAGACACTGCTTACAGTCCATAAAGAAAAATAGCCTCTTCTAGGATATAATTTGTCGGATGGATTTTGAGTGTCTATTGAGATGAATTGTGCCCAGTAACTGTTCCTCTCTATTAAATAGTAAGGGAGGCTTTATAATTTCCCTTTACAGCAAAAAGAGACTGTCTAGTTGAAGTGTAGACAATTGCATTGCAACTCACTAAAATTACAAGAACTTATTCCCTCTCTATAAGTAAGACTTTTTAAAAATATGAATTTTTTTTCAGAGTGGGTATTTTTAATTTATTATTATTTATTATTGCATTTCAAAATTTATATCCCTTATGGCATTTTAGGGTCCTCCTAATTAATGGTAAAGGCTTATATCCTCTTAAGTTGTTGTATGTTAACAAATATTTGAAATTATTTGTTTCTGCTCATCTGGGAGGATTGTACATTTTCCAAAATATATGAAGTGAAATGCTTTCCACCAATTTTCAATATTTACTTGAATGTTCTAGTGTGCCTATTTACTTTCTTCATTTTATGTGTAAGAAAAAAGACCATAAAAAGAACATACTGAGCATAAACCTATTTTCTGTTGTGCTAACAGCTGAAGGTTACTTGTAATTATGATTTGCTGACTATAGCCTAGGAAGTACACATAGTCCTTTTGTCGAAGTTACAAAGCCATGTTTAATAACAGATAAAATTAACAATAATGATAGATTTGTATTTTTTTGTCTAGCATATTGCTTCTTCAGAGCATTTTTCAGACTCGAGTAAACTAGTGGTGACAGACTTCATTGAGAAATGGGAAGGAAGCTTTTAGTTTTTTTCAAACAAGTTGGGAAGTTTTGAAAACATCAATACTTGGAACTCTTATGTAAAGAATTACTCCTTTAAGAGTCCATGATTCAGAAATACTTTAAAGGACAAAGGCTCGCTATTCACGGAACTGGCTTTCGTGTGGAATATTGATCATTTTATGGAGCTGTGATTAGCACCAACTACTTTGACAGGTGGATATCCACCAAAAATCCTTTGTTATTAAAGGCTGACTACATTTGGGGGAGGCAGAGCATTTTCTCTCTATTCTGCTGTCACTCCTTTATATGCTTTTCCTTGAAGCTTAATTTTGTAGTGTAGGTGGAAAGGGTAGGTAGCAAGGATGTCAGAGAATTTGCTACCTGGTGACCTCTACCCTTAAAGCCATTCTAGGCAAGATAAGCCTGTTAGATGTCTGTATGATTTTTTTTTTCATCAACTGTCTGTGAATGCGTATTATTCAATACAGTTAATTGTATTTGAGAAAATGTATGGGTGAGGATGCACACCAGAGCTGAACAGAATTTTTATTATTCGCCTAAGGAGAAAAATACATCTGGATAAATCAACTTCTGTTTTTCTTCCTTCCTGTAAGACTAGAGGCATCAGCAAATATTGAAGTTTCTTTCATATCTAGCATAAAATATATAGGAAAACAGGTTTTACTGCATATAAGTCTAATGATATGGTGACAGCTATCTTGGATTGTGGAGTTGCTTGTGACAAATATATTTAAAAGATTTGCTGGAGGTGAGTGTAGTGGTAATGATGAGGACAAAAAAGGGATGATGAAGCCAGTAACATGATGCTAGTAGCTATTGTGCTGTAGCTGATATGGTAGTTTAGTTTCTAGCTTTGTCTTCTCAACACTTGATGAAATGATGTCATCCTAGCCAAGATTGACAGACAACAATAGCTTAAGTTTCTTAATATTTATCGATGTACTTAGATTTGTAATTAGCAACACCGATTACAAATGAACGCTTATGTATGGTATGGATTTATGGATTGTGTTAGATTTGGGTCTGTAGCAGGATGACATGCATTCTTTTTCATTTTTTCAGTTGTATAAAGTAAGCATATTATGGTACCAAATATTCTTATCTCTGCTTAAACAAAAAACTCTGGAATAATTTGCATTGGATCTTTGTAAAAGATCTTTGTAAAAACACACACACACATATATATGTGCATGCAATAAGCTGAAATTTAGGTATATATGTCTTCTTTCCTCTCCTTAGATGATATCAGTAGAAAGAGTAATGGAATACACAGAACTTGAAAAAGAAGCTCCTTGGGAAACCAGCAAGCATCCACCACCTGAATGGCCGAGCCAAGGAATGATAGCATTTGAAAACGTTAACTTCACTTACAGTCTAGATGGACCTTTGGTGTTAAGACATTTGTCTGTTTTAATTAAACCAAAAGAAAAGGTATGTATGTGGCTGTCATTGGCCATTCACAAATTAAGCAAAGATGATAAGTTGCCAAAAAGCTATGTGATGAAATACGTTGTAAAATTTATGTGTGTTAGGAAGTTAGTAAGTATTCTTTTAAAAAATGAACATTAGTCATATTTAATGACAAAACTAGGAGCTTTTTTATTTCCTGTGAGTATAGCATAAGTGCATCTGGGAACGTGACATCTTTGTCTGTCAAAGCGAAGGGTTAAACATTATCGGTAATTTTCTGCTAAAATTTGAGTTTCCTCTGAAAGTGGTAGTCATTCAAAATATTGGCTAAGCCCAAAATGTCCGTTCAAATCCAAAGCAAATAGAGCAGCACTAGGAAACTGGGGATTCAATAACGGGAACATAAATGAAACAAAAGATGTCAGCTGACAAAGGTGAGCAGAGACAATTGAAAATAAGGAATGTACGCACTCTTACACAGAGCCCCAAATGGAAGAGAGAAGAAAGAAATACAAATCAGTTGCATAACTTCAGAATTGGGGATTTTATTTCAATTCCTTTTGGCTACCAATCCAATTAACTGTTACCATTAATTAGATTGGTAGCCAAAAGAAACATAGAAATAAAACTCTTCCTTCTCTGTAAATTTGACTCTTCCTCCCCAATTTTGACACTATCCCAACTGCAAGCGTGCTGCAGGGAAGGTCTCCCCCACAGACAAAATTAAATTAGAGCCCCGCAGTGTTAATTTGTGCTTTGCTACATTTCAAATGCACGTGTACTTTTTTGATTAGGATATCTTCCCTAGAAGGCTGGTTCAACTCTCTACAATCATTGCCCTGGCCTCGTTTGTAGTATGCTTTTCCATTCAGTCCCAAACCTGTTTCATTCCTCAAGTGGACCTTTTTAATAACATGCATGTTACAAGAATTCAACCCAGCTTTGCTACATGGAGATGATCTCATGGAATTAGGTATGGGTGAGTTAAAAATGGTGCTTAAGAAGAAGAGCAAAAGGGGTGTTGAGTATCTACTCTACTTTTCTTGCCTATGAGCCATCTCTTCAGCTGATATATATCGCTTCAATGTAACAGCAGACAAGAAGATTTACATTTCTTAGCGAGACACAGAAATAAAATAAAATAAAATAAAATAAAATAAAATAAAATAAAATAAAATAAAATAAAATAAAATAAAATAAAATAAAATAAAATAAAATATTGAAGCAAGAGATATTAGCAATGCATGACTCAGTCCTTAGTGGGGGCAGGAGCAGGAGGGATGACTGAGGGGATTTATTTTTGCTGAGTGGTTGTGCTGTGGTTTTGTCATCCTGAAGTGAATTTGCCCAGCTTGAAACTATTGCCAACAACTTCTTCGTGTTTGTTTTTTATGATGTTTTGCACAATGCTGCAGTAGGCTGCCACTGTGTAAAATAAATCTCCCAAGCATCTGGGCTGCTTATATTGGTTTAATTATGGAGAAGCGTCTCTTCAGAACCAGGTTTCCAGATCCGCCAGGGATTCTGCCCATGCGGTTGTCAGTAAGAGCTCTTATGCGTGTTCAGACCCAGGCTCATACAGATTTCTGGTGGCTGCAGTGCCACTGGCAGAACAAATAATTTTAAACTTCTGCTGTGCTTGTAGTTTTTCTTTTAGCCACCCCAGCACCCAGTTTGGGAAGCTGTACGTACAGTAAGAATTGAGGAGGTGATTACTAGTGGATCACTCGCAGATTAGGATCTCTTTTGATCTGCTTATCTTAGTATTTAGTATTTCCCTACGGTCAAAGCAGACTAGGAAGAACCCTCTCTTTTAACCATCTTTGCTAATGTAGCATAGTCTGCCAGAGACAGACTAGGGAGTGCTCATGTAAAGGAGCTCTTCAGGCAGCTGGCTGTGATTAACCTTGCCAGCTACTATAAAGGTTATCATGCGAAGTCTTGGGTTTTAAAAATCACTATCTTTGTTTTAGGGTGCTTATGAATGCTTATTGACTAATATATTGTTAAATGCACCTTGTCCTGACAGATCTCGAATCTGAGGGTATGGCTACATGAAAAAGTTAGGAGGGTGAGGGTCTAGATTTACAACATGGCAGCTGTTGGTGTAAATGCTCTCGCAGCGTAGCATGGAAGGGAGATTGCCTGAGGGATAACAAAGTTTCAGTGCAGTAGCTGACGTGCTGTAAATCTCACTCTCATCTTTTTGTGCAGTTTGCTTTGAAGTACAAGTGACGCTTGAGTTACAATGAGTGCAGCGTAGCAGGTGTACTCCTGTGCATGCACACATGGGGTACATAGGGCAACAAAATCCTGTGATTCCATATGATTCCTATTAGGTGTCTGGGACTCCCATTTGCAGACCGATGCTGTGTTTGCACTGGCTATGAACGTGGCCTTCTGAAGAATGGAATGTATTAAAAATAAAAAAATAAATGTGTGTACTGAGAGCTGTTTCACATTCGTGTCAATTTGCAGCAGCCTGTAGTCAATTGGACCCAAAATACAAATAGATTCCTCTAAATACTGAAGAGCATAGTCCTTTCATTTGATGCCAAACTGAAAGTGGGATTTTGACAATATGCAGAGCAGCTGCATTTTTATTTTAAGTATCAATGTATTTTTTATGGTTTTTCTTTATATCCTTAATACAATGCTTTATATCACTGACATTTAGAGAGAAACAATTGAACTTTTGTTTTCACAACTCTGAGTGTCTGTGTTCTCCATTCAGCATTTTCTTTCTGAACTGTGGTGTAACTGTTCAAAACTATTTTTCCTTTGTTTCACTGATATAATTTAGAATGCTAGACATTTTATCATTTATTGTAACAGATTTGCTTAAATTAGGCTGTATTTTTAATAATAACCACTGTATAAATGTTAATTAGTTTATAAACAATAGTACAATAATGAATTGTTGGATAAAATTGTTAAATCAGAAAATAGAAGTGGAAATTCTAGATTATCCAGCATAAATTGCTCCTTGCAGTATACATTTTTAGTGTTTTGTGTATTTTTGAAAAAAATACAAAGCAAGCACTGCTGCTGTGTCTGAGCTTAATGTCTCTGACTGTTAGAAAGTTTCTCCTTGCCCTTCAATTTAATGTTTCCTGTGCTTGATGTCATTCCAGCAGTCATTACTGCATACATCTGAGTCTAAGGCAGTGGGTAATTGCCCTCTGGTGTCTGTACGTATCCTCATGAAGGTTTTAATGTTTTTTCCTCCCTTCTGCACCCTAATCACTTCACCAGGCTATATTGTACATGTTTACTTCCATAAATCCTTCCTCATCAATCAGTATCTCCAACCTATGTTAATTTCATGTTGCACTTCTCTGAACTCTTTCCAGCATGTTGATTTCTTTCTGGAAATGTAGCGATTAGAATGGAGTATAGGAAATAACAAATCCTACTAGATCAGATCTGCATAGAGGGTTACTCCCATCACCTTTGCTGATATGATTGATTATTGTGCATTGTTTTCTCTAAGAATGCTTTACCTGGAGACAGCATATTAAAAAAAAGAGCTTGCTGTTCAAGTAGGATTTAATCGTCACTAATTATATGTGTCCTTTTGTTTGTTAATGGGCCTTCTTTCTCCCAAGTGTTGATTTTATATGAAATATTTGTAGGTTTTTAACCCCTTGTCATTAAAGTCAGCAATTGTTTATTTTGCACTTTTTATACTTGTTTCTTCTGAAAGCATTTTTTTTTCGCATTGCATACAACTCATGATTTTTCTTTGGGAACATAGAGAAGCCTGAATCACTGTGACTTTTTGTTATTCATTTTTTCTCCTTTTTGGAAATGAATTGCAGCTTGCTCACATAGCCCTGTAGTTTCAGTACTTGTATCCTCTTTGTTGAAGCTGTCTGAAGCATGAATGCAGTTTATAAACCTCCTGCTAGTTTTGGCTTTATTTTGGCTTTAGAATTTGACTGCTTTGAAGTACTTCACCTTAACCATGAACCAAAATCATTCTTAGTTATTTAAAATGGGAATATTGCTCATACAAAGTTCCCAAAGTGCTTTATGGGAGTCATTTTTTTTCGGAATTAGAAGTAGGTGCATGTCTGAAATTATTTGACTAACACCACCCAGCTAACCAGGTTTAGTATAAAAATTAGCAACCTTGAATCACGTTACTTAATACACCAAACCACTTTATCTTGTTTACACAATGAAACACCACACATTAAGGGAAAATCTTTCACTGTTGAATGTGATCCAAGAAATTGTTTGGTATCCAAATGTCACCTGAATCCAAACAGATTTGAGGGGATATTTTTTCCTCTCAAAAGAACGTTAATTATAAAGAAGTTTTATTTGGTGCTTGATCTACTATAAATCCTGTGATGTTGTAAAACTGTTGCTTGACATATTAGATTATCCGGAAAAGCTCATAATTTAATTGTACAACCTTGGCTTGCTCTGTAGGTTGGAATAGTGGGAAGAACAGGAGCTGGGAAAAGCTCTCTGATAGCAGCCCTCTTTCGCTTGGCGGAACCCGAAGGAAGGATTTGGATTGATAAGTACTTGACATCAGAACTAGGACTCCATGACTTGCGGAAGAAAATTTCCATTATACCTCAGGTAAGAGAATGACTTAGTCTGCTATAAAAAATTTCAGTCTAATCTTGCAGTATTTAAAATGCTTTCGGGGGATATGTTCCTGCTGCACCCCTGTGTGCAGTAGTCATAGAAAATTTAGCGACTTCTTATTCTTACTTGAGTAAGGTACTGATTATTTTAAGATAATGAGAACCATCCTTGGGGACTGGAGCATTTTCTTCCTAGTTTTGTTCCCTATCTGTTCCTCTGGAATGTTTATGAGTAAGTGTTAGCAGTACGCTGTCCTCCTGTAGTCTGGAAAGAGCAGAGAAAACCTGACTGCAAAACACCAAGCTTCAGCAGTGCTCTGAAGTCACTTGGTCCTTTGGCAACGATTTCTGCCTGGTGCATTGCCTGAAGTCTCCTTAGCAAGGGACTTTGAGGGTCCACCCCTTTACAAATTGACTGAGGGTAGTACTAGAAAGAGCAAATATGCCAACTAGAAGTGAGCTACCAGCCTTTACATTATTTGGAGAAGGTGGATGTGAGGAGGGCAGAGAAATGAACAAAGGAGTGAGTCATTATTGTCCATGAAAAAAAACTTGGTGAGCTTTAGAAGCTTGAACACAGGAAAAGAACTAAGACAGTGTTGGGAATAGCTTCATCTCTGGTACTGGAGCAGAAGAAAGGATGTTCTAGCAAGTCCAGTATATCACAGGTCTTCTCATCTATGGTCTTACTTTCAGAGGAGACACTGAATTATAACCTGACATTGACAGGTCATATATAACCTCAAAACTTCCTGAAAGCAGAACCTGTGCAGATTGTTGTGTTTCATGAGAGCTCTGATTTCTTCAACGATTGTTTGCTCTCCACTGAAGAGGGAGAAACAGGGAAAAGCTCATATGGTGCAAATGCAAAGTCATGGTTTTGGCAAATAATTTGTCTGGGATATTCTAGTAGGTAGATAGAACAGTAGGCTGGAAACCAGAGAAATTTGTTCGCTATATTTAGAATTAATTCTCAGATCTCTGTGTTTTATAGCAGAAAGTTTATTTATAGTCCTTATACCATCTTTGTATCTCAATGTTTGCTGGCCTGTTAGCAGGTTGGCATTCAAAGTGTATTATTTTCCTTATACTGACAATCTGATGAAAATGGTAGTGAGCAGTGATTCTAAGTCTCTCTTGATTACTTGCTTTCTTTTCTTCCTTTCCTAAGGATAGAACTCAGAGAAAAGAAGCAGGTATGCTCTAATAAAAAAGCAAAGAGGCACTCCCCCAGCAATTGGATTGTTATTTAATTCAGGATGTCTTTTGTTTTTTGCATACTGAAGGGTTTGTTATTGCATAGAAGGGGTACTCACTGGAAGTAGTCATCTTTTATATTTAAAAAGGACTTCATGTGGATTGAAGTTCTGTTTTTTCGTTTGTGTGCAGCATTCTTTTCTCCTCAAAGTAGGTGTTCATCAGTTCATTCAAGGTCTACAGCTTTTTCAAAGCCTTGCCCATAGCTATTTTGGGTGATACCTAGGTTTGGAGGAATTCAACCCAGTTGAATAAAGTAAAGTACTGACGCAGGAAAACTGCTGGTCAAATACAGTTTCTACATGTTGATTGATACAGACGTGCGGAGTTCACTGCACTTGATTATACATGGGTTTTTTTCATACACTGGTCTGTTGATATGGTTGTAAAACTATATTAATTCAGTTGAATACTGGGACTCTTATCAAGTTTATATGATAGGATTTTCATCATAGTCATAATTAGTTTTAAGTGTCCAAAGGCTAGCAGGGAACATTTCTTTTCCACTTAAGGGAAGACTTGTTTCTTCTGAAAATAAGCAAAACTATGAAGTGGTGATAGTAAGAAGAGGAGGATTTGGACTACAGTTTATACTATGGTAAACTGAGTGATAGGCATTGTCTTGTAGTGCGTTAATAGTAGTGTCAATAATAGAAATAGGTGTGTAGCATCAGGTAGTTATTCTGCAGCAAATATCTTCATAATTATATGGGAAGCTAAGAAACCAGATGGAGAGATGTTTATTAAAATTATAACATAAAACATGCTAAACAGAACCATTCCTAGAAAGCGATGAGGCAAGACTGAAGTTTTCTTATATGTAAGTTTAAATACCTACCTGGAGAAATAAAAATGTGCTTAGGCTTCTAATTGCTTGCTTGGATGGAGCTGTGTGAAGGTAGTGTTTGTAAATCTTTCCTATGCAAATGTTGTCTGCCTCCCTGACTGCAAGCATTTTTACAACAATTATTTACAGGTCTGTCTTATTACTCTCCTCTCGTAAACCAGACTATTTTAAATAATAATCTGTGTCAGAAATTATAATTAAAAAATACCCTTATCTTCTGTTGCAGTGCGTGTCTGTTGTTAGGGCTTTTATAATAGTTATGAACCCTTTCTAGATTCAGCCTCTTATTTTGCCAACCTATAAAAAAGGTTTGAAAAGGAAAATAAAAGTATGATACCTTCAAAACACACCAAATGTTGTTTTGAAATATGTATTGTTAAACAAATTGCTTTCTAGATGTTTTTGAAGAAAAATGTTGTTCAACCTATAAATGTTTTCATTAAATCCTTTTGTTCATTCAACAGGTTTTTAGTCATGTATTTTGCCTAATGCAACAGATACTTCCAAATAATTGGCATGTTATGTCAAGAAAAGCCATATGTTCTTCAACATTGCTTGTGGTACATTCTGTCTTTGTTAGTCCTTTTATACTACTCAGAGTGGTTTAGAAATAAAGACACAATAAAAGGGTTAAGGTCTCAATTCTGTTCTGGTTTGCTGCAGCCCTTTGGAGTTGGGCATCACTAGATTTAGATGGGTTGTAAATCATGACAGAGGTTACTCTTGGAGTAAGCTGAAGTTATCCAATGTAAGTTTAGACTGTTTCCTAGGAGATTAAAAAAAAAATATTTTGCATAAGCTTTCTCCAATTTAAAGAAAGCTGACAATGTGATGAATGGTCTCCATTTATGATTAGCACTGTTACAGCTTTTGACTTGTTGTCTTTATGGGTGGTATTAAGAGGAGTTTAGCCCTCAAGTCGTGTCAGTGCATGACTCTCAGGTCTGGCAACTCACATTAGTGAACGCGGATTTGTTGCTTGAGGAGTTTTGGACCAAAAGTTGTCTTCCTGCTTTTCAAACACTGCATTTTCCAGTGCAAATTCATGTTTGCCAGGTGCTTAATGACCTGTTATTGGTCTGAATGGGAACAGAAGTAAAACAAAACCTGCTTTGACCACAGGTAAACCCACATTGGTACCTGGGAGAAGGTACTGATTTGGCTTCCTGGTGTGTTTTGAGTTAGAGCTTTGCCCAGCAGCGCTCCAGTTCGGAATAAGTTTGCTTTGATGCTGCGGCACTATAGATTAATAGTTGATAGTTTTAAACATTGTGTTGAAATCATGAAAGCTGTTTCTTTTAGGCTCTGGTGGTAAATTTGAAGGGCTTTTATGGTATGAAATAAAAAAAAAAAAAACAAACCACCCACAACCAAATAGAAAAGCAAGACTAGAAAAAGATATCGTGAACCCTTTGATTCCTCTCTAGTTTGTGTAGTTCAAAAACAAATTTTCAAAACTGTCCCAATGCAATTTAGGAGTGTGAACTCATTGACAGTGATAGTTGTTGGTTTTCATTAACAATACCAAGGGATAGCAATGGTTTCATGTAACTCTGTATATGTATATAGCTCGTGGCATCAAAACAGTGGCATGTAAATGCCCATTTGAGTACCGACATAACTGTGTACAGCAGTTTGCAAACAGACCTGTCCCGTTTGGTAAGTCATCTTCACACAGACTGGTTGAACACTTGCCTCCCCCGACATCCCCTGGCTTTAAGCATGCTATTGTGAAATACTGCTTTGCATTTCATAAAAGATATCTTGTTGTTGGATATTTCTGTTCTATTGTTGATATAGGTTAGTTCTGACTGTTATTAAATTACCTGTTGCAATGTAAACCCCATGTTTATAATGGAATGCTAATTTTACTGGGTTTTAGGAGCCTGTTTTATTCACTGGAACTATGAGGAAAAACTTAGATCCTTTCAATGAATACACCGATGAAGAGCTGTGGAATGCCTTGGAAGAGGTGACTCATTAAACCTAATAATGTATATCTGATATTTATAAGCCAAATAGCACTGTAGTGTTTGTGTGCATTAGGTTTTTGATGTTTCCATCAGGTTTGATAGGGGCATAGCTGTTGATGGAAGAAGATACGTCGTTGTGTACATGTTTTTTGTATGTGTGGGTTTGTGCATGTGTGTAGGCAAGTATATTATTATATAAGTCTTTTATGAAAAAAATTATCCTTTGGGATGATACTTTGCTTACATTTTGATTCATATCTTAGTTTTAATGAACATTAATAGATTCTTAACAATGTGCTTTAATGTTTCTAGAATTCTAATAACTGACACACTGTGTAATCCAACTTGGCACTTACTCATTTTGTGTCAGATTATAAAAGGTAAACCTTGCATACGTATTGTTGTGTCATCAGACACACAATAGCTGATTTAAAAGGGAGTTAGTCATCCTACAATATGTTGATATGTCAACAGGTGCAACTGAAGGAGGTTGTGGAAGATCTGCCTAATAAAATGGAGACACAGCTGGCAGAATCTGGGTCTAATTTTAGTGTTGGTCAGAGACAGCTGGTGTGTCTTGCCAGAGCGGTTCTAAAAAAAAATCGGATCCTTATCATCGATGAAGCAACAGCAAATGTGGACCCAAGGTAAAAACAAAATCTATCTTGGTGAGATGAGCTGGTTTTTGTTTTAATATGATCGTCTGTACTGTAGGGATGAACTTAATTAAATACTTTGTATTTTTTGTAGTTTGTGTTGCTATTTAATGTTTTCTATGATATTATCATAATTTGTCTATTCAAAATGGAGTGGTGGAGCTTTGCATACTGAGCAGATGATATAAATTAAGTGATCAAAATACCTCTAATTTCAGTACATCCCCTAGAGTAGGAAAATTAATATTCAAAGGTTATTTGTCCTGCAGCCATCGACAACATCGGTTGGTTGCATCCTACCCCCTTGGAGATGCAGGTCAGTAACATCAGAATAGGCATGACACAAGTTTAGTTCTGTTGATTTCAGGACAAAATTTCTCTTGAACATAAATAAACCAGTAATTCCCCCACCACCACACTCCCCCCAGACCAAATCTAGACAGGTGGAAAATAGTTCTGAGCAAAACCAGATACTTCTGGTTATGAGATGCTATCCTTTCAGGTGGCTCAGGTGCCGGTCTAGTAAGTTACAGATAAGGTAGGGTGGGATGGGAAAAGGTAAGCTATCCTTAACACCACAGGAATTCTAAACCAGATTTGGAGATGTTTAAAGCTACAGGAGGGACTCATTTCTTATTCATTATATTGTCTTGTATAACTCAGGCTGGCAGAACGTTCCTGAATTCATTCCTGTTTGAACTAGAGTGTACTTCTAGAACATCCAACCTCAATAGAAAAAAAATTCAATGACAACCCTTGTTAAATTGTTCCAATAGCTAAGTGCCCCCACTGTTAATTTTTGAGACATTTGAAACACTGGTGGAAATATTTTGGAAACAATGCTGCAAACGTACTGCATCAATTAGTTTGAGCTGAATATATAGTTCCAACAAACTATGGCTTGAGGGAGAACTCAAAGTCCAAAGAGGACAATAACACAGCAAGTCCCTCAAACAGATGCATTAAGGATTTTGTATGTCATCTGGGCGTGACTCATTTTTATAACATCTTCTTGGGGGGAGAAGTGGTGCCACTAGTGTAGCTTTGCAGTTCAGCTGACAGTAGATTTCTAAAACCGTTAGAGAAGTGCGTTCCCTTCCCAGAGATTCACTTTTTTTTTTCCTTTTTTATTTTTTTTGACTATTAGTTTATTTTTGGCTGAGCACTGATAGATTAACTGTGATTAATCGTAGCTGTGGAAATTTAATACCATCTTACTCATGCTCCCTATTGTGGCATCTTGCATGTGTGTGTTCTCAACTTGCACTATCCATTTAATTGATCTTGATTAGTGTGTGCTGCAATATGTATTATAATAAGGTAAATGTTTGTTTGTATCGACTCTGGGCATAACAATACAAATAATAACTTCTTTGAATTCAGTTTGCATTACAGTCATTATTACCTTTTCCTTAATGTGTTGCTATTTTTCAGCTGTGCAATCTGATAGGACACTCATCAGGAAATGCTGATGTGGGTTGCTTAACTGAGCAGTTAGGGAGGCATTTTTGGCATGTAAGGAAAACCTCCTCCCCTTCTGATGCACAATCCCCTTACCATGTCTCTAGCCTGGTGACAAGCACACATTGCATCAAGCACCTGGGATAGGAAACCATGAGGAGCTGCTGACGGCTCTGGAGATACTATTTCTTTTTTTTGTGTTTATGGCTTTTGATCTCTTTGCCTCAACCGCTGCTGCAACAGTGTCCCTTCTCCAGTTCAACCTGGAAGCAAATGTGAGAAGACGGGGTTTGGGAGTGAGAGGAGGAGAAGGAAGGATGAGGCAGCATGAGGCAGTAAATGTGACAGCAGGGTGAGAAGTATGCAGTGTACCTGCCCTGGGGCTGAGGGACTCCCTGCCATGTTTTTCCAGCTCAGCTAGGCCATTCTTGTCTGCTACTGAGTGAAGCTGAGCAAAAGAGTAAAGGGAAGGAATTTGGAGTTCTTCCTTCTCCCTCCTTACATCTTCCAGCTGCCATACGTACCCTTCTTATCCTCCTTGCTTCTCGTAGATACCAGCTGCTCTGTGTGCTGCAAGGGTGTCCGTGCTGTTTAGAGGCAGAGGAGGAATTTCCCATAAAGAAGGTTGCCCTAAGTCAGACCACTTGCATGTTTCACATGATGACTGACGGATGTTTAATTTGATCTTGGCTTCTTAATCCTGAAGCTGGCATTCTCACCTGAAGAACAGAGTCATTTTAAAGCAGTTGAACCATTCTGGAAAGGTTTACTAACTCTGAAGCAGAAGTGCAGAAAATCTTTCTTTAGTTGCCTTGGTGATACACTAGAACAAAATCTTTGGTAACTGAGCCTTTTTTTAAATATTGAGTAAGTTGAACTTAATTAAGCTTTCTGCGCACTGACTGCAGTGTTACGCGTTAACTCCTATTTTTACTGCTTATAGAGGACAAAACTTTTTGCAACCACTCAACTGCCACATTTTTGCATTGATTGTTCAGTGAGTCTGGTAAAAAGAGCCATTGCATATAGTTCAGTTCGTTAGCCAGCTTAAGCTTTTAAGGCTTAATCTTTCATTACATCTAACTGCTATCTGTAGGTGTTTCTCTTTTGGAGAAATTATCCAAAGCCACTCAAGAATTGTGTAGTGTAGGATATGCTTCCAGGAAAATCCTAGGAGGATGTTTGACTGAAGATAATGACTAAGCCAGTGTTCCTGTCAGCAGCTTGGTTGCTTCTTATTCAGGTCATATTTATTCTTGCTCTTTAGATAGTTTTCTTTTTACAAAGTCTACTAATTCAGGTAACACCACATCTTGGGTTGCTATGAAGGTTGACGTTACGTCTTCAATCTGTGGTGACGGTAGGACAGCTATACCACCATTTTGTGCTTTCTTATTGTACTGTTCCTTGCGATGAGGAGTACAGTGGTTCCCATTTTCTTATAATCAGATTAGGATTGGGTTTTTGTTGTCCAGCTGCCCTGGTTTTGGTATTCGCGTTGCATCCTTGGTTTCTAATGTGCCGAAAAGATTATTGGTTTGATCCACTGAAATGGGTGATGGGATCACTTGACACTTGCCTGGAAAGTTTCTAACTGTGGGTAGACACTGCAAAGGGTCCATTCATGCCCTGGAAAAAAAAAAAAGGGAAAAAAGTGCTGCTTTCTTTGGCACTTTTCTAAAGGGTAGACAGCTCCAATTGGCAAGTGATACAGTCTCTATGCTCTGTCAGCACATAATTCCGTACGTGGATCCTTTTCTTAATCTTATAGATTTTTTTTGACTTTCCTACCTTCTTTCTGAGATTCTTCTGGAGGTTAGTGATGGTGCTTCTGCCTACAACCCCAAAAACTCTACTCCAAGGTCTACCATGAATCTTAGACAGGATCTGATTGAGTCCCTGTAAGTGGACATGCCTGCGTGAGATTTCATACTGTGATATTTGAAGAGGAAACTATCAGGTCTGTTTCTGATTACTTTGTAGTCTCATTTTAAAACGTTTGTCACACCCAAAATATGGCCAGCAATTTCTTATTCAGGATAAGCTTATATTCAAGAAACACTTGTTTAAGATAGTAGTTTGATAGTATCTATCTAAGAATGAGAAGTGACTTCTATTGTAAATATAGAAAGAGGTGTTGCTGTAAGGAATGCACTTAATAAAGGAAGATATTATAAATGAATGCAGAAGATGAGGATGTTCAATTATGAGCCATTCTCCTGAGATAACAGTAGGAATAACCTGAGAGTTAAAATCCATTTTGAGCCCTTTAAAAAGTTGTTTTCAATATTTCTGAACAAGCTATGATTCTTTGTGCTCTGCAGTAGCTCTGCAAGAAACATCACCTTGAGCTTGACTGTAGTGAAAGAAAAAAGATTTCTTTACATAATTCTGGGCAGTATTGAACATTTTTTTTCTGTTCACTCTTCTAACCTCTGCAGAGAACACATTTCACTGCCTATATAGGCCTCTTCCTAACTAAATATTTTCCTGTATGGCCCCAATTTTTTTTACTCTTGAAAGTAAGAATTGTGGGGTCATTGAGAAATTGCCGAGAGGATACCAAAGATACATATATTAATACTGGGGTGAAAGCACTGGTGTTCCTGTGATGTGGGGTATTAAGGATAAACAGCTTTCTTTTCTTAAGAAGACTGTTAACACACAGGGCTAGAGAGCCTGGCTCTATGACATAGTCAGACTTGTCCTCTGATCTCTTTCCCTGATTGCGTGCTGGCCTTGGTTCAAAAGGAGGAGTTGGGGAACACCTACTTCTGACCATGTTCTTTAGCTTCTTTTAGGAGGTAGGAGTAGAAGGACCAGGCCTTCTCAGACTGTGGCCCAGAACCCCGTTCTCTTAAGCTCTTGATAGAATTTAAATGTTTCTGTCCCCAGGTGAAGATGACAGACTGCATTCATGGGAACTCAACTGTTGAGGGTATTCCTTCTCTCTGCTGATTCTTCCTGTCATCAGCAGGGATCTGTCTACTCCTTTGTCATGCTGATTGCTTAAACATAGTTTGTTACAGAAGTTATGTTCAGTCCTTCAGAGCATGAGCTTGTGCTTTCTGCTGTGGAAGCTTAATGGTTACTCTGTTCCTCTAAGTCATCCTGTTCTTCCAGTGTTGTGTTGTCCACTTTTTATTGTTAGTGCCTCCTGACCTAGTGGCATCAGAACAATTCTTCTTGCTTAATTTATGAAGTGATACCAAGTATTCATCATGTGCAGACAGATTCACTATAAAGTACTACTTCTGTCTGAAAAATAATAATTTGTCAGAAGATGTGTTGCATGTATTTTTGTTGTATTTTATTTTATTTTCCTCTTACTTTTAACAATTTGAAGAATTAAGGCTTTGCAAGCAACTGGTTGAAGCTAACATGGCTGCCTGAAGATGCCAGTTTATCCAGATAGCTCCTTTGTATTGTTTTAAATCTATGCACAGCTTTTTTTATTCCCTAGTCATTATATACAGAATTACAATTTCATGTTTTAAAAGAAATCCTGGAAATGAGACCAATGGGCTAGAGCTTCATCCATCTCCATCTAGTGTATTTTGAGCTCTGTGTGTCTTCTTTTTATCTGGGATGACAATTTTAATTTCTTTTTTTCTCCATTGTCACCTCTCAGGATTTTTTTTGAAGGCTGATGGCTAGCATGTGAGTATTCACATGGCCTGGCTTTGTGCCCAGGTCGGGAGCCAAGGCTTCCTGTGCAATGTGGGCTGTCAGGTGCCTCTAGAGGGCATTCATCACCTGATAGTGCCCTAGTTCAGGTGCTCTGATTCACCTTCCGGCATGCCTTTCCCTTTTCATTGACTAAATAGAGGGCTCTGTATGTTTCCACATTTAAGCCTCACTGCTGCGCTTTAAGTTAGGTGATGTCAATGCTTCCTTCTCTTATACAGTCAGTTACTTGAGTAATTTTCAGTTTTATGACTATTGCACCTCTTTAGCTTTAATGTTTATTTATACAGTTAAAGATCATTTTTGTGTCTTATGTATCTTTTGGTTTATTTTATTTCTTTTCAGGGTTCTCGGCTTTATTTGTGATAGTCAGACACTGAGGTACAGGATTAAAGTGACGTGTTCTACCTTAGTTTTTGTTCTTTACAAGTTTCCTCCTGATATCCTTTTCTTAGGGTGGTTAGTTCATGTAGTAGGTTAAGACTCTTAACTTGAAAGCTTTAATGCCTTTCCTTGGGTTGTATGTTCCAGTTAACACTCTTATTTGTGGAATAAACCAAACTTTCTTTTTTGTGTATTCAAGTTCTTGAGCCAATCAACTCCTTTAACTGATCTCCTTTTGCATTTGAGATCAAAAACCTTAGTTATAGACTGCCTTGTGTCCTTCTTCAGTTGATTCGCAATGAAGGTTACTTACTTTTGCCAGCTTTTCTTCACTGCTTGCAAAAACTGAAGCTTAAGATAACAGTGACTTTTTGCTGTAGAAATCTGTAGGAATATCTGATTGTACAGTGTGTTTCTCTTTCTGTAATCAGAAGCCTGGGAAATTAGTCTCCGGAAATAAAAGTTATTGCTCTACTTACAAGAAGAAACTCTTTCCTCCTCAAGTATTAGAGGATAGATTTTGGAGCATGTTTCATGGTATGCCTCTAAGTCGTCTAATATAATGAGAGGAGGAAGAAGCAGTGTAATGACTTCAGAAGTGTATTTCCAGCTATACAGTCATGTTTGATGAAGTCATAAATCCAGCCTGCCACTCAGTTATCCATGCAAACATCTTATTTCTGTCTGCATTGCTTTTGCTGTGTTTCAGAACAGATGAGTTCATTCAAAAGACAATCCGTGAAAAGTTTGCTCACTGCACGGTATTGACCATCGCACACCGCTTGAACACCATTATTGACAGTGACAGGATTATGGTAAGACAGTTAACTGCTTAAAAATCCTAATTCTTATATCTGTGTTTTTTTCTGAAGAAGGGTAATGTTACTGATTCTTCTTAATTTTGATCCAAAAGTCGGCAGAGGTTTAAGTTTTTCTTTAGACTTGTCCTAGTTAACCTAGTTACTGTGGTCGGCAGCTCATAAAACTGTTGAAGTAGTGACCTGAAAAGGCTTCTTCTGTTGTCTGGCCCTGTGGTTTCCATCCTGCGAGGCATGAATCCATTGCAGGTGAGGTGCAGCAGCAGACCTGAGCAAATAAACGTTGCCAGCACTAGGAGCCTGTGAAGACACACCCAAGAGGCTCTGGACAGAGTCAGCTGGATACGGTCAGGTTTATTAATTCAGTCTCAGTGGGCTGAGGGAGGCAGTGACAATAGTTAGTGGTGTGAGATGTGGGAGGAGGAAGTGGTAGAGGTTCTGGGGCAGGAGACATGGAGGTAAAGAGGCATCAGCTGCCCTTGGGCAAGGGTGGTGTTGGTGGAAGTGGAACTAGACTGGTGAGGTAATGAACATGGCCAGGTTTCTAAAACAAGGTTCAGACTGAAAAGATGAAGCACCACCGATCTAACACCTTCTGCCATCTTTGTTCCCAAAAGAGTAGCGATATACTCTGCCACTGTGAATTACCCTCTCTGCCACCTTGTCTGCCCCACAGTGCATTGCACACACGCAGAAATTAGGAAGTACTTGCAGTTTGTTTTCACAAAGGCAATGGTCTCCTCTAGACTCTCAGGAAATCGTTCTGGTTTATGTCCTTGAAATGATGTGCAGCCTGCAGTTTTGCAATTTTCTGCAGTAGGAACAGGAGCCCTTTCCATACACTTTTTTTCATAGCCAGTTAATGAAGTAACTGTGTTCATGAGTGAAACTCAAATTTAACTGGGCTTCAAGCAGAAATTACCCTTCACCTCTCAGTGGAAACCTTAAAAAGATAGTTTCTTCGGCTTTTGTTTTGCAAAAATGAAGCCTGTTAATTCTTTACATGGCTTTTTCCACTGGGTGTTCAAAACATTTTAAAATCTGTGTTTGAGTTACAATAGTTGCCTGAAGTAAACAAAATGAAACAATTTAATCTACTGAGGTGAGTGGTGTTCTGAGAAGTAGAATAGATTGTGAACTGAATGATTATAGTTTACTTACGAAGAAAGAAGCCAGCAGAACTGCCATAAGCAGTCATATAATTGGAAGCATTTATCATATAATAAATAAATATTTTCTTCACTGGTGAATGCTTCCCCACAGGTCTAATAGATATGTTGGTCTTTTCTACAACTAAAGTGAACAAAAGACTTGTGAGGAAACAGCCGTGACCTAATTAATAGCTGCATGTGTTTGTTAGTTGTCCAAAGGGGTTTCTTTGGTTTTGGTTCATTAACTACCATTAATGTGTTATGCACAGAATGCTGTTTCCATGAAGATGTTTTCTTAGTTTTACCTTCAATATCATGTAGTTGTAACGAAAACTAGGTGTTTTACTTACTTTATTTTTCCAAAAATCATTGGAACAAAGCATAGAAATAGCCGTTCTCCCCAAACTGCTCGGTATTATTACCAACTATATAGCTACTCTTGCATTTTTAGAGTCTGTACATTATTCTTAACCTTATGTTTTTTTCAGTTTAGTCACTGTTAAGATTTCCAGTTTCCTAAAAATCCATTTATGTTCATACATTGTCTGATACAGTCTTTTTTTCAATGCCTTTAACAGCCTTAGAGTACTAAGGGACAGATTTGCAAGATGTCCCTTTCAGTCCGCAGTCAGTAATAACTCTTAAATATTTTCCATCTTTTTACATTGCTCCATTTTGATTTTCTTACATTTCTGTAATTTTGGGGGAGAGCGAAGGGTGAGAAGCAGAGGACAAAAAGGGAGGAAACCCAACACTTTTCTCCTTAACAAACCCATTTTCTTGATATCCTTATTCAGTTATTGATTCTGTTTCTGGACAAATCAGAAATATGATTACATATTTAAAATGATTGGAGTTATGACAGGTGCATTTTTGTTACACTTTTAATTACTTGGTTTACTCAGGCAGGTAACACCTAGTGGGATTATAGCAGAATTTAGGAAGAATAAGAAAGATGTTTGTTAAAAATGCAAGAAAAAATAATATTCCTATAGAAGACTAAGTATTAATTGTTATTAACTGTTAACAATTAAAATAACATTAATGGAAAACTAATTATTTATGTATCACAAAAGTTGAGAATACTCGGCTGAAGAAAGCTTTCAGTGTTATTTTAAAATTTGGTTAGTCAATAATGTGTTTTAGTAATTCACAGATATAGCTCTTTTGTAAGAGTAGAAATAGACAAACTGAAATGCATTGTTCTTCCCTTAGCTGGTGTTACTAAAAACCCTGGCTTTGTTTCTCCTTTAGCTGAGACCTCTACGTACAATAATGCCTTTGTCTATAAGCCATCCCAAATCTCTGTTGTTTGCTATCATGGTAAGTTTGTTAGAAAATGAGGGAAGAACAACCAAGATGGGACCTGAAAGTTGGAATATTAACAATTGTCTCTTGGCAAATAATGAGTAAAATTATTTTTTGAACAAATTTGAGCAAAGTTGTTCAACTCTCTTAACTCAATCACAAAAGTCCAAGCTGATTCCAGAACAAGTATACATGACTTGAACATAAACTAGGTTATCCCTTCCTTCCCATTGAATCAGATTGAACGGAACTTCAGGAGGTCTCTAGACTAACCTCAGGCTCAAAGCAGGATCAGCACTAATTTCAGATCAGATTGCTCAGGTCTTTTTCCATTTGAGTCTTGAAAACCTTGAAAGACTGATATTCCACAACCTCTGGACAACCTGCCCTAATTCTGTATTAACTGCCAGGAAATCTTGTTTTTGTTATATCCAGTTGAAGCCACCCTTCTGTTTATGGGAATTGTCTCTTGTTTTCCCACTGTGTATTTCACTAGAGAGCCTGGGTTTGTCTCCTCATTAACTTCCATGTAGGTATGGGCAGGTTGCTGTTAAGTCCCATGAAGCCATTTGTTCTCCAAGGTGAACAAGCCCTGGCCTGTCAACCTCTCCTCACAGGTCAAGTACTCCAGTCAACTGACTGCCCTGGAGACCGTGTTTCAGGCTTGTTCCAATTCACCCTCATCTTTCTTGTACTAAAGAGTCAAAACTCATCAGTATATTCCACATGTAATCAGATGAGGGTTGAATAAAGCCAATTCCCTTGATCTGCTATCGTGTTGATACTCAAGTCACACTGCTTAAATCCTGCTAGCTTTCTGAACACCAAAACCCCACCACCTTTCCAGCATAGCTGAAGCCCTGACAGTTACTCCTCAACTGGTACTGATGCAGGAGGTCAGTCCATTCCAGATGCAGGACTTTTTAGCTGTCGTTGTTGAATGTAATGTTCATGTTGAATGTAATGTTCATGCCTGTCTAGGTGTAAATAGCTTTGAATGTCCACTTTGTCTAAAGTGTATTGACTGTAATATCCAGTTTGGTGTTGTCCGCAAGCTTTTGATTTAGTTCAGTTTAATTGCTGGTTAAAGCCGAACTTTCCCAAAGGAAAAGGTTTACCTTAAGAGTTAATCCAAACATGTTAAAAAAAAAAAATTAGAACACAAAATAATTTCGAGAAAGTCCTGAGAAAATGTCAAGTTGGATGAGTATGGAAATAGGAACTGAACGTGAACTGTTGCATGTCTGCTCACACCCATCCATAATAACAAGTTCTATTTTAGAAGAGAAGAAAAGCCTACTTGAAGAGGAAAGAAAGGAAGAACAGAATACATTTTATATGACTGTAGACAAATCTGGCCTCAGGAGTTGTTTTAATTCTCGTTTGTTCCATTCCCAAAACCATACCTCTGGTTTCATAATCCAGGTCACGCCTTAAGAGTATTTCCATTATATCTGTCTTAGTGATAAATACATTTTATCAGAACTTCAAACGCTTAAAATCATTGAGGGAAGAGCTGTATTGTGTAATGTGATACTCTCTAACCCAATCACCTCAATGAGTAATACTACATTGCACTTGCATAGGGCCTTTCATCTGGAAATTGTAACGCTCTTTACAAACATTAATTAATTAACTTCAAACACCTGGGTGAGATAGGGAAGTATCCATACAATCTTTGGAACCAAAGTTGGAAAGACTTGTTAAGTCAGGCCATCAAATAATACTACCATAAAATTATAATCCAGCGGTTTTCAGACTCTTTTGTTTTTTTCTTTTCCTTCCCTCTATGCTGCTCCAGAGTCTCACAGGACATTTTCTCATTCCTTTTTCTTCCTTAGTTTGAGAACCCAAGTAGTAACTACTCCCATCAGGTGCTAGCAGTACCCGTTTTAGCTCTTTGGCACAGGCTACTCCCAGGCCACCCTCCTCCCTGGGAGAAGGATGGGATAAATGCTGCAGTTGCCTCTTGTGTGATGGCAAATCCTGGGAGAAAGTCAAACCAGGCTTGCTCTGCTGGCCCCTCATTCCACGTAGCTTCACCACCACCACAAGAGCTGGTTTCCTGTCCTATGCTGTGGTGAGGGCCTTTTACCTAAATTGCATCTGCAGCTCACTAAGCCCAGCCAGGAGCAGCCTGGGGCAGACAAGAGGCACCACTCCCAAGACTTCCACTGGGATCTCGTAAAATCCCTATCACACACTACTCCCTCTCCTCTCTGCTTCCATCTCCAGGTTGAGAAATACTTTTTAGAAACTGTGATTTTTACAGGGGGGAAAACAGAAGCATGCAGAAAATGAGGCTCAGGGACATAATGAATCAGTAGTAATTTAAGTATGTGCATCAGGCAAGAGCCTGCTGCGGTTGTTTACTCTGTGTCCTATGCCATGGTCTCTCTACAGGAAACCCACAGAGCAGTCAAAACTTGTGCATTTTCCAATGACAAGGATGTTTCTCCACAGAGACTTTTCTTATCAGTGCAATACTTCTTTGAAAGAGAAGCTCTTTATGCAAGCGGAACTTGATCTAGTAATTAAAAACTGTCATTCAAATTGAAAGTTTTTGATTAAGAGAATCATGGGAAGAGATATGATTTATTTATGGGAAAACCTGTTGTGGTTACATTCTGAAGTAACTAATATTCTGGGTAACAATACAACATACTTCACAGCCAGACTTGAGTTGTTTTTTTTCATCAGTCAAAAATTACTTCCCACGTCTTTCCGGTAAGCGTACCATGTTCAGTTGTTCCCATTTTTCTAACATTACGTTATGTTTACCATGGTGAAACATCTGAGCCTCATAAATCAGGCACCATGTTTCATACACTGTTTGATTTACACCTACTCTTGGTGGCAATCGGTCCACCACAAGTAGGTGTAAACATCTTGAAAGGAAAGGAGAAACTCTGGAGGGAAATTCAGGCAATTTGTATAGTGAAAAGGGGAGTCGCCTACATGTAGGCAGAAAATGCTATGCAGTAGGCAAGGTCTGAGCAGTGGTGTCTCTCTGGAGTTCTGGTATCTGGACCCAGTAATTCCACATTAGTATGCTTCATCTATCCAGTTGGAGATGAGGCGATGGTGTTAATAGACACCTAAACGAACACGATAATGATGGCAATGCTGCCCTTCCTTAGCATGCGAATGACAGCATTCTTCCAGGAAGTGCAGAAATCTGTTGTCCTCTGTCTGTGGAGGTCTGGATGCAATGCTCCCTGTTCCCAGGAAGGCATCATATCCACCAGCATACACAGGGTGGTCAGCTTAAGGCCAGTCTCCACCCTTTCTTTTGAAGAACTGTGCTGCCAGAAATTCAAGAATCATGGAGCAAGAGGGACAGTAAGCACGAGGGAGCCTGAAGCTGCAACCCAGTGAGAATCAGAGCTCTTGAAAAAGCGGGAGAGCCCCAGCTGCCCTACGGATACCTTTCCATGAGCTTTCACTGCAGTGGCCCAGCTTCTGATTACAGGTGCTGAGAACACAGGAAGATAGTGGTGGCACATTTAAGTTAGTAATGCTGAGATAAAGCTGTAAATGCTCTGGTCTATTGGCTGTTCGTTTGGTGGCCTTTTTTACCATTTATTTAAATACCTCTGCTGGACGATTGATGTGTTTTACAGTGAATCTTAGACATTCTTTTTAGGGAGGATTATGTAAGTCATGAGTTATAGAAATACACAGTTCTAGTTGTCAAACAGTTCTTTATGGAAACTGTATATGATGCCATTACTGTTGTCTCTCATCTTCTAGGACTTTTTCTTTGGTAGAGAGCTACCTGCTACCAGATACAGGTCCTTAAGTGCGTAAAATATCTGAGACAGGTCAATTGGCAAGACTATAGATTTTCCTGGAGGCTGAGATGGTAAAACATTTAACTTCCTGAAAAGTAGAATTAGGTCTGCATTCAGTGTTGTTGTTCAGTCCTCCCAAATGCTAAAGTAGGACAACTGCAAGGGTATAAAATTGTTATTTTTTTTTGTCCTGTATACAGTGCTGAAAGAGTTTTTGACCTTACATTAACCCAGTATCCTGAGTGTGGTGAAATACTATTGCAAATTATACTTCTACTGTTGAAGTCTATTCTGTAAAAAGAATAGGGAGCTTAGTGGATTATAATAGCTTGAGTGAAAGCCAGTTTTTTTAAACTAGGAATCGGATCTCCAAAGATATTTAGGCATCTATTTCTTCATAGAAAACTTAAAGTGCCTTGTGGATCTGAATTCACTAATCCACAGTAAAGTCGCCACATTCATATCTGTGCACCTGCCATTGTTATTCAAATGGAACAATCACTAATAAAATTTCTTTTTTGTCTAAGACTCTGAAAATATGGTCTAAGGAATATTAGACCTAAATTTATTACTCTTTATTCAACCTAAGAAAAATCACAGTTGTGCTGTGGTGCCAAAGTTCCTTGGATAAAGAAATGTGAATATAAGAATATGAAGGATAGTCAGAGAATGGGACCTGCGTGGAGCAGAAGTTTGGAGTTAATGGTGATTGCTGAGGTGACTTGCAGAGGGGAGGTAAAGGAATACTTGGTCTCAGGATGCTTAAATATCAGTATCGGTATGTGCACAGCAAAAACATTGCTTGTGTGCATGTGCTCTGTAAACTTATCAGGATGTCTAGATTTTCAGGTTCTGAACAATTACGGGTGAAAATTTAGGAACAATCTCACACTTACTATAAGTACTGATGAAATATTTGGGGGGGACTCTTAGGACTTTTCAAGCAGTTTCATCAGACACTGGGTGTGATTAATGCCGACCTAACTTCTTGACTCTTGGATGGGTTGGAGGCCACCTGACCAGCTGAAGGAGACAAAAGGACTTGGGAACTGTTAGGTTTCTCCTTTCATTTGGTAACTCAAGACTTGCAGTGTTTCTGGAAGAGCTGAGCGTTTATTAAGTTATTTTTCAGAAATGATAATTTTGGTTTTGAATATGAAAAAAGGTGATTTCCACCATTCTCAGATCTTCTGAAATTGGATTGATGCTTAAGCAGACCACAAGGGAAAACTACATCCTTCCATGTTCTTTCTTGGAATTTAATAATTGAATTGAAAAAATATTAACAGGAAACACATTGTTTTCAAAGCTACTTTATGCATCTTTAACGTTAAGAGAAGATATTAATTTTTAGGTCATGTTTTGCATAACATACTGAACTATGTGCCATGGTCATATATCAGAGCAAGTATTGTTGGCTGAAATAAAGTGTCTATGACAGTTGTAAATAGCACACCTAGCACAACTGTCTTTAAAATGAGTCAAAATCCCAATGAGCTTGAATAAGTACTAGGATTGTTGATTCTCTTTGCCAGTTTTAAACCACACCTCTCCAAAACCTTGGCATCTTTGAGTTCTTAAGAGCTGCTCCCAATTTCAAGAGGGCTGCCCGACCAGATTCTTCTTTTGCCTAAATAAAACAACTAATTATTGCGGCAGTACTTCAGCTGGGAGCATTCAAGTGAAGAACTGGATTTGAATTACTGCAGGAAGTAAAGCCAATGTTTGATGAACCTTGATCTCATTCATGCGTTTGTGTGTGAATGTGTTTCCATCAGCATAAGGACAGAACGGTCAGATCGTGTTTCTTTAAAGACAATGGTATGGAATCCAGACTATACTAGAAATACTAAGACATCTCAGAGAATGATATTTTTTGCACTTTCAACAATACTGTATTACTGTTCAAAAGCAAATTACCACTGAACATGCTGATGGCTGATGCTTTGAGGTCTCTGAGAAGGTAAAGTGGTGTGTGTGGCAACTGAACCACAAGTTCATTGTCATCAGAAACTGATAAAACCAAGAGCCATGACCAGTCATCTGCAACAATATTCCTTAATCTCTTGAAAAGTGTAATATCCTTGCAGCTTGTCTAATTTCCTAAACCCCTCAAAAACGTTATTAAAGAGTGGGATTTCTTAAGCTGAAGTGTATCTTCTGTCACTTCAGGGCTATATTTGAGTCATTCTGCAGCCCCAATTGAGAAATGTGACTTTACAGTAATGGAAACAGTCATCAATGATTGACTAAGAGGGAGTTTTGTCAGTGTATACAGTTGCTGGTAAGAACTGGCATGAGGTCCCTTCATACTCACTAAGGGAAAGGTAGAATTTGCACTAGTATATCAGATGTTTTCAGGGGAGGAAACTGAGCAATAGAAGAAGCATAGGCAGTGACAGGTTAACAGACTTCTTTTCTTCAACAATATACAGAAAGAGTTAATATCCAATGATTATCAGTAGAATAAGACTCATTGCTACTTACATAATTGGTGTTTTCTTCTCACAACATTCCAGCCAGCTTAAAGTGTCAGATGGAGAAAAAGAAAGCAGATTTTTAAGCCTTTGCAAGGAAAGTAGAGATAACTCTTGTGGAAAAAATTAACAACCAATGTTGCATGCTCAGTTTTCCCTAAGTTATAGCTCAAGAATAATTTCAGTTTAAAGAAATTCACTATTTCTGGTTAAAAAACAAGATATCTGAAGTTGCTTTTCCTGTGAAGTGGGGAAGTCAGTGGACAGGGCAGTAGATATCAAATCCCAATGACAGATTTGGCATTGTTACAGAAAGTTAAGTTCTGATGAGGCGAAATATTTGGAAAGTCTGAAAATAATAATTCAGATTATAAGATGATAAACACCCATTTGTGCTCTTCTTTGTTTGTACACATGATGTATGAAATGTACATTATTTGATGCCAAACTTGTCTGGAGTTACTGGCAATTTGTATAGGACCCCTGAAAGATCTTGAGGAATGCTTAAATTAAACCTGAAGACTGAAAAACCAATCAAAAAAACCTCCCAGAAATGCAGCCAAAAAAGCCTCCACCACCAAAAATTCAAAAAAAAAAAAGACAAAGAAAAATCCCTTAAAAATAAAAAAAACACCTTTAAACTGGTTCCTGAGTCATATTTGTAACCTTCTCAATGTTCTCCAGTGTTTGCAAACCTGTTTAGATATGTTAATATATATGAATAATTTTTCAGAGAAGTATGTACATGTTTCTAATCTGTTTCGACAAACCATATTGAGATGGAAGAGACAGAACGTGCTTGCATCTGAACTTAATGCCAACTGGAGCACAGGCTGTGGACTCTTTCCCACAAAGCTATGTATTCTCTTGGGTAAATGTATTTCTTATAATATGATGTAACCAGAAGCATCTCCTGAATATTCTTCTCTTCCCAAGACTTTATTGAAGATCATCTTGATGTATGCTCTCTTAGGAAAACATTGTCCAAAGTTGTACTCCGAGTGGAGTTTTGAACTTTAATAATAATTTTGTTTGGTGATGTCTTCTCCAAGTCTAAATTAAATCAGATGTATTCCCTAGGAGATAATTTGCTTGAATTATTTTCCTTTTGAATAGGAAATAAAAACATTTATGATCAACTCTTAAATGTCCCGTTTTCCCTCTGGCTTCATGGTGAACATGAACGTGAATAGCAATACTAGTCAGTCCTCAGTAATAATTGAAATAAATTCCCATGCCCCCCTCCTCTGTTGCTGAACACTTCCAACCTTAGACTGTTTTTTTCTCAGAATGTTTTATAACTATTGTTCTCTTGACTTGTCTGCGTTTGTTGCTGAAAATTAGAAAATGCAGGATTTAGAACTTTCTTTTTTGTGTCTATGGATAACCATACGTACATGGTCTTTGTTACAGCATCTTTAAAGGTCTATATTCCTTCTTTTTCTGTGGCTAATGGTCTTTTTCTGTGGCTTATATTAATTCATAAAGAAGATTTTAAATTCACTTGCAAAATGAATCTGGTTTTCCAAAGTCCTGCACAACAGAACAATATAGATTAGTTGCAGAAATCATAAGGGAGAAAGGTGCTGTTCTGGTTCTGTTGCCTAGAGTTCTGTTGGAATCTGAACTACCTTGATGTATTATATCCTCATCATTCATTGTTTCTCTCTCTTTTTGAAATTGATTTCTGATTTCCTTTTCACCGTTTTATGTTTTGGTTTTTGTCTTCCTTCTCATGCTTTTTTTTTGCCATAGATAATACAGTAAACTATGAGACCATGGAATGGAAATACTGCAAAGTTTAGATTTTTTCTAGAGGTAGACCTAGGAAGAGTAGAGGTGGGTATCCTGATAGGCTACAGATGAGGCAGAAATGGACAACCATTTTATAGTTGCCAAATCTTAACAAATTCAGTTCAGCAACATTTTTGTGGCATAAGCAAATAGTCCTTTTGTGCTAGCTTGAGTTGATATAACATATGAATGGCTAATACTCCATTTTCATGCTTGCCTTTGCAGGTCAGTCAAATTCCAATATTACTTTTCTGTTTCTCTGTCTCTTCCATGCCATGCCATGTTTTTAATCCAAATTTCTGTATAACTCTGTGCTTCCATGTCAAACAAAGTGCCCTTCAAAACTATGTTTCCTTCTACCCAGCATGAAAATTTCACAACTGGGATAAGCAGTCGCAGCCCCAGACTATTCAACCAGGATGAAACATGACATGGAGTGAAATTAGGTGTTGTGAGAGAATTTTGGTCAAGAAGAGTAGCATTTAAGCCTTTTATGAACATAAAATGTAGGAATAGTGCTGCTTGAGGAAGGATAGCTGTTAGTAAAGAGCAGTTTCACCTTATACAAAGAGGTGAGGAAGTTCCATTGAATAAGAATTTTCCAATTTTACATGATCAGCAGCCAATTTTGTAAATTTTGTACTGTTGGAGTTACTCTTCTGCTTGAGGAGAGAACGATGAAGTCTTAAGTAATCTGACTACAAAGGCAAGAACAGTGCAAGGTGAAGTAAAAGAGCCTGCCGATGCAAGAAGGTGGAGGATCTGGCCCTGTTTTGCATATGACTGCTTTGGGTTTATATAACTTTTTTGTGTTTGTTTTATTTTGCTCTGAGCTGTTGAAATATTTCTCAGGCAGTTAACTTCCACAAAATGATTATGAGGCTTTATTTGGTGTATTTTACAAAAGGTCAGACCAAGGAATTGAAAAGTTGAATGATTTCTCCATGATCCCCCTCCCTCTAAATCTGCATTAAAGTCTGTAATGAAATCCTAACCTGATGCAGAGTCCTGTGGTCCTGTGTGTGTCCTACGTAATCACGGTGCTGATCTGATTTCACCAGCTACAAGCTTCTCTGGCTTTTCTGTATCAAGTTCCACTGGTACAACTGCCTTGGAATGCATCTGCGTTCAATTCAGTCATATTGTGAAGTGATAAGCATTGCATGCAAGTTGATCAGAAAATATGTGGCTGGTAAACATCAGATTCCACCTTTCCTGAATGATTAGCTGGCTTTTTGAAGTCCTAATGATTTTAATTTGGCTTGGAGTCAGTGAGTAAGAGTATGCAAAGCCTTAGCCAAAGTATCTATTTATTTATTTAAATTTGATCAGCACGTATTTCTTCAAAGAAGAGAACTTATCTCTTTGTCTAAGCGCTTTTTTATAAATGTATAAATATATAAATATATAACTACCACGTACATCAGCTTAGATTCTCTCCATTGTCTCATAGATGACAGCAGTTAGTAGAAACAGTGTTTTCCCTTCGTGAATACGATTTGTAGAGTACTCCTGGCTTGTACAAATTATACTGTCTGTTCAGTTTCTTTTTTTCTTTATTTCAGATTTTTTTAAAAGTAGCACGGCTTGTTTTCCCTATGGTTGTTCTGTCTATTTTCATAACACCAGTTTGGCTTTATTCCACAAGAAAAGGATATGAATAGATTAATGATTTGTTTAAAATGTGAATGGAATTTTTCTAGAGACACAAGTCGCTCAATCTGTCTGTTCATCTTCTGGACTTGACTGTTTAAAACTTGTCAAGAAAGAATAAATCTTTCCATTTTCCTTCTCAGATTCTCTGGAGGAGAATAATTGTCCATGTTGTGGTTGTTTCAGATATTTGCAATATTAATGTTAAAATTCAAATACCACAGTAATATAAGATTTAAAACCGCCTCTACTTTTCTATTGTAGCTTTTTGCTTATGCAAGACACGATGCTTTTGTTTTCTTCCGTAAGGACTGGTTACGTAAACCAGTGGTATGCTGAAAAAAAACACTCAAAGCACCAGAGATGTCCTATGCTGTGCTGCTTCAATTTATTTATTATGTTGAACTGTATATGGTAAATTAATTGATTGCATTTTTACATATTACAGTGTCACAGATAGCGATTAAAATTATATTTATAATTAATCCTTAAAAATTCAAATTAAATTGAATAGGACTAAGTATACTGAAATATCAACATGTGCACAAGTATGCCTTTGCAGGTGAAGTACTGCATCTGTTGTGTATTTAATGAGTATATATTGTGCTATGCAATACTGATTTTTTCTCACAAGCACTTTCTCCAGCTCTGTACCGAACAGTATTGGAAATTGCTTGCCAAGAAAAGTCGTAGTATACACTGGGTGCTCTAGGTTGCAAGCTTTTGAAAATAGCATATTACTTCTTGTGCATACAATATACAAAATTCTTGTGCATATAATTTATAAAATTAGAGGTAACTATGCTGTTCTTGTTAGCGGAGTTTTTACATTTTATATCCAAATGCCATGTATTTAATTGAAGTGGAAGCGAAGGAGCTGGGTGTCTTTTCCCTTGGTGCTGGGTCCCTGGTGTCAAGTCAGCAGCAATCTCAAGTGTGAAATTTTCACACCCATGCAGGCAAAGGGATTAGCTTAGCTGTCCTACTTCACTGTGAGTTTTGTCATTAACGGGGGTCCAGGTTGCTTGGAGATCTGCCAAGCTCTTGGCCATTAGGATGGGTTTTTTTTAAGGAGTTGCACATGCAAAACTCGCGCATCTGAAAGTTTCTGAACAGGACTTTGAATTTGTCTGCAAGCTTATTGGAGTTTCTTCCTTCAGACAGAAGTTTGCAAACTGTTTTTGTTATTTTGGAAGTTGTCCTCGTAATACCTTTTATTAATTTCTTTCCTGAAATAAAGAGCTTCAGTTTTTCAGATCTTTTTTTTTTTTCTTACAAGTATGTACACCACAATTATGGTTTGGGTTGCGAGTCCTTGAAGTCCCTCTATTGTGGCAATATCTTTTTCAACAGTATGCCATGTGTATTCAGTTTTTTATTTATATAAGAGCAAAAATATTTTTTGAATTACTTTGTTTTCTCACATAAATTCTTTCTCCCTTTTCTTAAACTCTGCTTCTCCTAAACATGGACTAAAGTACTGAACTTGCAGACTGATACCCAAATCTCCTTCTTGAGTCAATACCATTAATTTATAAGCCAGTTAAGTATTTGAGTGCATTGCATTTGTCAATATTGACTTTTCCCTGCTATTGTGTTTCTTATTCTTTTAAGTTAGTTAGGTGTATCTGAACCTCCTCTGCTCTAGACTTACCTGCACATTTTTGTCATTTGCAGGTTTGTTGCATTTCTGTTAACTCCTTTTTGTGATAGTAACGCATGTGTTGCTACCACATCTACCAGAATGATCCCCACAATTTCCTATCTTCTCAGCTTTCCACAAAGAAAAATGTACTATTTATTTCTAATCTGTTTTCTGTCCAGGTTCTTCAAAAGTTTTTGTCCCTTGTAGCACAGCTGTTTGGTTACATCAGATACTTTTCTGAAAATCCGTATAAGCCATTTCTCCTTTAGTTTTTTTCTGTTGAATTAAGAATTGTATCAGATTTGTGAGAATTTACTTTTGTTGAAACTGTGGAAAACACATTCTGCTACTGACTTCTACTTGCCTTCTACTTGTCTTCTACTTGCGTTTTAATGATTTCTTTTTTAACTGAATTGCTGTCTTATCTCAAAATATATATGCTAGTCTAAAAGTTCCCTGAATGAATTCTGTAAGATATTTTAAAACCTAAGAGCAATATTTACCACTGTGCAGTCCTTAAATAGTCTCTAGTATAAGAATATTTTCTTAGAGGACACATCAGCCCTTTCTTAAATTTCCTAATGTTTTTGACTGTATGCCTCCTCTGTGGTTTACTGAATTAATGCCTTTTTAATGTCTCTGTTTTTGTTGGTTTTTTCTTCTCCATTCCTTGTTTTTGGGTACCTGTGTCCCTGGTGACATCTCTTTATGTAGAAAGAATAGGTTTGGAGTAAGTATCTTTCTAATATGTAGTTGGCAAAAACTGATGCAAGAAACTGTTTATCTTTTCAGCAACACCCTCATTTTCTTTAATTACATCTTCACCTCCTCTAATCCAGAATACCTACTTGTTCTCCCTTAACCGTCTTGATGGTTATTGCGTGGTTTTTACCCACAGCTGTTTACTTCAGAGCCCATTTTAGACCTCTTTGTTTCTTTCTTGCACAATGAATCTTATAATCTGCTTTGTTGGCTTCAACAAACATTGTATTTCCATATTCCGCATAACTTTGCATTGGATTCCTATAGGTGGAATGGCTCTAGGGCACTCTAAAATTGTACAACGGGTCTACAAACTGCAAAGTGCTATGCTAGTTTGAAGCAGACATATTTCATTTTCAGGATGCAAAATTCATCTTAGCACTTAAAGTGCGTACTTTCTCCCCGTACTTGTAGTCTCTTAACATTTTGGGTTGAATTTCTTATGTTAATACGTTGATTTCTGCTGATTTAACAGGTTTTAGATGCAGGAAGACTGAAAGAATATGGTGAACCTTACATTTTGCTGCAAGAACAAGATGGCTTGTTTTATAAAATGGTGCAACAAGTGGGCAAGACTGAAGCAGCTTCTCTGATGGAAACAGCAAAACGGGTAATTTTAGAAGAAGGGATAAATAAGTTTGTCTCTGCAGTTTGTTTATCTCAAGTTAGCATATTCAGTGTTATACGAGTAAGCCTTTCACTAAAGAATCCATCAACTTTGCAAGGCAAAGCCACCATTTTCAGTGCTTTTTTTTTCGTGAGATATACACAGACATCCAAATGATAAGTGTATTTATGTAGCCTGAGTTGAAAGACTGTTTGGATTTCTTGCATCCTCCTGTATGTACACAAAACTGTAAGTGTAAATAATACATGACATACTCACCTGTGCTGGGCATTGATCTTGGAAAAACTTCCTGTATAAACATGTTAGGGCTGCAGAGTCCAGCATTTATCTCTTATTTCTATGCTTTTAAAACAGCCTATCAAATTTTATTTTGAGATTCAGTACCTGCGCACTATAGTATGGCCTTTGCAGGTGTGATCACATTGTTATTTTTGTACTTTCTCTTGCTTTGTTCTTGAATTCTTGCTCTGTTCCACACATAGGATGAGCAGAGCTCTATTAAGAAACAACTGTTGAATGTTCTTTTGCCTCATTGTTCCCTACAAGGCTCTGTGCCTGATTTACTGCTTACTATTCAAATCCTACTCTCAATATAGAATTATTAATGTAATTGTGAGCGTTCCTCTGGCAGTCAAAGTGTTTAGGTAACATCAATGGATCAATTTTCATAAGATGAGACTATATCATCTCCACTTTTCAGGTGGGAAGCTGAAATAGAGATAAGAAGATAAAAAATTGACCCGTGATTAAGGAACTCATTTTGACTAGCTTTTGGCTTCATTTCTTTTTCTTATTAATGTACTAAAAAGGATGTCCAGAGCAAGATTTTATTTCTCTCAATGGCAATGAAGTTTCAGCAGTGCTTCAGTTAAGAGTGCTCAGTTTGGCAGCAACTTGCTTCAAAGCCATGTAAACTTTACTTTCAGTGTGCAAGTAAGGCACTGATCCTAGGCAAGTAGCAACTAAAGAGATCCTTTTCAAGACAAGAGGCAAAGGTCATATCTCTTACCTCTGTGCTTTCTTCTCCTCAAGTCACTGAATGTGTGGAGCAGAGCTGAGGGAAACAAACTCTAGTCTGTTCCCTGAGGAAATGGGAAGCCAATAGATGGGAAGCAACACATAAAGACAGAGAAAAAAATGGCACGTGCCTGGCTGTTTCCTAGTAAAAATAAATGCAGTTCCAGCAAATTGGAAAAAAGAATGAAAAACTTTGCTGTCTTGAGGGCTACTGGCTCATGTCTGGAGGCTATTGTACTGGACTTCTTGAAAATCAGGGAAGAGATTTCATATTAGAATTTTTTTAGACTACTGAAACCTCTTTTCCTTTTTCAAGAGTTTTTCAAGTGAAGCTTTGTAGCTAAGAGTGTATGCTATGAATTCATGTGTGGCACTAATTGCAGAACTGAGGGAAACAGCTTTGTCCTTAACTAGAGTATGTAATGAGTCCTGCTGTCTCCATTGCTGCAATGCAGCTTCTTATATTTTATTACTAGAAAGGAATGGGTTAGCCATGGGGTTTTTTATGGTATTTGTATAATAATCTGGAGATTATATAAATGGTGTTGAAAAGGATAGCTTCAAATTCATATGACCAGTGTTTGTCTGTAAAGTGAAGGCCGGCTTCCTAAGGCTTGATCCTTGGAATGGCAAGAGGTGAGGCTGTCCAGCTGTCATCTGTAGAGATTTAACCGTGTCGTGCTGTCTCTCCTTCCTTCCCTGCAGCCCTCCTCAATTGCACAATTGTATTCAAAGATAATTCAAAATATATAAAAAAATAATTGCCTGATGTTACTTGCCCATATAGTCATCTGCACTTACCACATCAATGTTATGTGATTTTGTACAGGAAGGGAAGAGATCCAGGAACCAGTCTCTGCTGAAATGTGGTTTGATGAAAAAGTTTGCTAACTCCCAGGCTAGAAGGCAGATACAAGCTTTAGTATCTGCCAAGAATGCAAAATATGGTGCTTATCCACACTCAGCCCAAAAAGTATGGGAATTGAGAGACTATATCTCCAGTCAGCAGCTACCCAGAAGCACAGTTACAGTTCTTTCTGTTTGAAGGATTTGGACATTAGTTCAAGGTTTTTGTTATTGCTGTCCCTTGTGCTTCATGCATAGTTTCAGAGAAGTTGCTTAGTCAGAAAAGCTGATTTCAATGGCTTTTCTTTTTACACTAGGAAGTCTGTTACTTGTATTGCCGATGGTCTCATACATTCCTACTGTGGTTACTAAGAACTGTTTTTATGAAGAACAGCTTTTTTCTGTTGTTAAAAACCAGCGTGCTGCACATAAAAAGAAATGGTAATATGACATATATACATACTTTTCTAAAGGCGTTACAGTGGGTTGCTAAGTAAAATGGTTTGGAATGCGGCCATGCTTTGGCAATGATTATTTGATTTATTGCATTTTGGACCGGAATCTTGCGCAGAACGAACTTGCACCAAGAGCTTCTTTCAGCAAGGCGAGACTTCAAATTCATTTTCCAGTTTGGTATGCATTCAGTGTATATCCTTTAGGAGCACATGAAGAGACACTGCACGTCTTAAATTAGTAGACTAACTTAGGCATCTCTGAAGGAGACTAATTTAAAAAAAAAATCACATGGGCATCTTAGCTAAGTGTTGCAAGATGGAGCTATTGATGGAACCTTAGCACAGGCTTTCAGATTGGTCCAGTGTTGCTCTTTGTAGGTCTCCCTTGGTCACTCAGTACCCACAATTTTTGTCCAAAGCAGCGCAGGCGCAGCTTGAATTGGAGACCGCTGGGTATATACAACAGAGTTGTGCTTATGATTGTGAGACTGTGTTTTAATCTTTGCTTGGTTTACAAGAAACTATTAGAGGAGAAAATCCTATGGGAAAGTGAGGAGTAGTCATCAAACAGTTAAAAAGGGAAGAAAAGCGCTCAGTTATTTAAATAAACAAAAGTTGCTGTGTTCTCCAAGCTCTTGGCAGCATTGAGAAAGGCTTTTCCGCAAGCTTTGGTGGCATCAGGATAAGGCTGGTTTTCTGTCAGTCAGTTTTTGAGTACTTTGAAGGGAAAATAAGGTTTATTTTATTTTATTTTAAAGCCATGACAGATGTGTAAATATTAAAATAGTAGGTGTTATCTTACCTCAGTGATTACTTATAAAAAGGTTGCAACTCTGTTGGCAGTGGAAGAAACTTGTGGAAAGTGGAAGACTTGGGCATTAAATATCTTGAGGGGCTGGGCTCAGGGGAAGAATTGCAATGAGACATTTGAAAAGCAGCTGCTATTTCATTATGTCTCTGGTAAAGTGCCAAGATTTTCTATTAACTTTCCATTAAAAAAAAAAAACACTTTCAAAAGCTACATTAAAAGTATGCCAAAGTTTTGTGTTTTTTAACTAGGAATATACAACGGGGGTTGCTGTCTCTGCAGTGTGTGTGCAGGCAGATGCCTGATTAACTGTCCTCTGTTGCATCTGATTGTGGCTGGTTACTGAGGAATGCCTCTTAACAGGACTTCCAATTCTTTTGTTGATTCAAATCAGACCTTAATATTCTTTGAACCTTGTAAAGATGCATATATCCTGCGTTAGCATGTGTGCACAAAAGACGACAGTGGTACTTCCAGGGATATTTTTATAGAATGACTGTTTCTTTTTTATCTTTAAACATGTATTCATATATATGAAAAGGACATTATTATCAAACAAGCTGAACTTTGTTGACAGCACTCTCAAATATAAATTGGAGAAATGTTTCATAAGCCTTAGTCAAAGTAGTCTGACTATGAGACCTAACTGGTGACATGTGTCAGCTTCAGCAAGATAGTGTATTTTCTGTTTTTAAAGACTCAAACAAAACTTTTCACATTCTTCTTTGGAAAAAAAACCCTGCATTTGAAGTCCTTTTTCACCCAAACACATTTTTAGATAAGAGCACACAAGTCTTGACATTATTTCATTTTGTTATGCGCATCTGTCAAGGAACAGAGATATGATACAGCTACTAAAAACTGATGATTGTGGAACAGTGAAACTTGACAGCATTTCATTTCCTTTATGTTCTGATTATACATTTATCAGGAAACCTGTATCTCTTCTAGTTGAGCTAGAAATTGGTAGAATTCAGTGGCTCAAAGGCTTGGTAAAGAACTGTCCTATTATTTGGTATCATCTTACATTTTAGAGAAGTTGCTTGGTTGAGTCATTGTTAGAGCTTTTGCTTCTTCTTTCATTATTGTGGTTCACTATCCAGAGATCACATTTCTATAGGCCCTATAACTGCTCTGCAGCACAAATTAAATGCTGGGGTATTTCATACATATACCTTGAAGTTTCAATGGTTGTCAATCATAGTTTGTAAAATATAGGGATTACAACCTGATATTAACATCCAAATCCTTTGTGTTCATTTTATGTGTGAAAATGAGAAACCCTTGTGCAGACGCAAGATTTCACAGCTTCTTTGTCATCCTGTTTTTAATTTGTCTCCATGTTTTGAGCTAGTAAAATGACTTTACTTATCAGTTTAATGTAAAGTGATAAAACATATCTATTTATTTGAATTACCAGGATTTGAGTGGACCTACAGGTTGTGAGGGATTTTTCTCACGCTTTGTTATGATGTAAGATCATACAGTAATTTTAATAATTTTTCAGTTGCACACAGTTACTTAATGCCATTAACTTTTCCTTTTGCCATTTCCTGTTGGGATTCTTTAAAGACATGTATTAATCTCTACTCTGTTATCTCCAGCAATTTTATTTGAAACTAAAAGGTGTTTGATGCATAATTACTTACAAAATCTGGTATTTTTCCTAGGTGTACTTCAGTAAGAATTACCCAGAAGTAGTTCAGAATGGTCAGCTTGCCACAGATTCCTCCTTGGATCCTTCCTCAGGATTATGCATAACCGAAACTGCACTGTGATTCCTAATAACCATAACTGTTTTCCATAGAATGTAAAGCTGAGATCATCTAAACTCGGTGACAACGTTTGCAAGTGTCAACGGGAGAGGAAAGGAAGGGGGCGATTTTTTGCACTGGACATCCTTCCTGTTTAATACTGAGAAGAAAATTTTTTCTGTCCCTCTTTCTTTAATTTCAGTGCAATATGTTTTCCTTTCCAACTAATTATGTTTGTACTGCTAAGGAAATTAGGCAGACTTAGTTTTTATTTGAAAGTTATGTGGCAGAGATCTCTTTTATTTAAACAGGTGCAGGACACCTAACAGGTCTAGGGTGCATATTTGAGGCTTAAAAAAAATTGGAATGTGTCCTTTTTCTCATTTGGAAATATTTTGATAGCAAGCAAAACCTACATTTTTTCAGTGTCACTTTAGCATGACAGCTATGTCTAAACAGAGATTCAGTAATGTACAACTTAGTTGTCTAATGCAAATGTCCTTCTACTTGTCAGAAGTAGCTACGCAGGCTGAAAAAAGAACAAGCCAAAAATAGTTTTTCTTTTTGATAGCAAAAAATACTATATACTTTTTTTTATAAAGAATTAAAATAATGCTGTTCAAGGTGCATGTAAATATTAGTTTTATTTTGCTAAAATCCAAATGCTGAAAAATCAGTCTCAATCTTCTGTACTTTAGAAGAAAATTGCCACATTTGCACTGAAGAAATATTTAAATAATTTAACATACATTCCTCTTTTTATCCAGGTTATCAAAGAAAAAAAGGTATTAAAATAACTTGAGGAAACGTTTGAATGACATGTCATTATACCTAAATACGGTGTAGTACAAAGTTATCTTCAACACAACACATTGAAATGTATACATTATTTGCATTTATTGTGCCTTAATATTTGTGCCTTCAAGCCAAAGCTGTAACTGCAGGGTACACAACAAATTCATTAAATGTATGTTAAAAAATATTTAACCTTAGTATATTTAAAGTTTTGCATCAGGGGTTCCGTTGAACTCAAGCTGTTTGAACTTAGCATCCTACCGGAATAGGTAGGAAAATACAACCTGTAGTTTTGAATGGCTGTTGCTGATAGAGGAATGTGGTGAGAGAGAGAGAGGTTTGATATTCATAAGTTATGTCCTGATTCAGCAAAGCACTTTAACACACAAGGGCACTATTCCCATGCTTTAAAAAAAAAACATAAACAAGTGCTATGCTGCTTCAGTTTTTTTCTCATGTTTAGTGAGATACCTACTCTTTGAGGTCCAGTAGAAAATAAATCTATTTATCTTACTATGTAAAGGGCACAGAAGAGACTAGAAGGCAACAGATCTCTCCAGGACATGGAAAATACCGCGCTTCTTAAAAAAAAATACTGAAGATGCTTGCTGTTACCTTTGTAAGACAAGTGTTATTTACTCAACATCTACCCAGTGGTCTAAAAACAAGGCAAACATGAATGTTTCTTATTTCAAACAGTTCTACCAACAAATAACTGATTCAAATATGAAGTTACTGTCTCCTTCCCAAGAAGTTGAGTTATGCCAAAGCCTGTGCCTCAGCGTGACGGCTCATCTAGAAGGCCTTTATCCTGTGCAGGAGTCAGTCCAGCAGTGAAAGGCAGAATCCTCGCTCCCCTCTTGCAGCGTCTTCCCTGCAGGTAGGGTTGAGTGGCTCGCTGCCCTGCTGTGAGATCCTGGGAGAAGAGGGGAGGACCTTTTACTACCTGCAGTGCGACCGGTCAGCTTTCCCTGGTGGGTGGGAGGAAATAACAGACATCAGGTGTTTGATTTTGATGGTAGCATCCTCTTCTGTCCTTAGCAGAGAGTTAAAAAAATGAAATGTTCTTGTCCCTAGCTCTCTTTTGACAGGTTCTGACACTTGTGTGGTGTGTGGCACCTTACACTATAGCAAATCCCATTGATATCAGGGGAACTGAACTTCATGCAGTGATGCACAGCATGACACTTGTGCTACATCTGGTGCTAAACAGCAGACGGTCAGGGACAGTTCCCTGTCCCCAAAGCCATCTTGCACAGATTGGCTCATGTAAGCAGTGCTTATGGCTCACCCTTCCTAGAGCACACTGCCCACATCCACTTTTCTGTGTCACTTGGCCCTTGGTCTTCTCCAGGCTCACGCAGTCCACTTACAGACCTAGCACACAATTATTATCTAGTGTGTTTTGTTGTGGTTCCCTTTTCAATTCAAATTGTGTGAAATAAGGATAGGGCTATTCTGCAGCTCAGTAGAGTAGTGTTTGTATTGCAGAGGTATGTGAAGATGTAGACAAGTATTTGAGCGTGTAAGGTCACATGGGATAATGCTGGGGCATTGTGTAGCACGGAGAAAGTTCAGCCTTGCATGATCTTGTCTGTAACTGCCTTTTTGGACGGAATCCATGGTGTGAACCATGTCTAAACTTCTGCTCACACTTTGTCATGGAGAGACCTGGCTGGAGCGGTCCAAAACCAGAGCTAGGATGAGCTGACCAGTAGGACAGTGTAGACGCTTTAATAGAGTCTGATGCTTGAGCTTATTTATTTACCATTTTGTTGAGCAGTTTGGACATGTCCAGAGTCTGTGTTTTACAGTAGTGAATTCGTTTTATTTTTAAATAAATAGTTTGAGAGTATGGTGTATAATACACTGAGACTTCTAAATACTCTAAGAGAGCAGTATGTTCTCCTGGCCATATACCTTGAGTTTGAATTTTTTGTAGCGGAAGGAGATATGTATGCGTAAACCAAGGGTATAATTATGGTTTTAGTTCATTTCAGTTCTGAAATGAATCTATGGGAAGTTATATTTCAGAGCAGAGCTCCAAAACGCTGGCTGCTGCAGACTCACTGGTATGAGACCCTGACAGATCTAGCTATCAGTCTATAAGCTAGAATTAATTTGATCCTGTAAGCTTTTTGAATGCACACAAAAATGTTAGGTATCTCTGAAAATGCTGATTCTGCTCCTTCACATGTTTTGGCAGGACTTTACTAGCTGTAGGTATCAAATATCAATACAGGAGAAGACAATTTTTACAAAAAAATGACACTTGAAACCCATAAATTGCTGAGTAGAATAACTGATAGCAAGTCATTTGTGTCTGTCAATGGCATTAGATGCTTTTTTTAGTTTAAAGTGACAGAAATGCTTTAATCAGGAAATTGTTTTTAGCTTCTTATATTAGGTTTATTGTTGGTAGTTGTTTTGTTTAAATGACTGTTGATTAAGACTGACTGACCTGTTTAATTTCAGTTGAGTAAAAAATTGCAATGTACCTGAACAGCAAAACTCAGATCAGGGGTGAAAAAGGCCGTCCTTTGGTGAAAGTCTTGCTCTGTTAAATGGATAAATTATCTTTCCAGGAAGGTGTTTTATGTTTCCTTTTAAAGAAAAGTTCAAATAGTTCTAAATTTTCACTTGGAAAATTTTCATGCTTTATTTGGAAATAGCAAAGCTGGTTACTATAAGCTACATTCCTTCCTGGGGATCTTAGAAAAAGGAACTCAGTCTTCTGAGTAATTCAAGCCTTTAAAGTATTTCTTCACCATGAGGTGCCTTAAAGTATTCCAGAGTCTTATTTCTAATAAGTATAGTTTTATACAGTAATGCTGAAAATCATCAGTTACAGAGCTTTGTTTGTTTGGTGTAAAAGACTAGGAACAGCCTCTACTTCTGATCTCAAGAATTGTTCTTCAGACATTCATTTTGGTATGCCTTTACTCCACCACTCCTCAGAAGACCACTGGGAGAGTCAAAACCAACACATTTCTCAAGGACAGGTTATCTTGTGTTTTGTTTGTTTTAAGGGCAAAATTCTTTTAGTGAGCTGAACCAGAGCTTATTTACCAGACAGGTGTAGTCTTCTGCAATTCCATTCGTACTGCCCTTTGGAAGAGGGAACATCCTTTTCTGACCAACATCAGTAATGCTGGTTGCATAAGTGATGTTAACAGGTTTTTTTAACCTTCTGAATGCATGTTTAAAATAAGATTGCAAAAATAAGGGGACAGAAGAGCCAAATGGTATAGAAACTTTCCTGAAAATGCTGATTTTTATGTTAATCTGACCCTTTGAAATATCTCACTTTAAAGCTTGCCTCTTTTGGGGGGGTGGGGTTGGGGATAGGTTGAAATTGCTTATTTCCTGTGATGGTGATGAGCATCTGACACTTTAGCAGAAGAATGTGGCTTTCTGTGTATGTTTTACATTGTGTAACAACGCACTGCTTTTTTCATCATTTTAACTCTGGTTTTGTTTTGGTTTTTTTGCATTCATGTAATAATTTGATTTTCTATTGCTATGGAATGATTTCTTTTGTTGACGTTCCTGTGACAACTCCTGTTGTACAATAAAAGGCGTTTCTCAGAAGCGTGCAGATGTCTGTCATCATTGTGAATGTGTGGTTAAAGGCAGAAATGTTGAGCTCAGCTATAACTCAGATTGTGCCTGAAATCTCCAAACACCTCTTGTTGGCATCACCAACTCCAGAGCTGAAAACCTTCCATTTGGAGGTATAACACAGAATAATGCATTCCACCTTGGCTTAACTTGTCATCTGCGGTTTGAGATCTCTCAGACCACATTATCAATCATTTTGCCTCAATGATGAGGGCTAACAAGTAATCCAAATAGATTTTCAGAAATTGTGATGGAAGAACTACTGCAGTCTCACAAGTGCAGATTCCCTCAAGAAGCCAGCATGGACTGAACTGAAAGCTAGAAATTTAACAGGTGCAGAAGCAAAGTGGGTTAGCAGCACAACTCCAAAATGAGGTGTTGTCTATCTTGTACTTCTGAGTTTGTTGCTTAATTTAACAAGAGACTCAAACTGCTTGTTTCTGACAACTGCTCGAAGTTTCTCCATGTGACTACCAACTGTCTCAAGCCCTTAAATCTACTATTTTGATGCAAGTTATTTAGTACAAGATGAATTGTGCATTTTTCAATAACCCCTTGTGCACCAGTTTCCAGGACCTGATGCAACATGAATTGTCATCTGTCCTTTTATAACATGATGCTGGTATTATGTGTCAAAAATTCCTTGTATTTCTACCAAAAGTCTACCTCACAGCCACCACGCAGCTATCTTCATTGCCTGTAAGTGAATTTGGCTTAGATTGTCACAGCACAAGTCACTCTTGGTATATGCAGTATTCTCCAGGAGCATACACTGTCTGAATGTGTGTGCTGCTCTCTTAGAAATGGGTGAGGTAGATTTATTTGCTCACCTGAAAGAAAGCTTCTGATATATAGCAAAGCCAAAGATGTTTTGTGAATTTGCCTACAAAACAAGTGTGAATTTCATAAACTTATTGTATATAGCTGGTTCATGGATTTGGAGCAATATTAATGTATCAAAAATTGGGGCCATATGCTGACATCTGCAATAAGGTTTCCACTGCCCACACCTTTGCAGCACTTAACTCCTCAAATTGCCTGAAATCAATAGCCTCATCCCTTTTGAGATAACAAAAATTCCCTGTGGATCTTAGCATGGGATCCTGTATTGGCTCAAAGGTACAGTAACCCTGAGGAGAAACTGGATGTGGTCCCACTGCCATTCAGAAACAAGGACACGTTCTGCTCTGGAGGGACTCAGTACAGCGTACTTGGGATCATACCTACTTTCTTCAAACGCTGCTGAGTTAAAAGCTGCACCAGAGCTCTTGTCCCTCTCCTGTGTTGGATATCCTTGTTTTTTAGAGCACACATTCAGGAAGCGGGAGATGGGGATTGCAGCTAAGGAAACCTGAGCTGCTTGGGTCTTTCAACCTTCTGTAACACTCAAGTGTAATATTCAAGATGTTTTTGATGGGAATATTCAGCATGAGTGAATGATGTGGAAGATTTTTTCCTCCAGGACAAATGAAGCCCCAGCTTCAGGTCCCAGCTCTGGGGAGTATTTTTGCATGTTACTCAACAATTCAGTAGAAACACCAGGAGGAGGTGGGGATTCTAGTCCAGGGCTCTCACATTAGCATAGCTTGGGTCTCCCGGGGCAGCAGGATCTGTTTGCTTGTGTTCACTCCTGCTCTCTCACCCTGGCTGGGCAGTGGCAGCCAAGACAGCAGCTCCCACAGCACACAGGCCTGCTGCTTGCACGGTTGATGCTTTAGCTGTTGGGCAGCTCTACAAAAGCAAACATGCTTCTCCTGCCTTCCCAAGGATGCTGTTGCCCTTAGCGTTGTCAGTACCGCGTGGGCCTCTGCTTTGGATGTAACCTGTAACCTGGCTATTCCTATTGCAGCTGCTCCTCATTCAACATATGGACATTGACTCTCCCCATAGACCAAGGTTTTCCTTATAATCAATAAAGCTCCTAACAGAAGAGCTCTGAAATAGTAGCTGAAGCCTCAGCATTGACTATAGCCAGAGAATAAGCTCCCAATTTATGCAGTTTGAATTACTGTATTGCAGCAATGATGATGTCTATCACCTGGCCACTCTGACATCCTGAAGTATGGCTGCTGGATCGTGCCAGGTAAATGAGATTTAAAAAGGAACTATGGTTTTTTTTTATTTTCTTATTTTCTTTTTTTTAACTTTTTTTTAGTTTTAATGACTTGCTACAGGAAATTAAAGTGGGATGCGACAATGAGAAATAATTCCCTTTGTTTAATACCAGTAAGCTTTGTACCTCACAGTTCAAGCACAGCTAACAAACAAAGGAAGGAGTTATTTATCCTGAGAGTAGCCTGAAGAAAGCAAAGCTTGCTGGTGTTTATGCCAGTTGACTTTCCTCACTGAGCTCTGTATTTTGCAGGAAAGGGCCACAATTACCTTATGGCGTTAAATTGAGTTGGGTGGGAAACGCAGCCTCAGATTTATTAGTCAAAATTTCGTTGTCAACAAGAGTTTGCCCTTGATTATTACAGGCGCAGATTTTCTTTTTAACATAAATGCCAGTCATGTATAGGGCAAGTCAAACTGTCTGTTGAAAACATTTCCAGGGTACCAAAAAGAGGATTGTTCCCTCCTCCCTGCCCAGCTGAGAGGAGTTTTGTTTGTTCTGTACCTGCAAGAAGACAGCATTGTACCAAGAATATGGACTGCTCTGTGTTTTGGTTGATTTAACATGTATGCACTTTTGCAGAGTAGTGATTTCTGCAAGTGGAGTTAGGCAAGTAATTCACCGTTGAGTCATTCATGCAGTGAATTAAGTGCCTCTTCCTGCAACCAGGTCATCTCCTGACAATCATTCCTTTTTTTTTTTTTTTTTTCTGGAATTACTCAACAAATCCTTTTGCAACTCCTCTACTCCTCTTAAACATTCTGTGTAGATCACGTGTTATTGTGTGCGGTTAATGTTTATTGATTCTTTTGAGTCATATTCATAATAGAACAGAGAAACTACATAGAATTATCTCTGTATCGGTTGGTGTAAATGTCCATACCTGTGAATTTAAAGTTTTGTTTTCATCTGGTTGGGGCGTGCATGTGTGTGTTCATCTCTGTGAGTATCCATGTTGGTAAAGCTAGATTGACTTGACTGGCATGTCACATCATGCAGACACATCCACCCAGAAGGGAAGGGAATCTGCTTTTTTCAAATAGTTTTATGGAAAAGTCTCTGCTGCCATTTCTAGCGGCAAATGATAGAGACCATGATGGCCTTGAGAGGATAGGAAGGTGCCTCTGCACATGCCAAGAGAGCACAGAGAGCAACAAGTTGCCTGCAGTCTGGTGGGATAGAGCAGGGCTGGAAGAAGTCTCCCTGCACAGGTTTTACCTGCCTAGGTTCTTTATGCATTTCTGCCCTCATAAGAAGTTGCATCAGCTGCTGTGCAGAACCTGTTCTCATTGCTAAAAGCAGAAAGTGAAAGGCATGGCGCTGCTGGTAAACAAGAGCAGATGCTTATCCTGTGCCAGGCATGGCACACTGGCTGGCTGCCTCTGCCTCTGCCTGTTTTTAGTAATCTGGCTTATTTGGGAGAAGGAGAAGCCCTGGTAAAGGAGAAATTTCTAGGGAAAACATCCTAGAGTGCGAAGGAAGCAGCAGTGAGTTTTCTCTCTGAGGTCTCCGTCTTGCAGACAAAAAAAAAGTGGCTCTTTTGTCCTTTTTTTCTGGGCCTGTTCTGGAGCAACAGCCCATGAAGCTCCTGGGTGCTCAGCAAGGAAGGTGTAACAGCCCACAGTGCTTATAAGGGCCTCTTAATGCGTTTGTTAATTGGCTAATAGGGATACCTTTGATGCAGCCTAATGAATGTGAGTGTAACGATTACTTAACAGAGAGATGTTTAGAACATTGGGAGATGACTTTGCTAGGTTGCCAAAAGGAATGGGCAACAAACCAGTTGGAGCTGCTGATGCTGTTGTCACACATTTACCAGAGAGGCTGCTTTTCCTTCCATCTTTTTTTCTTTCCTCAGTGAGCGATTATCTGTTCATCATTTCCCTGGAACTGATATTGAGGCAAACTTCTGTCAGATATTGCTACCTGTAGTGTGACTTTTCATGACTTCTCTTTGGTGGAAGAGAGCGGCCAAGCTCACATTATATTTAAGCCCTATTACTGTAATTGTGGCTACTGTTGTTGGTAGCTGTTCAGAGCTTTCAGTTGCCCATCCTGAGGGGACTGTAATAAAGACTAGCCCCTGCTGTTAAATTGTTTGCATAATTCCTTTTTTCTTTCTTCTTTTTTTTTCCTTTTTTTTTTTTCTGACTGGGAAAGTTGATCTTGCACTGGGAGAAATATCAGCCATCCTAGAGTTTTAACACCTAATCATATCATAACAGAGTGAATCAAGCTGAGTGTGTCCCTCTGCTCTAATCCATTGCCTTGAAGTTGAGGAAAGAGCTTGATTTCCCACTTTGATTTATCTGGATGTCCCTTAATCCTGAATTTTAGTGAGGAACTGATTTATTGTCTAACATCAGGGAGGGGTTGTTAATTCCCTGTCTGCCACCCAGCATGCCTGCTTGGAAAGAAAGAAACCTCCTCTGCTGTAGGTAGGATCAAAACCAACGGATATAAACTGAACTGAAGTCCATGTGCCCGGACAGCTTGTCTTGAAAACTCAACTCTACTGCCACTTAACCCTGTAATTGCCTAGAAACCCTAGAAGCACCTGACTTTTTACGTTGGAGCTTACCCAGGTGCCCACAGCCACACTCCTTGGCATCTCAGGACCAGGCAGCCTGGTACCTCGCACCCACCTAAGTCTCCCTTGCGTGGAGTAAATGAGTATTTCACTTGTTTGGGGGTTTGATGGGCCCTGATAGCCGCACCTGGCACCAACCAATGCAACATCGTGGCAACTCCATTTCCAAAAGATGGCACACATGTGGGCACTGGCAGAATCAGTGGGAGAGGGGCAAAGGAGGACCTTGCTTGCTGCCTCCTGGGAAAGTGCCCTCAGGGACAAGGCTGTCTAGAGGGTCATAAGGGAAAGACCTGCTCCACCCATCACAGTGCCACCTTGCTGGAAGCCTTCCCTAGAATCATGGTGCCAAGGAGAGAGGAGGAAGTTGGTTGCTGTAACTTGCAGTCAGCATGCAAACCTCCTTGGATAACATCCGTCAAGTGAGCAAGGAGGAAGCCTGGGGCTCCCTGGTGACAAGCCTCAGAGCAAGGTTTCAGCATCAGGCACGCGTTCCCTCCTCTATCTCCTCCACCTCTCCCCACCCCAAGCTCCTGAGTCTGAAATTCCTTGCTGTGGAGTGAAGCACTTTCAAAGCAGGGGTGGAACAGGATTCTATGCCCAAGGTAGCCTCCAGCCTGGTTGTTGAGGCACTCTCATGGGATGTGGGAGACATGGGTTTGGGCCCCTCAGGCAGAGGCGGGAGAGGAATCCAGGCCTCCCACTTCCTCAGCATATACTTTGAATACCAAGACATGATATAATACAAGCTATCACCACCTTTTCTTCTTCCTGCTTTGTTTTTAAAAGACTAATCTGTGTAGAGTCTTTTGAAAGAAAGGGCGTAGGTACCCATCTCCAGGAGAAGATTCCAGACAATGGATCTCAAGCAGACAGGATTGCCTCACTCCAGACTCAAGGAACATTTAATGCAAGAGAAAATTGCAGATACACCCTTGCCCTCCACTTTTTCTATCACTTGAATGTAAGCAGCTCCATGCTCCCTTTAAGGTCCCACTGTATCCTGCTGGCTCTGTTGGGTTCAAATCTGAAACACCCAACTTTCACCATGAGTCATGTAGGGAGTCTGAGTGCAGCTCATAAGCTGTTGAAGGTCCGATCATCTAAAAGTCAGGGATTTCAGTGCCCAAGCCTCTCCCAAATCTAACGTTAATTTTTCTAGTTAAATCAGGTTGTCAAATCCAGACAAAATGACTTGCCTCTTTGAAAAAATACTGGGCAGGGAGGCAGGATGTTCTTGTATAATTGCATAAGTAGGTAAGAATTTTTGTTGCTTTGAAAAACTTTAGAAGACTTTAGACTAGAAATAAACCTCCACAAGTAGTCTGAATCATTGCACTCTGTGAAGATTCATTTGAAATTGTCTGGGCCATCAATTCTGATGTAGCTCTTTGGCTGGAAAAGCCTAGACAGTCCCAGATGTCTCTTTGATGCAGAATCACACAAAGATTCAAGTTTCCATTGCTCTGATCAAGTGAAATGTCCCCTACCCTAACTAAGAGGGAAGAAGTCTCTACTTCCCAAAGCATGAATGTGTTGCACATGGTGCCTATTAATCAATGGAGTCAAGTCTGGATCAACATCAACTCTTACAACTTGTACTCAGTGGTGAGATTATACAAATAAAGCTTATGCAAATACAGTTTTGCAACCTTGAAAATTTGACGTGTAACTTGTTTTTAAAACATTCCATCTATGGGAATCTATTTTTTCCTCTCATTTTCTAGGCAGAAACCTCACTCTATGGGGAGGAGGCCATCTTAGCACTAGGGTTTTCATGAAAGATTATAGTCTTTGGCTTATCGCAGCAGATACTCAAATCAAAGGAGATCAGGTAACTAAAATGAAAAAAAAGCATGCCCTTGCTTTTGGAAAGAGAAGTCCCCAAAGGATGGGAAAGCTCCTTGGAGCCCCTTCATTCACATCTTCATTATCATAAATTGCCAGTAGAGCAATCATCAGCATCTGATGATCATTTTCAGCCATTTTCAACTGCGTTAGCTCCTTTTGCTTTTCTCTGTAAGCATTTTTCAGTGTTGATCACTACTACGTGAGGGACACCAGCTTATGTAGAGGGGTATAAGTCTTTCTCTGCTCTTGGAGAAGAAAGCTAGAAGGCAACAAATAGAAACCTTTTCTCAGGAGGTTCTGAAAGGCTGGTGTACATTCGGGGAAGTCTAGTTGCAGACTGGTTGCCCTAGGCCTGGACTGACTACCCAGATATGATGCTCCATGGACTCTTGAGTAGGTTTTGCCAGGTGCTATGATGAGGTACTGCTCTGATACCATCAGGAGATGCTCATCACAGTGAAATAAAAGAAAGAAGGCATTATAGAGGATCATCTCAATACCTGACACTCTTATACTTGGCTAATTTTATCTGTTCATTAAGATAAGGATCAGTATTCAGCTTCTCCTACATTTAGGTCAGCCTTCCAGTACATTTGCACTTGCAAGGGAGAGCTGTTTAATGAGGGATAATGAAACATGCTGCGCATTGCATCATGACTTCTGTGTTAATATCATTTGCACATGATAAAATGCAAATAATATTGACCACCAATGCACAATCACGTTTAATCCTCTGAGCCCACACATACACATGTGCTAAAACTAATCTCCCTAACAGTAAACAAAATATATATGTGCCTCTCTCCATCCTCCTGAGAACATTCATTTTGCCTAAACTACAAGGTGCATGAGCGCTACCCACGCAGCCAAACAAATAGATTGCCAATGGCTCAAAAGAGCTCTGATTCCTGCAGGTACCCTCATTCCCTCTTTGCCGTTCACAGAAACATGACAGTGCTGTGAGACCTTACTGTAGACAGCCCTGTGTTGAATAGCTCTGTCCAGTTGACTCTCTCAATTCATTTTGGGTGTCTAAGACCTGCTTGTCCTTCTGGAGGCACTCTGAATTTCGAAACAGGGATCTCGGCTAAATGGTAGCCAGCAGAGATGCTCAGACTCTTCATTTGTGATTTGTGCTAGTAGAAATGTACCACCACAGTCTTTTTTTTATGTCAGTGTTTTGGAGCTGGAATGAAGTACAAAAGACAAGATATCAAGCTGAAGTGGAATTAGCTAGTGACTAGCCATCTTCATTGAATGATTAATTGTTCCCTAGAGTTTACATGGACCCACATGTATTTTGAGAGACACAGATTAAGCATCCAGTGAAACTTAAATGTATTTTATCATAATTCAGTTGTGGGAAATTCAGATCACAATGGCACAAAAACTTAATCACTTCCATGTATCTTAATACCACATGGATGTTCGTATTTCTGAGAGAAAATCATCTTCAGCTATATGAGAGAGCCATCTCTGAACTGTATGATTTTAGGGACTTTCTGCATCCCTGGTTCCCTGAGAGGTGCAATACTTAGTTTCTATTTTCAATGTAAACAAACTTGCATTAGACCAGGACCGATGAAGAATTCTCTTTGGAAATTTCTCCTCAGCCTTATGAAATGCAGGGTTGCAGCAACTATTTTGTATTTCTCGGTGCTATTGGCAAAACACTGCCTTGGGTTTTAATGATCCAGAAAAAATGCAACAGGCAGCAGTTGTGTGGAGAAACCAGAGTTGTGTAGGACATGATCCTTGGAGAGGCATCCCACTGGTGAGGAAACCCTGAGAAGCAGCTGAACAAGCTCAGTGTCTTTTGAAACCACTTTTCTCTTTTGATTACTTAGGTTTTTATTTCAAGAGGGCTGCTTCATGAAGCTAGTAAAATTTAGCTTCACAATGCCTACCAGCTGAGTCTCCCCGTGGACAAACTTAGGAAACAAGGTTTGCACTCAGAAGCATCCTGGCCTTTCTCACTAGCTAAGACTGATGTTCACAAAGCTGATCAGAGAGTGCTCAGCATTAAATACATATGTGCCCTTTAGACACTTCTTCGTCCATTTGAAGCTTGGGAATATAGCCCTGTGTCTACCTGTAATCACATTATATTCCTACAGCTGTCATAAAGGGATTTTTTATTTAATATCTGTGAAAGCAGCTATTATTCAGTATTTATTGTGGATTCAGTACCTTAGCAGCTGGTATTAGAAAGCAGAGGCTGTGCACCCAAGGTACAAATGAGCGCAAGCACAAGGGAAGCATCTCCTCAGAGCAAACCAGGCAGCCCACCACCTGTGCTTGAGGCAAGGACCTGAAGAGACATGGCCTTCTCACAGCAGCTGAATGCAGATGGCAAACACTACTTGAGGATTATACATGTTAGATCCTTCACTTGGGCAAAGCCTTGATTCCACTCACTCTAGCGAAGTCAAACTTGGATGAATCAGCCTCCCTCAAACCATGCAGCCTGATTCACATGCTAGTAATCCAGCCTTTCCTCGTTGCAGAATAACCAGTGTAAGCTCTCGCTTGCCTTTAGTATCAGCTCTGCAAGATCATAGGTGAACCTCAGGGGTGAAGTCACGGCCCTTTTGAACCTTGGCTGGTGGGAGTGTACCCTGGATTACTCCAGACAACTGGACTTGTAAGGATGAGGCCATGGATGCAGGGGGGTGAGCCTGTGCTCCGGAATAAAGGGCATAGAAGTTATGTCTGTACCAGTAAGTTAGAGGCCTTGAGCTCTGTGAAGTGAGTGCATCTCCTGGCATGGCTTTGGCCCATCACACCTGACATCCTCCTAGGTGGCACAGGGCGTAACATGGATCAGGCTCCGCTCTTCAGGGGCCATGTGAGTGATGCCAGGTGTTTTGGAGAGGAAAGAGAGTTTAGCCATGCATCTGCAAGTTGTATGTGACATAAAAAGGATTTGCCATCCTGGTGCTAGAAACTTCTTTCAGAGCTGGTATGCAAATATACACTAGACTGAGTGGCATGAACATGTGATACGTACATGCACCTATATATATATGACACATATATATACACCTGCATGCACACACTGCAGTTTTATGCAATACCCAATTTTAATGCTGTAATTACCTATACTGTAGACTGAAAACCATGGCCTGTTGTGCTGTTTCTTTTTTTTGGAGACAGTAGGCCGAAACACACTATTTTTAATGACTCTCCCTTTCTGAATATCAGTGGGCTACAATGCCCTCAGCACAAGATCCTTGTGAGCTGGTTTTTCTCCCTCAAGGATGATGGGACTGGGGTGAATAATCATAGTGCTACAGCTCCTCTACATTTTGTTTCTGACCAGAGTGGAGTTGCTAAAGCCTAGCTCCAGCTTCCCTCCCATCACCACAACGTCATGTCCCAGGTACCCTCTTTTTTTAACTGCCTTTTGTGTAATTCTCTGGACTCCTCTACAGCAAAGACTCACTTACAGACAAAGAACACTAGCATGCTATTTGCTGAAATTCTCATGGATGAGAAAATTAACACCCCTCCCCTTTTTTGTAGTTGCCATGGTCACAAGAAAGGAATTAAAGCATCAAAGCCTTCCATTTCCTGATGATGGATTAAGGAAATTATTAATTTGTCTTATAAAAAGGCAGGTTGTGTCTCTGCAATTAATGTTAGAGGGCCCTTCATGAGGGGAATTTCAGCCTCCTGGGCGGAGACGGCTAAAGCATCTGCTTATTCACCAGTTTAGACAGATAGGGCTGCTACAGGGGTTTGTGCTGTACCTCCTGCCTTCATTAGTCACCACAGATAGGATTTGGCTGCCTAGGCAGTGGTTTCTTTGGGGCATAGGATTAAAAATTCATATTCCCTTATAAATTAAACCCCCGCTTTCTTTCATTTTTTTTTATGTTCTATCCACAGTCTCTCATGATTTTTCTATTGCAGGATGAGGAAGAGGAAACTTAAAGAAAAAAGCTACTTACATGTAATTGTCTTTGAAACATTCCTACTTATCCCTTACCCTGCATCTACCTGCTGACAATATGGCTGTTTGTATGGGAGCTCTTTACAAATGTTGATTTTGTAGTGGGATGCACCTCAGAGTCGAGCATAAAGGCTCAGTCCCATGAAGACTTTCTGATAGATCTGGGCTTCTCTTTCTGGCTCCATCTCACAAAGTTTCCTGTTAAGATGCCCCATCTGGAGTTTCTACAGGGAGCAGCTGAAATTTCCCTTACCTTTGGGGATACCTATGCTTGCAGGACACAACTGGGAAGAAGATGTATTACCCTGATTGCTTTTGTTAGAGAAAAGTCTCTCTTTGGCTTCACCATTTCCTATTTTTTCCTGAAAATTGTAGAAAATGTGAGTGTTTGCTCACTGTTTGGTAGTGGACAGGCATGGCTGGACTTGGTGATATCAAAGGTCTTCTCCAACCAAGATATTCTGTGATTCTATGAAATTAAAAGAGGACAAAAAGGTGCACCAAAATATGTAGATTTTCATCTTGAGACTCATCAAAACTCACTTGACTCCACAGGGAGTTGCATTGTCCCAGGCTTCATTGCAGCAGACTCTCTAATCAAAAAGGTGTTACTCCAACCTTCCACTGCCTGCAGCAGTGTTGTCTGATGACAGAACCCAGCACTCCACACAGACTCTTTTAAATTCATCCTTTCATATTTCTTCTTGGGGCGTTCAGGTAATTTGGCCCTTTTATTTACTTGAGTCCTTTTTCTTCTTCCTGAAAGGGAATGTCTTAATTCTTCCCATTGAAACTGATGGAAGAAAATTGTTGCAGGATAATACCTGAGGAGCTAATGCTGGCTTGGATAAGGGAAGAGTATGCAGTTCTTGTGACATGGAGCGGTGCCTCATGCTAACCTCGTGGCTCTTCCCTTTGATATGGTGTCTCTCAGGTGCTGTGCTTTGCCTATCCTGCCGTGGGAAATGCAGGAACATGTTTGTCACTTTTCCCTATGCTGAAAGGGCACAAAGGAGGAAAGCTCCTCTCTCCCTTTGATCTGCTTTATGGCAGTCCCTTTCCTCTCCAAATGAAAAAAATGCCAGAACTGCTTCTTCGAAAAGCTGAATGCAATTTGGAAACTCAACAGGAGTTTGCATACAAGCCATGTTTCTGTGACTAATACAGTGCTGCTCTCCCAGTGACCACATCCAGACTACACTCAGCCTTCCTATCTTTCTTGAAGACACTGCCGCAGTCAGGAAGGCTCCTTTAGTTGATGGAAAGATATGAAATCCTTGTTCCTGGGCTTGATGGATCTGTAATTAAGAGCTTTAAAAATCAGTGTTGTAACTCCATGAAGGACATTTCTTTAAGATAAAACATGTTGAATGACCTACTACCCTCAGTTGCTGAGCTATAATCCTTAAATTCTCCACTGCTGGGGACAAAAAACATATTTACCTCTACATTTGTGCTACATATATATATATGTGTCATGGGTCCTGGTCATGTTGGTGTTACAGTAGCACTTTTGTATGCAAATGCACCAGAAACCTACAAAGTCTAAAAAAGTAAAATCTTTCACCATGTGTACCCTGGGTATATTTATACATTAATTAAGACCACCTGGAAGGGTTTTATCTATTTATTTATTTATATTTCCTTTGGGCAGCAATGGGTACACAATGAGCAGGGTTAAAAACAGGCCTGAAAGAGTTTACATTCTCTGCAGAAAGCCTTTGAGGACTCAGAAACACTGATGCCATCTATTCTGCCCATGCCTTTTATCGCCAGCTGTTTTGAGTAATTGAATTTGTAGCCCAGGTGGCACCTCAGCCTCTCCACAACAGTTGAAACCAAAGTCTTTTTGGCCATCCTGCAGCAAGTATGAATTGTGCTCTCCTATCAATATTTATTTTCTCCATATATGTTAGCAAAAGGTTATAATGCTTGACATAATCTCTCCTTATACTGTTGTGAGTGTCCAAATGCTGGTGACCATATGCAGACATGCCTCAGTGCTTAAGGTCAGGACCACAGGAGAGAAAGGAGAAGGAAGAAGGAGAAAGAAGGAGAAGCGGATGTCATGCAAAGAGCCTTTGCCCAGGCCACAGTTTACCTTCTATCAAGTGAAGGAATTAAATTTACATTTAAATCCCTTTAAACAGAAATGTCCACCTTCCAATTCAGAGAAATCTGAAAGAAAAAATGTATAACTTTCATCCATCTTCCTATGTCTTTCTGCTCAGACTCCACAGAGACTCAACACACGTGCCTTGGGGAGATTTGCAAATGTCTCCTGCTCCATGGCAGTTCTGCTTTGAGCACCACATGCTTTCTAGGGAATGTGGAGGATGCTTTGTAAGGTATAAACTTTTCTTTATGGCTTTTTTGCTTTCTTGTGTGTGAAGAATCCCAGGTCATGACAGCCTTCTCCACAAGATAGGGAAAGCTGGGATCCGAGTCATGGAGTGACTCGGCTTGTCTTTGACTCCATAGGTGCTACTAATGGAGCATACAGGCATGCATATGTGCCCATATAGGCCTGGTAATTTGCTTCCAGAGGTATATAAATAATCTTTTGGAAGTCTGTGGAAAACCAGGGTGGGATTTAATGTCACTAAACTTATGCTGTGGAAAACTAATTGAGATGAGTTTCGTCCTCAAGTGGCATGGAAGGAAGGATTTGAGATAGAAATCCTGACAAACTGTTCATATTTCCAGATAGCCAAATGAAGAAATGTACAGTCTTTGTTTTGGAGCTTGATGACCAGATCTCTTGGAAGGGTGAAAATTTATTCCTAGAGTTATATTTATATTATTTATATCTAGAGATGCAGTTGGAGTAAATTCCTCTGGGCATTTCCAGCATCTTTTCTTCTGCAATGGCCCAAACCCCTCTAGGAGGGTGCTCAGCTACTGCCAGCGTCACAGCCTCCTCTCCTTTTCCTGTGCTAGGTGCTCAGTTTATATTACATCTACTAACACGCTACAAGATTCTACCCCCCTCCTGAAGTAAGTCCAGTCTCATTTGCCAAATTTTTATCTCACATAATGCATCTACCAGGAGAGCATCTGAAACGTGTGCTGCCTATCTCGTTACTCCACATCTGGTGACAAGGAATTGTTTACTTGACAAAGAGGTTGGAGGAAGGGAAGACGAGAAGGAAGAAAGAGAAGGAAGAAAGAGAAGGAAGGAAGAAAGAGAAGGAAGGAAGGAAGGGAAGAAAGAGAAGGAAGAAAGAGAAGGAAGGAAGAAAGAGAAGGAAGGAAGGAAGGAAGGAAGGAAGGAAGGAAGGAAGGAAGGAAGGAAGGAAGGAAGGAAGGAAGGAAGGAAGGAAGGAAGGAAGGAAGGAAGGAAGGAAGGAAGGAAGGAAGGAAGGAAGGAAGGAAGGAAGGAAGGAAGGAAGGAAGGAAGGAAGGAAGGAAGGAAGGAAGGAAGGAAGGAAGGAAGGAAGGAAGGAAGGAAGGAAGGAAGGAAGGAAGGAAGGAAGGAAGGAAGGAAGGAAGGAAGGAAGGAAGGAAGGAAGGAAGGAAGGAAGGAAGGAAGGTTTGGCTGCATCATGGCACATAGGATGCCACTGTTGAGAAACATTTAGTTTCCAGCAGCAAAAGCAAAGAGGAGGGTGAAGCAAATTCCTCTCCTGCAGCACGGCACCACCATCAGAAAGCTGGCGGTCTTGTGATGGCTTGAGCGGGAGGTGAGGTTGCTTCTGGAGGTACCCGAGCAAGGACTGTGGTGGAGGAAGAGCTCACATTTCATCATCACACCAAAGCTGCTGTGCCTGCGGAAGTGCAACAGGTCTAGTGGAATGGTTTCGACCCTATGCTAAGACAGAAGGCAAGCACTACAAAATAATTGTGCCATGTAGCGGTACACAGAGGTGTCCTAAACGGGCAGAGGCAAGAACTACCCCTCGCTTGCCTGCATATAGATTTAAAGGTGAATGTTTGAGAAGGTGTAATAGGAAAGGGTACCTCTGGAGAGGTTGCTGCTTAGGGAAGGGTAAAGAAAAATCACTTCTGAAGGATGGCAGACTAAATAAAAATATGCGTGCTCTGGACACAGATAGTGCTGGAGACTGTGAGGCTGGGAAAGACAGTTTAGAAATATTCATCTTGCGCAAGATAGATAGAAATATAATCTGGTTAACACCCTGGGTAGTGGGGAGACAGACTGAAGATGAAGCTGGATACAGGATCATCACACAGTGGCTGTCATCCTGCTTTGGCAGTATTAAAAAATCCCTCAGTGACACTGCACTAATGTAGGCATTGGTGTCACTGATGATTTAAAAATCCAGAAAGACTGAGACACCCAGGACAGGGGCTGGGTATTTGAATAGAACCTAGAGGGGCATATCCACCACTTGCAAGAGTAGAAAAAGTCAGTGAGATTTTGCTACATCAAAGCTGGAGTAGTGTTGCCCTGCCTCTGCCCAGCACCTGAATATAGGGTCTGGGACAACTCTGCACAGCCAGCTCTCTGCAGGACAAGCCTGCACAGTCAGCTTGCCACAGGCACAACTCTACTCAGGGAGGCCTAAATTTAACCCTATCACTAACCCTAACTCTAATCCTCTCTATGTGGAGTCGTCCCTGTACGGAGTTAGTTGTGTAGAGTTGTCCCACAGACAGTTGTCTCATAGAGAGTTGGCTGCAGAGAGCTGGCCACGTGGAGTTGTCCCACTGAGAGCTGTACACCACAGGGAGTTGTTTGTGGAGAGCTGTCTGTTTACTTGACTACATGGCCTAGTTCAGGCCAGATGCATCTCCATACTGGGATGCCTCTTGGAGTTTTGCCACCCCAGGCACCTTCGATGGGAGGAGGGCACCACTTGCACCTTTCCACGGATCTCAGCCAGATGCGTCGTTAGGCAGGATGACTAGAGATCCAACTATGTCAAATATTCAAGGAGAGAATCACTGCATCCTGGGGAACGTGAGTCACTGTTTCATATTTGGCACTCTGGGTCCCACCACAAGAGCGTGCTTCAGCACATAGCAGAGAAGCTTTCATGTGGCAGAGGGTTGCAAAAGACTGTCATGGATATTATCTCAGTAGCAATTTCTGGCCACGCCAAAGTGGTTTGGTTTCTTTAAATGATTATGGTAATAATTTACCAGGTTACTAATTAGTCTATTAATTTTGAAATGGTTCAGAACAAGGTTGAAAAATGATGATTCACGTGTAGTGTTTATCAAGAAAGATTTCAGAGAGGACAACTACTTATTAGAAGTATATCACATTATGAAATCAACGGAAGAAGAAACAATTAAAAACACACAGAAAATAAAAAAAAACAAAACCTGAGGAACAGTATTCATCTACCAGGATAAAAAACTGCAGGTTGTATTACATGTTCAGGAAATTATTATGAATGATATGAAAATAAAATATATAAGTAACATTTACTAAGCGTTGTAAGAAGAAATAAACTTGTCTCTCATCTTCTGCTCTTATCATCAATTACGTTTCTTTTGTTTCCTCATCCATGATTACACACAATTGCCTTTAAAAAGGAGGCCTTTTACCTTGTTTGTTAGTCTCTAATCCTAGTCTTACACTCAGGCATAATGTCATTTCTTGGTCAGATTCCTCAGTGATTAGAATCCTCCCTCACAGATGAATTCATTGGCAAACTGCACTGGCAAATTAGGGCAATGGAAAGACTTCCACTCTGGTCCCAATGAAGTGTAGCAACATTGATGCTGGAAAGCCGAACATGGGACTCTTAACAACTTCTGTTGTGCTTTTATGACAATAAGGGTTCCTTTTTATAATCATTAGGAAATACAGTATTATTTAGTATACAAATTACTGCAGTATAATAATAAATACATTATTTATAAGTATATAAACTACAATATAATGTTAAATATTATTTTTTTATGAACAGCCTCTCTAATGCAGAGGAAAGCCATGGTAACTTAGCTTACCAGGTCCGGTAAATGCAGCTGATTTACAGCTTCAGGAAAGTTTCAGAACAAGGTAGCAGTTTTTTCCTGTTTTCCCGAGGGCTTCAATCCAGGCAGCAATACAATCTTTCAGATTGAGCAAAGGGAAAAGTACCTGCCTGAAGTTTTGTGGGTTAGCCAGTTGCTGGCTGCCATTAAAGTATCTCTGAGAGGAGCTAAGCAGTAGTTTCCCAGTCTGCAACAAGCATGTGCATAGTCTGGCCCTTCTCCTTCCCTGAAAGCACACTCAGCAACGACTAACCCCAGGGTCCTTGCCCAAATCCTTCTTTGAGGTACCTATAAGGCTTCCTTTTAACCTTAAGTAGTCTCTGCCTTCAGTATGCTAAATGTTATTGGATTCACTTCCCATTTGTATTGTCTGTGTTGCTGGAAAATGCCTCCTTTGCCTGCTGTGCAGAGCTGCAAGGGCAGAACCTGTTGGTGGATGGAGAACCTGAGTCCCATCGCAGGTTTCCCTGCCTGGTAAGTACACTCTAATTTACATTCCTCCTGAGTTAGTAAGCTTGCTCTTAACCTTGAATCCTTCTTGAAAATCCTGGACTGATTCATTTTCCCCCTGAAGAAGCTCCTCATAAACTCTGGCTCACCCCACATACATACATTTCATTTTAATTAAAAAATACCTTGCTGGCATGACAAGCTATACAAGTTTCGCTAAAATACTAAATAACAATAAAAAAACGACCTCAGAACCCTCAGGTCTCTCTCACAGAGAGATACAATACATCAAAAATCTGTCCAGAGCAGAACTGAGGATTGTGATAGCATTTGGAGGTTTAACTTCTTTCCATTTATCATCATGATGTGTTTCAGATTTGAAGGCAAGTTTCTTTGCAGCGTGATCAGAGGCCACATTTTCCTTTTCTCCCATAATTTCGCAAAGGTTATCCTAAACATTTTTTCAACAGAAGGTCTTTTACTACACTTAAATATTTCTTTTCTTAAGAAAATCTCCTCACTTTTCTGCCTGTTTTGGGTGCAGAAATAGGATGTGTTTCTCCATTTCAGTTCCTCCCCTGTCACAGTAGTTGCTCAGTGGTTTCTGTTCACTTCTGCACTGTGCTTTGCCTCTTCCAATTTCCACTCCTAGTTTACGGTCATGATTCTTTATATACCAAGGATCTACTCCAAGCTGGCACATTTCACCCTGTGAAGTTACCCATTAGTCTCAAAGAGCTATTTAAAACTCTTCAGCAAGCCCATCTTTGGGTGTTTAACATATCTATGACAGCTACCTGTATACAGTTTTGAGTAGGGCTAGACATGGGGATGGAGACATGCATTTACTCTGATTTCTCTGGAGTCCCAAACTCCCTGTCCTAATGCTGGAGGAGGAGATATAGTTCATAAAATCATAGAATCATAGAATCTTCTGGTTAGAAAAGAACTTGGAGATCACTGAGTCCAACCACACCATCATCCGCTAAACCATGTCCCTTAAAAACTCATCTACCTATTTTTTAAACACCTCAAGGAATGGTGACTCAACCACTTCCCTGGGCAGCTGTGCCAGTGCCTGGCCATCCTTTCAGTAAAGAAATTCTTCCTAATATCCTGTCTGAACCTCCCCTGGTGCAACTTATGGCCATTTCTATCACCTGTCACTTGAGAGAAGAGATCAACACTAGCTCTGCTACAGCCCCTTTTCAGGCAGCCATAGACAGCATAGACATGTCCCTTCTGGCCCAAACTATTCTATGATTCTGTAGAAACTTATATGAAGTATTAAGATGCGTAAGCAAGTCCATAGAAAGGCAGAGCAATGAAGTGGAGTGTAGGTACCACCTCTGGGATGTGACTAGGCAACTCCAGCGCTGGGGGTCTCAGCCAGCACCTTTTGGGTTGTTGTGAGGGAGCATGTGAGGACAAGCAGTCAGGAAGAGGCACACTGTAATGTCAACCAGCATAGGGACACTGCTGAATGAGTGCTGCAGAGTTGTGTTAAGATGGTGTTCCATGTGAACAATTAGCCCTGACATTGTAACCCCTCGCTGAAGATGTTAACAGGGTATCTTGGCATTGTGCTGTGCAGGCACATCAGCTGCAGCCTACGGCCTGAGTATATAAGAAGAGACGAAAAGGACCTCGTGTGAATTCCTAGTCAGATATTTCTGCTGCCAAGAGAGTACTTTAATCATGAAGTTCTGGTTGCACCATTGAGGGGAGCATCTTCCCGCCTTCTTGGTTAAGGCAAGTTACTGTGCAGAGAAGACATCAGATTATGAGGCCAGGGAGACAGTGAGCAAATGCTAAAGAGAACATATGAAATGCCACTGTGGAAGTCATTGGTTTTGTCAGGTGTTGGAGTCCTAGTTTTGTCATGTGATGGATCATCCATTATGATGGCTTTCCTCTGCTGATCCCAGGACTTGGCTGCTGCTGTGCTAGAGATTTGGGACTGAAACCAGGAGCCACACAGTTAGGTCAGTGCAACACCATGTTGAGTTGCCTCTGTCAGCCCAGTTCAAGTGCCATGCCTTCCTGACATAGCGATACCATGCTCAACTCTACCACTACCACTTCATGCACTGCTCACGGAAGGATTTCCCCACTGTGCTTCAGCTCAAAGCTTAGATATTCTCAGAGTGCCCCAAGGGAATTTATTTTGATACCAGGGTGCATGTTGATGTAACTTTTATCGTCCAAACTAATGTTTTGATCTGTTTTGGAAGGTCTCTTGCAGGGACAGTCTTCTGGAGTGCATTTCCTGGCCATAAAAATTCCTTTGCTGTTCATCCTTGCACTTTATTTCAAGAGCAAGCCACCCACGTGGCAGAGGTGTTCCGCCTCTGAGCCATTTTGCTGAGGGTTTCCAGAAGTGTGTTCTACTAAATTTAATATTTATTGTTATTTTTATGGCATTTAATACTTATTTATTGCCTGTATAGCAATAAACGTGTTTGAGGCCTGCAGTAGCTCAGCAAAACAAAGTTCATATAGAGAGCATTAACAGACTGTGTACAACAAAAGGAACAGGAAAGCCAGAAAAACAATATAACCAATTTCTCATGTGTCTTTGTAGTGAAAAAAAACCAGAAATGGGTAGTCTTGTGCACTGTCTGCAATCATGGCCAGCACTGTACCTGGTGTAGAAAGAGGTAAGAAACTGCATTTCCGAGAATTACAGTGTTAATTTTCCTTAAGGGAAGTTTGCCTCTTAACTCCATTTATCAAGATAGAAAAATGGTATGGGCCAATTGAGACTGATTATTGGTGTTGCCACGACCTCCTTGCCTTCCCTCTTTATCCCAAGACCTCAGTTCGAAATCCCATGGTCCCTCAGCCCTCTCCATCACCGTCAGCCACGAGAGCTCATCCAGAACCTTTCAGGTGCCTAGAGTGGGAGGGTGCCTCTGATGCCTCTCAACAGAGTAGGTAGTTACTAACCAGAGGGCCAGAAGCACAAACCTATGTGAATGTGCTCAGCCCGTGCTGCTGTGGAGAGCTTCTGTACCAGGCCGTCTGGCTGTGGTATTACACTGCTGTTTGAGGTCGTGGCCCCCAGCTCCTCCTCAGAGGCCTCTGCAGCCACAAGACATGGACATAATGCAAAACACATTTTTAGGAAGTTTCCCTATATGACAAGGTGTCCTTTTGTTGGAATGTAACCTACTTTTTATTCTAGGCAACGTACCACAACTCTCAATGTTTACACCACCCATACAAATAGTAGTCTACTTTTAAATGCTCTTTCTCTAGCCTCAGTTGTATCTGTGGCTTAAGATCCCATGTATTAATTATAGGTTGTGTAAGAAAGCATTTCCTTTAGCAGCTCATTAATTTATACAGCAGAAATTGTCCATTAGGTAGCATTTCATTCATCTCAACTGTGTGTCCTATTATTCATTGCTTCTCATAACTGGCATCCCAATTTTTTAGTCAGGCATTCATCCTCTCTCTTCTTACTTGCTTTGAAGCCAAGGATCGGCCCCATGCACAATACGTTCCTAAGTTACAGTTTCGATGTTATTTCCTAAGTAGTCTTGAAATGGTTAACACTGACCTGTTTCCAAGTTCCCTTGGCCTCTGGTGTTCCTCCTCTCTGTTCCTCACCCCTCTGCATTGGACCTTTCCCTTCACCTCCCTCAAGGGTTTCCTATACCAAATGCTGTGCAAAGAATTCTTATATCTTATTGTCTCCTGAGGCTGTTCCATTTCCCTCACAAGCAACAGTGCTTTTGACACGAAAAGTTTTGCCCATTTTGGGAGAAACTAACACTAAAACCGGGGAAGTCTCAGGCACCAGGGATGAAGCCAACACACCCTTGTCAAAGATTTCAGGGGTTACTGAGCAGTGATTTCCCCTCTCTTTCCAGTCTTTGGGATTTCGGTAATGACAGAAAGTTTCACAACTTCTGTTTCGTTGTATGATTAAAAAAACTTTTTCAGCAAAATGGTGGGAAACATATGCTCATCAACTTTTTTCTAGGGGAGGTGCAAGGAATTTGTCCTGTTTCCCACTTTACACTCCTGTTCTGAGAAGGAAAACCTTATGCTGTTATTAATGAAGTGGTAAGTAATGAGAGGTACTGACAAATTTTTTAGGCCTGGAAGAGTTTCAGTGCTGTACTGATGGCAACATCCTCCACCACACTCCATAGGTTTGGCTGGCAGAAAGACAACGTGGCAGACCCAAGAGTTTACCTAGTTGTATAAACCTTTGCAAAAATACAATACAACATCATTTTCTTCTGTGGCATGATTTTCATTCTTTTACTATTAAAAATCTGTAGGTGTTTAAAAAATCAATTTTGCAGCAACTTCGGATAGCCATAAAAATGTACTACCTCTGCAGATATTTAAGCTGTGAGATTCCCATTCAGATGAGATTTTTAAAAATTAAATCTTGTAAAACTGTGTGTGCAGGGATTTTTTTTCTTCGTGATGAGAAGTTTGAATATGTGACTCTGTGTGTGTGTATACACGTGCATCTGTGGTCTCTGCTAATTCAAAACTACATTGTCTTATAGATCAAAGTTTATGGAAAATGTTTTGGGGAAAAAAATGAAGAAAATTTTGCTTTTCTCTCTCAGAATTTCATTTTATTTGTATGTACAGTTCTAATAGCTTCCCCCCCATCTGTAAATAAATAAATACATAAACAAGCAAATATTGAAGCTGGCTTTGTGTGGCTGAGGCTCCACGCACTGAGCTAGATGTAATTGCCTCTAGTTTCTGTGCATAACGTCTAATTTGTGGATTTAAAAGTCCATAAGTGCTCATTGCCATGATGGATCATAACAGCTTTTGAGGCAGTTTTCAGCATCAACGTGGTAAAATATATTCATTTAAAATTACTCTGCATGCATGCATTTTTCTCCAACTGTGACAGACCATCAGTACTGACCACTGTAATGAAGGGGATTCATTACGGACTCTCTTGAGCTCCCAGAGGAGAAATCTTGTAGGAACTATATGCACACACAAACACACATATTTTTGCTTTTATGCTGATAGTCCTGAGCTGAAATAAGACAAGAACAACTTAGCCTGATAGCTCTTCTAGGCTAAGAGGTTACAGTGTGGGAGCTTCAAGCTAAACCAGTGCTGTCTGTCATCTCCATCAACCTCATTTCACACTGCAAGAGGTAGAATCAACAAGGGGTTTTGTAAGCTTGCTCTTATTCACTACATCTGCAACAAGGTATTGCAGATAGTAGAAACCTCCATCAGGGGTCTCTGGCTAGCAGATGATCTTTACACATTATACGTGCGGTACAGTGTAATTTGGAGAAGTCTGAGAAAGAGGTCTGAGCTTTTCCACTTTATTTCTGTAAGGGGCAAATCTGGTATACAGGTACCTGGGCCCTTGATCACCACATATAAGTCTGTAAGGGCAGCCCCTGCTCTGACATCCTGACTGCACCGTAGTGCCGAGTCCCCTGGAATGATCCCACCTGTGTGTGAAGAGCACAGAAGTGCCATGTAAAAACAGAAAAATCACAGACCTGTGCCTATATCTGCACTTCTGGCCAAGCTGCTGTAAGACATGGCTGCTGGATGCATAAAAATCACAGAACTGTATCTGAAAGAAGCATATGAGAGGTATCAGGCCATTACCTTCATTTTACAGCAAGTGTGTGTGTTGGATTATTGGGGGGGGGGGGGGGTGTCTGCGTCTGTGTTGAGAGGTGAGGGGACAGGAGACTGAAAGGGCACGTGCCAAACTGCTGCTGGTGAGCACTCTCTACTTGCAAGGGACTTTGCTGAGAGGATCTCAGCTGCTCTTGCCTAGGCAGGCTCTGGTAAGTCAGACGAGGAACAGATACACCTGGAAAGCACAAATCTAATCACTTGTTTGTTTGTTTTTTTTTTTAGAGGCTCTGAAATGCAGCAGCAGGAGGCATGAGGAACGGACTCCTGAGGAAGCGCAAAATCCAAGTGATAATAAGCTAAACCCTGTTCCAAGGAGGATCTGCCTTCTGCTGCATACAGTCATGAAAAAGCCTGAAAAGAGGGAGAAACTTGAGGGTACAGTTAAACAACATGCTTCCTTCTGCCTGAAACACAAATTTTCTCCTAGGCTGGCAAAAGCTGCTCACAAGCCCTTGTCTTGTCTGCTTGGGGATCCTTCCTGAATAACATGAAATGAGGGGGAAGGGAGAACCTCATTTTCCATTCACAACAATTATTTCAGCTCTTAATAAGTACCCAGGGTATGTGTATAAAGCGTATACAGTACACGTAGCACATGTTTAAATCTTAAGTGTCCGATGCCTATGATTTTGTGAGAGTATTTGTGATGGGAGAATAAGGCTCTTTGCAGGCTGTATTTTGTCAGGCAGGCTTTCAGTGTATGCAAACTTCCAGTACGGCTGTGTTTCCATGAAATACTTTCTGTGTGGTACATTTTTTTTCAATTATGCTTTGGGTCATAAGGCATTGATTAATGCATCCTTTCCCAAACAAGTGCCAGCAAAACCTTTATACTTCGCCCCAACACGGGCCATTCTGTATATGCTACCTTTTATTAAAGAAATATCTTGGAACAATTGTAGAGAGTTTTTAATAACATTATTGGCACTCCAGCCTTCTGATTCTAGTGCCAGATGACTTGGGGCTCTGTAAACACCGGCAACACTTTCTTCATGTCGGTAGCCTTATAGACTTCAACTCTGTACAGTACCTGTAGCAAAACTGAGAGCACAACTCAACCACATGAATAGGGATGTTTTTTTTCACTTCAGAATCTTTCACCATAGATCATACTGTCATAATTTTATGTTACAAGAATGCTCAGGAATTTCCAGGTTGACAACCAAGCATCTTGCAGGAAAGCTAAAATTCCCGCTCACTTGGTGGAAGCCTTTCTACTCCTCTTTTTACTACACAGAAAATCTTCAAGCTGGTCCCAAGCAAAGCCCTGTGTTGAGCTTTTGCTATTGCAGTCCTGAAGAAGCTGGAAAACCTGATGGGAGGATTTAGCCCAACAGCCTTGGGCAAGTTTCAGTAGCTTTCTGTGAAGGATTCCCAATCGAGTCCCTGCTGCAACCAGGAGCTAGATGTCAGCTGGTGGCAGGAGACATGGCTGCAGTTGTTGCCTCTTGGGCTAGCAGAGGACGTAAAATACTGTAAACCTTTAACTACCTGCAGAATCAGGGATTTTGGTAGGGTCAAATTAAAAAAAAATAAATTAATTAAATGGCAGCTGAGCTGCTATTAGCTGTGTTGTACTCGGGAACAGGGAGAGCAAAGCCAGCACAGAAGGGTATAAGGTGGGACAGAAAATGCAGGTGACTATGTCTGGAGGGCATAAAAACATAATTTAGTATGCAGCTTTGCAATTTATCACATACCAATCACCCTGCATGTGTTGTGGATGAACGTATGCAAACAGACAGAAGGATACTGAGGGCATGTGGATACATGCAGAGCTGCGTGCATGCACCAGGGCTGCAAGGAACCCACTGTAGTGCCTTGAGTACCACTATTGTCACCACCATCACCAACACCTTTCTGAGGCTGAAGGTTGTCAGGTGCTCGTAGGAAGTTTTATACCAGCATGGTGACAGGAGCAGTGTGTTTTCCTGTGTGTCTGCCAACAGGTTTTGCTTACCTGTGTGAGGGAGCGAAGTGAGTGCTGACTCTTCCCACTTGCTGGGGTGCCAGTGATGTGGGAGCTAGCCACCCCAGGCTCCTGTCCCATTGCCTCTGTGTCTTTCATCTTACTCAACTTGTGGCTGCTGCAGAGGAGATAGATGTCACCAACCCTTCCAACCTGGCAGGGCTCCCTCGGCAGCCGTGCTGTTTCACAATGCTGTGTGTTAGCAGCATTTTGGTGTGCTCTGCATTGCCCCTCTGCTTGCTGCACCATGAGGGAGAAAGCATCCTGCATTCCACATCCCGCACTCTGCATCCCAGACCCCTTATCCTGTGCCCTGCATCCTGCGTCCTACATGGGACCCAGAAGAGGGAGGAAAGGAAGCTCTGCCCATTGGCACAGGGTGCGGTCCTTTGGTGCTGGGAAAGTTAGAGGGGTCCTGGATTTTTTGAAAACAAGCTGCCCTGCATGCCCAGCTCAGTCACAATGAAAGTCATGTTCACCAGTGTCAAGAGAAGGATGTCACAGCAGCACTGGCTGTGGCCGAATTTCTGGCTTCATGTTGGTTCAGAAACCAACCTTGAGTGTGTGGATGGGGCAGCATCCTTGGGGCATTGCCTGCCCATCCCAGCAAGCCTGGGACAGGGAACACACCACCTTTGCAAGCTAGGCTGTAAACAAGAACCTGAGCTTGCATCTGGCTTGAGTCAGCCCCCGGTTTCCCTCCCTGCTGCCAAGGCTGGAGGAAATTTGGGAAGCAAAGTCTCTCACCAGACTGCCAGTCCCTTTGTTGGGAGCTGGGAAGAGAACCCGTCAAAGTTGAGGAGGAGAAAAGGTGTGCCAAAACCTGAATTACAAAGTAGACAGGCAATTTCAGCTTAGACAATGTATCCTGAATTTCTTACTTGGGAAAACAAAAATCACGGCGTGAATCTGCAGCTTAAGAGCCTTCCTGAAAGTGTCAATAATTTCCATATACAAAGAATTTATTTTAGTCTGGGATTTCAATGTAAAGTGATTCGACTACGGTAAGTAGGACCACTTTATTGCTGTTCACAAATTCGCATGCATTTATTCTGCTGAAAATTTGATATAGGGCATTTTTTGTATTCCCATTTATCGCTTGCCAAGAAATAATTAAGAATAGGAGCTAGAAGATTAATTTTAAATAAAAAATCTTCTCAAATGAAAATGTCAGGTCATAAAAATTCCTTTTAAATCATAACAGCATATAAATCTTTGAAATTAACCATGTAATTACAATGTCTATCAACTTTTACCTTGAGCTTTGAGCCTCTCTTTTTAATCTCCCATTCTTTTTTAATGAATAGCTATTTTGAAATTAAAAAGTACTGTTCATTACACATGCCCCACTATAATAGGGTTTTTATCATATTTGCTCTATTTAAAAATACTTGCTACTTTGTAATTATTCACACGCCGATCCCTTCCTATATTGAGTAGAAAATAAAAAATGAAATAGAAGTCAAAGGTGCTTTAGAGCTGAATGATTTACACAATTCATTAAGGACGGTGATTTTTCAGTTAGCATCAGATTAAATGGTTACTTACTCTCAAATAGCCCTTGGGGAGTTGAATTGCTGGGTAGCAAACAGATTAAAGTTTGCATTGAAAGAAAAATTGAATTCAGAGGTAATCAATAGCATAATAGGGGCAGTGAGTGGTGCCTGCTGCCTGAAATGAAATTACCATATTTTTAATCTTAATTTTCCACTCTGTTTATCTGACAGTGTGGATGTGCAATCCAAACAGATAATGAGAGAGTGGGATATTGACACTGCTGTCCTCTGGAGTGCTTGTTTTCAGTGATTAAATGCTGTGATCTGTGATTACTTTGTGCAGGGATGTCAGAGCTGCTGGCCAGGACTATGGGAGGGACACTAGCTCAGCAGCTGTAGCTCTCCAGTCTCTCAGGTCCTAATGTCTAAAATTCATTTTCTGCTGGCTATACGGGGAGAAAAAATTGCCTGTTTATGTATATAGTTCTACTGCACAAATTACAATAATTAATCCCATTACTATTGTTGTCTTGATTCAAAAACATTTAATTAGATCAATATGTAGTGCACCCTCTCTGCGAGTGCTATATTAACGAGCCACCGAACTTGCAAGGGATAGTAAGACATGAGTTATTACACAAAGCATGACTAGCAAAGTTTGGAGGTAAAGTGAATTATCTTTGTAGCAGAAGAAGACGGATAATGGGAAGCGTGATTGTATCAGAGATCCAGCAAAGCCAGTTGGTGCAGATATATGGAAATCTGAAATGTAAATAATACCCATTGTAAGTATAACATCCGCAGTCTTTTAAAATGCAAATGTGATGATAAAGATGTTTTTGTAAAAAACATAGAAGGATTTGGGAACAAAACATAATTTTAAAATTGTAATTCATTAACATAGCTAACATAACTGGAACGCAGGAAAATATGATGATGCAACCTCCTCTTGACAAACATCCTCAAAGATTACTTAATTCCGTGGAATATGAAATCTCAAAACGTTCCTGGGTTTGTTGCTTAACCTAAACATGGTGTGAGATATTTGCATTTTGATTAGAACCAGTAAAATGGTATGTTCAGTATCGGGGCCTGATCCTGCCTGATAATGGGATTACTGGCATGTAGCAAGGTTATTTGTGTCCCTCAACCTTGCAGGGATCAGGCCCTGGAAACAGAATTCAGAAAGCTTTTAAGTGCGTACATAAGAGCCTGTGTGATGGATGGGTAGGTTATTTGAACTAGAGTATGTCAGGCCTTGTCGGTGTATTTATCGGTGACAACTATCATGTTCTCTGGAGAACTAGCGTCTCTATAATACAATTTCCACATTTGATTACAATTTGAATTGGACTTCTCGCTTTCTTAACATCACCACTGGAAGTCTCTCCTTGTACACTTTCCCAAATCTTTGCATCAAGGATTACTTTGGTCTAAAAAGAGAGATTAATATTTTAACTAGTCATAGCTATTTAGCTATTTTTGGCTAATTTTAGGGTTTGGGGTTTGGGCTTGCTTGTTTGTTTGTTCTATCTTCTACTACTATACAACATAAAAAGCAAGGGTTTTTTTCACAGATGCTGTGTTTTCACAGCCACTGTTGCACTCATTCATGTCTGCAAGATTTTACTCCTCATGAGAATTAGGTGCAATATAAAGAGCTGAAAGACTCCTGAATACAGCAGAAAGAACAAGACCCTCACTCTCTGTGTGCATCTGTGTCTTCACAGGGCTCACATTTCTTGATTTGTAGCTGGACAGTGGGCAAGGATGGTACACCTCACAGCAGATAGTTCAAAAATGCACCAAAGTCAGAGCCTTCTTTCCTTGCACACGCATACACTGAATTATAGAAGATTGATTTAAAGGGGTGAAAACTGCAGTCCACAAGCATCCTCAAACTTTGCCACTCCTTAGAGCAGGGATATAATTTATGAACTGATGAACAGTGGTTGCCCGATCAGGTGGTCTTCTCCAAACACTACTCTCTCTCTCCCTTCGCCTTAAAACTAATTCAAATAGGTCTAAGAACATGCTGATTAATTAATTTATTTTACCTTCCATTCTCTTTGAACACAGTTTAGATGGTCAGGTGGAAATAACACAAAAAGTCTTCTTTACTTAGAAGACTTCTTTACTTCTTTACAAGTCTCAGAAGCTCTGTAAAATCAAATCCCTGAAGGTTCAGAGAAATAGAAATCCCTGTGTTACTTATAGTGAGCAAAAATAGCAGAACAATTGATACTGCAAGAACTAATAAAGCGGAAATTGCCAGAGAAATAACACACACAACCATGAATCTGAAAATGATGTCATTAGATTTCCTTAATTTCCTTCCTTAAAACATCTTCATCGCAAAGATACTTTTGGGAGCTTGTTCCTACCTCAGAGAAACTAAGAGTAAAAAGCACTTTAGAGGGAAATGAAAAAGGATGATAAGTCAAAAAAAAAAAAAAAGACCTGGACACAAATGTCCCCCATCAGTTTGGGGTCTGGATCACACCATGGCCAAAAAAATGGCCAAAGGTGCAGATCCTGGCTAGCACAATTTAATTTCTTTTATACATATGGTAAGAATTTCAAACTTGACACAAAAAAATATAACACAGTAGAATGTAGCTTAATGCTAACAGAGATATCTGAAATTATTTGTTAACTGCTGTCAATATTTTTCTTCTAAGTAAATCATGATTGGCCATGTACCTTGCATGCTGCTATTCTTGTTGTTTTTCTTAGTGCTTCCGTGGATGAAAGCTCTGGTGTAGAACTACTGATATCAAAGGAAGTTTTATCACTGACTTCTGTGGGAGCAAGACCAGGATCAAAACGCACGTAGAGATTTTTCCAGTCTTAATTCCTTGTTAATTACTAACTCCGTAAGAGGATCGATGAGACTATGACATTAACATGAAAGCAGTTCCTTTTTTTAAGGGCAGTTATAATTTTTTTTCTGATTTCAAAACTTGCTGTTGGCTCAAAATAAGATAATTATACTAGCATTTCTAGCATGAATAGTCATGCATGTTAAATTATAATGCCTTTTCCAATGAATACTTAAACATATGACCTTGAAATTTGCGGGTTTTTTTTCAAAAGCTTATGTCAGTAAAATTAAAATACTCTGCAGTGCTTGGAAAGTGAGTGTAAAAGAGGTGTGAGTGCGACAAAAGCAAATCCAGTCAGATATCTAATCAAGCATTCATGACAGTATTCACCCATCTTTAGTAAAACACAGTATCCAAAATATTCACATAATTATAACTCATGCTTTCAGCAGACATTTAAGATTACATTATTCTCATATTAATCTTTGAACAGTGCATTGAGGTGATAGTTCGTCACCTGCATATGGTCAATGACATGAGTTCCCCTTAGAATTGCCAATATCTCACTGAGTCACTTGTTTTGCCATATTTCTTTGAAAGTGTTTTCTCCTGAAATTACTATGTCTACTGTGTTTGTCACATCCATTAATATAAAATACAATGAATTAATATTAGCAATATTTTTTAAAATTGCTAAAAAGTCTTGACATGAGAAAGTCCCTTGATACATGACGTGGGGTTTGGATTTGCTCTGCTTATTCTGCAGACTCCTATAGATAAAGATGACATAGAAAGATTGGCATTTCCCACAGTTATAAGATTTTACAAACCTGCTGGAGCTGAAGAGCTTGTTTGGGGCTGATGAAGTAAGAAAATACCTAGAGAGACGTCAATGTGAGAAGGGAAATGGCTGCAGTAGTTTCCCACATATTAACACTCAGCTTCCTTTTGAGGAAAATTATAAATTCAGATGTGAGCAACATTTAGTCCTCTAGCTTTCTTTAAAACATGGACACCTATAGTCATTATTGCTGTTTTCATTGTGTTATCTGTACAAGCACCAAACTCCTTATCATTATTTTTAAATTCTGATCTCTAGTCTCTGTGATATTACTGATAAATACCCATTGAAATGGAAAGTGGCTAAAAAAGTGTTTGAAAATCTTTCCTCTCTTCTGACTATAAAGGTATAGTCCAAGTGAACACTGAGGTTTATAAGAGCACAAAAGCTTTCTTTTGCCCTTGTACCTGCAGTGACCACTTTAAGTATATTGAGCTTCAGAACACACAAAGGAGAGGCTGAAAATCCAAACCAGTCTCTTCCCTTTCACTCCTTAAATCCTGACATGCTCCATCACCTCTTCAAAATAGTGAGCTGCCCTTCCCCAAAATGGAGAAAAGAAATGAAATCAAACGCAAAACAATGAAGAAGGGATAATCTGATCTTTAAATAAGGAGACATGTTGCTTGGGGCTTAAGCAGGGTAAAGTTTCACAATGATGTCACCTTCTTCTGAGAACGTGACCTCCATGAGAGGTGAAGGGTAAAATATAAATACCGCTAATCCATTGTGTTTGTATATCTCTTAAATACATGCCAAGTTTGGCATGGCTGACTCCACCAACTCTGGCAAACTAGGAAGTCTTCACTGCAGGCTTTGAATGGGCAATATTCATGGAAATTAAATGGTTGCTTTTTTTTTTTTGACTGAAGTATAGATCATTAATGCATTTTCTTCAAAAATAAACCTTTTGTTTTTGTCTCATTTCTGACAAAATTAAGGCTGATTTTTGCATACAAAACCATTGCTTTTTGCGCAGACAGCAACATCTTCCACATGTAGTAGTTTCCACAATCCTAAATTAAAAGTCATGTGTGACATTCATTGTTTATTTGTTTGGTTTAAATATCTGCTCCAATGTGAACAGGAACGCATTCAGGAAAGTCATGTTACCTGTGTGAAAGACAGTCTTAGAGTGGGTGACACGACAGTCTCTCCTTGCCTCGCTGTATATGTGTTGGCAAGGTGGAAGAGAACTACAACCGTATGGGAGATGTTCATTGAATATATTGAGAATGGAAATGTTTAAACATTTTTAAGGATAACAGTGGGCAGCATTGGTTTGTTATTGGAATATCCTTTGAGAGAGCCTTGTGTCAGTGTAGTGGGAGCAGAAATGGGAACTGATTGAGAAACCACTGACCAAACTCTTCCTATTGTCCACTTGATGCCTCTTCACTTTGAAGGCCAGCAACATATGAAGCACAAATACATATTGCATTTGAATAATACTTCTATTATTCTAGACATAACAGGTGGTAGAAGGACCAGAAACTGCTGCCTCATTTCACAGAAGTGCAGCAAAATGAATGCCCTGCCACTTGGGCCAGGGAATTAGTTTAATCCAGCACTTCTTTGCAGAGACCTTCACTGAGTGGGACACAGAGAAAAGGAGGATGAAGTAGAAAGGAGAAATGCTTATTTAATTTTAAGAGGAAAGACAGCTCTGGACAAAAACGTTGTACTTCAGGACGCATGGCTTTTTTGTGCAAGTGTCGATCCTACAAAATCCTTTTCTACTTACTTGAAAAATGCTTTTTGCCCTGTTCCCACCTACACAGGTCTGTAAGAAATTTTGTCTCCTACTCATTCTCCCTTTTTTACTTCATGAAAAAAGTTTCTTGTTTCTGTTGGTAATGTTTTCACTACCTGTTGTCATCCACCCTTTTGCCTCTATTTTTAGCAGGTCCCCACTGGTTTTGACTGGACAAAAATTCCTTCTTTTCCATGTTAAATTTGTGCACAGGTACTCTTGGACTTTTTCCAGTGCCTGGGAAGAGTTTCCTGTGATGATCTCAAGATTATCAGTCAACACTGACTTTTTTTTTTTATTTTTCTAGGTTCTGCCTTTTCCTTGGAGCAAAGACATTGCCATCTTCTGTAGTCTATGCAGTACGCCTTACAACCAAGTGCTAACCCAAGGCTGAGGCTCCTGTTGGTCCCACAGTACCAATTCAGTAATACCTGAAGCAGGAGAGACAATATTTGTACATCTCAATGATCCAGTTCCCATGTTCATTCAGGTACCAGACTGCAGTATCTGAAGACCAGGAACTGTTTTTTACTGTCTCAGTGCGCACGGAGTTGGGTAAAAGTCACGTAGCAACTCATTCAGGTTCCTGAACACGTATCTAGCTCTATTTCAGATGTCTTAAATTATCGAAGAAATCCATGTGGAGTGGGAAGACCCACTGTGGAGGGGCTTTGGAGGCCAAGTAAGATACACCAATGCAGCTGACATGACCCTGTGCATCTCATTAGGCTGTGAATCCCACCTGAACGGCTCTTCACGAGCTGTGTTAGAAGGCCATGTCAGACAGTTGTGTCAGGCTGGAGTGTATCAGTGCACATGTACTCTGCACAGACAGGAAAGTCTGTCAGCAAACAACAAAAGTACTCAAGGAACATTAAAGTTTCTGCCTAAATTCTATTCGGCTGTTAATTAAACAATTGGCTGTGTCTAGACTATGGAACCTGTGAGTGCTGCCAAACGCCTGTGCATGGGCTATACCCGCCCTGCTGCAACCTGGCTCCAGCCTCGGGCAGGATGCCTTTGTTCACTGCCCATGATACCCAGCCCTGCTGGAAGCCCCAATATACACTCATCAGTGCTGGATTTGGGCAACTATGACCACCACTACAAGAGTCTCATAATGCACAGCCAAAGGCTAGTGAGGACACAGCCTCTGTCATTAAAAAAGAAGATTACTTTGTTTTCCAAATAGTTTTCTAGCTCCCTCAAACACTAGGTTGAAAAGGTTCAAAACCAGTCTTTTAGACATGCTAATGGAATGCCAGTAAAATTATGTAGCTGAGTCCCACTTACTTTGAGAAATTAAGCAGGCAGCTGAACTCAGCCTCATGGTAAAATTAAGTGATATTTAGTGACTCTGGACAGACACTAATTATCTACATTAACAGAAGGTAAAGCCATATGTTGTTGCCTTGTGTGCTAAACCAAAGATAAGGATCAAGCCATCAAATACAAAGGCTCCTTTTGAGGCAAAAGAAGTTGGATCACTATTTTAAAGTCAAAACCTTTCATTTGTTGACTCAAAATGCAAATCTAAGTTGTTACAAAAATTTTATTTTCTGTCTTGCTTTGGGTCAATGTACATTTAAGGGTATCATCTCCTAGGTTGACCTCAGCATCTGTGGCACAATCTAGGTAACTTCATGGTGTGGTTCACTTTGTACATGACTAATATAAGAGAACTGAGAGGAGGAGATGGTGAACTTTGCCTGCAAAACCATGGGAAATACAAGAACTGCAAGCAGGATTCAATGGCAGTCTAAGGACAAGGACACAGCAAGTGGGAAAGATCAAGAAACTTGTGTTGCTTGAGTAAGTCAACTCCTGTCTCCTACATATCACAGTACTTTTGCAAGGTTGGTGTAGTTGTCTAATTTAGAAGCGGATAGCAAAAAAGATGCAGCAGTTTGCAAAGATATTAATCTCATCACAAAAGATACATCTAAATGAACTTCTCCCTAAAATTGTGCATTTTTCTCTCTTGACTGAGATGAAACTTTTGTTCGTGTGCAGCCATCTAAAGATCAAGAAAGAGAAAGCTGGTGCAGATATTCCCCACCAAGCAGAAGAAAGTCTCCCAAAAGTCTCTGCAGCCTCGCTGCATGGTCAGATCTACCCATTGAGCATAAGCCAAGGACTACATGAAGCTCTCCTCTTCCTGAGGACATACAAACAGTGATAATCCAGCTGACAACTTTGTCTTAGCAACCGGTCTAGACCCTGTGTTTGTTTTGAGAAACAGAGGCTGCTGTGTAGACCAAAAGCCATGGAGATAGCATAGACAAAAGGATGTCCAGTCATTGCTTTGTGGTTATTGGTGTGATAACATCAGCCTCAGGTTTTGCCAGGCAGCCTCTAGAGGGGACTGAACCAGCAACATCTTCTGAAGATACTCCAAGCACAACCCATCTGCCCTTGTTTTTGTGCAGGTATGAAAGTGTCTACCTCTACGGATTGCCACTTAATTTCCAGCACTGAAGAGCAGCTATATTTCAGAGATGGGCCCACTTTAGAGATCAAAGGAGAAAGCAAATTTCCTCACTGTTCATACAGCTGTTCTACCTAAAACCTCATGTAATAAAGAACTGCTGGCAAGACAGACCTTTTTTTTTTTCCTGGAGTAAGACCTTGCTATTGATCTAATAAAAACAATTTGGAACTGAAACACCTGCCACAATATTATTTTCATTTGATACTGTATTTCATTTGAGTTTGACTTTAAAAGGACACATGTGCCTATGTGCTTTAGAAAAACGGTAGATTTAACTGTGGAAAGTGGAGTTAGCAGTCATGAAAACTTTTGCCATGTGGAAAGTGTATAATCTCCCTGTAACTCCAGACCATGATATATAATATATAGCCAGGAGCTGAGCAGAAAGGAGAAAATCAGTCATTTACAAGTAGTCCCTTGTGTCGTACCTTTATTACAGAAAGACTTTGCATACAGTCTGCCTTGCCATCTTTTAGTGTGCCACTCTGCAGATGAAAGGGAGGAGGATTGCACAGGCAGAGGGCTTCCCAGAGACTGTAATTTCTCTCCCTGTTAATGATGAGTCCCACGAAAAAGAAAATAATTCACACAGTGTGGGGCACGTAACTTACTGCATATATAGGTTAGCAGTGACAGAGAGCCCTGATAGTGCCAGCAATGAGGAGCAATAGCAACTAACCTTTATGGCTACAGGTCTTACAGGTATCATTCACTTATGGATCAATACATAACAGCAATTCATGTGCATTTGCTGAACCAAGATCTTTAAAATTTTTACTGGCTGTGATTGTACAACATTCAGGATAATTCTTCCTAGGTGCTAGAAATGGTAGTAAATATTTATACTTATGTTATGGTGGTGTCCAAAGGAACCAGTAGGGAAGCATTATGCATAGAACTGTATAAAAAAGAAAAGATATAATCCCTTCCCTGTGGAGTTAACCATCTAGAAGACACAAATAAAGGGTAGAATAATTGGAAAAAAGTGTACATACAAATTAAAGTATCTATGAACTGCTTTATGAATATAAGGAGTTTTTATTATTATTCCTCTAAGGAAGAGATAAATATATATGATAGTTGCTATCAAGTCACTGGGAAATTCTAGGAGACTGGAAATAATTTTTGTTTCAGAAAAATATGTTCATTGATACTTTTTACTACTGGTGGTTCTTTTCTTTTTTTTTTTTAATAGTGGAAGGGGAAAAGAATCATAAACCATGGCAGTTTCTACTTCTTTGGATGTGTCAACATTGGATCAGGATTTTATTATCTATAATTTGCCAAGGAATGAGCCATAACTTGCAAGTTGGTTGCATATTTGTTCAGGCCATATGAAAGATCCAAGTGCTGGTCACTGTTACAACAGCTTTTAATACAGTACACACATGAGTAGGACATCAGCAGCTGCACCCCCTGGAAGGAACATCCAATCCTCTCCTATGAGGCTTTGTGGAAAGCAAACCTCCCACAAGTGCACATACACACCTGATGAGAAATTTCTGCTCCCTTGAAGTAAAAGAAACTAAAAAAACAGAGTTAAGTTACGCATTTTGACTTTCCAGGCTCTGGTGGAAGAAGGGGAAGAAGAGGAGGAAGAGGGATTGCCATTGCTCCCAGCCAGCCACCTCTATGGCGTTACTGGGTGGATGAGTCTGCTCCAAACACATTCCTGCTGCCCAGGCAGCAACTGAGCCCAGAAGGAAAGAGCGGACAGATCTGGTATTCAGCTCCTGAGTTTAGCTCTCTGAACTGTTGATTGTTTATCAGTTAAGGTGCAGCTCTTGGGGTGGATATTAGCAGAGAAGGAATTAATAAGGCAAATTCTGTAATCTGCTTTAGCTCACCAGCACAAGCTGAGGCATTTTAACATTTTCATTTTCTTTATTCTGAGCATTTCCCAGGTAACAGGCATGGCAAAGAAGATGTTAGCCTTTTAAAAGTGCTTTCCTGTAACTTAGCTTGACAGTGAGATGAAACCTCTTTTTTTTTCATATTTTCTTGGCATAATCCCTCCTCTCTTTCTTTTTTTCCTTCATTTCATGGCAACCTGTAATCCTGAAGCTGATCTAAACCAGCCTTGCTTTCCACATGTCTGTGTCTTACAAAAGGTATTCTTCATCACTCTCCAGAAAGATGTCCTAAAACACTGGCAGCAAAGCAGGGCTTCAAGTGACACTGTAACAATTTCATTGTTTAACTTAAATAATGATGGCTTTGTGTTTCTGTTTTTTATTTCTAAATGTTGGGAGTGAAATGCGGTAATGATGTTTGAGTTACAAACAATGTCGCTTATTCTTTTTATGCTTAGGAGTCAATACTGTGATGTTCTGAACTACAGTGCTTTAATGCGTAATATCGATTAGCTAGATTTTGGGCATAAAGAAGTTAAAAAAAAGGAATGGCAAGGAACACTAATTCTTTTGTGTGTACTACTTTCTGGAAAATTTGGTTCTTGTTTATTATAGTTTGTCTTTTTCCTACATCACAGAAGAGTAGATTAAAGAAACAAAGAGCATGCACAGGCAGCATATAAAGTTGATAATTTCAGTTTACATAACTTAAATTCTCAGTTTAAGAGACACAAATAAGGAAAAAGCATCTCTCCAGGAATTCAAAGGGAAGTTCTTTGGGTTTTATCTTTTCAACATTATGAACAAAATCCTCATTTTCCAAAACCACGAGAAAACTTAAAAGACTGTAGCTGAGGTAAGGGGAAGAGGGAGGTTTAAGTTTCAGAGACATAGTAGAAGTTCAGTCTAAAATTAGGTGTTATCATTTGTTCTGACCCTAATGGCTTTGTTTGTTTGTTTGTTTCTCTTGGGAGGCTGCAGAGAGCTGCTCCCTTGGAGAAGGCGCTTTGGTAACTACAGGTGTCTCTTGATAAAAGATCAACAGTGACAGTCTCCTTCCAGTTGTGTCAGGCTAGAAAAGGCTCTCCTTATCACTCCCAGTCTGGATATTCATTCATTTCTCCGTTTTTAGTGCTGTTTCTGCTTATGGTATAAACCACATCTCCCTCCCCTGCAACAGACTTTCATTATATATGGGTTTAGAACTATATTTTTAAAGTTCCATTTTTTTTTCTTTCATTTTTCTGTTTTGTCTGTGCACATATACCACAAAACCTCCTCACAGCTGAAAGTATTACACTTTTAACCCAAAAGTTTTTGGTTTTCTAGCTCAGAACAGAATATTACAGGTGTGTCTGCAAGTGTCAAGTGAAAAAAAAAAAAAACACAAAACAAACCAACATAGAAATGGCAAAAACAATAGCAGCATTAGAAAGTTTGTTTATTCATATGATAATGGGCAGCTTTAATGTGAACATTTTACATAGTCCAGCCAGTGAGATCAGTTTAATCCGGGTGGGTTATTCTTCTCTTAGTGTAAAAGACCATTGAGTCCTTCTATTGGCTCAGTGAGGGAGCTCTTCAGCATAGTGGCATGCTGAGGAAGCTGGTTGAAAGCCACCGAAATCAGCAGGAGCCTTTTAATTGACTCTGAATCAGGCCCCCGACACTGTACATAACTGTTCTCCTTTTGCAAAACTTTCTATTTCTTGAAGACAATTGGATTACCTAAATAAAACTCAGTTTTCCTATTTAAACATTCTGTGTGAATTGATTCTTTATGGAGAAAGTATTTTGCTTGTGCTACATCTTCTATGTGTTTAAATGCTGTAAGTGTTGCCATTTATAATTGCTTCATCATCCTTTGTTCAGGTGACTTATTATAATAAAATAAATTTTATGCATAAACCAGTATGAGACTCGTTTTTATACATTTCATTTAATTACTTTTTACTGTGACAAATCACATTGTTAGGAATGTACTAACAGATGGGGTGGATTTTGAAATGTCAGTATAAATTATGACTCTTTAATTTTTGCAAGTGTTGAAGAATTTAATTGTCTCCATTCAAATTTTTGGCTTAACTCCTGTGGTTTGACTTGTTAGGATTCCAGACATGCAACACAAGGAGCAGGGAATTTCTGAACTGTGCAGTGCCTTTTCTGAGGAAAAAAAAAAAAAAAAAAAAAACAAAAAATATGGGGAAAAAAAAAAGAAGAAAATCCTAAGGAGAAAAGGAAGTTAAGATAAAAGAAAGGTCTGAACAGAAGTTTTCAAACTGGCATGTCCCAGAGTAAGAGTTAGGATGTTGAAGTGCTCTCGCTGAATATCTCTGCTTGTTAGGGGCAGAAATAAGCAGGACTCTCTCCTTGTGCCCGCATACCAGATGCAATGAAATAAAGGCTCTGAGGGTGACTTTAGTCCAGATAGAGGAAATTCTCATCCAAGTATAAAATCAGAGCTTAGGTAGATCCAGCTAGCTGTAAAACAGAGTTAGCAGTGAAACACTACGCCTTTTACTCTCCCTTCCCTTCCCTTCCCTTCCCTTCCCTTCCCTTCCCTTCCCTTCCCTTCCCTTCCCTTCCCTTCCCTTCCCTTCCCTTCCCTTCCCTTCCCTTCCCTTCCCTTCCCTTCCCTTCCCTTCCCTTCCCTTCCCTTCCCTTCCCTTCCCTTCCCTTCCCTTCCCTTCCCTTCCCTTCCCTTCCCTTCCCTTCCCTTCCCTTCCCTTCCCTTCCCTTCCCTTCCCTTCCCTTCCCTTCCCTTCCCTTCCCTTCCCTTCCCTTCCCTTCCCTTCCCTTCCCTTCCCTTCCCTTCCCTTCCCTTCCCTTCCCTTCCCTTCCCTTCCCTTCCCTTCCCTTCCCTTCCCTTCCCTTCCCTTCCCTTCCCTTCCCTTCCCTTCCCTTCCCTTCCCTTCCCTTCCCTTCCCTTCCCTTCCCTTCCCTTCCCTTCCCTTCCCTTCCCTTCCCTTCCCTTCCCTTCCCTCCCCTCGTTCTTGCAGCCCAGGCAGATGAGCCACAATGGGCAAAGCCGTGTTTCTCATCTCCTGCTCCAAACTTGTCACTATTCTTCTCAGCTCCTCTGCTACATACCCTTTAACATCTATTTCTCTGAGCCCTGCTCCTGGTGCTCCCAGAAAAGCCACCATCAGCACATCTCTATTTATGACTTTTCCACAATTCCCTTTCTCCGTGCTTCATTTTACATAATAAATGTTTTGCAAACTCTGCCTCTTTGTACCTAGTGCTGTGTTTATGACGGGTAGTAAGTTGTCTAAACATAGGCAAAGAGTGTCCCACCTGGCCTTGAGCTATACCAGAAGGAGGTGGATCATGTCAAAAAGCACTATGCAGCTGTCTTGGATACAGATAGATGTCCAAAATGACTCTAGATGTTTGTGTTTGGTCAGCTGGGTACTACACCATGTGAATAAACTTTAGCTGCCTTTAGTGACTGAAAAACTGCATTGCCTAGCCACCTCTCAGGCACCTTCAGCTCCTTGCGGTGCTCATGATGGTCTTCAGACTGCCCAAACTTAAACTACCTGAATAGCTCACCACAACAGGTAACAACAGGGCTCTTTGAGAAAGATCTCCTTGATCAGATGATGATCATAAAAATGTGTCAATGAGAAGCAGAGGAATAGTCAGATTTCCCAGAGGAACAGATTGAGCATGAATGGCCCAACTGCTTCTATGAATCCCATCAGCCCCTGCAGTGATGTTTGCTTTCATGTTAGGTCTGCACTTGGAATCCTTTTGGATACAAAATCCCCTTGTAGTACACCTCCGATGTCTTGTCATGACCTCACCTGAAGAGAGGCTTGTGTCCATGTTCTCCATGCATGACACAAATGGATGGAGAACTTATGCCTGTGCTCAAAATGAAGTAGAGGTATTATTCACTTTGGCTCGTGCTATTTTCAGTGTCACTAATATCTGCCTGTGAGGCTTCTTTCATACATAGGGTACACAACGCAAAGCAGGCATACAGGTGTGTGGAATAACTTCCACTACGTGTGTAATGTACTTCTGAAGATGAAAACCACATTAAATTAATGGGGAATGTCACCAAGTCCTAGCAAGCGATTAAGTTCATAGATCTGTGTCCATAAGGCTGTGGTGCTGGCTACCAAGCTGTTGTTTTTTTCCATGCATGCCTGTCAGTTTTGAACTGGTATTAGAAAATTTGGAAACCCTGGATTTAGTTTGGTTTTGAAAGTTCAACTGATTCAGAGATTAGGATGCTTCTGTACCCATTATCTCATGATTTAAATGTTCTCTGTTCTACATTAGCTAATGATTTAAGTGCCATTAGACATCTTTGTATGACATCCAATATGAAATAATCAACTAGTTTAGTGTAACTTTTGTCCCATCAATCAAAATCCCTATTCCTTCCACAGCATTGTTAATGAAATGTTTGTAAGAAAGCCCACAGATCTGAGTACAGCTTTAGAATTAAGTGGGTAGAAGGTGACATTTCATTATTCTTTTTTTTTTTTTTGTCCTGGAGTCCCATTTCATTTCAACAAAGGGTCCAGAAGGGACACTTTCTCAGAAAATGTTTTGTAACTCCTATGATATCTATCCTATTATTTGTGTTTAAGCTGATGTGCTGATAACACAGCAACATTCAATGGATAAGAAAGACATAATTTCTTTTAAAAATATGCCTGATGCAGGAGATTGACATGGTTGCTTTGAGGGAGAATCCTGGTAGGTCTTTATGTCCTGATGTTCTTTGCAGCAAGATCAGTGCCAGCTTCAAAAGGTCAGCTTGTTGGTACTAAATTTTGATGTTACTATGCAGTTAAATATGGATATTTTTCTTCATGGTTTTACCTGACTGATTCGTAAGTGAGAGTGAAAGTGTGTGGATATTGAAGATCAAATGTTGTCACATGCAGAGTTGCTCCAAGGCCTTTCAGTGGAGTCCTCATTGAAAGATAATATACCAGTAAATTAAAAATGAAACTGGCTTTGCTATACACTCACATAACATGAGAGGAGCAGTATGGCAGGGACCTAGACCACCTGTTTAGTCACTTTCCTCTCCAAATTTGGCACCTCTAGAGAGACAGTAGAGATATTCTGCTGAAGTGAGAAGTGATCAGGCAATAAGTAGAGACCTTTGGAGGAGGACAGAAAGAAGAGCTGGGGTGGAGGAAGGCCCAAGGTGGTCCAGGGAGCAGGTGGTCAAGCTGGCGTTTGTTTAGTGGAGTTACATTTTGTGCACATCATAATAAAGGCAAACCCCAGGAAAGGTACAAAGTTGGAAAGCAAGCCTGTCTGCACGTCTTCTATTCAAAGCGGAGCAGGGACTCCAGCTGCTTGGAGAGCCACCTTCCTCTGAAGCAATGTTGAGGTGAAGATTTCAGCCCTTTGTGCTACTGGTTAAAGCTTTTCTAATTCCCCTTTAATTTGGGAGTGCTCAGAAAGCTCTCAGCATTTTTGCAGGTAACTGGTAAGCTCTTTGCCATTCTTTAATGAGCTCTTTTCTTTTGCTGAGAGGTCAGGATTGAATTATTGTTAATATACATGGAAGCGAGACATTAATTAATTGCAAGGAAAAGAGGATATTTAACCTATTCTTATAATTATCACCTAAAATACATAAACCCTCAGCTGGGACTGCATTCTTTTAAGACTGTTTCAGTTTATCGTGAAGGCTTTTTCAATCAGGCATGAGCTTCGGTCTGTGCTGTTCAGAAAGTCAGTCTCCACTCTACTGCATTTTCCCATTACTATACTATGGCACGGGCACCTTCTTCCAGCCAGCTGTAGTGTAAAGGCTTGAGATTGCTGGTTTTCTCCTATCTGAAGGTTTATGTGGTATTATATATTCAAAAAAACAAAATGTGTCTTTCTGTTTGTGTAAAAGAAGGACACTACAATAGGTCCAGACTTTTTTGTGGAGGAGTCGAAACGTGGTACCAAATTCTGAAAAGGCTTTAATTAACAGCTTGGTTTTGCCAGACTTTTATAGTGCAGAACTAACTTAGCTTATGGACTATAACTCCAAAAAGAACTATTGATATGTTAATTGTATATGATTATGAATGGTTATTTATGGCATTGGATCTCTCTGCTAAACCAATTATGCTCTATTTGTGAGATTTGCATTATACTGCATCCATGGCATTTAATTAAACTTCTATTTCTTTTATTGCTTTTTGTTTCTTCCTTTCTGTTTTTCTTTTGCATCCTTAAATGTATGATAAACTACACTAGTCACTCAGTGGTTAAAGCTGAAATCAGCTGTTCATTCGATCACCCTCATGCACATCCTATTTGGTTTGTGCTGCCCAGAAAATCTTAGCTTTGCCCCCTTAAACGTTAACTCATCAACTTACCAGCTCAATGAATTTATATAAACATACCATACATATTTCTAGAACTAGACGGATCAGTCACTTCAACTCTCTTGGTGAAAACCGTCTTCTCTATTTTAATATATGTTTAAATATAGTTATATAAATACAAAGGGTATGTTTAAAAACAGTGTAATAGCACAGCGTGCTACGATCTGAGTGTTTCTTTTGCTCTCCTTCTGCCAGTTAATAAACAGCGTATAAAGTCAACTGCATAACCAATGCTATAATTCACAACATATCAAAAGGTTTGCGTGGGTGAGGTAAATTGGGCTGATAGTGAGTCAGGAGCTGGCTGGATCCCTCATTTGTTCATTCAGAGAATTTTAAATGCAGAACTAATTTTCAAGTAGTTGCATTTTTGTAAAGAAAATGAAATCCTTAAGGGGACAATTTAGCTGGAATCCTCTGAAACACAGTTCAACATGGACTGCCTTTTCACAGCTGTTTCACGTGGAAAAGAATCTTAGGTTTTCATTCCCTCGACACCTGCTTTCTCTTTCTTTTCTGTGAGCATATTACAGTGCATCTCTTGAAAGAACTGATAGGGTTTAGTGAGGAAGTGGGTAAAATCATGATATGGCATATACTTGAAAGTTGTCTTGCATCCTACTCTCAGTGTCACTGCCAAAAACGTTGGTTTGGGTTTTCTGTGGCTGAAATGTCCAAGAGGGGGAGTAAAGACATATATATCCATCTGCCCTGAAGCCCCTCCTGTGCACTGATTGCTGTATTCCTGGGGTAGGGTGCTGAGAAATCAAGAGTACAGGCGCTGATCTTCTGGCCCACATACATTTACATCTCTCTCTCTATATATATATGTGTGTGTAAGGCCGCTGTCCCTGCTCAGGCAATGGCAAACAGCATAGAGCCAGTTCTTCAGTTTCCGATCATAATAATATCCTCTTCCTGGCCACAATGTTATTCATTACAGCCTTTTGCCAAATAACATGCCTAAGTGGCCTGAAGGTCTTTCTGTGGATGCTATTCCAGATTCAGTTTCCCAAAGAACATTTTGAAATATATCAGTCCTAAAATATTTTAAGTCTTACTCAGAAAAACTCTCACTAACAAAATTCAACTTTTGGACCTCCGTTCCCTAAGAACCTTAGCGCTTTCTGTCTCAGCTGATCTTGACAGAAAGGAATTTTAGCAATTTATTTACATCCTAAGTGCACATTAAAAGGGTAAAAGCACAAAGCAGGACTAAGTTGAAGCTATTTTCTGCATGTGATCATAGGGATGGGAGAACATAGTTGGAATAATAGTATCAGAAGAAAATCTATTTAATTACGTTCCTTCTACTCTTACACATTAGCAAATAAAGTAGAATCCCAGCAAGAGCATCTATTTATCCTGGTTGTTGGGGCAAGTACAAAAGCGTTTATCACCATGACATTACTAAGGGAGTCATTGCTAGATTCTGGTTTGAGATAGTTGAGAAAAGAAAACGTAGTTCTTATTTCAATTGGGACAATTTGCAAATACCCAAATTTTCTGTTGTTTGAAGGGTTTATTTTACGACACAGAACCTATAGTTAATGCACCCCAAAAGTTCCTTTTTGTGATTAGCTGAAGCACAGACAGATCATGAAAAGACAATTGTAGACTTTCTTGTGCTGCTTTATGGGCTTTAAGTGCCTACAAAAAAGGATTCCTTATGCTTTAATTTCTCTTTATTTTTTTGACTGTAAAGACCCATGGGGTAAATGCCAGTCCCACAATCCTGCAGTTATATGGTTACTGTCAGCCTGCTCAAATGATGCTTCCTGTTCATTAGGCGTCCTTTCATCTGACAACAATGTACTGGCTTTGCTGCAATTCTTAGTCAACGCCCATCTCTTCAATAGCCTGTGAATAGTATTAAATAGTGTTTATGCTAGCTATTGTTGCCTTTTGTGTGGTTTGTCTAATTCACAGAGAAAAGTCTGCTTTTGTGGTCTAAGGCTGGCTACGTCATGGCACGCCATGTGCCTTCTGATGGGATCCATTCCTGCTGAGTGATAACATTACAGGCCTGAACTCCTTTGCAATACAATCCAGCATTCTTAACACAGTCAATACACTCACAGGCACTCTGGTTTACTCTTTATATTAAGAGGTTTAGGGAGACAAATCTCATCTAAATACCTGCTCATGAGACAAATAAGATGAATTCCACCGATTTGAGAATTATGCCCCAGCTGCCACACAACTACACAATGAGCACCAGAAATTAAAAACTAAAAAATACTGAAGCTGTGCAAGGAATGCCCAGGTAGAGTCATCCCGCATACACACAGAGCACATTGTAGCAAGTAAGGTAGCATTATTGTTCCTAGTTATTGTTCAAGATGACGATTAGTGCTAGAGTCAAAGCAGCTGTTTTTTTTCTTTGCTTAAACTACTTACAAAAGAGAAAGGATGTTGCACAGATGATTACCTTATTCCATAGCTCATCAGCCTTTGCAGGGCAGGTATGTTTCTATGCATTGAAAAGGCTTTTGATGTAAGCAGATTATTAGAGGCTCAATGTGTAACTGATTCTTAGCTGTCCCTGGGTTTTGGTGTATATGGGATATTCTTGTCTAACCATATGCTCCCTGTTCTAGGTACCTAAAATCTTATTGTTCTCCTACCCTCCCCCCTCAATTCCTTCCTTTCAAGCTTGTCACTGCACAGCTAAAGTGAGTTTCCAACTTTGCCTTAGGAAGTGTGCAAATACATACAAATGCAACTAGAAAGTGAGGCTTACAGTGCTAAACAGTGTCATTTGTTTGACCCAGGAGTAGTTATCCTCCGTGCGTCATGCTTTGAACAAGATCAAGAGTAGGTTCTAAAAAACATGGCAATGAAAAGAATGCACACAAATAGTAATTACTACTCTGTAGCTGCTCAAGCTATAATACCCTCCATGGCCAGAAGCAAACAGGTAGGCAGGGGACAGGGTGGAGCTGGGAGTAGGTGGAGGCTAAACTTTGTTCTCTGTGCATCACAGAGGAGTATTGCAGATTGTCCTCTTGATCAGCATAACAAGGGAGGTCCATTATACCTGCTCTTCTCTGAGGTATTATAGGCCAGAACCATGTTTAGGACTGTAAAGCTCCTGCCAAACAAGAGGTGCTGCAGTGAACACCTGTAGTGAGCCTGAACATAGACTTCTCCACCCAAACTGACCACCCCTTACAATCAATTGAAAGAGACTGCTTCATCCTTGTATTCACCTCTGATATCGGTCTGTTGAAGTAAACCTTACAAGTGTTTGTTTATTGCCACTGCTAGTAGGGAGTGGGATAACCAGGCCAGGAGTGGACATGGTAGACATCTATCTAAAGTCTGGAAAGATGAATCCCACTTGTGTACTTCGGTGCCTGTATGGATCCAGAGCCCTATGTTCTGCTGTCCTCCTGGGCCTCGTAGCTAAAAGCTGTTATTTCCAGACAGATAGCATAGAAAAGGTATGAAGTCCTTATTAATTCTCTCTTTTTTTAAAGCTTCTGAGCGCCTCCAAGCTATGCAGAAAGCAGTCATTCTTTCCATCTTAAAGTGAAAAATGATTAAAAAATCTGTCTGCTATAACAACATGAAAGCATTTCCTGAATTAAAGCCCTGACTTTTGAATGAGGGTGTTTGACTGAAATGAGTCAGTGCAAGTGGAAAAGCATGTTGCCAAAAAACGAGGAACCTGGCAGTCTGGAGCAGTTGCTAGATAAGAGATTTCCCCCCCATATTCAGATCTCCTTCCTACGAAACAAGCTGAACAAATGCTCACCCAGAGTCAGTCAATGAAACAGAGCCTATGATCTGCACAAATGTTTTATCTTATTTTGCTCCTGAGAATGAATGATGTGGGCTTTGACGAATGCTTTCAGCAGAAGGCATTGGAAATGAACTAGGATTGTCAGGAAAGCTCATTGATTTTGCAGGACCCATCCAAGTTGTACTTTATAGTTTGGAGGAAGAGCACCCCCTTTCAAAAGATATTTTTTCAATGTACTGCCCATGTTTGTGCTTTTGTGCAAGTGATAATGCTTTCATAAACGTTTTATGTGATCAGCATTTAGCAATTCCGAGGAAGTTGGCGATTCTGGCTAGATTTTACAGATACCAGCTTATTTTTGCCATGAATACAGTTTTTTTCTTTCTGTTTATGTTCCCAGATTGATTTCCAATAGTTAAAATTTAAACAATAAAGGCGACCTTAGTTTTCAAGTCTGCAAATAGGACAGACAGTGTATGCAACCTCCTCATTGATTGACTCTTTTGTTTTTATAGATTCTTCCTCTTGAAAGAATCATTAAACACCAGAGAAAATGATTTGTTGCCATTGATTACATGACATACTGCTCTGACATACACAGTTTTTATATCTAAGTTATTAATTATGCTGCTAATGCAATTTGCAGACCGTGAGATAAATCATTCAGCTTCTGACTGGATATTACTAGATACATTACATATATAAATACATCTTTGGATGGGAAGGGAACTGTTACCAAGAATAATAGATTAGAAGGCTACTAGTTTGCCTTATAAATCATTATGAGCTAAGAAAAACTTCCTCTCCCCATTTATTTTATTATCTTGGAAATGCTGAGTTCTCAACATCTCTGTTGTTTATGTGCTACAGTGATACACATAATCATTTCAATACAGAGGGAAGTCTTGCAATTGTTCTGTTCATACTCTATATTCATTCTCTCAAGAATTTAACAGTTTAAGGTTAATAAGCAACAAGACACAGAAAGCCAACGTTAATTTGGGTCTTCCCAAAGGCCTCACTAATTTTTTTTTTTCCCTCTGCTAGTGGTGAACAATTGGTGTTAGCTTAATTCTCTGCAACTTTCTTTTCTCAGCAATGATTGTCAAGAAATTAATTATGGCAGCCGGTGTGGTGAATGCGTGCTGCAGTAGTCTGCTGCCACTAGTGACAGACTTACGTGTTTCAAAGTGGAGGTCTCTGCATTTGTACCAACAAATTGTTTTTAAAAGTTCCTCCTGTTTTGTACTGCATTTCAACAGGTCTAGGTCTTTCCTTAGTTTCAGAAGGGTTTAGCAGTGACTATTCAACAGTTACCCTGGGAGCACACTGCAGATTATGCATGCTTGCCTGACATTTGACAGATGCCCTTAAAAAGCTCAGTTTCCTTTTCATAGGGGCCAGGGGGTTGAGGAGGGTGGAGGGCTAGACACATTTTTGAAGTGAGTGACATATGTTTAAATGTCAAGGTGGTCTTACTGAATGACTAAGCACAGCCCTTGTACATTGAAACAGAGGCTAGGTGGCAAATGTCCTCTTTAGTTAGAGCTGAGAATTCACATCTTTTAATATTCTTGAACTCAGAGATGACAGAGTCCTTCATTTGGAGGGGGAGCTGAATGCTGAAGATATTAATTTTTTTTTCTGGTATATGCTAAGACTCCTTTGGAATTCTCTCCATATGCAAAAAGTGAATAAAATATGGGGTTTTTAAAGTGCACTGCCAAAAGTGCGAAGCTTGAGGAGATAGATTTTCTTCACTCTCTGGTCAGCTTCTCCACATGGTTGTTTCTATTAACTGTTGGTACAGTAATGATGAGCAGAGTCACAACTGTAGCTGGGATACAAGCTGAGTGTAAAGAGGGTGAGTATTCATCTAACCTCTCAAAACAACGGAAAATTCTGCAGCTAAACCCTTTGTTGTTTGCTTTAGTAGTTTTCTTGGTTCTAGGAAGCGTTCAGCATAACAGGGCTTGATACAAAGGACTTCAACATCATTTTTAAAATTTTTTAGAGCATCTGCATTACCATCATTCCCAAATCTAAACAGTGAGGTGGCCTCAAAGAAGGGAGGTACTCCTAGTTTCGGAACTGGGCATACAGCCTGGAGGAATCCTGCCTGCAGAAGCAGCAACACACATGCTCTCTTCTTCCATTTCCCAGGGACTCACCAAAAGGAAAGCTGTGTGTTCAAACTACATGTAAATCTATGTTCAAATGTGTCTTTGAATCCCTGGTGCAGATGATTGGGGAACAGAGGTCTGGAGCACGCTCCTACACATTTCAGCAGGTGAAATGTGGAGACCCTGAAAGCCAGTTGGTTGTTTTGGAAAATAACTGGCTTAAATGTAACCATTATTTGGTCTCTGATCCCTTTTAAAACCAATAGAAGAATTCCTGTCATGAGTGTGGATGCAGGTTTGAATCTTTCCAGCAGTCTTTATGTCTGGTTTTAATTAATTCATTATTTTGAGGTATTGTACATGAATTTCAGGCTTCCATGAAGCTAACAGTACCAGTCAGAGTAAGGAATGGTATGGGCAGCTCTGGTTGAAGATTCAGTGCCCAGCAGACCCTATCAATCTCAGACCTGATTTGTCCTGAGAAGATATCGCCAATGATGTTGTGGTAGCTGGAGGTAGACAGATATCTCCTTGGAATGAAAAAAAAATTACTACCATCACTTTCACTTGTCATCTAAATTGAATTTGAACTCAGCTCTCTAGAGAAACACGTCCACTGTATTAAACAACTGGGGGAATTAACGTTCTCATCGATCCTGCTCATCATTACAGATGTGTGCGCTCGCATCTGCATCCGACTTCTCCGTCTTAGGGAGTCAAACCATGGCCCTGAAGGAGCAGAGTGTGCTGGTCTCTCCAACTGTGCAAAATGAGGTCAGCTCTGATGCTGGTCTCATACTGACCTCTGGGTTCATACTGACATGAATAAGTGGAAGCAGAGGCTGGGTGACAGATGAGATGCAGAGGCGATTTCCCCTTATTAGCTTCAGTGTCTCCTTTTAAATGGAAGTGGAAATAGGAAAATGGAAACAACAATGTCAGTTAATGTTGATTGACAAGTTGAAAATTTAAGTTTATGTTATAAAATACCAGCAAATTTATGGTTCGCTATTCATATGACATAGAGTTTCTAAGAAGAGTGTCTATAATAAGTAAATAGTTTCGGTCTATCAGACAATGTAGGGGCTACAGCTATAGTATAGCAAAAGCTACAGGCAATATTCATCGGTTGCATCTGGACTTTCCCACTCAGACACTTTGAAATAAAAGCCTTTAATTGATATATTTTGCATCTACTACCAGAAGAATTGGCGGATTTTTTTCTGGAAAGTTTGGTTAGAGAACATTTGAAAACAGAGGATAAAACACATAAAACTCCAGAGATATCACATTTTTATTCTTAATACTTTGAAATTTTAGAAGTCTTTTAATAGATCTTTATGATTATCTGGTCAGTCGCATATAGAGACATGTAAAAGATTTAGCATCTAAAGACTACTTTTTTTCTGTTTGTTTTGTTACTCTTATAAAGAATAATATACCTTCTTTTAAAAGGATCAAAGTAGACATCGAATAAAACATATGAAAAAAAATTGTCCCCGAAAACTGAGGGCAACCTCTTTGCTATGTCAGTTTATACACACAAACTGACTTTCTGACTGATGAGGAGGGCAGGAGGTAGACAAGCAGGGAGGAAGGAACAGCATCCTAGTAGTGATGACAAAAGGTGCTGGAAGGATCCCACATTATCAGCACAATGTAGGAAAGAGGGTGGAGGACAGCATGCAGGTGTCTTTGCCTGTGTGCATCTTCTGGGAGGGCCCTGATGGATGTGGGGAATGAGGCTAAGCAAACATAATACTGACAAGTTGTAAAAGGGGCACGTAGGTCTTCAAAAAAGCCCAGGAGACTGAGGAAGAGAGACTATCATTTAAGACCATCTGAAAACTGCTTAAATTGTTTATTCCTGTTCTTTCTCCTTATTAGATTATTTCAGACCTTCACTCAGAGGCTGTTAAACTTACTTTGAACATTCAGGGAAAATCTATGCACAGGGTGTTTTTTAATCCATGTTGAATCATAGCTAAGAAATTAAATCAACCTCTAAACCTGCTATAGCCGTCTCTTCTTCGCTTACCATACACTTCTCACTGAGGAAGTGGTGAGGCAAACAGTGTTGTCTGTTAATAAAATGCACATAGATAAAAGACATAAAATCAACATATCACAAGATTATGAATTTTCAAATTCTATTCAGTCTTTTATTCCAGAAGCCTCCCTGTCAGTTATTAATTTGACCTTTGCAAATACTCTTTGTGGTACATCACATGGTTATAAATCAGCAATGCCTTCAAAACTGAACCTCCAAAATATTACAACATCCTTATACTATAAGTCAAGCATTCAACCACTGGTAATGCAGTTTAAACTGTATTGGTCGCCGTAGGCTTAGTGAGTACAGTTTTGCCTAAGGTTGTATGGCAAGCATGGAGCGCAGCTGGAGCAGGACCCAGTTTACATGACGTATAAGTTGCTCAGCTCTAGAGACACCCTCTGTCTTCTTGCCACATTCGCTTTCATTCCTTATTTATAACCTCATTTGTCTATGGTAGTGTTGTAAATTTCAGGTGTTTAAAATTGCAAGTCAAAAAAGGGGCCATGGGATATTTTTAACAACTGTATTTCTAACACTATTAACAACACTATTTGTAGACTTTCCTATCCACAAACCAGACCATTAGTATTTCATCTAAGAAAGTAACTGGCAGAAGTAAGATTTGCTCTTCTTTATCATCCAGACATGTAGAAAGAGGAAAAGACTCCAAATGTTAGTAGCTTATGCCATTTATTAACTGCTAGGCCACAAAGGAGCCTTGCAAACATGATCTGTGGGTGCTATTCATGACACTGCGGATGGATTCAGTCCAGGGGACACAGAAAAAACTGTACACATGAATACAAACATACACATGAATACCAGCTTACTGAAGTTTAACCATTTGCTACCTCTCAAGCAAGCCGCCGTAATTGACATGGGTCGTAACCTTAGCCTGCAACTGGGACAAGTTATGGTGTTCCTGTGAAAAACTCAGCAAAAGCAAACTGCTTAATAAGCAAGTTTTAAGTCTCAGCAAACCAACCACGTTCCAGCACCTGCCCTTAATGCTGCCCTCGGATGATCATTTATAGCACAAGAAAAAGCTCCACTGAGTCTGCAGGATCCATAGAGCAAAGGCAGCTTCACTTTTCGCCTTGCAAATCACTCCCGGCACATACACCACCCTCTTTTTGCATTGCACCTAAATCCAAGCACCCAGGGTATTTAGGCACCTAAAGCTCTAGATAGGCATCTGCAGGTACCGAATGTGCCTCTCCAGATTTGCCGAGAGGCTTTCTGTTGGGATGCCGTTACCAGTTTTCTGAACTGCATTCCTCTTTGCCAGTGCATTAGCCCATTCATCTTCCTTTAAAAAACATTACAGAGCAGTTAACAGCTCCATGAGGAACTGTTGACATGGCTAATGTTTACGGATTAGAAAATGTTAGTTCCGTGCAAATTATACTTAATTACTGTTGTAGGATAATAATCATTTTTCATTAATAGAGTCCTAAGTCTTTGAAAGCCTTAAATACTGTATATCTCATTATGTTACACATTACAAAACCAGTGAAACCCCTTCATTAATTCATTAATGATTAGTTGGAAAAGCAATGTGACAGATTATTATACATACTACCAAGTACTATTAGTACACTGATATACACAGCTTAATTTAGAACTTTAATATTAGAGTTTTGGTTCTTCAACCATGGAAATTGAGTAGAAAATGACTATGAAAATAAATTTTCATTTTATAATTTTTCTTCAACTGCATTTCCTACCATGTACACCTTTTTATGACCTAAACAATAAGAAAAAAAAATTAAATATACATTTAACATGAAAGACTAGGGTTTTTTTTTAAAGCTAGTTATTATTTAGTTAATGGAATTCCAGTCAGGTAAGACATCAGAATCATCAGTGCCACACATTTTGAAATTGGTGAATCCTTTCTCAACCCAGTTAAGAGACTAGGTAGAACCACTTAAGAAACTAAATCAAACCTTTACTTAGGAAAATAACAGACACCATCTTATAAGAGGGAGAAAGAGACAAGGAGAGAGAGCATGAGTTTTGTTCACTACATACTTCTGTCTCAAGAGGAGACAAGGGGGTACACCCGATACATAACATGTATTGATACAGCAGTCTGGGACAGGTCAGAAAAAGAGCACCCTAAAAACTTCGTTATCACCCTTGGGACAGTACACTGCAGATCTACACCTCAGTTGGGACCATGTGCTTGGTAGTGGGCATTCCCTGAGCCAGGCTCTGCTCTGTTACCCCAATGTGCACGACTAGACCAGTCAGAACAATGAGTCTGTAGCATTATCACTGCATATGAGTAGCAGATGTCTGAAGAAAAAAAAACATATATTTGTGTCTGAATGCACTCTTGCAGCAAACCAAGCCAAGATTAAGTGCACACACATTGCTGCTTTATTTTTGTGAACTTCACATAAAATATGGAGTCTAGACATATGGGAAAATGTCTTTAAATGAAGGCTCTGGAAATGTCTGTAGGAAAAGAAGATATTTTTTCAGGAGATTTTGCAGTAACTTCTGCTTGGTTGACAGAACTCTTTTTCTACTCAAAATGGAAGGAGAAATACAGAAATCAACTCCTCTGCTTAAACAGAATTTCATAGGAAAATCCACAGGAACAACTCTTAGATGATACCTATCAGCCACCAGCCATTTTTTTTCCTTTCCTATCCCTGCTCAGTGTTGAGTGGTCTTCGGTGTTTGCAGGATTCTACTCAATTGTATCTACACTAAAAAGAGAGCTCTAACCTTCCAGAAAAACTTTATCAAAATATAGACTTTCTCTTCCACAAGTAAATGTCCAATCTTTTGAAATGTTTTTATCACACTACAACATCAAGTCATGGAATTATACTACATCTGTGTCAATTACTAAAAAAAACCCAACTTTTTAAAAACATTATCACAATTTGTTCAAACCTTATCTACTGTTCCATTCAAATTTGTTAATGTTACATGGCAATACAAGAAAGCATTGAAAAAATAGAGTCAGAATTTGGTGGCTTAAACAAATTAAAGTGAAAATTTCAAGGCTTTCATAAAGACAATGCTGTTAATGTGTTCTGCCTGCAAAAATTTTGAAATTTGCTTAAGTCTAATGTCCGGTAAAGAGGTCTCACATCAGAAATGTTTTCTGTTCATGATATTATTCTAGAGCAAACAGTTTCACATGCTCTAATGAGCTGTATATAAAGACAGAAGGCATGCACTTAACTAACAAACAATGTTTTTCTCCACCCCATACTCAACAGAATGCAAAATAAATTCCATTATTTGCTTGATTTGCATCTTTTGGGGACAGTAATGTATGGTAAACATTATTAGTGCTTTACATTGACTTTAGTCTGTGGGAGAAGGACTCAGAAGTTAGTCTTACCACAGGGTGTAAATTATCACTGCCCGTCTGAAAAGAGAGTCACAGACTGTGGCTGGGAACACCAGGAGTGGGGATGTCCCCGCAGGCCAGCCAGTCTTCGAGAATCTTTTTTAATGCTCATTGTAAATCCTGAAGATGTACAGAAAACTTCAGTTTCTGTGATGCTTTCTAAACCACAGGAATATATTTAACATATTAATAAAAGGAAAAAAAAAGCCAAACAAACCCTAGGAACAATCCAGTTCCTGTCATCTCTCTTGATTTTTCACTTAGTAGACTTCTTTATGGATTAAAAAACTTTTTTTCGTCTTCTTCTTGTAAAGAGTGTTCATTGAAGCTTGGCCAATAGATGGTATCACCCTTTCCAAAGTCTATGCTATGGGAGGCCTATGGAAGCATATCTGCTCAAGGCATTCATGCAAATTATTACTTACTGCCCTATATGCTCATAAATTAATAGCTTCTCTGTGGATGAAAAACAGAAATTAGACAACCATTAAGGTTGAACAATGTATAAAGAATATTAAATATTAATATATGAAATGAAAAAATATTGCAAGAGATATGAATAGATATGCCAGGAGCATAACAAGCCAAATCTAGGAATGTAAATAATAAAAACATGTTTTCAGCTAGATATTCTGGATGGTTTACTATTCAAATTAAAGTTTGTTTTCCCATTCAATAAAAACAAAACAAAAAGTATTTACCGTTGTTGCCTTATTTACATGAGAGTTTATTTTCCTCCTGTGAACAGAAACAGATGTTTAACCAGAGGTGAATCAGGATGCAGAGGCCACTTTCTCATCAGCGTGTTTTTCAAGGAGCGTTTCAGTGAGGTGTGGATGGCAGCTCTGCAAGTTCAAGAGCAAGAATACCCCTCACAATTTTAAGTGTTATTTGAATGAATAATTGCAAAGCTAGCTTGTGCATTTTAATGACTTGTGTCGGCAGCAACTATAAAATTGAAATGGAAATTGGATGAAGAGTTTATTTAATAGTAGGATTAGGTTGCCTGTTGCTAAAGTATTGTGGCTGACTGCATGTGTCACTTGTCTCTGGCAATGACAACTCTTATTAGAGCCCCATTGGAGCTACAGAACCTGTCACTTCACGTGGTACAGCAGCTGTAAACAATCACGTTAAAAAGACCCGATTTCTTTGTGGATTCAAGTTCATTTTTTAAATCGATCACAGTCTGGCCTGCTTCAGCTTATTTCTGCCAATTCTGAATTAAATAAAATGGTTCTGTCTTTCTATGTGAATTATTGAAAAAGCACTCTGTATGAATTTTGACCTTGATTGTGGATTGCTTCAGCCAGACCAATCCTTGATTCTGCCTCCTGTTAGGTCCCTAGGAGTGACAAGTGCACCCATTGTAAATATACATTTACGGAAACATTGGATGGAGCATGCCCTTGCTCCCACAGACTCAACTTTATACAATTTCATTTAGCTATTATCATATTCATTTCCAAGAATTCAGGCTGGACTGTATCACAAGGTATTTCCAAGACTTCTAGATCCACTCTTACTTAAACCCTCAGTACAAACTCTATCAAGATACAGCAGCACCTCTCTTTTAGATTGTCTACATGTAATTGTAAGGAGTTTTCTTTAGTTAGAGTACTGTTCCTGAGCTGTTCCTATGCTGTGAGATTTTTTGTTGGATTCACAGGAATGTGAAAACAGTAAGAAAGAACCTGGTATATTTAGAGTAGGCAGAAATTGTTTCTCAGGGTAGTCTCAACACTCTTTAAAAAACAAATATCTGAGGATTTCAGACCCAGATACTTGTTTTAATCGTCACAGACGCATGCACACGCATATACACTCAGAGCGCACTCTGGCTGTGTGATTGATTAAATGATTAATTGCTGAAGCTTTTGATTAATACCTATCATGGAAAAATCTCAACATGCGTCTTAGGACGGAAAGCCTGCAGTTTGAAAAAAAACCCTGAATCCTGACTACATTTCAGTGCTAGTAGGGAAAATGTTTCAAAATTATTGCTATATTTTTATAAAACACAATAACCACACATGGCAAGATACCAGTCCTTCTAACAGCACATGAGAGTAAAGTTTAGCTGTCATAGAGCTTGTGGTTATGTCCAGCATCACCAAAATCCAAAATAACATTGCACAACTGTACTATCAGACATAAGGTCAATCAGGTTCAGATCCAAAGGAGGTGGCATCTGTTACCTACCTCATGTTTTAGTAAATAGTCTGATTTTTATGTGACAAGTGCAAACACAGATACAAATTAATGGGAAAAGAAAAGCCCCAATTGTCCATTTGTGTCACATTGCAAACTGCTGGGTGAAAAACAGCCCAGCATCATTTAATCATCCTGTTTTCCCTATCCTTTTTCACTCATTACATTCATTACTGGTCACAAAAGACTGCTCACAAAACAGCTAGTGATTTTAATTTAATGCATCCTTTCTAAAACCTGCAGGGAAATTAAAGGAGGGAGCAACCTGGAGAGGGCTGGGGAGCAGGAGGCAGAAATGGGTCTTGGCACATCTGAAGCTTTAAATGCTAATAATCAAACATTTCCCAAGTAGATCTGAGCTGACCCTAAACAAATCGGGAGGGCTTAACTCATTAGTTTGCAAATTGAGTCAAATTGACACAAGGAGTTTCCTTGCACTGCCTTTAAATCTCTGATAGAGGCTGGTGAGTGACCTCTCAATCTGACAGGCCAACAGTTGCCAAATCATCTCAATATCACAAAATTCAATAAAACAAACTACCCAACAGATCACTAGGGGCTGGTGCAGGCTTTTTTCCCCACATTATGCAAATGTTTGTTGTCGTCACCTCCATCTAAATTTGCAGGCATTATTGGTTTAAATAAGAGAGCAGTAGCAAACAAATATAATCAGGACAGGGTGTAATATTCAGGAAGCATGACAATATTTGACTGAGGCTGTAGAAAAGCCACGGAGCATAGCTCACCTGTGGGGCATTGCTCTAGGAAACAGCATCCTTCCAAATTGTTCCATGCTAACCAGTATGAGGGGTTTGCTGGTAGATTTACTCTTTGAAGTCCTGTTTCCTCATCTGCTGAAATCAATAGCAAGCCTTCCACTGACACTTGCAAGGTGAGAAGAGAGAAGTATGCACCATGAAGGAAGTCAAAAGGGGTTGTGCCGGCATGAGCACAACTTGGGACAGTGTGCAGCTCACTGCAGCTGGAGAAACAGGATTTATCTCCCAAACAAAGGTGCTCACACGGGAGTGTCTGCCTGGGAGCTGAGTGCCTGTGTTGGCAGAGCCTAGGGAGTTATTTCTCTGCCCTGACAGAGGTGCTTGCCTCCCCCTGAGTTCCTCAACCACTTTGACCAGAAGTTCAGCAGCTACAGAGGGAGCCTCAGCACCCAGGTCTCCCCAGGCTCCTGCATGCTCATCTGCCTGAACCCCGACATCCTGGATGGTAGCATGCAGCTTTTTGCTTTGCCAGTCCCTTCCATGAACTGTTTATGTCCTCTTGGAGAAGAAGGTGCTGTAATCGCTAGCTGCCTGCTTCTGGCTCGAAATGACAGGGGAAGAAAAGCCCTGCTCCTACAGAGGAGCTCAAAAAGACCTTGATGGTTGCACTCTCTACCACTGGGAGAAGTTCCTGCTGTTTGATTTTGACAGCACATTATCAAGGATGTATCACAACAAAAGTGCAAGGCTTCTACTTAGTTTTCAGAAGTAATATCACAATGACCTGGGGGGACGGGGGGAAACAAACTCAAACATATTTTAAAATTCTGAAGGACCGTTTAAATACAAGTTTAATGAGGTCAATTTGCCCAAAGCGTACAGACTAAAAATCCTCCAACACACTACTGTATGTATCTTCCTTAGAATGTACTCCAAAGTCTGTTGGTCTTGACTCGACTTCCAAGTCACTTGGCTTGGAAATTGGTCTCAGTGATTATTTTTCTCTTTATCATATTCAAAGTATACTTCTGGCAATTTACTCAAGGCTCTGTAGAAGATTTCATCTGTATTCTCACACCTTCTACTCTCTTCCACCAGAAATGTGTCTGCTGAGATGCTAAAGTAAAGTAACTGTGAGTTACCAGTTAAACACTCACTTGTAACTGTAATCAAGCAATGAAGGCCTCAGGAGACCGACTCAGCCATGTGGTTCTATGATTCTTTTGACAGATCATGTCCTAAAGTACGCCTGTTGAACTCAAAAAGGGGGAAACATGGACTTCAGAAATATTTCCCTGTGTCCTAGCCCTAAGCATCTGGATTGGGGAACTAATTGCTTCCAGCTAGCTGAAGTATGAATGTTCCTCAAAGCTGACTCCCTACAGTTGCTCCTCTCCCCTCAGCAAATTCTCCCTCTCCAGAATGGCTGCTTACTCCTCATTCACTTGCTGAGGAGGAAACTTTCCTGCACATGTCCGATGGCAAGAACTCATGCACTGGCAGTTATTACAGGACAGCTGACTTACACTAAGTTTACACATTCTCCTTTGTCACAGTAACTTGTTTGAGTGACTCATAAAACTAGAAAATTAATTTAGCATCAAAAATAGAGGCAGTGAGCAAGATCTAATAAAGGACTTCATCATTTCCATGCCTAATTGCCTGCTCGGTGTGGAGACCAGAGCCCATCTTAAGAGTCCAAAACAGTAGCTCAGTGTCACCATTACATCCAACAGCAGGTGCCATGGTGTGTCCTGCCAGTAGCTCAGTATTGCCTCGTGGGTGACCACAAATGATTCCTGCAGTGGTGTGTCATGAACTGTGTCCCCTTTAGCTTAACTACTTACCCAGCAGAATTATTCTGTAATTCAACCAGGTTTTATTACCCTGGCTGAAGTTCCTCCTAAAAATTATTGTTGATAAATAACTGGACTCAATTTGCTTTTGCAGGTGAGGGAAAGGAATGCCATAGGAAACGAGGTGCTGAACAGTCCAGTCTGCTCTGCCTCATCGCTTGTTTGCTTTCCTTTGCATTTTACTAATGAGGGTTATACTTCCCTTTACTCTCCTTTTATTTCTGTTTGTTGAAGAACTTATTTTGGTAGGCTCTGTCCCTTGCTAACTGAAATGCATTTTGTGTCTTAGCTTTTTTGATTTTATCCCTGTCTTATAACCCTCAGTTTGGTGGGAGAATTTTAACAAGGGGTTTTCCAAGAGGTTTTTCAGCTTCTCCTGCCAGTGCAGCAAACCATTGTGTTGTAAACGCATCCAGGGCTGCCTGATGATTGTGGATTATTGTGTTCCTCATACTAATTACCCTCAATAGGGAGAGAGTGCGCAGAAACATTGCGAAAACCTTGTCTTCTCTTCATCCAGCTTTTCTTTCCATTCTCACATCCTTGGCGTCCAACTTTCTGCCACTTCTCACCATCGCATTGCACAGTCCTTTATGTCTGCCTCCTCTTCTGCAACAAATGTGGCAACAGTTTTCTTAACTTCCCTTCCCTGCTGAAACACCTGAGGCCTCCTCTCATACTTGTTGCTCCTTTCTGGTCTGTTTCTACTGCTCCAATGCCCGTCTTGTAAAACAGCACCTGGTATAAACACACCATTTCAGGTGTGGTCTTACACTTTTACAGCTGCTGCCAGGCAAGAACTTCATTTCCAAGTTCAAAACTGCTTAGCTCTTGTTTTGGATCTTGTTCAATGGTGCAGCAGCTCCATTAGAATCCTCATCTTGGTCATCCAAGAAAAATCCTCTTGTCTGTGCAAACACGCTCAGTCACCATTTACTGTAGTAAGGTACCCTTTGCACACAGTTATTTGCCTTTTTAGACTCTAGGAATGTTAGGATAAGAACTATTCACCCGTTCTTTCTGCAACAGCGTCCCTCATGTTATGGTTGCTGCTGTAAGATACAATGATAACTGTTAACCTGCTGAGTGCCTGAACTAGAAGAGCTGCCTTACTTGCGTGGCTGAGAGAAGCTCTCTCAGTGTTTGAAAACCCACTTCTCCACATGGATAAAAAGAAACCTGCAGGAAGAAGCTTTTGTACTAGCTTTTAAAACTTTAGGTCTCTGAGTTAAATCAAGGGCACAGCCTTGATCTCCCCCTACTAACTTGATGATCTCAGAGGTCCTTTCCAACCTTATGATACTGTGATACTGTGATACTGTGTGACACCGAACGAACCCCCATCTAGTTTTTAATGGCTGTATCAGCCCCCAGGAGCATAACCCAGCCCCCAGGTCCAACAAGGTGCCCGAGTCGTGGCCTGGTGCCCTCCCAAGTGAGACCTAGCAATTTCCTCCTCCTTTCCCCCTCCCCAATGCCAGGGAAAGGCCTCTGCAGCTTCTACTACCATAAAGAGCCTATGAGGCCAGGATGAGTTGATGCCTGGAGCCTTTATTTAAAGCAGAACAAACACAAACGTCCCTGTGGTGGAGTATGGTTTTGGGTCTCTAGCCCATATCGCCAGGGTCTGGGAGCCTGCGGGTTTGGTTTCTGCCCTGCTGGAGAGAGGTAAACTTCTTTGAGAGTCTGAATGGTGGAATTTGATTCACAGTCATTATTATCTTCACCAGATTAAATGTTGTGCTGAGGCAAAAATACCCATCTGAATGGTGATAGGAATACCTCATTTTTAATTGTTTTTACATGCAGGAGAGTGGAAAATGCAGATATAACATGCAAGGACACTTTCTGTATTTCACTATTTGTGGCAGGTTATTTAAAAATCGACAAAACTTTTAAAAAATCTGTACATATTTAACATCTGTTATCTCTTTTCTAATCCTTTAAATCCCTTAATTTACTCCAAAGTTGTTTAAACTGTTATCAACCTCTTTTGAGGGCTCTACATCTTAATCACAACTATATGACAAATATTTGTTGATATAGTGTGTATTTGGCAAATACTTGGGACTCAAATGATAATACCAAAATAGAGGTTTCACATGATTACAGAGGCTAAGGGATTAGAAATTAGATTTAAATGGGTCCAAGGGGCAAATTCAAAGACTTCAAACATATTTTAAAAAACAAGATGCCATGGTTTGAAAAAAAACATTTCTAAAACGAATTTGCCGATGATCTCTCCTCCAGAAAAATTCTATCACTTCATCAAGCTTATTTATTTATTTAAACTGCCTTTGAAGCTCTTTTATTTTTAAGGGGAAAAAAAGTAGTTCAACTGCATATATTACACAAGGGGAAAAATAACACCCATCTAAAACCTCAGTGGGAACGTTTTCTTTTTCTGTTTCATGAGGAGCAGACATTTCCCCAGAGCTGCTTTCAAGGTTTGTGGTAAACTGAGCCTCCAGGTAAATCCTTCAGAGACGGGATATAGTGCTGAGAAATGACACATGACGACTAGGTAGGGATTCGTTCTCCACATTGAAGCAGTAATCTTGATGGGCATCTAATGGAGCATCCACGCAGTAGCTGACCCTTGGGAGGGGCTAATCCTGGTGGAGGTAGAGTGGTCAGCAATGTTGCCCACACATAGATAAGCAGTGCCATTCAAAATGTTCATTGTGTCCAACATGTCCCCACAGGGTTGGCAGGTACATGAGACCTCAGGGAGACCTGTGACCTGGTGTAGCCTTGGTTGGCCAACTGGTACCAAGTTAGAGTTATGGACTTGACCTCCCCTCAGCAGGGCTCACCAGGCTAAGGTACCGTGCTTATGCGACTGTATCGCTTCCATTTCCAGAGCTGCTTTTCCTAGAGCTGGCATGAGCACCCCTGCACAATGCTGAAGGATGCACTGTGAACTCACCACATTGTGGAACCACCGTTCCAGTCACCTCCTCTGCTCCCTTTTTCCAGGCTGAGACATGATTGGGTCTGAACTTGTGGGATACTCGTTATCTCCAAGAGCTCCTGAGCGCATTTAGAATCAGGTTCTGCAACAGTTTTAAGCTTTTATTCTTTTTTTTCTTTTTAATCCTGATTTAGATTTTGGCTAGTTTTGTGCCTGGAGCTAGCTTGCTGCAGGTTCAGGTGAGCACTGGTGCCAGAAAAAGGGAGGGGAAAGGAATGCACAGCCCAGAGTGGGGAGGGAGAGTAGATTACCTTGTCCTGAGCCACCCTGCAGCAGGACCCTGTAAGGATGAGGGGTGTAAAACATCCTCCAGAAAATCTTTTACATAATGGATACTGGAGATTTTTCCTCTATTATTTGTTTTATTTTGTTTGCGATGCTGATCTTCAAAACAAACCTATAACCAAACTTTACATGCTGCGATGTAAGCTCCACTGTTCCTCTCCTACAAAGGATCCGAATTAGGGAGAAATTGCCAGGAAAACCTGTTGGGAGAGTGAGGCGAAGAACACCTCTGCTTTATTACTCCAGAAGGAGAATTAGTAGATGCACGGGCGCAAAATCTGTGCCTTCATGGCCCCGTGGACAGTATGCAGTAGGAGACAAGAGGCCAAGAATGGAAGACCAAAGCTGAAGAGTCTAAGCATGCAGGAAATGTGCTGGGCTTCAGCGCTGATGCCTATTCTTCCTCCTTGCCACATATTTCATTGTATTGCCAAAACAGTACCAGTGAGTGACCCTCACGGATCCCAGGCCCTCCAAAAATCCTGCAGAAGGGAGGGAGTGACCCAAGAAAAGGGATTTGCACATCTGGCAGTAAAGTACACTTCCAGGGGGATTTCTGCTTGGACTGGGAATATGGCCTGTGCCATTGACCCAGCTCTTCTTACTGTGCTTTTTTCTACCCCAAAAGCCTGGTAATGTAGTCTTCACTTGACAAGATTTGCATACTAGGTGGCGACCACTAGCTAGGACTTTTAGTGGTTTTATCTCTTTCCTTTTCTGCTTTGATCTCCCAGCATAAAACCTGGAAACGGAGAGTCATCACATAATACCAAGAACACAAGAAATGCCACTGCCTGTAGATGAAACAGCACTTAGCACAACAGCCATCTGGAAGAGTGTATTTAAATTACATTTTATCAGCATTGAAACTTCTGCCTTACAAAAAGGGAAAACCAGTCTTTGCTGGGTGTGTGCTCTGAATGGGAAAGACAGAAGTTTATGGATTTGAGAGGGTCTTTTGTTAATGCTTTGACTGATGGGTAGAACACCACAAAAAAAAAGAAAAAACTCATAAGCAAAGACAGGCTTTGGCTTTCATTCCTGCTCATACGTCTTCCATCACCTCCAAACAAACTCATCTCAGGTGTCTTGGACTGCTATAAACTTCATAGGCAAAGTTTAAGAAACAAGCTGAATTCAAAAGAGTTTGTGTTGTCAGCTATGAGAGTAAAAAAATGTTATCGGCAGTTTAAGCACTGCTGACTAATGTATATTCAAAAGCAAATCAACAGTCGCACCCACTCTTCAAGCATCAGGGAAACCAGATGAGACCAGTGTCTCAGAGATATGGTATCAAAAGATATTTTTTTTTCAGACAGTGTATGGAAGAGGAGAATCACATTAAAATGTAATGTTTGTCAATGGTAGTGATAAAAAAAAGGAAAACCTCCCTGGCCATTGCTGGCTGCTGCATGCAGCAATCTGAATACATTGGTAATGTGAGGGACTGATTAGTCCTGTAAGGCTGCCTACAGGTTAGCAGGCCTCATTTCAAATCTCTGACAGCAATATGTGTCGTTTCATGCTTCATCCTCATTCCCCATGTTCAACACAAACCAGGGTCACTCTATATATGGAAATCACTGTCTTCAGGGCAAAAAAATTAAAAAAGGTGAGATTGCCGCTTTAACCTCACTGGCCTCAGAAAATATGTTTTAGTCTGATACATTATACTAGTAGGAATTATTTATCAAGAAGATACAAGCTCGATATTTCAGAAATAATGAGATGTTCTGGTTTTGCAGCTGAAATTTTATGGTCCAGAGAGCATCAGCTATGAATCCAGAGAATGAAGTAAACTCGCAATGAATGATACACAGCATGCAGCTGATGTAAAATGGCTGTGCAAAGGGTAATATGGAAGTTATAACACAGTGTGAAGCTCACTGTGTCTAGAGCACCTTTGTTGCCAAACAGAGACAGATGCTTCAAAGACAGTGCAGGAATGAGGTGCTGATAGCATTTATTGAAGAAAGTTTTGCCCAGGAAGGGATTGCCCAGTAAGAAACTTTAGTCATTAACCCACAAATCCTGCAGCTTGTAAGGCCTACTGAAGAATTCATGGCAAGATAATTTGATAGCAGAAATACAACATTCAGTACTTAGTGTGAGGAGATTAGTTGCGCTGCAGCAAAGCCTAGAGGTTCTCCCACAGAATGGGGTGGATTTTCACTTATATCTTCATTTTGCTAGAACAAAACTAAGTGTATAAGTCCATAAGTGTCTTTTTACACCTCTGTTTCCTAGCAAATATCTGTAATTTGAATGAGATGGTGAGGGCTCTGAGCTCAATACACTTTTGACTGACTTTGTTTAGTTTGCTTTCTTGTCTGATCAAACAAGCTGAGCGAACAACTTCCATTTGGTCTTTTATTAGTCTCAGGTTAGGGTTCAGCAGAAGTATTCAAATGTCAGGCACAGAATCAGTTACCAAATGCTTACTGCCATCCAAAGTAATTAATTTGTTTGACATGCCTTTTGGAGATTATAAACTCCCTGTGACCTAATATGGACAGAAGCACAGCCGTGGAGAGCCATCATCTGCCCTTGCAGCTGCTCGCATCTGTACAAGGTCAGTATGTAGGTGGTTTGTAGATACCACAGCTAACAGGGCTCAGACCCCTGGCAGTGCCATAGAGTCCTGTTCTTGCACCACCTAGCCCTCTCCCACACTTTCTTCCACTTCCACTGGCACAGACTGGGTGGCAGTTTATGGTCTCTTTTCTTGTGTTTTATCACCTGGAAGTTTTTTTTTTAAAAAAGAACCGTAAAGTTTCTACTTCCGTCTCTTAGGGTGAGACCTACCACCACCCAAGTCAGTTTTTCCTTGACGGTGCTGGGAAGCTGATCTGAAAAATAAGGAAGGGTATCATGCTAAACCCCATTGTATACACAGTTTAGGAATGCCAGAAGTGCAATGAAGGACTGAGGTTAAGCATTTAGAATGAATATCTCTGTTTCAGATTCATCTTGCCTTGTTTTAGGTACCCAACAGTTCACTCAAGTCAAGAACCCAAATGCCATGGGGAGGAGAGACTTTCAGACAGCAGATACAGCCTGTTCAGTATCCCAGCCTGTCTCCACTAGGTGGGTGACCTCAGGTGACATGACTGTGGGTCCCCTCCTCTCTGTACAGCCTGAAAATTACCAACTGGCCGCAGCATGTTCTCTTTGCTTCAGTTGAGTACTCTGCTTGTTGTGCAAATCCACCCAGCACTAAGCAATGCCGAGGTGATACCACCTGTAAGTATAAATGAAGCAACCACATGATCCTAAAAAGAAATTGTTTAGCGTTACAGTCACATGCTTGTCCAGCTACAGTTAACGGTGATGTTTTAATTCCTGGTAAGTGTATTGGGACTTGGCCCTAATAATTAACACAAACAAGAACAAAATTTATTTTGACACTGAAAGAAAAAAAAAGAAAAGTACAAAATTGTGTCGAGAAAAAGCAAAGAAGAAGAAGAGTTTATCTGAAGGTGACTGAAGATTTTTTTTAGGACTGTTCATTGTTCTTTGGGTCAGACTTGTGTATTAGTTAATATGATTGATTTTCCTTCTTCTTTGCATTTTCTCCTTATTTTGAGTCTGAGTTCTGTGCCACATTTCTGCAGAAAAAAAAAATGCATTTGTGAAATGCTGATTTTCTGCAATTAGTTTCTGATTTTTCAAATTCGTCCTTCACTCCAAGGCTTTTGAGCCTCCATCAGGCAGCATTTTTGAGAGACTATGGGAAAAAAAATCCTTACAAAACAAAAACAGTATTTTCAGAATTCCACTCTACTGCTTTCAGACTATTTCCATCAACCCTCTTATTCTTTCTGATTTATTTCCATCCATAAGCAGACTAACGCTTTTCTATGCTTTTATTGTTCTTCAAGAATAGGCCTTCTATTGGAGAAAAATAATGTCTCTACGACCACCACTTTGCTCAATGCAGATCTTCATTAATCTGCAGCCACAGTACAGGCTTTTAGCAGCAAGCACTTTTGATGGGAATTGAATTTGATACTGCATTATGGTTGTAGGGCTTCTCACAATAGACTGTGTTCTTTTCTGTGTCTGTGCACAATCAGAGAGACCCAATTAAATAATTTGGTGCAATAATGGAGAACAAAAGAGTATGAGGGCTTAAAGTGAGGGCTTCAGCATTTGTATTCTCCCTTTTCTGTATCATGTTAATTAATTTGCCTGAAAACCAAAAGAAAGAACATAATGTGCAAAGCATAGCTCATCTACAACATGGAGGCACTTTAAATGCAGATACCATACCAAATCAACATGCAACAAAGGAACATTCTTTGCCATTTCCATAAGAATAAAAAAATAAAATAAAGTTGCCAGATTATGTTGAGTGGTCCTGGTTGTGGCCACTGGAAATAACAGTAGCTGTTTGGGGGGAAAAACAAGTATTAAGGATGGGATAATACTCTGTGCCCTTGTGATAACATCTACAAATAAACATGCAGTTTTGAAGCCTAATTGGAGGTTGGAAAATGACGGGACTCAACAGAGATAGAGATCTCAATCTTTCTGGGCCTTTAATATTTTTTTTTTCTGTGCTCTATTCTAGTCTGTTCTTCCCATAAAATATCTAAAAGCAGACGCTTTTAGCCTGTTCCTCTGTTTAATTTAGAAACTCAAACAGTGTGGCAGTGGGCACTAGGGCAATCTCTGCTCCGCTGTTGCTCCAGTTTGCAACTGAGTTTATCCAGCAGAAAAGATCCATTTACCCCCTACTGAAATGAATACTGCAGCCCAGAAATCATGCAGTCCTTATTTTCTCCTCGAAGCCTGGGTGTTGAGGTCAGCAAACTGATACTATTTGCAGCTTGGATGACAGGAGCTATGCTGCACTCTGCAGTGCTATCTCCTCTGTAGTCTCCCTCCAAAGGCGAACCACTGAGGTGCGTAAAACTGGCAGTTGCACATCTTTCCTGAAATACACCATTTAAGCCATTAATTGCTTGAAGTCCTGAAAGATGCAAACCCGAGGATTATTCTGTTGTCTCTTGTTCATTTACAAGTGGAAAAGGAGTATTTTCAGAGTTGTGATCCAGTTGCATTCATTATTATTATCTGTTAAATACCATTTTAGGGATATTAAGGGGAAAAACTTATCTAAGGTTATGAACCTTTTTCACAGTATATTAACAAAACCCATCACATTTGGGTAAGAATATGATCACAGATTGGGGCCTCAATCTGTTTTAGAAATTGATACAACTACATCTTTTAAAAATTGAAATACATCTGTCTTAGGCAGCTGCAGTTAGCTACTTTCTAGCTGGAAAAATCTTAACATCAGTACTGTTGTATCCCTCCACCTCCATAGACAGTCGTTTAGTTTTCAGTTTGAGCTACACAGCAGCTTTGCAGCTGCAGCTGTCACACTACCTGCACGTCACATGTCCTATTAAAAGTACTGAAAATGATCACCACATCATCTCTCATCAATGTGTATTACATACTTCTGCTGCTACGGTGCCGTACTTCCCAGCAGAGATGCCTTTTTATATCAACATTCCTCCTGAATACTACTTGTGTTGACAAGTTACTAGCATGAAACCTGGGTGGGAGTTCTGGAGGAACAACAAATGGCGAAGATATTTGTGGCTTTTAATCGTGGCAATTATCTGTGCATTTTCCAAACAACATTTTTTTTTTAGAAGTTAAGGGTCTTCCTCCCTTCTCCTTAAATTTATTAAATATATTAAAACAACAGTATGCTGCTTTGTTAATTGCCATTTGTACTCAAGATCAACTTTTCCAAGAAACATCACCACCAGCAACCCTGGATCAACTGCAGCATGGGAGGCTGCAGCCCTACTTATCAGCCTATTTGGTAATGTTTGTGAGCTATCATGACAAGTGCTGTTCATTTTAGTAGATCTTCAGCCCATAATTAAAATACATGAGGCTTACAGTTGTTACGTTTCTACTTCCAGCACTCGGACATGAAAAACAGAATGTCCTCCTTGGATCTTAGCAAGTTACTTCTGATCCAACATTAAAAAAAAAAAAAAGAAGAAGGCATATTTTCAGTTAATTCAGTCTAAAAGTGTCACACTTATTCAGCAGCAGTTAAAATAGGCTGTGATGAGAGCATGACAATTTCCAGCTAAACTAGAGGATAATTAGAAATGCCCCGTAGCAGGCAAGTCAGTGCTTCAATTTATTTGCTGTTTATTACCAAGTCCCTGCCCCTTGGGTGTAATGACTGTAAAGCAGCACCTGCAGCTTCCCAGTGTTTGATTTAGTGCTGTAAATGGTGCTCAGAGAGTAGATTAAGCTGGAATGTGATCAAACCTTATTTGCAATCCGATTATACAAACTGCTCCTTGCACTGACCAGATTGAAGTAATTTCCCTATAGAAACGTTACACTCACTTTGGTGTAAAAATGATTAACATTTGCTGACTGTAGGTCAGCCTTTCACTTCCAGTGTAATTCTTTATCAGGCAGGATGCCCATCTTTTTTCTTGTTTGCCACGTTTGTGTACTGTGCTGTATTTAACCAATGGATATAATCAAACCCCCTTTTTTCAGGTCTTGTTGATGAATGATTGTAATAAATAAGCACTCCAGCATAAGCAGATTAAACTATTTTTTTCCCTGTTTGATTGTTCAGCAGTATTGACATGCTTAATGATCTAACAGAGAACGGCTACAGAATGAAGGAATTTCCATATTTTACTGAAAACAGCTATTGAGGTATTTATAAACAAACAGCCAATGCACATTTGGTGCTTTAACTTCAACGTTGGGTAGGATCGCTGTGTACTACATCAATCTGAGAACTAACCTACATTTCTTTCCAAAAAGTGCCTAAATACTTGCTGTCACTACTAATCCTTTCACTCTTAAATAATCAGCAACATAAGGCTTCTTGGTTCCCAGTAGCCTTTTTTTTTTGCACCGTATCAGGAATTCTGGATGTGAAAACAGTTTCTCAGACAATTAGCCTCTGGTAATGAAATGCAACCAAATATATCCTGCACACTGAAAGCAAACACTTGGCTCTCCACATATTTCTGTGACAATCAAAGAAATATTTTAGCCTGAAATGCGTTATCAAGCCTGACTCAAATACCAGCAATAACATGTTTTGTTGTATAACATTTTAAAGCTGATTTTCTACAGACATTTTAGCAGTAACCCTTTAGAGAACACGATCATAAAGGTTCACAGATCACTGTGCTCACACCCAGTCTCCTTGTCTGATACGTGGCTTCTGCCCTGGTCAACGGCCTTCAGAAGGAGGTTCCTAGAATGGTTTGCGACACATACTGGGTAGAGTCACGCAGACACTGTCCAGGGATCTCCACACATGCCATGCAATCTTTTCCTGTAGAATAGCCACACTTTTCTGGTAACAGCCAGCAAGTTTTTCCCACTCAGCTCCCAAGCAGAGGCTGTGCTGAGGCAGCACCATGTTTGTCCCAGCACAGCTTGGAGGGACAACATGCGGGTTTCTCTGACATATATATGTCTTCTGGCTATTATTTTATGACACCTGAAAGATCAGAATGAAGTTGTGCCAAAAATATCCATTTAACTTCAGCATTTTTAAGTTTCCTGTACAGCAAGTATTGAGGAAATTAACATCTGCAAGACAGTGGGATGAATTCTGGGGTTATTTATGTGACTTAAATTTTACTCTCTAATTGGAAACACAGAAAATTGGGTTAGCTTTATCCCAGTCCCACTGGAAAGAAGTTAGATCCTTCCACTCATTGCAGAGGATGTCAGATCAGTCTGTTACCCTGCAAAGAGGAGGTTTTTTTCATCTTATTTCCTGAATATTGCAGCAATCATCTACACCAGAATACAAGAGCTGAGTTTCATGAGAACAACTGGTTGCAATAAAATAATTTGTAATGCAGATTTTCATTAGTTTTGCGGTAGCAATTCACCTTTCTTTGGACAGAGACGCAGACATAAAAAGACAGGAGCGTGCCCTATGGGCATATAGGGATACTACACCAAGAACTTGGTTCATAAAGACAGAGTCTCATTATAGACATGATCAGAAGCATTTTGGTGGCCCCATACAAGATCACATTGCTTAGTGCTCCACAAATGAAGCAGTTATCCTCTTGGCTCTGTGCAACGTCAAAAAGAAATTAGGACTAGTTGCTCTTGCACTCTCACTGGGGGAAAACAGAGACAACATGACACCCTGATTCCCCAGTCTCACTGAATTGGGAGATAATGGCAATGTTAAACTTGTCCATATTGGAAGCAGGATTGAGGTGACAGGGCTTTTCTGCAGAGCAGCACAACAGGACCAGTATTAGGACAAGTAAAAGACAGCTCAGTGTTTCAGTGCCTGTAGCAACAATGAGGATCTGAGTGGCATACAAGTTCTTGTAGTTCAAATAGATTAAAAAAAATATATTTTAAGAGACTCCTACAGACCATGTACAGACTGAATGACTCCCTAAGCAGAGGAGATGATACATCTTCTGCTTTTCCTGTTCCTTAATTCATTCTTTGACATTTTATTCCTGTAAATAAAACTGTATTACTCTTTTTTTTTCATCATGATCACATGCAGGTTTGAATTGATACTGGTGGGAAGTTTACACCAGATTTGAAAATCATGAAGCTGGAAGCTGTTTGATGTGAATAGGAATTTGGATGTCTGTGTGGGGATGGGAGATAAGAGTCTAAGCATCTGGACCTGGCAGCCTTAGCTTACCGAAAAAGCTTTCTTTCAGTGGGAATAGATCTGGGAAAGGATCTCTGAAATTGTGCTCAACTCTGAGAAACTACTATTTTTATTAAGCTAGAACAGGGGAAGGTAGGCCATCTCTAGGAATGCCAGGCTCTTTTAAGTTTCATGTTGAATAGGGAAAAAATCTTGCACTCAAGTAGCACAGTGATGCAGATTGGCACATTAAATTTTCCTGTCGTGCCACCTGTCTCCCAACACCACACTCTTGCAGTCATTTTCTGTATGTTTTGCCTTTATTTATTTAGGCCAGCAAAAGAGATTTTGTAACGTTAACAACAATCCCCAGGGCCTGGTTACGGCTGAGGAAAAGCTTGTCTTCAATTTGTACCTACTATTCTGAGGGGATTCGGGAAAGCCTCTGGAGGTTGTGTTAGCATGGAGGGAGCTTCTTTTCCCTGGGGATTGCCTCTTCCATTATCCTTTTGCTCACTCCAGCAGCCAGCAAGAGTAGAAAGGGAAGTGACAACCTAAGAGCACCTGCAATGATATCGAGCCAAGTAGCTGCTGTTTCTTTGGTGGTGACTGGAATACTTTGATTATGTATTTAATAGGATGGTTATTTGTACACCAGCTGTTGTTACGTCTGCGGTCATTATCTCACCACTGCCTCTTTTTTTTCTGAGCTAATGGAGGTTGCCCTGTGTTTACAGTGGAGCATACGTTGAGTGCTGAAATATTTAAATATTTCAGATAAGTGAAGACCAATGTCCTGGTGAAGGTTTCCAGGTGTGGCTGGAGGTTGAAGAGACATAGGATCAGTCTAGGAATGTGCTAGTCTCCCGTCTTCCAAAAATTGGTCCTTCCTGAAGCTATTCACATCAGGCACCTTGAAACTAATTTGGCAGACAGAATTAAATGTCGCTTTGAGAAACTGAAAGTCATATTAATTAGGTTAACATGAGCTTCACTAGCCTTTACTGTCCCTGACTGGGACACCCACTAGCTGGTTGTGGGGTCCCTGCAGCACCCTGCTCCTCTTTCCCCCTCATGGGATAACTCCAGTCCCCCTATGCCCTGGCAGTGAGCTCAGGTGCCTATGGGCAGGGCAGGGGATGGGTGTCCCAGGAGACTTCTGCCTCATGGATGTTCTCAGAGCCAAAACAACAGCACTTATGCTGGTGGTGAACTGTAATTTTACATCCTCTTCTCTTAGACTTTGGTGTCTGAATCTGTTGCTTCTTTATGGTTAAGAAGCCCAGGTGAGGATAAAATTGTACAGATTCACATGTGCTGACCTGCCTAAAAAAACCTATGCTGTTGCAGACTTGCCATGCTTCTCCACGGCACTCCTCACTGGCTTCCAAATCATGCTGTTCATTTCAGGATGCACGAAACACAGAGCATCGTGATCTCATGATGTGAAAGCAGGAGATGGACACTGCCAAATTCATTTTTTATTCCCTTTTAAGCCAAGATTTGGACCCAGATGGCCAGAATTTTAAAAACATAATTAAAATTAATATCACATACATTGGAAATACACTGTGTGTCTTACATGCATTGAGGTCAACATTATTTGACTGAGGTCATTGGCTGTATTTTAACACTTTTCCTTCCCTCGTATGGTTAACATTTTGGATACTTGCAGATACAAATGGCCATGGTTGATGAACAGGCACCTAATCCAATGACAAAAATTAAAGCACTTTAATCTAGTGTGATAGAAATGTCACCGCCACTGAGAACTCAAATGCTGCAGTCCCTCCATGTCATTCAACTCATATAAATGAGCAGTTTGTATCAGCCCACTTCCTTACGGCTACCCTTGGTTTAAGTCCAAGAGCTGGTTGAGGGAAGGTTATCAGTTACTAACAAAGTATTTGGAGTGGCAGTCTGACAGAGATTAATTGCAGAGGGATCTGCAGAGGTTTGGTCTCACTGCAAAACATCAAGAGAATGAAAAGCCATCTTGTAATTCACTACTAACCTAGAGAATCTGACCTTCTGCATCTGCTCATATCTTGTTGTACTAAAGCCTCTTCTATCCTCCTATGGAAAAACAGCAGTGGGAGGTTGATTGCTCTTGCTTTCCTTTAAATCCAGGACTGAGTTTTCAGCTCTGTGAACCCCAGGACTTAGAGGAAGAGGAAACACTTGCCCTGGGGTGCAGATGGACTTTCAAGGAAGGTTGATGTACTTCTTCCTTACCTTCCTCCCTTCTTCCCAGCTTTCCACATGCACCCTGCAGTGCAAAAGGCAGAAAAGATTAATCCTGAAGGAAATAAATTGTTGTAGAAATGACATTAGCTCAGCACCATCAAAAGCTAATTGTTGGCCTCATTAGGCAACATCATTAATACTCAGGCATGACCAGGATATCCTGCAAAACAAAACGCATAGCTTGGTGTAGAGATCTGATGAATGCAATAGAAAATGCAGCAGTGGGAGCTAAGACGATTACTCACAACAATTTCTGCTGCCAGCTTGGAGATTCCCATTTGGAATAAAGTGAGGAGGGGAAAGACTTGGGTATGTTAGTTGGTCAGAACTTCACAACTGAGCTGCCAGTTGTGAAGCAGCCAAGAAAAAAGCAGGGAGAAAACGCCAAAAAAGCCAAGAAAAAAGCTCAAAGGCATCGGCCAAGGTATTGCCAGTAAATGCAGGGAAATACTAAAGCCAGAATAGTAAAAGAGTGAGGAAAGAGGTGCCAAACTGAGACAATGATGCCGCAGCTGCTGCCATCGCTGCCATGCAGGCAGTGGGGCTGCTGGTTGCCTGGACTCTGGGCAGAGGGGCTGCAGAGAGGGGGGGACCAGTGGGCAGGAATGAGTACAAAGGAGGGCTGCTCAGATGACCGGGGAAACAGAGATCCTGTTTGATCCTGTTTTAAAAGAAGGCATTACAATCGTTCATCTAGTTTGGCCCTGCAAAACAAAGCTGAGGTGCAATGCAGCTGCTCTGTGTACATCAGGGGAGTAATGTGCTGGGCAAAAGAGGAGCAATTTGAAGGATAATGTTGGCACAAGAATAAACAGGGTTGAGCTGATCCTTGCTAAGTTTCAGCTGAAAAGCAAAGGATTTTGAGAGTTATGAAGTTCTGGATAGCAATCAGATGTGGAAAAATGAGCCATATGAATAGTGTTACGAAATGGGAAGTGATTCTTGTGGCAGAGGAAGTTCCTCTACCCCTTGTTTTCCAGGATAGCCCTATGGATATCTGCTGCATAAACAAGAGATCTTCATATGCAGACTGGGGGGGCTTTGCAGCCCATTCTTTCTCTCCTTGAGACACATTGGCCTAAACGTACTCTGGCAAGTGTCTTAGGGTCCCTGCTGGCAACAGCAGGTGCCCAGCAGAGGACAAATGAGATGCGGTACTCCCCAAGTGCTATCCTTCAGCTAGAGGCAAAGTCTGGAAGGATGAGTGGGGTTTCTTAGGTTGTTTGGTTTTCTTCATGTTTTTTTCCAGCAAGGTGGTCTCTGGGCAGTAACTGTACTGTGGATATTTAATAAGCACTGTGCAATAAAGTGAATTTCCACACTGCAAGCTCTAGAAAAGCAACCTACACTAACTATTCTTCAGAGTGCTAGAAAGTCTCAATAACAGAGGGAAATATGAACTGTAGGCTTACAGATACTTCCACTACCTACGTACTCTCCTGCATTGCCAAAGTCCTGTCCCAGCATGCTCAGCACATAACTGGGGAAGCACGGACTGGGAACAGCCTGTTCTTCCAACGTTCCCAAGTGGTAGTCAGCAATCTGGAGGTGCTTCCCAGTGTTAACAAGCCCAGAGTGAAAGACAGGTAGTACTGTCGTAAATAATAAAAAAAAGAAAAGGTGGAGCACAAGATTCATTTGTAGTAGCTACAATGCTGAATTATTACTTGCCCGGTTCATTTGAGCTTTTAAATGCAAGTTGAAATCTTTTGCTCTAGCTCTTTAAAAAAAATGCATCTTTTGGTCTCATCTAGGAAATTTTATAGAGACTTATACAGTTTCTGTCCTGATGAGTTTACAGGCTAAGGAACTGCCATTAAAACCATCTAATTATTATGAATATCACCAGAAAACTTCTCAAGGGCATTAATGCATGTTATCTGACCTTTAACCTATTGCATTCAGAGAGTCACTGCTACCTTGTAAAGACTCCATTGCAAGTCCAGCTTTAAATGGCTTTTAGTTTGATCTCAATATGGTTTCAATATCTGTCACTGTATGTTTTCCCCATCAGAGCTCTGAAATGATGCAAGACATTAAGGCGGGCGGTAAAAAACGAGTTCCAGCTCCTGTACTAGCAAATAGGAGGCTACCTTAAAGCGAGAATGTGAAGCATTTTACACATTTTCCTAAAATTGTTAGAGTTGTCCATGTTATTGCTCCACTTTCTCAGTTTGAGGCTGTTTCCTATCAGAGCTCTCATTCCTAATGACCACCCCAGTTTTAAGTGTGGCAAATTGCTAATCTCGTCAATCAACATCCAGGATACAGCACAAGGACAGTGAACATGTTCAGTGTGATGTAACGTTTGTGGGTGTTTCAAAAGAATGGCTTTTCGGGACACACTTGATGCATGAGAGTGGTAGTAAGACACTATAAACACTATCTGGTAAGAGACACAGTGATGTGTGTGGAAGAAAACAATAAAGGGACTAGCAAGGCTGTTACTGCTGGGATGACAGACTGTCCAGAGATGTTGTGGAATCTCCTCCTCTGGCCATATTCAAAACCCACCTGGATGCATTCCTATGCAACCTGCTCTACGTCAATGTTCTTTAGCAGGGATGTTGGACATGAAGATCTTCAAGGGTCCCTTCCAACCCCTACTATTCTGTGATTCTGTGAAGAGGAATATGGCAAGGAAAAAAAGCCTGAGATACAAGAAGGTCAGCTTGAAAAGTTTCCACTCTTTTCTTAGAAGATGAAGTCAGAGGAAAGGATTTGGTGAAGAGCATGAAATGATCTGTCCAAGGAGAGGGCTTTTTTTTTTTTCAACAGCAGCAGTGCTCAGATAGAATTGGAGGGTGTCACATAGGTGTGAACGAATAATGCAGAAATTACGAGGAATTTTAAGACTGTGTATAAATACCTTGGCTAATGGAAGGAAAGAGAAACAATTGAACATGGAGATAGTACAGGTGTGGTAGGAGGCAGAGAGGGAAAATGAAGGATGTTTCTGTGGCTCTGTCTGAACAAAGAAACACAGTGGGGCCATTTTCAACAAAAAGTGAGCAAGTGGTGTAGTGGGAAAAAAGTTACACGTGGGAGTCAGTCATGCTAACTGTGAAATGCTGTGCAATATAGGATAGTTTTTCAGTGGAGCAGGAAAGCATAGGACACTGAAAAGATACAAGGTCCTTGCGTTCTTAGCGGTAGCTGAATCCATGGAAAGGGAAGACATCTTGCATCATATCTTCAGAATGCAACAGGGAATCTTGTAGACACTACTGACTGTACTGACTAGAAGTGGGATTCAGCTGCCCAAATTTAGGCAATTGAAGTAGCCTCCATCCAGCTGCCTCTCCCTGTATCCAGTAGTCCTAGTCATATCTACCAGCACTGTGAAGATATCTTTGAATTTCACTTAAATAGTTGTTAGCTGAGACGAAGGGAGTGAGAAGGGCTATCTTCTACATGTAACATTGCAAAGATGATTGCCTTCAAATCTTTAAAAATGTGAAATTGGATGAAAAAGGATAAATATGTTCAATTTTTTATTTTGTAGAAAAACAGAAACCAGTTTGGGATAGGGTTGATGTCTGGCCAACCTGTTCCCTTTCATCTCTAACTCATAATACTGTTATCTGAAACCAGCTATTATATATGCCTTTTCAAATCCCGATTTATGAATTTCATGGTTTGAAGCAAGTATGACAACTCTGGCATGTACACATAAATGAGATACTGTAAGATTTGCCAACTCTGTGGCTATTTGTTGGAGGATTGTTGATTTCAGTGCAGTTCCTGTTTGAAGTAAGTCTAGAGCAGGGGTGTCAAACTCACGGGCCATGGGCCAAATCCAGCCCCCCACCTTGCTTTATCCAGCCTGGCACCTTGTTTCTCCCCAGCGGCAGCACCGAGATCCTTGTCCCTGCACTCCTGCCAGCACTGGTCATGTGAGCAGCGAGTGACGTGCATTATGCTGCAGGAGCAGGAGAACAGCAGGAGCTGTGGGTTTGACACCCCTGGTCTAGAGTGTAAATGTTAATGGCAACTAGATGGTCGTCTTTTCCTGGTGAGCTGGTTCAGGTGATGCCTCAGTTGTCTTGAGCTTTCACTTCCTATGAAGAAAACAGCCGACTGAAGCTAAATAGGGACACATCTTGCCCTCTCATGTCACAGACATACTCTGTTCAGTTACAAGTGACAGCAAAAGAAAGCACTCTAAGTACCTTCCACTGGTCAAACACAGTGTCTAAATACTTAAAATGTCATGGCTCACTGCAGGACATTACTGGCTGCTTACTCAGATCCCTGAGCACTGATAACACCGTGTATCATCCATCAGCATTTTCTTGTTTCTCCTCTAAATTGCTTATCTTCTTACAAGCAATAGTGAGAAGCAAAGGAAATAAAAGACACAAAACAAGAACAAGGAAGGTGACAAAAAATACAGAAGTATAGGACACGGCAGAAACCTGTCATTCAGTTCAATTATCTGATATTGCAAGCAGACAAGCCACAAAATACATTTAATAATCTCACAGAGCTCCATTTCAAGTCCTGTAAGCACTTTGCCCACTCTTTTCCAAATAAGAGTTTGATCTAAACTCTCTGCCTTCTGACAATAGAAGAATCCCCTTTCCCAGACCAAGTTTACCCATGACAAGTTCAAGTCTATTTGTTCTTTTGCCAACATTCTCTTCAGGTGAAGCAACTCTGCTCTGTAAATATGTCAGAGGAGTAAACATCAACAGCAGAGATCAATCGTATATTATAAGCAGCTAATTAAACCAGTCTCTTCTAGGTCCTTATATGAAAACTGATTCACTTGTCCTACTAATTATTCTCTGCCTGTGTGGGATTGAATTTTCTTCATCTCTGTGCCTAAAACTGTACATTCAAAATGAGATGTAACTAAAGTGGTACAGATACTTTATTTTTCCCTAGTACTGGAAATAGCTTGGCTTACTCTACACTGTTACTGAGTGAGTTGGAATCAGAATCTGCCGCCAACGTAAAGATCTAGAAAACTTGTAGCTTAAATCATCTGCAAGACTTTCTTGCATGAGGTTCTCCTAAAAAATGGGATTTGCAAGTGTGGCTTCTGTAGAAACTATATTTTTTCCTTTTCTTGACTGTCTTCCTCCTGGATGTGCCCCCATTACCGGGTTCCACAAAGCACACATAATTTAGCTGATGGAGTTAGTATGCAGCATAGTGAAGAGCCAACTATGAAAGCAGATGAGACATGTTATGAAATATGTCACACCTGTTGTATCATCAACAGACATTTCTGAAACTGAAGAGTCATCTGCTTTACACCACGTGAAAATTAGGATAACTTCCAAGAAAAGCTGGTATCTTTTAAAGACCTATAAATGTTATAAACATTCTCTCCTTACTGTGATACTTAGATTTTGTCAAGATGCAGAAACACACAGGAAAGTTTTTCGTGTTCTTAAGGATCACTATCTTCAGTAAAAGAGAAACCTAGGGAAATTCTGACTAGAAGACATTGTTTGGGCTAGCAAAACCTGTAATGCTACTATTCACAAAACTAAAATAGGTGTCTCACTATAAACATCTTTCCCCCTGTCCTCCATAATACCAGAATTCTCTTCAACTCAGATGCTATTTTATGAAAGAGAAATGAGTGAATAGGCCAACCTAGTTTATTTATAATATGATGCGTGCCAAAAAAAATGGAATTTCCTAGCTGAATAATGAGCATAAAGGAATGTAAGTTAGAGCATACTTACAAATAGCTGCAAGTCACCTTTAACTTGGGCATATATGGACTTTCCGCGTTCCTTTTTGTAACTATAAATTTTTCCTGAAGTAATATGTTAGAGAATATTGGAGACTACAATGGCACGTAAATGGCCTTACTCTTAGTGAAACATGCGTAAAAAACCAAAACACAATTCCCATCACTGATCAAATAACAGTCTGCACTCAGGGATCAGAACAAAAAAGTAGCAAACACTATCATAAATCCATCACAGCAGTGCAAACATCCTATCTGCATCATCACAAGCAGGAGCCTTTGGGCTTCATATACCATTTGTATTAAAGTAACATGTAGGCTCTTGGGACAAATTCCTGAATCTCCTGGTGTTCTCTCCTGTTCCTGTAGCATTTATCACTTAATGTCCCCAAAGGCTTTGTAAAGGGAAGTCAGCTGAGCCCCCCTACACACTCATCAGCTGTAGGAGTTAATGACCCCCTTCAGATAACATTTCCACCTCCTAGGCACCTGCTGGTAGATACAAAGGTGAGGGAAACACCCAACAGTTACAACTTCGAACAGTCCCTAACCCTCCCCAACCTGTAAGGATCAACTACTAATGGTAATACTGTGCTTTGTTTCCTCTGTTGGGTTTCAGCTGTCACTTTTTAACTCCCATGTGGCTCAGAAAATGATTGTTGTGAGTCCTGATCTGGGGGACTATTACTCTGGCCTCTATGAGTCACAGGTACAGAAAATGTGGATCTATAAAGAGAATATAATTTTAACATAATTTTGAGTGACAAACAATTCCCACAAACCTTTAAAAAAAAAAGTGGTCAGTCACAGACCAGGAGGAAGGAGTAACTCTTAGTATATGCTGTTAACAATAAGAGAATGCTGCCTGGGAGACATACATTAGCCAGCCTTGATAAACATTCTCCACTCTTCCCAGTTTGGGACGTGTTAATTTTCAATGGACAAAGACCAGTTTTATCTCACTGCACTTGTCTACATGCTATAATGAGAAATGAAAAATTTGGCTTCTCTGCATTTCTTTTTATATTTTAATGTTTAGCATATTTATGTTTTCCAGTAAATTTGCATAAGACAGTATGGATTCTACCTGACACGAGTTTGTCAAACTGCAATCCATGAACATTAAAAATACATTCTCCCAAGGGTACGCACTTTATGTTCCTAATTGTCAAAATGTTTGCCTTGTGACAATTTATTAGTAAATTTCTGAGCACCTCCATACACTATATGAAATTCCAGCTGCTTTGTGGTTTGCCTCCACAGCTAACCTCTAAAAAATTAGAATAGATTATACTCCCTACAGGTTTAATTTGAACCAAAGGGATAATGGTTTAGGGTAGAGGAAGAGGGATGAAGGAATTTACCTGGACTATGACTGAATATGGAGTAGTTTGACTTCCAGGTAATGAATAGGCACCATTCAGGCATGGATTTCATGGTACAACTGACTACATTAAGGTTAGACAACATCTCAACATTTTTTTCTAGTTTTACAAACCCTGCACTGTCGCATCCTAATGTATTCATATTTCTCCCTTTCCAAAATCTCATAACACCATCACTTACCATAGTAATATGCAAACCAAAATTGTTGTATTGGATCTACCCCAAGCCTCACTCTGTCCAACAGCACATCTCTGGCACTCAAAACCCCAAAGACATGGATACGAGTCCCCAGTGAGCAAATACAGAATAAAGTCCCTTACATTAAGTCTCATTCCCTCCTTTAACAGTTAGAGATTGGCTGAAGATCCAAAGCATGACATTTAAGTTAATTAAGTATTAAAAACAGTGGAAGTGCAAGCACTGGATATTCTTTGTATTTCTTGGAGAACACCCAGCACAGAGACACATGGAAAGGCTGATCCTAGAGCCACTCGTATAAGGGAAGTCTTTCCATTTGCTGTCCATGAGCTCGGGATCAGCTTTGACATTAGTGTTTTGGATATATAGAGCAGGACCCAGGCCAGTGTGCAAGCAAAGGGGATAGACTGTCTCTGTGTGTATGCTTGTGAGAGTGCTTCTATTTAGAGTTGTGTTGTAAGTGTTAATTAATGCAGCTGACCAATGATTTAAAGAGGCACAAGTGATGGAAAATGGAAATTTATTAGTATGTACATATTCAAATCCCTTCTCTTGGTTGGATTTATAATCAGAAGTGCCTGAACAACTACTGTGGTTTCATTCATCTATGCAGGGTATTTACAGTGTATTTACAGTAGCCATTTATAGCTCATGAGGTTTTTTCTTTGCAAACTTTAATTTAATAACTCCTAATATCCTCAGTCGCTTTCACACACGGTGTGCTTACTGAACTAAAGCCTTGTATTTCCTTCTGAATAGAAACCACTCCTGCCCAGACCTTGTGTAGCTAGGGATTTGAGTGCAGTAGACAATTTCAAAGACTGCTCTTTCTATTTAACAATCAGTGCATTAGGCTAAAATATTCACACAGATGCACTAGCAATTGAAAGGGTGTGCAGTGTAGTGACAAGGTCCTTCTGTTACCTGGAACTGTAGAATGATGAATGAGCATTAGTGGAATATTCTTTTGGCCTTTAGGTTTACCTTGATCTTCTCACAGAATGCAAATTGACATTATACCCACATTTCTATAGTATTTATTACTGTGGTCATGATGTGAGGGCTTTTTTCAATATGAATAGTGTAAAAGGGGAAACATATTACTGCAAAGAGGCATTATTGTGCTGGGAATGTATAAACAGCTGAGAAGAATAGAGCGACATGCTCATAATGGAAACTGAAAGCTCTTCATTTTGTCCTGATTGTCTACCCTTCCTTTTTAAACAACCTTCCTTTTTCCTAGCTATCAATACAAAGTTCTTTTTGGTAAAATGAAGTGCATTCATGCTGCCTGAAAGAAGCTTTTAAAGTTGATCTGTGCCCACACAAAAGGGAGGCAGTGTTTGAGCACATCAAGTTGAGGAAGCAAACTTGGTCAATGTTCATTACTCATGGCTTGACACTCTGAGCCTCCATATCATTTTGGAAAGAATCAGATAAACTTTCCTGGTGATAAACAACTGAAATAATTTTTCTTAGCTGTCAAGTCCTTTTCTCCCATTTCCAGCCTGTTCTCACACTCTTCCCAGCTCGTAAAAGCAACTGAGCACAGCTCTTTGGACTGATAAATGGGCTCCTTTCAATTGGTGGCAGGCTTCAGGAAAAAGAGATAATCCTGGATAATGTGGACACAGTTTTCATTTCATGTCACCCAATTAAACTGCAATTATCCGGAGTGCAACAGCAGAAAAACTGGAAAGAATGGTTGGAGAATGAGGAGCCCTGGCTCCCTGGGACTCTTTATACTACACACATTAGCCTAGATTTGTTCTATTCTGATAATAAAGTGCCAGTCTAAGCACTTAGCAGTGCACAGTGAGAGACAGACCAGCTGCAACCTGTAGCTCAGAATGAAATACTATTGCAAATGCTCTGGGAAATATCAGTTCGATCCAGAGTAACTTTCTGGGAGATTATTTGCATCAGGAATCCAATGTCCTTTTCCGTGGTTAATTACATCCAGAGCAATATGGTCAGGAGGTGTTCTGAACAGTGCAGCGATGTTCAGATTACAGGTAAAACAAGGTCAAAAAAAGGCTTTTCTTAATGTGACTCACAGTAGCACTGCAAGCCAAAATAAAGCAGATATCAACCATTTTATTATGAAGGTAAACTGCACTAATGTATCTTATCTATTCAGCATTTTGGCTGAGATCTAGGGCAGGATGAATTTAATATGTTAATATGTCTTATTAAGTTACCACTCTTGCAGTAAAATAAACTGGATAATCTAACAGATCTGTTTTATCTCTAATTACCATGATCCCGGTAAACTGCAATTAAATAAACAGATGGAGGTTTTAAGCTTGTGGCCTGGTACATGGGAATGTTTTAGTAATTGAAATGCATGTGTTTGTTATTATTACTTTATTTCATTTGCCCAGTACTGTGAGCGCATGCCGACTGTGCTGTGGGCACGGGCTGTAAGTAAAAGGGTGACATCTGAAGTGTTTCTTACAACTAAAAACTTTGTTCCTGAAAGTCTCTACTCTTCACCCTCGAATTTTTTATTTAATTTACTCCTACATGAAGGACCAAGCAGGGCTACTGCCAGCTGTGAGACAAGCTAGACAATTCGGCCTATGTTCCCTTTCCTGAGATTTAAGATGGGCTTTAGGTTGTTACATTACAATGCCTTATGAACATACAGACAGTCTTGCTTGGGGTCCTTTCACACACTGAGAAGCATCAGCAAAATGGAGAACCGCCATCTTCAGTGGAGACATCTAAGGTTACATGCAAGTTCCCACGCCAGGTGGGATGACTTAGTGAAGTCCCACATGGGGGACACCAGCCTTGATGCAGTTAATCAGATGCATCTGCCCTATACAAAGGCGCAAAGGGAGCAACAAGAGGACAGAAATTCCTAGGTTAGGCTCACAGCTCTCCACCACAATTGTAACAAGGCTCTTAGGTATCACTTAAGCCTTTATCAGGCACTAGACTTCATGTTTTTGTGTAAGTTGATATCAAGTAACCAATTATTTTTACTGTATTTTCTGTTAGCAAGATATGTAACAGAAAAGCATGTGACTCTTGCAGGAAAGACAAAGTAAAAACCTAAAACTGTAGTGCTGAAGCACACAATTTCCAAATGAAGCACAGCTTCGTTTTAGTTTTTGGACTGCAAACATTTCTGTTTTACATGAATTTTTCAGTTTGGCCCTATATCGATGTGTTTATCAAATGAAAAAATGCATTTCCTCATCCCACCTGGGAAAACCCCAGGTGTAGAAACATTTGGATTCTTCAGAGATGTTAATAAAATTGGGATTTCTCTGTTTCCAAAATAATACCATCCCTCCCACGCTCATTATTCCATCCCTTCACATTCCTACCTGAAGCAGGTTCTGGCTGCTTTGAAGATTGCTTTTCTGTTTAAAGCTACCTTGTTCCTCGTGGAGTCTATTTAATTAGCAAAAGGTTGTGCCTTGGTGTGAGCAGGAGCTGCAGAGTGGAAGGAGGGACTGCAGTAGGAGTATGGGCCCTCACACCCACAGTGGATGTTACTAGAGCGGGTCAGTTCCGCTGTGAAAGGAGGGGATAAATACCGATAGAGATATACGTTTTAACGTGTGGCAACTTCCTTTTCTCTATTTTCTAGTCTCAAGGAGACTTAAAGCAGCTGTCCTTCAAAGAAGGGCAGTTAAAAGAGCCCAAACTGGTAGTTTACTTGTGGCAACAGAGATAGTATTATTTTTAAGGAACAAACGCATCTTCCTTTTGGAAGCTCCCTCTCAGGGACAAGGTTGGTTTGCCCGTGATTTGTTTCTCTGAGAGGCTGAATTAGAAGTTGTCACTCTTTTCCAAAGCCAGTCCTAACATTTGAAAAATGAGTAGGTCTGAAGAAACGAAGGGAACCTACAGGAGGTGCCAAATATTGATATACATATTGAGGTAAAGAGAGGTGATGTACTTGACTTAGGGAACAAAGGTTGGGCAAGAAAGCAAAATAAATCAATCCCTGATGGTTTCAGGAAGAAGGTCAAGTGCTTGAGCAATGTTAATCACTTGTCATTCCTCAGATCTGTCCTGATGAGAATGCCAAGAAATTGATCTTATTAAGTGACATTTATGTATATAAAAAACAAAATTAGGTCCTGTGTATAACACTGTATAGTACATTAGTCTGTTAGCACAGTATACATATTATACAGAGTGTATTAACAACATGCATTAACTGCATACAATGTAATGTAATGGAGAATTATACTGTATAGTCTAATTACACTAATTATACCAGGTAGCATCCACAAGTTAAGAGAAGGTCCCTCTCCAAGCAGTTCTTCAGTCCAAATAGGTGAAGGAGGCAAACTCATCCACAACATCTTGACTTGCCAGGCACAAAACCTGGGCTTTCCATCAGTTACCTCCCAGGAACTAAACAGCGCTGTGTAGGAGATCTGCATATCAATCACATACCTTTTTATCACCTATTTGCTTATCTTAGAAATACAAGAATGTAAGAATATCCAAGCCAGATGCTGACTTCATTTGCAGCTAGGGAGAAAGGGGAGTCAAACCTTCATGAATGTTTCTATTTCCTCATTTCTTTCTCCAAAAAGAAATGTTATCACATACTAATCTTCAGGAGAGGTTATTAGACGATGTTTTAAATCCCTTTAAAAATACATGTATACTATATGAACATATATATTAAAAAATATACGTGTGATGCTTTAAAACATCATTGTGTATTATATTGTATTCTGGTGTGGATAAGGAAGGGTCACATGTTATAAATAACTAGATTTTAAAGGACTATAATTCCATGTAATCTTTCTCTCAATGTCTACCTATTTGCAACTTGTTAGGAAGAAACAGAAACTCTGGGGTGGCTGCAACTTACCTCCTGGTCTGCTGTGCACAGTAAAGTTGTTCTGGGAGGAGAAATACTAACTCCCGGGGAAGCAGCTTCACCAAAATATCAATGTGTACTTTTCATAAAAGCTTTGTTAGCTGATGGCATTTTGACTACCAGCAGTCATTGTTTCCCTTAGAAAGGAGCAGTGTCAGATAATTTCACCTCCTGCTTTCTCTTTGGTTGCACAGCGGCCAGAAACAGGAATTAGAGACCCTCAAACCAAGCGGAGGCCAGGGCTCTGAATGGAGCAGCTCTGTCTGAATCTCATGCTAATGAGATCAGGAAGGGAGGAAACGTTGAACTCCAACCCTGGACTGCCAAGCAGCTCGCCTCTGCCTCTGCGGAGGGCACAGCCAGCTGGGGGCAGGGAGGATCCCGAGGTACCAAGGGGGTAAGGATGCTACTCAGCTGGCAGGAAAGGGTGCAAGAGTTCTGCTTATCTTAATAGCTCCTTTTGTCCAGGAATCACAGTAGCAGCCCTTATTGGCAAACTCGAATCACGTATAATGCTCTTGCACAGGTGCTGGGCACTAGTGGTTTTCCTCCGTGCTTGCACAATGACTGCTTTTTTTTCCAGGATTGCAGGAAGGAACTGGAAAAACTCATTCAGACAAAAGTGCTGGCTGCACATTTAGGCAAAGTGTTGACTGGCTTTTGTTGCAGTGTATGTGCTGCCATCCACGAGCCAGAGGATGATGACCTAGAAGGTGATCTGACAATGAATGTTTCTTTTGGAGAATGTGTCAAGTATTGTAGAAGCTTGCACATTCATAATGAGACTAACTGGTTCCAACACATAATTGCCTGGCAGTCTCTCTTGATAGCTGGGTGGGTAGATAAACAGTGTATTTTATTCCCTTCCTTCAAAAACTTAACAAGGGAGGCAAAACCAGGGCCTTGAGTGTCTGCAAGGATGAAATAAAACAAGAGTAAATCATAGTAAAAAGGTCAACTTAAGAAAAGTAAATGCACTCCTGTTGAGCCATTTTTCTGAGAAGTTACACTCAGTGAGGAGCAGTCTTGCTGAATTTAAATGGGTTTGTACTACCTTGATGCAACTTTACTGATTTGCTTTCTTCAAGATTCTGGTATTGGACTGTTTCAGTCTTCAGTAAAGTTTGCCTGCCAAGTATTTTGTTTTCTTTATTTTTTTTTTCCTTTTTTTCTCCTCTCATGGTTTGCAGCTTGCCCAAATCCACAAGAGGAGGTGATTGATGTTGCCATACAGTGACCATTAGATGCAATACTGTCCAGTTTGTGGATGATATTGGCTTCTTCCTAAAGCTCTGCTGCCTTCATGTTCACTGGAAGCTGAGAGACTGTAAAACTTTGTAGCCTGAATGTCTGAGAATGAAGAGAGACTTATGAAACGCCTGTAAAGAACCTACCTCTTCAAATGGGCTAAGGTGTTTGTGGATAGACAGCTTGAAGAACCAGAGCATGTCACTTTTTAATACATTGTTGCTTCTACACAGGCTGTTTTCAATCTTTCTGTGTTAACTTCTGCTGCAATTTAGGAGATGGAACAACCCATCACATGTGTTTCAGGATGTAGCTAATCAGCCCACCACTGGAATACTGAAAATAGGTCTACCCTCATACACAAATATATTCTCTTCCATTAGTATTTCTAGAAAGATAGAAAGATGCTGGAGGCAAAAAAAATTCTCGCTGTTAATGAACACAAATTTTTCCAATAAATAAAGAAGAGTCTAACATATTCTTAAGTCTTTCGCTGTCTGCTTTGCTGTGATTAGTAACCTTTTGGTCTAAGACAATTCTCTCTTTGTGCACCAGGCTGTTATTGTAATAACGATTCTCAAACATTTCTATTGTGGTAAATTCAGTTACCTTTGATCAATTTTAAGAACCTGTTGTTCTACAAATGTGTACATAAATGTATTTGCTGGCGTTATCCATTATGGATTATCCAGCTTTTGCTTAATTATTTTAAGTTGCGACATTACTATATACTTGTAATACAGTCAACCAAAAGACAGATTTTTTTTCCTCTCTGGAACCATTAATGAAAACCTTATTTCTGTTAAATTTTGTTCCATCAGATTTTACTTCTTGAACAAATGTCAACAACTTAACAATTTTCTTGTTAGAGAAACCAGAAAGCCAAATATGTTTCCTCATTCTTAAAGTAAATGTGGGAGGTAATATAATGATTCATAACTTTCCAAACCAAGTTGTAATATTTAGTTACAAGAAAAGTAGCCAAAAAGTATTAATAAGTCTGTTAAAGAAAAGTGTTTGGGATGGGTGGGACATTTTTTCCCATTTTCTTTGCAAGGAAGATTGGAATGTAAGGTACTCAGCCAAATGACCCATGATGGCTTTAGTCTGTAAATTATCACTCTTAACCTTCTCAGGATCAAGAAGAACAAATGTAATTTTCTTTTCTGCTTAAAGATTTGAGACAACACTTTTCACAGGGTACCTCAATATTTCAATCTATGAAATATGGGTAGGTTTCTTGCTCTCTTCCATGGATCCATTCTTCAAAACCATTTAAATAATTATGTGAGAATTTAGGCAAGACATGGACCTCCAGTGACCTCTCTTCATCTGAGCTAGGAGGCACTCTGGGTGGGATCAGCCTTCCAACTCCCACCACAGTTAATCAGATGAAAAAAATCTTAGTCGGTCATTGAGCCGCAAGTGAGGAGGCCTCTATGATGGGTGAATTACTGGGGATGTGGAAATCAAAAAATCCATAATTTTTACTGCCTTGATTAGAGATGACAGTGGTGCCCCATCCTTCCTTTAACGTCAGACTGGTGGCCCAGCAAAGTATCCATGGCTGCCCACTACCTGACAGCTGCTTGCATGGAGCACCAGCCAGCAGCAGTGGCAGGATGCTCTGCACATAGCTGTGGTATATATGGGAAAGAATGGTAACTAGGGTTGCTGCTGCTGTTTTTATTTTGGTTAGTTGGCAGATGTATTTCTATTCTTTAGCTTTTGAATTAGGATGATGTAAGAGACCCAAGTGCTATGCTAAACACTCCGTTACAAGATTTATCAGAAAAGGCTGTGAGTCTTGAGAGAGTTATCCAGAATTGCAGAGAATCAGGACCAAATTTTGTGGGTAGTCAACAAGTTCATGGACTGAAGAAGTGAGTTAGTTCCCAATCTCCATGGCTCTTAGTGACTGGTTTTCTGTAGGCAAACCACACTATATCTGTGGGAAGGAAGCTGGGCATCTGCTTTGCATGTGCACCCACAAAAACTGTCTAATGCACACCTGTAGCAGCACACAATCCTCCTACCTGAGCTGCCTGTTCCAAGAGTCTTTAACATCCATTATCAAATCCATATACTTGACCTGTCACTCAGATGCTTCACTCCCAATACAACCCTGTATTTTTGTAAAGCAGGAGGAGAAACCTTATTTTGATGAGTGTATCAAAAACAGAGGAGATCAAGCATTGGTTGTTATTAATATGACATGCTGAAAACACACACTGCATAAGTCTTAAGCCCTCCAAGATACCAGATCTGTCACGACGGTTGATAACTCCCTTTTTCTGAGGTCATTCCCTGGGTCTCATGCTGAATTCCTGCACGGCTTCCATTGCTAAGTAAATGTATCATTTCCTAAAAGAGTTTTGAGGGGTTTTTGAAAATATAAAGCTTGATAACTTATGCAGGGCCAAATTCAAGGCACCTTAAGGATCAGTGAAATTCTTCCTACCACTACTTGTCACTGAGACAGTTATTTCTCCCTTAGTTCAGAGGTTTCACCTCTTGTGCCTGAGGATGGCTCTAATTAGCTGGTGATGAATCACCTAATCTTGAGCTGAATCCTTGTCAGAAAACTGCTTAATTTTGTTTGTTCCAAACTTCCAGTCGTCTAATGTGAGAGCACTCGCCATCAGCTCCACTCCCCTGTTGTTCCCTGCTGGTGTGCAGGGCTGTGCACTGCAGATGGAATTTCTTGGGAGATTAATGATGTGCTGAACAATGCATTGTAGCCGATATCCTCTTGAACTCTGACACCCGACACTGGACACCTTCAGCTGTGAGAGTCAAGGGCTGAGCAAGGAAGTAAATTCTGGATAGATACCAATTTCCCTTGCTTTTACTGGTTTTCACACAAATTCTGGAGAAAATGGTATGTGTATGATTATACGGTTCTTAGAAACAGTATTTTAAACTCTTCCAGTCTGTGCCTCTGGCCCATCTGTCTTAGAGGTGGGAGGAGAAGCAGGCAATTAAAGTATTTGCATAATGGTTTGTCACAACTGTAGTTAAAAATACAGACAAAAGTACCAGTTCCCATTTATCCTTTAGCAAGGACTCCTCAAGCATAACAACTGTCCTGCCTGAGGACATTTGTTAAAGTAGTTATCAATGCCCCAAGACAGAAAGGCTCAAGACTAGCCCTGCTCAAGCGGCATCATATGTTTTCACTCTCTCTCCGCTGGTTGGCCCTCCCTGTTCATCAGCCCATTGCCCTTTCATGACATGAACCCCATGGTTGGGAAGGCGTATTGTTAACACTGCTCCCTATAGTAGATTGGCAGCCAGGAGTGCTGGGGAATGACAGGTCCCATAATGCACCCTCATAGTGAAGATGGAGAGCGTCACCTCTGTAACATTCCCAGCTTTCATTAGCCTGAATGCAATTGTGCTAGGTTTAATTTTTGGAGTGTTTGCAGTTTTTACAGCAAATGACTGTTTGAACACAGTGTCCCCATTATATCACCAGAGTCAAAGGGAGGAAAGATAAAGACATTGTGTAAAGTTTCTGTGGCTTTGCAGACAAGGATTTATGTACTGAAGAACTCTCATCTGGCAGTCAATTTGCCTTTGTCTTTCAAAGTAGTGGAAGTATCAAGGGAGTATGCCTGAGAGTTTTATTTGCTATTTACCAGATTACTTAAGTATCAGGCATCTTTAGATCTGTTGTGAAGAAAAACGCTTTCAAAATGATTTTGCAAACTTCTGCTGAGGCTGAGGGGAGAGGCGAGTGAAACTCTTTGAACTGCTAGAGGGGTGCGTGATTAAGGAAAGGACTTGGGGCTGTACAGTTTCACAAGTTTAAAATGCAATCTGTTATAAGGGTCTGTCCTGCAAAGAGAAAAGGGAAAAATGCTTCCGATCCTGTCTGTTTTAGAAGGGTAACCATGTTAGTGGAAACAATTCTCTCTGGAAAAATTATAGATCATGGGTAGCATATATAAGGATAAACCAAGTTTTTAAAAAAAAAAAAACACAACATTTTCTGAACAGGCAGGAGTGAGGTTCATTTATATCTCTACTTAGTTTACAGCTTAGCTTACAACAAGAAAGGAGTATTGGAGTTAGCGGGATTGGTCTTGGCTAACATTTTCCTCCTCAGTCTTTCCCCAATAACTGATTATGATTGATACAGCTAAAATTGTAGTGAAGGCAGAGCCTGTAAGGTCAGGCTTTATTGTCTGAAAGCAAAACTGAATGGTATTCATCTAACACTCCTAGAAGTGAGTGAGAGCTGAGGGGAAAGCTGCTTACAAAAATGTGTAATTTAGCATTAAAATCAACTACTGTACGGAGAGCCTGCATTATAAACACCTTGGCATCTACAGATGATCCTGGGATTTGTGGAATGGTTAGTTTTGCTAACATGGTAATTAATTGATTCAAATCATAAAATGATTCACACGATGCTGCAGAAAGAAATCAGAACAGAACCCACTGACAAAAAAAGTGGCTTCTTACCAGAATAAAATATGACCCACTGATTTAGGGTTATCAGTGGGGACTAGTAAATATACTGGAATGTCTAACTAGTTTGAAACCCTACCAATGCCTGAAGCCAGCATTTACAAAGTTCCAAAAAAAATACCTACCTGAATGCCTGGCATCCATAAAGTTCTTGTAATTTCTGATTCCAGGTAAAATATTATGTGAAAGGCCATTTCTGTAGCTAGCCTTGATAAATCCAAGAGCTGTGAGGTATCTCCTTAAACAACGTTTATCTCCCGTGGAAGATGTGAGACTAACCTCCTGCTGTGTTTTCGTTATCTCGTTTCAGGGGAAGTTTCCTAGCCTATTCTTTCACAGATGTAGGTGGTGTCTGTGTTCATTTCTGAAGAGCTGGTTTCTGGCCAGACTGCCTCAGGCCCCAATCCACAGTGCAGAATATGACCCCTTTTAAGATATAGTTTTAAAGATTTTCCTTTGGCCAAGTGAGCCCTCCTTACTGTAAAAGGAACATTTCTCCTTCCAGTGCCAGCAAGAAACAGCCTAATGTCCTGCTCTGGAAAAGAGCAATGATCCTGCTGCAAAGAATACCTTTTTGATCCACCACAGGCTCCATTTCAGCCAGACACGAAGCAGCCTCCATGAAGACATGCCAAAGGCCAGCATGTGCCAGTGGCAACATTATTTTGGTCATACACACAGTGATGACGGTTGTTCCTATTGGTCTGACATCTTTTCTGCTGGGAAAGGGATGGACAGGAGGACATTTACCCCATCTACTGCTACAACATTTCCCTATGACTAGAGAAGCTCTGCTATGGCACCTAGAGTGTTTTCAACTGAATGAGTACAACAGTCAACAACACAAGCCTTTTGTTTAAGGTACTGGTCTGAGCCTCGGGAGATGTGGGAGATCCATTCCCACCTGTGTGACAGATCTTAGTTGTTGATTTAGCCTCAGCATTACTCTGTTTCTCTGTATGTCTTTCTCTGTCCTCTGCACGTTACCCCTTTTTTTTCTCTATTTAGGATATATATGCCATGGGGAACTGACTGCATCTCTCTCTGCAGTTGTACACGTCTTGGTGCTGTGGTAGATCACTCTGGATACTCCCAATAACAGCAAATAATAAGCACAATTGTGATAGGTTATTCGGCATTTGCTTTTTTGAGGAGAGAAACATGTAATAGATACTCTAAAAATAATTCATCTCCTTGATTATAAACTCTGCAGTATTATTGATAACAACTCTCTTCTTACAGAGCATGTTTTAGTTCTCCTCAGCACTGCACTCTCAGGACATTCTTGCAATAATGGAAATAAATGTTCACTGCTATGAAAGACAACAAAGGACAATTAATGTCCTGTTTTTAAGTATTTTGGACCAAAAATTTTAACTACGCATCATCAGGGCTGAGCTGCCTCTATGTTGTAATTAACTGATGCTATAGAATTCTACTTTAACCCAGGCCTTGGTTGTCCGTATTTCTGCCTGGAAAATATGGTGCTTTTGCAAAATTTAGCTGAAGCTTTATAGTACAGACTTGTTTACAAAGACCTTGAACTATTTACGATGCTAAACCTTTATTTCTCATTCAAAAATTTCATGATAATAAAATTTAAATTAATCTACGATAAATAACTGGGTTTAAAACAATTTGACTTTGGCTACAATATAAGGAAGGTATTTCAGGGAACTTATATAGCTACACATGCATACATTCATGAATGTATAGAAAGCACTTTCTATGATGGGTTCAGAAATGCAAGGAAATTTACGCAGATGGAGAGGCTGATTTATTCTTTCTGGAGCTTCAAGGCATTCTGGATTTCCTCTTCTCTTGTTTAGACACAATGCCAAACAAGAGGTTCAAGAAGATCTGTAATAAACATCTGCCATTGATCTCTCTGGATTTGACACAGATTGAACATATCTTACACAATTTTGGTTTGGTTTGTTGGTTTGGGGTTTTTGGATACTAGTATTTGTTATTTGTTTTATATCTCAACTCTAACTCTTTGGGATGTTCCTACACTGTCCTCTTAACTGTTTGGTGTACCATAGCCCGTGTCTGGGCTACGTTCCCCAACAGGGAGATCTGGTGGTGCTGCAGGGCAGACAGCAGTTGCCAGCACTGTGCTATGAACTACTCTTTACTGGTAATTCTCCTAGTCAGTAACAATGAAGGGCCTGACCTCCAAGGTCTGATGCATGAGCCCTTGGTGCATCTGCACGGGGCTGATGGAGCCAGGAGTACAGTTGGAAACGGACTCCTTCTGGGGTTAATTTTGCAAGGGTTAGGCCACAGAAATGCAAGTGCAGCTGCAGAACATGTCTGGAGGAGTCAGAAAGTGACCCTTCCCCGTTCCTCTCTGGGTCTGGAGAGGACCATAAACCAGCTCCACTGTTTCCACAGAGGACTCTTCTGGTCCCATGTAGCCAAAACTACACTTGGCAAGGAGGGGACGAGACAGACGTCTTCCCGTGTGAAAGGTCACCATTCTGCTCTCTGTGCACAGGAGGAAGTGAGGGGAAATATCGATCTGCTCAATCTGCTCCTCACAATTAACTCACCCTGATAAACTTACAGTACAGAGGCCTGATTGACAAACTTCTCTGGGTCTTCTGTAGTAGTCAGCAAGCAGGAAAAGGCTGCTGCTGAAATCCTGAAGAGCTTTGCCTTGGGAGAGGAGGAGGATGTACATGCTTTGCCTGGGCTCTCCTTCTTTGAAACAAAAAATATGTGGTGTTAATTGGGGGAACAGCCAGATCTGGAAGGCCATATGCTGGTTTTGGCTCATTGAAGAAAGCCAGCATCTGGTTTGGCTCTGTTTCAAAGTTAAAATTTCTTAAACAGAGCCAAATATTTAAATTATATTAATAATTTTATTTCCTGAATATTAACTATGGTATATGGTGAAATGACTGCTGTACTTGCAATAAAGAGCTTTTAAGGTTTATGAATTGCTCAGTCTCTCTGTCAGCATTTACACAGTCCTACAAGCCAACTATTCACTGCATGGTACACAATTTCAACTGTGCATTGACTACTTAATTAAAAGTATTTCTTTTAAAAAAGCAAAAGGTTTGTTTGTTTGTTGGGTTTTTTTTTTAGTAACTGCCATAGTAATCTCTGTACTAAAATGCTGAGTGCTAAGAAGTAATAAAAAATTATGAAATGCATCCAAATGCAACAAAATATTAGTTAAAAATTCAAGACACAGTATGTCATTTTGTGTCAGGATGCACACACTGTTTGAAGCTATTGGAGTCGGGGGGAGAGAAGAAAACCCTAGCATATTTTATGGAGCCAATACCCAATGCCAATTTCCACTAATTATCTGTCATTCTCTTTTTTTCAAGTGGGTGGGAGCTTTGTGAAACTTTTTCAGGCTTTTCTTACATTGGTGAACACCCTGAGTTTCAAGCTACCTGAATTTCTCTGAAGGGTGTGGTATGTGTATAATGTTTGAAAAGCGAATAGGAGACCCAGTGGGATACTGGCGTTTATCTCACAGAGGGCATCTCAGGCAATCAGCTCCTTTAAAACATCTTCAAGAACCCTTTTTACTCTGTGGTGCCAGAAGAATGTGGTTAGCCTAAGTGATCCTGATAACAAGAGCAGGTCTCAAAGCAATTTACCCCAGAACAAGGAAGTTTTGTGATTTTGTCATTTACAATTGAGAAACTGAGATTAACACAAGTCAGGTCATAGATATTTAAATATGGATTTATTAAATAAAAATTCAATCATTAGGTTGATTGCTTCCAGACTTCTCCATATCACCCGTACTGACAGTTTGACAGCAGGCCTTTCATTCCCCAGAGCTCATCCTAAGCACAGGCCTGTTGGAGGCCACAAAAGGAGATGGAGGATGGAAGTTTTTACCAGGTTTGCTTCCAGAGAGGATTGTCCTGCATGAAGCTGACAGCTTCAGAAGTAATGTTCCATCACAGAAGCCCATAGGCAGGCAAAAGGCTCTCTATGGCTGGGGAGAAGTGTCCTCACAGAGGACATACCTGTCTGTACAAAATTTGCCACTGACTAGCTCTGGCAATGCTCTTCTCAATTTTCTGGCTTCACTCACTTCCATTCATAGGTTCCTTGTTCTCCCTATGTAAAACACAGTCAACTGCAATCACCTGTGGGTGGTTTATCCAGGTGGTTGATAAACTATGGATGTTGGGATGCAGCACCAGCTCACATGTAGCTAAGCTTATTAACTCTTATTTAGTGTTGTTCTGCTGATGCTTAGTCCAGCCGGAATTCAGGAGTGTACCAGTAACCTCTATGCAGGGAAGAACCCAACCTAAGGTACCTGGATATGGACAGAGCCAACCAGGCTCAACTTGTCTTCATTTTCCTGCCTTGGAGGCAGAGGGAATGCAAGCAGAGAGACACACAAACCCTCCTGTATGGAGAAAGAGTTGCACCTGAACTGAGCTGCTGTGGCTGGCTGGTCCAAGAGAACTCCTGAGGACTTCCTGAGATATCTTGGCACTGGGACCCCAGTGCTTTTTGCAGTGCCTCTGCTGACTTTGTTCGCCATGCCCCATTTCAGGCACCTACATTTGCCAATCCTGCTCAAGGTTGCAGAGGAAATCAGTGGCACAGCCCAAATTCAGGATTCCGGTCCCTTGGACCATGTAAAATAGCTGAGAATCTCCCACTCTGAGAGCTCCATGGGGCTCCCTGTATTGTGCACTGGCATGGGACTGAACTAAGCTGGAAGTGTTGCAGTTACTTGTTGATATACTGTAAATATGATTTTAAAAAATTAGGAAAAAATATTTTAGCTCTCATTTACTACCCACTTTCCCATTTCCTACATTTTATTTCTCATTGAAGGACAGGAAACTTGCATTGATCCTAAAGCAAAATACCATTTTAAAATATGAGGATCAGACAGGCAAGCTAGAGAAGATGCTAATTACCCATAGACCAGTTGCATCTGGATACATTTGATATTATGTTCTTACATTTTTACACTCAGTTTTTACACTTGTCAGCAGATAACTTATTTCCCAAATGTGGTATTTCTGGATTGGACCTGGCAGTCATGGCACAGTGCATGAAATCTGCTTTGAGAGCATGGGATGCTCAAGCCATGTGACCCACAAGTTAGGCTCATGGAGTGATGTAAGAAAAAATAAGCACAAAATGCAGGTCTTTCACATTATGTAGCCAGGGAAAGCATAGGTCTGTTTTTATCAATGAGTTTCTGGGCTGCTTTCTGCCTGGATAGCTTAGAAATTTTCTTTTTCATCTCAGTGCCCAATGGTGACCTCAGTGTTTTCAAGAAGAACACAGCAAATAGCTGATAGAAAAAGGAGTTAAAGTAGCCTTACTGAACAAATAAATTGGCAAGTGTATCTAATAATTGCATGGGTTCAGCATTTTTCTGCGATAAATGAGTAAACTTTAAATGTATCTCTGAGATGTACTATCACAGGCATTGCCATGGGCAAGTTTTATCCAATGATGAAACAGCAAGGCCTTGTGAGATAAAGATGATAGAAGGGGTACTATCAGGTGGCAGCTGGGTAATTACAACTCTCTATTTGGGCTCTGCAGTGATGCTGCATGTGATAAGTGGAGAATAATGAAGAAAAAGGAGTAGTGATAATACAGGAGCTAAATGGTAGAAAATAGCCTATCATAGCCCAGAGCCCTCTGAGTGCCTATGGGGACTTTGAACTATCTTCTTCAGTTTTCAACCACGGAAAAAAATACTCTCTCTTTCTTCTTCCTTTGCTAAATTTATATCTGGTGGGACAAAAGGGAAAACTGAAAGGAAATCAAGGGTATGTGAAGAGAATATGACCTTTGCAAATAACGCTGAAGGTCACTGTGTAATTATTCCAAAATAAAAGTATCCTGTAATCTTGTCTGTACCCACAAAAGATGTGAGACCATTTTTTAATGTGATTTCAAACAGTTTTGTTGGGGATCATGTTTTATGAAAGGTCAGTTAAAGTATTTCTAATTATATCATGTCTAGCTCTTGCTCAGAAGAACACAAATGTCATTTGTTACGAGAGAGTCAAACTGATTAAAGCGAAAGACTGTCAAAAGGCAAACTCATCCCACATAAACAAAAACACTATTTCCTGAGTGAAGATAATCTTCTTTAGCTTTAAAAAAAAAAAAACACAGGAGGGGAAAATACCCTGGAACTGGTCGCTGAAAAGCTTAACCTCGGTTTGTTCCTTTTTATTTTTTCTCTACAGATAGTAATGCCTACTATAGCTCCTGGTGAGGTGGCACAGATTACCAGTTATCTGGGTGACTCTCTTGGTAGTTTTTTTACTCCTCTGGGTAAGATAATAGTTCTACAGCACTTCTTTCACTTGAGAGTCTGAGAAGTAAATGCCAGTTACACTGGATGTGATGTAGTGCAGGTGTGTGTATGCATGCGTTCATACATGAAGGAATTGCACATAAAATATCTGCTGCTTAAAGACGAGCTACTAATTATTTGCCGTTTTTTAATACCTAGCCAAACAGCTAGAGTAAGAAGTGTACTGTGCAATGTTCATGTATGTTCTTAGGACACCAATGCTGCATAACCATGGACTTGATGTAATGGGCTACCTCACATCACAGAGGGGAGGTTGTATCAACACCTTGCTGGGATGTGCAGTGAATCTCTTAAGAACAGAAAGATTCAGAATGAGACATTTCTTAGTATAGCAAATGATGGTGTTTATTAACATAGACATTAGGGAAGCCAGTAGTGAAATCAAGGAAATTTTATACAGTGCCAGGATTTGGGAGGCTTGTGGCTTGTTGGTAAAACTAAGAAAATTCTAGTCAGTTTTAAAGGAAAAAATTGAACTTAATTCTTGTTATCATCATGACAGAACCTGCCTGGAAGTATGACAAAAGCATTTATGCGTTACAGAAATGAACTGCATGTAATAAAATATTTACCACTGAACAGAATGCATGTTTATAGGCTGAGGTGCACAACTAAATAAACATGGAAATTCACACAAACATAAAAAATCCCAACTTTTTAAAGCATATATGCGATAGCGATGATTTATATTATAGGATTAAATTATAATGTCCATTCCAAATTTGTAAAAATTCAAATCAGTACAACTTTTGGTGAGGCACTGAGATGACTTACACCAAGTCCAACCCTTCCCCTGATTTAAGATAAAGGTCCCAGTGAAAAATACATATATTTCACAAATCAGAAGTTCACAGTGGTAAGAATTATTGGGCCATCTCGGTCAGCAAGAGTAGTTTCTCATTATTGATTGGCTCCTACTCCCCTGGAGTAATGGAGGTTTGTCATTGACCCACGAGACCTTATTTATGTACAAGCCACTTAGTGCTTTGGCCATGTAAGTGAAATAAAACTTCGACCATAAGGCTCTGCAGTGGTAGCCAAATGGCGAGATCCCCTAGGATAGGATTCATTTCACCTGCCTTTACACACCTAAAAATTAAACATCTGAGTTAGTCACCCCGCTTCTTTTTTCAGTCAATGGGGAGAAACTGGCACCTTCAGAAAAAAAATTATATGAGCTGTGTCAGTCATCCAACTTAAGGAGGAATCAATCACTCTCTGGAAATACCTATTTCTCCTGACTGAATACAAAGGGAGCCTGGGGTGACTGGCTTAGACATTTAACTTTTATATGACTAAAGACAGGTAAAATGAATTGCATCCTGACTTTACAGGAGATTTGTGTCCAGTGAAATCAAGACAGGTCTCTGTATTTGGATGTTTCTTCCATTTTAAATCATGCTAAGTGCTTCCCAATCTACAGTGATGAATAACCTTATTGTCATCCATCTCAGTCTGGCTTGCATTTGACTCATCTTTGGCTCTACAGAGCTTACACAGAGCTTGTCTGTTGGCCATGATGACCTAGGTACTCCCTTGTTCCTTCTCCTAAACCCCATCTTTCACTGGTCATTTGTGTGGTCACATAGTGAAACAGATTAGGACACTGACTTGGCTGAAAAATTAGGGCCAGGAGAGAAGAGGTTCTCTGTTCTGGCTCAAATGACCATACAAACAACTACATTCGAAAAATGGAAGAAATACTAGAAGAGCAGCATGAGGGCTAGGGACTGCTTCCAGGCAGCCTTCATTGCATGCCTTTCCTTTCTGTCATCCATTTTTCTGGACTCAACAGTAAAACCCTTATCAAGGCTTCACCATCTTGCCTGGATCTTTGTAGTTTTCTTCTCATCATCCACATTGCTTTTCGTCTCTTGTGTACCCAGCAAAAGCAGTCCCTTAGAGTGGTTTCCCTCACCCTACTCCCTCTTTGAGCAATCTCCTGAATTTGGGGGGCAAGAGAAAACAACTGTAAAAAAATCAAGAGCTCTTTCCCTGCTCTATGGCTCAAACAGATGTTTTCTGGTAGGGTCCTGAGACTTCCTGAGGCTGAGTATCTAAAACTTTTTCCTCACTTGTGATGATGGCATAATGACTGTCCCTGCACTCACTCTGGACATTTTGGCCTGCTCTCCTGTTCCTCTTTGGTGGTCAGATCAAGTTCACAGTTCATAAACAAGTATGTCAGAAAAAGTCTTAGACTGCACTCTTATTGATTTCTAGCACCTCTGTCCATAAAATATATATCCATCATGCATCAATTTTACACTTGCGTATAGCAGTTTATAGATATGAAATCCTATGCCTATACACTTGCTCTGTACTGCTTTCTAACTTCTTCTTTTCTTACTAGTCTCCTTTTACTTTCTGAAATCACAAGGCCTATGCCTGGGAAACGAAGACTGAAATTTTCATAATTTTTAAGTGTATTCATAAAGGCAGGGAATAATCTGTTCTGCATGTCCCTGGTAGATAGGACAAGAATTGATGATCTTAAATTTCTGCGAAGAGGATTTAGGATAGTCATTAGGAAAAACTTTCTAGTTGAGCCTTGGAATAGATTGCCTAGGGAAACTGTAGGATCTCTGTCACTGGTGTTTTTTTCAAGAACAGGTTAGACAACTGTCTGTCAGGAATGTCATAGGTATAGTTTATCTTGCCTTGAGGGGGTAAAGGGAATAGATGACATCTCAAAGTCCCTTACAGTTTCTTTTTCCTGTGATCTTCCAAGGTATTCAGAACGCCTTATTTATCTCTATCAGTGCATCTCAGTATTTCTAATATTAATAAAATGTTTATGCAGGACTGAGATCTGAAAATTCATAATCTTCTAAGATCTCATATCACTGAGAAGTGTGTATCTTGCTTACCTATTTATTGATTGCTTGACACTAGTACAGACAATGGTGATCAGATATGGACTCCAGCTGGAATGCTGTCTATCATATTTTGCCCTATTCTGAATTCTCCTGATAAAGTGTCATCTGTATTTATAAATCTAACATACCACTGAACCTGGATTTCAAGTGTTAGTCAAGATGAGAAACCTATCAACAACATCATTAAGATCAACTAACCTCCTTATACCATCAATTTTTGAAACCTTCTTTCTGGTCAACACAAATAATTTATCCACCAACAGTTCTCTAAAACTGATGGAATTAAAATATCAACCCTTATTTTCTTATTAAATGCTTAAGTGTACTGAGTGACACAGTGATTCTATGCCCAAGAAATCACACTAACATTGCATTGCAGACAAAAAAATGTCCCTTAACAACACAAATGCCTGAAACAAGGAAAAAAAATCCAAGCAACAGAATGTGATTGGTTTTGTACACTGACATTGTGTTGTGATAGAGTGGTCTCATCCATTTCTACGTGTTGATGCAACAGGCTGCCTCCTTCCTATTTCGCCCTTCTTCCCATTTCCCTTCAGGCTACCATTCCTTGCTTGACTGTTTGGTCTTAGCTTCAGTAACACACGAGTTCATGCCTGTGAACTTGAGAGCAGCCTGATTTGAGAGATGAGGAAATCTGCCCAAAGCCACCTGTTGAGAATGTAGCCCTTCAATGGAAATATGGAGATACATGGCACTAAAATTTTATGTCACTCACAGCACAAACTGAGCAGTTAATCAAAAGCCTCCATCCTCTTTTTGTGTCCAGCTCTGCCACCTGACTGAATTCAAGGGCTTCTCCCAAGTCAAAACTTCTGTTTGTGCTATGTTACATGATAGGATAGGACTCCATGAGGAGAGCTGCTCTCCACATCTCTGAGAGATATCTCCTATCTTGTTTGAAAGCTGATATATCCTCCAACTCTGCTGAAGCTATTTTAGTTAAGCTACAAAAACTCAATTGGCTAAATCCTTACTAGTGATATGTAGAGATCATCCAAAGCTGATAATGGGACTGTGGATCTTATCCTTAAGAAACTTTAAGATCTTTATTATTTTCTAAGAAATGTCAGTGGAAAACATACTAATAGCAAAGGGTGGGCAGGGACTGACTTGTCAGCAATGACATCAATTCAAATGTGCATCAAAACACAGTGGCCTGCCAGAGATGAATGACAAAAAAACAACTCTCTCACAAAAATTCTCATTCTTGCTGTACAACAGACAGTTATTTCACTTAATCAAATTTTCGATTAAGCTGCCTACAGCATCAGGGAGCCACAAAGTCATTTAACAGACAGCAGTTATAATGGGCTGGAGAGGAAACATTCAAGCTGAACTGATCCTGATGGGATTTCCCAAGCTCAGGAAATTCTCACATAGAAGGCATTATGGGAAGAAAATGATTTGGCTTTAGAAGGATCAAATTTTTATTTTTATTTCTAGATTTGAAATCTTGAGCTGAAATCAGAAAATCATTTGTTACTTTTCCAACGTATGTATTTTACACATTTAAAAATAGGTAGAACTTCAGTAATTGCTATCAAGAAAGCTATTCCCTTTATTTTATTGGGGTATAAAACTGAGAAACCTAGAGGTCTTCTCAGAAATGTTTCTTCTGTATTGGACATAAAGGAACAGAGGTGACTATGCCTTTACATGGTAAAGGCTACTTGAATCATACTTTTTTTGAAGAGTAGACATGAAATCAAATAGTCCACCTCTCAAAATACTTGCTTTGAAATTCCTGTCCTGCATCATGTGTTCAGTTCATGAACAGTCATTCAGAGAGCAATTCAGGTTTTTAAACATGAAGCCATTTTAAGTCCCCCATTGGTATACTACCCAGCCTCCAGCTCCACCCTGGCATATTGTGTACCTCCTATAGGTTCTGCCTGCATCTGTCACTTCCACATAGATGTTTTCGATATCTTCAGATGTTGCATAGCATTTAAGCTCGTAAACTGCACCCTCCATTTGTATGTGTTGCGGTTTTCTGTCTATAAAATGAGAAAATAAGCCTTGCTTCTCCTTTCTTCAGCCTGTACTAGGATTTGTGGAGCTGACACAAACATTTCGAGTTCTGAGAATGCCAAAAATGTTTCCAGTGCAAAAATCTCATGGATTAGATTGAAACTTGTGCAGAGAACTTGTTATGAAATTCTTTGAGGAAGTAACCCATCTGCCTGTCTACTTTTAGTGGATGGCTAATTCCCTCCCCTGAAGTATTTCTCATAGCTTGACCATGAGCTACATGGCCTGGCACCCTGGCAACCTGTGCTGATATCGCATCTGGAGAAGTCACAGACCCTCCAGAAGGAGGGCTTTTCCCTATTGCATGTATACACGGGGGTGACTGCTACAGACCATGGCCTAGTGTCTCTCACCCTGCTATAACAGGACTAAATCATACCAGCTTCCTCATTAATTACACATTGAAGATATTTGTGTAAATAGCACATTTGCCAATAATATAAAGCTATTCTCTGCTTGACATCCAAACAAATACAAAATTTTACTAAGAGTCTATTTTCTTGTTCTGTGAAGAATTTCAGTAAGGTATCTTTCATTTCAAAAAGTCAGTCTTCTCCTTATTTAAAAGTATTAAGCAGTCCTTCATTCTGGTGGTTGCTTTTCAGATGCCTCAGGCTGTCTGATCATTAGTGATCAAGAATATCACCCACTGTCCTTCTTTGGAACTGGGATTTGTGACTGCCTATGGTAAATGCCCTGGAACAGGAAAATATTCCACAGACAATTTAATTGCACCAAATTATTTTGGAAAGTATTTATTTAGAAGGACTCTGCACTTCAGTGATACACTTATTGATTTGATATAAAAACATTTTTTGGTTGTATTATTTTATCATGTTAGCTGTCTATTGAATTTTACAGGGAATTTTTTCTCAAAACAAATGTGTTAGGTACTCAATTTGAAATGGTTTTATTGAATTCCTCTACAATACATTACCTGATCTTCTAAATACATATGTAGCTGTTCCCAAGCAAAATCTCCTTATTCATTAATTTTAAACCATCGAAACATAACTAGAGATTACTCTGTGAGAGGTCTCCAGGCACTAAATATATTTAAATATATATCTAAATATATTTATTTAGCTAACTGCTAAGAATTTTTAAAAGATCAGTAGCGTCACCACTGCTTTCAGCTGAGCTATGCTGAGTGCATGAAGGGGAAGGCTAGAAAAGCAGCTGAAATATGAAATGAATACATACAAATACAAACAGAAGTGAAATTTCTCATTCAACCTCAGCGCTGACTCTTGTGAGCAAACTGTCCTGAATGTGGAGTTCGTTCAAAATCAGAACCTCTGAGTGTCTTGATATCCTTCTCATTTTATTCACTGGGAATAAAACTTCTTTAAGGCAACCAGAGATATTCTGAGGGGTGATTGGTCAAAGTTTATGGGATGTTACAACATGTACAGTGTTTACAGAACTGATGATGTTTGTAGAATAGAAAATTAATGGAATTTTAAGTGTACTTAGCTTATGCAGCTAATTCAAAGGATAACCAGAGAAGAATCCACACAGATGTGACTGAAAGTGAGAGATGGGAATTTAGAGATAGTGGAGAACCCTATAATCAATTACTGAAAACTCTGAAATCCTGAGAACTATATTCTCACAGGAACTCTCTGAAAATAACAAACATGCGTCCTTCGATTTAGACATTTAAATCCACATATTGCATTCAGATTCCACTGCCAAAATGGACTATTAGATCATAAAATTTGATCTTTAGCGTATTAGAGCTATTACTTCATCACCCAATTAATTCTGTATGTAGCTAAATAACTTCTGTTTGATGAAAGGATAATTTGTGTTTGACTAATGCATACTTCTGGCAGAATATCTGGTTTTGATTTGACAATAGCTGGAGACAGAAAATCTATTGCATAGTAGTTAGTTTGAATGGTTAATCCCTCTTACCATTGAAAAAAGAATGGCATCTGACTTCCGTCCTCAATTGACTTAGCCTCAGATTCCAACTTCAGTTTCATTCTCTACTAAATTCAAGATCACTTCAGTGCACAACGTTTTCTCCCCAGAAAGGGATTTATATACTCTAATCAAATCCCTTCTCAATTTTCTTTCTGATAAGATTGGAGAAAAAAAAAAGATACATTTTTCCAGTTCCTAAATCACTTAACTACTTTTTTTCTTTTCAATTTTTTTTTGAAAAATATACCAAACTTGAACTCTGTATCCTAGCTGTTGTGTTGCCAGAAGAGCCTATGAAAATGCTATCACCCCTCTACTTCTAATTATTACTTCCATGTTTGTATAGTCAGGATGCATCCCTCGTGGCACAGCAATGCACTGGGAGGGGTTGTTGGATGCTAGTCTGCTACGACTGTGCTTTGTAGGATGCTATCAACTATTAATGGTTTTAGTTGGCTTATATTTGGCAAACCTAAAGAAGCAGCTCTTTTGCTGAGGTTTTTGCTTTCTTGTTCTATGCCTCACTGTCCTACTTCCTCAGCCTTCCAGCAACCTGCAGCATGCCATGGGACTTCCCAGACCCACTCAATTGCTATTCAACACAGCATTTTGGATCTCCCTCATTAATGCCATTCCTAGTTGCCACTGAGTTCTCCATGGGTAAAGCTTTTCTACTTTATCTAGGAGGACTTCTGCTTCCCAGGTTTGGGTGTTTCTCTTGGATGCACCCTGACTCTGCATCATGTGAGCCTACACAAAGACCAACGCCCTTGTACTGCCTTCCCTCTAGTTTCTTCCCCAGGAGGTAGGCTGTCCTGGTTGGAACAACTCTACCATACTGCATGCAAGTAAGCTGAGTCTATGAAAGACTGTGATCCCAAAGAGCATACTGAGCACAGCAGTGAGTTCAGCTTTGGGCCCCTCAGTACAAGAAAGACATTGAGGTGCTGGAGCGCGTCCAGAGAAGAGTAAAGAAGGCTGGTAAAGGGGCTGGAGAACAAGGCCTACGAGGAGAGGCTGAGGGAACTGGGGTTGTTTAGCCTACAGAAGAGTAAGCTGAGGGGAGACCTCATCACTGTCTGTAACTACCTGAAATGAGGTTGTAGCGATGCGGGTGCTGGTCTCTTCTCCCAAGTGACAGGTGATAGGAAATGGCCACAAGTTGCACAAGGGGAGGTTCAGAGTAGACATCAGGAAAAAATTCTTCACTGAAAGGTTTGTCAGGCAATGGTACAGCTGCCCAGGGAGGTGGTTGAATCACCATCCCTGAAGGTATTTAAAAGGTGGGTAGATGAGTTCCTGAGGGACATGTTTACCAAGGGGACAGGTACGATTAGACTTGATGATCTCAGAAGTCTTCTACAACCAGATGATTCTATGATAGCTGTCGTCTGTCTAGATTGCCCCAACATGTCTATGTAAAAAGGAGAAAAAGGAGTAAGTTTCAAAATAAAATGTCCACTGCATAATAAACCTTTTTTTAAAAAACAGTAAGAATATCCAGTCTTGGAAGTCACAGTGAGGAGAGAGAGGACGCAGGGGTAAAATAGATGAGTGAATAATACATTGAATTATCTGAGGTTTACAAGCTGGAAAAATGCCTGAAGTAGAAGGTGACAACTGAATCCTGGACTAGGAAAAACAAACTATTGATGAGCTAGAGAGAGGAATTATATGAGGAATGGAGATTGTGGTTAGTCAAGGGGAGATGTAAGAGGTGCTAAAGGGAAGAATTATGTTTGTTCTGAGGAGCGGGAACACAGACAGTCGAACACACGAAGACTGTCAACAGTAGAGGCTGGGAACAAAGACAACAGTCTGGCCATATGATCTGTTCCCACTGTTCTCAGCTTACCCCACTGAATCTGTAGGGAGAGAGTCCTTATACCTCCCACAGCTAGAAAACTCTATGTCCACTTCTGAGTCCTATGGCCTAGGTAGTAACTTTGCTTTAGCCAGCAAAGGCCCAAGATCCACAAAAGAAAAAGTAGCAGCCATCTCAAGACATTTTTCATTGGGAAGTTATTTTATTTGATAGCTGATGCCAGTCAGAGTTTTACTGGTCCCTCATACATTTCTAAACTCAGTGTTATGAGTAGGAGGGATTCACCAAAGAAATATCATAACTGAAAACTAAATTTATTTTTCTCTACTTATCACTGGGGTTACTTAAAATAATGGGTGCTCTACTGCTTATGTAGCCTTCAGCCAGCAAAACAGGTCAGTATTTGACTCTGTCACCACTCAGTATAGGCAGGCAATTTACTTACACCATTGAGAGAGAATGATTGTGAAAGCAAAAAATTGCTATCAAAGACAGTAGGTCCTTGTGATAAGAGAGAGAGAATCTAGTTCAGCAAAGTGGTAATATTTTAGAAGCTCATAAGATCTTATGATACCAGCCAAATGCCAGAAATCAGATGTTAAGCAGATTAAAGAATGGACTGATTTATCAGTCGCAAGTTGAATGAATGCAGAACGCTTCATTTTGGATCGATGAGCTCCAAAGTGGGCTAAAGCCTGCTGATGAGGGAGCACCAATACATCAGTTTGCATTCCTGGTGCCAGGAGGTTAACACCAGCTGCTGATGTTCAGCTCCAGCAGAAGGAAAGTAAGGGCTGCATCAGGAATAGAATTTTTGTTGCGTTGTTTTGGTTTATTTTCTGAAAACCCGCAGTGTAATTATATCCCCAGACTACCAGATGATTATTGAAAGTTTACGATACATAAAATTTGTCTCCTTGGAGTACTTCACAATATTAGCTTTAGGTTTCAGAGTGCTGAGTGTTAAATTACTCATCGCAAAGAGAAGAACTATGGCAGGATAGGTGTTGATAATAATGCCTGATAGGTGTGAATAATGTTTTGATTGGCAGAAGGCAGTCTAACTACTACAGGAATCAATTGGCCAGTGGATCTTGTTGAGGCATAAATAGTCAAAAAGAAAAAATTGTACGTGAGAGAAAAATTTTCACAGAGAAATAGGGAGCTCTGTCTACTAATTCGCTACAAAATAAAAAAGAGCTTTTCCCTTACCAGTGGATTGGTCTCCTACACAATGCAAATAGAAATATGAGACTCTGAAGACAGAGATGGATATTTGCATGCGAAACAGCGATGCTTTAAGAAATTTTTGCTCCATGCTCATCAAAAGGTAAGCAGGAATTTATGCTGGTGAACAACTTCTTATTAAAGTAAAATGGAAATGAACCGTGAATACAGGACAGAGTAGAAGAGATAGACAATAACACTCAAGGAAATGCACCCAATCCTAAACTGAAAAAAACCCAAACAACAAAACAAAACCATTATGTCCTTATTTGGATCATGAAGGCACTTAGGCCACAGGATTAGTGGACAAGGGACCAAGACTACCAAGATTTCACAAAAAAATATTCTCCAGCAGAAGACAAGGTGAGAAAGGTTCTTCTCCTATCTTTGTTCAGTTCCTGGTCTGAAGTTCCGTTTCCCTTAAAACTCAAACCAAAAGAAGAGCCAGGCACTCTGTTCTCTTTGGGAATCGGTGGTTGTAGAAGAAAACATATGAGACACTTTGCCGTGTAGGGAGCCAAGGGAATTAAAGAAATGTGTGTAACATGCCTGTTTTCTGCTGTCAACAAGGGGAGAAATTCTGTGAGAGATGACTGATGCCAAATACTTTTCAGCACTTGACATGTCAGCAAGGTTCTGGCAGGTGTCTTTAGGAAAACAGAGCACTCGTCTGAGCATGTTGAACACCCCCTTGGGAAACACAGTTTTCTCAGACTGTGTGAAGCACCCGGTGCAAATACAACTTTTGTCCATAGCAGATAACCCCCTGATGTGGAAAAAAAAAACCATTAAAGGATGCAGCTTCGATGCTCTGAGGAGTTTGGGGGAAAATCAGTGCTTCAGAGCTAAACTTAAGCCAAATGTAGGCTCTGTGGAAGGGAAATTACCTACTGCAGCTGCTCAAGAGTACAGCACAATGTACTACAGTGAAAAGCACTGGTTATCACATCTCCTCCAACAGGAGAGATGACACATGGACTGGACTATGAAGGAAATAACTATGTGATGTGGATGCATGAGTGGCACCCTGGAGCAATAGTGTACAAAGCCAGGCAAGGGACATAGGATGTAATTCATGGTAAAGACAAACTGAAAGAGTACAATGACTCCACGTTCTGGAGTAAGGACTTCTGAGGGTGAGCTCAAACTAAGTGGTGTCCAGATCTTTCAGGAAGGTCTGGGCACAGATATACTGCACCATCATAGTCAAGACCGGAGCTTTTGCATCCCACTTGCTAACAAGTGGAGTGTTAATATACTCAAGAAGAGCAGGGGGAGCATCAGATTTAGAGTGTAGGTGTTAGAAAGTTTCATGTTTTCATTTATGGGAGGCCAAGGTTAGCCTAAATTACCTTAAATCACATTTTGCCACTGTCAAAGGGACCTGTCAACTTTTCCACATATGCCCATAAGAACAGAGATTATTTTTCCTGCTACAAGTGTATAATTTTCAAATTAAATATATATGAGGAGATATTTGATTGTTCAGCTGCAATCTGGATGACATCTGACAAAAAGGCATAAAGCAAAAGTACACATTAGATTATGTTCTTGGCAACCTGAATTTTTACACGGAAAAATCCTGAATATTTTAGCTTTCATTGAAAGCTAATTAATTACTCTTAATTAATTACATAAATTAATTAAGACCAGCAACACAGTTAGAGTCCTTATCATCAATTTAAGAAATATCTCTAAGAGCTACCTAACGTAGTGGGGGGGTGTGCAAGAAATTTCAGGGAAGTTCAGGTTTAGACATGCAACTACTAGTCCCACCAGTCCCAAACGTACCAAAAATCTAGCAGTAGGACATCCCATTAAAGAAATAAAATCATGGAATCATAATCTGGTCTGCACTTTGACTGTTACACATCAGGATATCACCAAGAAAAGCCAAGGCAAGTCTAGAAAACAGCACCTGACTGTGGATATAAGAGAAAAATGAAGTACAACAGTCAGTCACGTTCATGGTCCTGAGAGCTCCTAGCACCCTTGATGAGAATGACAATGCAATTATTTATGCCTGAACACGTTATGTTGATCCCTGAGGTCCAAACAGGTATCTCAGTGTTGATGGAAGGCAGAGTCATCATGGGGTGCTTAATTGCCCATATTGCCCAGAGAAGTCCAAAACTGGAAATAGCTGCATCACCTTGAGATTTCTGATTCCTAAACCTAAAACATTTGGGACAAGTGAACTTTTCACTGTCATGTAACCCAAGGAATATTACTTGAAAGGATATCGCAGAGACTCACATTATGAGCTAATGAATAGATTTGTCATAAGTATTTTGCATTCTGATGTTTATTGCTAATTTCTGATGGCCTTATCCTTAATTGGGAAAGCAATACGAGGGAATTACATCTCTAGGTAGGTATAGCAGGAGCTAGTTGAAGCTGGTGATTATATTCTTCAGCGCTTCACAACGTTGTGTGATGTTCACCAAAATAAAACTTGGAGCAGACCTCTGTCAGATTCTTTGGCTCAACCATTGCTTAGAAGTACATGCTTCTCCTACAGCAGATATAAGTAATTGTTTTCTCTCTCTTTAACATTGTCTGGACAAGATGCCTGAACTCAGGATTTTTGTCCCTTTGGAGAATTTTCTGCAGAGCACATAAAAGTTTTTTTAGCAGAGGCAGCACCTTCTCTCTGTTACATTTCTTTTATAGAGAATCCAAATCTTTCTTTTGCAGCTCTCTCAACAGAAAACTTCTCATGAATTCCTTAGGGATCCTCCTTTCATTTTCTTTAACACTTACATCCATTCAGACAGAATTAATTCTGGTTGTATTCTTTCTTCTCTCATTCTACTTCTAGATGAGTTTTGAGTACTCTTAATTATCACAAGCTAGAGCTTGGCTACAGTTGCCTGTCTGGCTGCTTTACTGCATTATTTCATTAATTTTTTAGACCCTTCTGCAAAATTTTTAACAGACCTTTTGCCTCCTGAGTAAGTGCAATTTAGGCTTTGCCGCTGCCTTCTTTCTCCTTTTGCATCTTAGCTAAGGTAACTTTCTTCGAAGTATCTCATTTGGTGTCCACCAACATGCATCCTAGATGAAGTCCCAGAAGTTAGTCCTAATCTAGACTTCCTATAATGTCCTTGGCAACAATAACTGTGTGGCTGCCAGCTGCTGCCCCGTGCGTTATGTTCTGATACCAAAAGCACTCGCTCCAAAGCAAGTCTGGGCATAACAGAGGTGCAACCCTGCTCTCCTGCCTTAGGGTAAGTGTTCCAACCCCTGGGCTGCGAGGCAAAGGAAAAGGGGTACTGCATATCCTCTCACAAGAATCAGCCTTACCCTGCTGGGCACCTGCTCTTAGACGACAACTTGGTGGCATGAGTCCAGAAGCTCTCCCCTCTGCCTCTGCCAACTCCAGCAGGAAACCATGGCTGGTTACAATCTGCAACCTCCCTTTGGCCACAGTTTTTTTTCCCTCTGAAAAGAGGACACTCTTTTTTTTTTTTTTTTAGCAGCTCCCTCAGATAAACCTATTCTGTACTTAGAAAACGTTTTACAGGAAAAATAATAGAAAATACAGTTTTAGCTAACATTAAAATATTTTTCATAATATCAGTTTAGATTTAATTACTATGGGAAGATTCACACCCCTGGAGAATTCACTACCCTCAATTTCAGAAATTTGTTCTGGTGACAAGTCTGGTATACTGTACACTCTTACTGCTTTCACAAATAATCTAATAATGATATATACTATCCATGTATTCTTAGTTTAAAAACAGAGAACGAAGTTGGAAACAACAATGGAGCTATGAAATTAAATACTGCTGAACTTCAGTCTTTTTCAAAACTGGTGTTTGTGTGGCATATCAGAAACATTTGATTTCACACTGAATTGAAACAATAACAAATTCTCAGATGTCAGCATTTCTTACAAAAATGATATTCCCTATCTTCACTGGTCTTGTCTAACAAGATTTTCTCAGCACTGTTCCCAAGGTTTTTCCTCCTTAAAAGATAGCATTAATACCTCCATGAAGACCTTTATTTTTCTTTCTTCATTACATTTCTTTTAACTTATTGGTGTACACCTATTGACTTAATAATTAGCATTATTGTGTTTCATATAATTAAATAACCAATGGTGTCTTATCAGATAATTCGATTCACTCTCTTTTTTTTATTAAAGCATCACTGAACATTTACAAAGTCATCTAGTCTTTCTCAAAGTATGGTTAACTTCAAAGCTAGATCAAGTTTCTCAGGGCAATGCCCAGCAGACAATCAGCTAGGCCTGCATGAGTTAAAAACTTGTAAAAGGCTTGAAGCCAAGACCTACATCTCCTGTTTACAGCACCAGTCCATCCATAGTGACATAAATAATTTTGATATGTGAAGTACACAAGAATGAGTAGCCTTTCTGTAAGAAATATGTGCTTGTTTTAGCTACTTGCACATGGTTGACTTACATAAATGTACAAAAGTTACAAACATACAAAAATGTAGTGACACTGGGCTGGTTAACACAAGAAGAGGAAAGAAACCCAAAACAACTGTCCTCGCCAAACCAGCTTGTTTTTTTTCTTGTTCGCACTGTTTATCCCCTGACTCTGAATGCCCTAGGACAACCACATCTTCCTGCACCTGCCTTTCTGACCACAAGCATTTTAGATCAGGATTCATATGAGCTTTCTGCATTCTCAGGGCTGGTGAATAAAAAATAAATTATAATGAATATAACTGAAGAGTTAGTATCAATACCTCAATAGACGCTGTAATTAGCAATACAGTTTTTGTGAGTTAAAACTTTTTACATTAAGTGACATGAGAAGATTGAATTGATAATCTCTGTTTTCCTTCCATTTCCAGATGTATTCTCCAATAAAACCCTAAACAAGGTGCAGACACGCACTAGTCTGTCATGCTACTGTTACGTTGCCAAACAGGTAACATGAACTTCCCTCAACAAGCTATAAAAACTGCAGAAGTCAATGAAGCAGGATTTATGGTTAGAGAAAGAGATTACAGAATGAGACTTAAGCACATGCTTAACTGCTTTGCTGAGCTAAGGCATATATGGGGACACTGATATCTTTAACATTTGCAAAATCTTCATGATAGTAAACCATCATTAACCCTAAAATGGTTATATCAAATTACATCATGACGCCAGCAGCTTATTAACAGAGATTTTACTTTTAATGGAAGTGGAACTGCTTTTTTACTGAATCGTTATTTCATATCTTGTAAAGGTGTTGGTCTCTATAATTTTGGTGCATAGATAATGTAGATATCAGGTTTTGTCATGACAACTGAGCTCTTCAAGATGGTACTGTACTTATTCTTAAGGAATTGTACTGTATTCTTAAGGAATAGATAATGAACTTCAAATAACATGGAAAAATATATGTAAGAGTGGAAATCATTGCCTTTTGGAGAACAATAGATTAAATACTAAAAGGAATTTATTTAATTAGCAGTTCTCTGGAGATTTTTTTAGATCTCATTTTAGAACAGACTGTAGTTGCAGTATAGAAGCAGTTTTTATACCATGGTTGGTTACATTTATCACAATAAAGCAAGTTAAAGTGGAAAAAGTGGTATAATTACATGCATGGCCTTGCAGCTCTAGGTTACTGATTCATATCCAGGTCAGATAACTAATAACAGGAATTCATTCTCAGGAATTATAACTGATTTTGGTACTGTTCAGGACACTTAAGTAATAAAAAGGTGACGGTGTAGTGTTTATTCAATACTTTTATAAATTATTGTATGTGTTGTAGCTTCAGAACAAATCAATCCTCTCATAAATCTAATCACATGATTAACATGTGTTGAAAAAGCTTTCAATGTCTTTATGTTTTTATCTTTAGTAAGATTATTTCAAATAAATATAGGTGGTCAGACTGCCTCTTGCATCAATATTCACACACACACACAAAATCTGTGATCCTTGCTAATCCCTGAGCTGTTCCTCAAGCTGATCTAGTCCTTATAGTGCTGCCTATGGATCTGCAAGATATCAGATCCCAGCAGTGGCTGGCAGCTGGACTCCAGCTTGTCATGTCCATACTCCTTTCCTACCCAAAGCTCACAGGCTTAGGTTGGAAGTCTTCACCTCCCCTGTAGGGACTCCCAGCTACCTAACACCAGAGTCCTAGGAAATGAGTCCGTTAACCATACATGTAATGAAGATCTAGTCATAAAACACTACCTTTAAGAAACAAAGGAAATAATTATTTCACAAATGGAGAACTGCTATTGATTTTTCAGCACTGTCTGTGTTGTCTGGATATTTAACTGCTCAATCGAAGCTACTGGCAGCCCTTACTTGAGACGTATGAGACAAAATGCTTCCCCAGGGTATATCCTCTGTTTATTCCAAATTTCCTGTTGATTTCTCCAGGTAATGTGCATAAAATCTACACTGTATATATATACACACTCATTTTTTGCAAGGGCACAAACTTGATCAAAGCATCATTTCATCTTCCTACCTTGCTGTCTGGTCCGCCTTTCTTTCAACACTAAGGACTAGGAAGTGCAAGAAGATGTATGAGAGAATCACAGCACAGCTGAGGTGGGAGAACACCTTTGGAGATTGCCTAATCCAACTCCCCTTGTTAAGCAGGGTCACTTACAGCAGGTTGCAGGACCCTATTCAGTCATATTTTGAATATCTCCAAAGTTGGAGAGTCAACCTCTCTGAGAAACCTGTTTCAGTGTCTGACACTCTCACAGCCCTTTTCCTATGTTTAAATGGTATTTCCTATGTTTCAATTTGTGCCCATTGCCTCTTGTCCTCTCAAGGGCACCATTGTGAAGAGCTGGCTCCATCTTTGCACCCTCTCTTCAGGTATTCATAAACACTGATGAGATCCCCCTGAGCCTTCTCTTTTCCGAGCTGAACAGACTGAACTCTCTCAGCTTTTCCTCATAAGAGAAATGTTCCACTCCCTCAATCATTTTTATGGTCCTTTGCTGAATCTCTCCAATATGTCCAGGTCTTTCTTTAGTGGGGAGCCCACAACTGGACACAAGACTTCAGATGCGTTTTACCAGTACTGAGTAGAGGAAAGATCACCTCCCTTAACCTGCTGGTGATGTTTTCCTGTTACGAATTTGCATAAGATGGTGGTGGCATTCTTCGCCACAAGACCATGCTGCTGTTTGAATATCCATTTAGTGTCCACCAGGACCCTCAGGTCCTTTTCTGCAAAGCTACTTTCTAGACAACCAGCCTTCCAGCCTGTCCCTGGTGCATGGGGCTATTCATTCCCAAGTGCAGGACTTTGCACCTCCTCTTGTTGAACTCCATGGGTTTTCTGTCAGCCCATTTCACCAGCCTGTCAAGGTTCCTCTAGACGGCAGCTATTGGGGTGGTTCAAGGACAAAGCTCTGTACAGACAACTGGCTCTGGGTAGCCCTGCTTGAGCAGAGGAGCTGGACCAGGTGACCTCCAGAGGCTCCTTCCAATCTCAGCTATCTGGTTGTTCTGTGAAAAGTTAATCTTCTTCCAGTTACCTGAAGAAGGCATCTCGTCTACTTCTTCCTGTTCAGGTCATCTGTAGCACACATGCACCACAATGAAACTCATCTTGGTATGCCATATAATCTTGACTGATAAGCTCCCAACTGGCTCACCATCCATCTCCAGGCAAAGCTCTGTGTGTTCCTGCTGTTGTCTCAAAAAAATGGGCAACTCCCTCTCCTTGCCTTCTTGGACTGTCCATTCCAAAGAGCCCATATCTGTTCATTCAACACTCCAGTCGTGTAAGATATCCCACCATATCTCTCTGCAATGAAGTTGTAGCCTTGCAACTGCATATAGACGTCTTATTACTCCTGTTTGTTTCCCATGCTGCACAAGCACTTAAGAGAGGCACCATGTCACACTGACTTTCCAGGAAGAGTACGAAAGCTTCTCATTTTCATCACCTCTGATTCTGCCCAAGCTTCTCATCTCCAACAAACCTTCACTTGGCAACACAGAGCATCCACCAATTTCCGCCTCCAGGGAGCAGGGAAAGAGCCCACCCTCCTGTTGCTCCAGCATCAGTGAGGGGACTCAGGCACTGCAGCAACCTCAAACCCAAACAACTGTGTCTTCGTTTGGGAGTTCACTCTGTGTTGAAGCCTCTGATGTGCTGGTGCAGCTGCTCCAGCAAGCGCTGGGGACCATGACCTGAGGGTCTACTGCTGCAGAGCACCATTTCTGGTTCCATTTCCCATGCCCTTCTGCATAAACGGCTGCCCAAACTTCTGTGCCTGCTGGCTGCCTCTGTTGACTGCACTCTCAGGTAGCAAGGATGAAGGTTTCTTGAAGAAGCTGAAGCTGTCTGGAGCTTTCCATAGGACCAGTGTGGATTGCACGGTAGGAACAATCCTTGTGACGTAGGTTTTAAAGCAAAGTAGCCACACTAAGCCACACTGTGAGACCTGTGAACTTTCAACCAGCTTGAAGGAAGTTCATTAAAGCAAAAACACTGAAGAAACAGAAAGGAAGGAAATGCCAGGCAGTAGGTCAAGAAGCAGCAATTTGGAGCTTAGGTTTGGAACAGATAACTACTATGCTTCAAAGAAACAGCAAGGGAGTTTCAAGCCACAGTGTTGGGAGGGAACAAAGCTCCCAAGCTTTGTCCCAGGAACAAGTGCTGATAATAGACATTAGTGAATGAAGAGAGTGATTGTAAAAAAAAAAAAAGCAAACAAGCCCTAAAAAAAAATTCCTAACAGTTTCATTCTCACTGGGAATGTGGCAAGAGCTCCCCTGTCTCTCTCACGGCACTTCTGTACCACATCTGGACAGGTGTTTTTTAATGACAATTTGAAGACAGGCACAAAAACAGCTAGAAAAGAGGAGTCATAAATGGCAGATCTGAAAGATGCTTTCAGCATCCAACAGAGTATTTTTTTCCCACAAACCACTTGCCAACATCCTGACACACAAACACCTCTATATTTATACAGTATGTGATTTATATCTTGCCAATTGTAATATACATCTTTTTAGGGATGGCTTCTATCCATACTGGCACCAGCAAAGAGCTCACAATATTTCTGCTCTTCAGAGATTAAAAAGAAAATAACTATGTAATGTGTCAAAGAGAGGTAACAGAAGCTGGATATATGTCAGCGAAAGCCTTTTAGCACTAAAATACAGACAAGGTACCTGATATGCAGATTGTTCTGAAATTCATCACTTTTGAAGATAACGCATGCAATTAGAAAGTTTTTCTTCTCTTTATGGGGTGATTTATATAACACTACTTTACTTAATAAGGCATTGTGTAAACACTTTTGCTTCTTACGAGATTTAACAGTTGAAACAGTGTGCAACTAATACACACCTATCATTTTCCTGTTTCCTTCATCAGGTCAGTGGCCCAACTGCTGTGTGGCAAATGCTGTGTGACAATGCAGTGAGAGGGACAGTCTATGCCCACCACAACATCATCCACTCAGACAGAGAGACTCACATATGTCTAAAAAAAGGACATATTCTCCTAATTTCACAGGGAGTTAAGGATGATCAGGGTTTTTCCTGCTTTTTTTGGAAAATGCCAACTCATCAAAATCAAACCTGTTTTTAGGAAACATCTTCAGGAGTCTCCTGATTTGGGACAAATGTTTGAAAATGCTGGAAGAAATTGTTTTAATTGATTAGATAAAATTTTGCTATCTCTATGGACTGCATTCAGAAAGAAAACACATACAGAAAGTTAAGTTACCTAATTTTAGACTGGATATTAGGAAGAATTTCTTCACTGAGAGAGTGGTCAGGGATTGGAACAGATTGCCCAGGGAAGTGGTGGAGTCTCCATCCCTGGAGGTGTTTAAAAGACAGGTAGATGAGTTTCTTAGGGATATGGTTTAGTAGGGAGACAGGCACGGTTGGACTCGATGATCTCAGAGATTTCTTCCAACCTTATGATTCTATGAATCTATGATTTTAATATCGCTTACTGTGTTTGACTCTGATGCTATTTAAAGTAACATGCCCCACATTATTTAAATGTAATCCCTCTTGAAGCTGGGCCACTTCCCAGCAGGAATACAAGAGTCATGGGAGTGGGTGGCAATACTAGAGAGAAGACTAACAGCTTTCACTCTGAGTGCTCTGCATATGTATTCTGCTTTCTAAAGATACGTGCTACAGATACGGTTTATTCTGCTAGCTTGCAAAAAGTGTGGGCTAGTTTCACACCTTCCTTCTCCTGTGTAGAAAACAACCAGCACCGAGAACATTCCAAGATTCACGCAGAGAAACCCCCAACACGGTATCATTCTGTGACTTTGTGAGTATGAGCCTTATGAGGGATGGATTCATGGGGGTGTTCCTTGTTTTTTGTTCGTATCAATGGCCATTCATGTACTGTACATTAAATATGTTGGATAAAATATACAAAATTGGAAGATTCAAGGACCAAAATCACTGTTTTACCTGAGCCAAGTTCAGGTCCTGACCACTAATTAGCATAGTGTTTTGCACAGCTCTTTGCCCTTTCTTATGCAATGAAGCCTGGCTTCTTCCCTGCACAGCCCCAAAAGCTCCCTGTCAACAAGGTGCTGCTGTCTTCTTGCACACCTTTTTTGCTCACACTCCTAGATCCTGCCTCAGGGGGACTCCAAAGAAATTGAGCAAAGGTTTTCAGTGCCCCAAACAACAGATCAAACAATCAGGAGACATTTATAAGCACAGAGATCCAGTCAGAGCAGCAGTTACTGCTGCACTTAATAAGGGGCCTGTGTGACTTTTTTTTGACAAGTGTTGGGCATGTGGAGAGTCAATGAGGTATCCAGGCTGACCTGAGCTGATTATGAATATCAACTTAGCTGAGCTTGTCACAATTACAATTTGGGACTTAAAGCCTGAATTTTGCCAGACTCACATTTTATATTCTGTATTCTTATCTGAGATACGGTTTGCGAGCACCAAGGCAGCCAGTATTGCACTATAGAGTCTTTCATCTTCTGCAGAGGACACTGCTCTTTCTTTCTGCACTCTTATGCAAGGCAACCACCCAGCCTGGCGGACGTCCATACAACTGTCATTAACTGGAAGACCAATATTTTGTGTTTTCCAAGCACCTACAAATGCTTTAGAATGCCTAAGTATATGTATAAGCTGTGGATTACCTGTAAAATACTCTAACTTCATCAACGGTGAAGGTATTACTTTCACAAAAGGAGAGGTTTACTTCATACTCTCCTTTCTTCTTATCGTTCCTGTCTTTGTTCTCCCTACAGCCAACTTTTTACTTCTTCTGTATTTGTTGTTTGAGGTTATGTGTGGGTAAAATCTTTCCAAGATTTCTTTTAAAGCACCAGTATTTTTTAGGGTTTCAGGCTACATGCATGGGTACACAAATTAAAATATGAAATGTGAGAATAACTGATGTGATACAACTGGGAGAATAACTAATTTTTCATTGTGCTGGCAGTTCTGAAAAATCTGGAGAAAAGCTCATTTGACTCACAGCAAAATAGTTGGTGCCGTTTTCAGGCTTTATTTACATTAAGAATATAATTAAGATACCGATTTGAAAACACCTTTTTTAGAAAATGCTAAATGAAACAGTAATTTTAATGAATGTGTTTAGTTTTTTGTTGAAAAAATATTTGCCAAAACCCCCTGTAATATTGTAAAGAATGTTGTCTGACTAAAATGTGCATTTTAGGTGAAATGAAGTTGCAATTGGATTTTTGCCTGTGTCTATTAATCACTCCTTAGAGAACTAAATGAATATTCTTTATCATCACAGTTTATACTGAGGAAGCTAAACAGAAAGATCTAAGCAGCTTTTCTTGCTGGAGGGAGCAAGGATTATATTTCAAGGAACCTTAAAGCTCTGATGGACGACTTGTCTGGTATTTAGCAATGGTGCCAGTAGTTTGTCCATACCTCTGCTTGTGTTTTCCATCTACTGAGTGTACACTGAATGCAACTTAACTTCAGCTTGACAAAGCAGGGTGAACATCCATCAGTTTTAGAGTTTAGAAATCTTGTAACTGCCAAGGGTGAGAAGCTGGCATGTGTTCACTTCAGCCATACCTGTTCTATACAGAGTAACTTCCATATGCAGAGGAAAAAGGCAGTGTTAGAAGCAATGTTACTGATTTAGATGGCTCAGCGGGAATTCTTCTGTCAGCACCCTTGTCTTTCAAACCATGTCTTTATCTCTTCACGATCAGGGACTATTTTGACTTTTCCAGGACTGCTGAGAAAAAAAAAAAACAAACCCCACACAAGTAATTTCACGATGCATGAAAGTTAATCATGTAAATCAAAACTAAGAAATGCCCCTTCAAATCTCACCTTCCTAAATGTTGTACAGAAAAGTGGAGCCAGATATCCTGAACAGAGCAAAAGAGATAGCAAAAAGGCACAGAACAAAAAAACCTTGGTGATCTGGTCCCTGATACACATTTTCTTTATGGCACAGGTAGCCACAACAACCAGTCCCAGCCTTTCACTTTTGTAGAGGGCCGGGAGACAAAGGGGTTTTGCCAAATGTGCCCTATTGGGCACTACTAATGTATCATTGCCTAGTATAACTGACAAAGTACATTTCTTAAGGCTTTCCTAAGATCTTTTGGATGACATACGGAATGAAGATCTGTATTATTTCCATAGATCTTCTAGATTAATCTAACATATTGACCATCATTAAGAAAAGAAATACTCTGCAGTCACTACATTTATGTCAAAATTAACACAAAAGATTCTCCCCCCACATATTGCCAAATATTTTTCTGTCAGTTATCAGAAACCTGTGATTTGAACTAAATATTTTCTGTACCTGTGTTCATAAGGTTTGGATTTGATGGATTTGGATTTGAATGGAAAAAAAATATATTTATATGTTTGAGTAAAATATGTTTATGGGTATGAACTTCTGTGTAATATAAAGTAGAAATCTGTTATGTACCCTTGTCCAATTAATACTGTTTCTAGAACATGAAGATGTAAAGAGCTCATATGTAAAAATAACTGCAGATGAGAAAAAGAAATCATAAATACTATAAAAAAATTTAACAGATAAGAAGCAGCTGATCATGCAGACTGAAAACTTACACTCCTAACTTCATATATGTATGTTAAAAAAAATATTGTATCTTGCAGCCCTTTTTGATATAGTATTTACATTCCATATACACATTTACATGTGTAAATACAGTCTGCATGTTTGTGTGTGTGTGTGCATTCCTGCACGTAACAAATTCAGTTAAAATGTTGTTCTCTGACCTAAATCCACTTCAATGGATTGATGTACCTGTGACAGAATCCCATTATATACAAAAAGTGTGCATTTTCTGTTTTTATTCATCTTTCCTGCTGAACTTGTTCAGAAGCTCACCTGGCAGTGATTATCCGCAGAGGTCACATCTACAAAGAAAGTGCTGATGCTGTAAGCAGGCAGTAGGATTGTTCTGGACCTCAGTTCTCTCTCTCTATATATATATATGGATTTGGGACTGTAGCATCGCATAGGCTTGCATAGCGTAAAAGTGATAAAAACTAAGGACTTTATCAAAGGTTACAAGCAAAGTAGCGATGGTGGCTTGTCCTACCCTATACTCAAGGCACCAACTCTGCCAGTTCTGCAGCATTAGAGAAAAAAATTTAAAAAGGTTCCTATTTGCAGTGGCCTCAGGATGAGGTGTGTTGGTACAAGGCTCCAGGAGTTAGCTTCTTTCAGGATTGTGGTTCAGAGCATTGCACACTCAAGAGTCCAATGCCATTCTGTGCACAGTGCAGCTGCCAAATTTATATCTTCTCTAAGAACATCTTCTTCCTATTTCTACATTTCTGGTCTGGTTGAAGTAGAAAGATTTCATATTGAAGTTCTGCTGCGTTCACACCCCAACCTATAATCAACACTGTGAATGTTGAAAAAAAAGGCACAGGACAAAAACACTCTGCAGGTGCCAAATGCATAGACACAAGAGCAGTTCCAACAACTTATTTTTTAAACCTTTCATAAAAATGAAATTTGAAAGAAGTTATTCATTACCACCTGGAGTAAGATTTCATGGCCTGTTATTATACTCTGAAGTAGTTACTATTTTGTTACTGATCCGGGTTGGTGAAACAGCACTCCAGCCTTGATTCCCTGGGCTTAGGTAACCGAGCAGTGAGTGGAAACCTGCGAGTCCTCTATTCAGTTTGGTAAACACGGGCTTGTCTGTCACTTCTCATTGTTCCTCTTCAAAGTACAGTCGCCACCTTATCTGGCAACAGCTTTCTTGAAGAGTGCTGCTCATGTGAAATAATCTTTCACCACCGAGGCCAGCGCTTCCCTAACACAAGAAGAAACATTTATCTTGTGGTTAATGGTTAATTAATTTTGAAAATGTATATTACAACACAATAAAAAAAAAAAAAAGAAAAAAAGCCAGGCTGGACAATGGAGCAAAATGTCCCTTCCTCAAATTGACTCCTATTTAGTTCTTCCAATGTCATCCAAAACACAGATAACTTTTCTTTCATGAATTGTTCTCCTGAATGATTTATACATGTTGTGTTATCTGAGGCCCTTTCCAGATCCCCTTGTGGTTTCAGCCAGCCATCAGCTGCATAATTGTTAATTTTAACACTATAAAAGGTTCTGATGCTGAGGAGATAAGGCGTCGGAGGAAGAATTAATTGAAATGTATCTTCTAATCACACTGGTTCCCTACTTCCAGTTCCACAAAAATTATACATTGGATTCGAGGTTAAAATAAATTTACATTTGTGCTACCCATAAAGCTTTCAGACTAGTAGAAAATAGATAAGTTAATTGTTTCTAAAACCCATAAAGGGTTTACCCTGAGAATAATTCAGGGCAGTCTCCTGTTCATAACCCACAGCACTGTGAGCAGCCGGATAGAGGATTCTTCCCAAGCTGCTGCAGACATAATTGGTCAGGAGATATGTGACAGGAGTCTTTTACAACAGCAGGTGATAGACTGACAGAAAAGGAGCTCAAGCTCCACCAATATTTAATCTGGATATTAAACACTCTATGCTTCCTAGAGCTACTAATACTTTTTTTTTTCAGTGTTTACTCTCTGCCTGTATGCTTCAAGTGAACTATTATGAGGTAAAGCTAACAGGTTTTGATTCTTTCATTTACATTTTTATTATAAATATATAAATACATACAAAATGTGAGAAATTAATTTTAAAGGCTATTTGGAGGAACACATTTGAGGCAAATTAATGCAGAGATCATAGGATTCATATTTAATTTATGGTTAGATGACTGCAAAAGGCCATCGTCATTTAACTGAGGACTCCAAGACAGCTGAGAATACTACCTATATCCCTGTTAAGCCTTTGTTTCAACGTTATCACTATTAAAAAAATGTCTTTTGCAAAATTGTTTAGAACTGGGCTTTCACTTGCCGCTGTGCATGTTTTCTGGGTGCAGAATAGAGTAAAAAGAGGAAACAAGGTTTGATGCTTCACATCTTTACCCTCTGTTCGCATTGGGAGGGAAGTTATACCAGAGCACCAGTTTCTCAACTGTAAAAAAACCAGCTCAGACCCTGTCCAAGGAAAAAATTGTGGAGGTTTCATCTCAGAACTCTGATAATGTTATTACACACAATAAAGTCTCCACGGTTCTGCCTTAAGGAGATACAGTGTAAAAACAGCAACAAACTGAGATGAAGGGGAGTGAGAGAAGCTGGGAGGGAAAGCTTGCACAGCACCTGCCCACACTGTACTTGGACTTAGTCCATTTCTTGAGTCCTACTTTCACGAATACGAAATTCAACAAATACAGTGTAAGAAAAGACCAGTATTAGAATCTGGTTTACCCTAACAGGCATTATCACATGAAGAACATTTTATTGCTTAGTAAAGTACTGAACATTTTCCCTCACTATTAGGTCTCACATAAAAGTAATAGCGTGTTAGTTGTTTCGAGTCACAGAGCAAATACAAGGATTATACAGCTATAATTTTAGGACACAAAGGCACAGAGCCCCAGATGCCAAGTGAGCTGAGAACATACCTAGATATTACACAGCATATTGTACTAAGAATATAAAAGCATCATTAAAATCTCTCCTCAGCAAAGCTCAAGTATGGCATACAGGGACAGAAATGGGTAAAGTTTAGTCATTATGATTCGTGGAAAACACTTCCCATTTCTCAACAAACCATATCTTTAATTGCATTTTCTGTATAAGCTGAATGTGGGTGGGTAGAACTCTAGGCAACATTACAATGGAGCAACAGAGCATCAATAATTTTCTAAGCCTGGGTTGTTGAGTATTTGATTTTGCTTTTAAATCCATACTGTGGCGGGCATTTACATACACAATAGAAAAGGAGGTATGTCCCAATCAGTTTATAAGATAGTACTAAGAAAATGCACAATACAGCAACCAGATATGTATAAACAGATTAATACAAAGAAATCTAATCTGCTGCAAAGCTATAATTCAATTCTTCTGTAACACAAGTGCAAAGCTGTACTGACTTATGCATAGCACAAGAATCTATATAGTCAAAGCTATACAATTTATGTCAAATAAACCCCCTTGAATTATTGTTTATCACTGTTACTTCATTTTAATTAAAAAAAAAGGAAAAATCTAATGACTATATCAAGAAATAAGCATTATTAAATTACAATTTTTTACTGACCACGTGTGAGAAATAGCAAGATTTATATGCTCTCTTTCCACTCTCGCTTTCTGCCCCAGCTCCTTATCCCTTTCTTTTTTTTTTCTATATGTTTATGTGTTCATGTTAGAGGTGGGAAGAAATGAATGTTGAACATAGGAGGCGAATTCCAGCCTGGCATACATCTTGTGCAATTCTCCTGATTTCAGGTCAGTAGGGATTTGTCTCATACCTTTTGACCTGAACACTTAATTGAAGTTCAGGGTCTTGTGAGTTTTTTCCTTTAGAAGGAGAAATTTCAAATGGAATCAGATCTCTCTGATAAAATCTATTTATTTACAAAGACTTTATGAAGTCCCAGTTCCCTGAGCACGGGAAGATTCAAGTATTCAGCTCCAAGACTCCCTTTCTAGTTTTGATCTGATGGCCACAGTCGTAGTATTTTGTTTAGGTTCTATCTCATTTCTCTGCATTTGTTCTTGGGGGGCATTTCTTTCCCTCTTACACACACACACACACACACACACACTCCCCACCACACACACACAGAGACACGCATACACATCCTGCTCCATTAAAAAAAATAGCCAGCCAAACTCCTCTCCTACATCATTCATCCTGCACAGACTATATATGTGCTGTGGTTTTGAACAGTAGCATATGCTTTTGTTTGGGGCGGAGGTCGCTATTATTTCATAAACCCACTTAACTGTTTCCTACAGCTGCGTTAAAAGAAGGTGGAGGTTACACCCATAGCTTCAATGACATTTCACTCAACCCACAACACAAGGAATGTAACTCAGGGTAGGGTATAGTCTAAGATGTGACAGACAAATGACTGTCGTCAGAGATGTAGAACGAGTATTTTTACATAATTGACATAGCATATGACAATTAGTTTGAAGAACTAAACATTATTCAACATAAATAAATCATCATCTGCAAACTACTTTGGAGATCATTGATAGAAATGTTACTTGATGGTGCGCTCCACCTCTCTGGAGAAGCTGATTGAGTATTCTACCTCCACCACTGGCCATTGCTCCATGGCTGGTGCAAGAAACAGACACTGGAAAAGTTGTGTTGAGCCACACCTGAAAGAGGGTTGGGGGGAGAGTGCTCGGTCGGATTTGTCTGTCTTGCTTTTCTCAAGGCAAGTGATGAGATTTTTCTAGTTCTTTACTTGTTAGTTACCGGGTTTTTCAATTGTGCATACCTGTTTTGGTTTTGTTCCTTATTGCTCTTTTTTCCCCCACTTTCCCTTCCCCTCTTCCCTTTCTTGGGAGTTTTGCATGATATCCTTGCTCTGTGTGGCTGTGTGTATGTAAAAATACACATATATTTAGTGTGATTTCAGTTTCTCTTCTTTTCTATATAACAGGGGAAGTTTTCAGAAGTTTTTCACTGAGCATTGGAAAGTTTGATGGGAAGCTAGCTCAAACTTGTTCAGAAGGACAGCTATAACTTTAATCAAGAATAAAAACATGTGTCTTGTTTAACTGCAGACAATTGAGAAAAGTGTCTTGAATTATCTTGAATGCACATAAATTACTTTGCATGAAACCCTTACACGGATGCCCTCATTCAAGTTCTAGAAGAAACCCCAATAAAGTTTCATTTTTAAGTTGAAGGATTAAACAGCAGTGAAATCAAGTCATTTCACTTCTAAATTGGAGCACCTCTATACAAGTTTTAGAAACCTCAACATTGTATCTTTTTTTTACACTATCTTAATATCCTGTATGAACACAGAGCATTTTTTTTCCTTTTTTCCTGATTTGTCAAAGTTTGCATTTAAGATCAAAGTGATTTCTTCATGGACACAAATAAACATTATGGACAGGTTTATCTTGTTGAGGTGGAGAACCTATTTTAACACTGTCCTGGAAAGCTAATAGTTCCAGTTCAGTTTTGGGTGCCAGATAAAGGTTGTAACGCAGTTTACATATCTGTGCTTCTTAAATGTGTTGTCATTTTTATTGAAGCAAATGATCTTGGAGGACTATTTGCGGTTTCATCAATGTTAGAGACAATGAAACAAATTGTCAACCAAGATAAACAAATGTGGTGCCGGGGATTTCTTCACAGAAATTTACCAGCTCAGTGGGGAACTGATCCAGTCATTGGACACGTAGGCTATTAATAAACACTCAATCATTAAGATATATGAAGCCATTGCAATATTCCTGCAACAGGTTTCAATGTTGTGCATACGTGTGTTCCTTCCTGCTAGATTTTTTAATTCTGGAAAACTGTCTGGGACAGTCAGGAGGAGCTGGAAGCTCAGAGGTGCTCATGGATCAGAGGACTCTGAAGAGCTGGAGAAGCTCATGGGATGAGAGGTGTGGAAAGCTGAGTATCACGAGTTTGGATGTGACTGCAACGCGACTAAGAGCTTGGAGCTTTGGAGATCTGTTTGTGAGGAAGGTGAGGAATTACAATAGGAGAGCTCCCATTTGTTCCTGCATAACTAGTCTCAAACCCAACCAGCCGCCTGAGAATTGCGAGCTAGCAGAGCAAGAGCTCACGGAGCAAGTGAAAGGAGTCTCTTTGGACCTTTTACCTGTGCCACCACTGCCCCTGCTGGCTAGCGATACTACTGCAGGGGAAGCCTTCCTGTCAGTCTGCTGTTGGAGAGAAATTCTTGTTGGGGCTGGGATGGACATAGAAGTCATAAACGGATTTTCATTCTTCGCTTCCACAGGTAAAAGGCAAGCTTTAGGCTCCATTCATGCCTTGTTGATGCTCCAGGACAGATTCCATTGACTGAGAAAGGCTGTTATAGGCTCCTCTCTAATGGCCTTACACATTGATGGTCACCGATAAAACAGCTTCAAACACCTTTCTCCAATACTTCATAAGTAAATATAGTACACGAACTACCAGTGAATACAGACATATGCCAGATACATCTGATTTTGAAATACTATGTGTTGGTTGCAGAGCAAAAAAGGGTAAAATTTAATTCCTCCCACCACAGCAGCTGTGAAGTCGTGACCAGCAGGACTGCTGAGGATGGTGCGCAGCTTTGTGAGCTGGCAGCAGTGGTGTTTCTGTCTTAAAGTGGAATTAAACTTCATGACGATTTTGTCTTCTGCCCCATGTAAGAGGGTAAATGTGGTGCCTTCCTGGTGTGAATTTCAGTAACTGACACATAGGATAAGGATTCACAAATGGGTTGCGCTGATCTCAGACTTGGCTGCTGCTGAAATGGAAGGTTCCATGTTTCTCTTTATCATCTTCTTTCCACTGCCTGTTATTCACTGAACTTAGCAATCAAACGGGTATTTTTGTGACTGGGGAAAACTAGGGTTTTCTTTGTTTTGAGGATGGTTGGGTTTTTTTAGCTGGATCTGACTACAGTTATCAGTGCTGGTGAAAAGCACAAGGAGAACGCTTCTGGAAGGAAGGTTCTGGGAAAGCGTATGTGTCTTCATTAACATCCTTCAAGGGTTTACTAGAAATTTTCTAGCAATAATGTTTTCTTTAGAAAATCAGCTTCCAGTTTCAATCTCAATGCTGCTATATCCAGACTCTCTTCTTCCTTTTAGAAGAAGGTGGGGAACACTTGCAGTGACATTGAGTGGCAGAGTGTCCTGTATGTGCTATCCCTACATTCTGTCAGAAACCTCACCATTGTAGAGTGTGGCTGTCCAGTTCAACAAGAGGCTTGCACGGAGTGTTTGTGCGTTCAGATCAGCACTGGACTCAGTTCTAGGTTTCAGTGGGTAATACTCAGTTTAGTGGGTGCATTGGATGCAGTTGTTCGTGGTTGACTCAGGGACAGCTGCTCTCTTTGTACGGAAGAGCCGGAGAAGATACTGTCTAAAAATCCTATGGGCAGGTTGGACGCAGGCCCATTCAGTGAGGCATCCTCACTGATATCGCTTTGAAATTCACTTTGTTATTTATCTTCCCTCCTACCTGCCAGAACTGAGATTTGTTGGTCCTTGCATAACTTGGCAAGGCTTGTTTTTGCAGGTTTTTTCTGGATGAAAAGAAGGAACGATAGCAGAGCACCATGGAAAAGTCCTGGCTGGGGTGAGCGAGGTGAGACAGGGAAAAGGATGAATTCCTGACCCAATGTTTTGTCCAACCTGTGAAGTTTGTCCATCCAGCCACAGCCTGGGACAAGCTCTGTATTTAAATTAGGCCAATTTAAATAAATAATCATTAAAGAACAACAGTCACCTGACCCTTGATTCTCAACCAATGTAGAAACGAGTTTGTTATCTACACAGCACTACCTGGTTAGCTTGTTTGTGTCAGCTGAATATAATACTTGGCGAGTTCACACCCAGATATTTACAACTCTATGTTAAGATCCAGGAGTATGTAAACTACGGAGAAATCATGCTTAAATTAACTGTGCTTCATTTCCTCAACAGAGAAAACAGGGGGAGAAAAATACAGAAAGAAGAAAAGCAAAATTTTCTCATAAAATTTCATGTCTAAATACTCCTACAGATCAAGTACCCATTGAATTATTTCTGATTTCTTGTTAGAATAATCACAAGCGCACAAACACACTAAGAATAAAGTTTCAGTGTGTTTTTTATTGTTACACTTCCCATATCCCAGATTCCCTATCGTGTTCAGTCCTGTGTAGATAGTTATAGTAATGATCTTTTATTAACTTGGCTGGAATAGCTGCCATGACTCTCAATAATGACATTAGTGTTTAGGTATTTGTATGTCTAAGCACTTACGTGAGTAATCATATCACAATGTCAACTTATTGTACTTATTATTTTGCAAATGTTACAACTGCCACCTCCTGTTAAACACAAAAAGAAAAAGGAAAAAAAAGAATAAGAAAAACATCATAGTGCCTGAAGGAATCCTGCTGGTTTTAATTTATTTTTTTGTCTTAAACTCTCTGTGCTGTGAGCCAAAATAAACTAATTGCATCTACACTTTGAGGTAAAATTCTTCTATTAAACTCATCTCTGCCTCTAAGAAAAACAAAAGATGCATAAGCATAGCTACGTTTGAAGGGATCACACTAACAGATATAGCAGGCAAAGGTATCCATTTTTCTGAAGGAATAGGATTATGTACTTTCAGTCTTTTCAGAAATGGTAGAAACTGAAAGTTCGACTGACTATCTTTACAATAGCTAATCACGCCGTTAAACAGGGAGAGAGATAAGCAGAGGATAGGCAACTGGCAACAATAGTCTGATGAACTGCCCTTTCACCTAGGAAGACTTGAACTCAACAGTGAAGACATGAAAGAGTTGGTTTGTCCAACTTAACTTACTGCCTGCCTCCAATGAACCTGGGAGGCAGCTTGGAAGAGCCGATGTATTTCAGCTAGCTTTGAGTGAGGTCTTTAGAAAATAAAGCATGCTTTCTGTATTTGCCATGTACAAGATCACTTGTTTTTTTACAGCAAATAAGTAACCAATTGTTAATTTTCTGTATTCTTATCACACACTTAAGACCCAGGGTGGGGGGAAGAACCTTTTAATAATCCTGTTCCAGAAAATCCCAGTGTTAATGATGATGTGGATTGTATGAAGGCTCTTTGAACTTTACTTGTCCATGTAATGAGTAGAAGAAACGACGCTGGTTTCATGTTTTCCATGAGGCAATAGAAACATTTCTATTCATTTTAGTAGACTGGGGTCATACCTTGTGGTTTTGTTTCCATGAACTATGTTTTAAAGTATGGCTCCACTGAAAGATAATAGCTTTACTGCTGTTTTTAACAGGACCACTATTTCAAATGAAACAAGTGGAAACACAAGGTGTTTCATTGGTCAAACACAGGTGCTGCTATTGCTTTGTGGTGCACCAATGTTAGCACATCTACTAGGTAGACTTGCTGCATTTTCATAGGATTATTGCAATACAGAAGATTATTCATTAGTTCCATTTTTTCTGGCATTTAACAACTTTGTTATATTACTTTGCAAAAAGAAGGATGCTTAACATGCACATTAAATAAAAAGAGGTTTTTTGGAGAAAAGCAGAGGTAGAGTAACTTGTGTCTAAGACGTGCTGCTCATCTCGTGTCTTGCAAAAAGAAGATACAGCACTCCTGACAATTCAGCAAAAGACCATACCTTGGCCATTTGCAAGTTTTCATTTTAGCATCATCTACAGCTGCTTTCTGTTACCCAAAGGCTATATGCGCAAGAGCAAGTCCCTGTGAGGTAAGCTAGACCACAAATTTATATAACATACTCTACACCATTGCAACTGCTGATCATCTCATATTGTTAACTCACAGAGTTTGTACTTTGATTTGAGATAGTTTGTACTCTTTTTCCCCTGAAGGAAATTTCCATTTATTTTCCTTCATTTATCTCAAGTTTACGATGCATTTAAGATTGAGGAGCTACATGGGCATGTTCACATACTAGCTTACCTTAAGGAAATTTGTTCAGGTAACTTCTAACCCAGAAAGACTGGGCTCTATTTGCAAAATGGAGTAAAGATCCTGATAAATCTAAGAAAACTGAACTTTATGTAGTCTTTTTTATAACCATTGTTTAACCATCCTACTTGGAAAACAGTTGAAGCATTAAAAAACTGGAGGGGGTGAACAAGAAACAATGCAACAATTTGTTTCTATCATAAAAGCATAAATGTGCTTTGGGCCGATTTCATTCAGAGTATACAGATATTTTCAAGGGATTTAGGGCACAAAATCTTACTGAATCTCTTTGAGTGAACTAAAATCAATGGAAATAAGGCATCCTCATACTTTAAAAGATCTGTGCCAAACTCTTTTTACGTCTTTTAGACGATTCAAGTATGAATTATTTACTTTCTGGGTAAATGCGCATTTTGGGCATGACCTTCTTCATACTCTATAAACAACATCTGATAAAACGTAAGAAAAAGACAACAAGAGAACTGAAAACCAAAATAAATCCTCCTGAAATATTTTATTCTTAACACTGAATAAAAAGTTGTCTCCAAGAACACCGCAAACCTCCTTACACTTTTACAGATCTATTGCTTAATATATGTTCTGGTCCCCTCTTCTTTCTACAAAATCAGTAATAAAAGTAGGATTTTCAATATGAAACACCAATGAAAAATGCCTTTATCTTTTGCATCATTGATAATAGGCATATTCACATGGAAGAATATTATGGAAGAAAATAAAATGTCTGTAAAATATTACATACAGCCTTGCATACTAGAGGCAAAGATACCCTAAGCAAATTTCATGTGCCAAGGGCTGAATTGGTCACTGATTTGGTACACCATTGACAATTTTTTTGCCAATGCTATTGAACAATGATGATCCTTCCCTTTTTCACGCTGTGTAGCATAATGCAATTCAAATAACTTTCATTAAAATGTTCATATAAATTATAATACAATGATTTATAGAATTATATATTATAATTCTGACCTAGGGAACACAGTTGGAAGAGAAACTCAAGTGGAAATGATGCAGAAAATTTGTTTCAGCAGAGATTTGAAACAAAGTAGAAAGGTGATAAAGTGGAAAAAGAAAAGCAAAGCCATTTCAGGAAAAGGACTTTCACAGACAGTGATAAAATTGTGCTAAGAAGACAGAGGAGGCCAGTGCCAACTAAATTAGATAGACAGGAAAAAAAAGAAAACAGTGAAAGACATGCTCATATATGAGCATTTTAGCAATGGGGCAGAGTGGCACCAGTGACACGGGTCACACGTGTGGGTGGGAGAGGAGCGGCAGAGACATGGCTGTGAACTTTTTGGCTCTGAAGGCCAAAAAGAATTTCATGAAGAACTAAGTTAAAGTTGATTCTTCCCATGTAATAGACCCATTCAAAAGTAGGTAGGAGAAAACTCCTGTCCTAAGGCTTTGTCACTCTTGCCAAACAAATCTCACCTGTTCCTAACATTCCTCAGTGTTCCCACAGCCTCCCCAGGCACAAGGAGACTCTGCACATCTATCTTCACTATTCACAGCTTGTTTTTTCCAGCACTTAACTTGAATTGTCATCTTAAGGTCATTACCTCTTGTCTATCCCCTCAAACACAATTTAATCCTCTCGCCTTTGCACTTACCTTTTGTATACTTAAAGACCATTTCAACTCCTAAGTATTCTCCTCTCCAGATTAAATAACAACACCGCTTTCAATCTTTTCCTGTAAATCACATTTTTCAGACTTCTTATCAGTCTTGCTGCATTCTGTCCAATAACGCCATATCTTTCTTGAAGTCCAGTACTGATCAAAATACTCCATCAGAAGCCTTTATGACACTGAAGAAGTAAGAGATCACGATGTTTCATAGCTTTAATTATTATTATTAGTCTGTTTGCTTATTGTGAGATGATTAAACACACCTGTCAAGAGTTCATAAGGACAAGCTATTAAAAATAATAGATTACATTTTTTTTAAAAAAAAGAGAAAAGATCTGATTTGGGTTATGGAAAAAAGTTGCCTAACAATTATAATTATTAAAACTATACACTTAGGTGAAAAAAAAAATCTAGCCAATATTTATCACAGTAATACTTAAATATTCAACCGGCTATTCAATCATTTCTGTTCACTGTCTATGCTAAAGGAAGCCATTATATATCCTACCATGGAAAATCAAAAGTCTGTTGTGAATATAATGCGAAGCCTAGCAGAAGCCAGAACACTGTGGCAAGTATTAGAGACAGGCAACTATGAATTCCCCAATCCCTGCTTTTTGACTACCTATGCCAAAAGATACTCATAGAGCACATATGAAGTGGACAGACTCCTTTCCCAGAAGAACATTCATGCAGAAGCAGAAGGTCTTTTTCTACCCTTGGAGAGAAAAGCTCATCCCAAAGCACTTAAAATGTGGATACATAAAATGGAATTGCCACCCGTCTGAATCAAGAACACTAAATATGCTCCATTTTATGTTAGCGGGGTCTAGCTGATCTAGGCTGAGCTAGACTCTTCACAGATCACGCTCCTATTGGCAGCTGAAGAGCATCTTCCAGTTCAGTCTCAATTGAAACTGTTCCTCAATGTAATTCAAAGCATGGTGAGTCAGCACAGTGTACAGATTTGGTTGGAAAGTTGCAGCACAGTTGATCTGAGCTAAAATGCAGGTGCAGATACTAATGTAGGTGTGTGGTGTAGGTGTAGGCCCCCTCTATGTTTAACTTGTTTGAACTGACTTGTGACTATTAGCTTTGAAATTTCCTGAGTGACTTAGTATTATAAAACAGACATTTTTATTCCTGATAACGAAATGGAACCCAGAAATTGGCCAGTCTTACAGACAAGAAAGACATTGTCCATAAAGAAGTAAAGGCCATGAATTTATGTCCAGGAAGAGACATACGTTATTTCCCATTGCAAAATTATGATTAGAAGGCAAGGCTTTTCTTCAGAGGGCAATATCCCATACATTTAACTCTAATCTTCTTTTTAGCCTCCTTGTGTGCATTTACAAATCCTGAAGTACCTGTCAAAGGTTTTAAGCCATAATCTTATCCAATGAAATCGAAGACCTTGTCTTCAAAATTGCATGGATTTTTGGGGACCTGCCTAGCACCTATGACTAGCAAAACAGCCTTGTGTGGTTTATGGTCATGAACCAACCTTGAAAAAAAATAAACTTGTCATTACTATGTATTTATTCCAGGCAAAAATCCTTTATGCCTGCTGGACAACCCTAAGTGAAAAAAAGATGATTGTTGTCAGTGCAAATTTTCAATTGAATTTAAATGTAAAAATCTTCAGAGATCTCTTTCCCTCTGAAATGTTCTCTTGATTTAAAAGCTTCATGATCTACTCCAAGAACACACCATGTGATTTACCTTTCCATGGTGAGGATCCCTTTGCAGACCTTTCTCCTACGCACTAGATTAGAGAGCCCTCAGCCCTCACTCTTTAACTGTCCACTGGATAACAGAAAAGGGGAATGAATGGGTCAGAAGGTATGCTAGGATGTAGGGACATCAGTTAAGATTCCTGACCTTTGTCCAGGGACTGGTAACATTTTAAGAGCCTCTGAACATAAAGAAGCCTGTAGTAGAAGATACCAAAAAGTAAGGTTTACTTTCCTAACAGTGATCTATAAAACCATACTACACAGTGTATACAAAACCATGACACCACAACATTAAGGTCCCTTTCTTCAGGAAAAGGAACGATGCATGGGCGCTGCTCAGCTCCTTTGAAGAAGAGCCTCAGGCAACTGCTCAAACAGGAAAACTTAGACCTTGGACAGCCAGCAGCCTCCATCTATATCAGCTCTAAATTCAACATGCGAAGGAGGGGAAGTTTACACACTTGCATTACTTGATGAGCTTTAGGTAGTAGCTCCTTGTGCTCAAAAAGGCCTTTAGCTGCCCTTTCTGGAACATCCAAACCTGCCCAGAAACTCCGAAGTGAGACTAATTCTCTCGTTCACATCCCCAGACAGGGAGTAGTCATCTAACATTTAGGGACTAGCATGTAACCACTCAGCTCCTTCTTTTTTTTGTTCTAGAACTTCCTTGTCTGCTGTTCTGATTGCTCTTCCTAGGCTGTGCAACCACTGCCAGGCTAACAGGATTATAAAGCAGCAAAAAGTTGAGTTATTAAATTGCAAATAGCTTGGGTTACAAATGGAGTGCATGAAGATTAGCTAAGTTTTATCTTGTCCCTTAGCAAATCGGAATACCTGCATTTTAAACTTATTTTTACAGCTAAAAGTGGTATAAACCTCATCACCATCCTCTGTTCAGAACTGCTATTGATGCTTGTGTGAGATCTAGGTCTGGTGCTCCTGCAAGAGCAACCCCAGTGTCCCAGAACACAGGAACAAAGACTGGGGTTTGCTTTTAGAATAATAGCACATTAAAATCACACACATACACACAAAAAAGCAGAGTATATTCTACTCTCATATTCTACACTTACCAAAATAATATTTAATTTAAAAAAAAAAAAAGTACAGGACTGTTCTAATCTTCCCAATCTAGTAAAAACTTTCTTAATTCTCATTTGACTTAAAATACCAAACCAAATAAACCAATATTTTTATTATAAAAAGTTTACTCTCCAGCTGAGCTTTTAAGTGCCAAGTTCCATCTAGAATCACACTTTCACAGCCAAATTTGAAACTATAAACTTAGAAACCAGCGTTTTATGATAGAGTCCTTTGCCAGGCACTTCACTAGATTCTGGGCTACCAGCTGCTCTAATAATAAGCGAATGTTACTGGAAAATAATGATACCGAACACTTGGAAGTACTCTGTAAATGAAAATGAATGAACTTAGAGTATCATGCACAACACAGAGCTTACGGGCTAAAACTCCCTCCCTCACTACAGGTGCACTAGAATTTGCAAGGGGAGAAAGACTTGGGAGCGTTCACAAACCTGCTAGACTCCATCCAAGAACAAAACCTATTCTGTTAACTAGTTACCGTGTTTAAGGATACCAGCGTGCCCGGCAACTTTGGAGAGCTGAAAGAGGTGTGGAATCGCTGGCTGATACCCTGCACAAAGGGAAACATGAGCTTCCAAAGTTAGTGGATGGAAACGCTGAAGTACACAAGGTGAACCGTGAAAACGCGATGCGGCTCGGCAAATACAGGGGAGCAATGGGCTTGTTGAGCCCGAAAGCCTGCAGCTTTCCAGGCGGGAGGCACGAGGAGGCGGAGATCGCTATCGGGCTCACCCCTGTTCTTCGCTTGCTTTTCATCTCTTTGGCTCGCCATCTGATTATTAGGCTCCAAAAATAATTAAAAAAAAAAGAATAGGAGGAAAGGAGCTTGCTTCCTCGAAAGTCACTTTAAACTCGACTTTTAAAAGTCCTGAAGCTCCGTGCGCCAGAGACCTGACGGTACACGGAGTGGAACGATAACTGCCTACAGTAAGTGTAAGCAACCTGGCAGAATTAACATATGGGTATCAAGAAGATAGTCCAAAACCCCCTTAATATTTCTAAAAGCGCTTTGATCTCGCTGGGTAGAATGCAGCTCCGCATTCTGGAAATTCTTGTTTAGCCTCCGTGTGATAATATATCTGCTTGGGGTTTTCGCCCCGCGCCACCCCACCCCCACCCACCCGCAGCCCCCAATTGTAGAAAGAATCATTGCGCCCTTGAATTTGCATGCGCCGGGAATTGACAGGTCAAAGGCAAGTAAATCACGTTACACACGATTGTGTTGTCATTGTATCGATAACAACGCTCTATCAGAACAATTAACGCACTCTCATAACTACGAGGAGAGCACATTAGCGGTTTAACAAAAATCCAGATAAGTAACTAAACTCCGATAAAGCTTTCCCCTCTTGTGTTTGGGGATTTGAAGGCTCTCCGAGAAACTCGTGTGTATGTGCGTGTGAGATGTGCAGGCAGCCTCTCCGCGTCTGCGGATCCCTCCGTAGGACAACAGCCTCTTCCCACCCTATTGTGGCTCCCTCAAACCTGGAGGGAGACCTGGGACTCTTTGGTCGCTCCTAACCCGAGTCCAACCTTTCTCCAAGTGGAGCTGGTGAGAGTTTCCATCACTTTATGCAAACCTCTTGAAAGCAGATTAGTAGAGAAAGGCAGATCTTTCACCATGAACATCGCTAAAATAACCATGTGTGTCTATGTGTGCTTTAGCAGCCAATGGTTACCGCAAGCGTCAGGTGAGGGGGGTGAAAGCACCTTGGAAACGAGATCTTCCAATAAAGTATTTAATTTGCAACTAGAAAAATATGTCAGAGCCAGTACTTAGCCATTTATAGCTTTCAGCCTGTGAAAGATTTGTGTACAATAATTCATGACCAATAAATTCTATTACTGTTTTCACTATTTGGAGGTCTGAAAGTAACCAGAAACATGCGGAGATGAAGTCATGGATTTGCAAATGGCACCGGGTTTCTTTTTTTTTTTGGAAGACAGCAGTCTTCAACAGTTGAGGCATCTTCTCTGCTGGAAGTTATGCAAGTGCTTCTTTTGAGCCCAGTTCACCTGCATGCGACTCAGTGGAGACCTGTCAGTTGGTGGTTGTGCTGTCCTCGGGCAGCTGTAAGGCAAATGGTCACCATTCACCCTAGGCACCTCCCCGAAGCCTGTGCCAGCGCCCTTGGTCATGGCTCAGAGCCCTTCCCCAGGTGGTTTATGTGGAACTGCTGCCCGGTCTCCTTGTACCCTTGCCTTGCCATTTGCGTGCATGCAAATACAGAGCTGCAGCCCAGAGGACTCAGGCAGCAGCAAAAGCTGAAGCGTGGACTGGCCCACGGGCAGTGGACGGGTGTGGTTGCACTCGGTGATCTCAAAGATCTTTTCCAACCAAGCGATTCTATGATTCTATGAAAGTGCGTGGTTGGGGGTTTTCATCTGTTGGAGGAACTTGGGGGCTTTGTTCATGTGTCCTCCTTGAGTGCTTTACGCGGCTCCGTCGCGACACAGGACAGTCGCGGTCCCCTCTACATCACTCCTTGCTTCCTTGCTCTCGCAGCGAGGCATGTAAGGGGAACAGGGTCCTGAGGGCGCGAAAAAAACGGGAAAGAGCCTTACTGGAGCTAAGCTCTCATTCCCTGAAGTCGGGCGCCGTTGGTGGGAGCGGGGTTGGACTCCTCCGGGAACCGGGGATGCTGTTGTTGGTGCCAACAGAATCGCGGCTGCTTCTTCCCACGCCCCGAGCACCCACCAGTATATGTTACTGGTTCTCATTCCGGCTCATGGTGGTGGTTGGGTTCGTATAAACCGGGCTCTCGCCTTTCCCCTGAGCTGAGTTATTCCGGGCGCTTCCCCGCTGGCACTCAGGATGAGAGGGGAGTGGATCACGCCGGCATCCGTTCTGTGCGAAGAGAGCCAGGGGATTAATCCTCACCGCGCAGCAGTCAAATATAACTCAATAACGTTACACGTGAACGAGCCAAACAGGAAATCGCTGCCCTGATCACAACGAGAGGGATTTTAACGCAGTTGAAAACGCCGGCTGCTCATCTCAGAGCAGGACATTGCCGGCCGATGGGTCATAGGTACCGGCACTGGGTTCAGCCCCTCTTGGTAGGGCTCCCACCTTTGGGAAGCACCGTTGCCCCACTAAGCCCAAAAACCAGGGATACCGGCAGATATCTTAATATCCCCGCTTTTGACAACCGATGGGTACTTCTTTTTGTTTTTTTTAATGGCTAAATGGATTGTAGGAAGTCAAACGTTGGCGAAGTGGCTTTCGAGACTTTGAGAGAGTTACGTTTATGTAGTAGTAAATGTAGTTCGTAAAACATGAAGCGGGAGAAAGTAAAGTTTATAGAGGAGCTGCTGGGTATTTTACAAAGATCTCCGGGCTGGAATGGGATACCCTGAGAACCAGCTGGGCTCTCGGGAGGAGAGGAGGCTGGAGGGATCCTTTCCAAGTGTCCCGGCATCCCAGGAGGTGTCGGCAGCGGTAGGGAAGGCTCGAAGCCCAGGGGCTGGAGCCACGGACGAGGATGGAGGGACTGGTTGGAGGATGGACTGCGCATCGGGGAGAGGAGCCCCGGCGAGGAGACAGAGGTTGGCGACGCAAACGAGTCCCTGCGGCGACCGGACTCCCTCCCACCCGGGCGATTTCCCCAAACCTCCCGTAGCGAGTCCAGTGGGGGCTCCGTGGCGCTCCCGGCGGGAGGATGCTACCCGACTCGTGCATCACCCTCGGGAAGCCTGGCTCTGGAGGTTGTCCCGGGCAGAGAGCTCGGCCTGCTGCCATCCCGGGAAAGGGTTAATTAAGGTTGATTGGAGTCAGCGCTTCCACATACCACAGGGGTAAGTCAAAACCGACCCGCCGAAGCGCAAACAAGGCGAGCGGGTTCGCCCTAACTGGAGGGCAGCCGGTGGCGAGGGACTGAGGAACACAGCCGGGATGCGGGGAACGTGAAGTGCCACGGGAACACGCGTGGATCATCCCGGGCAGCCACTGGACGCCCGCCGCTGGCAGCCCCGGTGGGGATGCTCTCCGAGACGGCGTGCTCTCCTCCCTCCGCAGGAAAAAAACTCGAAACACCCCAAAACAGGCTGCTTGGAACCGAGCGAGGGCACCTCCCAACCCCCGCCAGCCCCGCGGTCCCGGGGCACCGGCGGCAGCCGGGGCGGCACGGGGCGCAGCGCGCATGCGCCTCATCCCACCCTGGCTCCCCTCTCCGACCTGGGGGTGGGTGTGGAAAACGGAGGCCGCACCCCCTCCCTCCGCGGAGGCCACGCCCCTGCCCGCGGCGCGGGGCGCGGGCAGAGGGCCGCATGCAGACCCATAGGGGCGGCGCGGGAGGGGCACGCGGAGCGCGCGCGTTACCTGCCGGACGGGGCGAGAGGAGGAGGGAGGGGGCCGACAGCGGCGGCTGCGGCAAGACCCCTCCGCGGACTTTATAACCGAGTCGGCTTCCCGGCGGGCGCGGACCGAGGAGTATTGTAATTAGGAACATCCCCCCCCTTCCTTCTCCTCCTCCGCCACCGCCTCCTCCTCCCTCCGCCCCCCGCCGCTCCCGCCCGCCCCGCCGCCCCTCTGAGTCGTCGTCCAAGAAAACCCAGAGAGACCTGGCGGCTGTCGGAGAAGGGGGAGAGGCGCGGCAGGCGGAGCCGCCCCGAAACTTGGCGAAGTTTGCCCGGGAACCGAGGAGGCCGGCGCTCTGCGCTCGGCGCCGAGTGATGCGCGAGGAACGGGCGTCCTGCCGCGCCCCTGCGGGAGGAGCGGGGCGGCTGTGAGTGGGACAGCCGCCCCCCGGGGCATCCCCGCAGCGCCCCAAGCCGCCGCGCACCCCGAGCTCCGCGGGCGGCGATGACTCCGGGCGGGCTCTGAGCGCGGCCCCGGCCGGGGCTCGGCGCCACCGCCGCGGGGACCAGAGAGGAGCAACGCGCCCGCAGCCGAGCGGCGACCCGCACCGCTTCTGCCGTCCTCCCGTCCAGACGTCGTCCCGCCTTGGACTCCCGCGGTGAACGCCGAGGACGAGCCCTGGCCCGGAGAACGGCGGTGCGGGGAGAGGCTCCGCGGCGCAGGCGGGGAGCGGTGCCCGTCCCGCCCGCCGCAGCGCCCTGACCGGGAGACGCGGGGAACACCCGGAACACCGGGAACAACACCGCCCCGCGCCCGCCGAGATTGCTTTTGGAGGAGCGAGTAAGAGGAGGAGGAGACGGGAGAGGGGCGGCGTAGGGACACGATGTCCAAGCCAGTGGACCACGTCAAGAGACCCATGAACGCCTTCATGGTGTGGTCGCGGGCGCAGCGGCGCAAGATGGCCCAGGAGAACCCCAAGATGCACAACTCGGAGATCAGCAAGCGCCTGGGCGCCGAGTGGAAGCTGCTGACCGAGTCGGAGAAGCGCCCCTTCATCGACGAGGCCAAGCGACTGCGGGCCATGCACATGAAGGAGCACCCCGACTACAAGTACCGTCCCCGCAGGAAGCCCAAGACGCTGCTCAAGAAGGACAAGTTCGCGTTCCCCGTGCCCTACGGGCTGGGCGGCGTGGCAGACCACGAGCACCCGCACGGGCTGAAGGCGAGTGGGCTGCACGGCGGGGCGGCCGCCGGGCTGGTGCCCGAGTCGCTGCTTGCCAACCCGGAGAAAGCAGCGGCCGCCGCTGCCGCCGCCGCCGCCCGCGTCTTCTTCCCGCAATCGGCGGCCGCCGCTGCCGCCGCAGCCGCAGCCGCCGCCGCCGGCAGCCCCTACTCCTTGCTGGACCTGGGCTCCAAAATGGCCGAGATCTCCTCTTCCTCCTCTTCCTCGGGCTCGGGGCTGCCCTACGCCTCCTCGCTGGGCTACCCCGGCGCCGGCGGGGCGGGCGCCTTCCACGGGGCAGCCGCCGCCGCCGCGGCCGCCGCGGCCGCCGCCGGGGGGCACACGCACTCGCACCCGTCGCCCGGGAACCCGGGGTACATGATCCCCTGCAACTGCAGCGCCTGGCCCGGCCCGGGGCTGCAGCCACCGCTTGCGTACATCCTCCTGCCGGGCATGGGCAAGCCCCAGCTGGACCCTTACCCCGCAGCCTACGCCGCGGCGCTATGACCCACGGCCCCGGGGGATGCCCGCGCGGAACCCCGGTGCCCGCGGGGATGGGGACCTGTGCCCGCGTGCGGCTGGAGCCGCCACTGGGGGGATGCCGGGGCTGCCATCGACCTGTTGCGCGTCCCTTCTCCTCTCGCTGCCCTGGGTAGAGCTTGTGTGTGTTGCATGCGGTCTTTGCAGATAGCCGAGCTGAAAAAGAGAAAAAAAAAAAAGAAAAGAAAAAAATGACAAAAAAAAAAAAGAAGAAAAACACTACCCCTGCCCCCAAAAATGTTTATTCGGGACAGGCACGGGGAGCTCTGTTCCTCCTCTCGCCAAGCTGCTGTTTTTCGGCCGCGGGTTTTCCCCTCCCTCCGCTTCCCCGCGTGGTGCTGGACGTGGGAAAATCCCGCTGGCGAAGAGAGTTTGGGGGGAGAGAGCCGGGCAGGGCACGGTATAGGAGAGAGAGGAGGAGGGTGCTTAGTTCCCAGCCCCTCGTGGGATCAAGACCCACACAGAGAAAGAGTCGGCGGTGTTGGGATGCTGGCCATGCTCCCTGTCCCGCGTGGGTTCCTGCCGTGCGGGATGCTAGCAGGCGCGGACAGTGATTTCCATTAGAGGAAAGACGCGTGACTCTCGGTCCCCCGTGTGTCGTGTGTGTGTCCCACCCCCCCTTCCCCTCTTAAGTCTCACACTCAGACTGTAAATTTGTATATCTCTGTGGAAACGTTAGGTCTCGGATTGAAAACTCTTGTTACTTACTTCGCCCACGGTCGATTCAGTTTTAACCTAAAAAAAAAAAGAGAAAAAAGAAGGGAAAAAATGAAAAGGAATGCCTTTCAAAGGGATTAAAAATATTGCGTGGCCGCTCGGGGATCGCAGTATTATCTAAGGTTAAATCAGACTTTTTTGTCTGAGTGATAATTATCTATTTATTATTAGCTGAACTGAAACAGAGCTTTGCTTTGACAGAAGACTATTCTCATTTAAAAGAAAATCCGTCTCTCCCGCCAACATGAAGCGTTTCACATGTGCCCTATCTGTTTAGCTTATTTTAGAGCGGCTGCAATTCAATTGCAAATGGCGATTTAAAAATAAAATAAAAACAAAGACAACAAATTTTAGAAAAAAAATTCCTTCATCAGTTTAGAGTTCTTTTTTTTTGTTTACTTTTGTAATGTGTATATTTGGACTAATGTTTGTGAATGAAGCTGGCTAACATGTATTTAGTTTCATTTTGGCTTTATGTAATATAAAGTAAAAAAAAGATTAAGTATTGGTTTTAACATTTACGTGTAAATGGTTTTCTTGTGTGATCTTCTAATTTAAAGTTAGACGTCTAAACTATATCTGTAAATTAGATTTCGACTACCACTCTGTTCATTTTTGAACAAAGAGTTTAAATAAAGCCTGAAGCAGGGAAAAGAGAAAATCCTCTATTTCTTGTTGAATTACTAACAAGATTTTTATCTGAATTGCCCTTACGTGCCTGGTCCAGGTGAGGTGTAAGGTATCCTCTAAAGGCTTTCTTTGTTTCACTTTTGAATAGATTTACTAGGAAATCTAAATCAAGCCATTGTTATTTAGAGCCAAAAACCTGATTTATCACATTTTTAATCATGAATAGGAAAGAAGATAAAAAAACCTTTACCAAGTTGTTGTATTATCTTTTTTTTTTTTTTTAAAAAAAAAGGCATTCATGGACCAGCAGAACAGAGTTCACTGAATACCCTGAGACCGTTCAAAGCATTTCATCGGTTTCCAGTAACGTTTTCGGAGTGGAAAGTTGCCTGACCACTTTATCTGGTTAGCCTAAGAGCTTCGCCACTTCAACCCCTGTAATTTGTTCACCTATCTGCGCTATATTTGTGCCTTACGCCTGGAGTATTTTTCGCGGGGTTTCCTGCTAGCTAAAACCTAAATTTTTTTTTTTTTTTTTTTTCCCTCTGGACGGCTTTCCTTTTTTTATTGCCCGAAATGGTGTTTTCAGCTGTAAATCCAGGAAACCTCTGCTAGGGATTTTGCGTGCAGCAGGGAGACGGGAGCAGGATGAAAAGGTCCACCCTTTTAAGTAAGGGAAGTGCGATCATCGCACAACGTGAATATCTACAAGGCAATAAAAGTGAGCCAGTCACCTTATCGGGGTGGCAAACCCCGGCTCATTTTATATGTCTGTGTGCATATATATATATGTAGTATATGTATGTAGGAAGTATGCGTGTGTATATATTTATATCTTTTCCTCCAGAGTGGTTGACTGCACTCTTAATTGTGACAATAACAATAACTCGTGAGTAAATGCCTTCCAAATCAGCCTTCCCCTTGGAATTAAGCTCAAAAAGTGGAAAGTTTGGGAGATTTGCGGAACAGCCTGTTCGTTTGACCCTGATCCACTAATTAAAACGATCCTGCTTTTGTTATTCCCCCAGCGCTTTGCAATATTATAAGTTAATTCATATGGTTCTGAGCGATTATGCAAAACTAATTTGGACTGTCCAGGGG